>CM059977.1:38980175-41380175 GCA_030490835.1 Annona cherimola | reverse complement strand
CTCGTTGAGTCCAGTATTAACTACATTTCTATATTTAAAAAAATCTCAAGTATTAACCGTCATCTTCTACCATTGCTCAAACATTTTTCAACAATTTTTTCAACATGATAACAACATGACGTCACCAACCTCGCCAACGCAAGAAGACAAAACATCACTCCATCCATCATTCAGATACAGTAAAGAAATCGTATTGTAGCCATGAGCAGCATCTCCAATAGTGTCAAATAGTACCTCCCAATAGTACTAAGCAAGCTTTTCTTAGGAATCTTAACAGGTTTTAGTTAAGGCCTATCATTCAAGTCAAGTTCGTCAAAATGCCTCTAGCACAACCTCAGATAAAGGCTGTCGATTTGTCCGTCATCAATCACGCACCAAAGAATTGTGAATGCTCCTCAAACGATTATAAGAAGGAGGAAGTAGGAGGATAAGGGACAGAACTTGTTAGAGAAAATCCCTTCCAGCAAGAGCACTTAGCAGTCTATCTCTCTCTCTCAACCTTGCGATGTCTTCTTTTCTAAATTCTTGAGTTTTGTAATCAAGAATTCAGACTCTTGAAGAGATCTTGTTTTTGAAGTAGAAGCTTAATCCAAATAAGTCTTTTAAGTTTTATTTTCAAATTTTTATTTCAAACTCATATTGTAAACTTTATTTATTAATCAAATTGTTATTTTCCTACAAAATTATTTTCTACCTCTACCATTTGCATGCATTTTCATATTAAGAAAGAAACTGTTAAAATTAAATACTTAATCAAACAAAAGCAAACTATTTAGGTAAAACACACCTATTTAAAATATCTGATTACAAATCTAAAAAGAATTTTAAGATATCAATGGAAACTAAAACTCATACCAGAACAATCTCACAAAGAGAAAATAGTATTGTAATGGCCCAACATTTACTTGATAATGATATTGATGCCGAACTAGCATCTTGGGTAGCCAATATTCCAGAAAATCTACCATACATTAAAGGACCAATTCACTAACATAAATTAACTTCAGACCACATTGGTTAAGAAGACAAATAATCCATGATTTAAAGAATGAAAAGAGAAAACTTGAAAAATGACTTTCAATTTTAGCTGTCTAAAACAAAAAACACATATCATTTATATCTTTTCTTAAATAATCTGTACAATTTATGTTGTCTTTTAATATTTATATGATTCCGCTTCTACATAACAAGGTTATATAGAAGTAAAGCCATGTAATCCCTTTAAAATTTAAGATTTTGATCATCGATGGAAAATCCAATCCATTCAGTGTATTTAACATTATTTGTTTAGTTAAGAAATCAAATTTCATCCAAATCAAGTATGTTCATGACTACATGTGCTCAAATATATATATATATATATATATATATTCACGTATAAATTTTAAAAATGTTTAGATCTATTTACACATATATTAGAATGTAATAATATTTATAGAATCATTTATTCACATATAAATGATAATTTAAATGGTTTAGATGATAAAAATATTACTTTAAAATTGATATTATAGTATTAAACATTTTTACTATGTTGATTTTACACATTTATAAATGAGACCCGTATATAGTGATACTAGACAAATGAAAGAGTTTTTACAAAACTATAAAGACTGTTAAATATAATAGATAAAGTAAATTTTTCATTACTTATCAAGATTTTAAATATAAAAAGATTACATAGAAAAGGAGTTTCATATAAGCGAGCTAATATATATATTATATATAATATATTATTTAGTGCAGACCTCTTGCGCTGAAACTAGTATGGAGTAGGGGTGTTAACAGATCGGGTTGAACGGGTTGGAGCATAATCCTAATCCTAACTCATTTAATATATCTCAACTCTAATCCGTTTATTAACCCATTTGAAAAACTTCAACCCTAATCCATTTACAACCCATTTAATAAACGGGTTAACGGGTTGTTAACGGGTTGTGTTGGTTACTAATTTTCATGCTAAAAACATTCAATAAAGTCTATAAAATTAAATAAATTAAATAATTCGAAGCTAACATACCTGAATTTAATTTATTTTGGCTTGAAACCATCAGCTCCAATCTCAAGTCATCTCTTTAATGTCAATTCCTGTTTCAAAATACAACATATTTTATTTCTATCAAACAATTCAATCAACGTTATAAATATGGAACTCATACACATACATTTGAGAAGAATCAAGTAAGACTTCCATTAAGAAAATAAGACTTTCATTATAATAAACTCAAACAATCACCAAAAATTTAAATATCACATATTGTTTTAAAACACATAACAATAAGTAGAGTTCAAAGTTCAAACAACTTCGATCTAAAAATAAAAACAACAAATAATTGTTTTATGTTCTCCAAACTTAATAGTTCTTCATCCACTTTCTCTATTTTATGCAATATCATTTTAGTCCTGAAAATATATAGTAAAATGAAATAGATATTAGAAAATAGTTAAACATATAAAACTAATTTGTAAAAGATTAAAGAACTAAACAAGCTGTCTAAATTTTTATTATTACCTCAATTAAGATCCAACTGTTAGAGAAAATCCATACTTGTCTTAAGATTAACAGAAGTTGTTATACCTGCAAAATTATTGAAAAGTGTCAATGAATATGTGAACAGAAATAAAATAGTATAATATAAAGTATGAAAATCAGTTTAAAAAGATAAAAAGTAAATACTTGATTCAGTTGCTTCAATTTCTGTCAAGTTCTCCTCAACTCCTAGAGGTTGTGGTGATGCTTTGATCTAATCCTATGCACATACCAAAATCTCCATAAGTCGTGGTGTTAGAGAGCTTCTGAATTGATCCAGTACACGTCCACCTGTGCTAAAAGCTGATTCCGAAGCAACTGTAGACACTGGAATTGCCAAAATATCTCGTGCTAGATGAGGTAATATTTTGTAGTCCTTATTTTTAGACCACCATGCCAAAATATCAAACTCAGGTGCCCTGCCAACACTCGCTTCTTCTAGATATTGATCCACTTCTGTTTTTGAGTGTTCACGCTTTAAGAACCAATCACATTGATACCATGCATCATCTTCACCAACATCATCCAAGTTCATATTAACCTCATCCACCCCATCACTACTATCATCCTTAGAAACAGTCTCACAAAGCTCAGTTTTATAAATGGTATACAACTCATACAATTTTTCCTTCACTTTCTGACCAATTTCTAACGCTTTCTCTAATCCATGACTCATTTCATAACACCATTCAACATATCCCAATTTGTATCGTGGATCTAACACCACAGCTATGATTAATAAAATGTTCATCTTCTCAAAAGTCCCCTAATACTTATCAAATTTATCTTTTATTTTTATAGACATTTGCTTCAAGTTCACATCAAATGACTTTTGAAGAGAGAGTAAGAGCCTTTCAATCTTATAAACTTCCACAAAATAAATATTTGAAGTGCAATACAAAGAACCAGATACATGAGTAGTGATGTGATAAAACTTCTCCAAAAATTTACAAATTACTCTAGCATTCTCCCAATCTTCATCAGTTGGAGGACTATTTGATCTAAAAATACTATCTTTATCAGCAAGGCAATCAAATGCCTTTTGATATTTTAAAGCAGATTCCAACATTAAATATGTAGAGTTCCAACGAGTTGGTACATCCAAGCATAGAGAATGTTGACATGTAATTTCTTCTTCCTCAGTGCACATTTTGAATTTTTGGAGCCTACTTGGAGAACTTTTCACATATCTAACAACAAACCGGATTCGAAGTATTGAATCTTTGATTTCATCTATACCATCTTTGACAATTAAATTTATAATATGTGCAGCACATCTGACATGCAAATATTCCCCACCGCATAGCAAAACATTCTTTTTTAACATTCTTCTCCCAAAATTCTTTATAGCAACATCATTGGAAGAAACATTATCCACGGTGATAGTGCAGATTTTCTTAATGCCCCAACTTTTAAGACCCAACTCAAAAGACTGTGCAATAATATCTCCGGTGTGCGGTGATGGGAGAATACAAAAGCAAATAATCCTCTTTTGTATCTTCCACTTTACATCAATGTAATGTGTAGTGAGACATAAGTATCCTTGATTTTGGTTGGAAGTCCATAAATCAGTAGTCAAGGAAATACGATTAACTGATTGTTGAAAAACACTTTCTAGCTTTTCCCTTTCTGACATATAAATATCCACACAATCTTTAGTAATTGTAGCTCTTGTGACAATGTTAAATCTTGGTTGCAAAGATTGACAAAATTGACGAAAGTCATTCTTTTCAACAAACTTAAAAGGTAATTCATCTTCAATGATCATGCGTGCCATTGCCTTCCTAGAGAATTCTTAATCAAATTTCTAGTTACTTAAAACATTTCCATCTCCTGATCCTGCACTAGTTGAAAATGTCAATAGTTGCTGTTTTTTATCTCTATCACCATAGGGATACTTAGGGCATTGACTATCCAAGTGTCTTTTAAGTGTCGGTGTACCATGACCACTGTTGCATTCATATGGTTTATTGCAATAGTTGCTTTTGCATGTCCCTAAAAGCTTCCCGTTTTCATTTTTATCTTTAGTAAAATGTTCCCACACCGCTGAAGTTAACTTCCTAATCCTTTTTGCCTTGGATTTAATCATAGATGATGAAGCAACTTGGGATTCAAATGTGGGTTGATTAATTTTCATACACTCTTCATCCATATGCAATACCTAATTATATATAAGATGTAACAAGACAAAACATAAATTATACAACCATGACATGACAATGTAATTTATATAAAACAACCATAATTTCTACTATTCACAATTATTTGATTGTTCACATGTTAACATAAGGCCATCAAAGGAGAATTACCAAAATGAGAGAGGAGGGAGTATCAGCATTCACCACTCAGCAGTTAAGCACTTTTTCAAATTTTGGAGTGATAGAATTCGGCCTTCGGGGTCAACCCGGCGGCTCCTATTAGGAAGGCGGCGCAAAGGAGGCTCGAGGGCTTGTTAAGGAAGGTGGAAAGGGTTGACAAAGGGGGGAAAACGAAAGGCCTTTTCTGGTCCCCCTTAGCTGAGAAGGCGACCAACGGAAGCTCGACTAGTTGGAGAGGAGCGAAAAGCCGAGCCTTCCCCTTTACAGGAACGCGAGACGATTCACCATTCCTGTACTCCAATCCAGATTCCAGGTTGTCCAGCTTTGCTCTGCTACAACCTACAGAGGATTAGAAAAAAATATGAGCAGATTTGCTAGAGTGCCAGTCTGTTGCTCGTGGACTACCGAAGCTACTCTTCTCTGCGCCTCTGCCAATCTTCTGGTCCGACGCCAGTTCCGACACCAGCCCCTCCTATGACCGTGTTGATAGTCTTCTGCCGCCGCCTCCGTCGCCCAGCGCCAATGGCCCCACCCAATTTCGCCGCCCGCATAACTTCGGCATACTCGCCGCGCTTCCTGAGACAGTGTGTGGCGCCCCGAACCGGGGTGCCTAGAAGCCTTACTCCAGGATCTTTATCGATTGGTAAACGTGACTCAGGATTGTTGCTCTGATCACACGGCGGGATTTTTAAATTGAATCTCGTTCAAATTTTTTTTATTCCTTTTCTTTGTTTTTCATCACATAACAAACACTTGTCATCAACTTTACGCATGATACTCATAATAACATCATATCATCATATATGAACATATTCTTGTCATTAATTTCACATATTTTATTCATATCATAATAACTGACTTATCTACATCACAAGTTCCTTCAATCTAAACATTTCATACATACATATTTTGATGATTCCATATAATCATTCATACCATCTACAGACCAGTTTGTTGAAAAGTTTTCTTCATACTCTTTTCCTTTCCTGCATGGCTTGTGCGGTACCTGTCTATGGTTGGGGAAAACAAAACATGAGTCGAAACTCAATAAGCAAGCATTTTTCATTTTAAATGCATTTCTCACCTTCAGTAGTAGACGCTTAACAAGCGTTCGACTAGCAATTGGAGGAAACCTTTTCATAAATACCTTTCATGAACATTTCATAATCCCATTTCATGGCAAACATATGCTTGTAAAACTTGACATATAAAAACATATTTATGTTCTAAAATATTTTTCATCGAAGCTCCTTTTCTCATAGGACATTGTCATGTCCTAAAATACTTTTCATAAAACCTTTTTTAAGCATATGCAACATGCAATACGTCTCTGTCCATCTGGTAGGTGACACTTATCAAGTGATCATCCTTCCTTAGGAGAGAAACCCTTCCAGGTGATAGCCCACGAGCCAGGCGGCTATCCGTGTCCATCTCCCATTGCAGGGAGGGTGCCGCCGGCATTTAGCCTTATTCAAGCGACTCGGCCTATGCAAAGGGGGCCCAATTTGCAACCGCGTCCGGTATGCATATCCTCTACAATAGACCTAGTACATAACCATTGTGCACACGTTTTCTTCACATTCACATGCTAGCATGATTTTATAAAAACTACAGACCACAGTCTGTGTTCCTTTTCTAAAAGCTTAATGCTATCATGCTTTTATCAAATACTACAGACCTCAGTCTGTATTTCTTTCAAATCTTGAAAATTGGGCTTAACCCATGTTAACGAGTTATATACTCAAAACGTTTTGTAAGGATGACCAACCTTAAAACATTTATATTTCATAACTCATTTGAAGTATTCAAGGAAAATATTTAAAATAATAATATTTTCTAACCGTTTTGTAAATAATTTCTGAACGATAAAACGTCTTTAAAAATATTTGAAACCAAAAGATTTTTCTTATAAATGCTTTTCCCATTTATGTTTTTTTTTTATAATCAAAGGACATGCAAGTACATGCTTTCATCTAATATCATATACTTTTATCTACCTGTCTTATTGTTCATTTCTATATATGATAGACTTGTATAATCCTTTAAACATTACTCAAATCGTTTTTCAAATTAATTTATCGTGTTGGCCTTCCTTAAATCCTGCTCGAAACAATGGATTTTGGAAATTCCAAAATAATCCAATATTTAGAGAACCTTTGAAACATATCCTTAAAATATTTCAAAACCTTGAAATAAAACTATTCTAATACATTTATTTCAAATCTCATTTTAAAATCTCATTTTCCTTTCAACACAACCTTTTCAACATTTGCATTTCAATATTTTTCAACATTAAAAGGATTTGCTTTTAACGAAGCAATTTCCAAGACAATTTAAGATTGCAGAATAAGGTCGTATAAAATTGTATTTTCAAAAGGTTTGCTTGCTTACCTGCGTAGTCAACTTGTATCTTTCACTTGTACCCATTTCTTTTCCTATACAAATGAAAAGAACCATTTTTCTCATATAGACATAATATTCCATGTTTGCACATTTCTACTATTAAATTTGAATTCATCGTAGGGTTTTCTAACCCATGCATATGTCATAATCACTTTATTTTCCTTCATAACTCTTATAGAGGTTAATTTGGTCTCTATTTTCACATATGGATTTTTATCCCAAAAATCTTTAAAAATTCCATTCATACATCCTTATAAATATCAATCTTATTTCTGCCCAAATCACTCTGTTTACTATTTATGATTATTGTTCATGATCACTGTTCCTAATTACTGTTCACGCGGGTTATTGTTCACAGCGTGTTTGGCACTGTTCATGGGTTTCAAAATTTAGCATTTTTTTAAATAAAAAAATATCATGGCATAACTCTTGTTTAGTACATCATGAGATAATTCATGCATTTTGAATTAATCATGATTATCTGGGCTAAATAAATCATTTTAGCCACTTATACACATATGTGTATAAGGTTCCATAATTCATGTTTTAAGCATAAATTTGACTTAACAAAATTCTTTTAATTCCTATAATATATTCCATAACATACCATGATCAACATAATCATAATTCTCATTTAAAATTTCTGAAACTTATTATTAAATTCCAAAACAGCCTTCTCTTTTCACTATGTTCCATCTTCTATTAATTCCATATACATATAATAGCATTAATTTGCTATCCCTAATTTAGTTTAAAGCTGCATTAGTTTAAGGACATTAATCCTTACCCATCTTTTCATTATTCATAAATCATATTTTAAACATGATTATAAAAATCTGTTTGGAAATTTACGTTCAACAAGGATATAAATACTGAAATTTATGAATTTCAGAAATACAAAATCTGTATATGCATTAACGTCCAGCAGCATCTCATTTGCACCTTTTTGATCATCCATGTATTTCATATAAAAAAATTTTAAATGATTTAAACGAGCAGGATTTCCAGAATGAGAAAATGAGATAAAAAAAAATATACCTGAATGAATGCGTACATCTGAGTGCCGCTGCTGCTCTAACCTATTTCCCACCGATGTCATGCCCTTTTTATACTTTACATATATCGGTTTACCATGGTTAAATTTCATATAACTCATGGTCACCGTTCCACCTGTTGCATTTTCAGCATTCCAGCAATTATACATTACATGCACCGTCTGCCAGCGTGATATTCTTCATGCAATTTTTTTTTAAACGGTTGATTTTAACATTAATAAATTAATTCATAACTATGTATATACACATCTATATATTATGAAAAATTTTCTTATTAATATATATACAATTGATCACAAAATATACCTTTCGGAATTTAGAAAAAAAATTTCTATTTTATTTTAATTAACTAATTCATATTTGGATAAAAAGTCTCATTTTAAAATTTTGGAGACATGTTTTCCAAAATTTGATTCCTTCATTAAATTGAGCATATTAAAATAGGATTACCCATAAAATTTCACCTCAATTGGAGCTAAGTACATATTTTAATTTAATTAAAATCATATTTTGGCATAAAATTTCATTTTAAAAATTTGTAGACATATTTTGCAAAATTTAATCCATTCATTATGTAGGGTATATTAAAATAGGCTTGCTCCAAAAGTTTCATCTCAAACAATCTTATATACATCAAGATATTAATTAACTTAAACAATTATATAAAAGAAATAAAAATATCAACGTACGTGCATGATGTGCTATACTGCTTTTGGGCACGTTTTCTAATGCACTCAAGTTAGGTAATTTAGTTAACTATTTTTCATAATCTGATCCGTCTAGATTAGAAAGCACATAATTTAGTACTTTTTATTAAATTTTTATATGATTCTGAGTTATGCATGTTTAGATCTAATCAAAACAGTAAGTGTGAATATAAGCCCTTAATTAGAGCCCCTAATTAGCCAAAAATTTTCCATTTATTTTTATTTTTCCATAAGGTCCGTAAATTTAAACAGTTTCAATTTGTATAATTCAGAATTTTGAAATTCCTTCCCGAAATATTTGTAAAAATTCATTTTCATAACTAATCTTAGTAGGATCATAAATTACCCTCCATTTTCTTATAAATTCCAAATATAACCTTTGTAAATTTCCACTAAGTGCACTTCGTGCCTCCACTCTTGTCAAAATTACCAATCAATCATCTTTTCTAAATTTACAATTTAATCTCACTTTTGTAAAATTGTAATTTGGTCTTTTCGTGATTAAGTTAATCCAAAGTGATTAACTTATCACTTTATCTTAACCACAGGGTCACTATTTACGTTCCACTATTCACATTTACTATTCATTTAAAATTATATTTCATAATTAATTATTTGATTCTTCAATTCCATATATTAGGGAAATTATATATTTATTTCATATAAAAGTCAATACATTACTTAGGGTTCATGACCTTAGGATTTCATACGTGGTCTTAAAATTTGGGGTTCCACAATCCTCCTCCCCTTATAAAAGGTTTTGTCCCGAAACCTGCTTTACTTTGAACAAGTGAGGGTATTTCCTCTCGACTTCCTCTCAAAGTTACCAAGTGGCTTCAGTTTTTGCATATCGGTTTCACTGGATTTTAGCATACTTAATCTCTCGATTCTGAAGCTTCTTTACTTTGTGGTCCAAAATTCTAATTAGTCTTTCTTCATAATTTAAATGGTCATGAATTGGCAAATTTTCTTTAATACTTCAAATGACCTTATGTATTTGGATTGAATTTACTCCTTTCTCCAAATCTCGTGATCTCTTTTAAATGACATTACTATCACAAGTATATGATCTCCAACATGAATCTTTAAGTCTTTTTCGCTTACAATTGGTATAACTTTTCTGTCAACTTTGAGTCGTGACTATGTATTGACAGATCACCTGTACCTTTTTCTGTCATTCCTCTTGATAGATCTGGGCTAGCTTTCCTTCTCCTATCTCATCCCAATTTAGTAGGGTTCGACACTTTTGTCCATATAGGACTTCAAATGGGGTATCTATATGCTTGCTTGATAATTATTGTTATATCATAAGGGCTTGACTATTTACATGGATATCTCTTAAATTATCACTCATAATAATTTCCTTTCAAAATCATTACTCTACTTAATTTCATCATGTATATTAATCATGAGTCAATCATGATTGATAACAAAATAAATGTTTTGTTTAACATTTTCATTCAACATAATTAACCTTATTAGTCATGTACTAATCATGATTGATTGACTAAAATATTATTTTTAGCCATCAATATATATAATTCTATAATTCATGTTTTAAACATGAATTTAGGCTATAAAAAAATTCATTTAATTCTTATTATATATAACATTCCTTGATCATAATATTGTGATTTTTAATCACAACTTATGTCCAAAAATTTAATTTTCATTATGCTAAGAAATCATAATGTATACTAACACAATCTTATTTAAACATGATTTCTACGCAACTTCAAAAAGTCCATTAAATATAATATCCATGCCAACATCATTCTCTTATCATAATTAGCATAAACATGATTTCCAAACCATCAATCATATTCATACATCCCTTCTCATTTAACACATTATTTCTCATTTATCACATCCTTTTGTTGGTCCCGAGTTGATGACAATTACCCAAGAGGGGAGGGGTGAATTGGGTATTTAAAAATTTATAACTTAAACAGAAACTTTACCCCGGATTAATCTAATGAAGAAATGAAATGGAAAGCAATATAAGGTAGAGAGCAGAAATATAAATCAAGCACACAAGATGTTTATAGTGGTTCGGGCAACCTCCCTACTCCACTCTTCCAAGCTCACACTCCTTGTGACTTGGGTTCCACTATTGTATTCCTCAAATACAATTAGAGCCACTGCTCTCTTCTAGATTCCAGCTCCAGAGGGCCTCAACAAATCTCAGCACAAGTAGGTGTGAGTTCCACTCCAATCACACACTACTTCGCTTACACTTGATCTTAGTTCCTCAAACTAAATCAAGTTCAATACAACAAAATAAAATAACAAAAGGAGTCTACACTTTACAGATGTGTAGAAGCAATTTGGCGCAGAGAAGAACCGTAATGTAGGCTTTGAGGATTCAGAGATATAGCTCTTGCAGTTTGAAGCAAAGTTCTTCCTCTTTGAATGACTTGATCTCTTTAGAGCTCTTGAATATAGGAGTTAAACACACTTAATGATTCTCAGTTACTTCCCTCGTCCACCATGAATGCCTTTTATAATTTTGGAGGGAATCCGAACGTTAGAAGGTAGGTGGCGCGCATTTAATGCGCCAACGTTCTAATAAATTCCGACCGTTGCGACCCAAGTCGCATGCGGAGTCGACTTCGGATGCTACTTCGCCCAAGTCGCAGATGGAGTCGACTTCGGGTGCGACTTCGCTTCTCCGTAGCGACTTCAAGTTCCAGGCTAGGTCGACTTGGTCCTCGACTTGACCCAAGTCGCAGGTGAAGTCGACTTCGGGTGCGACTTCACCTCGGCAGTTGGCTTCATGAACTTGAAACTTGGAAAGCTTTTTGTTTTGCTTAGTCTTCTCCATGCCCTTTAGTTCTTTTGCATTTTTATTACTCTTTGGATCATTATGTCTTGCTTTCATTAGCTCCATGATTCGCAAACCTTTAAACTCATGAGTCTTGATCTCGAACAGTCTTCTTGGTTTATGCATCTTGCTTGAACTTGGACTGTTCTTCTTCTTTGTAGCCCTTGTGAATCTTGGAGACTTTGTATTGTTTGATTTTGCCTTTGATTCATTAACATTCATATCTTGAAAATATGCTTGGAGCTTTGCCTTGGTCTTGAGAATCTTAAGTTGATCTTGAAATCATTTAATCCAGCTTGTCTTCTGAAAAATCTCCTCTGCCCGATCGAAGTCGATGTCGGAGTCGACTTCGTCTGCGACTTCACCTCAAGTCGTACGTGGAGTCGACTTGGGGTGCGACTTCGGTATCTTTCTCTCCCAATTTCAACTCTGGAGAGATTTTGGCATCTGAAGTCGATGTTGGAGTCGACTTCGTTTGCGACTTGGCTTCCCAAGTCGCAAGTGGAGTCGACTTGGCCTGCGACTTCACCTACTCTTCTTCCCATTTCAACTCTGGACGGTTTTGGCACTTTCAAGTTGTTCTTGGAGTCGACTTGGGGAACGACTTGGCCTTCCATGTTTTATGTTCTCCAAATGTATATCCCTTAAACATATCCACAAACTTGTTAGTAGCCAAGACTTACTCAAATTGATTTGTTAATCATCAAAACATAGATTTAGCTTGTTTTCCACATATTTCCAACAATCTCCCCCTTTTTGATGATTGACAATACCGATTTGAGTGGATACCTTTCAATTGCTTAAAAAATAACATGCTCATTTTTGCATTTTGAAATTTTATCATACTTAGGCTCATGCAAGCATATCCTACTCTTCTCCCCAAACATATCCTATTCTTCTCCCCCTCAAATCCTACTCGTCTCCCCCTTTTTGTCAATATATCAAAAAGTTAGAGGGTAAAGAGATAGGTGAGTTTGCTCCCCCTAAACAGGTGCTCCCCCTAAGTTTATGCTAAGTTAATTCAATCATTCCCATGTCATTTCTAATCTTATAAAATGCTTCTTTTGCTAGGGGTTTTGTAAATATGTCTGCAACTTGATCCTCTGTTCTTACATATACCAAACATATGTCATGATTTTCTACATGTTCTCTAATAAAATGATGTCTAAGGTCTATATGTTTGGTCCTCGAATGCAAGACTAGATTTTTAGTTAAACATATGGCACTAGTATTATCACATTTAATGGGTATATCTTTAAAATCCATGCCATAGTCCCTAAGTTGCTATTTCAACCAAAGTAATTGGGCACAACAGCTCCCAGCGGCAATGTATTCGGCTTCCGCCGTAGATAGAGCAACACTAGTTTATTTTCTTGAAAACCATGAAACCAACATGTTCCCAAGAAATTGACATGTTCCACTAGTGCTTTTTCTATCTACTTTGTAACCGGCAAAATCCGCATCCGAGTAGCCGATTAGATCAAAATTAGAGTCCTTTGGATACCAAAGTCCTACATTGGTAGTGTCAACTAGGTATCTGAAAATTCTTTTCACAGCTACCAAGTGTGATTCTTTTGGACATGATTGAAATCTAGAGCACATACACACACTAAACAATATATCAGGCCTAGAAGCAGTTAAATATAATAAAGAACCTATCATGCTTCTATACAATTTTAAATCAATTGTTTTTCCTTTTTCATCTTTGTCGATTTTGATTATTGAGCTCATTGGCGTGTTTGCTCCTTTGCTATTTTCCATGCCAAACTTCTTCAGCATTTCTTTGATATACTTGGACTGGTTGATGAAGATTCCTTCATTTAATTGCTTGATTTGCAGTCCAAGGAAGAAGTTTAGTTCTCCCATCATGCTCATCTCAAATTCCTTCTGCATAAGCTCAGAAAATTCTTGACAAAGTATTTCGTTAGTAGCACCGAAAATGATATCATCAACATAAATTTGAATGATCAATATATCGTTTTCTTTATATTTGATAAACAAAGTGGTGTCTACCTTTCCTTTTTGAAAATCATGATCAATCAGAAATTTGCTTAATCTATCATACCAAGCCCTTGGAGCTTGTTTTAGTCCATATAATGCTTTGGTTAACTTGTACACAAATTTAGGTTGATCTTTTTCCTCAAATCCAGGTGGTTGTTCTACATACACCTCTTCATTTATATAACCATTCAGAAATGCACTTTTAACATCCATTTGAAACAATTTAAAGTTCATGTGAGATGCAAAAGCTAGTAAGATGCGAATTGCTTCCAATCTAGTAACCGGGGCATACGATTCCTCAAAATCTATTCCTTCTTTTTGTGAGTATCCTTTTGCCACAAGTCTAGCTTTGTTTCTCACTACAAGTCCACTTTCATCTAATTTGTTCCTAAAGACCCACTTGGTGCCAATAACAGTACAATCATTTGGTCTGGGAACAAGGTGCCAAACTTGGTTTCTTTCAAATTGATTTAGCTCTTCTTGCATTGCTATAATCCAGTTCTCATCATCAAGAGCTTGATCAATATTAGAAGGTTCAATTTTAGATACAAAAGCGTATTGTCCACAAACATTTTGTTTTGATCTTCTAGTTTTCACACCTTCATATACATTCCCTATAACTTGTTCAATTGGATGGGCATGTTTGAATTTTAAATCTGTTGGAGGTTTGTAGGAATTATTACCTTCACTTACCCTTTCCTCCATGGAATCTTCTTGCTTTTCCATATGCAGTTTTTCAAGATTGCTAACTATATCATCTGCATCGCTTAAATCATCTTTTCTTTTGAAGCATGGGTTAGTTTCATCAAAAACAACATGTATGGACTCTTCTACCACTTGGTTTCGTTTATTGAATACTCTATATGCTTTGCTATTTGATGAGTACCCAAGGAATATTGCCTCATCACTTTTAGCATCTAATTTTCCCAAGTTGGTTTTTCCATTGTTCAAAACATAGCATGTGCATCCAAAAGCATGAAAATAAGAGATATTTGGCTTCCTTCCTTTCCATAGCTCATATGGGGTCTTTTTCAAGATTGCTCTAATGGTAACTCGATTCAAAACATGACAAGCTATACTTACAGCTTCACCCTAAAATTTCTTGGATAATTTGCTCTCATTTAGCATTGTTCTAGCCATCTCTTGTATAGTTCTGTTTTTCCTTTCAACTACTCCATTTTGTTGTGGAGTTCTTGGTGCAGAAAATGTGTGATGAATTCCTTTTTCATTACATAACTCTATGAATCGTTTGTTTTCAAATTTACTACCATGATCACTTCTTATAGTCATAATAGTACTTTGTTTTTCATTTTGCACCAAATTTACAAAAGTTGAAAACATAGGGAAGGCTTCATCTTTGCTAGCTAAGAGAATTATCCATGTGAATCTTGAAAAATCATCAACAATAACAAATACATATTTCTTTCCACCAATGGTTAAAATATCGGATGACCCATATAGATCCATGTGTAGCAATTCAAGTGGCCTAGTGGTGGAGATTTCCTTTTTGGTAGAGAAAGGCATCTTAGGTTGTTTAGATAATTGACATGCCTTGCAAATTTTGTCTTTGTCATATTTCAACTTTGGCAAGCCTTCTACCAAACTCTTTTTCCATAGGGTCTTTATATTTCCCATGTTTATATGTCCAAGCCTTTTATGCCAAACCCATGGATCATTATCAATGGCCATTAGACATTGACCATCTAGTTCATCAAGTGAAACCAAATATACATTTCCATGTCTTTTTCCACTAAACATGATATGTTCTCCATCAAATACGTTACATATAGATGATTCAAACACAACCTTGTATCCTTTGTCACATAATTGACTAATGCTCATTAGGTTATGCTTGAGTCCTTCAACAAATAAAACATCTTCCATGCATTCATTTGAAATACTATAGATGTTTCCTTTACCTTTAATTTTACCTTTCTCATTATTACCAAAGGCAACCGTTCCATCGTTGCAAGACTTAAGTTTGTGAAATAAACTTCTTTCTCCGATCATATGCCTTGAACAACCGCTGTCCATGAACCATACATTGTTTGCCTTTGCCTTGAAACAAATCTGAAAAATAAAAAGGTAAATCTCATCTCTTTGGTACCCATTTTATGGGTCCATTTGGGTTAGTAATATTATTCAACCTTTGTTGCTCTAACTTAGAAAGCCCAAATCTTGTGTTCCTTGGAACCCAAACTAATTTTGCACCATGGTCATACAATTTCTTAAAGTTACACTTGTAGGCTTTATGACCCATTTTGTTGCAGTAATTGCAAGCCATTGGTAATCTAGGAGTAGACCTTCAAGTATGCAATGGTTCAAATGTTGGCCTTTTAGTCCACATAACATTTTTCCTTTGTGGCTTGTATATAGGTGCAGTTTTGGTTTGATATTTCTCAAGTATTGGCACATTCGATTTGCCACTTTCTTTTTGCTCAAATGTATAATATCCAAGACCTCTTTTATTTGTTTGAGCAGTCATATTCAAAAACATCTTTACATTTTCTCCAGGATTAGAGAACTTTGCTAATGATTCATTTAATGATTCGTTCTCCTTTTTCAATTTTTCTATCTCATTTATCAATGATTCATTTTCTTCTTTCAGTTTTGTCGCCCAAGTCGCAGATGGAGTCGACTTCGGGTGCGACTTCGCTTCTCCGTAGCGACTTCAAGTTCCAGGCTAGGTCGACTTGGTCCTCGACTTGACCCAAGTCGCAGGTGAAGTTGACTTCGGGTGCGACTTCACCTCGGCAGTTGGCTTCATGAACTTGAAACTTGGAAAGCTTTTTGTTTTGCTTAGTCTTCTCCATGCCCTTTAGTTCTTTTGCATTTTTATTACTCTTTGGATCATTATGTCTTGCTTTCATTAGCTCCATGATTCGCAAACCTTTAAACTCATGAGTCTTGATCTCGAACAGTCTTCTTGGTTTATGCATCTTGCTTGAACTTGGATTGTTCTTCTTCTTTGTAGACCTTGTGAATCTTGGAGACTTTGTATTGTTTGATTTTGCCTTTGATTCATTAACATTCATATCTTGAAAATATGCTTGGAGCTTTGCCTTGGTCTTGAGAATCTTAAGTTGATCTTGAAATCATTTAATCCAGCTTGTCTTCTGAAAAATCTCCTCTGCCCGATCGAAGTCGATGTCGGAGTCGACTTCGTCTGCGACTTCACCTCAAGTCGTACGTGGAGTCGACTTGGGGTGCGACTTCGGTATCTTTCTCTCCCAATTTCAACTCTGGAGAGATTTTGGCATCTGAAGTCGACTTCGTTTGCGACTTGGCTTCCCAAGTCGCAAGTGGAGTCGACTTGGCCTGCGACTTCACCTGCTCTTCTTCCCATTTCAACTCTGGATGGTTTTGGCACTTTCAAGTCGATCTTGGAGTCGACTTGGGGAACGACTCGGCCTTCCATGTTTTATGTTATCCAAATGTATATCCCTTATACATATCCACAAACTTGTTAGTAGCCAAGACTTACTCAAATTGATTTGTTAATCATCAAAACATAGATTTAGCTTGTTTTCCACATATTTCCAACACCTTTCTCATTTATCATGAACATGATTCATAACGAAATCATATATAAATCACTTACCTTTCCTTATCATGTATACTTTAGCATATAATGTAAAATATCAAAACATACTACATTCATTTATCTTTAAAAAGTCAGAAGAGACTAAAATATATATATATATTTTTACTACATATATATTACCTAGTGGGAACATTAGTGCTAGACCAATTCGGTCATCTTTACTTTTCTCTTACTCTTTTCCTCATTTCCACCATTCTTAATCTGCATCTCTTCATCATGGAGGAAACTCCTCTCATACCTATCTGCTTAGCCAATCCATTTCAAGTATTATATCAAATTTAGTTATGGGTAGTAGGATCAGGTTGGCCTCCAATATCATTGATCCTATCTAAGTAGTTCATGACTTCTATATTTGATTGATACTTGCTAACCTATAGACAGAAAATTCTACATGGATTATGCTGAATGATCTATTTTCTTCAAATGTATGTCCCTTAAACACTTCCACAAACATGTTAGTAGCCAAGACTTACTCAAATTGATTTGTTAATCATCAAAACATAGATTTAGCTTATTTTCCACATATTTCCAACAGTAACTCTGACTGGTTATAAATTTTCAGCCCTTAAACCAATTCTTAGCTGATATTAAGTTTTTCTTCCCTAAAAAGCCAGTATTTTTCAATAAATGTAAGAAGCGAAGATATTTTCTAATTTTGACTTTAAAGCTAGATTCGGGCAATTGGGTATTCATCTCAAAGATAGACCGAAAACTATTTTCTACATCCCAAACCGCCATTACCAATGGACGATGATGATATTTGGTCTAAAAAATGCTCTTTCAGAATTCCAAAAGCCAATGTCAGGATATTTCAGCCTCTATCCATGAACATGCTAATCTAAATTGATGATCTTTTATTGTTCTTTGAGAACATAACAACGCATAAGATTTATTAGAACAGTTCTACCAAATTGTCTAAAAAATTGGAATCATGTTGGTACCAAAGAAAATGATACTCAGAGTTATTGAAGTAGATTTCCTGGGAATGCACCTTTCCAATGGAACCATTATTCCTTAGCCCCATATTTTAGAATAGATTTGCCGCTTCCTAAATGTTCTCAAAGTAGTCAAACAAATCTAGAGATTCTTGGGTGTCATAAATTATATAGCGGATTTTATCCTAAGAATTAGCAAAGAAAGAAACACTCTCTTTGAACTCTTCGAGAAAGATGCCCTTTCTTGGGGCCCTAAACATACAAAAAGTCTATAGACTCTCAAACAAATTAGCAAATCTTTGCCATCCTTCACAATTCTTAGAAGAAATTTGATTTTTACATCAAACTACCATTCAAGAAAAGTGAAGACAGTAACCTGACTCAGGCTATTCGTAATGGAATGTTACCAACACACTATCAAATGACATTGTAAAAACTATAACAACTTCAAGATGAAGGACTAATTGAAGACACAACCTCCCAATGGGCTTCCAAGCCTTTTATGTTAACAACAAAGCAGAACAAAAGAGAGGTAAACTCCAACTAGTTATAAATTATCAGCCATTAAACCAATTCTTAGCTGATATATCGTTTCCTCTTCCCCACAAAGCCAGCATTTTTCAATAAATGAAAGGTGCCAAGATATTTTCTAAATTTGAACTTAAAGCTAAATTCTAGCAATTGGGTATTCATCTTGAAGATAGACCAAAATTGCTTTCTGCATCCTAAACCACCATTACCAATGGACGGCGATGTCATTGGGTCTCAAAAATGCTCCTTTAGAATTCTAAAAGGCAATGGCCAGGATATTTTAGCCTTTATCCATGAACAATATGATCTACATTGTTGATCTTTTACCATTCTCTGATAATATAATAGCTCATACAAATTTAGTAGAATAGTTCTATTGAATTATCTAAAAATTTGGAATCATGTTGACACCAAAGAAAATGATACTCGGAGTCACCGAAGTAGATTTCTTGTGAATGCACCTTTCCAATGGAACCATTGTTCCTTAACCCCATATTTCAAAACATATTTGCTACTTCCCAAATGTTTTCAAAGGAGTCAAATTGATCCATCAACTCTTGGGTGTTATAAATTATATAGCAGATTTCATCCCAAGAATCAACAAATAAAAAAATCTCTACCCGGACTCCTCAAGAAAGATGCTTGTTCTTGAGGCCTTGAACATACAAAGAGTGTGTAGGCTCTCAAACAAATCTGCAAGTCTTTGCTAGCCTTCACAATTCTTCCAGGAGATGATCTTATGATCCTCCAGACTGATGCTTCAGACGAATATTGGGTAGCTTGTACTTTGAAGAAAAATGCTAGAAATGGCATCTCTATGGTTATAATAGTGGTCAGTTTGCACCACAAAACAACATTACCACTCAACCTTCAAAAAAATTCTTGTGGTTAAAAGAGGAATTGAAAATTTTCAAATTTACTTAGTCAAAAAAAAGTTTTTATTGAAATTGATAAGAGTTCTTTACCAAGAATGTTTCATTTCACGCGGAAGCAATTACCTCATGCCCAATTTCTCCTATGGGATTTTTGGTTTTCCCAATATGTTTTTGAAACAAAACATACCCCAAGAAAAAGAATGTCCTTGCAGATTTCTTACCCCGACACATACAACTAAATTTTCCCATTATTGATGCAATCCCATTGTGGCGCTTCGAGACTCAGGAGCCTAACCTTACTCCAGGATCTTTTAGTTGGTAACTTATGATCAGGAATGTGGCACTGTTCACTGAGGGAATCTTCAATATAATCTCATTTCAATTTACAAACATTCACACACTTATAATTAAAATTTCATAATATTTTCAAAATATTAAAATATGTACTTACATCATCAGTCTTCATAACCTGGTACTCGTATGATATCAAACCTTCATATGTATAAAAGAATAGTACAACTTCAAAAGTCTCTAAACCGAGACATCTTTTCTTCAACCTTACTCTACCTGTGTCTAAGGTTAGGAAAACAAAACATGAGTACTAAACTTGGTGAGCAAATATTTTCATTCAAGTAAACATTTTTAACCCAAAGTTTGGCATTTCATAATAAATGCATATGCAAATGCACATTCTACATTCATGTTTTATGGTTTCATTAGATGGTACATTAGTTAGGCGACCATCAATATATCTACTCCATATTTTAGGAAGTACACTACTGGCCTTTGGGCCTATATTAGCGACTTGGTCACATTAGAGGGACACTTCGGTCCTCTTGCACTTCTAAAATGGACTTATACCTTTGTGTACCATGCGTTATATACACGCTAGTATGATTTTTAATAAATAGTCACCTTCCTCATTCTACTATCTTTCCAAATTAAGAAAATTTTTTGTATAATGATCTAAAAATTTTCAAATTAATAATTACATTTTCCAAAACATATTATGGAGATGGTCATTCTTAAATAAATTTAAAATAACACAATAAAAGCAATTGCTAGACATTCTAATATAAAAAAATAATTGATTTTGAAAACATCACTTGCTTACCTTGGGGTATTAGCTTGTCTCCTCGACTTTCACTTTTCCTTTACCTAAACAAGTAAATGGACTATTTTATATAATGCATAAACTTTTATACTTTGCATCCTTATACTTTGACATGTTCACTTTTTTCCTTTCTTATTATCTCTTTGCTTAAATTTTTTTTTGATTTAATCTTCATTATATGTATGTATTATAAAAAATTTGAAAAGAAATGTATGTTAGTATAATAGGTTGGGTATTTAGTGATACCTTATTATTTTTCTTGATTTGGTCGGTAAAAGTAAGATAGCACTTGAATAGTTTCCCATATTTTTTTTCAATTAATTTAGTGGGTTTCCTTATCTCATTTAGAATCTATTAACCTACTATAGATTTTCTATCACAAATTGCAAAATATGGCGTCAATGATCATTGTGTTGGAAACAAAATAAGCCAAGTCGCAGACGAAGTCGACTCCGGCATCGACTTCGATCGGGCAGAGGGGATATTTCAGAAGACAAGCTGAGATTAACTATTTTCAAGACAAACTTGTATGAAGATGAAGATCAAGGCAAGCTAGATGCTCAAACTGAAACATTTGAAGACTAATCCAAGTCCAAGCAAGATGCATCAACTCGACCAAGAAGTTATTCAAGATTATATGATTCAAGACTATATGGGTTCAAAGGGTTGCAAAACATGGAGCTAATGAAAGCAAGCTAAAATGAAGAAAATGATTCAAAAGGAAATGAAAAATGCAAGAGAACAACAAAAGGCATGAAGGAACCCAAGCAAACTAAAGCATTCCAAGTTTTCAAGTTCGTCAAGCTAACTGACGAGGTGAAGTCGCACACCGAAGTCGACTCCACCTGCGACTTGGGTCAAGTCGATGCCCAAGTCGACCCAATCTGAAACTTGAAGTTGCTACGGAAGGCGAAGTCGCACCCGAAGTCGACTCCATCTGCGACTTGGGCGAAGTCGCACCCGAAGTCGACTTCACCTGCGACTTGGGTCGCAACGGACAGAAAATATTCGAACGTTGGCGCATTAAATACGCGCCACCTACCTTCAAACGTTCAGATTCTCTCCACAATTATAAAAGGCATTCATTGTGGACGAGGGAAGTAGCTGAAAATCATTAAGTGTGCATAACACCTACCTTCAAGAGCATTAAAAGAGATCAAGTCAATCCAAAGAAGAAGAACTTTGCTTCAAACTGCTAGAGCTCAACTTCTGAATCTTCAAAGCCAATTCTACGAGTTCTTCTCTGCGCCAAACTGCTTCTACACAACTGTAACGTGTAGATTCCTTTGTTATTTCATTTGATTGTATTAAACTTGATTTAGTTTGAGGAACTAAGATCAAGTGTAAGCAAAGTAGTGTGTGATTGAAGTGGAACTCATCACCTACTTGTGCTGAGATTTGTTGAAGCCCCCTAGAGCTGGAATCTAGAAGAGAGCAGTGGCTCTAATTGTATTTGAGGAATACAATAGTGGAACCCAAGTCACAAGGAGTGTGAGCTTGGAAGAGTGGAGTAGGGAGGTTGCCCGAACCATTATAAAAATCTTGTGTGCTTGATTTATATTTCTGCTCTCTACATTATATTGTTTTCCATTTCATTTCATCAATCAAGGAGATTAAACTTTCAAGGGGTTAAGTTTTTAATTTACCAAAGAATTTTATAAGAACCCAATTCACCCCTCCCCTCTTGGGTTTTGCCATTAACTCGGGACCAACATTTTTGTCCAGCGTTGAAATTGGGGACGAGAGCTGCCAAAGTCGCAGACCAAGTCGACTCCACATGCGACTTGGGTGAAGTCGCAGACCAAGACGACTCCAGCATCGACTTCAAACTGATCAGCACACGTTTTGAAGAGCAAAGTTGCAAACCAAGTCGACCTGATACTAGACTTGAGTGAAGTTGAATGCCAAGTCGACTCAAACATTCGACTTGGAACAAATGAAGATCAAAACAAGTCCAAAGCAAGTAAAGATGCATGGATTCATCAATTCAAATCAAGAACTATCAATTAGACATTTTCATACACTCCATGATCCAAGTATTCAAGATTCCGAGACATGAAGTTAAATGATTTTATGCAAAGCGAATATACTGAACTTCAAATGATGCAAATCAAGGGAAGGACAATTAAGCACGAAGAAATTAAGCAAGCAAAATCATTTCAAAAGAAGTTCAAGTTCAACTAGCAAGCTAAGGAAGTGAAGTCGCACCCGAAGTCGACTTCACCTGCGACTTGGATCAAGTCCAGACCAAGTCGACCTAGAATGGAACTTGAAGTATTTGCGAAAAGCCGAAGTTGCACCCGAAGTCGGCTCCGCCTGCAACTTGGGCGAAGTCACACACGAAGTCGACTCCACCTGCGACTTGGGTCGCAACGGTCGGAAATTTTTCGAACGTTGGCGCATTAAATGCACGCCACCTACTTCCAAATGTTCGAATTCCCTCGCCATTTATATAAGGCATTCAAGATGAACGTGGAGGGTAGCTGAAACTTCATTGATTGAGCATAACTCACATTCCTAAGAGCATTAAGTGATCAAGCCAACATCTAAAAGAAGAACTTTGCATTCAAACTTTCAAGAGCTGCTCGCTGAATCTTTCAGACTGCTTCACAAGTTCTTCTCCGCGCTAAATCTGCCTCTACACATCAGTAACGTGTAGAAATCTTCTTTTATTCTTTCTTGTTGTATTGAACTTGATTTAGTTTAGGTAACTAAGATCAAGTGTAAGCAAAGTAGTGTGTGACTGGAGTGGAACTCGTCACCTACTTGTGTTGTGTTGTTTATGCCCCATAGAGCTGGAATCTAGAAGAGAGCAAATGCTCTAGTTGTATTTGTATAATACATAGTGGAACCCAAGTCACAAGAGGTGTGAGCTTGGAAGAGTGGAGTAAGGAAGGTTGCCCGAACCACTATAAAAACCATGTCCATTGATTTATATTTCTGCTCTTATTGCTTTCTTTTTGTTTCATTGAAGGGGATTGAACTAAACCGGGGTAAAGTTTCTGTTTAAGTTAAAAAATTTTAATTACCCATTTCACCGCTCCCCTCTTGGGTATTTGCCATTAACTCGGGACCAACACATTGTTCCGGTCTAAGCATGCATAACTCTTATAGGACCCTTAAAAGTCAACATTTGAAATTAAAAATCAGCCATAAACATTAAAGGAAGGGTAAATAGCATACAACAAAAAGGAAAAATGTATAATTAAAATTTCTAAAATGGACGTCCATAATTCCTAACCACCTTCAATTAAAAGTTCATGCAAAATACGTGACCAACTGGAGAACTCCAAATTTACTCACTCAATTGGAAATCATATGTATATATATGCTGGGAAAACTATATATATTATATTTTTTCTAGAATCATTTAAGTATAGTTGTTGATGGAAATCATGTATTGAAAATCTATGATTATTTAGACATCGGCAATTGTCATGCACGCAAGCGACTAGTAAAAAAAATTTTAGCATCATCTGGTCGTTGAAGCTATGCATAAAAAAATAATTTTAGAGCCCATCTTGTTTGGATGTATATCTACCCAAAATAAAAATTCTGTTTAGATACCGCTGAACGTTCGTGCCTCCGCCCATCTTGTTCTTTGGCAGTTTTAATTATAACACGACATTGCAGGTCATCGTCCCTTTCATATCCTCACTTTCTAGGCGGTTACAATGGTAAATTCACTTTAACCATGCTTAACGGGCCTCAACTTTAGGGGTGCAACTCGGGTCGGGTTATACCGGGTTTGAGTGAACCCAAACCCTAAGCCAACCGGGTTGGAGTAAACCCAAACCCTAAGCCAACCGGGTTGGAGTAAACCCAAACCCAAACCCTAAGAATGCAATTCGGGTTCGGACCGGGTTCGGGTCGGGTTCGCATTGGTTTTGGTTTGGTTTCGGGTTTGAATTCGGGTTACTAATAAACTATTTTTTTCCAAATTCAGTTGTAATCTAAAAGAAAATTATTGAAATATACACACATGTGTTTATGAAGTCAAGCCTCACGCTGAATTCTACAAGATACTTTCAAAGAATTCTACAACATCATGCTAAATTCTGCAATATTCTTTGAATGAACTCTGCAAGCAATTTTTCAACACCCTATAGACACAAATAAATGACAAATTAGTTAGTTTTATGACTAGTTAGTCATTTCTATTTAATAGCTAATGGAAATGACTCAAGTATACCAAATAGAAAATGAACATATCATACCAACTTTGTAGTTGAAACTAAACATTATCGTACAAATTGCTGAAATTGAATTCAAACCGAATATTTATCATACAAATTGCTAAAGTAAAAATTGACCACTTGTCATACCAATAAACTTAAAATATGAATCAAATTTATACTACAATCTGAAATTCAAATTAACAGATTTCTCGTACTAATAGAAAGCATAATATGAAATAGATTTATCATGTCGACTCAAATTAAAATATAATCCACATAACAGTTATTCAAAGTAACTAAATCTAAATACATTAAGCATAATGGTTCAACATTCCAATCTAATTTAAGTGCAATCCAAATTTAAAATGACAATATAAACAAATATCAAGTTTAAATAAGTTTATATCTACTTTTAAACAAATTCAAATTTCAAATGAGTTCATGTCTCCAAAGTTTCCAAAAAAACTAAAAAACTATTCGAAGACTTCCAAGTAATTTCTCCCTTGATTTTCATCTACATTTCTAATGTCAAGTTCTTCCTCCTCGATTTACATATTTGAAAATAATATGCATCAACCGAGACGAAAAAATACATGCAACTGTTAATAATAAGAAGATAATAATTATAAAAAATCATCCTAGAAATTAAGTTACCTCAAGTATGCTTTGATAACGAAGAAAGAGGTGATTTGTCTGAATTAGAGTTAATAATGTCTAAAACATGTGTATATATATATTAATATTACAAAAAAGCATGTATAATTGATGAAAAAATTATATAAACTACATCGGGTTCGGACCGGGTCGGGTTTTGGTACCGGGTTGGTGCGAACCCGGTTTTGGTTTCGGGTTTCTACGGGTCGGGTTGAAACCGGGTCTATTTCGAAAAAATCTTAAAAATAAAACCCATTTTTGGTTTTGATATCGGGTCGGGTCGGGCGGGTTCGGACCGACCCGGGTACCAAGTTGCACCCCTACTCAACTTGATGCTAACACGTCTTGCTTACATGCACCGCCTATGCAACTTACCATCATTTCATTTAAAAAAAAATTTCACCCATTACATTTCATGTTAATTTTACGTGGCAACAATCTGCCCATTAACTGTATCTTTTTTTATACAATTTAATTTTTTTACGGTAATTTGAATATATATATATACACCAATTGTATCCCAAGTAATGCAAAATTGACAGATATTTTATCCTAATAGATATTTTAGGATTTCTTGTCGCTGTTTTATTGTAAATGAAACTTTGTGGATATTTACTTTTAGTTGTTTATAGGGATTACTATAGATTTGGTGAGGTAGTAACATTCTTAATCATTCTTCAAGTTCAATTCTTCATTCTCTTAGGGCTTTTAGTTTTGTACTTATTTAATGAATTTGTCTTGTCATTATCAGCAAAGAAAGTTTTCAATTTGTTTTTCCAGAGATTTAATCTTAACTTGATATTTATAAAGTATTCCTCTTTGTTCTCTGTATAGTTTGGAATCAAACCTCCAAGGAGGGCGACTTTCTAAATAGGTTCGTAGTTTTGCCTTTTTAATTCTTAGATGTCTTAATTCCTGTCTTAAATCTTTTAGTTATGTATACATAGGATTAGGAAGCTAATATGGACAATATTTGTTCTAGTTCCTGTTTATCTTCTTCTAGGCTAGAGATCATAAAGTGTCTAAACTAGTGAGAGTGTCGACTTTGTCTTTCTTTTAATATTTCTAGGAATTTTGTAATAAATTTATGCCTTTGTATTTGTCCTTGAATAAGAGGAAGATGACTTGGGATAACTCCCCACAAAGCTAGTTCATCATTGATATTATCATTAAGGTTTTGAAATAAGATTTATAAGTTTAAAGTCATTTGATTATAATGACATACATATAATACAGTAAAAATGCAGACAAATAAACATTCGATTGAAATAATAGAATTTACAATACAAGTTTGAAATCTATCTTTGAAAATAACTTACAAGTTTAGGGATCAGATCAAACTCTAAATCAACAAATTATTCCTTCAGCAAAGCTATGAGATCATCTTACAACAAAAGTTTTGAGGAGGTTTACAGAGTAAGAGTGCTTACAGGGGAAAGAGAGAGAGAGAGAGAGCGCGCGAGAAGAGCTTTGGCAATTGCTTCAAGGAGAGGGCTTTGGAAATGTTACAATAATGTCCCTCCTTCTTCAGCTCCTTCTTTATAGTCGTTTAGAGATGTTTATGAATGACCATTAATGGCTTGGAATAACACCCACTACTGGATGTTGTGCCAGACTTGCTGGATTCCTGCCAGAGATTCCTGACGAGCACTATTGGAGTGATGGTTCTGAATTTGACGAGCACTTTTGATTAGGGGTGCAACTCCGGTCGGGTTAAACCTGTTGGAAACAATTATTGAAATTGAATGAAAATATCCAAACCACATGTTTTGATGATTAAAACAACATAATTTGAGTAAATCCAAGCTACTAATATGAATTGTGCAAGTGTTCAAAGCTGTATACAAAACAGAAAAAGTCAAGTCGCAACCCAAGTTGACTTAGACATCGACTTAGGCGAAGTCGATCTCTCAAGTCAACTCCATCTTCGACTTCAAAGAGCATTCTTCTTCCAGCGTTGATTTTGGAGAACAGAAAAGCTGAAGTCGCAGATGAAGTCGACTCCACTTGCGACTTGAGGCCAAGTCGCAGATGAAGTCGACCCCAGGATCGACTTGAAGCAATTTTGGGAAGTTAAACAACCGAAGTAGCAGATGAAGTCGACTCCACTTGCGACTTGAGGCGAAGTCGCAGATAAAGTCGACCCCAGAATCGACTTGAAGTAGCATTTTCCTTTCAGAGTTAAAATTGGGCAGCGAAACTTTTTGAAGTCGCAACCGAAGTCGACTCCACATGCGACTTGGGTGAAGTCGCAGGCAAAGTCGACTCTAGCATCAACTTCAACATGATAAGATAGTTTTTCAAGCTCAAGTCAAAGCACAAGTCTGTTGGTCCAGAGTTGATGGCAAAACCCAAGAGGGGAGGAGTGAATTGGTTTTTTAAAAATTTTATATCTTAAACAGAAACTTAACCCCGGATTAATCCAGTCCCCTTAATGAAGAAACGAAATGGAAAGCAATGTAATGTAAATGGCAGAAATATAAATCAAGCACACAGGATTTTTATAGTGGTGTTCCGGCCTCGTGAGAAAAATATATAATTCAAAATTCATTCTTTCTTGGTTGAATGTAAAATTGTTTTCCCTGCGGCTTTGAGAATAAATGCTTAATTAATTTCCCAGCAAAATTTTAAAGCATCCAATTCTTTAACTGAGTCCGAAAAGTACATCACAGAAATATTTTGCATTGTGTTCCACATTCTGATTTTACATCTCTAACGAGAAAACCCTTGATTAAAAGAGCTGAATACAATGGTCCATAAAAAATGCTTAATAATAATGAAGTGCGTAGAAGATCCTTCTACGTCTTTACAAGTGCACAAAAAATCGTGTCTAACAAAAATATAAAGATAAATGAGTACACTTCGCCCCGCGCCGTGACTCGAATGTGAGGTATATGACGCCACGCGCCATATCTTTAAGTATGAGGTTCTTGACGCCACGCGCCATGACTTAAATGTGAGGTACATGACGCCACGCGCCATGTCTTAAATGTGAGTTTACGCTTAGCCCGTCGACCAGCGATGACTCGATTTTGGAAACTAGTGAGGGGCCCGTCGGCTACACTAGTGACCCTACACAGCAAACTAAGTGCGCTCTTAGCTTCTGGATTTACGAAACAGACCAGCGTGTCCCGCTTTCAGCTTCTGTACTTGTACAAGAAACCAGCGTCTCCCGCATTCAGCCTCTGGATTGAACAATTGAGTGATTTTACCAAGAAATGGATTCAACCGAATTTAAAAAGTATGTTTGGGTCATTTTTGACCAATTGAAAAGGTTTGGGCCCAACTGGGCTTGTTGAAAAGAGTTTGGGCCTTCTTGGGCTTTTTGGAGAGTTTTTAGCCATCTTGGGCTTTTTGGAAAGTTTTGAGCCATCTTGGGCTTTTTAGAGAGTTTTGGGCCATCTTGGGCTTTTTGGAGAGTTTTGAGCCATCTTGGGCTTTTTAGAGAGTTTTGGGCCATCTTGGGCTTTTTGGAGAGTTTTGAGCCATCTTGGGCTTTTTGGAGATTTTTGGGCCATCTTGAGCTTTTTGGAGAGTTTTGGGCCATCATGGTCTTTTTGAAAAGTTTTGAGCCATCTTGGGCTTTTTGAAGGGTTTTGAGCCACCTTGGGCTTTTTTGGAGAGTTTTGGGCCACCTTAGGCTTTTTGGAGGGTTTCGGGCCATCTTGGCCGCCAACTCCAGGCCCATGATCCTCGTCTCAGAGAATCTCGGAGAAGCCGGCCTTCAGCTCCTGCGGGAGTTCGGCGAAGTGGATTGCTCCTACAGCTTGTCGTTGGAGGAGCTCCGCTCCAAGATCTCGCTTTGCGACGCGCTCATTGTGCGGAGCGGGACGAAGGTGACGAGGGAGGTCTTTGAAGCTGCCAAGGGGAGGCTCAAGGTCGTGGGCCGTGCCGGAGTCGGGATCAACAACGTGGATCTGCAAGCGCTTGATCTCGTTCGTGCTCGTCTTGCCGAAGCCGATCTGGCCAAGGTGCCATTCCATGCATGTCATGCGCGAGACGTTGAAAACGTGGCAGCATTCTGCCTCCGACCCGGCACCGATCATGGC
Organism: Annona cherimola; assembly: GCA_030490835.1. Taxonomy (NCBI): domain Eukaryota; kingdom Viridiplantae; phylum Streptophyta; class Magnoliopsida; order Magnoliales; family Annonaceae; genus Annona; species Annona cherimola. Next base: position 41,350,397 of record CM059977.1, on the reverse strand, counting down.
GTGGGCTATCATGGAGAGGCGGGCCACGGCTTCTTGAGAAAACCCGGGTAGTTGGAGGCTCTCTCCTCCCTTATCATCGTCTCATCAGCTATTGCAGATCTAGGAAGCTCTGAAACTCTGATTATGCGTTTTTTTTTTTTTTACATATAAATATATCTCATCAAATGCCCCCTCAGGAATTATGCCGTTGTAAGCTACTTGTAAAGGCGTGATTCCTGACATGTTGTTTGGCAGGCTTCTCTTGACTCATGGCGTAATGAGGATTTTTTTTTTTTTGGGCCATATTTATCACAATTCTTTCTCTCAGGCAAAACACAGAGAGGAAACTAAGGGGCTCCTGGAAGCTTTGACTGAATGATTTCGAACATCTTGTCGACCCTATCAGTAGGTGGAGCATGCCTAAATTGAGGATTCTCTTCAAAGTAATCAAATGGTTCTGCAATGACAATGCCTTTCATCGCCCCTCATTTGTGCAGATCGCGAGCAAGAGACCGAACATCGCAGCGAGCAGAAAAGTTTACAATAGCCCATCTTTCCTTTTTTTTTTTTTTTTTTTTGAGGGTTCACAAGTTTCTTATTGTTGAAATTCCATCGACCATTTCTAGGAAAGAATTCATCATTACCAACTTTTAACTTTGGTGCATTCAAGACACGGCCTTCTACTTGAGTGAAGTTACCATTGATCGAAACACCGCATGCCTTCGACATTTCATCAGCACCATAGTTGCTGCTTCTTAATGCATTACTTAAAGTTTGCATCCCTTCTTGTGGTTTCTGTCGTGATTTTTCAACCAGTGATGATCTTTGCAAAGTTGACAGAGATTTAGTATACCTTTGCAATGAAACCAGAGAGCAGAGCTCGACAGGATAGTAAGTGGGGCGTTTTGGCTTTCCAACATTAATGCATGGCATACTTGTAGAAAACCTAAGCTCAATGTGCCGATAGTTAACAAAATAATCGAAAACTGTAATCTCAATGGTTTGAGACGGGCTATCGCCTCTTCCATTTTTCTGTTTCGAAGTAAACATTTGCTGGTTGTATGGAAGCTCGCTTACCCCTACAATTTTAAATTCCATATTTGAGGGTCTTGTTTTTACCCTCAGATTCTTCAGAGTTCTCTTTGCCTTTCGTCAATCAATTTTGATTACCCATCAGAAACTCATCAACAGGGCCAGGCCTCATAGTCATTGTAGTAGACACATCAATATTTAGAGACAAGCCTCCTTGACTGGTTCAGAAGCTAGAATGAAATTCATGACAACCCAGAACTCCACCTCCAATGTCAACAAAGTTACTAGGATCATTGTGAAAAAATGACTGCCGAACCAGAAGGCAACCCTGCTTTGCAGCATGTTGCCTTAGGATTATATCTAGAACCCTTAAGGCTTCTTGAGAACTCTAGGAATCGTGTCCTCGCAGAGCGTTTGCAATAACTTTCATTGGAATTTTGGCAGCAAAACGTATCTCAACTTTGAAAGTCTTGGTCTGATACGATCGCCTTTGCCTTTTCCGATCTCCCTCCCCGGGGCTGTTATTACCATGAGGGCTACTATTCCCACTAACTTTGTTTGAGGACACGTCTTCAAGCACAACACTGAATTCAAAATTCTGTTGTGGAAGAGCCCCCACTGTAAACAAGCTCTTCTCACCATCACAAGCGAAGTACTTTCCCTGAAAGTCGCCAATATAAGTCTGGTAAACTCTATCCATGATCTTTCTTCCGATACCTTTGCCATCAATAGGTTTACTATCTTCATAAGACAGAGAAACCTTTCCGCCCAGTGCCAGACCTTGCCACTGGAACTCGATTCATTGAGACTTTTTTCGCGCTTGGGGGTATGACAGGTGGGGGTGGCGGCAAGGCTTTCTCCTCAGCCCCTGTCTCTTCCATCTCCGTAAGAAATCGAGAAGAACGGAAAAATCCCTCTCCCTTTTTTTTTTTTTTTGACAACTGCCTTAGTTGTCGAAATATCTGATGATGATGCTCATGGCAGGGAGAATTTGACATCGATAGAGTCGTTACCTGTTTCTCCTGCTGATGTAGTGAACTTCATTCGAGTTTTGAAGGAGTCCCTTCCTTCTACGTGGGAGGCTGTAGGGATTCTTTTGATATATGACTTTCTTTGTAATTTCATGGATAGTATCTTTTTAAGTAATTCCCATTCACGGTTGCTTTCATTTGATTTCCGCAATTAACAACTTCATATGTGCCATTGCCATGGACCCTCTCAATGATGTAAGGCCCTTCCCATTTAGGCTCGAATTTGCCGGTAAGTTTGCCCCCGGCCATAAGCTCTGTGCGTAGCTTTAGCACCAAATCTCCTCTTTTGAATGAGCGATGCCTCACGACTTTATTGTATGCTTCGACCATTCGAGCTTGATAGAGTTCGATCTGTTGCTGTGCTTGAACTCGTTTCTCGTCTAGTGCCTCGAGTTCGTCGAAGCGAAGTTTGGCTTGTTGTTCAGTAGTTAACCCAGAATGGATGGAAACCCTTAAAGATGCTAACTGAATTTCCACTGGCAAAACTGCCTCCGCGCCAAAAAGTAACGAATATGGTGTTGTTCCCGTTGCAGTTCGATGTGTGGTTCTGTAGGCCCACAATGCTTCAGGTAACCTCTCGTGCCAATCACGCTTATTTTTCATAGTGGTCCTTTTGAGGATTCGAATAATATTTTTGTTAAATGCCTCTGCTTGACCATTTCCTTGTGGGTAATAAGGCAATGAGAACACTTGCTTGATTCTAAACTTTTGGCATAACTGGTTTACTTTGTCGTTTTTGAATGGTGTGCCATTATCTGAGGTGATTTGATAGGGAACACCGTAACGGTAGATGATTTTGTGCTTGATAAATTCAACCACCTCTTGCGCTCGGACTCTCTTGTAAGCTTTAGCTTCTGCCCATTTGGAGAAATAATCCATAGCGGCTAAAATATATAGGTGTCCTTTAGATGACGACGGGTTTATCGGACCGACAATATCAAAGTCCCACCAAGAGAAGGGCCACGAGATAGGTGTTGGAGACATTACTGAAGCAGGAATATGATAAATATCTCCATGCATTTGGCAGGCTTCACAGGATTTCGCAAAATTGATGGAGTCTTGGACCATTGTGGGCCAATAATAGCCCAACGTTTTGATCCTATGATAAAGACGACGTCCAGATTGGTGGGCACTGCATTCGCTGGAGTGCGTCTCTTAAAGAACTTGACAGATATCATTCCCATTAATACAGCGAAGCCAAAGCCCATCAAAAGCAATCCGATACAAACTATCTTGAAACACGGTATATCGCAAAACAGCCTTTCTCAGTGACTTCCTTGCACTTGGATCATCTGGTTCAATACCGTATTTGAGGTAATTGATGATAGGGATGCGCCAATCATCATTGTTTGTAGTTACCTCGGATACACTCCGTCCAATTTGATTTACTTGGAGCTCTTCGTCATCTTCTAGTCTTTGTACTCGAATTGTCATGTCATCAAGCTCATTGAAAGCAAGGATACTGGCTAACTTTGATAATGCATCAGCAACTACATTTTCTGACCGAGGAACATGCTCAACCGAAACCATTTCGAATTTTGCCAATAAAGTTTGAGCTTTGTCATAATATTTTCGCAAATGGGGCTGATGTACTTCGTATTGATTATTTAACTGTTTGATAACCAATTCAGAGTCCCCAAATATTCGCACAAATAAAATATCTGATTGCAGAAGAAGTTCCATGCCGATGAGTAAGGCCTCGTACTCAGCTTCATTATTTGTTGTGCTTCTTCCAAGAAAATATGAGTGCGGGAATAAGTCTTTATGAGGGGAGACTACGACAATCCCAACACCAGCTTCGGATGGCTTTGAAGCACCATCGAAATACATCTGCCACATTGGATCATTATTTGCATAGAAAACCTTCTCATCAGGTAGGTTTTCTAAGATGGGAAATTCTTCTTCAAGCGGATGGGCTGCTAGAAAATCTGCTAATACTTGCCCTTTCACTGCCTTTCGTGGCACATATTTGATATCAAACTCAGATAGCAGAAGTGACCATTTTGCTAGGCGTCCTGAAAGCATTGGTCTAGTGATCAGGAACTTGAGGGGATCAGCCTTTGATATAAGTATAATTTGATGCGCGAGGAAGTAATGTCTCAGCTTTTGTGCCACAAAAACCAATGCTAGACAAATCTTCTCGATCGAGGAATAATTGCATTCAGCTTGCAATAATCGTCGACTGAGATAATAGGCGGCTTGTTCTTTGCCTTGGGCATTTTCTTGTGCGAGCAATGCCCCCAGTGATTGCGGGCTGGCAGCGATATAGAGAATGAGCGGCTTTCCTTTTACTGGAGTTGTCAAAACAGGAGGATTTTGCAGCAATTCTTTGATGGCTTCAAAGGCCTGTTGGCATTTCGCGTCCCATTGAAAAGTCGCATATTTTCTCATTAACTTGTGAAAGGGCTGGCAGCGGCCGGACAAGTTGGAGATGAAACGCCGGATATACGACAATTGGCCTTGCAGACTCCTAAGTTCTCTGAGATTTCGTGGAGGCGGCATATTTTGAATTGCTTCCGTTTTGAGTGGATCGACCTCGATTCCCCTTTGGCGGATTATGAACCCGAGGAATTTCCCAGATGATACTCCGAATGCACATTTGAGAGGATTCATCTTGAGATCATACTTTCTTAGGCGCAAGAAAACCGATCTCAAATCTTCTTTATGCTTATTGTGACCTTCAGATCTTACAACCAGGTCATCGACATAGCACTCAACATGTTTGTGTAACATATCATGAAATATATTTTGCATAGCCCTTTGATAAGTTGCGCCAGCATTCTTAAGACCAAAAGGCATGACTTTGTAGCAAAAGACACCCATCGGTGTTCGAAATGCTGTTGCGGCTTCATCTGCTGGAGCCATCTTGATTTGATTATATCCCGAATATCCATCCATAAAGGAGAACTTGTCGTACAGAGCTGTGCTGTCGATTAGCACATCAGTGAAAGGAAGAGGAAATTCATCTTTAGGGCATGCTTCGTTTAGATCTCGAAAGTCTATGCAAATGCGGATCTGCCCGTTTTTCTTTTTGACAGGAACAATGCTAGAAATCCATTTTGGAAATTTGATTTCCCGAATGAATTCAGCATCAATGAGTTTTTCAACTTCCTTGATGATTTGTTCTTCGAGCTCTGGTCGAAATCTTATCGGAGCTTGCTTGACTGGCTTTTTATCCCGCGTAATATGCAGATGATGCATTGCAATAGCGGGGTTGAGACCTGGCATTTCGGAATACCCCCAAGCAAAAACATCTTTGAATTCACTTAAAAGCCGCCTTAGCGCCACCTTTTCTTTTTCGGCCAAGTTTTTGGCAATAAAAATGGGTCTCGGGTCCTTTTCAGTCCCGAGATTGAATTCCTCAAGTACGTCAATTGTAGGCTGCCCTCCATCCTCAATCGCAGGTGGAGCATCCTCTGGTTCCATTAATGCCTCTTCATCATTGTTGGAGTCATCACTTGTGGAGACGCAGTAGGTGGTGGCGAAGTTGCCGTCTTCTTCTTCTTTATACCCAAGGCCAAGTCGTTTGTTTCCCTTTTGATAACCAGGGGGTCTTTCGGATAACGAGATAGGGATGTCACTTCCGAGGCCTGATAAATGTGGTTCATCAGGATAGAACCCCATCAAATCCATAATTTTCTTGCTTTCTCTGCTATAGCGATGGAAATCCCATTTCTTGAGCTTAGCCGTGGGCAAACAAGAGGATTTGTTAGGGCTACCGTAAACCTTGCCATATTGCTTTATGAAATATTTTTGGGCAAATTTTTCATCTTGAGGTTCCTGCACACTTGGAGCAGATACATTAAACCCCACGAGCATTGCTAAAACCTCATCGAGCGTTTCCTTAGGTTTTTGATTTTGGTGAGCGGCCTCAGTGGCCATTCCGTCACTCTCACAGCAAAGTGACTTGGCTTCCTCATTGTCCTGATTCCGGAATCTCCGAAGAGCTTCCAGATCCACCTCAAACCTAGGGAAATTAGCTCGAGGTGGTTTAGCAACCTTTTTCAGGACTTCGAGGTCTAAGTAGAACCGTGATCCTGCAGCAGTGTTGCTATAGCTGGTAGGAGGTGGTATGGTTGCTCCCTGTCGTTGCCGCGGTAGTGGTTGTACTGGATGGAGACTCATATTTTTAAATTTGGTTTGAAACTGAGCCCTTGATTCTGTCATTCCTCGTCCATGACTGCGCCCTCGGCCACGACCTTGACCTTCTATCTTCTCACCTTTTGAGAATATGTCTGTCCTTACTGGGGCGGGGGGAGCCTGAGATACCTCCTGCTGTCCTTCTAGTGTGGTTGATTCCATTGCTTTCATTGATGTGTTGACAGCAGATGCCAAGTCATTATACTTAGCATCAGAGTAAAATGATTCCGCCGTTGTGAAAGGTTTATGGTCAGCAAAAATCCTTTTTTCGACTCCATCCTTGCAGTACTTGAAGCATTGATGCACCGTTGATGCGATTATCTTATTACTGTGGAGCCAAGGCCTTCCCAGCAACAAGTTATATGAGGTCGGAGCATTAATCACAAAGCATGGAATTTCGGTGCAGAAATCTTCTATGCTTAGTTCCAACCCAATCAGGCCCATGACCTTTTTGAGTCCCTTGATTAAACTCGTGAATCACCACACTAGTGTCTTTTAACGCTGATGGAGAAATTCCGATTCTCCTAAGTGTTCGAAGGGGCAGGATATTAATTGCAGACCCGGCATCGATCATGATTCTGTTAACCAGTTCACCGGCTAGGTTGCCCGTAACATATAAAGGTCGGTTGTGATTTACATCTCCAAGTAACATATCTTCATCAGTGAATGAAATAACCTCATCACATTCAGTGGCGTCGACCAGGTAAGCGAGACGGACATTTTCATCTGTCAGAGCACTAACCAGTGTATCCCTGGCTTCTTGCGACAACTTCAATGCATCATAAATACTGAGTCGAGCAGGGAGTCGCTTCAAGTGTTCAAGCACATCATAGTTTACTAAGGATTTCCCCTGTTTGGCTGGTATGTGCTGTTCTGGCTGAGTATGATTTTCTTGTGCCGGGGCTTTACCCTTGTTTTCTGGTGTGATTCGACCAGATCGAAGAATTGCAAGAACATCCTCTTCAACTTGCACCATATTGCAGGAGGCAGGTCCTGAATGTTTGTAGCCAATGTCCGTAGTACATCTGAGAAAAATGGCTGTATTTTTGGGATTTTAGGAAAGCATCCACTCATTGACTTGATGCACTAATGCGCCATGATTTCTTCTTTGTCGCATTTTTGGTTGATTATTCTGCAGTTTATCCATCTCAAGATGTAGTCATATTGAGACTCTCCTGATAGGGGGTGCATGACTTCTATCATCTATGGAGGGAACTCTGTTTCATATTCATGGAATCTTAGGATAAACATATCAACGAACTCTTCCCAAGAACCAAATGCTTCTTCGGGGAGAGAGGAGATCCAGAGAAGGGCACAACTGTCATGGGCCAAGCTCAAAACACAGTGCCCGAGTGCAAACTCTTCCGTTTGCCCCATTTGACAGACCGCCAGTGAATAATCAAACAAGTGCGGCAATGCATACTTATGATTCTCATGGAATAACTAAATATGCGGCCAATCATAGCTTGATTCCTTGGTTAAGAAAGGGAACACTCGAAGGATGGGCGCATCGTTTAACTGCAGTACATGCAGAACTTGGAGTTGATTTGTCCTCCCAAAACTTTCAGCATCGCTAAAAATTGCCTCTTGTTTGAAGCCTTCATTGCTGACCCATCGGATTGCCTTTATGAAAGTTTTGGCTCCAAAGGTCTTGTACCCGTTGTCAGTCGGAGGGCATACTGCATCCGAAAGATACTTCGTGACCATTTCAGGTTCAGGCAACCATATAGCCAGGGGATCGCTCCATGTACTGTCTCTGAGATAATTTACATAATGAGCAGTGGATTCTTGACTGTATTGTATTTCCCTTAAGTAATTACTAGGGAACTGCTCTCTTTGTCTTGACAAGAAGCGGACCAAGAACGCGTCTATCAAGATGACCCACTCGGTAATTTCTTCGATATGATTATCTCGGTACCAAGACATCACTGACTCCCCCAGTGAATACCGGAAGTATTCCACTCTGGTTCCCCAGGATGCTGGCAGAAGCCGAGATTCTCGTAAATACATGATGATGTGGTTTACTGGTGACATCCCGACTTCAAACTTGGTGTAGTTAGGGATAAACACTGAGGCAGTTCTTCGCCGCTTTGCAGGTTTGGACGCGGACACATTTATATGATAGCAAGTTTCGGTCTCTCCTTTGTTGCTATCTAGGTCCCAAAACAGACCATTTTTACATGGAGTTGTATTTGGTAATTCCTCGAGAATGTATGTTTCTTTTACTGGTCGAGGTGATCTACCAGCAAGTCATTGATAGAACAGGAGTAGCAACTCGGGCTGCAGAAAGTCCATAATGAGGAACGGTTGCACCCGTGAGGATTGCCTCGAATGCCTTGAGAAGAAAGGGAGAATGACCTTATCCCTTATTCTTTTGTCTTTCCTGTATAAATTTTTGAGACACCTTTTTGTCCGTCTTAGGCTTGGTGGTTTTCGAATCGCTTCCCAATCACCTTTTTCTGCTGTCTCAATTGTCACAACATTTGATGAAGCTTGCGCTGGAGGACTGAGTTTTATAACTCCCTTGTCGATGTAATCTTGCAATATTGCTTGGAGATCCCAACACTTCTTAGTGGGGTGACCGACATATCGGTGGTAACTGCAATATCGCCGGTGAGAAGTGCGTCCAAGTTCTTCTGGCCTTTTTGGGGCGGGCAACTCGAATAGCCCGGTCGACATGAGGTGCTGGAATAGCATCTCCACGTCATCTTCCCCAAAGGCATATTGGATTTCCTCCCTTCGGAAGGGTCTTGCAGGCTGCTCTTTTACAGGCGGTTTTGCTTTATCTGGCTGCTTCTTAACCTCCGTGGTGTTCGCAGAGGTCTCTCCAGTTTTCTTCTTCTTAAATGTAGTGGTTGTGGATGACTCCTTCTTCCAAGCTTTTTGTTGAGACAACAAATACTCTTTTCGACAAGCTTCTGTAGCTAGGGCCTGAAATGTACTTAGTTGTTCATTCATCAGCAACGAGATTTCCGTCTTGATGCCATTTCGGCAAAGATTGACCTTCATTGCTTGAGATAGGGGTGCTTTACATCGGTTAGCGGCCTTTTGCCATCTAGTGATGTAGTCTTCAACCGGCTCGTCCTTCTTTTGGGACAAGGTAGATAATTCTGATAGTTGTACTTCTCGTGTAGTATCAACGAATCGGGAGGTGAACATTTCTTTCATCTCCTCCCATGTTCGAACTGAGCCGGTTGGGAGAGATATGTACCACTGGAAAGCATCACCAGAAAGAGTATTGGGAAACATTCGAAGACAAAAATTCGAATGGTGCGCCCAGTTGCCCATGGCATAATGGAACGATGCCAGGTGTTTTAACGCACTTCCGGTCCCATCGAATTGGATTTTTGGTGGCTTCAAATCTCTAGGTAGCAGCTCCGCTTCAACCTCTGGGGGATAAGGCCTGTTGATTGTCGTTGTAGGGACCCCAGTGAGTTGAGGTGCCTGTCGACGAAGGCATTCAGCTACAAGTTGATGCACCATCTCCTTTTGCGCAACAAACCTAGGTGGAGACCCCATGGGTGTGTTTACCGGCGCATCTTGGGTTCGAGGAGTATTGATACGCAGATTATTGAACTGCGGAAAGCCTTGTTCCAAATCCGCATTTTCATCTTCCTCGGTCTGCTGCCTAATTGGTTTCTCGGGCTGATGGACTGATTGACGGTTCCTTGGTGATGGTGGTTGATGGGAACCTGATGTCTTGTTGCCTTGAGTTTCCATAGCCCGTTTCATACTCTTAATCTCCTCCCGGAGGTCATGAATGAGCTGAGACTTGAGTGTAAGAACCTCTTCTTCTTCACCCACCATGTAAGAGGCTTCAAATTGACCTCTTGGGAGGGCGGCCCTGATCCCTTCAGGATGAGAGAGGCTACAGAATGGCGGTGTAATGGGTATTGCGGCTGCCCTTGACCGGGTTAACATCTCCGATGCTTTGGAAGTGCTTGGCTGGGTGAGGTCCACCATGTTGACTTCTGTCGTCTGGAGGAGACGTCTCCTCCTTTTAGCTTCTCTCTTGGGATGCGGCATCCGGTGCTTTTCTTGAGACGGGGCCACGACAGGCGCATAAGTCATATCCTCCCTCAGTCTGATCAACGAGGCGAATTGATTTTCGTGTATAAAGTTAGGGATCAGCCTGAGCACCGAACGTGAATACGTTGTATGGCGCCTCTGAGGATACTGCCACTTGTTAGAGAGTCTTGGCTTTTGAGGCACTCTCAATTTGCGAGTGTTCTGTAGTGGCTTCTTTTGCGGCCTACCCCTTTGTCGGGGGTGTGAGAACAGCCTATACCTTGGCCTTGGTGGCAGTGGTGGTGAAGCCTTCAAATTTAAACGGGAAGTTATTTTCCCGAACTGCTTTTTCTGCTGCGCTTTTCTCCTTGGTTTCCTTGATGCATGATGAGGAACCGTCAATATGTTGGCAGTCTCATAGTGACCTGGAGATTTGACTTTAGCTTGTGAGCTAGATGGAGCATCGGTTGACTGATGGGGCGAATGCGTCGGGTTAGGGATGACAAATCGCAAGGTGCCTAAACCGGATCGGACAACAATAGGTCCTTGCGGCTTGAATTGGTCATCCCCTCCATCGGCCAATGAAGCATCCAGCTGAGAAAACTTGGTCTCTCTTCTTGACTTCTTCCGCTCTTGGGTGTCACCTTGGCTAGGTCGGGGGGCTAGGTCAACAACCCTTGAGGCAGCCCGACCGAATTGGCGAGTGATGGTGCATCGAACAGGATTTGGCACAGTTTTGCTCCCTTTTCGAGGAACACTGGCTTCTGGTCGGCTAGTTGGCGCTAGCCGAGTTGCAGTAGATTGTCTCGCAGACCTTTTCATGGAACGGGACTGCAAAACAGGTTGTCCTGCAGGCTGTTGTGCTGCTGGTTGGGCTGATGCAGCAAACTGACGGGCGGACTTTTTGGCATAGTCCGACTATCGAGCAGGCGAGCCCATTTGGATTGGCGCCTGCAGAGACTTTGTTGGTTGAATAGGAGTGGTCTTCGAGCCTTGAACAATAAGTGGCTCCTTAAGTAATGCAGATCGATCTCTTCTTTGCTTTATCGCAGCAGGAGAGTAGTCGACGTGTCGATAGACACGGTGCTCTGGTTTCTCTGGTACGCGAATAAAGTGATGCGGGATAGCCGCATCCATGTGGATTGGCATAGAAATGACAAAACCACCATTGGGCAAGAATCCAAAAGCCATCGAATGCGCCATGAATAACTGCAAAAGAGCACTTCAGAGTGTTAAAAGTGAGAAATTAAATAACCATAGTTTTCAGCTCTTAAAGATGAAGGGAGAATGTTTCACGTCGGGTTCACCATTTGTTCCGGCCTCGTGAGAAAAATATATAATTCAAAATTCATTCTTTCTTGGTTGAATGTAAAATTGTTTTCCCTGCGGCTTTGAGAATAAATGCTTAATTAATTTCCCAGCAAAATTTTAAAGCATCCAATTCTTTAACTGAGTCCGAAAAGTACATAACAGAAATATTTTGCATTGTGTTCCACATTCTGATTTTACATCTCTAACGAGAAAACCCTTGATTAAAAGAGCTGAATACAATGGTCCATAAAAAATGCTTAATAATAATGAAGTGCGTAGAAGATCCTTCTACGTCTTTACAAGTGCACGAAAAATCGTGTCTAACAAAAATATAAAGATAAATGAGTACACTTCGCCCCGCGCCGTGACTCGAATGTGAGGTATATGACGCCACGCGCCATATCTTTAAGTATGAGGTTCATGACGCCACGCGCCATGACTTAAATGTGAGGTACATGACGCCACGCGTCATGACTTAAATGTGAGTTTACGCTTAGCCCGTCGACCAGCGATGACTCGATTTTGGAAACTAGTGAGGGGCCCGTCGGCTACACTAGTGACCCTACACAGCAAACTAAGTGCGCTCTTAGCTTCTGGATTTACGAAACAGACCAGCTTGTCCCGCTTTCAGCTTCTGTACTTGTACAAGAAACCAGCGTCTCCCGCATTCAGCCTCTGGATTGAACAATTGAGTGATTTTACCAAGAAATGGATTCAACCGAATTTAAAAAGTATGTTTGGGTCATTTTTGACCAATTGAAAAGGTTTGGGCCCAACTGGGCTTGTTGAAAAGAGTTTGGGCCTTCTTGGGCTTTTTGGAAAGTTTTGAGCCATCTTGGGCTTTTTAGAGAGTTTTGGGCCATCTTGGGCTTTTTGGAGAGTTTTTAGCCATCTTAGGCTTTTTGGAGATTTTTGGGCCATCTTGGGCTTTTTGGAGAGTTTTGGGCCATCATGGTCTTTTTGAAAAGTTTTGAGCCATCTTGGGCTTTTTGGAGGGTTTTGAGCCACCTTGGGCTTTTTTGGAGAGTTTTGGGCCACCTTAGGCTTTTTGGAAGGTTTCGGGCCATCTTGGCCTTTTTGGAGATTTTTGTGCCATCTTGGGCTTTTTGAAGAGTTTTTAGCCGTCTTGGGCTTGCTCGGACATTAAGGCTCGGATTGAGTGAAGAGGTCATCATTTTTTTTTTTTGATATATATATATATGTATATATATAATAGAAAGGTACTTAGCCTTGCGTATCAACTTAACCCACTGCTTGGGGAGTATCTACTCAGGCAAAAGTATATGAAAATTCTTTTTTATAATATATATATTTTTGAAAGTTTAAAAATATATATATATTTTTTGGGGCCCGTGGGGCAAATACATATATATATTTTTGAAGGCCTGCGGGACAAGATATTCATTTTTGGAGGCCCGCGGGGCATTTATATAATCTTAGAAGTCAAAATCTTAATTTTTGGATGCCTTTGAATATATATGTGTATTTTGATATATTTTTATAGAAAATACACACATACTTATTTTTATTTTCTTTTTAAAGGGGAAAATACACACATACTTATTTTTATTTTCTTTTTAAAGGAGAAAATACACTTATCCCGCGTGTCAATTCAACCTGCCAGTCGGGGAGTATCCACGTTGGGAAAAGTAGTTTTTGAAAATAATATATATGTATATATAGATATATATATAATATACACATTTATTTTTTTTTATTTTTTTTTTAAAGAAAAAATATACTTAACCCGTGTGTCAATTCAACCCACCAGTCGGGGAGTATCCACGTTGGGAAAAGTAGTTTTTGAAAATAATATATATGTATATATAGATATATATATATAATATACACATATATATTTTTAAAGGAGAAAATATACTTAACTCGTGTGTCAATTCAACCCGCCAATCAGGGAGTATCCACGTTGGGAAAAGTAGTTTTTTTTTCGAAAATAATATATATGTATATATAGATATATATATATATATAATATACACATATATATTTTTATTTTATTTTCAAATGAGAAAATATACTTGACCCGTGTGTCAATTTAACTCGCCAATCGGGGAGTATCCACGTTGGGAAAGGTAGTTTTTGAAAATAATATATATGTATATATAGATATATATATAATATACACATATATATTTTTAAAGGAGAAAATATACTTAACCCGTGTGTCAATTCAACCCGCCAGTCGGGGAGTATCCACGTTGGGAAAAGTAGTTTTTGAAAAGCAAAAATCTGGAGAACTCACGTTCTCCTCTCCTTGAGCGTGAGAGAACTCTGTCCCGGTTGAGTCCTCGAAGGAGTTCTCACCCGTCCTCGCTGCCCTCTCGTGTGTTTTCGTTGTTCAAATGAGTAGCCGAATGCGGCTATTTATAGATTTTTGCCAGGTCTGGGATGGGTTCCGCGGAACTTCGTTGCTTGGGCGCCAAGCTACACTTGTGCAGAACCGGATTCACGCGGAACTGCATTCGCGCGGAACTTCATTTACGCGGAACTTATGTTTTCGCGGAACCTATGTTTTCGCGGAACCCCGAGCTGGCGCCTGTTAGTCGCATGTCCCCACGATATTTGCTTCCGCGGAACTGGTTCAACATCTCCAGTCATCGACTGCGCCTTAGCTCGGATGATCTTGGCCTTCATGCCCCCCCCAGCTCGAACTTGAGGGTGTTGCAGTTTGCTGGATGGAAGTGAGGAGGACCACGCTGCTGGATCAGATGGCAGTTATGCACTCTTCTAGCAGCAACTTCCGCGACCAGCTTAGGCTCCGAGATGAGGAAGATTGGAGGCAGGAGCAGACGCTGACGACTCTTGGATCCATCCTCTTCGGCGACAGGCAAGACCAACTCGCCACCGCGGCTCCGGCGCACCGCCCCATTCTCAGTTGCAGAAACAGCGGCGATCGGAAGAGGTCTATGTCGTCTGCTTCTGCGGTCAGCCGCACTCTCCTCGAGCTAGCGGCAAACAACGATCTTGAAGGCTTCAAGCGTTCCATCGAATGCGATCCGTCACCGATCGACGAAGTGGGGCAGTGGTATGGACGCCAGAAGGGCTCCAAGCAGATGGTCCTCGAGCAGCGGACGCCGTTGATGGTTGCAGCCACCTACGGAAGCGTTGACGTCCTAAAGCTCATTCTTTCCATCTCAGACGCTGATGTGAACCGATCGTGCGGCCCTGATAAGAGTACTTCCCTCCATGTTGCAATCTGTCATTGCATCTGACGAGGACGAAGCTGTTCGGCGGATCATCTACACCTACGACACTGCTTTCCACGGCTTTACAGCGCAGCTCGAGGAAGACGAAGCTAAGCGACTGGAGATCAGCCGCGGCGTGCTGGGGGTTTTCACTGAGACGGTTTACACGCTACACACGACGTGGAGCCGCCACTTCCTGGGCCTCAAGCCTGTTGACAGCAGCAGCTCCTGGTCCGAGACGGCGTGAAGCAGGCTTTGTATGCATCCAAAATCTGCAGCTACGCGCAGGGGATGAATCAGCAGAACCGGTGGCTGGCTAACCTGCTGGTGGACCCGGAGTTTGCAAGGGAGATAGTGCAGCGGCAGGCGGCTTGGCGGCGGGCAGTGGGCGGTGGCTTGACGGGGCTGGAGAAGCTGACCCGGCAGCAGCTACTGCAGGTGACGCTCGGCTCCAGCGCTGTGCAGGAGAAGCTTTACTCGAGTGGGTGCTGCATTTTCTTGGTAAAGCAGGTAGTGGTGCTGTAGAAGATGGCGGAGCAGAGGAAGGCAATGCAGGAAGCAGATATGAAATTTATGGATAAAGGGCCGAAATTCCGCAGCCATGGAGTAGGAGCTGTTCAAAGGAAACAGCCAGCACGGCCTGTGAAATTCGCGCCTGTTCGCTTCCATCCAGCACAAGCTCTTACCTAGCTTTAACATTCCGTAGATCCTGGCGGCGAAAGTGTTTCGAAGAGGTCAAGGCGCAGCGGGTGAGACCAGAAGCGGACGAGGGCGGTCTGGAACTCCCGTAGCGACATGGAGCAGAGCACCGCCCATTGAATCGGGCGCCGGTATTCTTCTAGAAGCTTTCCGAGGCCGTAAAGGAGGGCCAGGGAGAGGGCAAGGCCGGCGTGCGCCATCGCGATATAGATCGCGAGGCAGAGCTGGGGATTAGCTGAGACCGGAGAAGCCGTCGCTGCTGCCGACCCGTCGTTATCGCCGCCGGCGCCGCCTCCTCCTCTGCCTCATCCAAATCCGTCCACGGCATCTTCTACACGTCCTTGATACTTCGCTTCTGAAGTCCGAGCTTCAATGCTGACCAAATCTCCTCCAAGTCTGACCACCTCAAGATCTCGGCCGCCAACTCCAGGCCCATGATCCTCGTCTCAGAGAATCTCGGAGAAGCCGGCCTTCAGCTCCTGCGGGAGTTCGGCGAAGTGGATTGCTCCTACAGCTTGTCGTCGGAGGATCTCCGCTCCAAGATCTCGCTTTGCGACGCGCTCATTGTGCGGAGCGGGACGAAGGTGACGAGGGAGGTCTTTGAAGCTGCCAAGGGGAGGCTCAAGGTCGTGGGCCGTGCCGGAGTCGGGATCAACAACGTGGATCTGCAAGCGCTTGATCTCGTTCGTGCTCGTCTTGCCGAAGCCGATCTGGCCAAGGTGCCATTCCATGCATGTCCTGCGCGAGACGCTGAAAACGTGGCAGCATTCTGCCTCCGACCCAGCACCGATCATGGCGTGGGCTATCATGGAGAGGCGGGCCACGGCTTCTTGGGAAAACTCGGGTAGTTGGAGGCTCTCTCCTCCCTTATCATCGTCTCATCAGCTATTGCAGATCTAGGAAGCTCTGAAACTCTGATTGTGCGTTTTTTTTTTTTTTTACATATAAATATATCTCATCAAGTGGTTCGGGCAACCTCCCTACTCCACTCTTCCAAGCTCACACTCCTTGTGACTTGGGTTCCACTATTGTATTCTCTCAATACAATTAGAGCCACTGCTCTCTTCTAGATTCCAGCTCTAGGGGGCATCAACAAATCATAGCACAAGTAGGTGATGAGTTACACTCCAATCACACACTACTTTGCTTACACTTGATCTTAGTTCCTCAAACTAAATCAAGTTCAACACATACAAAAGAAACAATAAGAAAACTACACTTTACAGTTGTGTAGAAGCAGTTTGGCACAAAGAAGAACTTGTTGAATTGGCTTTGAATGATCAGTAGTTGGGCTCTTGCAGTTTGAAGCAAAATTCTTCCTCTTTGATTGGCTTGATCTCTTTAAAGCTCTTGTAGATGGTAGTTATGCACACTTAATGATTCTCAGCTACTTCCCTCGTCCACAATAACTCCCTTTTATAATTGTGGAGGGAATCCGAACGTTAGAAGGTAGGTGGCGCGCATTTAATGCGCCAACGTTCGAATAAATTCCGACCGTTGCGACCCAAGTCGCATGCGGAGTCGACTTCGGATGCGACTTCGCCCAAGTCGCAGATGGAGTCGACTTCGGGTGCGACTTCGCCTCTCCGTCGCAACTTCAAGTTCCAGGTCGGGTCGACTTGGGTATCGACTTGACCCAAGTCGCAGGTGAAGTTGACTTCGGGTGCGACTTCACCTTGTCAGTTTCCAAGTCCGAGTCTTGAGTCGACTTTGGCTTCCGACTTCAACTCAAGTCGATCATGGAGTCGACTTGGGTTGCGACTTGACTTGGTCTTTGCAAAATATGTTTTGTTCTTTATTTGATCTTCCTCTATCTTGCTTGGCTTGTTTCCTTTAATCATTTTCATTCTGAAATAATCCCTTATACTTATAAATCTTGTTGATCTTGAAGTCCTTATCTTTGGTTTATCTTGGATTGTCCTGAATCTTGTGATCCTTAGGAGAGCTTGATCCTTGCATGATATATTCATCCACCTTGCTTTCTTTGGAGTCGTTTGATCTTCATATCTTGAATATATCTTCATTTGGAAGCAAGCTTGAAAATTTGCCTTGGACTTGATAGACTTGATTTGAACTTGAACTTGAATCTTTATCTTGAATCTCAAGAATACTTAGGTTAATCTTGAACATGGACTTTGCATATTACTTGGATTTGAGAAAGTCCAAATAGATTCTTGGAATGAGCTTGGGAATGCATCTTTCAAGTCAGAACTTCTCAAGTCGAAGGTGGAGTCGACCTTGTCTGCGACTTCACCCAAGTCGCACCTGGAGTCGACTTCGTCTGCGACTTCGCCATGTCCATTTCCACATTTCAACGCTGGACACTCTTTGACGTTTGAAGTCGATGATGGAGTCGACTTCGTCTGCGACTTGGCTTCCCAAGTCGCAAGTGGAGTCGACTTGGCCTGCGACTTCACCTGTTTGTTTTCTATTTTGATTTTGCTTTTGAAGTTCTGTTTCAAGTTGATAATAGAGTCGACTTTGGAATCGACTTCACCCTAAGTCGAAGTCCAAGTCGACTTGGGGATCGACTTGACTATTTCAGTTCCTTAAAACATTTGGCAAACTCATTAGTATACTTGATATACCCAAATTAGTCTTTGTTAATCATCAAAACTCATGCTTTGGTCAATTTTGTTTTGTTTTAAACATTGTTTCCAACAAAGTCCACTTCAAGATAGACTTGAGTCAAATAAAAGATGAAGACAACTCAAGTTTCTCAAACTTAAGTATATGAAGACTAATTCAAGTTTAAAGCAAGCAAGAGACACTTCAACAAAGATCAAAACTGAATTGGCACAAGGAAATAGTCAAGTCGCACCCCAAGTCGACTCCAAGATCGACTTGAAGCCAAGTCTCAAACCAAGTCGACCCAGAAGACAGACTTGGAAACTAAAGAACAGCTGAAGTCGTACACGAAGTCGACTCCAGCATGCGACTTGGGTGAAGTCGCACACGAAGTTGACTCCACCTACGACTTGGAGACGTAACGTTCAAATTTTTGAACGTTGGAACATTTATTACGTGCCAACCAACTCTATAACGTTCAAAATTCTCCCTCCTCTATATATAGACACTCAAGTAAACGTGGATACACACAATATAGAGCTGAAAAAGAGGAAAGAAGTACTACTAAGAGTTTCAATCCACTTTTCTCTACAATTGAGTGATCTATACACTTTCAAAGGAAGAACAAGCTTCAAAGTTGCTATTTGCTTCAACGCAATACGATTCGTTGCTTCTACAGATTCTTTCTCGAGTCGAAACTTGCTACACAAATCTGTAAAGTGTAGATTTCTTCTATTACATCTTGTTATTTGATTTTGGTGCTTGGTTTGAGTTTGGTGTTTCAAACCAAGATATAGCAAGTAGGGTTGTGATTGGAGTGTAACTCATCACCTACTTGTGTTGCTTGTTATACACGCCCCCTAGAGCTAGAATCTAGAAGAGAGCGGAGACACTAGTTGTATTCGCGGAATACATAGTGGAACTCAAGTCACAAGGGAATGTGAGCTTGGAAGAGTGGAGTAGGGAAAGGTTGCCCGAACCACTATAAATCTTGTCTATTATTTTTCGTTTTCGCTTTCATTATCTTATTACTTTCTATTTGTTTCATTAAAGGGGTTTAAACTAAATCAGGGTAAAATCTCTAATTAAAGTCTTAAATTTTTAAATACCCATTCACACCTCCCCTCTTGGGTAATTGTCATAAACTCGAGACCAACAAAACCGGGTTGGAGTGAACCCAAACCCTAACCATAAGAATTTAATCCGGGTTCGAACCGGGTTCGCATTGGTTTTGGTTTGGTTTCGGGTTAGAATTCGGGTTACCAATAAACTGTTTTCTTTCAAATTTAATTGTAATCTAAAAGAAAATTATTGGAATATACATACCTGTGTTTATGAAGTTAAGCCTTACGCTGAATTCCGCAACATCCTTTCAAAGAATTCTGCAACATCATGCTGAATTCTGCAATATTCTTTGAATGAACTCTACAAATAATTTTTCAGCATCCTATAGACACAAATAAATGACAAATTAGTTAGTTTTATGACTAGTTGGTCATTTCTATTTAATAGCTAATGGAAATGACTCAAGTGTAGCAAATAGAAAATGAAAATATCATACCAACTATTGTAGTTGAAACTAAACATTATCATACAAATTGATGAAATTGAATTCAAACTGAATATTTATCATACAAATTGCTAAAATAGAAATTGATCACATGTCATACCAATAAACTTAAAATATGAATCAAATTTATACTATAATCTGAAATTCAAACTAACAGATTTCTCATACTAACAGAAAGTATAATATGAAATAGATTTATCATGCAACTCAACTTCAAACATAATCCACATAACAATTATTCAAAGCAACTAAATCTAAATACACTAAGCATAATAGTTCAACATTCCAATCTAATTTAAGTGCAATCCAAATTTAAAATGACAATATAAACAAATCTCAAGTTTAAATAAGTTTACATCCACTTTTAAACAAATTCAAAATTCAAATGAGTTCATGTCTCCAAAGTTTCCAAAAAAACTAAAAAACTATTTGAATACTTCCAAGTAATTTCTCCCTTGATTTCTATCTGCATTTCTAATGTCAAGTTCTTTCTCCTCGATTTATGTAACGCCCCAATTCTAAATATTCGTAATAACTAGTCAAAAGGGTACCATATGACCTACAAAAATTTGGCAGCATCTCCCCATAATATATAAGGGGTGGTATGTAATACACAACCTGTTATGCATAAGCAATTCAAATTCATTACAATATGTGACATTCAACTCTATAGTTATATATTTGTATCTTCCTATGATAAGGGAATTCATATGGAAGGAAATCATTCAAACTCATCCATGCACAATAAGCAAACCGAATGATCATAACTACATGCATCCACATAAATCGTAATCCAATTCAAAATACTGAATACAATCTGTTTATCAAGGTCAAATCTAGCTCCATAACCGTCTACATAATGCTAATGTCAAAAGAGCATAACATTAAAATAACTTTAATTAGAGATGTTCTAATGGTTTCCAAGATTTGGTCTTCCACATGCCCATCTTGAGGTTCCCCACCTGACCTGGGATCTGAAGAACAAAAAAATAACAAATCATGTGAGTCTAAATAGACTCAGTAAGTAGATAATGGTTAGCACAAAGTGGAATAAGCAAAGTTTTGGATGCGCATGTCATGATCAAAATAAAACATATGGGTCCGATACCCACTCCCAAGATCGTATGCATATAACCACATATAAATAGAAGGACGCGTACAATCCTCCACTCATGTCAATCAAGGGCCATGAACAACTCTCTCCTCATGTCAATCAAGGGCCATGAACAACCCTTTTACAACCAATCATTTTAAATAACACCTCATACATAACATACAAGAATACATGTCACAACCACACATACAACATCAACAAGGTTTACTTTCAATTCAATGTATAAAACTGCCACACGAGCATTTTAACAAGCATATGGTAGGCACAGAAAGAGGAAACTCTAGTTCGTACCCTCGTTTGATCCGAATCAACTAACATCACATTTTAAGAATACAAAAGCTGCTAACGAGTCCTCTACTTCATAAATTCACTCATTCATGACAAATTTCCCTCAAACTTTACTTACCCTAGCTGTTACGAACACTACGCCCCAAACCATGGATTTGTTGGGAGTCACGTACCCCCCCCCCAAGTTTCACATCATGTTTAATACGAGATTTCATCATTCAATCAAGGAAGGGTAGCATCTACTTACCTTAATCGTGATTTTCCCCAAAAACAGCAACTCTGGGCTTGGATTGCAGAAATTCGGAGCTTCCTTGACTAGAATCAATGACTTCCAAGGCAGTTAGTAGAGATTTCTTGAAGAAATCCACAGCTGGATCGTACTAAATAGGAGGAAAGAAAAGAAGAGGCAGAGAACATGAAGAGAAGAAGAGGGAAACGGAGTCGGGTGCAAAATGGAAGATGAACCCTAACTCGCGGGCTCCTCCTTATAACTGAACCTTCAACGGGTCGGGCCGGGCCGGAGCATGGGTCGGGTCTAATCGCAATTTGTAATTTACTTTCCCACTTCTATGAATTAATAGTTAAAAATTTCTCAGGGGGCGCTGCCCCCTTCACCCCCGCGACTTGCCAGGCAGGTCGAACCCCGTACCTACTCTGCGATGTGAAAAATAGTTGTAGTGTTCACCAATGTCTGTATAAGTTATTAATCCATTAACATCAAAAATTCCTAATAGCATGTTCATAAATTACCTCATAATAAAGAAGGTTTATAATAAAAATAAAATAAAATACCTGGTTCTCACAATTTACATCTTCGAAAATAATATGCACAACCTAGACAAAAAAAATGCATGCAACTGTTAACAATAACAAGATAATAATCATAAAAAATTATCCTAGAAATTAAGTTACATCAAGCATGCTTTGGTAATGGAGGAACAGGTGATTTGTCTGAACTAGTAATGCCTGAAACATGTATATATATATTAATATTACAAAAAATGCATATATAATTTATGAAAAAATTATATAAATTACACCGGGTTCGGACCGGGTCAGGTTGGTGTGAATCCAGTTTTGGTTTCGGGTTTCTACGGGTCGAGTTGAAACCGGGTCTATTTTGAAATAAATCTAAAAAATAAAACCCATTTTTGGTTTTGGTACCGGTCGGGTCAGGTCGGGCGGGATCGGACCGACCTGGTACCAAGTTGCACCCCTACTTTTGATTCTAAAAAGCCTGTCTGGATTCCTGACGGATATTGTTGGAGCGGCAGTTTTGAAAAGCCTGTGCGAATTCTTGACGAGTACTTGATGTTTGAATGATGTTTTGTCCATTTGCGTGGGCGAAGCTGATGATGTCATGATATTGTCATGCAGCGGAGACGAAAATGGCGTGAGAAAATGTTTGAATGAGAGTTTCAGGTAACGGTTTGTAGCAGATTTTTTTTAAGTATAGAAATGTAGTTGATATTGGGATTCAATAAGTCCTCACACATCTTCATTCTGGTAAGTCTGGTCGACTTCATTTGATCTGGTGGTAGACTGTTGGTCTTCTTCAAGTTTGGCGGTTGGTTGTATAAACGGTTGTGGGCTGAGTTGCGTCTGTATTTCTTGAAGTAGTTTGACAAAATCTTCTTGGCTTGATGCTGTTGCGAGTTAGATTGAAATGCATACTTTTGAGATAAGAACTGCAATTCTTGTCTGGATTGAGTTTCTGGTGCCTGAATTTTTGTTTGTTGATCCATTTAAGGATCGGTTGAGGCTCAACATGGATTGTGTAAAAGGGTCCCACCATTTTACTTTGAAAATTCTTCCAAGGGAAGATAGTCGGGGTTTTGAATTTTCAAGAAAAGCATACTCTCATTAACAAATCCAAGCTAGAGAAAATTTTAAATAAAAATTTAAGATTCGAGGAAATCGATTTTCATAATTTGAAAGATGAGCATGTTTACAAAAGGTTTGGAAACCTTGATTTACTAATGGTATAAATATTTCAGGAATTAATCCAAAATAGTCCCACCATTGAGCAAACCAGTAAGGAACTTCTAAGTTTTATAGTAATCCACTGTTTTATCATGATGAGTTGTGGGGAATAGAGTTTTGGCTAATTGAGTGAGGTCTTTGAAAGTTTGGAAATCATGTTCAATATAACAAATGGGATTAATGTGTTTGGTTTTATGACATATTTAGATTTGTTTGGAATTTTTGTTTGGAGTGGAGTTGGGTGAAGTTCAACATATTTGACTAACTTTGATTGGAGAGTTTAAGGAAGGATTCTCTTGCCAAAGTGTTTGAGCCATACAGATTTGAATGGTTCGATGGCTTTGAGTTCAGGAGACTTCTTAATAAGTGTTAGAGCAGTTTGTTTATCCAATTGACTGAGATAATTAGATGCAGGTGCTTGAGAAGTTTCGGGTCTGGGCAATGCTAGAAGTGCATTTTTATTTGAGGAGTAGAAGTTTGAGTTGGCTTCTTGGTTTGGTATGGGTTATTGCAGCTATTTCTACATACAAGGGACTTCACAAATTTGTTGTTTTGGCAATAGAGGGGTAGGTCATGGTCACTTGGAATTGTGAATAAGAATTAGGAGTTTGAGGCTCGACTTTTGGTTTATTTGGTGACTTTTGTAGCGTCGTTGCCGCCAGTTGTTGAAGACTTTGATCCTTGAAGAAATTCTCTGGTTAGAAAATCTGAGATTGAGTTTGAAGAGCCTTTTATAAATTCTATTTCAAAATCAAAATTTGACAAAACTGTCTGCCATCTTGTAAAAATATATTTGGAAACTTCATTTTGAACATCTTTTTGCAAAACATATTTGGTTGCTTTGCAATCTACTCGTACTAAAAAGGTTTGATTTAACAAATCATGCTGAATTTTTTTTATGCATAAAACAATGCTTAGGACTTCTTATTTTATTGTCGAATATTTTTGTTGTGTTTCATTTCATATTCCTGAATGGTATTGAACTATTTGTTCTTTTTTCTCTTTTACTTGTTTGAGGATACCCTCATAGCCTATGTCTGAGGCATCCGTATCTACAATCTTCTTTGTTACTGGATCAGCAAGATTTAAGACAGGTAGACTTGTTAATTGCTTTTTTACTTGTTGAACAATCTTTGTGTATTGTTCAGTTCAACTTGGTGGATTTTTCTTTAATCTTTGATACAATGGTTTACATATGGTTCTAAGATTTGGAAAGAAATTAGATACATAATTTAATGGACCTAGAAATCTTTGAAGTTGAGTTTTATCAGTTATCTTGTCTGAAAATTTATTACTAAATTTTAGTGATCTTTGGATTAGGATGATTGTGTTATGGTGGATTTCATACCCTAAAAATCTAATTTTTGTTTGGAAGAGCAAGTATTTTATTTTTGAAATTACTAATCCATTTCTTTGGATTATTTTTAGGAAAATGTTCAGGTGTTTAAATTATTGTTCTATTGTTTTTGAGAATATTAGTACATCATCTATATATACTATCGAGAATTCAGTATAAGGATTTAGTATGTCGTTCATAATTTTTTAAAATTCTGATGGTGCGTATTTGAGTCCAAACGGCATTACATTTCATTTATATTGTCCAAATGGAACTGTGAATGTTGTTTTATATTTATCACTTTCTTCTATCTGGATTTGCCAAAATCCTGATTTCATATCAAATTTAGAAAATATTGTTGCAGTTATTATCCTTTGTAACCGATCTTTTTTATTTAGGATTGGGTATCTTATCCATGTTAAGGCCCTGTTTAAAGGTTTATAATTTATTACTAGCCTTGGACTTCCTCTTTTTATTTCAGAATTTTTTCGAACATAAAAAGTTGCACAAGACCATGGAGATTTTGATGGCCATATTATTTTTTTTATTAAGTAGGTCTCTTATTTCTTCTTTGCAATATTCTAGAATTTCTCTATTCATTCGAATAGGTCTAACTTTTGCAGGTATTTTATTTTCACCAAATATTGGTTCATAACGAAAAGTCACTTTATTTTGTTTCCTTTTCCAAAATGCATTCGGAGATCTGCACATACGACAATTTTTAGTTTTTCTTCAAAATCTTTTATTCTTCTTTGTATTTTAGGATTTTTTTAGTTGTTCTTCTGTTCTTTCGAATCTCAATTCTTCTTTTAGAAAATTTAGGTGTTTTTATTTTTGGGTTATCAGATTTATATTTAGGGACTTATTTTTTAAATAAATTTATGTCCTTTCGTTGAGGCTTTTGAAAAAAATTAAAAATTATTTCTTTTCCTAAAAATATTTGGTGTTATTCCATAGTTTGTTACTGTGAAATTCTTGATTAATTCTAAGAATGAGGTTCCTAGCATTATTTGTCTTTGAAGATCTTTTACTAATAAAAAAGTTGTTTTGAAGGTCACATCTTGGTGTTTTATTTCTACGTTTGTGAGTTTAAAATTTATTTTTAACTTTGTTCCTCATGCGCCTCTTAGGCTTTTCAAAATATTTTGTTGGTATTAGTCCTTCTTGTATGCAGTTCAGGTCTTCTCCTGATCTACTAGAGCTATAGCTTCGAGAATTAGTTCTTTATTTATTAAAAACGTGATTCTTGTGTACCATTTCTGATAGGAGACTCTTGACATTAGTTGGATGAAAGATTCTTCTTCATTTTCTTTATCTGAATCAGAATCGCTTTCATTATCTTTTGATTCTAATTTTTCTATTCTTTCTTTTAGGTTTTCTATTTCTGTTGTATTTGATTCTTTTAAGGTTTTTAAATCATTGTTTAATCTCTGCTTATAAGTCAAAGATTGTTATATTACTGGTTGAGGCAGGTTGGTTGAGAGGTTCTAAGATCTTTGTTAGATCATAAGCCTGAGTTTTTTCTAGGATTTTTCTAAGATTTTACTAAAATGAGTTTCATAAGGTATTTCTTTGAGCATATTTTTTATTTTTAATAGATATTTTTTTGTTGTTCTAGACCAGTTACTTGGTCCGCAAAGTCTAATAATTCTTCCTGATCTTGGATTATTATTGTAAAATATTGAATAATAATAATAATAATAATAAATTTTTGCATTTTTGCCTCTCTAGACATATGGGCCTCACGGGATAAAATAGGATGAGATAAGAACTCTCCTAGATAGGGTTGTTAAAATAGAATTTAATTTTGAAACAAATCTTATCTCCACGGGATAAGATATGATGAGATAAGAATTATCATAGATAAGATTTGTTAAGATAAAATCTAATTTTAAAATAAATTTTATTTTATTCCTATCTTCCTATCCCTTAGAAGCTACGAGACTTCTATAAATTAGCGTGGGGACTTGATAGATGGGGATGTTCGTAAGAAGATTTGGGAGGTAAAGTAGCGGAAGAAGGAAATTTATTTTCTTCAAAGGCAAGTGGGATTTTATGTGAAAATTGATTTTAGTTCAATGTTGTAATTATTTTTATGGTTATGTATAAAGCATGTTATAATTTTTATGCTATGCTTAACATATTTAAATTTTATTATTCTAAGTTTTTAAGATGTTGCAAATAAATATATCCGAACTTTATACCTAAAATATATGCATTGAGATTATTGTATTTTATTATGCATTTTATTTTTATAAATGCATTGATGAAAATTTAATATGCAACATATATATGAATAATAAAATTGTTTGAGTTAATTACAGCATATATAAGGATATATATATATGCGTAAGACAAATCATAAAAGGCAGGAAGAAATTTTCGTTCGTGGGGAGTAATTGCGGTGAAAGAAAATTTCGGTAGAATTGTGTCAGGAAGGAATTCGGCCAAGAGATGAATTCCTTATTTGCAACGAATTTTTTTTCGTTGCTTTTGATGATTTAATTCATTTAATATATTTTTGGTGCTTCAGGTATTTTTAGAAATTGCTGTGTAAAGCATTACAGCAATAAGTGCTAAGCAAGAAAGGTCCTGGTGAAGGCCACCTGCAGTACAGGCTATGATGATATGGCTTAATATGGGTCATTCATTCCATTTTATTATGATTTATTCATTTGAACTCCGATTTGAATGATCAAATAGTCTATTTCTATGTTTTTGATGCTTTTGGACTCAACGGAAGGATTTGACTTTTCATTTGAGGCCTAATTTTTAAGATATTAAATTAAATGATTATTTTATCATTTAATTAAGTTTTAATTGGGCCATTATCCATTTTCAAATAATTTTCTACTTGCTAGTCATGTTGAGACTAACCCATTATTTTTACAGGTGTACCAAATCAAATGGGACACTAGCATTTTGGGATTTACAAGAAGATTTTCAAGAATAATTATTTCTATTTATTTATTTTAAAGGCATGTATTGAGAATGATAGAATTGTAAAATTTCTTTTTCTTTATGCCTTGATGTAATAATGGGAACATGACTAGTGGAAGTGAAATTTTATAATTTTTATGAAGTTATAATAATTAATTTTTCCATAAATGTGTGATTGATCTTGGGAAAATGCATTAAATACACGGCCCGGGATCACTTTTCTGGACCGGTATGTTACAGATGGTATCAAAGCAGTCACACATATAAAATATGGCTTATTAATTATTATAATAATTTTTTTAAATAAAAAATAATTTTGAAATGGATTTACAAATCTAACCCTATGTTTTCTTTTTGAGTCCGGAAAATGGTCAGTTCGGGTGTATCGGTTTACCCTACTCCTAAAAACCAAGGAAAGACTCTCCCTACTACCTAAGAAAGGTTAAGTGCCCTAGAAAAATAGGTTCTAACCTGGAGAAAGGAATCCTATTTACAGTACCATGCCCTAAATAAAAAGCTGCATAGGATTCTAGAGGCTGTGGATGATGCCACCCCACCTATACCTGTTAAACCTCGGGTTAGAAATCTAAACAGGGAGAAGGGTAAGAAACCAGTAACCCAATTAATGATTGACCCAGAAATGGAGCTAGATAATGAAACCTTGGCAGATAAAAGTAAAAGGCTGCGTACCCAAAAACCCATAGAGGATGAGAAGCCTAAGAAAAGAAAAGCAGAAACTCAGGTTGTACCCCTACCTCGGATGGCTGGAACCCTAAAACAGGATAGTCCTTCAACTTTAAGGAAACCTTCAATACGGACTAAGATTGCTGTTACAAAGCCTAAGATAACACCTATTAACATACCCAAAGCCCTGGATGAGTTCAAAACTGTTGATGTACCCAATGTCATGGATGAGTTCAAAGCCGCTAATGTACCCAAAGCTAAGGATGTGCCCAAAGCTATGGATGAGTTTGAAGCTGCTAATGTACCCAAGGCTGTGGATGAACCCAAGGCAGTGGATGTACCCAAGGCTGTGGATGTGCCTAAAGAAGTGGATGTACCTAAGGCTGTTGATATACCTAAAGGCTATGGGTGAGTCCTTACGATACCCAAGCTGAAGGTAACGGTTGAATCTAGTCCAAAGCTGCAAAAGGAAGTTTCCCCTGCTCAAGGACCCAGCCCAGATCCTGTCTATACTGAGGTAGAGACCCAGGAAGTACATTCTCAGGCTACTCACAAGTTATCCTCTATGCGGCCACAGGGTCAAGACGTGCAGACTAGAGTCGATTCTAAGGATGCCTACGCCAGAAAGGAACCAAGGACTTTTTATAACCAACGACCCATTTTAACTAAGTTGGTGTGTTATTTTTGTGGTACCAATGGACATACAGCTAAGGCATGTCCATATGGTAGTCGAGTTTGTTTCCTATGTCATTCCTCTGATCACCTCAAGGAAAATTGTCCTTTTAGCAAATATCCAAATTAGGTTGTAACATTTTTTTTTAAATAAAAAGTTACGATTGTTCCTGTTTGCTTAAGAATATTTATTGAGACCATATTTCTCTTCTATGCTAGAATGGAAAGTAATTTCGATGATCTGAATGCCCAACCTGGTCACCCAGAGCAATATCCTAGTAAAAAGCCGCGAAAGAAGCAGGCTAAGGACCAACCAGAAGCTGAGCCTAGAAAAAGGCCCAGTAGAAGAAAGGATAAAGCTCTAGTTGAATCTCCGACCAGAACTAACATGCTTGAGCAGCGTCTGAATGAACAAGAGAAAACCTTTGCAGTGTTTCAGACAGAGGCTTTTCGTCAGTGGGAACGGATGCAAGCACAGCTAAAACAGATTGTTCAACAGCAATCATCAGCAGTGCTAAGAAACCAAGAGCACCGTCACCACGAGCATGATGAACATCAGTCGACTGCTAGTATGCATGGGAGTCAGAGAGAAGGGCCAGATCAAAACCCTAATGCTCGGATTTTAGAAGAAAAATCGGAATTTGGTAGGCAGGAAGAAGTAGAGGTCTCGAACCAGGCAAACAGAGGAGCTAGTGATAAAGCTCAAGGAACAGTTGTAGAAAGTCTGAGTATTGCAACCACGGGTTGTCCCGAACAGCGAGAAAGGGATCGGCGAGATGCTGATGCATTCCATCGTCAAAAACCCTCATCCTTTGCCGGTGGTGATTGTTTAGCTGCCGAGCATTGGATCGAGGCGATGGAAAAGATTTTTAACTTTCTAGGTTGTGAAGACCGACAGAAAGTTTTATTTGCTCCGTTTAAACTCAGTGGAGAAGCCTATCGATGGTGGAAGACACAACAACGTGTCTTCAACAGTAGAAAAGAAAATGTAACTTGGGATAAATTTAAGGAATCATTTTTCGCCAAATTCTTTCCATCTTTTGTTAGAATTTCAAAGGCCCGTGAGTTTGCTTAATTGAAGCAAGACACTATGACGGTGGCCGAGTATGAAACAAAGTTCAACTCTTTGCTTCGATTTGCTCCAAGCTCAGAATGGGAAGAATATAGTCGGATCCGCAAGTTTGAGGATGGTCTTGCTGAAGGTATACGCGGTCGAGTAATACTTTGTCGCAATAAAACCTATGGTGATGCAGTCGATAATGCTCTCTTAGTTGAGAGTGATATCGCTGAACTTGATCGGCGTTATCTGAAAAGGGAACGATCACCAGTAAAAGATCATTCGAAAAAGAAGCAGATCGGACAGTCTTCTTCAGGGCAAACTAGAATCGAGGGAAGTGGAAAGAATGGAGGATTTCAAAAGAAGAAAAGGATCTCCAAGTGCAACAGATGTGGAAAGTTTCATACCGGACTTTGCAAATGCTTCAAGTGCGGAAAAATCGGTCATCGACCATCAAATTGTGTCATGGGCTTCGTATGCTACAACTACGGACAACCTGGTCACATCATTAAGGATTGTCCAATAGCAAGAAATGTCGGACAACCACAACAGCAGGGGAAAAATCGTCCAGTTGGTAGACCAACGGGACAATAGTACCAAAGTGGACAACAGTACCAAGGTGGTGGTCGACGACAACCAATTTTACCAGCTGAAGCACAAGTTCGCGCCTTAATACCTGAGCAGACCCAAGCACCGGCAGAGACAGTGGCAGGTATTATTCGTCTCTGTGGAATTTTTGCTCGAGTATTATTTGACACAGGTGCGGATAGCTCTTTTATATCCGAAGAGTTCGTGCAAGAGCATAGGTTGAAAGTCACTGAGTTGATTTGGGATGTCCGGATCACATCACCTGTTGGGGGTAGTTTATTTATTAGACATGCTTGTATGGCTTGTACCCTAGAAATTGAAAGTTTGACCATCCCAGGAGATCTTTTAATCATACCTATGAAAGATCTAGACGTCATTTTAGGAATGAATTGGTTAACTGAGTGTGTACATGGAATTTATCCTCGTGAGCGTCGTGTAAGCTTAAGAGGATCCGATAAACAAAGTATTGATTTCAAGGGAAGTCAATTGGTAGTACCCCACCTCATATCAGCTTTTCAAGCTAGAAAACTTATTAGAAAGGGTTGGCAAGGATGTCTTGTTTCATTTCTAGCAATAGAAGATAAAGAGGTTAAGTTGGAAGACATTCCGGTTGTTCATGAATTTCCGGATGTGTTTCCAAAAGAGTTGCCGGGAGTACCCCCAGAAAGAGAAATTAATTTCATCATAGAATTGATGCCCGGTACTACTCCAATTTCAAAAGCTCCTTATCGAATGGCTCCTGCAGAATTGAAAGAATTAAAGATACAGTTGCAAGAGCTTCTCGATTTAGGGTTTATTAGACCTAGTAAGTCACCTTGGGGAGCACCTGTGCTTTTTGTAAAGAAAAAAGATGGCAGTATAAGGCTGTGCATCGATTACAGAGAGCTAAATAAGGTAACAATCAAGAACAAATATCCACTTCCCCGAGTTGATGATCTCTTTGATCAACTCCAAGGTGCATTAGTCTTCTCCAAAATAGATCTACGGTCAGGATATCATCAGTTGAAAGTTCGGGACGAAGATATAACTAAGACAGCTTTTAGAACCCGGTATGGTCATTACGAATTTTTGGTGATGCCATTCGGAGTAACCAATGCTCCGACCGCATTTATGGACCTTATGAATAAGGTATTTCGACATTTCTTAGACAGGTGTGTTGTGGTATTTATTGATGATATTTTAGTGTATTCCAAAGGAGAGGCAGAACATGTTGGTCATCTAAGAGAAGTACTACAGACCCTAAGAGAACATAAGTTGTATGCTAAACTAAAGAAATGTGAGTTTTTGATGGACAGTGTGGCCTTCTTAGGTCATGTGGTTAGCAGTGATGGTGTATCAGTAGACCCAAAGAAAATAGAAGCTATAACCAATTGGGGTAGACCGACTACTGTAACTGAGGTTAGAAGTTTTCTTGGTATGACAGGGTATTATCGAAAATTCGTGAAAAATTTCTCAAGCATTGCAGTACCACTCACCAGGTTAACCCACAAAAATACTTAATTTATTTGGTCAGATGCTTGTGAGAAAAGTTTCAAAGAATTGAAGAGTCGCTTAACTTCAGCGCCAATTTTAGCGTTGCCGATCACTAGCGAAAACTATGTGGTGTGCAGTGATGCATCTAGAAAAGGTCTCGGTTGTGTACTTATACAGCAAGGTAGGGTAATTGCCTATGCATCAAGGCAGTTAAGACCTTATGAACAAAATTACCCTACCCATGACCTGGAATTAGCTGCAGTGGTGTTTGCTTTAAAAATATGGCGGCACTACTTGTATGGTGAGAAAACTGAAATCTTTACAGACCATAAGAGCCTGAAATACATTTTCTCTCAAAAAGAGTTGAACCTCCGACAGAGAAGATGGTCAGAGTTACTAAAAGACTATGATATTAGTATTCAATATCACCCCGGCAAAGCAAATGTGGTAGCTGATGCTCTAAGTCGAAAATTCTGTACTACAGTTTCGATTACTCAACAATTGCCTCTAATAAGAGAAATTCAATCCTTACAGTTAGAGGTGGTAAATCCATAAGAAATTCGAAGAATAAGTGCTTTACAAATTCAATCAACACTGATCGATCGGATAAAGCAGGCTCAGAAACAAGATAAACTTATTCTTCGTGTTTTAGAGAAGTTAAAGAATGGAGATCCCTCAGATTTCGGTTGCAGTCCTGATGGCACACTACTTTTCCAAGGAAGGTTAGTTGTGCCCAGAGATGATAAGTTATGACGAGAAATTTTAGAGGAAGCTCATCAGTCTAAATTTTCTGTGCACCCTGGTAGTACCAAGATGTACAAAGATTTGAGACAATTTCTGATGGAAAAGGCTGCGTGTCGAGTGTGCCAAATTTGTGTCTCAGTGCTTAGTATGTCAGCAGGTCAAAGCTGAACGAAAAAGACAAGCCGGATTGTTGCAACCTTCAGAAATACCAGAGTGGAAATGGGAGCATATTACCATGGACTTTGTGACAGCTCTCCCTAGGACGCAAACTCGTTGTGATGCTGTATGGGTAGTGGTGGACAGACTTACTAAATCTGCTCACTTCTTGCCCTATCGCATGACCTTTAGAATGGATCAAATGGCAGATCTGTACTTGCGGGAGATTGTTCGTTTACATGGTGTCCCTGTTTCCATTGTGTCAGACAGAGATCGACGGTTTATTTCTGATTTCTGGCAAAAATTACAAAAATGTATGGGAACAGAGTTGCGGTTAAGCATCGCATATCACCCGCAGACGGATGGTCAGTCTGAAAGAACTATTCAAATTTTAGAAGATTTATTGAGAGCTTGTGCCTTAGATTTTCCTGGTTCATGGGATGAGCATTTGTCTTTGGTTGAATTTGCCTATAACAATAGTTATCAAGCTAGTATTGGTATGGCTCCGTTTGAAGCTCTGTATGGAAAAAGGTGTCGAACGCCTCTTTATTGGGAAGAAATTGGTACACGACAACTTTTAGCTCCAGCCTTGGTTCACCAAGCTGCTGATGTGGTTCGAATTATTAGACGACGATTAGAAGCAGCGCAAGATCGCCAAAAAAAGTATGCTGATGGAAGACGAAGAGACCTACAATTTACAGTAGGCGAGTTAGTCTTCTTAAAAGTCTCTCCCACTAAAGGTGTGACTCGTTTCGGAGTGAAAGGCAAATTATCTCCTCGATATATCGGACCTTTTGAGATATTGGAAGTTATAGGCGGTGTTGCCTATCGGCTAGCATTGCCTCCTTCGCTAGCAAGTGTGCATAATGTCTTCCATATCTCACAGTTAAGAAAGTATGTAGCCGATTCGACGCATATTTTGTCGACCGAACAATATGAGATCGAGGAAGATTTAACTCATCCGGAACGTCCTGTTCAAATCTTGGATAGTCGCGAGAAGCAGTTAAAGAGGAGGACAATTCGGCATGTTCTAGTGCAATGGAGCAACCACGGTGAGCGGGAAGCAACGTGGGAGCTAGAGGACGATATTCGTAGAATTTGCCCTGAATTATTCCAAAATCTATCATGACTATTATAAGTTTCGAGGACGAAACTTTATAAGGTGGGGAGAATGTAAAATATTGAAAAAAAATAATAATAATAATAATAAATTTTTGCATTTTTTCCTCTCTAGACATATGGGCCCCACAGGATAAAATAGGATGAGATAAGAACTCTCCTAGATAGGGTTGTTAAAATAGAATTTAATTTTGAAACAAATCTTATCTCCACGGGATAAGATATGATGAGATAAGAATTATCATAGATAAGATTTGTTAAGATAAAATCTAATTTTAAAATAAATTTTATTTTATTCCTATCTTCCTATCCCTTAGAAGCTACGAGACTTCTATAAATTAGCGTGGAGACTTGATAGATGGGGATGTTCGTAAGAAGATTTGGGAGGTAAAGTAGCGGAAGAAGGAAATTTATTTTCTTCAAAGGCAAGTGGGATTTTATGTGAAAATTGATTTTAGTTCAATGTTGTAATTATTTTTATGGTTATGTATAAAGCATGTTATAATTTTTATGCTATGCTTAACATATTTAAATTTTATTATTCTAAGTTTTTAAGATGTTGCAAATAAATATATCCGAACTTTATACCTAAAATATATGCATTGAGATTATTGTATTTTATTATGCATTTTATTTTTATAAATGCATTGATGAAAATTTAATATGCAACATATATATGAATAATAAAATTGTTTGAGTTAATTACAGCATATATAAGGATATATATATATATGCGTAAGACAAATCATAAAAGGCAGGAAGAAATTTTCGTTCGTGGGGCGTAATTGCGGTGAAAGAAAATTTCGGGAGAATTGTGTCAGGAAGGAATTCGGCCAAGAGATGAATTCCTTATTTGCAACGAATTTTTTTTTCGTTGCTTTTGATGATTTAATTCATTTAATATATTTTTGGTGCTTCAGGTATTTTTAGAAATTGCTGTGTAAAGCATTACAGCAATAAGTGCTAAGCAAGAAAGGTCCTGGTGAAGGCCACCTGCAGTACAGGCTATGATGATATGGCTTAATATGGGTCATTCATTCCATTTTATTATGATTTATTCATTTGAACTCCGATTTGAAGGTAGGGTACACTCAACGGAAGGATTTGACTTTTCATTTGAGGCCTAATTTTTAAGATATTAAATTAAATGATTATTTTATCATTTAATTAAGTTTTAATTGGGCCATTATCCATTTTCAAATAATTTTCTACTTGCTAGTCATGTTGAGACTAACCCATTATTTTTACAGGTGTACCAAATCAAGTGGGACACTAGCATTTTGGGATTTACAAGAAGATTTTCAAGAATAATTATTTCTATTTATTTATTTTAAAGGCATGTATTGAGAATGATAGACTTGTAAAATTTCTTTTTCTTTATGCCTTGATGTAATAATGGGAACATGACTAGTGGAAGTGAAATTTTATAATTTTTATGAAGTTATAATAATTAATTTTGCCATAAATGTGCGATTGATCTTGGGAAAATGCATTAAATACACGGCCCGGGATCACTTTTCTGGACCGGTATGTTACAATTATGTTCAATTCATATGAGTTATCAGTGTCAAATTCCAGTTTATCAATCTCCCTTTTAGATTTAGTAATTTCTTTATTTTCTGAGTAGTCAGAATTTAACATTAGTTTTTCTAATTGTTCTTTTAGGGATTCCGTTAGATTTAGTTGGTCTATTTCTAGTTCATTAATTTTTCTTTAGAACATGCATTTATTAGCAAAGTGCCCTACTTTTCCGCATTTCCAGTAAGTAGGAGCCTCTTTTGAATGCCTCTTCTTTTTGTGGGTCTTAAAGGGTTGTCTTATATGTTTTGTCTTTCTTTTTTTTTGTACCGTGGTTTAGAAGTTACTTCTTCATTTCCCTTATATGGTTTTTTATATTTTCTGAATAGTCTATTTTTCTTATATTTTTGTCAATAATTTCCATTACAGTTTCTTTCCATTTTTCCCATTCCAAACTATTCGCAAAAATCTCCTAATTGTTGTTTTGTTTTTATTTTTTTTCATTTTTTATTTGCCTTTTGTTTAAGTTCATTACAGTAAGCTAATCCTATGTTGTTTCCTACTGATATTATGTCTCCATAAGTTAATTTTTCATAAGGAATAGTTCCATTATTTTTATCTCTAATTTTTTTCCCGATTTTTTCGGCAAAATAAGATGGAAGTCTGGTGATAAATCTTTCTTTCCAAAATGGTTGATTACAATCTGTTCTAAGCATTACTCTGGCTAAAAATTAGTCTTTGTAAAATCTAAAGTCACTCATCTTCATGCATCTTAAAGTTTGTAGAATTTTTTATTCTCTTTCCCTAAGCTTATTATTCGGTCCTATGTACAAGCTTGCAATGGCTAAAATTAAAGTGTATACAACATTTTGAATAGGTTTGTCTTCTATTACTATTAGTTCTCCAGTGTCATCTTCTTTGTAAGAGTAAAGGATCATTTCTTTTTGTATTTGGGTCAAGCGGTTATCCTACCATCCTTTTAGGGATCCAGTGAAACCTGCTGCTTGGAGTTGGGCTATATTATGGTCTGTTAGGCTTGTTTTTGTTTTATAAACTATTGCAACCATGGTCATTTATTGAAGTATATTAACTATTTGAGTTTCATTTTTCCCTTCTATATTCCATTCATAAATAGTATTTGCATTGTATTGTACTTGAGTAAACTGGTTTCTTTTTTTAAATAATAAATCGAGTGGTGTATGTCTAGGATAATAGGGCTTTGAAGACATTTTCCATAAGTCTATTTTGTTTAGTTCTAAACTAAGTCCATTTGTTTACTTGCATGACTCTTCTAAAGAGTCCTCAGTATGAGCTTCGGACATATATAATATTGTAGATTTGGTTGGAGCATTGAGAATTCTGGTTGATCCTTCTCCTTCTTTAATATTTATTCTTCATATTTTTGAGCTTTCAAGCATTTCGAGAATTTTAACTTTTCATTTATTCTGTCAATGAATTCACTATTTTCTCTTATTTCTTTTAATTGTGCTTTAGGATATTCATGAAGGATAAATAGTGGTTTATCTGTTTGTTCCTTCTTTGGTTTAGGAATGACAGGTGGTATTATCTTGTCATTTATCGTAGTTTGAATTTTATCTAGCTGTTTTCCTATGATAATTAAAGATTGATTTGTATAGTTATTTTATTCATGTAGTTTTTTAATATCATTTCCATTGGGAGGTGTTTCAATGTCTATTTTAACTTTGTATGGAGAACATGTTATCTGTTTATTTTTTAATTCTATTATGATTTTGGTTTCTGAAGGATTATTTGGAGTTTTTACTTATTTTCCTGTTGAGTCTTTCCATATTGGTTCTATAATTCATGGGTAATCTTCTTGCTTTTTAGGAGAATAGAAAGTCTCAAACCATTCAAAGAAAAACATGTGAACTTTATGCGTTTTCATAAATTCATAATACTCTTCCTAAATGGGTTCTCTTTATCCTTATTGTAATTTTTGTAAAACTATTTTCTTTTTTTCCTATTAAACTTGTTATAAAAGTTTTCCTTTAGTTTATCTTTGTTTAATTCAAACTCTTTTTCAATAATATTTATTAACGGGTCAAAGTCTCTCATATCTGTTTTGGTAGGTGACATTCTAGGGCTTAAGTTTTCCTCATTTTGTTCCACAGAGTAGATTGGTTGGGGAATTGGAGGATTAATATTTATTTCTTTCATTTTTATATCTAATCTATTGTGTGTAGATATTAAGGAAAATGAGGCTCTTGATTGAGTTGTTTTGAAAGATCTTTCTGAAGTTTCATCTACAGATCTTCTGGGGTTAAAAGAAGATGACTTTCTGAAAGAATTTATATCTATTGTTACATTTCCTTTTTCATTCTCACTTATTTCTCTAATTTTAGAGTTTTTTATTTGAGGAGGTGGAACCTCAGTTTGGAGTTCCCAGTGAGACAGAAGAGTTATTTAGTTCTATTTTATGGTTTTGGGTGCCATTATATTTGCTTTTCTTATATCAGTTTGTAATAATATTATTTCTCCTTTCAAGGATTGTTTAATAGCTTTTGTGTTAAAGGATGTAGTCATTGCTTTATAATGGATCCTATATACCAAAGCTATGGGTAAAGATTCTTATTTTATTTTTGTAGTTATGAACCTTCAGATTTAGGGTTAAAGTGTCTAAAATATTCTGATCTTGTAAGTAAAGAGTGAAGTTTGGGTAACAGTCAAAATAGATAGGTCCACTGTATAAGCTTGTTTCTACCATTCCTAAAAATGAGTCTTGAAATTTATTAAACCTGTAATCCCTTAAGCATAATAAGGTTGAAGTATCTAATCCTTTTCTGATAAGTGGTTTGACAACTACTTGTACCAGTCCTAAATGTATAAAATTATATTTTTGCCAGTGTTGTTTAATTAATCTTCTATTTAAAAGCGGAATAGTCTCGTATTGATTAAATAAAGAGATCGTTTGTTCAACTGTTTTATGGTGTAGTTTGTTGAGAGATGGAATGACCTTTTTTATATATTTGGCTATCCGAGATATCAGGTATTTTTCAATTATTTAAATCTTTTTCCAGATTATCTATATTGATTTCTTCTGTATTTAATATATTACCTCGGCTACTCTTGATTTAGAGCTAAATTTTCTAAATAATGCATTCATGGTTGGATCTAAATATTTTTTTTATCTCCGATCACTGTCAATGATATTACTCCACAGAACTTAACACGGCAATACAAGCCAGCATGCCCCTCTAGGAAACGCGACTTAGGTTTTGCAGAGATAAAAAATATACTATTCTCCTTCCACAACGCAAAATTTAGCAACGTGACTCTGATACCAATTGTATCCTAAGTAATGCAAAATTAACAGATATTTTATCCTAATAGATATTCTAGGATTTCTTGTTGTTGTTTTATTGCAAACAAAATCTGTGGATATTTTCTTTTAGTTGTTTATAGAGACTACTATAGATTTGGTGAGATAGTAACTTTCTTAATCGTTCTTCAAGTTCAATTCTTCGTTCTCTTAGGGCTTTTAGTTCTCTACTTATTTGATGAATTTGTCTTATCATTATCAACAGAGGAAGTTTTTAATTTACTTTTCCAGAGATTTAATCTTAACTTGATATTTATAAAGTATTCCTCTTTGTTCTCTGTATGGTTTGGAATCAAACCTCCAAGGAGGGCGACTTTCTAAATAGGTTTGTAGTTTTGCCTTTTTAATTCTTAGATGCCTTAATTCCTGTCTTAAATCTTTTAGTTGTGTAGACATAGGATTAGGCAGCTAATATAGACAATGTTTGTTCTAGTATATATATATGTCAACGTTCTACCCACCGTGCGAAGTTATTTTCTTTTGGGTGTTAATTATTTTGTGCATTTTAAAATTTATGTAAAGATGTTCTTTATAATCTAATCCATCAATATTCTAAAACACCTCAATTTAGCCATTCATACCAAATTTCATATCAAAATTATTAAGATTTGTTAAGATATAACTATTTGAGATTAACTAATGTAATTCATTGGACTTTTAATTTTTCTACCCATTTGTAATCATATTTTGTATGATTCAATTCATTCACCAAGTAGAGTAGGTTAATTTAGCCTAATCCATGGAATCTCATGAAAAACAATCTTATATATATTAAGATATAATTAAATAACTAGTTAGTAAATGTAAGGCAACACTTTACTGGACATATGGACGTACCGTGCATGGGTTGGATCCATGCAGTTTTTCACTGCAAATAATTAAAATTTATTTAAACACATTATTCAATCATTTTTCATAATCCAATTCATCCATTTTTTAGAACTGATCAAGTTAGCTGTCTATCTCAAGTTTTGTATCAAATTGGATAATATAGGTTAAGATATAAATGTTTAAAAATTAATTCATGAAATTCACTTAATTTCAATTGTCTAAAAATTTTGTAAACATAATTTTGATGATCTAGCCCTTCCGCAATATAGAGTATAGTAAAATAGACTTACCCATAAAATTCCATGTAAAACAATCTTATCTATGTTAAGATGCAAATTTAATAACTACTTATTAAGTGAAAGGCAAAAAACCACCTGGATGTGGACATCAGAAGCATGCAGACGTGGGTTTAATGTTTGCACATTTTTCAATACAAACTAAATAAATTAATTTAAGCACTTTATTCAATTATTTTTCATAATCTAATCCACCTAAATTAAAGAGCATATTAATTAACACTATCTTGTGAACTTTCACGTTAATCAGAGTTATATATTCTAAGATCTAAGGAAAATAATATATATATAAGCCACTAATTGGGATCCTTAAATGGTACAAGTTTTTTGATTTATTTTTATTTTTCCAAAAGGTCCATGAATTTAAACAGTATAATTTGGTATAATTCAGAATTTTCAAAAGCCTTCTCAAAAAATTTATAAAAATTTATTTTCATATCTTATATTTATCAAATTATAATTTACTCCCTTTTTCATAAATTTCAAAATTGAGCTTCTTAATTTCAATTAGGTCTCTTTTGTCTCTACTCTTTTCACATTTACCATTCAATCCCTTTTTCGAAATTTGCAATTCAATCTTATTTTTCTAAAATTGCAATTTAATTTTTTTCTAAACATAAACATTTTTCTGTGACTTTATATTAATAACATATATTCCATACAAACTTTAAGGGTATAAATTACATTAACTTATAGACTAATTTTATACTAAGCTCAAATAGTGTGGGTTTAACACCAGTATTTACCTATATAAGTCCGGATACCAATTTGAGGGAAAGAAAGTCAAATTTGTGGAAATGAAATGAGAAGTAGAGACAATTTGGAAAAAAGTACCCGAATTCTTTCCTTGCCCTTAAACTACACATGAGCATATATATTACAGGCAATTCTGAATTCAAAAAGTGATGAAATTCATAAAGCCGAATACAAAGCAAAGATACACCCAACATCTATCTGACAAAAATAAATTCACTCAGTACATAAGTGGCGCTCATCTAACAAAAGCAAAACGCATAGTACAATCCTTAAATAAAGAAAACTACAAAGCTGGCTTCTTTTAGCAAAGCAGATTCCTGACAAGCAAAAACAGGAAAATTCTTTCTTGTGTTTGGCAAAAGGAGATTCTTGCTAGTTATCAATCAAATCTTAGGTAGTATTTAGGACCATCACCGAAATTTGATCCGCTGGATGGATTGGATGGAATGGGCGGTGTGGTTGGCAACCTTAGCGTCTAGGCTTACTATTGTGCCTCCTGCTGGTCCATGTACTGGAATAGATGATGTGAGATTCTCCTACTGACTGAATGTTAACCATCTTATGTATAGTCTCCATGGAAAATGTGTGGAGGGATCTTATCCGGATTATGGTCATTAATAATAGCCATATTATGTTGTAACTGCCCCAATCTGATTCA
This sequence comes from Annona cherimola, assembly GCA_030490835.1. Classification (NCBI taxonomy): domain Eukaryota; kingdom Viridiplantae; phylum Streptophyta; class Magnoliopsida; order Magnoliales; family Annonaceae; genus Annona; species Annona cherimola. The sequence goes on along the minus strand of CM059977.1, from coordinate 41,309,303 downwards.
TGCTTCCAACAACTCAGGTCATACCCATATTCTGCTTCAATAGAAACTTCTAAGGGATGAAAAAGAATACATATGGTGGCTGGTTGGCGAGTTATGCTAAAATTCTTTAGAAGAGAGATAGACAATAGGCTTATAGAATCAAACAAATTTATACTAACCTTATCTTGATGTGGTCTATTGCTGCCCCCATTTTGGAGAGGCAAACCACCATAAAAGTTTGAATAGTTAATGTTGTTCTTCTGGGATGGAATTTGTAAGATAGTTTCGGATGTAAAAAAATAACAGGAACTTGTGAAACATGAATCATATGTGGTATTCTTCAAATAAATACCATAATAAAAAGATGGCTTCTTTAGGAAAATCAGGATATGGTCTCCTTATGAAAAATAAAGAGAGGAAAGGGCATTCAGGATGAAAATTTTGCCTCAGATGAAGGGCCCATGGTTCTAGATTACAATTTTCTAGAATTAATTCTGTTGTGATTTGAACGTACAGGCAATAATTTTTGGACACTAGTATACTGGACTTTTCTGGATAAATATGGGGTTGCATCAATCAAATTGAAAAACCAGTTGCATGGCGTGACGACATAGGAAATCTGCAAGGACTAATTTTCCTAGGATATATTTTGTTTCAAAATCATATTGGGAAAACTAGGAAGCCCATCGGAGAAGTTGGGCATGAGGCAACCACTTCTACTTGAAATGAAACATTCTTGGAAAAGAACTCATATCAGTTTCGACCAAAAACTTTTTTCTGACTAAGTAAAATTGAAAATTTTCAATTTGTCTTTTAACTGAAAAAGTTTCTTTGAAAGTAGAGTGGTAATATTGTTTTGCTGGTGCAAACTAACTACTATTGTAACTATAAAGATATCATTTCTAGCATTTTTCTTCAAAGATACAGGTTGCCCAATATTCATCTGAAGCATCTGTCGGGAGGATCATAAGACTGTCTCCTGAAGGAATTGTGAGGGTTGGCAAAGACTTGTACATTTGTTTGAGAGCCTATACACTCTTTGTATGTTCAGGGCCCCAAGAAGGGGAGGGCATCTTTCTTTAGGAGTCCGGAGTGAGTGTTTCTGTATTTGTTGATTCTTAGGATGAAATCTACTATATAATTTATGACACCCAAGAATTGATGGATTTATTTGACTCTTTGAGAACATCTAGGAAGCTACAAATCTGTTCTAAAATATGGGGTTAAGGAACAATGGTTCCATTAGAAAGGTGCATTCTTAGGAAACCTACTTCGATGACTCCGAGTATCATTTTCTTTGGTACCAATATGATTCCAAAATTTTGGACAATTTGGTGGAACTATTCTAGTAAATTTGTATGAGTTGCTATATTCTCAAAGAATAGTAAAAGATCATCAATATAGATCAACATGTTCATGGATAGAGATTGAAATATCCTAGCCATTATTTTTTAGAATTCTGAAGGAGTATTTTTTAGACCAAATGGCATCATCGTCCATTGGTAATGGCAGTTTGGGATGTAAAAAGAAGTTTTTGGTCTATCTTCGGGATGAAAGACCAATTGCTGGAATCCAACTTTAAGGTCAATTTTGGAAAATATCTAGGCTCCTTTCATTTGCTGAAAAATACTAGCTTTGTGGGGAAGAGAAAACTTAATATAAACCAAGAATTGGTTTAAGGATTAATAGTTATGACTAGTCAGAGTTTACCACTCTTTTGTTCTGCTCCCTTGTTAACATAAAAGACTTGTCAAACCCAATGAAATGATGTGTCGTCAATAAGTCATTCATCTTGAAGTTGTTGCAATTCTTACAGTGGCATTTGGTAATGTGTTGGCGACATTCGACTGTGAATAACCGAAGTTAGGTTAATGTCTTCACTTTTCTTAAATGGTAGTCTAATGAAAAAATTAGAATTCTTCCATAACAGGTTCTTTCATTTTTAAAGGAATTTTCTGTGACTTTCTGCGACATTAGTGAGGAGGATTGCCTATCTAATGGCTTCAAATAATTCTGTTAGATCAATGGTGAAGAGAGAACAGATAGTATTACAATGAAGAACTTAGTGACCAAATTGGAGGCCTGTAGCAGACCATCGTAACTTGTAATGCTGCAAAATATCAAAATCAAGAATTAGTGGTTTGCTAATAACATTAGTTTCGATAAGCCTATGTTGATCTTTTAGGTTTGGAAAAAGCTGGATAATGACTAGCTTGTGTTGGTCCCGAGTTTATGGTAACAACCCAAGAGGAGAGGAGTGAATTGGATATTTTAAAATTTTTTACTTAAACAGAAACTTTTCCCCTTTCTCCTTAATGAAACAAACAGAGAGTATGAAGAGAAATAAAGCAATAAAAAGCAGTTGAGCAAGCCACAGCAATAGACACAATTTTATAGTGGTTTGAGCAACCTTCCCTACTTCACTCTTCCAAGCTCGCACCTTTGTGACATGGATTCCACTATTGGATTATCAAATACAATTAAAGCAGTAGCTCTCTTCTAGATTCTAGCTCTAGGAGGCTTGCACAAATACAGCATAAGTAGGTGACGAGTCACACTCAAATCACAACACTACTTTGCCTTCATTTGGTTTCGATTTCTAATATCAAACCAAGTGATAAATACAAATAATGAATCAAACAGAAGAAACTATACTTTACAAGTTTGCGTAAGCAGTTTTCAGCATGTGGAAGAACTTGTTGAGAGAATGGAATGATCAGCAATAATGCTTTCAGCAAGTTGGAGCACAGTTCTTCACTTGAAGTTGGTGTAGATAACTTTAATGCTAGAGAGAGTGGAAGGTGAACTTAATGAATACTTCTCTAACCTCTAGCACATCCTCTTGAATGTTCTTTTATAATGGAGGAGTAAATTCGAACGTTTGGTGGTAGGTGGCATGCATTTAATGCGCCAACGTTCAAATTTTTCTGACCGTTGCGAACCAAGTCACATGTGGAGCCGACTTCAGACGCAAATTCACCCAAGTCGCAGGCTGGAGTCGACTTCAGGTGCGACTTCGGTCTTTGGCTTTCACTTCAAGTTCCATCTCAGGTCGACTTGGTCTTGGACCTAACCCAAGTCGCAGATGGAGTTGACTTCGGGTGCGACTTCACCGGCTATGTGCATATATTAGAACTTTGGATTTTTGAAAGTAATCATTGATGCTTCATTTTCCTCTCATATCTTGTTCTTCAATTTATATCTTTGATTTTCAATGTTTGGTCTTGAGACTTAGCATATATTTCTTCTCTTGAGTAGTTTATCCTTGTGGCCTTGATCTAGAATGATTTGTCTTCCTTGAATTTAAGGTCCAAAGTTATAATTCATAGTTTTTCCTTTAATAATATTCCATCTTGAATGATTCTTTCATAGCCATTTGCTTGCTCAGGCTGTCTTGGTCTTCAGCTTCACTCAAGTCGCATGCTTGGGTCAACTTGAGGTTCAACTTCACTCAAGTCGCATTGCGGAGTCGACTTGGGAATGTGACTTCACCAAAGTCGCAGATTGAGTCGACTTCGACTGCGACTTTACCTGTCTCCGTGCCCAAATTCAACTCTGGAAGGTTTTGATCATCTGAAGTCGATTGTGGAGTCGACTTGGGTCTGCGACTTCACTTAAGTCGCAGGAGAAGTCGACTTTAGCCGCGACTTCATCTGTCTTTGTGCCTAAATTCAGTGCTGGAAGGTTTTGATCATCTAAAGTCGATCTTAGGGTCAACTTGGGAATCGACTTCACCTAAGTCGATGGCTAAGTCGACTTGGGATTGCGACTTGGTCTGCTATATTCTGAAACTTGAGTTTTTATCCTTTAATAAAGCTTAGCAAACCACGTTAGTACCCAAAACATTCTCAAATTGAGTTGTTAATCATTAAAACATGAATTATGCTTAATTTTGCCTTTATTTCCAACAGCTTGCTAATCAGCTTAACTTCAAACATTTTTCCATTGGCAGCTCAAAAAACTTTGTGGTATGGTTGCCAATAATGTTTGGGTGTTCTCTCGGCTCTCTAATTGTGGTGTGACCCATGAACAAGTGATTTAAGTCTTCTCTCTTCGGCTAAAATTGGTATTAACTATATACTTTTCCACCCAACCTACCCCACAGCTGCTATGATCTTATCTTTGTGATAGACTCTCCTTTCCATTTATAAATTTGCATACCTTATCTTCTTCAGTTATCTCAATTAGAAGTGAGCCGACTTTGGTTATGTTATGTTTTGTCCACCTATCATGAAAAAAGCTGATGTCTTCTCTATAACCGATCCCCTATCTACCTCCCTTCATGATAACATTCTCGGCACTTAAAATACACTTCCAAGTGAAGGGATCTCTCGGTCTTTCTTTGCTATCCCAAATACTCCTCTTCCTAAAGTACTTTTCTTACAAGACTTTGAAACACAAGGATTTAGGATTGGTTATTAACCGCCAAAATTGTTTTGCTAGCATTGCCTAGTTAAAATCAAGAGATCTCTGAATCCCATTTCACCACTAGCCCTCGAGTTGCATATATCTCTCAAAGCCACCCAACTAATCTTTCTTTTTCCCTCGTTCTCACCTACTAAAATTTACTAATCATGCTATGTATTTTGCTGCAAAAATCATTCAGAAGGCAGAAAAGACTCATCGTGTAATATAGGATTGCTTGGGCAATGACCTTAATCAAGATTTCTTTTCCCCCTACCGAAAGAAGTCTTTCTTTCCACCCCTAAATCTTCTTTCATATTATTTCCTTTAGAAATTTGAAGATTGCCTTATTTAATCGCCTTAGCTAAGTAAGTAGTCCCAAATAAGTGTTGATTTCTACACCAGTTGACCCTATAAGCATCTAAATGGCTACTCTGTTTTCCCTTTTTGTGTTTGAACTGAAGAATAGAGCGGTCTTATTCATGTTGACCACCTAGCTTGAACATTCACTGTATATCTTAAGAACCTCTAACAAATGAGTAATCTCTTGATGATATGCTTTCACGAAGAGAAAAACATCATCAAACAAGAATATATGGGAAATGTTAGGCCCGTGGGGAGTCGGTCTCAATCTCGAAATACTTTTCCTCTAGTCCATCTTGCAGAGTAAGAGAGATAGGCCTTCAGTGCAGATGAGCAAGAGATAAGGGGAGAGAAGGTTCCCTTGTCTCAACTCCCTGTCCTAGAAGAAGACAAGAGACATGGAACCGTTGATTTTCATCTTGTAGCTAACTGAGCTCACACAGCCAAGCATCCAACCATTCTCCTTTCACAGAAGTTCATTCTTTGCATCATATATGTAAGAAAGCTTCACTCAACTTTATCATAGGCTTTTTACATATCAACCTTAATGGCAACATGTTCCTTCTTTTCCTTCTTCATCTTGCTTAGTTGATGGATTGTCTCATGTGCAATAATCATATTAATGTTAAGTCACTTTCATACTATTTATTTTGGATATTAATTGAATGAGAATTTGAGTGATTAAGATGATTTGAGTAATATTTTGATAGATTTATCTTCGTTTAATACAAATCACCTATGTTTGATTGATTAATGCAATATCAGGTAAAATTTGTACAATACAACCTACTTTGAAAAGATTCGAAGCATAAGAACAAAAACTCATTCAAATTGATGATTTAGAAGAATCAAAAGAAAGCAAAAACACAAGACCTGAATTCGTCTTAGGTCTTGTCATGTTTGCGCAGATTTTGAGACTTAATAATCTTTTAGGTATAATAGAATTATGCAATTAATTCACAATTGCATTAGTTTTGCGCAAATCCTTCTAGGGTCTCTATATAAATAGACTTGTACATGCCCCAGAGTATCCTAGAATGTCCCTAGAGTTTGGGTTGAGGTCTAGAGAACAAGAGAAGGTATATAGCATGAGGCAAAGAGCAAGACAGCGCATTGCTTAGAGTTATCAAGACACTATTAGAGCTTCCAATCAATAAGCTTTCCTTTTGATTATATTATCTCGTTTGTAATGAGTTTGAGATACAATGTTATTTTATATTCGGGTTACATACTGAGCAAAACCCGTTATCTAGGGTTTAGGATATAACATGAGTATAATGTAGCAGATATTATGATTTTAATTATTTAAGAAGGTATTTTGTATTAATTTAATATCTTGTGATTTAATGCATGCTTAGTGTGAAGGTCTACACTTTGACAATGATTCTCATATATTAGGTAATGGAACCGAGAGGTGGAAGTCTAATATACGAAAATTAAGATATTAAACCTAAAAATCTAAGACCATGAGAATAAGCATGGTGACCTTGAGAAATTTCATGAACTTTTATGCAACTTAATGAATTCTAATTGACTTAATCCTAAGAAAATAGGTGGTTAAAAAGATTAGGGTATGTCTTGTAAGCTTCAAGAAAAGGTACAAGGATAATATAAGGACAATTCTCCTTTAACACATAAAATCGAGATTAAGTAAGCACTCCACGTATCCATTATAAAAGACGTATGTGAAACCTTAGATTCTAGGTGCTCTCGATTTTGTGATTTCTAATACCTATTCTACGTTCTACATATCAACGTTTCTTTTTCTTATTTTTTCTTATACTTATCTTATTTGATTAGAAAATATTTAAATTTAACGTCTTAAGTCCCGAATTTCCTGTGGATCTACATTTTATATACTACAATCTACGACTGTGCACGTGTGGTGAGATTACGAACAGTTGTCCGTTACAAGACGGCTACAAACAAAAGCACTCTGTTGGGCTCAGATGACGTGATCTAAGCAAACCTTCAATCTATTAGCCAACAAGCAGTTAGTTTTTGTCCCCATCTAAAGTAAACGAAGATCGTTGTTTCCACATTGTTTCTTCATCCTCAAGCAGTTAGTTTCTACTCTTTGGATCTCATCTCTAGTATCAAAAGCTTGTTGTTTCGTTAACTTGAGGAGGATAGCCTGATTTTCCTTTATTGATTTCTAAATATGCCATCTTTTCTTTTTATTCCACGCTGGAAGTTATTGTCTACATTGCTAAATTTTCTGTTAAATGTCTCATAAATTGAATATCCTCCCATAGCTAGCTTGTTTACTTGAATTATCTATCGTGTCTCCTCATCCTCTGACCAGAAAAGCTCATATCTAAACTCTCTCAAGGGTCTTTTAGCATTTTTTGTTGCATCCAAATTTAGCATAAGGGGCAATGGTCAGAAGATGTTATTGCCAGGTGAAATAACTTGGTAAAAGGGAAAGAGTCTAGCCATTGAACTATGGCTAGCCTCCTATCGACTTTGACTTCCACCCCTTCAGCACCTCTCTGCTTGTTACTCCCACAAACCTTAGTTCATATAGGTTGCAAATATCCATTGTCTTCCAAAATAATTCCATCTGGTATTCAAATCTTACTCTCCTGTTGCTTGTTTCAAAGATGCCTAAAACCTCATTAAAGTCTCCCAAAATAACCCAAGGGAGACTATACTATTAATTAAGTTGATCGAGAATGCCCCAAGATTCCTATCTTATGCTAGCATAAGGGTTTCCATAGAAACTAGTTAACCTCCGGGTTAGCTTCCCACTTCTACAATTAACCATAACATCGATGTGGTTCTTTGAGAAGCTCTTGATCTCTACAATCCATGTATCCTTCCAAAATAGGGCCAAACCTCCACGTTTGTTACCATGGCTTACTGCAGAGCACCCACTAAACTTTAGTTTCCTCTTTACATGTTCTAGTCCTCCATTCAGTCTCTTTATTTTACACAAAAGACCATGTTGGGATCTTTATTCTTGATCATATCAAGAAGACTATGAATTGACCTGGGTTTCCAAGCCCATGACAATTGCATGCAATGATTGACATTTAGTTTTGTTGGGGGCTAAGAGAACACCTCAACCTCCACCTTCCACTCTTCTAAGAAACAAACACCTTTGTTACTCCCCCCCTGTTTTAGTCTTTTCCCTGTCCGAGCATCGAGTTTCATTTTCATAGCACTAGCTTCTTATAATTACCTTTTGTTATTTGTCGTCGGTTGCCCTTCATTAGAGAAACCACGCTGCCAAGGAGCTGGCTGGTCCCTCTGCCTCCTTTTCTGTTTTCTTTGCAATAGGGTTGTTGAGTTGGCCACTAATTCATCACTAACTTGTATCACCCTTGGAGCCTTTCTTGATAGATCTATGTTCGATGCCATTTCAGCTCTGTTTCATGAAAATTTATGGAGTCTTCTATGTTATTCACTTAAATGTTGTTGGTTTGAGTGGATGTGGCCATATGAGGAGGGGCACAAATCTGATTATTGGACACTACCATCCCCCCTATGCAATGTTAATTACCATTAACCCTTACACTTGTACTCAGTCTCTTTTAAGTACTTAATTTACCCCTCTTCCCCTTCCCTCAGCCCCTCTTCTTGATTGCGAGTAACTGCCCTCTCCTCTTCTACTTCTATACCTACTCTCTCCCTAGAGCACTTAGTCCCCATCTTCCTTACTTCCCCCTCTCTAATTTCACAACTCACAATATTCATCTCTCTTTTGTTATTACCCACCTTCCCTTCAGCCCTTGTCCCAATGTCTCCCATATAATACTCTAAATGTTGGAAATATGTGGAAAACAAGCTAAATCTATGTTTTGATGATTAACAAATCAATTTGAGTAAGTCTTGGCTACTAACATGTTTGTGGATATGTTTAAGGGGTATACATTTGAAGAACATAAAGCATGGAAGGCTAAATCGTTCCCCAAGTCGACTCCAAGATCGACTTGAAAATGCCAAAACTGTCCAGAGTTGAAACGGGGAGAAGAACAAGTGAAGTCGCAGGTCAAGTCGACTCCACTTGCGACTTGGGAAGCCAAGTCGCAAACGAAGTCGACTCCAGCATCGACTTCAGTCGGGAGATTCACTCCAGAGCTGAATTTGGGATGGAAGAATGCCGAAGTCGCAAACGAAGTCGACTCCAGTTGCGACTTGGGCGAAGTCGTGGACGAAGTCGACCCCAAGTTCGACTTGATGCTCTCAAGCTCAAAGATGCAGTTTCAAGTTCATTCCAAGAGTCAACTTGAGTGTTCTCAAAACCAAATCAAAGGTGCAAGATCAACTTAAATCTATCAAGTCCAAAGCAAAGCTCCAAGCGTATCTCAAGATGAAGACACTCAAGCTATGAAGATCAATCCAAGTTCAAAACAAGATGCATAAGCTTGACCAAGAAGTTATTCAAGATCATACCATTCAAGGCTTACAAAACATGGAGCAAATAAAAGCAAAAACAATAAAGGAAAGACATGAGAAATGCAAAAGAAATAAAGGCATGAAGGAACAAGCATCTCGGAATTATTCAAGTTCATCAAAGCCAACTGACAAGGTGAAGTCGCACCCGAAGTCGACTTCACCTGCGACTTGGGTCAAGTCGATACCCAAGTCGACCCAACCTGGAACTTAAAGTCGCTACGGAGAAGCGAAGTCGCACTCGAAGTCGACTCCATCTGCGACTTGGGCGAAGTCGCATCCGAAGTCGACTCCACCTGCGACTTGGGTCGCAACGGTCGGATAATTTTCGAACGTTGGCGCATTAAATGCGCGCCACCTACCTTCTAACGTTCGGATTCCCTTCAAAATTATAAAAGGCATTCAGGTGGACGAGGGAAGTAGCTGAGAATCATTAAGTGTGCTTAACTACTATATTCAAGAGCTCTAAAGAGATCAAGCCATTCAAAGAGGAAGAACTTCACTTCAAATTGCAAGAGTTATATTTCTGAATCTTCAAAGCCTACATTACGAGTTCTTCTCTGCGCCAAATTGCTTCTACACATCTGTAAAGTGTAGACTCTTTTGTTATTTCATTTGTTTGTATTGAACTTAATTTAGTTTGAGGAACTAAGATCAAGTGTAAGCAAAGTAGTGTGTGATTGGAGTGGAACTCATCACCTACTTGTGCTGTGATTTGTTGATGCCCCCTAGAGCTGAAATCTAGAAGAGAGCAGTGGCTCTAATTGTATTTGAAGAATACAATAGTGGAACCCAAGTCGCAAGGAGTGTGAGCTTGGAAGAGTGGAGTAGGGAGGTTGCCCGAACCACTATAAAAATCTTGTGTGCTTGATTTATATTTCTGCTCTTTATATTATATTGTTTTCCATTTCGTTTCTTCATTAAGGGGACTAGATTAATCCGGGGTAAAGTTTCTGTTTAAGTTATAAATTTTTAAATACCCAATTCACCCCTCCCCTCTTGGGTAATTGCCATCAACTCGGGACCAACACTAAAATCTCTGCAATGTATTTTTCCTTCCTTGGCCAAAGTTCTCCTTCGTCCTCTCTCATTTCCCCCCTTCCTCGCGTAATCTTTGTCCACAATCTTCAAACAAATTCTCCTCCATAGGATCTTCCACCCATCTATTGAATCTTTTAGATATATCCCTTAGGATTATTATAGTCTTCTCTTCTTAGCCATTCATGCCCTTTTCCTTCTTTCTATCTACCTGTGGCCCAACCACCACCTCAGATAAATCTATATCCATTGTAAGATCTTTCATAGTCTTTCCTATGCACTATGTCAGCAATATAGATTTTTAGGAATACTCAGTTTCCATTGCTCCCCTCTCCCTTGAGGCCTAAGGTCTTGAAATCTGCACGAAGATTGACATTATAGTAAAAATCAGGCTTTACATTCTCAGAGTCTTCTTCGAATTTTTCATACTCACTGAAGGCATGTCCCATCTTCTCGCACACATAACAGAAGACAGGAAGTTTCTCATATTGAAAGGGGATCCACCACTTCGCTACATCTCCAAACTTGACAAAAACTCCTCTTTGAAGAGAATTTCTAACATCTGCCTCTACTTTCACCCTTACACCTTCAACTCTAGGAACAATCTCAAGGCACAAGCTGAAAGATTTACCTATGATTGAGCCCAGGACCATTCCATTGACAAGGAAGGGGATGTCTTTGATCAACAGCCAAATGGGGGTGGTATAGAGGTTGATCTCTTTGCGCTCCGTGGGTGCCTTCAGCTCTTTCATCAAGAAAGTTTTTTATCTTACAACCAAGGGTAGCCCTATAGTATCATTTGCTTATCCTCAACTCTGAAGGACACTTGGTAAAAGTTATCGTCCACCTCAATGAATGTCAATAGAGTTTTCATCTTCCGTAATCTTTTCATCGAAACGATGAAGATGCCTCCGTTGTAACTTCTAGACAACCAAAGGGAGTAGGTAATGGATGGTTTCCTCTCTAGGTTAGCTCCTAGGAGATTCTCCACTCCAATTGCAAGAGTCTATATCTCCCGCACTAGTAGTCCTTCCTTGTTGAGATCCGTAACATCATTCCTCTTTGATTCTTACTAGTTCTTGCAATTCCTCTACCAATCCTTACTAATTTCTATATTCTCCTCTTCGAAATTGACCTTAGACATTCTTCACCTAGCACCACGTGCATTTTCCTAGCCTTGTCATGCCACTCGAGAAAAGACAATGAAGTAAATACTTGATTATCATATCATTCATAAAAGTCAATATTTTATTTTATAAGAATATGATACTGAAGTCATTTTTAATTAAATATTATTATTTTCTTTTAAGTAGATCTTTTGTTCTCGTTGTCTCTTTTCTTTATTTTTTATAGATCTTTAATCTTGTAATAATATATTTTTATCAAATTCAAATACTTCTATTAATTTATTAATTTGGAAATCTAATCTTGATGGTTCTAGCTGTGATCGAGCTATATTTTATTCATATTTTAATGAAAACCTTCCTGATAAGAATGGTAACATTAGAAGTTATTTTGACATAGAGGGTGTTTAGCAAATTAGAAAATTTTTAACTAAAACTTTTCAATCTCTACAACTACCTAATTTTTAATTATTTTTTAAATATTTCTATACAACTATTCTACTTTTCAATCATTTCTATACACCTACCTTTACAACTAACCTATCTATTTTAACTTTATGCTCTTTACTTATTATTACCTCTATTATATCACATCATTTCCCACAGATTCAAAATTTTTTACACCAAAATTTTTTTATCAAAAGTTTTACCACTTTCTAAACACACATAATTACTTTGTCAGAACTATTAGATGAGAGTGACCTTATAAGTATGTTGTGTGAGAGGTTCTGATAAATGTATCGAGTTCCTTCTTATAAGTTGCTCAAAATTAAGAGCAATTTCATACAAGGTTTTAATAATAAATTCTATATGTTATTGTCTTTGATTGAGTATTTTTAATACGCCATTCTATGGGAAGAATAAGATCTAATCATAATATTTTTCTAGCTTCTATTTTCTTAAATAAGATTTGTTATAAAATTAGGGATAACTCTCTTTTCATGAGATACTAAAGATCGAGGAATAAATGTTTTCATTACTGTATAATAACTTTTATATTGCATACATAAGGGTTCATATTGAAAATCAGATAAAAAGATCTTTAAAAACAAAAATTGAATACTTTGCTAAAGAATATCTTAATCCATACGCTTAGAAATACAAAATGTCTTATGCAACTAAAAAAACTATTTTCACTATCCTTTATATTAATGGATTCACATACCAGCAAAATCCAACAAAGGTAAGGCCCATCAAAATTAATGCTGAAATATTAGAATATCGTAAAAAGAAAATATATGATTTATTAGATAAAAAATTAATGTGACCAATTAAATTACCCTAAAGCTATGATGCTAATGTCGTAGAAATTAAAAAAGATCTTTGAGGTTAGTAATAAATTATAAACCTCTAAATAAACTTTTACAATAGATTAGATATCCTCTATTAGATAAACAAGATTTATTAAATAAAATCACTAAAGAAAAAATATTCTCAAATTTTAATTTAAAATCAAGATACTAGCAAATATAAACAACTAAGGAAGATAAGTATAAAATTATCTTTATTACACCTATTGGGTATTATAAATGAAATGTTCTGTTTGTGAATTAAAAAAAGCACGTTCTGAATTCTAGTGTATTATGAACGATATATTTAACCCTTGTTTTAAATTCATCATTGTACATGTTAATGATATTCTTATATTTTTAGGAAGTATTCAGTAACATTGGAAACATCTATATACCTTTAAAATCTAATATGCCAAAATGGTTTAGTACTCTCTAAAAGAAAATTAAAATTATTTCAAATGGAAATACAATTGTTAGACTCTTAAATAACAAATAATATAATTCATCCTATTAATAGAACTATTGCTTTTGCAGAAAAATTTCCTAATGAAATCATGGATAAAAACACATTACAAAGGTTTTTAGGTTGTTTGAATTATATATGATTTTTATGAAAAAATTGCTAAAGGCTTAAGAAAATCCTCCACCAAGGATTACTGGACACATCAAAGCTGTACAAAATAATAGAAATCAATGTGTCCAATATAAGATACGAAGGTACATTAAAATAAAAAAGAAATAATAAAAAGGAATTGACCAGATACACTTCCGAAGCATGAAATGAAACTCAACAGAAATATCTCGCTATTAAAAAGGAAATGCTCGTTACTATTACTTGTGTAGACAAATTTCAAAATAATTTATTAAATAAAGAATTCTTGTTAAGAATAGATTGTAAGTCAGTTAAAGAGATATTGGATAATGATGTAAAGAATATTGCGTCAAAACAAATATTTGCTAGGTAGTAAGCTCCATTAGCTATTTTAACTTTCAAATTAAATATATTAGAGGAGAAAATAATTCTTTACCCAACTATTTATCAAGGAAATTCTTACAAGGAAGCATTAAGGCCTCCCAACCCTTGGCATCAACATCCTTATCATCAGCTATTACTTTAAATTATAACTTTTATTTTATACAGCCAAATTTATTCTCTATCTGAAAAAGGCAGACATACAACTTATTAGAGAAAAGGGACTTCCGTCATAGATATCTTCATTAGAAAAAAAAATCCAAGAAGTATATTTTACTATTTATAGAAAATATTTTTCTAAGGATGGGTTGTTTATATCTTCGGTCCCTAGAGAAGATATTGATTTCTATGAAAGGATCTTATTGAAAACCCATTATATTACCATTGTACATATCATTAAAGCTTCAAAACATGATTGGATACTCTATTCAAAACTCCTTATAAGAAGAATTTTCCAATAGAACAATGGTTCTCTAATAACCCTAATGCTCTTCTATCATTTCCTGGCTAATTATTAAGATTATCAAGGAGCTTCGAATAAAGTATTTTTTAGACAATTATTATTTTTCATATTCTTAATGGATATGATTTATACTAAAAGACTCGGAACAAACCATTTCTAATTGGTTTCTTGAAAAGTTTTGGATCTTATGGGGGTTTTCATCAGAAAATATTCCTTCAGGATTGATCGCAAATCCTTCCATCCTCGATAATTGATAATAAAGTCACAGAATTATTTAAATTCATTATACAAGAAAACATCTCATAGATTGTTAGATGAAATTTTGCCTTTTATACCAAAACAACAATAAGGCCTTATATGAGTTATTCTACTTATATTAAATGGTGACCCAAATATGGTTTTGAAGATAATTAAGAGAGATGTAGATTGAAAATCTACAAGAAAAAATAGCAAGCGGATTTGGCTTCCGAATCTTTAAATTCTGTCTCTAAAGCCCATGAGATCCGAAGAAACTACAAGGGCTTTGGTTGTAACCATAAGTATGATCAAATTCGCTCACCTCTTTAGAAAGGAATAAAGGGGAAAAGACTTTGAATTTGTTGTTCTTCAATTAGATAGACAAATGGACATCTTGTCTCAATTGTTGTGATTTAGTTGAAGAGGTTCACTATTGAGAGATGTTTTTATAATATTAGCATTATATAAAGATATTGTCGACACTTCAAAAGCCATTTTAAAGATGCTTTACAATAACTATAGCATTATCGCTTAGAGATAATCGGCGAACTTACTCCATTTTTATTCAAGACACGCCACAAGCTAATGTGACTCCATTCTTTTCTCCATAGATCTCAATGTATTCAAAGTCCGCGAAGTTTTTTTTTTTTTTGAAAATAAGTCCACTAAGTTTGTTTATAAATAGAATGCTTGGTTTGTACAAGCTGAATTGAAGAGTCTTCAAGCCGTCTCTAAATAGTGTAATGTGTGCTTCCTTGACCGTGTTTTCTTCTGAGTAAAGAAATAAGATCTTTGTTCGCTCTCCTTTGAGACGTTAGCTAGTAATGTAAGTTTTACGTATGTAAATTCTCTATTTAGGGTGTATTTGAGAAGTGACAAAATTTTTGGATGAAAAATTTTCAACGAATTTTTTTTTGAATTAATACAAAATAATATGGTATGATTTGGATAATGATGAAGAGTAAAAAGAGTAAAGTAAAAATAGATAAAATAGTTATATAAGTAGTTATTTAGAAATAATTAAAATGTAAGGTAACTGTATAGGAAAATATAAAAATATAAGATAATTATGAATAGTAAAAAATTTAGATCGAAAAGTTTTTATTGAAAAAGTTTTTTTTATATAAACAAACATACTAAGGTAAGTTTAAATTTTAGTATATACATGATTTTCTGATATATCATGTCATTCCATCTTAACCATTTAAGAAGATAATTAATATTTTTAAAAGCTGAATGAGAAAACCATTTAAGAAAAGGTGTGTTTGTTTATGTCAAAAACTTTTCAACCTAAAACTTTTTAATTAAAATTTTTTCACTTTCCATAATTACCCTTTTTAAATTATTTTTTTACTTTTTTCTATATAACTATCTTACTTTTTAATTATTTCTACACAATTATCCATACAATTAATCTATTTATTTTAATTTTTATCTATTTTACTTTTCATAATTATTCCTATCATATTTTATCATTTTATCCTATCAAACATATCCTAAATAAATTAAGCAAATTTATCCTAATTTATAGTCTTTTTAAAATCTTCTTTAGGTGTGTTTACAAAGTGATAATCTTTTGTTGAAAACTTTTTGAAATGAGAGAAAATGATGTGATATGATAGAGATAATGGTGAGAAATAAAGATAATTAAATTAAAATAAATAGGCTAATTGTATGAATAGTTATGCAGAAATTATTGAAAAGTAGGGTAGTTGTATAAAAAGATGTGAAAAATAATTAAAAATATGATAGTTATAGAGAGCGAAAAGTTGTGTTTAGCTAGGATGAAAACTTTTTAACAAAAACTTTTCACTCTCTACAACTACCATTTTTAATTATTTTTTATATCTTTTTATACAACTACTCAACTTTTCGATCATTTTTACATAATTACCCATCTAACTAACTTATCTATTTTAACTTTATTCTCTTTACTACTCATTATTACATTTATCATATCATATCATTTTCTTATATTTTAAAAACTTTTACAACAAAAATTTTTCTTCAAAAGTTCTCAAATACAGATTGAAAAGTTTTAAGTGCAAAGTTTTACCATACAACTAAGATATCTATTTTAACTTTATTCTCTTTACTACTCATTACTACCTCTACTGTATCACATCATTTTCTTATATTTTAAAAATTTTTAAATAAAAAACTTTTTTTCAAAAGTTCTATCACTTTTCAAATACATATTGAAAAGTTTTAAGTGAAATTTTTTATCTTTTAAGGTATGTTTGGAAAATAATAAAACTTTTGAATGAAAATTTTTTTATGTAAAAGTTGTTAAAATGAGAGAAAATGACGTGATATGATAAGGTTAATGATGAAGAATAAAAAGAATAAAACTAAAATAGACGAGTTAGTTATATGAGTAGTTGTATAGAAATAATTGAAAAGTAAGGTAGTTTGTACAAGAAGATGTGAAAAAATCATTAAAAAATAAAATAGTTATAGAGGATGAAAAGTTTTATGGTGTGTTTAGTTGGTGGTAAAACTTTTTTTATAAAAGATTTTTGAGGTAAAAAATGTCAAATTGATAGAAAATGATGTGATACGATAGGGGTAACGACGATGTATAAAGAGAATAAAGTTAAAATAGATGCGTAGTTGCATTATTAGTTGTGTAGAAATAATTAAAAAGTAGAGTAGTTTGTGTAGAAAAACGTGAAAAAATAATTAAAAAAATATGATAGTTATGGAGAGTAAAAAGTTTTTAATTGAAAAGTTTTAGTTGACATTTTTTTAGCCCAACCAAATACATTTGTTTTTCAAGAAAAATTTTCATTTAAAACTTTTAAATCTAAAATTTTTCGTTTTCTACAACTATCTTATTTCTTCACATTTTTCTATATAAACTATATTACTTTTCAATTATTTAACAAATCTATTTATTTTAACTCTATTTTCTTTATTTTTCATTATTACTCCTGTCCTATTATATTATTTTCTCTTATTTTAAAAAGAGATAATTCCCTTTTATACTTATAACAATTACACCTAATTCCTAATATACCACAACGTTTTATAAATTTTTCTTATATCTATAACGTTTCACCATAAATTCTTATTATACCCACATCGTTAAAACCGCCATTATCATACTATTGAAAAGACGCTTTTGTCGTTTTAAAATCTTTTCTAATTAAATTAATTCAACCTTAACATGACTTTCAAATTATTTAATATCTTGTATTAATAATTTACTACCATCAATTAAGTCGTGTTAAGGTTAAATTATCTCAATTAAAAAATCTTAAATGGGCAAAATCGCCTTTTCAATGGAGTAGATAATGGTAGTTTTAACGGCGTGGGTATAATAGGAATTTAGGGTGAAATGTTATAGGTATAAAAGAAATTTATGAAATATTGTAGATATATTAGAAATTAGGTGCAATTGTCATGGGTGTAAGAGGAATTATCCTTTTTAAAAACTTTTATACAAAAATTTTTTATTTAAAAATTTTAATACTTCTCAAAATTAAAAAGTTTTAGGTGAAATTTTTTATCTTTAACCAAACATACCCTTGACAAACACACCATTTCTTTTAACTATTGCTCATACAAATATCAAATCCAGGCAAATTGAAACTCTCTTACATATAGGGAGTAGTAGGTAATACATAAAAATGTTGAGTTAAAACTTTTAAATCTAAAACTTTTCTCTCTCCATAACTACCATATTTTTTAATTATTTCTTCGTATTTTCCTATATAACTATCTTATTTTTTAATTATTTTTATACAACTACTTATATAACTAATTTATCTATTTTAACTTTATTTTTGTTATCTAAATCGTATTATAACATTTCCATTTATCATGTACTTTTAAGCTAAAAACTTTTCGTCCAAACGTCTACACCTTTTTGAACCCACCATAGTATCCGGTTAGCATCTTTTTACTGCTATGTTGCCGGTATGTTTCAACTTCACACAGTCGATCTCCCATTTCCTTCCATTTCAGTCGTGAATTTGCACATCAGGAGACGAGAAATTTGTTTCTCTAAGGCTTTAATGTCAGGAGTTATCCAAGCAAGTTGTTCTTCATAAAATTGACGAACCATGACAGATAAGTTAGCATGTTCGAGATTTTCTAAATAAAAGGATTCTTGTAATCTAAGCAAATACAATTGTTTTCTATAATAAGAAAGCCAAATCATTTTTCATATAATTACAAGAAAGCATTAACAAATTAACTTACAAAAGATCTTACAGAAAGAGGTTGATTGGAGAGCTTTCGCAACTCAGATGAACCTCAAGCACACTCACTCTTAATCTAAGCACACTCAAACTCTTAACTGGGCTATCAGACGAAAAACTCTTATGATTCTAATGTCGATGCCCTTACAACTGACTCAAAACTCTATATATAGAAGAGAAAAGCAAATGACGGATTTGAAAGCATTTTAAATCCACGGATTTAAGAGGATTATAAGTCCGGAGCACCGAAAGAAGAATGACGTGTCCTTGAAAAGTGGAGTCGAACAACATCTTCTTTTGATAAAGGCGCCGAAAGCAATACCGCTAGAGATAAGAATCTGACAGCTTTATCTTTACTTTTATAAGGCTGGTATCTTTAAGTCTTTTCTTTATAAAGACGAAAGCTTTAGGTCTTGTCAAGGAGACAGCGAAGGAGTGGAGACGTCCATGTCGGCCTCGTCATCCTCCATCTGACTATCGAAGAGAAACTCAAAAGCCTTTTGCTTCTGCTCCTTGCCAGAGAGATTTGGAAATTTCTTTTTAATCATAAGGAGAGCACCTTTAAAAGCATCTCGAGTTTCTTCAGCGTCTTTCAAATTTTGCAGAGTAGTAAACTGACTAGGAGAAGAACTTAATCGCTCAGCTATTTGAGAAGCTTTTTTCTCTGCTCTCTTTTTCTTCCAACTTTCTGAATGGAGAAGATAGTCCATATCGAACTTAGGCCACCATTTTAAATGGGAAGTATAAGCAATATAGGAGGTTGTATCTGAATCAATATAAAAGGTGAAATCCCATCGAACAATCCATGGGATAGACTATTGAATTATAAAATTATTCAACTTATAGGAGTCTAATACATCAAAGGATATATGCTGGAGGAGTTAGTTCGGAAGAATGGACTTTTCACAACCCCAGAAATCTCAAAATTTTTCAAAGAACCAAACTGGAATATCTTGAGCTGGATTTATAAGATTAAATCTTATCCACCAGGAATGGGAGAAATATATGTTTTGCCTAAGAAAAACTCTTTTCCAGGCGTCCTGGTAATCCCAAAAATTATACTATAGATAATAATAAGTCTCGGAGGCCTCTTCGGGAAAAGGGATATACGTATTGGGATTCGAGACTGGCCAAGTTTCAAGGGATAGGTTTTTTAGATGAAAGCTTTAGAATATATAATCATCTCAGAATCTTTTTTCTTTATATGCTCCAGAACTATAGAACCAGTACTCAGTAATATTTTTTCATAGAACTCAATATACTTTGTGGGACCTGAATGGACGAACCATTCAAATTTTGGAAGATACTTCATATAGATCTGCCTCGCAGTTTCTTTTGCCACTTTATTTTCTCGATCACTCGAGGAAAAGACATATACATCTGGAAGAGCTATTTTACAAAGATCAAAATCTGATCTTTCAAGATATATGAACAGTTGATCATTATACTTCTCGAAATTATAATTCTTGGGTGGAGAGGACTTTGCAGGAGATGAGCTGGAGGATGCCATTATCTTTTTCCCTGCAGAAATTCTCGAGATAGGAAGTCAGGAAGAGAATTATTCCTACCATTAATATATTCTATTTCAAAGTCAAATTGAGCTAAAGTGGCTTGTCACCTAGCAAATATATGCTTTGAAACTTCATTTTTTACATCTTTTTCAATAATATGTTTGGCTACTTTGCAGTCAACTCTTAGAAGAAATGGTTTATTTATAATATCACCTTGAAATTTTGTTATACATAAAACTATAGCTAACATTTTCTTTTTTATAGTAGGGTATTTTTTTCTAGTTTCATTCTATAGACCAGAAGTGAAACAAACTAGCTTTTTTTATTTTCTAGGGTTTTTTGTTTTACGATACCGTCATATCCTTCATCTGAGGCGTCTATTTCGACAATTTTGAATAATTCAGGGTCTGCAAGATGAAGACATGGGAGATATTTTACCTTTTTTTATATTTTGGACTGCTTTGGTATGTTCTAGGGTTCATGGAGGTGGATTTTTTCTAAGTCTTTGTAATAAGATTCCTCTATCGAAGGCAAGTTTCTCATAAAATTCAGATACATAGTTTAAGCATCCGAGAAACCTTTGTAGTTGAGTTTTGTCTTTTATTTCATTCGGAAATTTTTCCGCAAATATTATAGCTCTGTTGATGGGTTGAATTATTTTGTTCTTTATAGAAAATCCTAAGAATGTTATTTCTGTTTGAAATAATTTTAGTTTTCTTTCAGACAAAACCAAACCATTTTGATGAATAATATTTTTAAAGGTTTTTTAAGTGACGCCAGTGTTGTTGTATAGAATTTAAAAATATTAATACATCATCTATATAAACAAAAATGGATTCACTAAATTTATAAAAGATATCGTTCATTATATTTTAGAATTCTGATGGGGCGTTTTTAAGACCAAAAGGCATAACATTCCATTCGTAATGACCAAATGGAACATTAAAGGCTGTTTTATATTTATCTTCTTCAGCTATTTGGATTTGCCAGTAACCAGATCAAATTTTGAAAATATTTTAGCTTTTATGACTCTGTTTAATAAATCTTTTTTATTTGGGAGTGGATATCTTATCCATTTTAAGACTTTATTAAGAGGTTTATAATTTATAACAAGCTAGGAGTTCCTCTTTCGATCTCAGCAGCATTATTGACATAAAAGGCTGAGAAACTCCAGGGAGATTTACTGGGACGAATTAATTTTTTATCTAATAGAATTTTTATTTCTTTTTTACAGAATTCTAATAAATCTGCATTCATTTGTATAGGTCTAGCTTTAGTAGGGATTTTATCTTCATCGAATCCTTCAATATAAGGTAGTTTCACTATATATTGTTTCCTATTCCAGAATGCATTAGGAAATTCAGAGCATACTTCCTTAGCTAATTTATTTTTGAATTCTTCTATAGGTTTCTTTAAGGGACCTTGAATTTCCTTTTCTATATATTTAATGGAATTTTGATCTTGGAGGTGACAAAGGAAATTCTTTTTATAATTTAAAGTGTCTTTTAATTCTGCTAATAAGGATGCTTCTGGTGGTTTTATAAATGCAAAAAGGGTTTCTTTTGATTGAATTCCTTCATAAGTTACTGAAAACGGTTTTAAGATTTGAAGGAATAGAGTTCCAAGAATTATTTTTTGTTGGATATTTTTAATTAGTATAAATGAGGTTTGTAAACATAGTTTTTTATTACATATATGTGCTGAAGACAATTTATACTTAACAATCATATCCGTTCCATCTGCTGTAGCAATGGACGAATTTGTTATTTCAAAATACTTTGGAGGAATGATACCTTCGTTTATACAGTTAAGATCTGCTCTCAGTTTATAAAGAAAAATTCCTTCAGGTCTTCCATCAGTATTTGAATCAAAAGTAAAAGCTTTAATTAAATTAGAAAATGAAGGAAAATTAGAATATAATAATTATATATGGGGAACATTGTTCACAAAAATAAAACAAGTGGGAATTGAACTATGCCAACAAAAATGTATGGAAGAAACGAAAATTTTAAAATCTCAAGACTTATCAATATTTTGTTCAAATTATGGAATCAAACAAACTCCTGTTCAAAAAACTCTTTTTAAAAAATCCAAGTATATAAAAGCTAAACCATATAAGAATAAATTTAAAGAAAAACCTCCAAACAAATATTATTCTAAAAAGAAATATCCGCGGATTTAAAATGCTTTTCAAATCTGTCATTTGCTTTTCTCTTCTATATATAGAGTTTTGAGTCAGTTGTAAGGGCATCGACATTAGAATCATAAGAGTTTTTCGTCTGATAGCCCAGTTAAGAGTTTGAGTGTGCTTAGATTAAGAGTGAGTATGCTTGAGGTTCATCTGAGTTGTGAAAGCTCTCCAATCAACCTCTTTCTGTAAAAATAAAACAAGTGGGAATTGAACTATGCCAACAAAAACGTATGGAAGAAACTAAATTCTTAAAATCTCAAGACTTATCAATATTTTGTTCAAATTATGGAATTGAACAAACTCCTGTTCAAAAAACTCTTTTTAAAAAATCCAAGTATATAAAAGCTAAACCATATAAGAATAAATTAAAAGAAAAACCTCCAAACAAATATTATTCTAAAAAGAAATATAAGCCATCTAAGCCATATAAAAAGCCTAAACCTTTTAAAAAAGATATTAAAGAATTAAAATGTTATAAATGTGGAAAAACAGGGCATTACGCCTCTAAATGCTATAAAAAACAAGTAAAAGAATTATTAGCAAATAAAGACCTAAGTATAGAAGAATTATCTAAAAAATTAAAAAATTTGGCAGCCACATCAGAAAGTGAAACCAATTCAGAATCCTCTGATAGTGAAGATGAAGAATATCAAATAAATCAAAATTTTGAATCAGATATGTTGGAAATATGTGGAAAACAAGCTAAATCTATGTTTTGATGATTAACAAATTAATTTGAGTAAGTCTTGGCTACTAACATGTTTGTGGATATGTTTAAGGAATATACATTTGAAGAACATAAAGCATGGAAGGCCAAGTCGTTCCCCAAGTCGACTCCAAGATCGACTTCAAAGAGCCAAATCCGTCCAGAGTTGAAACGGGAAGAAGAACAGGTGAAGTCGCAGGCCAAGTCGACTCCACTTGCGACTTGGGAAGCCAAGTCGCAAACGAAGTCGACTCCATCATCGACTTCAGTCGAGAAAATCACTCCAGAGCTGAATTTGGGATGGAAGAATGCTGAAGTCGCAAACGAAGTCGACTCCAGTTGCGACTTGGGCGAAGTCGCGGACGAAGTCGACCCCAAGTGCGACTTGAGTTTTTCTAAGATCAAAGATGCAGTTTCAAGAATCAACTTGAGTGTTTTCAATACCTAATCAAAGGTGCAAGATCAACTTAAATCTCTCAAGTTCAAGGCAAAGCTCCAAGCTTATCCCAAGATGAAGAAAGTCATGATATGATAACCAATCCAAGTTCAAGATACCAAGAAGATTCAAATCTCATGGATTCAAGGATTGCAAAACTCGGAGCAAATGAAAGCAAGAAGACTCAATGATCCAAGATATGAAAAATGCAAAGGAATTGAAGGAATGGAGAAGCCTAAGCAAAACAAAGCAATCTCCAAAGTCTTCAAGTTCATCAAAGCCAACTGACAAGGTGAAGTCGCACCCGAAGTCGACTTCACCTGCGACTTGGGTCAAGTCGATGCCCAAGTCGACCCGATCTGAAACTTGAAGTCGCAAACCGAAGGCGAAGTCGCACCCGAAGTCGACTCCATCTGCGACTTGGGCGAAGTCGCATCCGAAGTCGACTCCGCCTGCGACTTGGGTCGCAACGGTCGGAATTTATTTGAACGTTGGCGCATTAAATGCGCGCCACCTACCTTCTAACGTTCGGATTCCCTTCAAAATTATAAAAGACATTCATTGTAGACGATGGAAGTAGCTGAGAATCATTAAGTGTGCTTAACTCCTATATTCAAGAGCTCTAAAGAGATCAAGTCATTCAAAGAGGAAGAACTTTGCTTCAAATTGCAAGAGCTATATTTCTGAATCTTCAAAGCCTACATTACGAGTTCTTCACTGCGCCAAATTGCTTCTACACATCTGTAAAGTGTAGACTCCTTTTGTTATTTCATTTTGTTGTATTGAAATTGGTTTAGTTTGAGGAACTAAGATCAAGTGTAAGCAAAGTAGTGTGTGATTGGAGTGGAACTCATCACCTACTTGTGTTGTGTTGTGTTGAAGCCCCCTAGAGCTGGAATCTAGAAGAGAGCAGTGGCTCTAATTGTATTGAGAGAATACAATAGTGGAACCCAAGTCACAAGGAGTGTGAGCTTGGAAGAGTGGAGTAGGGAGGTTGCCCGAACCACTATAAAATCTTGTCTGCTTGATTTTATTTCTGCTCTCTACATTACATTGCTTTCCATTTTGTTTCTTCATTCAAGGGGATTGAACTTACAAGGGGTTAAGTTTTTAAGTTACCAAAGAAATTTTTAAGAACTCAATTCACCCCTCCCCTCTTGGGTTTTGCCATTAACTCAGGACCAACAAGATCATCATTGTGAATGCTGACCAATATATTTTAATAGCTTTCCTAATTTCTCAATTAGCTTATCTGATCCTCATGCTTTAGAAGTTTTATCCTTACTTGTTCAAACTCAATGTTTTGATATGAAATTAGGATCTAAACCTCTGTGTATACAATATAGAATATATTATAAAGCCATGAAAACTTTAGTTCCTAAATCGCTTGTTTCACAAGAAAAAGAAGCTACCCCATATTTTATAACAAATCCAATTCATAAAAAGATCGAACCTTAAAAGATTCTATGGTCGGATGTAGATCTCCCATCCGAATGGAAAATTGAAAAAGAAGAAAATTATAACATACCAGAACAATCTTTTGAAAAGATTGAATCTATAACAGAAAACTCTGATAATATAACTTTACATTTTGAGCCAATCCCACAAAGACATTCTGTCTGTATATCCAGACCAATAAGTCCTAAACCTATAATTATAAATCCAACTAGAAAATCTATGTCTTCCACCTCTGAAAGGTTCCCTTTGCAATTTGATCAAAATATAGCCAAACCTGAATCAGAACCATCAGAGTCAGATTTTCAATTAAATGAAATCACATTCAAATTTGATGATAAAAATTTGTTAAAAGAATATAAAGCAGATTATAACAAAGAAAAAAGAGAATGGATCTCAAAAACTTATAAAGGAATGGAATTAAGAAAACTTATCAAAAAATGGGTAAATTATTGTAAGCAGATAAAAACTAATGTATATTTTTTTGATTGGTATGACAATCAAGTAAAAACATCTATAAACATGCTAAACACAGAAGAAAGGGTTAATGTATCCTCTGAAGACGAAATCCAACCGGAAACGAAAAACAATCGATTTGCCAAAGATCTGGATGGATTAGTCATTCAACAACCTTATAAAAAATCCAGTTATAGAGATACTCCCATTTTTATAAAAGATTTGTCACAAGTCATTGAACAAATAATTTTACAAATTACAAACTTATAAATATCAAAAAACAACTACATAAAAAAATATCTAAAGGAAAACAACCAAGCTTATCTTTTTATAAAACACCTTTAGAAGTAGCATTCCAAGATTTATCTTTGGATGATAAAAAAGAAGATCTTTCTCCAATGCTATCTCAACCACCATCAAGTTCTGTAGATATTAAAAGAAAAATTACTCAATTAAAAAATAAATAAAAAAATCATGTTCAAACTCTAACTGAAAAACTGCCAGCAAACTTAAATCGAATAACCATGGGAAAAAATTACTATCATAGACCCTCTCCAATGGATCAACAATTTGAGGAGGAGAGACCAACAACCCAAAATTGTTTCAATATGAACGCCCTATATGAATGGAGTATAGATGGAGCATCTGAATATCAAATTTGGAATACCACAAACAGTATGATTATGTATGCTACAATGCTTCAATGTATTAAAAAACTTACACCAAAAGATGCTGCAACATGTATAGCTTGGGGTTTCACCGGACAGCTAAAAGCGTGGTGGGATATCCAACTAAGTAATACTGAACATCTGAATATAATAAATGATAAAGATCCAGTCAACACCCTTGTAAGCGCTATCTTATATCAATTTTTAGGAACCATTGAAGATTATCAAACTGTTATAAGGGAAAGATTATTAAAATTAAGATGTAAGAAAATAGCAAAATATAGATGATATAAAGATGTATTTTTAACAGACCTATTAATGTTAGAAGATGGTAACAAATCAGTTTATAAAGAAAAATTCCTTCAAAGTCTTCCATCAGTATTTGAATCAAAAGTAAAAGTTTTAATTAAATTAGAAAATGAAGGAAAATTAGAATATGATAATTATACATGGGGAACATTGTTCACAAAAATAAAACAAGTGGGAATTGAACTATGCCAACAAAAACGTATGGAAGAAACTAAATTCTTAAAATCTCAAGACTTATCAATATTTTGTTCAAATTATGGAATTGAACAAACTCCTGTTCAAAAAACT
The DNA here is from genome assembly GCA_030490835.1 of Annona cherimola. Taxonomy (NCBI): domain Eukaryota; kingdom Viridiplantae; phylum Streptophyta; class Magnoliopsida; order Magnoliales; family Annonaceae; genus Annona; species Annona cherimola. The sequence goes on along the minus strand of CM059977.1, from coordinate 41,282,807 downwards.
CTTTTTAAAAAATCAAAGTATATAAAAGCTAAACCACATAAGAATAAATTAAAAGAAAAACCTCCAAACAAATATTATTCTAAAAAGAAATATAAGCCATCTAAGCCATATAAAAAGCCTAAACCTTTTAAAAAAGATATTAAAGAAATAAAATGTTATAAATGTGGAAAAACAGGGCATTACGCCTCTAAATGCTATAAAAAAATAAGTAAAAGAATTATTAGCAAATAAAGACCTAAGTATAGAAAAATTATCTAAAAAATTAAAAAATTTGGCAGCCACATCAGAAAGTGAAACCAATTCAAAATTCTCTGATAGTGAAGATGAAGAATATCAAATAAATCAAAATTTTGAATCAGATCATCATTGTGAATGCTCTTATAGTCCTAAAGATTATCAAACCTCATCTGATTCAGATTATCATTCTTTAAACATGATGAATAATTCAAATCAAGCTCTTTTAGAGATAATAAATCAGATTGAAGATCCTCAGAAAAGAGCTGAAATGTTGAATAAATTCTTAAAAATGTCTAATGCCTCTGAACCTTTAATATTACCAGAATCATCCTCTATGATGAATATAATAAAAAATCAAAGAAAATATTTAAAAAATGTTCTAAGGCCAAATTCAATCTTTGAATTATCCCAAGAAATAAAAGAAATGAAAAAGGAGATTGCTGAATTAAAAGGCAGAATTCAAATCTTAGAACTAAAAGAATTATCTATAAATCTTGAAGAGGAAAACGAAAATCAAGAAGATTTTGATCAACACCTGCAACATATAATGAAAGATGACAAGGCAGAATCTTCAGTTCATGCCTTAATCAATCAAGCTCAAAACATTATATCCCAAAAATGGTATATAAAGATAACATTAAAAATCCCAGATTTTTTCGAAGAATTCTCTATTAGTCTTACAACACTTGTAAACTCTGGAGCAGATCTTAACTGTATAAACGAATATATCATTCCTCCAAAGTATTTTGAAATAACAAATTCGTCCATTGCTACAGCAGATGGAACGGATATGATTGTTAAGTATAAATTGTCTTCAGCACATATATGTAATAAAAAACTATATTTACAAACCTCATTTATATTATTAAAAATATGCAACAAAAAATAATCAATATTGTAGATATATTAGAAATTAGGTGCAATTGTCATGAGTGTAAGAGGAGTTATCCTTTTTAAAAATACACAAAAAATTTTTATTTAAAATTTTTAATACTTCTCAAAATTAAAAAGTTTTAGGTGAAATTTTTTATCTTTAACCAAACATACCCTTGACAAACACATCATTTCTTTTAACTATTGCTCATAGAAATATCAAATCCAGGCAAATTGAAACTCTCTTGCATATAGGGTGTAGTTGGTAATACATAAAAATGTTGAGTTAAAACTTTTCTCTCTCCATAACTACCATATTTTTTAATTATTTCTTTGTATTTTCTTATATAACTATTTTATTTTTCAATTATTTTTATACAACTACTTGTATAATTAATTTATCTATTTTAATTTTATTTTTGTTATCTGTATTATAACATTTCCATTTATTATGTACTTTTAAGCTAAAAACTTTTCGTCCAAACGTCTACACCTTTCTGAACCCACCATAGTATCCGGTTAGCATCTTTTTACTGCTATGTTGCCGGTATGTTTCAACTTCACACAGTCGGTCTTTCATTTCCTTCCATTTCAGTCGTGAATTTGCGCATCAGGAGACTAAATCCATTCAGACGTGGGGAAAATAGTTTTGCGCGAGAGACGCAAAGAGGGCTGAATCTATTCTCGTCGCCGGATCTAGATCTGGAGGAGGAGCGAGGTGATTTTCTCTTTTTTTTTTTCATTTTCTTTTGGAAATTTCTGCCGTTTAAGTCTCATGGCGATCGGATTCCCTGCTGTTGGGTTGATTGTTTCTCAGCATTTGCAGGGTTTTAGTGCCCTTCCGTCGCGATCTTCGTTCAGGCTTCCTCACACGTCGGTTTTTTTTCTTGCAGAGTTTTGAGGAGAGTGTCGCGAATAACTGAAAAACGAGAGAAGCATTCGAATTAGGTCTGCTGTTGGAAGAAATCTTTCTTGTCAGTGGGGGGTTGTTTCATGTCCGATTTTGTTGAAATTAACATTCGCCAAGATTCAGCGACCAAGTTCAGGGGGTGACTTGCCCCAGGGCACGGACTACGGTCCCTTCCCCATCTCACGAAGGGTGAATTCTTCACATGCAGTGTTAATGGATGATCATATGGAAAATGGAATGATGAGATCATACTCTGACAGAACACGGACTTTCCCTTCCATGAGCAGTAAACCCTATACTCCCTTGGTGAGTTTCTCATTTTCCCATCATGTTTTTTTCGTAATTGTTATTCTCTGCGTGTATGTTTACCCAATAATCTTTTTATTGTGGTGCTCATGAATTAGCTCTTTGGCTTACGATCGATTCTTTGATGGTCATATAGGCTTTCAGTTCGGAGCAAAATTTCACTTCTCAATTCTCACACTCAAAATTTGCATTCACCTCATTCTTGCTGTCTTGCCCTTTTTAGATGGCACGATCTAGAATTTTCTTTATCCTTTTAGGGAGGGGAAACAGCTTATGTTGACGATGTTGATATAGGGATGGACTATTTGGCCATGTATACTTTCAGCCAAAATTCGTCTGAATTGAAATGGAGGATGTTTGGCTTGGTCAAAAGATGATGCAGCTGTATTTTGGAGAAGTCTTAGATATTAAGAGGGAAAAAAAAACACTTGCTGCATTTAGGATTCTAATTACAAATATGTTGTGCATTCATCTAGTGAAAAAGAATCTTTGTGGTCTCAGTAATTATCATTTTTAATAACATCCACTCTTTCTATTTACATGCATCACAGAATGGCAAAATGAAGAGGTTGTAAATTGAAGTTGGTGTAAGATAAGAATACTAGGGAATGAACAACACTATTTCAAACCTTAATGGGAATAAAAATGAGGATTTCATTAAGATTGTGGATCAAGTTGTGAAACAAAATGGAAGCTTTAGGTATTTTCGATCAATGCTTTGAGAAATTGTAGTGATTGACAAGTTTGTTACTTATAGAATTCAAATTGGCTAGAATAAATGCCATTGCGATTTTAGGAATTTTATTTGGTTGTGTTTACCAATAGAATTTGAACGAAAATTTTATAGCATATTTTTAGGAATCCTTATGGTTTGTCACTTGAAGTTTGACATATCCATTAGTTAAAAATACTTGAAATATGTAAATGTAGTGGCTGTTGGAATTAGAGATCCAAATGGCTAACATGGTAAAGATTGCGAAAGGAACACAGAAAAAGAGAGAGAAATAGAATGACCCTTAACTTGAGTTTCAAAATCAAACTTTCATGCTCTGTAAATGGAACACAATAATACCTGATGGCAACCACTGGACAAGCCATGCACATGCTGTCCCTATTTGTAGATGCTCATGATTTGGCTTAATCTATTCACATGTAGATTAGATCTAGCTAAAGATGTAGATCCCAACTCTAGGCAATTAAATATGCAAGATTTCTTGATCTAGAAACTATATTTGGGATGGAATCCCTGATTTTTAGATAAACTAGGGCTAAATCTATGATAAAGCTAAGAGATAGTTGAGGCTTTATTTGGATTCAGGTAATCCATGGGACAATTTTTTCCCCACTTTTCCTAACCACGCTATGGCTTGACATCTTAAGTACCTGTCCTAGTTTTCCCATTATTACTGTAACAGTCCAGAATTGAATCCCACATCAAAAAAGGTATAACACATAGACTCGGAAAAGTAACTTTTGGGCCCGTGGTCTATGGGCCTCATGGTATGATACTGTTTGCTCTAGCCTCGCAGCTTAGCTACATGGTTTTAAAATGTGTTACGTCATATTTAACCCGAGACCCACTTATAAACCCCCAAAATCTCTCTCACCTTTCGACGTGGGATTTGGTTTTTGGGCTATTACAGGCCCACTAGCTTTTGCCTGGCTCGTCCTCGAACCACAATTCAACTTTGGGCTTCTGCCTGCAGCCCTGGCTTTCACTAGCTTAATTCTTTAAGTTTCCGAACCACATCTACTGGAGAGAGACCGCTCTGATACCACTTGTAATGCACAGGCCTAGATAGGTGATCATTGGGCCTGTAGGTTATGTGCCTCACAATGTGATATTGTTCGCTCTGGCCTAGTAACTCTGTTGCATGAATTTAAAATGCGTTACACCATGGTTCAAACTTAGACCTACTTATAAAACATCAGGAACTCTTATCTTTTTTTCAATGTTGGATTCAAATTGTTCAACTACTATTGAAATACGGAGGATCACTCTAGAAGTACAAGTTATCACCCTACAGAAGTCACTATCAAACAGGTCGCCCTACTTCAGTGCTAAAGGCTTGGGAGGGTAGGGCTTGCCTACTCTACTGATATTGAAGTACGAAGGGCTTTTGGCTTGCCTACTCTACTACTTAGCTTAGAGGCGAATGACATTCTGTTGTAAAACTACTAAATACAAGGATAACCGATAGGTTGACTTTGGGGAAAGCCTTCGGAAAAAAGAGCTTACCTTGAAGATGAATCAGTAGTCATGCAGCAAAAGCTGAGAAAAAGCGAGCTTTTGCGAAACTGAATCCCACATCAAAAAAGGGAGAGAGTTTTTGGTGGTTTATAAGTGGGTCTAAGGTTGAACTATGTGGGATGGCTTGAAAATCGTGCGATAGAGCTGTTAGGCCATAACAGACAATATCGCACTGTGAGACTTGTCTAAGACTTTGTTATAAATGGTATCAGAGTGGTCTCTTTCAGTAGACGTGGAGCACAGGTCCAAAACCGAGTTGAGTTATAGCTCGAGGACGAAGGGTTGAGGCCTAGAGTTGAGTTGATTTGTGGTTTGAGAACAAACCAAGCAGAAGCTGGTGGACCCGTAACAGCCCAGAACTGAATCCCACATTGAAAAAGGGAAAAAGTTCCTAGTGATTTATAAGTGGGTCTAAGCTTGAACCATGGTGTGACGCGTTTTAAAATCATGTAGCAGAGCTGCTAGGCCAGAGTAGAAAAATATCACACCTTGAGGCTCATAGCCCGCAGGCCTAATGATCATTTTGCTGGGTCTATGCATTATAATTACTCTTATATTCGAATTATTTTCTGACATCTTTTCATACAAAACTACCCTTTCAATTCCTACTTTGTTCCTGTTTTACCCTTACCATATCACACCTTTGAAAATTCATTCCATTTCCACTGATTACTTCTTACCAAACGAACAGTAAATCTCAATCATTTAGAAACCTGAAAAATACATCAGACGTCAAATGAGTAATATTTTGTAATGTTTCAGGAAGGAAATATTCAAAAAATACATTTCCATGAGTAAATGAAATTGAGTTGTTTTGGCCAAGCTAGCGAAACAGATGAGTTGTTTCAAAGACTTCTGTTGCCGACGATGCTGGAAGCAAAAATTGTTGAGTTATTTTTTGCTTGGCTGGCAAAAAGCAGACTTGTTTTTTGGTTTGGCATTTCTAGAAGCAAGGCCAGTTTAGCTGTTTTGCCCTGGCTAAGGGTTCTGTTGGCCCCACTTTTGAACAGTGGTTATGCACTTTTCCAGCACCAGACAATAAATTGGAAAACACGTTTGGTGAGTCGTTGTCGCATGCTTGTTAGCCTCATGCCATGCTTTCTTGCAAATGTCTTCTCATTATTTTTACCTGAGGATTGGATCAATTGATTGCTCCCTGATCCCCTCTTAAGCATGACAGAAGTCATCCTCCAAAATGGCCCAAGTTGGTGTGCATGAATCATAGGCTGAACAATTGTGAAAATGTTATAGTTTGGGATCACGATATGAACCTATATGATCCTCTAGTTGAGATTCATCAAGTGGAACGCAGTGGCAGACACAATTTGACTTCCCCTTATTATGGTGATATATTATAGGTTATGATCTCATGTGTCCATGTACGGCTCTTTTTTTTTTTTTTAAATAAAATTTTAAAAGTTTTTGTTGTCGATCTAAACAATTTATAACTTTCATCCATTTGTATTTCTTTATGATACCAAAAATTACATATATTAAACTGTTTATATTATATATTTGTTTCTAATAATCGTATATTAACTTTCAAAGGGCATTAGAATTTTGAAATATATAAGTTTTCTAATCAAGGTGAGTGATTTTGGCGTCATAAATGAAAATAATTGTTAAATGTTAATAAAGATGATAAATGGTTTAGATTTAAAAAAAAAATTCTAACATTAAAAAAAAACACAATGGGGTGTGCTGTATTAGATCAGAACCCATATATTATTATCAGAAGCATTTTTGTGCTCTCACATTCTGTTGCTATGTCTCTCTGGTGTGTACTGCTTAGAGTGGAGTGCATGAATGACTAGCCACACCAATGTTGTCTTGGCAGCGCACTTGGTTGTGGCCAGACCTGGTTCAGTTGGTGAGTCTGTTCCTTGTTATGGAAGCACGTGCAGAGATGCACAATTGGATGTTGGTTACTTCCTCTATGTCGGGCAGCCGACTTCCATAGACCCATACTTGATCTTTTGAATTACTGCCTTCCTGAATAAATTGACAAGTCCAGCAATTGCAGCTTGATTGGATTATGTTGACTGAACGATCCTTTTCTGTATCAATTGCTCCTTGAGAGATAACCTCATCTTCATGGTCAGAAGGGAACATGTATGATCAGATCCATTTGTCAACATTCAAAGAAAGGAATCAGATAAAATAAAGATGCAATTGAAAAAATAATAATAAACACAAACGAAAAGCTGTAACTTATCATCCTGCATATTATCATTCTTCCATTATCCCTATTCCTCCATTGGAACCTTCTTTTCATCCAAAAAAGAAAGAAAAGCAATCCTCTTAAGCGAATCTTTGACCTTTGTGGCTATGAGGCAGCCTAGCGGTGTGCCTCTCATTATAAACCAGAAAGGGCTCTCAGTCATGGTTCCAATTGTATTTGACATTAGAATAAAGTCATTTAAAGTATCATAATACTGTTCTAGATAAACACAAAGGAAAAACTGTAAAGTATTAGTCTGCAGCTCATCACTCCCATGGTTCCAAATCCTCCATTGGAACCTACTTTGTCATCTGAAAAAAAATGAAAAATAATGCTGTGGAGTCGATCTTTGACCTTTGCAGCTATGAGGTGTCTTGGCCAGGTTATAAACCAGGTGAGGCTCTCTGTCATGGCTCCAATTGTATGTTGGTATCAGAATATAAGTTATTCAAAGTAACATCAACCCATTCTAGATTAATCTCCTCTTCAATTGGATTGGTCTCATCTATATAGTCTCTTTCATCCATGACACCCTTCTTGACCTTATTAACTTTGTCCGGGGCAACCTTGTCAACAAGGAGTTCCATGGGAGTGGATAGAGATCTATCGGTCATCTCCTTGATAATCCCTATGACTCCAGCTTTAGCTAAATCTTCACTGGAGTCACCAACATCCAATGAATGAATGGATAAAAAATTACAACATCAAAGCTTATCGATAAAAGGTGGCGAATTAGCAATCTTGGGCTGGTTGACCAGAGAAGGAGAATAATTAAGCATGGATTCTTTTACAAAGATTGAAATGCCCGGCTAATGGCCTAATTATCATTATGAGTTGGTCCTAAGTAGGTATAAAATCTTGACTTTAAACAAGTACTACTTTGATCTTGCCTTTTGCTTGGCAGTTAGTCTTCCCAGCTGCTAAAGAATAGACACTTACATTCCCTAAATTGTTTGGAAACTTTGTTGGCTCATTACTTCTATCCTGTTTTAGTCAATACCAGTTTAATTCACTGAATTAAATGTTCAGAACCTTGATCCTGTTTAAGGTTCATTTTGGTTTTGGAATTGAATCAGAAGGATTCATGCAGTTATATCTATACAGTTGGGGGCTGATTTTGATTAATTATAAATATAACTTTGATGATTTGCCTCATCATATTTCATCATCTTACATATCCTAGTTTTCTGACATTTTGAAATAATTGCCTTAGTGATCATCAATTTGTGAATGAATTGGTCTTTACTGTATGCAAGCAATATGCTGACTTCTATCAGCATCAGACTATTTGTGCATATCCAATTGGTTGGAGATTGTCAAGACAATTGTACTTGGGTTATTCCTTTTAGAACTACTTGTATTTGATGCTATTTAAATATGTCTGCTATTTGCTGAAAGCTTTGTTGCTTTTCCCAATTTTTATTCTTGCAGATTCTTCGGATCTTTATGGGTTTAAACGTTCGCGTTTTATTTGGTCTTCTTTTATTGGGCTTTGGAGCTATCTTTTACATTGGAGCAAGCACTTCTCCAATTATTGTGTTTGTGTTTACTGTTTGCATCATTAGTTTCTGTTTCTCAGTTTATCTCACTAAATGGGTGCTTTCAAAGGATGAGGGACCTCCTGAGATGGCTCAGGTATTTTTTTTTATTTTTTCTCATTTACATTGGCCTATTGAAGTTCTAACGCATGCCATACATTTCTAAGGAGTTATGTGACACCTGTTTGTGGTTTTTCTCAATTAGAAATTGTATCAAAATGTAGTAGAACATTTAAAGGAATGCATGCTTGTTGTAGTACGCAACAACCAGCCATATTTGAAAATTTCCATTGATTGCTTTAGCTTGAACAAGGCCATCTCCTCAGAAATATTATACTATCATATATGAAGAATGTAATAGAGGGCAGGCCTTGGTGCAGCAGTAAGAGTTGCTGCCTTATGACTGGTGGTTGTAGGTTTTAATCATGGGAAACGACCTCTTTGGAAAATACAAGGGGAAGCCTGTGTATGTGGATGTTCATTCACTGACTCTGCAATGTATGGAAACTTTACGCACCAAGTTGGCTCCTTTCTATATGAAGAATGTAATGAGAGTCATATAGCTGAGACATAATATTTGGCTCTATTTATCATTACATAGTTTTGGGAATGTCTTAATTGAAAATTTAGATAATTATTCTTGGCGATTTAAGACCCAAAAAAACATGGATGGAAGTATTAAACAAGATTTAAAAAAATTACAAATTACTGAAAATTTAGTCTTAAATCGCCAAGAATGGCGTAACAGAATCCATGCAGCCGACCCCACATAGGTGGGAAATGGCTTATGATGATGATGATGATGATTTTTGAGGATTTGATATGTCCATCATGAGATCAAAATATAGTTCAATTTGATGAATGGTCAGGTGAATATTTCATTTGTGTGGGGATTCTATTCGTCTGTACTTTAATTTGGTTTACCTTGCATAGATATTTTCTATAAAGAGAGTAGCATCGCAGTGGCTTTTATATTATGTTTTTTTCAGGAAGAGATCTGAAAATCGATTTCTAATTTCCATAATGCTTTTTAATTCTATCTTTTTGCTGCTAAAATTTATTTAAATTTGTCCTTGTTAGTTCTTCCTCATTGGTATGATGAATGTAGCCATCTAAGCATAGCCAAGCTTGTGAGGTTCCAATGGGGTGTCCATTCTAATATGATTGCTGATGCCAGTGCCTCTCTCGTTCTCACCCAAAAACACTGGTCACACGTGGGTAGAGGCTGGTTTTACTGGGTTTCAACGGGTGCATTGCTGCAGGATAATATGCCATAGATCAATGTAAAAAGGAGAAGACTTTTGAAGAAAGAGAAACATTCTCTTGAAGGAGAAAGAAGGGAAGATGGGAAAAAATCAGATGAATTAGGAAAAGAAAGAGATCCAAATTCTCAGTTCAGAACTCATGCATAATTATTCTTCTTGTTATGAAGCAAAGCTATTTACAGAAAAAAGAAAAACCTTCAGAATCTTAATTCTAATGCTATATGAACTTATAAGCCCTAAATTAAAGAAAGTTCTAATGCAATCCCAATTTAATTGGGATACAACTTGATAAGACATTGAGAACCGGGCATTCCCCCTCCCCTCCGCTGAATGTAAAGAAAAAGAAAAACTTGGTAAGGTGTTAAATTTCTAAAATAAACAATGAAACATCCGTAATATAAAAAAATGTCCCTAAAAAGAAACAGACCCGATAAGGCATCAATTTCATTATAGTCTGTAACACAATGTCAATTGTGTCTTGGAGCCTTGTTTGAATTTGCTACCTTCAGCACCTGTCTAAGCAATGAGACTTCGTACAAGAAGCCCAACCTTAATTCATGGCTCCTATTGGACGATCCATCTTCCACAATAGCCCTTAGAAGGGAGAACAAAATTTTATTATTTTGATCGATCACCTTTGTCAAGTGTGGCCATTGTTAGAATTCACTGTTGTAGCCATAACCTTTAGATCTGACAACCTACTAGTGTCAAAAGCCACTTTCAAGGCTATCATTGATTGTCGCAGCAGGTGAGTTTGGAGAATTTTGTCAAGCATTACTTTAGTTATATTGGCCTCTATATTAGTCCGAGTCTTTAATATTGCTTGTCATGGGTGTGGGGAACTTAGCTGGTAGGAAAGTAATGATTGTTGATGAAATAGCTTACCTCTGTCAATTCTAGTTACCAAAGACTGAAGGAAATCCTTGTTCCTTGGCTCCAACATTTCCTTTTAGTGTGTGGCTCCATTTAGTGGCTTGAAAACCCACTATACCTTGTGTTCAGCGTTTAGATGCAACTAGTAACAGGTGTTGTGGGAATTTTTATGATTGATCTCTTTTTTTTTTTTTTTTTTTTTTTTTTTGGAGCTTTCATCTAGAAAGTGTAAATGCTTTATTTTGAATTTTTAAGTAATAGATTTATAATATGCAATTCATTCATCATCTTTAATATTATTTGTTTAGCTAAGATACAAAATTACATTTGATTTGAAAATCTGGGTCAATCATAAAGAAGGCAACAACTTTATTGGATGCATATTCTCAAATGACATAATCTCTATGCAAAATTTTCTGTGCACATCCTGATTTTGTTATTGGCTTTCTAGATATCGGATGCAATACGAGATGGGGCAGAAGGCTTCTTTCGGACACAATATGGAACTATTTCTAAGATGGCAGTATTTTTGGCGCTGATAATTTTTTGTATTTACATATTTCGAAGCACCACTCCACAACAGGAAGCTTCTGGACTTGGGAGGTGAAATATAACTGTTTATCCTCTGTGACTTTAGGTGCTGGTTGGCACTATTTTATGTTTACATTTTTCTGCATTTTAACATTAGTGTGACACTGTTTCAGATCAACTTCTGCATACATTACAGTTGCTGCTTTTCTACTGGGGGCTGTTTGTTCTGGGATTGCTGGGTATGTTGGGATGTGGGTATCAGTACGTGCAAATGTTAGAGTTTCTAGTGCTGCTAGACGGTCTGCAAGAGAGGCACTGCAGGTTTTCTCCTCTAGTCCTTTGATTATATGTAGGGGTGTCTAGTTTAGTTATTTGTGACTAAAAAGATTCTAAGATCTGGTATTTGATGCATAATATCAGGCAGCATTCAACTCTTTGGGTGGCCAAAGTAAGAAATAAGTTGTTGAAACAGAAGTTTCTACTGTTCAGTTACTATTTCTTTCCGTGGCCTATGCTGTGTGGATGATCTGGATCTGACGGCAAATAATAAAGTCAGTGAACAATGACTCATTTTTTTCTTAATTCATTGCGGCTGATGTTGCATTTTATACTCCCCCAACCCCACTTAGTTTGGGATAAGGTTTTATTAGTGATGGCAAACAAAAAATTTTCATCCTTATGATCAATTATTACAGGTTGCTGTACGTGCTGGTGGTTTCTCTGCCATTGTTGTTGTGGGTATGGCTGTATCTGGTGTAGCAATCCTTTATGCTACATTCTTTGTTTGGTTGGATGTGGATTCACCAGGTTCGATGAAGGTTACTGATTGTAAGTTGACTATCTGTGCGTTCCCTAGATATGATTCATCTGCACAGCTATTGTTACAGGTTGCTGCTTATGCTATTGTTATCTCAGTTCCATGATTTTGTTATCATTTTTGGTTGGTTATAACTGAGGTAACTTTTTATTCATATAAGCAACATATTGACTGTGCCCTTCCCTGATTGTTAACATTTGTAATATTTAAAGCAAAGTCGTCAGCATGATTGTGTGATTGAAATTCGACGAAAGTGAAAGTTTGTAATGATTATTGAAATGCATGCTTCACTATAAATGTCAATGTCTGCATCCTCTCTAATTACTAATCTGACTATAAGTGTTAAAAATTATCCCAATTGAAGACTCATATTGATGCAAAATTAAAATTATTTTAGGTTGAATATAAGCCCATTAAAAATCATTGATTGGTGAATGCACATACTCTTGATAAACTTTTTTTTTAACATGTCAAGATATTATTCTTTTAGGTGTAAAATTCCGTTTTTTTTTTAAATAAGGACAAAAGTTAATTGAGGGAAGGGTAGAAATGTTTGGTGGGAATTTGTAAAAAATCTACTTTATACTAAGGATGTGTTCGGTAATGTGCAGGAAATGTCATATCAAAACTTTTCAATCTAAAACTTTTCACTCTCCATAACTACCATATTTTTTAATTATTTTTTCACATTTTCCTATACAACTACCATTCTTTTCAATCATTTCTACACAACTACCCACACAACTAACCTATCTATTTTAACTTTATCTTCTTTACTCCTCATCATTACCCCTATCATATCACATCATTTGACAACTTTTACTCTTCAAAACTTTTCATCAAAAGTTTTATCCATTCCCAAACACACCCTAAATCGAAGTACTTAATTTAACTGCCCACTGATTTAGAACCTGTTTGGCCTGACAATAATATTATTGCATGATGGTGCATTATGTAAAGCATCGTTTTTTAGCTTATTTGCACTTGCTGGTTAAGGCTTTTACCACAAAATTTCTGCTGGAAATATAAAGCGTCAGCCAAGCGACTCATAAAAGCGCACTTCAGCACTTTCCGCCCCCCAAAAGTGGGTTGAAATAGACCCTTAGCTAAACAAGATAAAAATCTCCCTTCCCAATTGTGCGGATATCATTAAGCATTCATTATTTGGTATTTTTAATGAATCTTCTATACTATGGATGTAGATAGTATAAAAGAGATGGGATTGGATGAAGCGAATGAAGACTAAACACTAAATAGTTAGGCATTATGATTGGGGACATATGGTGTGATGATTGAAAATATATCCGTAAAAGTTGTAGTTGTTGAAGGTGTGTCTGGGCAATTGTTTTGAAGAATGGCATTCCAAGCACATTACTTTGGGTGCCTTCACTGGGGCAAATTTGGCCAAAGTTCGCTAAAAATATATTGAAAAGAAAATCTCCAGTATTCAAATAGGGTTCCTACCGTGACAATTTTTTTCTTCTTTCCGGAGTGGACCAAAGTTGAGGCTCTCCATCTTCTCCACTGTTCTCCCTGCTACAATTGATGGCAAATTCTAGTTTCTTAACACCTGTAGGTAAATCCTCCCTCTCATTCCTAATTCTTGTTTCTTCTTCTTCTTCGTCCATTTCTTCCTACTTTAGTCAACCTCTATTGTCATTCCACCCACAGCCAATTTCATTGACTTCCTCATCCTCTAGCATCCTTTGGTGTTGATGGCATGCAACAAGTTATTTTTTAACTACATTTTTTCTTGTTTGTTGAAGAAACTTGCATTACAGTTTCAGATTTTCAGTTATTTCTGAAAAAACAGTACCACTCTGCCATATGTTGCTGGGTGAATTGTTGACCGAATTTTTTCTTTTAATCTATTATTTATTACTTGATATTCTATTTGGTTAACAATAATTCCTATGCTTTCTTTTCAACTTTTCTGAGAGTTGCATCTTGTTGTCTTTTGAGTTTTGACCATTTTGAGTAATATTGATCTGTTGAATCTAAATATTGATCGTTGGAGTAATGGAATTCGATCTGGTCTTTAGTCTTTACTCCTATTGATATGAACTAGAATTATGTTTAATATTTTAATAATTTCATAAATTTTATACAGTTTGCTCCTTGCTTCATTCAGGCACATGCCCCACTATGCCTCTTGGACCTGTGGTTCATAAGCCCTTGTCCTGTTCACACCGTTTTGCATTAGATGAAAATCAAAGAGTAGGACGAAATGCAATAGCACATGGGGCTTTCCAGCTCTGTATCCTGTATATGTTATAGCCAATATGGGTACTATAATGCACAAACCCAGAAAAGTAATCCTGGGCCTGTGGATTTATTGCAATTACCAAGGTCAATTACACAAATGAAATAATTAATTACTTATATGCATATTTGTTAAAAATTTCTCAAATCACTAGTCAAATCATCCCTTTTTATAACCATATCTCAGTAAAATAAAATACAAGCTCATTGATTAAATATATGCTCTAATTTATTTGCAAGGATTGAAGGGAAAAAAAAAAAAAACTTGTGCACTATTCCTTTCTATGCAGTTTGACTAAAGGGTTAACATGCAAAACTCCAAACATTCAGCCACATCGATGACCCAACAGATGAAAATATGGAAAAAAAAATACAAATATCCAATGGGCAGGACTACTCTTGATGTGACATCCATCAAACACATTCATTTATATGATTCCACAGCCATTAATGCATGCACTGGATAATACTAGAAACTCCATCCAGCCATTATCCATTCCAGACATCCAGCACAAAATATATGTTATATGTATAATGCCTAGGATCACTTTTTTGGGCTTGTGCATTACAAGTATGATTGGCCATATTGTTTCACTGTTTTTCAAAACTATGACCGTCAGAGTAACATTTAATACTTGACCAAACTTTTGCAAATAAATGATTTTTAAGAATTTGGATTTGTCGAATGGTCTGCACTGACTTTTTAACTGTACTTGATTGAGTATCATTTGTGGTTGGAAATTGGGCAATGATAGTTTGTGTCACAAAATTCTGTTGTAGTTGGTGTGATATTTCCTTGGGATGGCTGTATGCTTTAGATATGTAATCTGTTTCATATTTCAACTCAGTCTGTTTTTGCTCCCTATTTTGGATGGTCAACTGTTGCACTTTACAATTTTTAGGCAGTGCATTTATGTACACCATGCACATGACACACCAACGGACAATCTTTGTTTGAATATGTGAAAGTGAGGCAGTGCCTACAGGCAGATAGACTCTTCAGCCTCCATGTGTCATGTGCATGCTTTCAATAGCTAAGTGTTGTATAATTTATCAGTATTTCATTTTTCTAGTGGTTGCTTGACACATGCAAAATTTCTTGTAGTGCCTCTTCTCCTAGTTGGTTATGGTTTTGGAGCCTCGTTCGTTGCACTTTTTGCTCAGTTGGGGGGTGGCATATATACTAAAGCAGCAGACGTTGGTGCTGATCTTGTTGGAAAAGTGGAGCAGGGGATTCCTGAAGATGATCCCAGAAATCCTGCAGTCATTGCGGATTTGGTAATCTATAACTTATCTTTTAGAGTTGTAGTTTAATTTTTTTATGTGGTAGCTTTCACACAAATTATTTTCTGTGATTACGTATATTTTTCTTTTCCTTAGTTTTATACTGGTGGAATCATGTTGCTTGATTAGGAATGCCATTTTACAAATGTTTTGAACCTCACATTTTTTTGGAAATTCTTGTTGTGTTGGCTTGCATTTTTTTCTTCGATTTTTTTCTTGGGGGTGTTTAATTAGGAGCATTGAATTTATTCAAGTAGAGGGCTGTTTGAGAGTGAGAGGAAGGCCAAAAGAACATGGATAGAAGTAATCAAGAAACATATGAGGAAATTAGAGATTACTGAGAGAATAGTTAATCACAGCATGATTTATGCAGCTGACCTCTCATAGGTGGAAAACAGCTGCTGCTGCTGCTGCTGCTGCTGCTATAGTAATATGGCATTATGCCAAGAGTGCACAAAGTCTCATATGTGCCATATTTCCTGGAGAGAATTGAGGAATAAATGGGACAATAGATGTTAATAATAATGCTCAATTTAGGTCAGGAACCAACCCAGGTGCACATAAACTTGGACACTGACAGTTCAGCATCAGAGTAGCCTCAAGAGTACCATGTCAGGGACTCTTGTTGGTCCAACAATGAGGGTGGACTCAGGCTTGCTGCAGGTTTGTGTATATGTTTGTATCTATGGGGAGAGAGATTCTTTACCCTCCCCATGATGCAGAACACAATTAGGCTTGTTTCAAGATCAGGTTTATGGATTATTTTATTTGGTATGATCTGTTGTTATTTTATTATTTAAGATTTATTTAGTCTTTTCCTATCCAAATATGATTTGTTTTCATTTAGGGTGTGTTGGTATTCGATAAAACTTTCGAAAGAAAAGTTTTTGGTGGAAAAAGTTTTTTAAATGGGAGAAAGTTATATGATATGATAGGGTAACTATGAGGAATAAAGAGAATAAAATTAAAATGGATAGGGTAGCTGTACGAACAGTTGTAAAGAAATGAGGGAAAAGTAGGGTAGTTGTAGAGAGATGCGAAGAACTGATTGGAAAATAGGATAATTGTGTAGGAGAAAAGAGTTTTAGACGGAGAAGACATTTTTTGGTGAATATCCACAAAGCAATTGGGTAAGGAATCCTTTTGATATGAGCAGATGTTTGTTTTAAGTTTTAGAACAACATATTGAACTGAATTAAGTTGGAAGTTTTGTTGTGCTTAATTCCAACTCCTTAATTCTATCCCATCTTCCTTAAATTCATGTTAATTTGTCATCTTTCTACCCTTCTTATTGCCTTCAGGGGACCCTCCCCTTCTACTATGGTGTGGAAGGACACTTGCCATGTCTGCTTTCTTGATGCAGGCATTAGGAATTTGGATGGTGGAAAAATGTCACAAATGCATTGAATCCTACATAAGCTGTGTTCAAGTAGGATTTTGGATAGAGGAGGTAACATATGGAAAACCTAATGAGTGCTCATCTTGGGTGAGGGACCTTGTTATGCACATGAACATGAACCATGTGACATAATGGGGAGACGATGAAATTTAGAAGAAAGGAATGAAAATCTAACATAAACCTCAATCCTAACGCAATGCTTGTTCATCTCATATGCGTGAAACTCAAGTTATGAAGATGTCAATCTAAAGCATCTATCAAGTTGATCAATATTTGGATCAATTGATGGTTGTCTTCAATTAAATCTCACATAAAGAATTAAATTTCTAAAACTATTTAATAATAAATAAATCCTAAATCATATGCATTGGCCTCATGGTTCATACGGTGTCTTTCATTAATCATTAGGCAGTTTTTGAGATTTTATAACTATGTTTACTGTCAGTTTTATAGTTGTAAGAAGTAGATGACTTAGGGTCTGTTTGGATAGATGTAAAAAAAATGGTGAAAAAAATTGTGGGAAAAATTCCAAAAAGTGGGATCGAAGTGATATGATATGGGTAACGATTAGGAGTAAAGAGAATAAAGATAAAATATATAAGGTAGTTTTATGGAAAGGTGTGAAAAAATATTTGAAAGGTGGAAGTAATAATAGAAAAAGTATGGTAATTAGGAAAATAAAATGTCAATTCATATCACAAAGTGTGTAATAAGGAGTGGTAAAGATTTTTGTTAGTGTTGTTTTTTTTTTTTTAAAATCTATCCAAACAGACGCTTATTGTTTTCTTAATTTTTCCCAGGACAGGCGATGTAAAACAATTAAGAAGCAACTGAGAAATCTTACAAATGAGTGACAACCAGTGTTTTTTTTTTTTTTGGTTGATTTTTTCAGCAATATTATAATTGATGAAATTGGTTGGGCATTGCCAGTAAATAGTCGCATCAAGAAAAAGAGAAAAATGATACTTCTCCCTGATTATTACAATTTATAACTCAGTATTAATAGCATTCCGATTTATTGGCACATTTTTTCTTTTTGTCAATTTATTGAGAAGTTCTTTGTTTCCCATTTATTCAAGTATAATTTCCATCAGGAAGGTAGTCAAAACTTGTTTTCAATTTGTTCTTTAGTTTAATCCTCAAACCCTATTTTCACACTCCAAGAGAAAGATAATAGGGCAGCCTGACCTATGCCACTTTAGTGGATTTGAATTGTGCAATTCGAGGAACTGGAAACTTCTTTTTAGCTTCCAAATCGCTTCAAATTAATTTTTTGGGTAGTAATATGCCTGTTTGTTAATCTTTTTTAGTTTTCATAAGCAATTTTCAATTTGGGATCAGTATACTTGATTAGGGGATTTTTCTTTAAATCAATTGATTTAACTCATATTTGTGATATTTGATGAATGGTAATGTCTTTAAGTTGATATTTTAAAACACATTTTTGCTCTTCATTTGATTTTTGAAATTTTCATAGTGGTTTGGATAAAATCTTTGAATTGAAAATTCGTCCAAGTCGATGGCATAGTGGATATTTCTTACCCAAATTAAAAGCAGATGGGTGAGTTGATATTTTTAATTGTGATATAATTATGAAAATTTTAAATCCAATCTGGTTGGATCAATACTTGATGATTCTTGGTGCTTTTTACAGTTGAATTGAGAAAAGAAGTTAATGTGTGTTGATTGATTTTTCTTTTGGTAACTGTTAGAAAAATAATTAAAGGGTAAGTAGTTAATAATAATGAAGATCTGGTATAATTAGAACCTTATACTGTTTTTGCAGTTCAATTATGTTTTTATGTTCATAACTTAAGACATGAGAGTAAATATTGCGAATGATTTTTTTCCATTTATATTCCTGAATTTCTTTTGTTAACACCTGCGTGCATCTTGTATGTATTTTAATTATTCATTAATTGCTTGGTTATGATGTGGTGTTTTTATTCAGTCATTTACACTTATTTTAAATATTATGAGATCTTAATAAAATTCCTAATTTCCAATTTTTTTGTACTTTTTCTATTTCATCAAAATATTTCCACTAAAAAATATTATTTCCAAAATTGTTAATAACAGCTTTTTCTTGGTCCCTGGTTATTTCTAATTTACTGATAAAACAAACAATTGGAGAATGACAGTGCGAGAAAAGAAATGTTCTTACCACTTAATTTGTGCTTATTTGGGTAAATTTTCATTAGGAATTGTTTAATTCTAGAGGAAATGGTCTGGAGAGGGTTTCTATGCAAGTTTGCCGAATCAAACCTTCCATGATTGTAAAGGAAATTGAGTTTTTGCATTATCCTGTGGAAAGAATATATTATTATCTTGTCTGATCTCGAGTTCAGGAAAAACAAGATATCCTGGAGGGTCATACCTATTGAAAAGTTAACAAGACATTCATGAGTACTAGATGCAGTAGTAATAAGAAGAATGGAGAATATCATCCACTGAAGCAGGTGATTTAATATTTGCCCTACTATTCCCAGAGAGTGGTCCATTGAGGTTGATCTCATCTGTGTCTGGGCAGATATGGTGACGGAATCCGGTGGCGCTAGCTATTTTATCAGAATACCTAGTAACCTAGCTGCTTTTATAATGCTTCTATGGGAAATCAATTGCTGTTGCTTGTTTTTAGAGCCTTCTATAAGAAAATGGGTAGTCACTGATAGTTTCTGATTCTCAGAGCAGATGCATTGCCAACATTGTGGGAGAGAACCAATTGACAGTAGAATCTGGGGAATAGCTTCTGCTGGTAAGATGAGGCCCCATTATCATGGGTCTGTTAGTAAAAGCAACCCCGAGAACGAGTTGGTAATTTTGAGTTCTTAGGAAAATTTTAAAGAAAGAATAACCTGTTTTACAAGGGTGGAAAAATGGCGTTTTCAGTCATACAAATGGTAGTTTGATACAAATAAATATATGCAGGATTCATGAAATCCCATCAAATGACAAAACAAATCATGGAGTTATTATATTTTTGTTTGCAGTCGACAACAAACATATACATGTATATATATGAGAAATATTATGCATTGTGTTGCACCGACATGTTAGTGCATTCAGCTGCATTAGATTGGATCCTATGTTATATTAGTTTGGTATGGGACATATTCTACATCCAAGGGGCAAAGAAGAAAATACTTTGTCAGATGTTTCTTATGGTAGCCTGTTTACTTTTAAATTTTGAAGGATCACAATAGCTTATGTTTCCTTGGAAGGGGGCATCAAGAGGAGGAAATCTCCTGAGGTCAAGAATTTGAATCAATGGTTATGTTGAGGGTGAATGGTTTTGAATTTAGATTAGTTCACAATATAATCAAAACCTGTGAGGAATAAATTTTTGAACTGAATTCAAACTTTTCATCTCAGTTGATGATTTTGTTCTTCACCATATATAAATAAATGTAACTTATAAGCAGCAGCTGGCTGGCCATGGAAGGCATCATTCCTGAACATTTAATGGAAACATTACATATTGTAAGCTGCCTCAAGTCATTTTCAGTGCGTAAGATTTTACTTATTAGTTGTCATGCCCTAGGTTGGAGATAATGTGGGTGACTGTGCTGCTAGGGGAGCTGATCTGTTTGAAAGTATTGCTGCTGAGATAATAAGTGCTATGATACTTGGTGGGACCATGGCTCGGCGTTGCAAAATTGAAGGCAAGTTATAAATTCCATTCATTTTTAACTTTGAAAGCACTACCTAGATCTTGTAAACTTAATCCAATATGTATTGGCCACTAGACTATTTATATTTGTTTTCTTTAACTTAGAAGTGAAGTCTTTCTTGCTTATGTCTTTTGCAATGAATATCTGTTGTTTCTCTTTCATGGTACGTCGTGGTTTCATGAGCTGTGATACATTGTTAACTTATTCGGCAATAAGAATTTGCACTTGGGAGTAATTTGAGTTTGGAAAAGTAGGGCTGTTAGGATACGTATATCTCATATGACGTATTGGAAGATAAGAACTATATAAGAAAAGATTAGTGTTGTTTTGTATTGAGAGATTGGGAAAGGATAAAATCCAAAAATTTCAAAATCTGAATTCTAAATCCACACTAACTGAACAAGTTCTTAGGAGAGTTTGGAGAACATGCTCTCCTTCCCTCTTATCGCTTTTTCTTTTACAGTAAGGGTGTATTTGGTAATTGCCAAAAAAACTGGGGAAATTTTTGAAAAGGTGAGTGATGTGATGTAATAAGGGTAATAATTAAGGGCAAAGAGAATCAATATAAAGTAAATAGGGTCGTTATATAAAAAATGTTTAGAATATGTAGGCAGTAATAGAAAATGTAGAGTATTTAGGTAATTAAGTAGTTAAAATGTCAAATCATATTAAAAGGTGTAGGAAGGTGTGAGAATTTTCTTCATCAAATGCCCATCGTACCCTAAGCAAGCAATTGAGTATTGGGTTGTAAAATAAAAAACTAATTCTTAACTGTTATGCGACCTATTTTTGATATTTGCATTTTTAGTTTTATATTCAAATGCATGTTGAATATTAATGTAGGTTTTCTTTGCTTGTGTCTCAAAAGAGAGGAGGTGGGGGGGGGGGGGTTCTTCATGGGCACCATGAAGCAATGGATTTGTAGTACTTTCTTTGTAGCTGACGTCACACTTGCCTTGCATTCAATTGTGCATGATTTTATGCCACAATTGGCCTTACGGTCCAAGATTTTGAAGTCTTGGGTTTTAGAATCTGTTCATAGCTTACATAGGACGAGGATGAGATGAGGATGTGTGATGAAAAATGTATTGTTGTGTATTGAGAATGAGAAAAGTTGTATTGAAAATAAAAAAAAGTAGGTTATTATTTTTTGGGAAATGGGAGATTCCATACCATCCAAATCACATTTTCATTCTATCCTAAATGTGAACAAACCCTAGGATTATGAGATTGGATGTGGATTGCACCCCCTCAGGTTTTCGACTTTATGATTTTTTTAAAAAAGATCCAAGCGATGCATGTGTTTAAAATTATTTGTTTAGGGCATGTTGGTAAACCCTAAAACTTTTTCAACTAAAACTTTTCACTTTCTCCAACTATCTTATTTTTAATCATTTCTTCACGTCTTCTTATACAACTGCGTTACTCTTCAATCATTTTTATACAATTATCTATACAACCAACATATATGTATATTTTAACTTTATTATATTTACTTCTCATCATTACCCTATATATCACATCATGTTCTACCAATTCAAAAACTTTTATACCAAATACTTTTCATCAGAAGTTTTATCACTTCCCAAACAGACCCATAGTAAATATAAAAATTCAACATGATTGTAGTCTTTTATAATATATAATATTAAAAATACTATTATAAAAACATATGTTTTTGCACTTTTCGTGGATGATTTACAAATCTAATGAAAATGGCTTTTCATATCATACAAGTAGTGATATAGGAGAATATAATGTATGGTTTGGATCTTTCAAAGAGTCGAAAAGTGGGAAACCCAAGGGGCGCAGAATTTGCATCCATTTTCATAGTAGCAAAGCTCTAAATTAAATATTTTTTATATTTATTTGAAAATAATGTTTATAGTATGTGGGAGATGATAAACACAAATGATTACATAGAATCTATTGAATAAAAATAGTAAAAAAAAATATTTCTATGAGATTTATCAGATTATTCACTTGATTGTTAAAAACACATGTAGTGATTTAAATAACTCAAATAATAACTTAATATAATATGCTAGTTCTAAAGTATTTTCAACTACTAAAACTCTAAACTAGTTTTTTTTTTTTTTTTTTTTAAAAAAAGTAGTAATAAAGTAAATTATTCAAAACAAACGTTTGTACAATAAAGGTGTAGAAGTGATTTTTATTTCATTTTTAAAACAAAATCACTTTGACCGGAAACTTAGAAGATTTAAATGTTTTACATCATTTGAGGGTGACTATGAAACTATTAAAATTTGAAAATAAATATATAGTATGTAAAATTTTCTGAATATTTGATTTTTGGCATCATAATTAAACATATATGGATGAATATTTTAAACAGTTTAGATATTGAAAAATATTATGATATGAAAAAAAGCATTTGTACCATTACCATACAAATGTTTGTTCTTAATCATGGGTTTTGATCTAAATATCTAGTGCAACCTGTGTGTCTGTGCACCCCTTTGTTTTTAAATTATATTTTTCTAAAGAACTAATCCATTTATAACATTCATCTATGAATATTTGCTTACACTGCCAAAAAACTCACATATATGAAAATTTATTTTACATTAGTACATTGACTCTCAATAGGTGTTAAAAGTTCAAAACGTGTAAGTCTCCAATCAAATTTATTTTTGACGTCATTACTAAGTATCTATCGGTATTTAGATTTTAAAATAGGTCTTTATAATTGGAAATCAAAGAGGTGCATGGACATGGTTGCATTAGATCAACCCTTTAATCGTTCCCTTAACTTCTTGTGCTCAACATGATTTAAGATCTTTTAAGAAAAGACACTAATGGATTAGATTTATGTCTTGATTTTTGTAATCATAACTGAATATCAGTTAACGAAGATAATAAATGGTTTGATTTTAAAAAAGTCTTTAAAATTAAGAAAGCAAAGAGGTGCATGGGCATGGTTCTATTAGATCAACCGTTTAGTCATTCCCCTAATTTCTCATGATCAATATGATTTAAGACATTTTAAGAAAAGATATAAGTAATATTTTAAACATGATAATAACTTCAATACATTCTACCCTACCAATTCACTTTAGTAGCATGGTCTAGTTTGGGCCTTATCTTAATCGTTTCCTCAAATCTAATCAATCAATTATATTTAATACTACTTGTTTGACTTCGATACCAAAAATCATCTTAATCTATAAATTGTATCATTCCCAAAATTAAGAATCACTTAAGAGTGATTTTAAATCCATTGAAAATAATTTGTTTATTGTAAGGTCCCATAAGATCCCAATTTAATATCTAAACCATCTAAAATATTCATCTTGCCTAAAATAATGAGTCTATATGATTTCATTATATTTTAAAATTTTGGTGCATAGATCCAAGTGATATAAAAAAATTTATTCACATAGATTGGATTTGAGAAAATGATCAAGTGGCCGAAGCTAGACTGTCCTACTGAAGTGAATTGGTAGGAGATGATGCACTGAAAGTTATTTTCTTTAAGTATATATCTATTTGTTAATCATGTATGGATCATGATATTGTTCACACAAAAATCCATTTATTATTATTTTTTGTTGATCTAAGTGTATGTAACATGTGTATCAAGTTTTACAATTTTTGGATATTTATAAATATTTTTTTGGATTTTTTAAAAACAGTGGTATTTTAGTGACTTTCAAATTTACTAAAATACCACTGTTTTTAAAAAAATCCAAAAAAATATCTACAAATCTCCAAAAATGATAAGACTTGAGACACATCTTAAATACACTTCGATTAATAGTTGTATTAAAAAATGTTCAAATTTTTTTTTTTTTAAATGGTTTAAATACACCCAGGTGCACCGAGGCTAAGTGCACTTGAGAGCATTTAGCCTCAACCCATCATGTATGTGTTATGCCAAAATGTCTGTAACTTCAAAAAATTCTTGGCCTTTTCATTTCCAAGAAACATCCACAGCAGCAAGCTAACACCATCCATTTGGGCTTGGCGCTCCTTTCCATCATCTTCCGCCATGGGCGCTTCCTCCCACAGGATGGTGTTATGTTCTCTGTATGATCCACTTTACTTTATTATTATTATTATTATAAGTCTTGTTGCTTTGTTGTGTGGAGAAACCCATTTTTTATTCAAGTTAGACATTTTAGTGTTGCTTTTTATATCTGTTTTGATTTCATTGTTTCAAGATATGATGCATTTTGAGGGAAAAGGAGAATTTTGTGGGGGTTTGCCTTTTTATTTTTGTTTGACTTGTTCAAAAGTGCTTGACCTCGTTTTTTGAATTGGTTTGTCCATCCTCTAGTTTACAGTGTAAATAGGTTGGGTTAAAAGCAGGACTCAGGAAATGAGACATTTAATTTAGGATTCTCTCTCTCTCTCTCTCAATCTCAAAAAAAGGAAAGTAATATGCATGTATGGAGTGAGGACATGGTTAACCCAACCCCTACCCTATTTTTAATCACGTCAAGGGATTCTAGTCTTGGGTCAACCAAGTAGCTGAGTAGCTTTGCAAAATTGTTTGGTTGTTATGGAGGCGCAGGTCATCCTGAACACAAGTAACGCTCCTACTCCAGTTCATGTAGGCTGGATCCTGTTGTTGGATCTACTTATGATGGTTCTTCCATGAAAAACTCCGTCTTCCTCTTACACTTATCTGGGTGGTATCTGTGTCGACTATGAGTGGCTTTAACTACGTAGTGTTTTGCATTAGT
This sequence comes from Annona cherimola, assembly GCA_030490835.1. NCBI lineage: Eukaryota > Viridiplantae > Streptophyta > Magnoliopsida > Magnoliales > Annonaceae > Annona > Annona cherimola. The sequence goes on along the minus strand of CM059977.1, from coordinate 41,257,660 downwards.
CTGCATTAACTGATAAAAGTATTTTTCTTTAATTGACAGATCCGTCAGGGTTTATCTTGTTTCCTCTTGTCATTCATTCTTTTGACTTGGTGGTATCATCCATTGGAATACTTTCAATCAGGACTATAAAGGATTCTGGAGCAAAGGGTCCTATAGAGGATCCAATGGAAGTACTCCAAAAAGGCTATTCGGTTACAATATTTTTAGCAGTTCTAGCATTTGGTGCGGTAATACTTCATCTACTTCAAATGATTTCTTTGTAATTTACCCAATATCATAGTTTTCATTAATGCTATTTTTAACTACTTTCTCAAATCCTTCCAAGAAGAATTTTATTGTTTACTGTTTCCCATTGATTCATTTAATGGTCATGATCTTAACTTTCAAGCTATGAACTTGATTATGAAAAGGCTATTTCATCATCAGCTTTCTAAATTCTGTGCTTCATTATTACAGTCAACACGTTGGCTCCTTTACACTGAGCAAGCACCTTCGGCATGGCTGAACTTTGCTTTATGTGGCTTGATCGGGATAATTACAGCTTACGTTTTTGTTTGGATTTCCAAGTACTACACTGACTACAAACATGAACCTGTACGCACTCTAGCTCTTGCAAGCTCCACAGGTCATGGGACCAATATAATTGCTGGCATAAGTTTGGGTTTAGAATCAACAGCTCTTCCAGTTCTTGTCATTAGTGTAGCTATTATTTCAGCTTTCTGGCTGGGTCACACTTCAGGGCTTGTGGATGAAACTGGAAATCCTACTGGTGGTCTATTTGGGACTGCTGTTGCAACAATGGGTATGCTCAGTTCAGCTGCATATGTGCTCACCATGGATATGTTTGGTCCTATTGCTGATAATGCTGGTGGGATTGTTGAGATGAGCCAGCAGGTAAGAACTTGATTTATAATTAATTCTTCTGATTTTAATTGATCTCAAAAGAATGAAAAATTGGATCATGCAGTGGTACATAATAACCTGTTTGCATGCATTTGTACTGTAGCTGAAGTTTTGAGTTTGGAGCTGCTCTTGCTTTGATTTAAAATGATAACTATTATTCTGTTAATCAGCATTTTGTTTCACATTTGATTCTACAGTATTTGAAATGTTACCTTTGAATTTGTGATTAATTTAAACAATTTGGAGTTTTCCTAGGAGTTTACGAGCCCCTTTACATTATGAGGCAAAACTTCTATTCTTTGCAATATCAACGTGTCCTTCTCCAGGAAGGGCCGTTGGGAATATTTCATAGTGCTAAATGTAACATTTATAGCAGGCGATTCAAGATCTATTGTTTTTAATCCAATTATGTAGAACACCAACCTCAATATTTATATTTATAATATACATTTGAAACTGGGTATTTTCTTATTAAATAGTCGTTGATTAATTTGAATACTAGAGGTAAATACTTCAGCTATTTTCAAGTGTGTAAACAACTGCTAGTTTTAGAGCTTTTCAACATGAAGTATTTGCCTTTCAGGCCAGTTTAGAGAGACTTATAGCCAGGCCAACTTTTCTTGTTTCAATATGTACTGGTATTGAATTTCAACTTACCTGGATGCTTCTTTTTCATCATGTTGGAACCGAGTTGACATGGTAGGTTCAAATATGTGGAACCATAATAATTATCTAGTGGAAAACTGAGAATGGAGTTTCCTTTCTGGCTGGTTTTAGTATTATTATCTGCTTTAATTGTTTTCTGCAATTTAGGTGCTTTAGTAGTTTGCTGACCCTGAAAATCAAGCAATCAACACTGCAGAATCTTAGGGGCGAAATCATGCTACTCCTCGATGATTGTGAAGCAAATTTTGGTTTTTATTATTGTGATATTAAGCTTTTCATGCATTTTGCAGCCTGAATTAGGTTTTGCTGTTGTGATTTAAAGTTATTCATGCCATTTGCAGCCTGAAAGTGTTCGGGAGATAACGGATGTTCTAGATGCTGTTGGAAACACGACAAAGGCCACCACTAAAGGATTTGCCATAGGATCTGCCGCACTTGCATCTTTCCTCCTCTTTAGTGCATATATGGACGAAGTGTCTTCCTTTGCTCATACGTCCTTCACTCAAGTAAGATGAATACCATATTGTAGAATCTATATGTCATGGGTTTCAATAATTGTTCATTGCCAGTAGCTTCTATGTATATCTCATTTTCCGTCTTGGTTGATCTCTAGGTTGATATTGCAATTCCAGAGGTCTTTATTGGTGGCTTGTTGGGCTCTATGCTTATATTCTTATTTAGTGCTTGGGCATGCTCTGCTGTTGGGCGAACTGCTCAGGAGGTTGTTAATGAAGTGAGGAGACAGTTCATTGAAAGGCCAGGCATCATGGTGTGTATATCTACCAGTAAACCTGTATTCTATACTGTCTTTTATTACTGGTGCTTGGAATTAACTTAAATTGCCATTCTAGGACTTCAAAGAGAAGCCTGATTATGGCCGCTGCGTTGCAATTGTGGCATCTGCATCTTTGCGTGAGATGATTAAACCTGGCGCTTTGGCTATCATCTCACCAATTCTCATTGGTAAGCACTCCTGTTTGCTTTCAAGTTCTATTGCTTACAAATTTCAATATATATTTTTCATGACTTACTTTTTTTAATTGCTTGAAGTTCGTTTCTTGGCATATGTCAGAGTTCTTGGTAGGAATGGACTTAGATGCATATTTTACCCATCTATGAACATTTCAAAATAGGGCTTTGCTCCTATGAAACCTTTCCTCTATGTAACCTATTCCATTTTTAATATTTTAATGTTTGATGAAACATCCACTCCATTCATTCTATTTATTATCATTTATATTATGATAAAAACCCTTTCGTTTGTGTAATAAGTACGGGAATGCCTCTTTGAAATTAAGTTTCATAGAAGTGATTTCATGGAACTATCTTGAGATGTTAATAACTGATGCAAAATTTAATTCATTCATTATAACTTGAGCCGGATGAGAGGAAATCTTCATGTCTGATTTTTAAGGTGGATCCCACAAAAACCTATCCCAATTTTTCTTTTGCTAGGTCCATAACTAAAAAACTTACTTTCTTACAATTATGAGGTTTATTCAAATATAAAACCCAACCTTGAAAATACGACATCCCGCTTTTTTCTACTACTCAAGGCTTCGATACATTTCCAAATTGAGAAATTTCTACTAGAGTAGGTGCTATCAAAGAACAATTAACCAATCTAGATTTGCGGATTCTTATAGATCATTCATTGATAGAATGGAAGGAACTAGGAGAAGAGGGATCCTCTGGTGGGAACGAATGGGCAAATAGAAAAATTAGAAGAAGAAAAGATTTTTTGGTTATCATTTATTTAGCTGGAAGACCAAGTTTCATCCAAATCTAATATGTGCATCGGCTACTTTTGCTCAAAAATAAGTACATTCATGTGTAAATTAGGGAAAAAGCTTAGATTTATTCACATATGTATTAAAATGTAATAATACTTTATAAAATTATTTATCCACATGGTAGTGATATCTTAGATGGTTTAGATGTTGAATATACTTATTAAAAATTGATGTTTAGCATTAAATCATTTTATTATGCTGATTTTACACGTTTATAGATGATGTTTATATATAGTGATGCTAGACAAATGAAAGAGTTTCCATAATAATATAAATGATGTTAAATATAATAGATGGACTAGATGATTGATTTTCTATCAACTATCTAGATGATAAAAATTAAGAGGGTTTTATAAAAGAGAGGTTTCATAGAAGTATCCTCATAATAAATAATATCAAAGTGGATGGGCTCCATCTAAAAATGTGTAAAATTAATATAATAAAATAGTTTAATGCTAAATATCAATTTTAAAGTTACTTCTTTAAAATCTAAACTATCTAAAATATTGTTATTATGTGGATAAATGATTTTATGAAATATTATTACATTTCAATACATGTAAATGGATCTGAGTGTTTTTTATAATTTAAACGCGAGAATATATATTTTTTGACAAATGTGGCCCATGCGTACGTATACTTGATTTGGATGAAACTTGGTCTCCTAGCTAAACAAATGATGTTAAATGCAATGAATGAATTGAATTTTCTATCAAGAATTAATCTTAAAATTAGAAGGGGTTTCATGAAACTACTTCTATGTAACTAAGTTTCCTAGGAGTGGAGTCTTTTATATTCAGAATAGGTTGTTCGTTGTGTCTTCAATTTTATCTGAAGTTATTCAGGGAATCTACTTTTCCTCAACCATATCTTTATTAATACCACTGGAGGATGCCAAATCTAATGATGCATTATGCTGACATCCTGTTCCACAGTATTATTGTAGACACTGCTGGGAAAACAATGATGCAAAAAAATTGGGAAAAAAAAAATCTTCATGGAGATCTATTTCTTGAACATAAATATTTGTGTGTGAGGGAGGGAGGGATTTACAGAAGCTGTTTACATCTTCTGGGCTCAAATAATTATTCTCTGAAAGTACTTATCAAGTATAATTTCAGTGATGGAAAAATTTATAGAACTACGTATATTTTATCAAAATGTTTTTAAAGAATGCCAACTCTTTGGTTTCCAAAGCTGTTTACACCTTCTGGGATGAAATAATTATTCTCTAAAAGTAATCAAGTATAACTGCGGTGACCAATAAAAAAAAAAGTATAGTTGCAGTGGAAACAGTTTCAAAATATTGAAGACCTGTATATTCGTAGAAAAGTTGTCCAAATCCCTTTGAGGTTTGAATGGAATAATTATCATCTAGAAATAATGACAATTTTTGCTGACAATTTTCATAGGAAATGTCCTCCAAAACTGACAATTTTTGCTTTTTCGAAAATTTTATGGATAAAACATAAGTATCTCTGTAAATGTTTCAAAATTGTTGAGTATCTGGAAATGTGTGCTAAAAAAGAATCAAGGAAACATTTTAGGAAGAATATACTGACGAAATGAATCAAGGTTTGGCTGTTGAAGGCCATGAAAAATGAAATAGAACATTTCTATCATGTACCCTCATCATAACTTCTAAATAGTTTGGTCAAAAAACACACTATCAGTATGCACTCATTTGATGGCTTCCGCATGCCTTATCTTCTGAATGCTAATGGTAGTTGCATTACAGGTTTCTTGTTTCGGATATTGGGCCACGTCACGGGTCATCCTCTGTTGGGAGCCAAAGTTGTGGCGGCGATGCTTATGTTTGCGACTGTATCTGGCATTCTGATGGCTCTTTTCCTAAACACTTCTGGAGGAGCGTGGGATAATGCAAAAAAATTTATTGAAACTGGTGCTCTTGGTGGCAAAGGGAGTGATTGTCATAAAGCTGCTGTTACTGGAGATACGTAAGTTTTCATTTACCCATCTAAATCATTTTTGCTTTTTTCTTTGTTTGTTTGGCCTTCTCTTCTCCTGTTTGATGAATCCTATAACTTGTATGAAATCGCAAACCAATGATACCCTGAAAGATGGTAGCACAGAATTGGTCCTGTTCACCAATTCAATCCTGTTATAGAATTTTTCTATCCAAGCTGCTAAAATACAATTTTGCAAAAATAATTATTTTTTTAAGAGGCTTATCTTTTTTCATTATTTGATAGCTTTCTATTTCAAAATTTTCGCTTGGTTTTCAGGGTCGGAGACCCATTCAAGGACACTGCTGGGCCATCCCTTCATGTTCTCATTAAGATGCTTGCGACAATTACGCTGGTCATGGCACCCGTCTTTATATGAATTCAATAGTACATGGCGCGTTTCACAAAAAGCATGACGGGCTCTCTCTCTCTCTCTCTATACTAGTCATCATAGCCGTATATCCTTTTCCTTTTGAGGAATAATGTTGCACTTATGACTTCTGTGCCCATATGCTCTAGACAGTTCCGTCGGATGAGATATGCTTAGGATGGTATATTCTTTTTACTAATAATATTTTGGTGATTGAAAATTCTAACCCTTAACGATTGCACTGATTTTTACCTGGCTGCCATATACGTGGAAGTTAACTTTTCGAAAGCTTGTCTTGTTTTTCCTTCCACCGAACCAGTATTTAGCCTTTGAGACATTCTTATAATTTGTAGGAGAGAATCTGCTCCCATCTATAAGTCTAGAGATACAACTCTATTAAAGAAAATGGGAGACACCACTCCTAAATAAATTGGAGGACGATGCCCCCAGCACCATTTGCAACCCTGCCTTCTACTTTTGGGGACGGTGGTGCTACCAGCCGGGCAAACGCTGGTGGACTAAACCAGCATTTTTAGATGGCAATGAAAAGGAAATAGATAGACCAAAGAGTAGAGAGGACTACAAAAAGCTGAGTAACAATTCGATGCCACTGGGCGCACTTAGGTTGGCTTTAGTGCACCCATTGCAATATGCAATAAAAAGCCTTTTTTGGATTTTGAAAATTTAAAATAAAGTATTTGAAAGCATGAATTTTTTTTTCGTTAGCAAAAACATGAAAAAATTTAAAAACTATATATATGGGCCATTAATGTTCGGTCTTGCATATGAATTTCAAAAAAATAACAAAAATAAATAAATAAGGGTTATGTGTCCGATTGGTTAGCGATGTTATTAAAATCATACCAGACCGGCCGGTCCGACCGGAAACCGGTCATCTAACCGGTTTGATTAGGGCGGTCCGGTCTAATTCCCAAAAATCCGTGAGAAAAACGAGAAATGTTGGTGATGTATTTTCTCTCTCCTGGCTTCGGCTCTTTCCCACGCGCGCATGAGAAAATCGGCTTTCTTTTCTGCGGTCTTTTTATCTTTCAATACGCCACTATGCACGAAAAATCTGTATTCGTGCAACCACGTTTTTGGTACTCTGCCGTGCATGAAAAATCCGTATTAACGCAACCATTTTTTTGTATGATTTGAACTATTAAAATATTTTATATCATTGCTTCCATTATTTTATAAACTAATAGATGTATTTAAATTATTTAATCCCATTTGATTCTATTTTAGATGTATAATTTTATTCTATTTCAAAATTAATGAAATTTTTATTAATTATTACACTTAATGTTATGAGTTACAATAATTTATTAATATATAAAAATTTAAAATGATTAACTATTTATAATATTATAAATATATAATGTTGATGTCAATGGTTAGACCGCTGTGAATCAAACTAGTCCTTTTACTAATCCAATCACCATTTTAGTTTTGACAACAATTTTTAAAGTCTTTTTACTATTCAATCACCCGTTTGATTTTGATAACAATTCTGACAACATTGTTGGCTATGCCATTGGTACGGGGTTGAGCTGGTTGCAGAGAGCTGGCCTCTCTGCTGGTTTCATATGTTTGGCCTCGATATTTGGTTCGGCTACAAAATTTTAAAACCATTTCGACCTTAGTTGAACTGGCCGAACCGTTTTCCGAGCAAGGGGTTCAAGCTATTGATAAAAAAAATAAAAATTTTAGAAATCAATTTCAACTTGTAGCCTTTTGTGAGAGTTTGGATCCAGTGCACTCGTGTGAGTAACTCATTTATTATTATTATTATTATTTTTATGATAGAGAGATGATTGAGTGCACTCGGAAGCAACGTGCCACAACAACGTCCGGTTGTGGCGAGAAGTCGGTAAAGGTTCTCATGCCTTTATGGACGTAGTTTAGGAAAGAAGGTGGTACCGAAACATCAGATCCGTTTTGCCTCATGGAATGTTGGAACTCTTTCAGGGAAAAGTATGGAAGTAGTAGATGTTATGAGAATAAGAAAATTTAATATAACATGTCTTCAAGAGACTAGGTGGAAAAAAGAGAAGGCTAAAGAAAGTAATGGATTCAAATTATGGTATATAGGAAAGGATAGTAATAGAAATGATGTAGGGATAATAATAGATAACAAATTCATTAATAAAGTTGTAGATGTCAATAAAGTAAATGATAGAATTATTCAAATAAAACTTATATTAGGTGTAGAGGTCATAAATGTGATTAGTGTTTATGCACCACAAGTAGGATTAGACGATAGAATTAAGAAATAATTTTGGGATGACTTAGATAGTGTAATGCAAAAGATACCTAATCAGGAAAAGGTTGTGATAGGTGGAGATTTAAATGGACGTGTAGAAAAGAAAAATGTAGGATATGAGAGAAGTCATGGAGGTTTTGACTTTGGAATAAGGAATTAAATGGGGAATGCCATTTTGGACTTTGTTATAGTATATGATTTGGTTATAGCAAATATCTTATTTCAAAAACGAGATGAACACTTGATAACTTTCAAGAGTGGGACCAATTCTAGCCAAATAAATTTCTTCCTTATAAGAAAATTGGATAGATCCATTTGTATTAGTTGTAAGGTTATCTCAGGTGAGAGCTTAGCTATGCAGCGTAGATTATTAGTGATGAATATATATACACAAAAAGAGTCAACAAAAACTAAAGACAATATAATTCGAAAAATTAAATGGTGGAATTTAAAGGAAAAAAGATGGAACTTTTTAGTAAAAGAATGATAGAAGACGAAAAATGAGACACACAAGAAGATGGAGTAGAATCAATGTGGGATAAAATGACAACTAACATAAAAGAAGTAGGACAAAGTATTGTATGTATATATAAAAATCGTAGATCCTCACATACGGAAACTTGGTGGTGGAATGAGGATGTTTAAAAAACTATAAATGCTAAACAAGAGAAGTTTAGAACATGACAGAGAAATAAAAATGATACAAACTTACAACAATACAAACTATCAAAAAAACTACTAAAAAGATTATTAGTGATGCTAAACACAAAGCTTATGACAACTTATATGATAGATTAGGAATTAGACAATGTGAAAAAAATATTTTTAAGTTGGCTAAATTAAGAGAAAATAATGACAAATATTTAACATATGTTAAATGTATTAAAAGTGAGGACCAAAAAGTTCTAGTCAAATATGATGATATTAAAGAAAGATGAAAAACTTATTTTTATAGTTTACTAAATGATACCCCACACGAACAATTAACATTAGATATTAGTTTAAATAGAGAAGAAAATAGGAATATCAGTTATTTTCCCAAAAATTTGAATAAATGAAGTAAATGAAGCTCTAAGGAAAATGAAAATTGGAATAGCCTTAGACCCAGATAATATACCAATTGAGGCATAAAAGTGCATGGGAGATATAGGTGCAGCATGGTTAACAAATTTCTTTAATAAAATTATAAAAACAAAGTTAATGTCAAGTGGATGGAGGAAAAGCATTATAGTTCCAATCTATAAAAATAAGGGAAATATTCAAAATAGTGCAAATTATTGTGGAATAAAACTAATGAGTCATACTATGAAATTATGGGAAAGAGTAATTGAATATAGACTAAGATGGGAAATTAATGTATCTGAAAATCAATTTGGTTTTATGCCAGGAAGATCAACCACTAAAGTTATTTTCTTACTTAGATAACTATTTGAAAAATATAGAGAGAAGAAAAAGAACTCATACATTATTTTTATTGATTTAGAAAAAACATATGATCGAGTACCAAAAAAGTTAATTTAGCAAGTGATGAAAAAAAGGAATTAATAATAGATACATTGATATTATTAAATATATGTACGATGAAGTTATTACAAATGCGATGACTATTAGTGGAGATACTAATATTTTCTCAGTTAAAATAAGTTTACATCAAGGCTCAGCCTTGAGTCCTTGCCTTTTTACCTTCGTAATAAATGAAATTACTAGACATCTCCAAGAAGAACTACCTTGGTGTATGTTATTTGCAGATAACATTGTTCTAATAAATGAAACTAAAGAAGGACTAAATTTTAAAATTAGTCGCACAAAAACCGAATATATGAAATGCAATTTTAACAATAGTGAGAACCCGGATGAGGAACCAATTAAGATTTTAGATCAAGTAGTAATAAGAACTAATCACTTCCGGTACCTAGGATCAATAGTTCAAGAGAACATAGAAATCGAGAAATATATAATACATAGAATTCAAGCAGGATGGAAGAAATGGCGAAGTGCGTCAGAAATATTATGTGATCATCGAGTTCCAATCAAACTAAAAGAAAAATTTTATAAGACTGCAATTAGATTGCTATGCTTTATGGGACAGAACATTGGGTAATTAAAAAACAACATATACAAAAAATGAGTGTAGGGGAAATGAGAATGTTAAAGTGGATGAGTGGTAAAATAAGAAAAAATAAAATTAGAAATGAAATAATTCTAGAAAACTTAAAAGTGAGATCAATTTGTGATAAAATGATAGAAAATAGATTAAGATGATTTGATTATGTTAAAAGGAGGTCTGTAGTAGCACTGGTTAGGAGAACAGAATTTATCCAAGTAGAATATGGTAGAAGAATGAGAGAAAGACCCAAAAAAATATAGATGAAAGTAATTAAATAAGATTTAAAAATATTACAAATTACAAAAAATTTAGTCTCAAATTGCCAAAAATGGCGCAACAGAATCCATGCAGCCGACCCCATTTAGGTGGGAAATGACTTATGATGATGGTGGTGGTGGTGGTGGTGGTGAGATGATTAGATCCACTCAAGTGCACTGGACTTTAATGTGCCTAGTGCGAAGCATAATTTATCTTTATTTTAAATTTTTTTATATTTGTGTAAGCCCAAACATGAACGTTTCATGTATATAATGTTCAATATTTTTTATTATTTTTAATATTTTATTTTCATTTTAAAAAAATAAAATAGGCATTTCTCATGTGCCAATACATGAGAAATGTCTTTTTTATTTTGAAATTGAAAATAAAACACTTAAAACAAGAAAAAAATATAAAAGCTATATCTATTATATATTACATATTCATGCTTGAGCCTGCATGTGAATTTCAAAAAAAATTTAAAAAGGGGGTTATCTATTTAGTTAGATATAAGAAATTGTATTTAAAATTTATTTATGTAGCTTAGATAAGAAAATGATCTTGATTGGAAACTCTAGTCTATAACCTTATCAGTTTGATTCTCATGGGCTTTATTCATTTGCATTTACCGTGGGTTATATATAAGTAAGGGCGCAGTGAAACTCGGGTTAACCTCAACCCTAATCCTATTTATAAAACATTTATCATAACCCAAACGAGTAAATTTCATATATACCCACATAGTTTGACCGAAATTGTAGATATACCTACTTAGTTTCAAATATTTCATATTACCCTCACATAGTTTTACAAATTTTGCACATGACCCCCACGTTAACGGTTGCCATTAAATTGCAAATAGTGTAACGTTAGTGCATTATGCCATTTCCAAAAGTACCCCTCGATTTAGGGCACAGATTGTTGGCTCAAGCCAGTTTTGTCACCCTGTCTTCACCTTTTTGTCTTCTTTGGCATTGTGAGCGATCTCTGCTGCCGGTTTGTTGTGTGGGAAAGCTGGGATTTGGGGTGAATTTTTTAACTGGTTTGCTGTGTGGGAAAGCTTGGGTCGAAGCTGTGATTTGGGTGAAGTTGTTCGAATGCTTTCGAAGGTTGCGGTCAAAGTTAATTTCTACGTGGAATGGCTTCAATCAGCGGAGTAGGGGCAAAACTGTTGAAGAGCGTTGAAGGTTGTGTTTGACTTATTATACATGGGTATATCTGCCTGCGATTTGAATTGGTTTCTACATTTGCTAATTCTTGTGCGTGGATTGTTTCAAATTTGCCGCTGTTTAGTTTCACCATCTCACCATCTCCGCTGCTCTTTAGGTTTGCCATCTCTGTATCTTCCTCAAAATGCATGTTACCTTTTATTTGATTATGATGAATGATTGTTGAACATCATTGCAATTTTGCTCACCTCTGTTGGAATTGACGGTGCTGTTATGCCTCGGTTTGAATAGGTAGTGATATTCCAGTCTTATTTAAATGGGTAACGATTTATCCGATAGTTCGTATGTTTGTCGCCTCTATTGGAACAACTAGGCAGTGATTTCCCTTTCATGAGGCCCCGACAGGTTGCTTTTTAAGGTAGTGCATTCAAACATGTGGGGCCTACTATAATTGCTAACAGAGGTGGTGATAGTTGAAAATAATGTTGAATATAGAAGTGTAGGTTAAAGTGAGTTGTCGTATTCGGGAGGAACTCCAAAGGAGATAGGAGGACCGCGTGCCTTGTATGTTAAAAACATGAATCCCTTTGCTAAGAGTAGGGACCACAATGGATAAATTATTCTATTTCTGTAAGTGGATTAGTCATGTGTATATCTATTACAGGAGTTTAAGTTTTCAAATAGCCTCTCATCATAGTTATTCCAATGAAAATATTATACCCTTTGTAATATTCATGGAGCGGTTTAGCTATATGTTAATAAATGCCAAAAATAGCAATTATACATGACTACCGTGCATACTTCTTTTTCTTTTTTTAAAGACTCTTATTCTTTGTTGCCTTTTTTTCTGAAATATCATTCAAGTGCCTCCTGTATTAGTAATGTACTTTGCATAGCCTGTACATAGTGTTTGAAGACTCTTTTGTACAGGATCACACTTTTTCAATGACACAATTGTACACACTAATAATTTTTCTTCTTTTTGATTTTGTTTTTGGCTGTTATTTTATTTGATTCTTCAATTTATACTTTATGAAGTCTCCCTTTGAGGTGCTAGTCTTAGCATAACTTTTGACTAATTGAATTTTTGTTATGTAGGTATAATCATGGAAGCAGGCACTGTGAGATTAGCCTGTCATTATGGTGGGGGGTTGCGCAAATATTTTAATAAGAAAGTTGTGAAGTATATTGGTGGTCTAGTACATTATGAGGTCGTATGCACGGACAGGTATTGTTTGCCGGATCTTCTAGACACAATAGCAGTTATAGCAAAATTACCACATGATAAGATTGAGTTGAACTATAAGATTTTTGAAGTTGAGCTATTTGTTAGAGTGGGGAAGTTAAAAACAGATGGTGATTTGATGGAGATGTTTCACAAGTACACCTCTTTACCAAATTGGAGACAAATGAAGGAGATCCCGATATATGTGTCCATCTCAAGTACGGCGCATAAAAGAAAAGCCAACCAACAAAAAACACAGAATCAAAGCTGTGAAGAAAATCTATATAAGAAAGCCTAATACTGAAAATCTACTGATCAGAGGTTGCAATGAATCTAAAATAATTTTATAATTACTTATGTTGTTATATAAATTGATAAAATCTAATAGTATTACACTTCCACTTATGTTGTTATATAAATTGATAGAAGACATGCATTAGGTTAGAAATGAAGAAGCAGATGGTTTGCAGAGATCCATCCCAGAGAAAGAAGTGTATGATAAAGATATTGCTGATGATGAGTTGTTTGTTGATGAGTTCTTGGAACTCAACCAAGAGTCAAATAATGCTGGTAATGGCGTTGATGTCACAAATGTGAACATAGAGGGATCTACGATGTAGCTGAAGGTGAGTCTCATTTAACCGGCACGTTTATCTTACATTTATTATTATTAAGCATCATATTTGATTAATATTATATATTATACTATGCTCATCTCTTGATGATTTTTTTGCATAACACAACAACATACATTTTACTCAGGATGAGGCTTCAGCCCAACCATATTGAAGAACCGATGTATGAAGGGGAAAATGACTTGGCATTTGACTCAGATGAGTCAGTGGAGGCCAACGAAGACACAAATGTACACGTAGATGAAGATTTGGAGCAAGATAGGGAAGATTTGGAAGTACCAAACACAGGGGGAGCTACGGGAGTTGGTGAAGGTGAATTTATCTCTCATTGCCACGTTTGTCTTACGGTTACTGTTATTTTATCCTCATAATTGTCTACATTCTCTATACTGAGATGCTCATTTTTGCATGGTGATTTGCAGAGTATAATGTCAGGTACTCTACTCAAGGTGAGCGTTCAAGAGATTCCCAAATAGAAGAAAATGTAGAAGAACCACTGTATGAAGGGAAAAATAACTCATCATTTGAGTCGGATGAGTCTTGTGATGAAGATAAAAGGGTGTCGATGAAATCAAAACATGACATGACATTTTGAGAGGACAACCTAGCCAATCCACAACTGTCGGTTGGCATGATTTTCTCAAATATTGCTTTATTAAGAAGAGCACTTGTTGAGTTTGCGATTCGTAACCACTTCGACTTGGTATATGTACGGAATCAGTGTAAGAAGCTTATCGTGAAGTGCAAAGTCAAGGATTGTTTGTGGAGGGTTTATGCCAAATGCGAATATGACGGTGTCGGAATGCATATAAGGACTATGAATGATCAACACAAATGATCTGCTTTTCAAGGTTGTGGAGAGAAGACAACATCGCACAATTGGGTTGCAGAGAAGATTTTAAGCAAGATGATTGGTAAAGAGATGCCAAAACTTAGTACAATTCACCAAACCTTTCAAGAAGAATATGGCCTCAATCTCAAATATCATAAACTATGGCGAGGAACAAAGAAGGCAATAGATAAAGTTTTTGGTTCCTTTGATAAGTCATATGAGTTGATTCCATCATACTGCATGACGTTAATGAGATGTAACTCAGGTTCCATAGCAGAGTATAGCGTAACCACCGATGGATTATTTGAAAGGATGTTTGTATCCTTGAATGCATTCAAGGATGCATTTCATCGGGGGGCAGGCCATTCATAAGATTAGATGGTGCATTTTTGAAAGATACTCATGGTGGGATTATCCTATCTGCAGTTACATTGGACGGAGATCATGGTATTATTCCACTTGCATGGGGGATTGTAGATGTCGAATGTTTCTCCACTTGGTCCTGGTTCTTAGAGGGTTTGCTTAGAGTGATTGGGCTCGGTTCTTACATAATCATATCAAACAGATAAAGAGGACTGCAAGAAGCTATTCAACATATTTTTCCATTGTGCAAATAACATTTTTTGTATGAGACACTTGGCCAAAAATCTAAAGAATAAATGTTTTGGTAAAGGAGAGCAATTGGAAATTAATTTCTGGGGAGTAGTAAGGGCATATACACGTGCAGACTTTGAGCAGAACATGAATGAGATTAGCTAATATAACAGGGAAGCACATTATTGGATAAACGAGATACATGGTAGGTTTTGGTGCAAAGCATGGTTCAACAATGATGTGCCATCAAATCATATTGATAACCATGTTGCAGAAGCATGGAACAAGTTTATCATACAGCCAAGAGCAATGCCAATATGTGAGTGTTTTGAAGAGTTAAGAAAGATGATGGTAAAGGTGTTCCACAACAGGAGGGAGAAAAGCTCTAAATGGACTCACAAAGTGGTACCTAGAGTTGTCAAAATTCTAGA
This sequence comes from Annona cherimola, assembly GCA_030490835.1. Lineage (NCBI taxonomy): Eukaryota > Viridiplantae > Streptophyta > Magnoliopsida > Magnoliales > Annonaceae > Annona > Annona cherimola. The sequence continues at coordinate 41,242,444 of CM059977.1, read as the reverse complement.
GCCCTTGATGATAAATGCAAGGAAACCTCAGGTGATGCGATGTTCTGAATTTGAGTTTGAAGTCACATGGAGGTATACTTAACACACAGTGTATGTCGATAAGCGGGAATGCACTTGTAGACAATGACAACTCGACGAGATTCCTTGCATACATGCTCTTGCAGTTATTATTGGATGGCTTAGAGAAGACCCCCAAGACTACTGTTCTCATTTTTTCTCAGTGGAAAGATATAAAGCTACTTATGAACCTATCATACATAGTCTTCCAGAAAAGGTGCTTTGGGATGAAATTGTGGATGACTACATTGTCCTGCCACCTATCAAGAAGAAGCCTATAGGACGTCCTAAGACTCAAAGGAGAAAGAGTATGGGGGAGTAAGTAACTCCAAAGAAAAGAAAAGGGGATGAACGAACAGTAACATGTAGTCAATGTGGCATGTTCAGCCATAATAAGCGAAGTTGTAGGGGGTCAAGGAGGACCAGTGATCAAGCAAAGGGTAGGGGCACAACCCTAGAGGATGAGGTAGAGGAAGATCAGTTCCCAAGGTAACACTGTTAATTATTTTAATTGTATACATCTGTCTTAATAAGTTAATACTTCATCCTAAATCTGCAATTACAACATCACTTGTCAAGGTTTAAGTACATCCTTACACTTTCTCTGCGCTTTTCTCAAGATTAGAGAGACGAGATTATAGCTTTGGCAGTTTGCTAGAAGGAATATTGCAATGTCATAGTGTAAGGAGATGAAGAGCCATGTTGTAAAAGAATGATAAAAGGAACACGAAACTTTCAGAGGCTGATATATGACAGATGTTTTTTGTATTCTTGAATCAGTTATTTGAAGCTACCTACATGGGTGTAGATTATGTAAAGGGCAGGATCTATCTAATAGCATGCATTATTTTTGTTGTATTTTGAAAATAGTAATTTGAACATCCAAGGGTGCAAATTATGTAATTATCTGGATTTATCTAATGGCTAAGAAGATATTTTCTATCCATTCCAATTATTTTTTTCATACTTGAGCAGGGGTGCAGATTGTGCAATTGTGTAATTAGCAGATTTTGGAATTAGTTGTCTGCACATTCTGTGTGTAATCGCAATTTTTTTTTATTTGCGTTATGCTGTATTGAATTTTTAAATTTACAGAGTTATGACATTGGCCATCTTTCAACATCATAAGCAATCCATTTTATAATGTCAAAGTCCAGCATACATAGGGCTAACCAATGCATAGTACTTAGTCATCTCTTACGGTATCAACCATTTTTAAACTGAATCTAGTAGTCTATAAATCACCACAAAATTACTACCTATGAAATATTAATCAGCAAGTTCGAGCTTTCCAAATGCTTTTATAGCTGTTTGTAAATTTTTCTCCTTATTCATTACAACAATTTCTCGGTTTGCAACTTCTAATTCCTTCTCTAATAACTCTATTTTTTCTCCATGGTCTTCAATTTTTCAGCAGATTCGCAACAACATTTGCTTCCACCTTCACCAATGCTCCCATGCCCAACATACGCATCACACCAACAAAAGTAATTGCAATCCATGCATCCTTAGTGAAAATTTAAAAATATTATTATTCTACTTCTCAATTAAATATACAAAAAATGATAATGAAGTTATATGCTCCTTTAATAATAGATAAAATGATATAACCTTTCCCAAGCATTTATAAAACCATCTTCCTGGATTATTTTTGGAGCGCGATAAAATCAAATACCAAACGTCATTTCTGCAACGACATCGTACCTGTGGAAACGGAGCTGCCTTAGGATCATAATCCATTTTACAAGTAGCTACAAAACACAATGATGAAATAAAGATAAGAGTAGTACAAAACACATTGACGAAATTAACAACGATTAGTACAAAACACATTCATGAAATAAAGATAAGATGTCTTTAAAAAATCAAAATAGCACATTGATGAAATAAAGATAAGATGCCTTTAAAAAATCAAAATAGCAAATCAAATAATTTTGCATTGGACTCAAGAATACTCATGTCAAATATTTCCAATAATTGCACTAACAAGCCATGTCTTAACATTTTCTAAGAATAAAAACAGTAAAAATTGCACAAAACCATTTTTATGGCCGACATCTAAAAATAAAATTAGTAAGAAAATTATCTAGGTTTTCTTATGCATCTGAAAAAATCATAAAAGTTTTCAAAAAAATAAGCCTACCATACACTATTTTTCCGATTAGCAATGTCCATTATGGTTCAAAAAATGAGACTAAATGTTATGAACCAACACTACTATGCCCCATTTCATTCCAGTTCAGACAACATCTTTTTCTCTCACACCATTTTATTCTACTTCAAACAGCGTCCCCCATTTCATTCCAGTTTAGACAACATCTTTTTTTTTCTCACACCATTTCATTCTGCTTCAAACACGGTCCATTTTTTGAACATTGAATTAACAATGCCATGCATTCTTTCAGCCAAATTGAATTAACAATCACATCATTATTTTAATGGGAGAAGCAGCATTATTTCGACGGGAATGGCAGAATTATTTTCATGGGATATACGTTTAAGAACCAGGAAGCTGAAATGTGAAAGTGATAAAATAAAATTCCGGCAAAATGATGCTGAAAGCGGGTAGAAAAAATGAAGGTTGTGATTTTCTAACTCACTTGCCTTCCTTTCCGAAAATGCTCCTTCAAATTGATCTCCCAAGTCGATCTCCCCTTGCCGACCACACTACCTGCCAAGTGAGAGATTCATAGCTACGAAGTGTCTAATATACCTTAGATCGAGGATATTATTGACATTATGCATTTTCTAACGCATATATTAACGGGTGTTGATGGAAAAATGGATCTGTGGGGGTCATGTGCAAAATTTGTAAAACTATGTGGGGGTAATATGAAATATTTGAAACTACGTGGGTATATCTGCAATTTCGGTCAAACTATGTGGGTATATATGAAATTTACCCTAACCCAAACCCTAACATTATTTTTAAAAATCGAGTTCGGGTTGAATTTCGGGTTAAAATTTATGTTGATGAATTTATATTTTATTTAAGAGTAATAAATTTAGAATTTCATATAAATATATAATAATAACAAATTATGTAAGTAAACATAATAATATATAGCGAAACTACAGATTTTTAAAAAAATAGCAATATAAAGAATATTTTTAGAAAAATTTAACATAAAAAATAAGATAAAGAAATAAAATTAATGGATGTAAAAGTAAACGATAAAAATAAAAGATAAATAAAAATAATAGATTATATTTATAATATAATTACAATATGTCAAACATGTATTCAAATATAAATATGCAAAATCTAAAGAAATATTGTTTGAATATTATGTATATAATACATTTTATAATAAACACAAAATGAAAAATCAAGCTCGGGGTTCTTCAGGTTTGGGTTCATTTGAATCCTAATCCTATTGTATTTACAATCGGTTATCTCAGGCTTAGGTTAGGAAAAAATAAGTTCAAATATCATTGGAAATAGGGTTCGGTGGGTTGGGTTGAGCAAAGTAAATGTCGTACTTAGCCCACATCAAAAAACTCATTTATAACAATTTTTTACTTTTTCTTTAAAAACTTGTTTATCTAAGTGTATTTAACATATAAAAAAAAGTTTTACTATTTTTGGATATATGTATATATATATTTTTAAAATTTTTAAAAATTTGCGTATACATGTATTTAAAATATCCTAATCTTTAAAAATCTAAAAAAATATATACGCATATCTAAAAATAGTCAAACTTGATTTATATGTTAAATACACTTAGGTAAACAAGTGTATAATGAAAAAACAAAAAAAATTGAAACGGATTTTTGGAAGTGGATTAAGTAGGTCATTTACTTAGCCCGAGCTAACAGGATCATTCATCAATATAAAAATCCAAATCAAATGATTTTTATACTATGAAAAATACTTATAGAGGAGAGCATGATGCATGACTTCGGATCTGAAAAATTATCAGAAAATTGAAAAAAACGATAATTGATTTTGAACCTTTTTTTAAAATTGGGGAGTAAAGAAGACTATAAATATTATCTTACCATCATAATTATAAAATGATGACATGACGGTTTAATTCGTGTGATAATACGGTCTTGGCTTTTACTTGGCAGTTCCCTTTTGATGATATTGGTCTTAGGCCCTTGGCTTCGATGCTCCGATTTCCTATAACCAGCAAAAGTAGCTATGTTTCGAAAACCAAGCCGGAGAGAGCCTTCCAGTTTCAACTTTCAACCAGCCGGACCATGGTCCCACTTGAGGGTGCAATTCGGGTCGATTTAGTTCGGTTAGTAGTCTATCTTAGCCATACCCTATTTGTAAAAAGTCTACTTTACCCTACCCATTTGTTGGTTCGGTTTGTAGTTTACCCTATCATATTCATTACCCATATAGTCAATTTCGGCTTGGATTCCAAATCGATTCCTTTAATGCTCAAATATAATATTTTAAAAAATTTTTATGTTATTTTAAATAATGTAAAATAATACTCATTTACATTTTAAAATCACAAGTACATATATATTGTTTACATTATTATATAAGAATATAAAATATAGACCACCATAACTTAATCATTAAAATTATTAATATATTATAATCACAAATCACAAGCTTAATTATAAGAATCTTTTGGAAGTCAATGATGTACATATAAATAACTGAACCAGTTTTCTACTTCACAAGATACAAAATTCATTTAAATTTGAATTTGTTAAAATATGCGTGTACACAAGATGTCAAAGACAAAGCGTAATACATACTATATAATATATATTATACATATATATAATTATCCTAATTAATTACCATATGAATACCTATGCGAGTCAGTTCCAAGTAACCACTATAGTTACCCATACCATGGTTAATATTTTCTATCCTATCTTAACCCAAATTAGGGTCAGATCGATGGGTATCCTACCCAAGTTATACCTCTAATCCCACTAACATTGGTTTTCCTATTTTGCAAAAAGCCCCTTGAGACTCTTTCTAGGTGATCCTACTAGCATCGATTTTCTTATTTCCCCAAAACCCCTTTTTACTTTTTGAATGGTACGGATCAACCACGAAAAATGATTATGACAACATTTGCTCTTAATTTCGAATATGCCTACAACATTTCATAAACTTCTCTTGTACCTCATAACATTTCATCTTAAATTTCAATTATATCAATGTGATTAGCACAATCGTGATCTACCACATTGAAAAAATAATTCTAATGTTTTAACATTTTTCTAATTAAAATAATTCAATCTTAATATGATTTTTAAATTATTTAAAAACATATATTAATAATTTCTTATCATCAATTGAGCCATGTTAAGGTTAAATTGAATCAATTATGAAATTTTGAACAAGCAAAATTATTTTTTCAATGGTGTAAAAAATGGTTGTATTGATGGCATATATATGAGAGGAATTTATTAATATATGTCATTAGCACCTTAAATTTCAATTATATCAATGTCATTAGCACAATCGTTATCTACCACATTGAAAAAACAATTCTAACGTTTTAAAAATTTTCTAATTAAAACAATTCAATCTTAATATGATTTTTAAATTATTTAAAAGCATATATTAATAATTTCTTATCATCAATTGAGCCATGTTAAGGTTAAATTGTATCAATTATGAAATTTTGAACAAGAAAATTTATTTTTTCAATGGTGTAAAAAATGGTTGTATTGATGGCATATGTATGAGAGGAATTTAGAGTGAAACATCATGAGTATAGGAAAAATTTATGAAGCTTTATCAGTATATAAAGAATTATGAGCAAATATTATTAGTATAAAAGGAATTTTCCTTTTCAAAAATTAGAACATCAAATTTTTTGGACATACCCATAACATCTCGTCAATATTGTTGATTTGCCAACATGTGTTTTAAGATTACAAATTATCTCATATTGTTTACATTCCGACACAATGCTCCCTCTCCCAGGAGATCGTATTTAAAATTTTTGGAATACATACGCAAGACGATATTTAAGTTTTCCGCATATGCAATTATTACATCTTAATGATTTTTAATATTTATTTTTTAAATTATGAAAATGAAAAATGCATTGTTCATGTGCGCAACAGTGCATTTTTCATTTGGAAAATTAAAGCTAGGCCTGCATATCGCATATTTGGAAAACTTAAGCTAGGCCTGCATATATATTCCAAAACAACAACAACAACAACAATAATAATAAAATACGGGCTTCCAAGAGAGGAATCATTGGATAGGGATCCATAATGTTTAACATAAACTACAGATTATAAGGACGGGAATTTTCTATAACTCAATATATCATGAAAATTTATGCACGCTACAATTAAACATATAACATTTAAAAACGGTGAAGTCAAAATTTCAGGGAAAAGCATACAGTTGTCTAGAAGTATTAATATAAAAAAGATAAAACAAAAAATATAAAATTAAAAATCAATATAAATAATTTCCTACAAATCTCAAATCAACTTATTCAAAAATGCTCACTATAAATAGTTGTTGCGTAAAGAACCATCCGTTGCCTAATGGTATTGACTACAGAGCATGCTTGGAACCATCAGGAATAGCTCGAAGAAAAAATAGAAAGGAAACCTACTCTATCCATCATCACATGAAGAAGAAAGACCAAAATCCACATGATGTGAGCGTGGTTCTAGAACACCAGTGAGCCTCAATGTGCTCCTGATAACAACTGGAACAAAGATGCTTATAACTTTTGTTGAAGAGGATGTTGTGCAATCAAGGAGGCCATTGGGGGGATGGGGATAAAATAGGAGAAGTTAAAAGGAGCTTTTCACATTTGTGGCAAGTTCCTAATCGATGCTTCCTGCAAACATTTGTTAGGTGAGATTTTGCTATTTATGATTGCTAGGCTAAACAGTCTATAAGTATAGGTGAGAAGTTTAAAAGTGTGAATAGGCTTGGAGGAAAATGTAGAATATGTAAGCATCTAAGGAGAGGAGGGTTGGGGTAAGAGAGGAGTTGGAAGAGGTTAGTAAGTGATGGGAAGTTGCAGGGGAAATAGTTAGTAGTAAGTGATAGGGGAAATGATGTGAGGTTGGGTGTAAGTAGAGAAGGTGGATAGGAAGTGGTAAGAAGAGAAGGAATGGAATGACCTTAAAATGGTGATGGGTTAAGCTGATGTGGAGTGGAAATTTTTTCGTTCGTGACAAGTCAGTAGGATGATAGGCTAAGTGGTCTGATTGTGAGCTTGAGTTCAAAGTGCAAGTACCTTATTCAAGCACTCAATAAAGGAAGCAAAATTGGACTGCATAGAGGTCTCCATGCTTAAAGATTCATAAGAGTTATCATAACCTACACAAAACAACCTAATATAGCTACAACATTACCAACTAACGCCCTTTCAATCACACCCTAAACAATAACAATCATCACTTCAAAGAACTTAACATGACTAGCAAATCCAAAAAAAAAAGTAGACAATTCCACGAGTAATGCAACTATGCAATCCAATCTTTAAATTGTCCTAAAATTTAATCAATTAAACCAAAAGTATGAACAAATAATATTTAGGCTAAGACCCGAAGAAAATTTTGCTAGAATATCCATTTATCAAACTGATAAAGCTATAGAAAAAATATTCAATCATTCACACACACCATCATCATCATAAGCAATTTTCCACCTAGGCGGGTTTGGCTACATGAATTCTTTTGCGCCATTCTTGGTGATTTAAGACTAAAATTTCAGTAATTTGTAGTATTTTTAAAACTTATTTAATTACTTTCATTCATATTTTTTTGGGTCTTCCTCTCATTCTCCTACTACCTTCTACTTGGATAGACTTCGTCCTCCTAACCAATGTCATTTCAAACATTCTTTTAACATGACCAAACTATCTTAATCTATTTTCTCTCATTTTATCACTAATTGGTCTTAGTTTTAGATTTTTTTGAATTATTTAATTCCTAATTTTATCTTTTCTTATTTTACCACTCCTCCACCTTAATACTCTCATTTTCGCTATGTTCATTTTATGTATATGTAGTTTTTTAACTGCCCAACATTCTGCCCCATAAAGCATAGCATGCCTAATCGCAACCCTATAAAATTTTCCTTTTAGTTTGATTAGAACTTAACAGTTACATAAAATTCCTAACTCACTTCACCATTTCTTCCATTCTGCTTAAATTCTATGTATTATATCTTTCTCAATTTCCTCGTTCTCTTGACCTATTGATCCTAAGTACCGGAAGTGATTAGTTCTTATAACTACTTGATCTAAAATCTTTAATTGGTTCATCATCCGTGTTCTCGTTATTATTAAAATTACATTTCATATATTCAGTTTTTGTACGATTAATTCTAAAACCATTAGATTCTAAAGCATCCACACACTTATTCAATTTTAAATTTAGCCCTTCTCTAGTTTCATCTATTAGAATAATGTCATCTGCAAATAACATACACCAAGGTATTTCTTTTTGGAGATATCTAGTAATTTCATCTATTACTAAGGTAAAAAGGTAATGACTTAAAGGCCGAGCCTTGATATAAACCTATTTTAACTGGAAAAACATTATTGTCTCTGCTTATGGTCCTCATATTTGTAATAGCCCCACCATACATATCTTTAATAACATCAATACATTTGTTATTAATTTTTTTCTTTTTCATCACTTGTCATATTAACTTTTTTGGTACTCGATCATATGCTTTTTCTAAATCAATAAAAATTATGTATAAGTTTTTTTTCTTTTCCCTATACTTTTGAAATAGTTATCTAAGTAAGAAAATAGCTTCGGTGGTTGATTTTCCTGGCAAAAAGCTAAATTGATTTTCAGATACATTAGTTTCCTGTTTTAGTCTATGTTCAATTACTCTTTCTCATAATTTCATAGTATGACTCATTAGTTTTATTCTACGATAATTTGTATAATTTTAAATATCTTCTTTATTTTTGTAGATTGGGACTATAGTGTTTTTGTAATATACCGGTCCAGAAAATGAACCTGGGTCGTGTATTTAATGCAATTTTCCAAGATCAATCACGCGTGTATGACGGAATTAATTATTATAATTGCGTAAAAAATTCAAAATTCCACTTTCACTTCTCATGTTCCCATTATTACATCCAAGACACAAATAAATAAAAAAATATTTGTCCACTATTTGCAATACATGCCTTTAAATAATTTTGAATAAATTAAAATAATTGTTCTTGAAAAATCTTCAAGCAAGTCAACTCTAGTGTCCCACTTGATTTGGTACACATGTAAAAATAATAGGTTAGTTCCGACATGACTAGCAAGTAGAAAATTATTCAAAAATGGATAATGGCTCATTTAAAACTTAATTAAAAATAATTATTTAATTTAATATCTTAAAAATTATACCTCAAATGCAAAATCAATCTCTTCCATTTAGTTCAGAAACACCAAAAACATATAAATGGACTATTTGATCATTCAAATCGGAGTTCAAGTGAATAAATTATAACAAAATGGAATGAACGGCCTACATTAAGCCACATTATTATAGCCTTTACTGCAGATGAGCCCCACCTGGACCTTTCTCTCTCTTAGTCCATATTGTTGTGTTAGCTTCCATCGCTTTTCATCTAAAACCCCAAAATCAAACCGGACGTCATAAGCATCAAAACAAAAAACACACATCAAAGCATTAAAAGCCACAAAAAAAACAATGGTTGCTTTTAACTCAAAAGACTTAGTCCTGGAGCATTTGACGAGATTCTCATGCTCTAACACAATCATTTAATGGCTCTAAAAGCAACGAACGATTGGTTGCCAAAAATGGCATGAAATCAACTTCCAGTTAGTTTGCGCACGGATCAAATTTGTTTCACAATCCAAATTCTGTTTAAACCCAAATTTTTGTGCCTATTATACCGTCCATATATATTTAACAAAAATTAAAATAATCATAACCACCAAAAATACATATATCAAGTAAAAACAATTATGTAACTAGTAGTATTTGGTATAATTGTACCAAAACTCAAAAAATCAATTTTTAGCATAAATCCCTTCATATAACTTTATATTCCTATAATCCATAGGCAAACAAAATTATTTATGCTAATCATCCAAAATATATCATAAAATCTCTATGGAATTAATTTAAAAGTAATTGTATCAATAAATAAATTCAACCAAAATATTTATTGAAACCAAAAATCAATTTCCAAATAAAAATCAACTTGCCTCAAAATTTCTCTCGAAACTCTAGCTTCCCCAAACCTTACCTATGGATACCTAAATCCATCAACTCTCAAACTCTTTTCATAAAAGGGTTCTCATAAGTTTCCTAAAACTCTGGAAAAGGAATAAAAGATAAAATATTATCACTTTTAATTTAAACTTCAATTCTAATCTCATCTTATCCGATGTGATATTTATCTTATCTTATCCTGTGGGGCCCACATGCCCGGGAAGGCAAAAGTGCAAAAATTAATTTTTTTCAGCGAAACCCCCTACTCAAACCCTAGACCTCTAAGACCATTGGACCACCAGTATATGTCAACCGAGTTACACGGGTTGTTAAAATAATATTCAACAATAAAAATATAAATATAACTCGCAACATTTTTAAATAATAATTAGGCAAGGCCCATTATTACCCATCTGACCCAGTTTGTCAAAAAGTCTACTCTTGCCACGTATGATGCCCTACGTAGATTTTGACCAGTTAACTTAAATTATTATTATTATTTTTAATATTTTAGATTCTCCCCACCTTATAAAGTTTCATCCTCAAAACTTGCAATAGTCAAGATAGATCGTTGAACAATTCAGGGCAGAGTCTGGGAATATCATCCTCTAGCTCCCATGTAGCTTCTCGCTCATTATGGATGCTTAATTGCACTAAAACATGCTGAATTGTCCTCCTCTTTAACTGCTTCTCACGAGTATCCAAAATTCGAACAGGACATTCCGGATGAGTAAAGTCTTCCTTGATCTCATATTGTTCTGCTGACAAAACATGAGTCAAATCGGCCGCATACTTTCTTAACTGTGAGATATGGAAGACGTTATGAACATTTTCTAGTGAAAGAGGCAACGCTAGCCGATAGGCAACACCGCCAATAATTTTTCAATATCTCAAAAGGTTTGATATATCGATGAGATAATTTGCATTTCACCCCGAAACGAGTCACACCTTTGGTAGGAAAGACTTTTAAGAAGACTAACTAGCCTACTGTAAATTGCAGGTCTCTTCGTTTGCCATCAACATACTTTTTCTGGCAATTTAGTGCTGCTTCCAATCGTCGCCTAATAACTCGAATCATATCAGTAGCTTGCTGAACCAAGGCTGGAGCTAAAAGTTGTCGTGTACTAATTTCTTCCCAATAGAAAGGCATTCGATATTTTTTTCCATACAGAGCTTCAAACGGAGCCATACCGATACTAGCCTAATAACTGTTGTTATAGGCAAATTCAACCAAAAACAAGTGCTCATCCCATGAACAAGAAAAATCCAAGGCACAAGCTCTCGATAAATCTTCTAGTCTTTCAGACTGACCATCCATTTGCAGGTGATATGTAGTGCTCAACCGCAACTTTGTTCTCATACACTTTTGTAATTTTTGCCAAAAATCAAAAATAAACCGTTGATCTCTGTCTGACATAATGGAAACAAGGATACCATGTAAACGAATAATTTCCCACATGTACAAGTCTGTCATTTGATTAATTCTAAAGGTTATGCGATAGGGTAAGAAGTGAGTAGATTTGGTAAGTCCATCCACCACTACCTACACAGCATCACAACGAGCTTGCGTCCTAGAGAGAGCAATCACACAGTCCATGGTAATGTGCTCCCATTTCTACTCTAATATTTCTAAAGGTTGCAACAATTCGGCTTGTCTTTTTTGTTCATCTTTAATCTGCTGACATACTAAGCACTGAGACACAAATTTGGCACACTCGACACGCAGCCTTTTCTACCATAAATTTTATCTCGGATGTTTGTACATCTTGGTACTACCAGGATGTATAGAAAATTTAGACTAATGGACTTTCTCTAAAATTTTCCATTGCAGCATGTCATCTCTAGGCACAACTAACCTTCTCCGGAAAGGTAGTGTACCATAAGAACTGCAATCGAAATCAGAGCGATTTTCATTTCTCAACTTTTCTAAAACGTGAAGAATAAGTTTGTCTTGCATCTGAGTTTGTTTTATCCAATCAGTCAAGGTTGATTGAATTTCTCATTTCAAAGGCAACTGTTGAGTAATCCAAACTACAGCGCAAAATTTACGACTTAGAGCATCAGCTACCACATTTGCTTTACCAAAGTGATATTGAATACTAATGTCATAGTCCTTTAGTAACTCCAATCATCTTCTCTATCGAAGGTTCAACTCTTTTCGAGAGAAAATATACTTCAAACTCTTATGGTCTATAAAAAATTTTATTTTTTCCCAATACAAGTAGTGCCGCCATATTTTTAAAGCAAATACCACTGCAGCTAACTCCAAGTCATGGGTAGGATAATTTTATTCATAAGGTCTTAACCATCTAGACGCAGAGGCAATTACTCTATCTTACTGCATAAGTACACAGCCAAAGCCTTCCTAGATGCATCACTATACACCACATAACTTTCGCCAGTGATCGACAAGGCTAAAATCAGTACTGAAGTTAAGCGACTCTTCAATTCTTGCAAACTTCTTTTGCAAGCATCTGACCAGATAAATTTAGCATTCTTATAGGTTAACCTAGTAAATGCTACTGCTATGCTTGAGAAATTTTCCACAAATTTTCGATAATATCCTGTCATACCCAGGAAACTTCTAACTTCAGTTACTGTAGTCGGTCTGCCCCAATTGTTCTAGTTTCTATCTTCTTTGAGTCTACTGACACTCTGTCCTTGCTAACCACATGACCTACGAAGGTCTCACTATTCATCCAAAACTCACATTTCTTGAGTTTGACATATAACTTATGTTCTCTTAGAATCTGTAGTACTTCCCTTAGATGATAAATATGTTCTGCCTCTCCTTTAGAATACACTAGAATATCATCAATAAATACCACAACATACTTATTTAAGAACTGTCGAAATACCTTATTCATAAGGTCCACGAATACGGTTGGGCATTAGTTACTTTGAATGACATTATAAAAACTCATAATGATCATATCGGGTTCTAAACGTTGTCTTAGGTATATCTTCGTCCCAAACTTTTAACTAATGATATCCTGACTGTAGATCTATTTTGGAGAAAACCGATACACTTTGTAATTAATCAAAGAGATCATCAACTTGGGGAAGTGGGTATTTGTTCTTAATTTTCATCTTATTCAACTCTCTGTAATCGATGCACAATCTTATACTGCAATCTTTCTTCTATATAAAAAGCATAGGTGCTCCCCGAGGTGACTTGCTAGGTCGAATAAATCCTAAATCAAGAAGCTCTTACAACTATATTTTTAATTCTTTCAATTCTACAGGAGTCATTCGATAAGGAGCCATTGAAATTAGAGTAATATTGGGCATCAATTCTATGATGAAATCAATTTCTCTTTCTGGGGTACTCCTGGCAAATCCTTTTGAAACACATCTGAAAATCCATGAACAATTGGAATGTCTTCAAACTTAACCTCTTTATCCTCTATTGCTAGAACTGAAATAAGACATCCTTGTCAACCCTTTTTAAGAAGTCTTCTAGCTTAAAAATCTGATATGAGGTGAGGTACTACTACTTGACTTCCTTTGAAATTAATACCTTACTCATCGCATCCTCACAAGCTGACACGACGCGTGCTCACGAGGATAAATTCCATGTGCCCACTTAGCTAACCAATAACATCTACATCTTTCATGGGTATGATTAAAAGATCTACTAGGATGGTTAAACTTTCAATTTTTAGGGTACAAGCTATACAAGCATGTCTTACTAATAAACTACCCCCAACAGGTGATGTGATTCGGACATCCCAAGTTAACTCTGTGACTTCCAACCTATGTTGTCGCATGAACTCTTCAAATATAAAAGAGTTATCTGCACCTGTGTCAAATAATACTCAACCAAGAATACCACAGAGACGAATAATACCCGTCATTGTCTCCATTAATGCTTGGGCCTACTCGGGTATTAGGGCACGGACTTGTGCTTGAGCTGGTAAAACTGGCTACAACCCACCACTACCTTGGTACTGTTATCCTACTGGTCTGCCAATTAGACAATTTTGCCCCTATTGTTGCAGTTGTCAGACATTTCTGGCTATTAGACAATCCTCCTTAATGATGTAACCAGGTTGTCGACAGTTGTAGCACACGAAGCCCATGACACAGTTTAATGGTTGATGACCAATCTTCTCGCACTTGAAGCATTTGCAAAGTCCAGTATGAAACTTCTCGCATCTATTACATTCGAGGACTCTTTTCTTCTTTTGAAATCCTCCATTCTTTACACCTCCCTCAACTCTAGTTTGCCCTGAACAAGACTGTCTAACCTGCTTCTTTCCTGAATAATCCCTCACTGGTGATCATTCTCTCTTCAGGTAACGCCTATCAAGCTTAACAGTATCACTCTCAACTAAGAGAGCATTGTCGACTGCGTCACCATAGGTTTTATTGCGGCAAAGTATTACTCGACCACGTATACCTTCAGCCAGACTGTCCTCTAACTCCTAGATCCGACTATCTTCTTCCCATTTTGAGCTTGGAGCAAACCGAAGCAGAGAGTTGAATTTTTTTTCATACTCGGCCACCGTCATAATGTCTTGCTTCAATTTGGCAAACTCTCAGGCTTTAGAAATTCTAACAGAGGATAGAAAGAACTTGGTGAAGAAGGATTCTTTAAATTTATCTTAAGTCACATTTTCTTTCCTACTATTGAAGACACGCTACTATGTCTTCCACCATCGATAAGCCTCTCCGTCGAGTTTGAACAGAGTAAATAAAACTTTCTGACGGTCATCACAACCTAGGAAGTCAAAAACCTTTTCCATCATCTTGATCCAATGCTCGACGGCTAAGCAATCACCACCGGCAAAGGATGAGGGTTTTTAACGATGGAATGCATCAGCATCTCGTCGATCTATTTCTCACTATTTGGGACAACCCATGGTTGCAACACTTAGACTTTCTACAACTGTTCCTTGAGCTTTATTATGAGCCCCTCTGTTTGCCTACTAAATTTCAACTTCCCTTCTAAAATCTGAGCATCTGAGTTCTGATCTGGTCCTTCTTTCAACTGCCATGCATATTAACAGTAGACTAATGTTCATCATGCCAGTAGTGAAGATGCTCTTGGTTTCTTAACACTACCGATGATTGCTGTTGAACAATCTGTTCTAGCTGTGCTTGAATCTGTTCCTACTAACGAAAAGTCTCTACCTGAAACGTTGCAAAGGTTTGCTCTTGTTCGTTAAGATGTTACTTAAGCATGGTAGCTCTGGTGGGGGATTCAACTAGAGTTTTATCCTTCCTTCTACTGGGCCTCTTTCTAGGCTCAGCTTCTGGTTGGTCCTTAGCCTGATTCTTTTGTGACTTTTTACTAAGATATTACTTTGGGTGACCAGTTTGGGCATTCAGATCGTCGGAATTATTTTTCATTCTGGCATAGAAGAGAATATGATTTTAATACATGTTCTTAAGCAAGCATGAAAAATTTTAACTTTTATTATATAAATAAAAAAAATATTACAACTTAATTTACATATTTGCTAATAGGACAATTTTCCTTAAGGTGATCAGAGGAATGACATAGGAAATAAGCTCGGCTACCATATGGACATGCCATAGCTTAGGGGTGGGAATTGAGGCTGGCCATATCGGGTTAAGGTTTGCCCAACCCTGATCCTATTTTTTAAAAAATTGAGTTTGACCCTCTTTTTATACCAGGTCGAGACAAGGTCGGTTTGACCCTCACTTTTTTTAATAGGTTTCAGGACAAACTTCGGATTGGTATCAGACTGGTTTCGGGATAGCGGGTCGAGTCAAAAATACGGGTCAAATAAGATAATTTTAAGAATTTATATACCTATTAGACATAAGTATACATCTATACTAAATTTAAATATTATATGCTTCAATATTTCACTAATTATTAAAAAATACATAATTAAGAAAATAAAACATTTGAAAATATAGTATAAATTTATTAAAATAGGTTAATATACAATTACGCATAAGGGTTATATATGTACAAATTATTTTTATTGATTCTTTTATTGCTTTCTGAATAAATTGATTCTTCTATTGTTAATAAAGTTGATTATAAAAAAGTGAAAATTTTGAAAGAAAATAATAATAATATTTAAACATAGGCTTATAATTTTTAATAAATTAATATATGCGGGGTTGGGTCAGACTCTTCGGGTCGGGACATGTTGACCTACCCCGACCCTATTTTTGAGTTTGGATCAAAATTTTTGACCCATCCCTATACCAGGTCAAAAATATATTGATTTTACCCGGCCAAAAACGGGTCAGGTCAAAGCTGGGTCACGAATTGACCCACCCTAATTCTCACTCCTGCCTTAACTGTATGTTCATTGGTACCACAAAAATAATGCATCAACTCAGTTACAATGGGTCGTTGGTAATAAAAAGTCTTTGGTTCCTTCTTAGCGTAAGCTTTCTTAGACTCGACACTAGTTTGTACATCTTGACCCTGTGACCGCATAGAGGGTAGCTTGTGAGTAGCCGGAGAGAGTACTTCTCAAGTCTCTACCTCAGTATAGACAAGATCTGGGTTGGGTCCTTAAACAGGAAAAACTTTCTTCCGCAGCTCTAGACTAGGTTCAACCATTACCTTTAGCTTGGGTATAGCAAAGGACTCACCCATGGACTTTGTATATCAACAATCTTAGGTACATTCACCACTTTGGGTACATCCATAGTTTTGGGTACATCTACTGCCTTGGGCACATCCACAGCCTTGGGTACATTAGCAGCTTCCAACTAATCCATAACTTTGAGCACATTCTTAGCGTTGGGTACATCAGCAGCTTTGAACTCATCCACGACTTTAGGTATATTAGCAGTTTTGAACTCATTCATGACTTTAGGTACGTTAATAGGTGATGTCTTAGGCTTTAAAATAACAACCTCAGTCCATACAGAGGGTTTCCTTACGATTGAAGGATCATCCTGTTTTAGGGTTCCAGCCATCTGAGGTAGGGGTACAACTATCTTAGATATAAGTACAGCCTGAGTTTCAGCTTTTTTTTTCTAAAGCTTCGCGTTCTC
The DNA here is from genome assembly GCA_030490835.1 of Annona cherimola. Taxonomy (NCBI): domain Eukaryota; kingdom Viridiplantae; phylum Streptophyta; class Magnoliopsida; order Magnoliales; family Annonaceae; genus Annona; species Annona cherimola. The sequence continues at coordinate 41,225,232 of CM059977.1, read as the reverse complement.
TATGGGTTTCTAGGTATGCAGTCTTTTACCTTTATCAGCCAAGGCTTCATTATCTAGATCAATCTCTGGGTCAGTCATTACTCGGGTCACTGATTTCTTACCCTTCTCCCTACTTAGATTTCTAATCCAAGGTTTAATGGGTGTAGGTAAGGTGCGGCATCTATAACCTCTAAGATCCTATTCAGCTCTTGGTACTGTAGATAAGACTCCTTTCTCCAGGTTAGAACTTATTTCTCTAGGACACTTAACCTTTCATGGGTAGTAGGGAAAATCTTTCCTTGAATTTTAGGATTAGGGAAAACTGATGCACCCGAACTGACCATTTTCTGGACTAAAAAAAAAACATAGGGTTACATTTGCAAATCTATTTCAAAATTCTTTTTTTAAAAATTCTTACGACAATTAATAAGACATATTTTATACGTGTGACCAATCTGATACCATCTGTAACATACCAGTCCAGAAAATAATCCTAGGCAGTGTATTTAATGCAAGTTTCCAAGATCAATCACACATTTATGGAGAATTAATTATTTTAATAGCATAAAAAATTTAAAATTTCACTTTCACTTGTCATGTTCTTATTATTACATCCAAGACACAAATAAATAAAAAAAATATTTGTCCACTATTTGCAATACATGCCTTTAAATAATTTTCAATAAATTAAAACAACTGTTCTTGAAAAATCTTCAAGCAAGCCAATCTCTAGTATCCTACTTGATTTGGTACACCTATAAAAATAATGGGTTAGTCCCAACATGACTAGCAAATAGAAAATTATTTGAAAATGGATAATGACCCAATTAAAACTTAATTAAAATAATTATTTAATTTAATATCTTAAAACTTAGACCTCGAATGCAAAATCAAACTCTTTCATTGAGTTCATAAGCACCAAAAATATAAAAATGAACTATTTAATCATTCAAATCAGAGTTCAAATGAATAAATCATAACAAAATAGAATGAACAACCCACATTAAGCCACATCATCGTAGCCTTTACTGCAAATGGGCCTAACCTGGACGTTTCTCTCTCTTAGTACATATTGCTGTGCTGGCTTCCGCAAGTTTTCATCCAAAACCCCAAAATCAAACCGGATGTCATAAGTATCAAAATATAAAAAAAAACATATCAAAGCATTAAAAGTTACAAAAAAACAATGGTTGCTTTTAACTCAAAGGGCTTGAGTCCTGGAGCATCTAACGCAATTCTCATACTCAGACACAATCATTTAATGGCTCCAAACGTAACTAACGATTGGTTGCCAAAAATGGCATCAAATCAACTTCTAGTCAGTTTGAGCACGGTCCAAATTCTTGTACCTATAATACTGTCCATATATATTTCATGAAAATTAAAATAATCATAACCACCAAAAATACATATATCAAGTAAAAACAATTATGTAACTAGTAATATTTGGTATAATTGTACCAAAATTCAGAAAATCAATTTTTAGCATAAATACCTTCATATAACTTTATTTTCCTATAATCCGTAGGGCATACAAAGTTATTTATGCTAAATAATCATCTAAATATATATATATATATATCATAAAATCACTATGGAATTAATTTAAAAATAATTGTATCAATAAATAAATTCAACCAAAATATTTATTGAAATCCAAAATCAATTCCCAAATAAAAGTTTATCTGCCTCAAAATTTCTCTCGTAGCTTATTCTTTCCTCCCACAACTTTAGCTTCCCCAAACCTTACCTATGGATACTTAAATCCATCAACACCCCAACCTTTTTATAAAATGGTTCTTGTAGGTTTCCTAAAACTCTGGGAAAGAAATAAAAGATAAAATATTATCACTTTTAACTTAAACTTCAATTCTAATCTCATCTTATCCGTTGTGATATTTATCTTATCTTATCCTATGGGACTCACATGCCCGGGAAGGCAAAAGTGCAAAATTAATTTTTTTTATAGAACTCCCACTCGAAACCTAGAACTCTAAGACCACTAGACCACCTATATGTCAACCGAACTACACGGGTTGCTGAAATAACATTTTAAAATATAAATATAAATATAACCACAACATATTTAAATAATAATTGGGAATGTCCATTATTACCCATCTGGCCTAGTAAGTCAAAAAGTCTAACCTTGCCACATAGGATGCCCTACGTGTTTCAACCAGTCAACTTAAATTATTATTATTATTTTTCAATATTTTACAGTTTTTCCTCCATTCATTTAGCATTAACTTTGTTTTTATAATCTTATTAAAGAAATTTTTTAACCATGTTGCACCTAAATCTCCCATGCACTTCCATGCCTCAATTGGTATATTACCTGAGCCTAAAGCTTTTCCTATTTTTATTTTCTCTAGGGCTTCATTTACTTCAGATATTCAAATTTTTGGGAAATAACGGATATTCCTATTTTTTTCTCTATTTAAACTAACATATAATGTTCAATGTTCTCGTGGGGTATCATTTAGTAAATTATAAAAATAAGTTTTCTATCTTTCTTTAATTTCATGAATTTTTACTAGAACTCTTTGGTCTTCATTTTTAATACATATAACATGTGCTAAATCTTTGCCTTAATTTTCTCTTAATTTAGTCAGCTTAAAAATATCATTTTCACCTTATCTAGTCCCTAACGTATCATATAAGTTGTCATAAGCTTTGTGTTTAGCATTCTTAATAATCTTTTTAGTAGCTTTTTCGATAGTTTGTATTATTGTGAGTTTGTATCATTTTTATTTCTCTGCCATGTTTTAAACTTTTCTTGTTTACCATGTATAACTTTTTGAATATCCTTATTCCACCACCAAGTTTTCCTATATGAGGATCTACGATTTTTATATATCTCTACAATACTTTGTCCTACTTCTTTTATGTTAATTATCATTTTAGCCCATATTGATTCTACTCTATTTTCTTTTATGTCTCATTTTCCTTCTTCTATCATTCTTTTACTAAAAAGTTCTATATTATTTCCCTTTAAATTCCACCATTTAATTTTTGAAATTATATTGCATTTAGTTTTTATTTACTCTTTTTGTACATATATATGTCCATCACTAATAATCTATGTTGTATAACTAAGCTCTCACCTGGGATAACCTTATGATTAATACAAAAGGATATATTCAATTTTCTTATAAAACAAAAATCTATTTGACTAAAATTGGTCTCACTCTTGAAAGTTATCAAGGGTTCATCTTATTTTTGAAATAAGGTATTTTCTATAACCAAATCATATGCTATAGCAAAATCCAAAATAACGTTCTTCATTTCATTCCTTATTTGAAAGCCGAAACCTCCCTGACTTTTCTTGTATCCTACATTTTCCTTTCCTATATATTCATTTCAATCTCCACCTGTCACAACCTTTTTTTTTGGCTAAGTATTATTTGCATTATAATATCTAAGTCATCTCGAAATTATTTTTTGATTCTATCATCTAATCCTACTTGTGGTGCATAAGCATTGATCACATTTATGACCTCTACACCTAATACAAGTTTTATTTGAATAATTATATCATTTACTCTACTGACATCTACAACTTTATTTACGAATTTATTTTTCATTATTATCCTTACACCATTTCTATTACTATCTTTTCCCATATATCATAATTTAAATATATTAATCTCTTTAGCCTTCTCTCTTTTTATCCCAATCTCTTGAAGGCACACAACATTAATTCTTCTCTTTCTCATAATATTTATTACTTCCATACTTTTTCCTAAAAGAGTTCTAACATTCCATAAGGCAGAATAGACCTTGTGTTTTGGTACCACCTTCTTCCCTAAACCACGTCCATAAAGGTATGAAAACTTTTGCCGACTTCTTGTCACAACAGGATGTTGTTGTGGAGCGTCGCTTCCGGAGAGACGCCTTAGCAACCCTTGCCCATTTCTCACTACATCTGGGCTCCAATATAGCGCGTCGCTTCTGGAGAAATGCCCTAGTAACCCTTGCTCATTTCTCACTACAGTTGGGCTCCGCTGCAGTGCGTTGCTTACAGGGGATGTCCTAACATTAACGACTTTTAAAATATTTCTAAAATCCATAAGAGATGTGGTAGTATTTTTTATAGCACCAACTGTCAGCCTGACATGTCAACCCCCGCTTTTTTATCCGGGCTTGAGACAGATAGTAAGATAAAAACTCTTATTGGCAAGGTTTCAATCATTCACACGCATGTGTGAATATAATAGCACAAAAAAATCACTCGGATGGTTGAGGTGATGCTGTGAGGAGGGCAATGGCTGGTGGTGCAACAAATGAGATAAATATCAAAGTCGAAGTCTATTCACTTTAGTAATGATTACCTTCATCTCCGTTGTATCGATGAATCATCATCTCCCTTTGAGCTAGTGGAACAATGTCGCCTTAAAAATAGAAGACGTCCGTTATTTTCATCATAGACCTCCCTCACCTATTGTGTAAGTCTTCTTCCTCAAAAGTTGGCAACAAAACCAATCTTCATTAATTACAGAAAAATTTTCTAATCTGTGGTGTGAAACAGCTTCACTGTCACATATGTTCCCATCCTTCGCGGAGAGAAGTTACATAAGGCAATTAAATCCACTAGGGAGATTTGTGTAACTCCCCTTAAGTGGAGGAACCATTATATAAGAGTTACCTCATTTAAAAAGCTTGTGCTCCTAGATTCGAGTTAATTTTTCTATGTGTCCCCAACTTCTCCCTTACAGTATTTTATTTTAGCTAAAATTCTTGGGAAGGTCATCATTTGTGTGCCTAGAAATCTGGACTGTGCAGTTTATGTGGTAGGCACTAGTAGACTACATGCCATTCATCGCAAATGACAAAGATTGAAACTCAACAAGCCTAACGATTTGTAAGGTATGTCAATTAAATATCAAATCTAAAATCTTCTAGTTACATTACCGATAAATTATATGGAAAATCAACTAGCTAGAATCTCACACATATGGACCAATACATTGAATCAAAACCATGGTTAGTTCCTAAAGTTTTGATCTGTCTTTTTAACTAGTTCCTTACCATATTAGAATAAAGTCTTAAGCATTATAATGTCTTTGACTTATGGAAGATCAAGAAAATACTACTAAATCACATGCATTCATTTATAAATTTGATGAAAAATGTAGATCCATATCCTTCCTTCATATTTAGTGAACCATATGTTAGAATGAATTAATTGCAAAGGAAACTTGGCTTTAGTAGCTTAGCTGAATGATTTTTTCATTAATTCTCCAATTCAATCAAACAATACTTTTTTATTATTCAATCAAACAATACTTACAAATAGACAAATCAGTTTTAGTGACTAGGTCTAGTAAACTTCTCTAGCTAATCTACTCATTCTTTCTTGCCCAACTTAATTTTGAATATCAAACATATGCATTAGAAGATGCAACTAAAGAAAAACAACAATAATTTGAAATGAACCGGTGGGACTCAACCCGCTAACGAGGAAACCAGCACGCTCGTGGGTAGGAAAGAAACCTGCCGCTATTGTGGACAGGGCCTCGTTAATGGTGGAGCAAGCCTCTATTAATTCTCAAGAAGAGATGTTATAAGATTCGACAAAATTTACAATGTTCAAGCCCCTATTTATCCTTTCTTTAGATACATCACCGTCGTCAAACGTATGTGAGCCCCCGGCCTGTCGAGAGCTCTGCTGAGCTATCTCGATCTATTATGTTGCTCTAATCTCTAACCCCCTTCCCTAAGTGGCCGCACGTGGCCATCTTAGAGATCTAATTTTACTCGGGGCTAGATCTTGTCCCGAGGCTTGAGCTGACATGCCCAAGGTGGGGACCCCTATTGTGTCTATTATTCCTCTAAGCGTGCGGTTCGTGCCTCTGACTCTAGCTGACTCTATTCTCTTACCACCCGTGATGTTGCTGCCTTCCTCGTATTGCCCCTTCCCCCTGTTTGGTCTACTCTCATAACATGAACTTATCATAATCAACATTTAAAACACTAAATTCATCAATAATAAAACTTATTCTAATCAAAATATCAACATACAATTGTCAAGAAAATTTGAAGAAAAACTAGACTAAAAAAGACAAAGTAGACACTAAATTTCACCAAGTCGTCGGTTAATATAGAAAATCCTATATAGGAATAAAGTTTAAAACTTTTTTTGATGTATTTTTATAGAACAAGCCAACCGATATTACAATTAAATACAACATAATCCTCACAACATGGAGAAAATTTAATATGTATCCGCCAATTGCGAGTAAAATTACTTACAAATCACTCAAATTTACTACCTAACTATCTTCAATAAAAATAAAAAGAATTATCTTCACAGTTATAGAAAGATAGAGGAGGTACACGGGAGAGTTAACTATTCTCTATTTAACACTAGTAAGGGTTGGCCGAAGGCCAACTCCTCCACTTAAAGAGGCCACCAACAATGCATTGAGAAGTGGTGGACTTCCAAAGAACAAGGCTCTTAAGCTTGGCCATTCTCAAAGTCCTGCACCCTCAAAGTAGAAAGTAGAGCCTCTCTCAAGAAAGCAAGATTGGATAGTGCAGTGACATTAAATTACTTTTCACTTAAGGAAGGTCATTGATGTTGCAGCCCTTGAGTAGGGCAACACAGCTCAGTGTTAATTATAGCCCTAATATTTCAAGGAGGCTAAGTCCATTCAAGTCATCATAAATCACTTGAGATCAATCTCATTCTATACCAAATAAACTAGAGAAGAGATATCAACTTATAGAAGATTTAATAGGATGATTATAAATTATTTTTGATACTAAGAATATACCTTAACTAGCTAAGCAATCTCCAAAAGCAGCATTATACCTCCTACAAATAGACTTTTGAGGACTTCTGGCAAGAGAGGAGTCTAGGAATATTTGGGACATTGGTTAGACCTTCTGGGTTCCCAGCTGGGCTCAACCCTTAAACTAAGGAAGCTAGAGGTCTCATTAGGATATGTAAGTGGATGACTCGGATTGAAGATAAGAACTTGGATGTGATACTAGACACAGAATCTTCCTACAAGTAGGTCAGAGTTAGAGCCAATGATCCTGTATGAATCCACTCTTAGTGAGGGCAACCTAAACTCATTTGTTTTCCCTAGTAGGTGCTCTTACTTAGAACTTGTACAGGCGAATCCTCCTAAAAGAGAGAGTGGAAAGAAGGAAAAAAAACTCATTTTTGTAATCTACTCCTTATAACCTCACAATTTTGAAAACTGGATCTTTAACTACCATAGGCTCCATGGTTTTTTAGGTGATCACGTGTTCACAGATCACTCTTCTTCCATGTAAAATCCTATATCTACTCTCTCTACACTCTTTTGCTAGACAATTTGAGCTCTTAGCATGGTTTGAAGGGGATTCGACATTTGGCGCTACAAGTTGGGAATAATTTTTAGATGTTTGGAGACTTGACTCTAGTCTAGCCAAACCTTAGACTGAAATTTTAGACTCCAATAACTTTGTTCAATCTATGAGAACTGACTTTCTTCTCGAAAGTCTTCTTTACCATTCATATCATTTAGTTTGGTGCCATCAACCTTTTCTTAAATCGAAAGCACAAAGAAAAATGGAAAAGTTTGCCACGATAGAGAGAGCTTAGCAGGATGCTCATGAAGGTGTCAGAGTCTGACTACGAGGGATCCAATGTTGAGAGCAAGGCCTAAAGGCGAGTAGCAAGCCTAAAGATTTGGCCTAAATCATTGGTAGAGAAAGTAATTAGAGGAGACACATCCCAAGGAGTCTTCTGTGCCTTGTGACCTACATGCAACACCAAATGCATAAGGGATGGTCGAAACCTCGCTCTTAGTTTTAGTGGTCTTGCTCAAGACCAAATCCCTGGATGGCAAATCTCAACCCTCAGCTGCAAGTGCCATCTCGCCAGTGGTAGGCGCAGCCCTCATGGTAGCCACCTTGATACTGGTAATTCTTGGCATCTGAGCACATTAAGTGAGGGACATAAGAACTATTAAAGGTGAGCAACTCTCTTAGAAAGACAAGTATCCTCAAAACTTATAAAAACTTCTTGTACATACCACACAATGCTCCATAGAAAAGGGAGGAAGCGACATGTCAACTAAAAATTAAGACCTGCATTAATAATCGATATGAATACTTAGGGGTAAAATATGCATTAGAAAAGATAGAATATGAAAATGAATTTTGTGAATTTTTCTAGAAGGAATTTGAAATTTCTGAATTATGCTAAATGAAACTACTTAAATTCAAAGACCTTTTAGACAATAAATATAAGATAGGAAAATTTTTGGTAATTAGGAGTCCAATTAGTAGCTTTTATACGTCTATTTTTTAAAATCCAGATCTTGAAATATATAACTCAAATTTACATGAACATCCATAAGATAGTATTAATTAATGTACTATTTAACCCAAGCAGATTAGATCATGAAAATTTATGCCACCAGGGGTCTACCTTAGTGGTAACACCCATAAAAGTAAATCCTACAATTGAAGAGAATGTTTTCTCATAGTTTTCACCCTCCTATCCTATTGAATATGAACTTTTATAATCTTTTGCTATTGAGCAAACCTTATATCTTTCAACAAATCTGACTTATACTTTATTTTTAGAACACATTATGCTCGATTCCTTTATTCCTGTGTGAGAAATCTATCAAGCAATGTACTTAATCCTTATACATTCCATCTTTTGTCATATATTTTTTTCATTCTTCTCTATCTACCACATGAGAGAATCTCAATAATTAATATAGGTTCCTTATCATCTTATACTGTAACAACAAAAGTTTTCATCTTAGTCTGAAATTGAAGACATATGATACTTTTACGCTCAGGCCTACGGTGATAATACTCTTCAAATATATCATTCCCACTCAATTCAAGATGTAAAGACATTTACACACCTTCTTTAACTGATTGATTATAAGTATTACTAACATTCATTATCTTCCATCTCTTAAAGAGAAGAATCTTTTTTAATTTTATTTCAACTTAAAAAATCATTATCTAAGAATATATTTTTTTCAGCCATATTTTCTTCTTCATACTCACTAATGAACAGATATCCTCTAAAGTTAATTAAGTGTCTAACAAAGATATATTTTTTTCCTACTGTCCCTAATTTTTCATATTTATTAGATAGATTTTTCATAGAAGTAGCTAATTTTGGTCCTATTAACAAGGCTTAAGCTAAGAAAGAAGGGTAAATTGAGTTATTATTTTATTGAATCCCTGCAAATGAGCGCTAAGAGATATGATGGAGGGTAAATTAAGTTATTATTTTATTGAATCCTTGTAAATGAGCAAATGCTGAGAGATGTGATGTATTGCAAACAATAAGCAAATAGGCACAATAAACAAACCACACGATGAGCATTATATGTAGTGATTTAGGATAACATTTGTAATCTTCTTTTCTAATCGTGCATCCCTTATGTCTTGAATTCTACTATGTATGCTCAAATACATGCAAGAATCAATATTGTTTTCTAAATTTTAGCTCTAGAGGACTTTACAATCTAAATAAAACAATTGGCAAGACATACTCTAAATGAACCCCTATTTTTCCCCTTTATGGATTCCATCTCAATATCGATCCAAGATAAAAAAATAAATGAAATAAATAAAAATCTATAATTCATAAATATATGACCAATAGGAGCATGAAGCACTTAAACATTATTGAAGCTAATTGGCTTAATTTGTTATGGTTGTAGCAACAAAGAGTTATGATAAGTACTTTAAAGAATGGAACATGATAGCTAAATAAATGGTTTCACTAACCCCTCTTAACTCTTATTCAATTAACTTCTATAATTAAGAGGGAGACTAAGCTATTTCAAAGGTAGGCATCATCCATTGAGTACATCAACGTGTTGGAAACAAGTGTTGAAATCAAAGACAAAATACCCAAAGCATATGTCTTGATGATTAACAACTCAATTTGAGTAAGTTTTGACTACTAATATGTTTGTGAAATATTTTAAGGTTATAAAAATGAAAAAATATTAAGCATGACAGGTCAAGTCGATTCCCAAGTCGACTTAAGCATCGACTTAGGCCAAGTCGATCCTCAAGTCGACTCCAGCATCGATTTCAAAGGCCAATTTTTGTCCAGCGTTGAATTGGGGACCAAGAGCTACCGAAGTTGCAAATGAAGTTGACTCCACATGCGACTTAGGTGAAGTCGCAGACCAAGTTGACTCCAGCATCGACTTCAACTAACCAGCACAGGATTTGAAGAGCAAAGTCGCAAACCAAGTCGACTTGACATTCGACTTGAGTGAAGTTGAAGACCAAGTCGACCCAAACAGTAAACTTGGATCAAATGAAGATAGATCAAGACTTAAACAAGCAAAGTTGCATGAATTCATCAATTTAATCAAGAAATATCACTCGGACATCTTCATGAACTCCAAGATCCAAAAATTTGAGATTTCAAGACATTGAACCAAATATTTTCATGTTAGGATGATCATAATAAGTGTCAAGTAATATAAATCAGCAAAAGAACATTTAATTTGAAGAAAATCAAGAAACCAAAGAAATTCAAGATCATCAAGCAAGCATAGAAGGTGAAGTCGCACCGAAGTTGACTCCAGCAGCGACTTGGGTCAAGTCCAAGTCTAAGTCGACCTGAAGAAGAGACTTGGAAATTACCGAAAATCGAAGTCGCGCCCGAAGTCGACTCCACATGCGACTTGGTTCAAGTTCAAGACCAAGTCGACCTGAGGAGGAACTTGAGCAGCCTGTTTACATCCGAAGTCGCACTCGAAGTCGACTCCAGCCTGTGACTTGGGTGAAGTCGTACCCGAAGTCGACTCCACCTGCGACTTGGGTCGTAACGTTCGAAAATTTGAACGTTGACGCATTTATTATGCACCAACCAACACTCTAACGTTCAAATCTCTCCTTCCATTATATATAGACACTCAAGCGAACATGAAAGCAAGTAAGAAAGAGCAGAAAAGAAGAAAGATAAGCTACTAAGATCTATATTCCACTTTTTTCTAACTTCGAGTGATCTATACACGATTTGAAGGAAGAACGAGCTTCAACTTGTTGCATACTCCAACGTCGATCAAATCGTCACTTCTACGAGTTCTTCCTCGAGCTGAAACTTACCTACATAAATCTGTAAAGTGTAGATTCCCTTTTCTTTTCAATTTGTTATTCGGTTTTGATGCTTGGTTTGATATTGGTGTTTCAAACCAAGTGATAGCAAAGTAGCGTTTTGACTGGAGTGGGACTCGTCACCTATTTGTGCTAAGTGTTGTATATGGCCCCTAGAGCTAGAATTTAGAAGAGAGCGGAGACTCTAGTTGTATATGCCCCATAAAGCTGGAATCTAGAAGAGAGCGGAGACTTTAGTTGTATTCGTGGAATACATAGTGGAACCCATGTCACAAGGAGTGTAAGCCTTGAAGAGTGGAGTAGGAAAGGTTGCTCGAACCACTATAAAATCTTGTCCACTGATTTTTATTTCTGCTTTCATTATCTTATTGTTTTTCATTTGTTTCATTAAAGGGGACTAAACTAAATCGGGGAACATTTTCCAGTTTAAGCAAAAAAATTTAAATACCCAATTCACTCCTCCCCTCTTGGGTAATTGCCATTAACTCGGGACCAACACAATGTTCATATTTTTTACTACTAAAGCTCAAGTTATGATTAGAGTTAACTTGGGGGCAACTTTATATTCAATTCGTAGCTTAAGTCGACTTGGGGTACGACTTTGTGACATTATTTTTAGAACGCATACATCTTCTAAGTATGCTCTAAGTTGCATGTGAAGTCAACTTAGTTCGACTTCGCCCAAGTCGCATTTGAAGTCGTCGTAGAATGTGAATCCACTTTAAGCTCTATCACTAATCCCGCTAATTGAATTTTGTCATTCGATGCTAAAGTGACTTAGGGTACAACTTCATCTAAGTCACAAGTGATGTTGACTAGATGTCTGACTTTATTTTATAGCGCATGCTTCTTTTCTTTCTAGACTAACAGGGGCATCTGAAATTAAGGCTGAGTCGACTTGGCTATCAATTTTACTCAAGTTGCATATGAAGATAACTTGTGGTGCAACTTCATTCCTTCCAATTTTCTCCTTTGAACTTTATCTCTAACAGTTGAACCTAAGTTGCTACTTAGGTTAACCTTAGCTGCAACTACATTAAAATCATATCTTACGTCGACTTGTGTAACCTCATATACTTAAGAACTCTTGAATCAATTCGTCTTCTCAAGCACCTCTGAATTTGTTACTAAAGTCAACTTAAAATACAACTTCACTCCAATCACAAATGGAGGTAACTTAGGATACTGCTTCATGACTTGATGAAAAAGACATTCTTACTATTCACTTAAGTACCCTTGAGGTCATAGTTGAAGTCACATTTGACTTAAGATTGAACTTCATTGAAGTTGAATGTGGAGATATGACTTCACCTTTTAAATGAAATATGTGAGCTTGGAATTCTTAAAAATATTTTTGGCTTCTCCATTCTTAACTTGACTTCACTTGAGGAGTCATTTTCTCTAATTATATTTTTGCACATGACTCATTAGTACCTCAACTAATATTTCAATTCTTTGTTAATTATCAAAATTAATTAAATTTATCTTCATTACAAGCATATATTTACATCTGACCACCATGATTGTAGATTGCTTATATTAGGATTTCAGCTTGTCCATAATACATATGATATGAAAGTGATATATTTTGAGGAGTCATGGTTAAGTATAAAAGCATTAATTAGTAAAACATCTACCCAATAATATATTAGTAGATTTTTTGCATCATCGTCAATTTAAACATTTCTAGTAGGGACATGTTTCTTCTCTTTGCATTATCATTCTTATTGCAAAGTATCTAAAATAGTTCATTGTCTAACTATATCCTTTTTAGCACAAAAATCATTACACTGATCAAATAAATACCCATATCTATGGTCAATTCTTAAAGTTTTCAATTTTGTAATTTAATTGATTGTTAATTATAACTATATAATATTTGAAGTATTCTAATATTTTTGACTAATGGAGGATCAAAATGCATGACCAAATTTCATATAATCATTTATATATGTAATAAAATAGAGTGCTCTCTTGCATTCCCATTCATTGGACCACATATGTCAAAACAAAGCAATTACAGTGGAAACTCTGCTTTGGTAGCTATGTTAAATGGTTTTCTTTTTAATATTTTAGGTAGATACTTTATAAACATATAAGTTAATTATAGTATCTATTTAATCTATTCATTCATTTTTACCAAATATGACTTAAACTAACATGTCACACATTTGCATCTACATGGATATTATTGAAGGTGTAATTAAAAAGAATCATTTAATATGAATTATCATAATCAATGTCAAGAATTATAAAATATCTGACATAAAGCGAAAATAAATTATCTCAAGAAACACTTCTATATAGTTTTTCATATTAAAGTAATGAAAATCCTAGGCTAAGAAGGGTCAGAAAAGACAAGAAGTTTCTTCAAATATTTGGTACATAGTACATTCAATACCTTGTGTAGGAATAGGGTACATCTACCATGTAACTTTATTTTGCATGTTTTGATCCCTTTTAGTTTCACTTTAAAGTTATTTACACATAGATCCGTCTTGATCTAATTGAAATTTAATAACACATCATGGATGTTGCTCTGTCTTTAGCTATATAGTCATATAGCTTTTGAGTTTATTGATGTATACTAAATGCTTGGCGTTACGAGCACTATATCATCAATTTAATTTAATTAATTAATTTTTATTAAAGTTAACAATTATGCGGAAAATAATGTAGAATAATGGTGAATTGAGTTGAATCCATAGAAAGGTAAAATGAAAATTTGAAGTGTTGCAAGAGCTTGAATTGAAAGTAATAGGGAATAAATAGCCACTAATAATAGAAATGAAACAACTTCTAATTGAAGAACAATTATACAGCAAGTTATAACTAAAAAGTCAATCTATAACTAACAACTAAAAATAAACTAAATCTAAGAATTACAATGTAAAGGAAATCAAACTAAATCTAATCTAGGAATGCAAAAAAGCAATTTAATCTACTTCAAAAGTACAAAAATATTAAAAGTAGAAAGTAAACAAATCTATTCTAAGAAAGTAATAAAACTACAACTATCAAATACCAACTGAATTTTTACCCCAAAAATGATGTTGATGTAGATCACTTCATTATGAGCAATTCCCTCTATCTCTAAAGCTTGCAACTGCTTGTGTGTCTCACCATTGGTGGGCCCCCTACTTATATATGAAAATTGAGGGGGGAATTGGAGAGTTATCCCACTGATGTGGGATTCTTGGCATGATGTAGTCCCCTTGAGTTTTGCTTCTTTGAATTGAGAGTAACGTGCACACATAGTGACAACGAGAAGGATCTTCAAAATAAGGCATTGGCATTTTTGACACATTGCTCTGCCATGCGAGTTGCTACTTGTTATTATCGGCTGAATTTAATTTTTGCCGATTCCGTAGGATAGCTATTGGTGATGAAGAGCAAAAAAAAAAAAAGACAGTTACTGCGATTCTTGGATTTGATGGAGTTACTAAATGAGGAATGCTGGTGTTGTTGCTATTTTTAATTGAAATTTCCCACCTTATTGCTAGAATTAAATGGGGCGGCTAGAATTTCCCAGTGCTATCAAATGGAGCTCTTGCTTTTGATGTTTTTTCAACATGCTACCAGCTAGATTTCATAGAGGCACTGTTCGGCATCGGCAATTTAATTAGGACTTGGATTTAGCCGAAGATGTAGATGAACTTGCTACTAGTTGGAGCTATGCTGCTAGCTTTGGAGTTTAATGGTTACTATTTGATGGAATTTGATGAGATGGTGGCCGAATCGTGTTGCCAAAAATAGGAAAGATGTTGGGTTTTGCTGTAGCTGGACATTGATGGAGTGTTATCGGAATTAAAGGGGAAGGCTAAAATTTTTCGGTTTCATGGATGTCGATCATCTCTGTTGGAGGCAAGGATGGTTCACTGGCCTTGAATTTCTCTGATTGGTTTGCATTTGGGAAATTTGGGTTGAGGCTCAAATCGATACTACTACTACTGGTCATGTCAAATTATTGTAGTCAAATCAAAACAGGATCGTTGGTTCGATCTGTTTGTGATAATCATGGGTTTGCTGCTGACGTGAATATGCAAGAGGATGTTAGGTATTTGCTTACCAATGAGATGCTACTCGATTCTAGCTGCCGATTGCTAGATTTTGCAAATGCCACTGGCTTTGCATGCTGCTGCTTGGTTGAACGACCGAGATGCTTGGTTGATCAATAACTAGTTTGGAGATTGGTCGGATGCTGCTATTTGGGATGAGTTGTAATAGCAACCCTGGCCCTTGGAATTTTGGGAAGATGGAGCACCAGCAATGCATATGTGCATGTGCTCCTCCTATGGGCTCCTCTCATAGCATCTGCATTATTAAAATATCTTATGGTTTCAACCAAATTACCTAATATGTTAATAAATATAATCATCTTATTTTAAATTTATTTAATTCCTCTTAGCATGTGTTGTTGGTCCCGAGTTAGTGGCAATTACCCAAGAGAGGAGGGGTGATTGGGTATTTAAAATTTTTCAACTTGAACAGAAATTTTACCCCGGATTAATCTAGTCCCCTTTATGAAGAAACAAATGAAAAATAATATAGTGCAGAGAGCAGAAATAACAATCAACAAGCAAGATTTTATAGTGGTTCGGGCAACCTTCCCTACTTCACTCTTTCAAGCTCACACCTCTTGTGACTTAGGTTCCACTGTGTATTTCACAAATACAACTAGAGCCACTGCTCTCTTCTAGATTTCAGCTCTAGGGGGCATCAACAATTCACAGCACAAGTAGGTGACGAGTTCCACTCCAATCACACACTACTTTGCTTACACTTGATCTTAATTACCCAAACTAAATCAAGTACAATACAACAAGAGAAATTAAAGGGAAGTTTCTACATGTTACTGGTGTGTAGAGGCATATTTGGAGCAGAGAAGAACTTGTACAGCAGTATTGATGATTCAATAAGCAGCTCTTGGCAGTTTGAAATCGGAGTTCTTCTTCTATATGATGGCTTGATCACTTAATGCTCTTAGAGATAGGAGTTATGCTCAATCAATGAATTCTCAGCTACTCTGCACGTTCATATTGAATGTCTTTTATAAATGTTAAGGGAATTCGAACATTTAGAGGTAGGTGGCGCGCATTTAATGCGCCAACGTTCGAAAAATTTCCAACCGTTGCGACCCAAGTCGCAGGTGGAGTCGACTTCGATTGCGACTTTGCCCAGGTCGAAGATGGAGTCGACTTCGGGTGCGACTTCGGCTGTCCGTAGCTTCTTCAGGTTCCAGTCTAGTTGACTTGGTTTTCGACTTGACCCAAGTCGCAGGTGAAGTCGACTTTGGGTGCGACTTCACTTCCTCAGCTTGCTTAGTTGGACTTGAAATTCTTTGGAATGCCTTGCTTGCTTGAATTTCTTCATGTTTGATTGTTCTTCCACCATTTTATGTAACTTAAGACTCTTTATGTTTCTTCTATCTTAAAAACATTTGATTCTATGTCTTGAGTCTTGAATCCTTGAGTATTGGAGTGCATAAGAGAGGTCCAAGTGTATGATCTCATTTCTCCATGAAAATATGCAACTTTGCTTGCTCTGGACTTCATTTGATTTTCATTTGAGTGTTTGAGTTGTCTTGGCCTTCATCTTCACTTGAATCTAGCATTGAGCCGTCTTGATCTGCAAGTTCCGCACTGAAGTCGAAGCTGGAGTTGACTTGGTCTGCGACTTCACCCAAGTCGTATGCGGAATCGACTTGGGATGCAACTTCGGCAGCTCTCGTTCTTGATTTCAACTCTGGATAGAAATGACGAGTCGAAGTCGATGCTGGAGTCGACTTGGTCTGCGACTTCACCCAAGTCGCATGCGGAGTCGACTTCGTTTGCGACTTCGGTAGCTTAGTTCCCCATTTTCAACTCTGGACAAAAATGACGGGCTGAAGTCGCTACTGGAGTCGACTTGGGGATCGACTTGGCCTAAGTCGATGCCTGAGTCGACTTGAAATCGACTTGACCTGTCATGCTTCATTTTCTTCATTTCTATATCCTTTAATCATTTTCACAAACATGTTAGTAACCAAAACTTACTCAAATTGATTTGTTAATCATCAAAATATAGACTTGGCTTATTTTCCACATGTTTCCAACATGTGTAATTTCATTGCATAGTAAAATAAATCATCTTCATATTTTACATTTTAAAAAATTAATACAAAATAACTTAGTTTGTAGAAAAATTAAAAATTTTATGAAAAATATAAATTTCATTGAAATTTCATATAGAATTTGTATTTAATTAGCTATTGCCTTATTAAAAGTATGGTATTAATATAAAAAGACATGGGAATTGAATCATCATTTATAATCCACAAATGATGAGATTCAATAAGCATCAATGAGCTATAAATATAAACAGAAGTAGAATCATGACTAAAGCTGGGCAATACTTTCTTTAGCTTAGTTCATTCACATGTAAAGTAACCTGTGTTGGTCCCAAGTTTATGGCAATAACCCAAGAGGGGAGGGGTGAATTGGGTATTTTAAATTTTTTTACCTAAACAGAAACTTTTTCCCTTTTTAATTTAATCCCCTTAATGAAACAAACAGAGAATATGGAGAGAAATAAAGCAGTAAAACGCAGATAAGCAAGCCACAACAAGAGACACAGTTTTATAGTGGTTCGGGCAACCTTCCCTACTCCACTCTTCCAAGCTCACATCCGTTGTGACTTGGGTTCCACTATTGGATATCAAATACAACTAGAGCAGTAGCTCTCTTCTAGATTCCAGCTCTAAGAGGCTTGCACAAATACAACACAAGTAGGTGATGAGTCACACTCCAGTCACAACACTACTTTGCCTTCACTTGGTGTCGAATTCTAATATCAAACCAAGTGGTAAACATAAATAATGAATCAACAGAAAGAACTACACTTTACAGATTCGTGTAGACAGTTTGTAACACGTGGAAGAACTTGTTGAGAGAGCAGAATGTTCAATAATGACACTTTCAACAAGTTAAAGCACAGTTCTTCACTTGAAGTTGATGTAGATCACTTTAATGCTAGAGAGAGTGGAAGGTAAGCTTATTGAATTCTTCTCTAACCCCTAGCACGTCCTCTTAAATGCTCTTTTATAATGGAGAAATAAATTCGAACGTTTGGTGGTAGGTGGCACACATTTAATGTGCCAATGTTCGAATTTTTTTTACCGTTACAAACCAAGTCGCATGTGGGGTCGACTTGGTATGCGACTTCAGTCAAGTCGCAAAGTGGAGTCGACTTTGGATGCGACTTCACCCAAGTCACAGGCTGGAGTCGACTTCGGATGCGACTTCGATCTTCAACTTTCACTCCAAGTTCCATCTCAGGTTGACTTGGTCTTGGATCTGACCCAAGTCGCAAGTGAGGTCGACTTCGATTGCGACTTCACTATTCGTTTTGCATATGTTGGAACTTAAGATTCTTGCAAGTGATCTTGATACTTCGTTTTTTCTTTCTTATCTTGTTCTTCATATGTTATTCTTGTTTCGTCTTGAAACTTATCATGATATTCTTCTCTTTGAGGGATTTTTCCTTGTGGCCTTGCTTTATGATGATTGTCCTTCTTGATTTTGATGTCCAAATCTTTAATATATAGTTTTCCCTTAATAACACTTCAACTTTGAAGGATTTTATTATGACCATTTGCTCGAGTCGCTTGCCTGGGTCGACTTAAACTTCAACTTCACTCAAGTTGTATCTGGAGTCGACTTGGGTCTACGACTTCACCTAAGTCGTAAGTGGAGTCAACTTTAATTTGCAACTTCACCTATCTCCGAGCCCAAATTAAGCTCTGGAACTTTTTGTTCATTTGAAGTCGATTTTGGAGTCGACTTGGGTCTGCGATTTCACCCAAGTCGTAGGCTAGAGTCGACTTTGACTACGACTTCATCTGTCTCCGTGCCCAATTTAAACTTTGGAACTTTTTGTGCATTTGAAGTCGATTGTGAAGTCGACTTCACCTAAGTCGATGGCTAAGTCGACTTGGGACTGCGACTTGGTCTGCTATGTTCTGAAACTTGAGTTTTTATTCTTTAACAAAACTTGGCAAACCTCATTAGTATCCAATTAATTCTCACATTGAGTTGTTAATCATCAAAACATGGATTGTACTTAATTTGCCTTGACTTCCAACAACCTGTCTTAGTTATAGCATTTTAGTATTATCTTTCTTTCTCCTAGATTTGTCTTGCATGCATTAGCTATTCTTAGCATTTCGAATCTTTCTTAAATGCTTCCCCTTTGGTGAAGAACTTTTTGTTCTAATATATGCTTTAAAATATATTTATATATAATGTGGTATAAATTGTTAATTCATAAGTTTTTATAATAATTTATAAAATGAGTCACACATATATGAAGAAAGTTTTTAATGATTATGTGAAATTAACAACTTTGAGATTGGTATGTAAACCAACAAATTTTTGCAAAGGGCTTGAATAAAATGGGGAAATAGAATGGAAAAGAAAAAAGCGATATTCAAAATGTAAAAGATTTATTGAGAAATAACTAATTGTTTAAGAAATTCAAAAAATTGTCTTGAAAATGGAGAATTTCATTTTATTTATATCACATTAAAATTTTTTTATTACCGATCTTGGATAACTAGGTATTTGAAAGAGGTATATTATTACCCAATATGTTGATAAATATAATCATCTTATTTTAAATTTATTTAATTCCTCTTAGCAAGTGTAATTTCATTTCATAGTAAAATAAATTATCTTCATATTTTATATTTTAAAAAATTAATGCAAAATGACTTATTTTGTAGAAAAATTAAAAATTTTATGAAAAATATAAATTTCATGAAATTTCATATAGAATTTGTATTTAATTAGCTATTCTCACATTAAAAGTATGGTATTAATATAAAAGACATGCGAATTAAATCATCATTTATAATTCACAAAGGGTGAAATTCAATAAGCATCAATGAGCTATAAATATAAACAGATGTAAAATCATGACTAAAGTCGGGCAATGTTTTCTTTAGCTTAGTTCATTCACATGTAAAGTAATCTAACTTGTCTTAGTCAACTTTGAGATTGGTAGTTAAACCAACAAATTTTTACAGAAGACTTGAATAAGATAGAGAAATAGAATGTAAAAGAAAAAAGTGATATTCAAAATGTAAAACATTTATTGAAAATAAGTAATTGTTTAAGAAATTCAAAAAATTGTCTTGAAAATAGAGAATTTTATTTTATTTATATCACATTAAATTTTTTTTATTACCTGTCTTGGATAACTAGGAATCTGACGGAGGTATTTATGCTAATAACTCTACAACTTCGAATCCTATACAACCTTACTCTAATATTTTATACGAACTTAAAGTCAATCATTTGTACATCAAACTACCAACCTTGTGGAAGGTTCTTGAATGCTTTTGAAACAAGTGCTATGTTTATCATAGATTAGGTGAAACTTGTTAAACCCACTCATGAATGGAATGAGATGAGAAGGGGTGAGTAGATAATTTTTTTTTATCAAAAGCGCAAAAAAGGTATTTTTCCCGACTTCCATGCTATTTTTTAAATATCAATCTATATATAACTTCCCCCTGTCATGCTTTTCGTCCCCATCCCACTATAAATTTGACCGTGTACACTTTGCCTCAATGGATTCAAGGCATTTAACTCATTTTTATATATTTTTAAATTTTTTTTATATATCTTTTTATGTAAGTGTATTTAACATTTGTATCAAGTTTTACTATTTTTGGAGATTTTTAAATATATTTTTTAAAAGTTTAAAAATAAAATTTTTTAAAAATAGTAAAACTTGATACACATATTAAATATACTTAGATTAATAGTTATATAAATTTTTTTTGAAAAATAAAAAAATAGATTAAAAAGTACCCGGTATATCAGGTCCCTTACAAATTTACGAAGAATAAGATGAATCTTGTATGGTCATCAGGCTTCGCTAGGGGTGCAACTTGGGTCGGGTAGGTCCGGGTTCGAGTGGAACCTACCCTTACCCATTTTGTAAAAACCTCTACCCTACCCTATTTTAGACTGGGTCGGTCCGGAGCCTACCCTACTCGATTTTCTTAAGAGCGGGTTGGCTCCGGTTCGGTTCTAAAATCGGTTCCTAAAACACGATCTATTTGCAGTTTCAACCTGTGTAAAAAAATTCAATTTATACATACTAAAACATGAATATATTAAAAAAGTGCAATGTATACACAATGAAATCTGTTAAAGAAGAATCAAATAGCATAAGAATTATTATCTCATTAGAATATACTACTTTCAACAATCTTAAGTCCGTCCGATCCAATAAAAAATTGTTTGAAAAACGGATACAACACAAATACACAATAAATACAACTTACGCACAACCCGTTTGTGATCATAAATCCGATAATTAAATTCAAAGTTCAAACATGAATAATATTAGAATTAGGTTAACTCTTCTCATCTCTCAACCATCATCCTTCATTTAGAATACCGTTTCCCTGAAACCATCACTATACACAATCCATGAACTCTTACTGCCATGTATTCTCTCATTCTCACATTCTCCTCTCCAAATGTTGAGCCAACAATAAGGAATTATACATCAGAAACCATGGACAAATCCAAACAAGATCACAAATCCCACAACTTATTGTATATAAAACAACAAAATTTCCAAAAGGAAAAGAAGATGGGGATGACAAGATGAATGAATTCAGATTATATAGATAATATTTATGCGAGTGACATGATTTTCTTAAATGCTATGAATTTGCTTATTCTCATTCCTTCATCAATACAAACACGGGGACACAAATAGGGTCATCAAAGGACTAAAAAATCAATCCCACTGACTAATACTCAAAGCACATGACCAACCTTTGAAAATAAGCTAATTATTAAAATAAACCAGTCCACATAATGATTGTCTACAGGAAAACCGAAACAGGGACAAGAATCAATTGCAGTTCATTCAAAAATTTAGGGGCTAACGGAGGCTTTTATCATTGGAAACCCATTAATTTGGACTCAATGTGTAAAAGCCAGATGCATCCTTGACAACCCACAAATAGATTCAAACAGAAGCTCAGAGGATGCACATTCAAATGATAAACATAGACGAATCAGTGATTTATGAACCCTACTTGCAGAGTAATTTATGAATTTTTTCATCATACAGTATAATCCAATTTCAAATTCCAGGGAAGGAAAAATTCCAAAGCACCACAAAAGCAATCAATGAATTAAACCAAATTATGATAAAGGCTGGGCAGCATTCAAGAAAATATCAAATATCTTCTCAGATTGACGGATCAATATAAAACTCTGCCGAATCGCCGCAAACTGTGGAGGGGAGCTGTGCCGGCGGGGAGGGAGAGAGAGAGGGAGAGAGAGAGAGATCACCGAGCCTTGCCGTGGAGGGAAGCTGTGCCGGCACCTCTGCGGGTTGAATCGTCGTCGTCGAGGGTTGGGGTGGCCATGAACTTCTGCCGCCTACCGTTGCTGCAAATCGGTGAGAAGAATAGCCGAATCGGTGAGAAGAAATGAAGAATAGTCACGAACTACGATCTTCTGCCGCAAAGGAGAAAGGAATTGGGGAAACCGGAAAATTGTGTCGGGAAATTGGGATGGGAATACTGGAATAGCCGAATAGGAATTAGGAATTACGGTGGGACGCTGGTCTGTTGGGGAATAATATATTAAGTATTATAATATATATATATATTGAGATCCGATCCTGTGCAGTCCGCTGTAAAATGGACCCCACACATATTAGATTGTAATGAAACTTTATACAATCATTTATCCATATATAAATCATATTTTAGATGGTTTAGATGTTGAAAAAACCACTTTAAACTTGATATTTACATTAAACTATTTTATTACGTTGATTTTGCACCATTTTAAGATGGGGACTACACACATGTTGGATTTGGATGAAAATTGGTATGCTAATAAAGTGAACAATTCTAAATACAATGGATGGGGTGAATTTTCTATTTATGATCGAGTGGGGCCCACAGTGCATGGACTGCACGGTGCAGTCGCATGCACTGGATTATTTCCCTATATATATATAATATGAAATCCGGGTCGGTTCTGGGTACCCAGAACCGGAATCGACCTCTACCCAAATTTGAACGGGTATTTCATCCAAGGAACCGAACCTACTCTATTTAGGGTACCCATCGGGTCGACCCGCGTACCCGGACCAAGTTGCACCCATAGGCTTCGCCCAAATTGAGTCGTGCGAATGTACGATTGGAAGCGGGAACCCATGACGTAGAAAATGGGACAGCCCCTTAAACCCCCTCACGCCGCAAAAAGAGGGTTTTACAGAACCTGCTCTGTTTTTCAGGAGTCCGGCAGCTTCTCTCTCTCCGCGGTGAAAGAGGAACAGCAGCGACAAGCAATGCTTTGTTGCCGCCATGTCTCGGTGCTCCATTCCAGCTGCAAGCTTCTGTCTTCATATCCCCCTATTTTCTCGCCTCCCCGTCTTCTCTCATCCACATCATCACCACCATTTCCTTCTTCTCTTATCTCCTTCTTTTCGCCCACGCGCTGCTTAGCTTTCTACGAAATTCAAAATAGAGCTTACAGAGCTTCCGCCAGTGCCAGCGCCCTCCAAGAAAGGAAGGACGATGCAGCAGGAGGAGGAGAAAGCTTTTTTGTGGATGAATCTGTCACGTGGAAATCTCTTGGGATTTCTGATCACCTCTCCCGAGCTTTGTCTGATGCTGGACTTCACAGGCCTTCTAAAGTTCAGGTGAGCTATCTCTCATGCCAGCCAGAAGCTGTGATATCTGTAAACTTCTTCACCCCACCCCCATGGAAAGGTGTTCGGATGCTTTACTAGATTTCAACGATTTACTACTTTTTGTATATGCGTGTTCCGATGCCTCTACCCCATTACATTCTCGGATTCAGGAATTTGTGAATTAATAATTTTCTTGCGTAAGTGTTGTTCTCCCGTTTCTATAGGGTGAAAAAGGATACCGACTCTAGCGATTTACTGCATATATTTTCTAGTAGAGAAGCTCAATTAGCAACCTTGCTGTCTGAATTCTACCTTTAGTTCGTTGTACAATAATTCAGTGATGACTCCTTGCCACTCCGTACTGTGTTGCATGTGACCTTGTTGTGGAGGCCGGAATTTCTGACCAGCTAAGCAGTTTGTGATCCGTTTGTTACCTGCTTTTCTAATATTGCCTACTGTTTTGATTGTTCATCTTGCTGTTGGGAGTCTGGTGAGTAAATTTTTTTTTTATTTTTTTTTTATTTTTTTTTCCGTCAACCATTCTGTTTGATATGTGTTGTCTTGGGTAAGCCCTGATGTGACATGGAGGCAACATGTAAATGATCTAACCATTCATGCATATTTGTTCCTTTTTAAAATAATATTTTTTTCTTTGGTTTTAGATAAGCATATTGGAGTTATAGTTGTTGGGTCTTTGGATAACACAATCCATGGGAGAACCATGCTGTTGCATTGAGCCCGTTGAAGGAAATGAGGAGAATCAGTGATGGCTTGGGTTATGCTGCCATTGACGAAACCCAACTTGTGTTTAGCTTCAAGAGCAATATACATGGCATGGCTCCAAGTGTGAGAATATCTGCCACTAAGATTTGATAAACTAAGGCTTCGTTTGCTTGCACGGGCACTTCAGTGGTTCTGCCAGTTGCTCAGCATTTTGGATAAGCTGTTTGCATCTGTTTACGCTGCTAGGAAGCACTGTGGTGGCCAAACGATTTCTTCTTCTTGATGTGGAAAAGCAATGGCAGCAATCAAACCATGTGCCCAGATGAAGCCTAAAAAGGGTACATGGGCTATCTAAATGATGAAGGAAAGATGGTGGAGAGGCAGAGAGATATTTCACTAGAGGCACTAAAATGGTACATGTGTCTAGATGATTTGGCTGAATCAGTTGAAGAATAGACATTGACGTTATTTGTTTTATTGCTGCCATTGTTACCCCCAACAAGTGTTTGTAGAGGTCACAGAAAGTGCTCTCTGTACCATAATAAATTTGAGTTGAAAATATTTCTTTATTAACATTGAATAAATAATACATATATTTACACACAGATGTTCTAACAACTGATCTCTGTTTACAAATCATATCCAATTATATCAACTATAGCCTCCATAACAGGACAATGATTTCCATAATTAATCATATCAGCTATAACTTCCAGATGCTTAACAAATAGCTTTTGAGCAACAAAAGAAATTGGTACTTTTAGACTGATGTCTTGTTATGTGTTTTGTTAGTCTACCAATTGTGATGATGATAATAAGATAGACTTCTCTTAGGCTAGTTTCTACAGAATATATAATCATTGTTGCGTAGAGGTGCAACTTGGTTCGGTTAACCTAACCTCAGTGTACCTAATCCGAAAAATTTCAAGCTTCTGATTTGGAGAATCGGTAGTTTGGGTTGAACACAAGCCGGATAATAGTCTAGGTTGATTTTGTGTACACAAACCTAGCCCGAAAATTGCATTGAAAACCTAAAAGGTAAAAACCAAATACCCCTCATCACTTTTTGTTTGATGCCCCACCAAAATTCTACCCCAAAACTAGCTTTTTGAAAAAATTCCATGTTGATCGTCTTCTTTCTTGATGACATTGTTCATAGCCAAGTTCCAATCGGCCATCTTCATTCTTCCATCTACTAATTCTAACCACTTCAAAAGCATCTATTTTAGGTAAAGATTCCTAGTTAACCGATAAATCAATTTGATCTTTATTTCCTCTCTTCACAGCTACTCGTTGAAGCCCATGAGCCTTTAATCTTATTCTCTGTTGCCAACTGATCCACCTTGTTTGATTAAGACCAAGTTCCTTCTGTGCAATACAGTGGCAGTTCCGGTGGCTGATAGATTGCTTGACTAGTGGTGGTTTCTAATGCTACCTCTACTCATACAGGCTTTTCCTTAAGTTGGCTGATTAGCCATGTAATAACTTATAGATGTTCTTAATGTGCAACATCTAATCTGTGAGAGATACGCCTGTCCAGCTCCTTTTGGATCCTAAGGTCCTGCTAGCGGGTACAATATGTGTGATCATCAAATGTTTAACTTCAAATGTTTAACTCCTGTTGGACCCCTAGTCCAACTAGTTAGTCTATCCCTATGTTGTCCTTGTAAACCGCTCTAGTTTAGCCTGTAAAAGATGTAACTAATTAGACATAGTAGCTTCTAGTTTGTTGCTGAGAAAATGGCTAACTACCCTTATCACCTGTTCATAATTGGTTCTAGTTTAGCTGTTGGCTCATAGAGTGCTGGACAACCATCATTCTTAGCGCATGTTTGTTTAACACCAAAACATTTCAATCTAAAACTTTTCACTCTCCATAAATATCTTATTTTTTAATTATTTTTTCACATGTGCTATACAATTACCCTACCTTTCATCATTACCCCTATCATAACACATCATTTTTTTCAAATTCAAAAACTTTTACACAAAAAATCTTTAATCCAAAAGTTTTATCACTTCCCAGACACACCCTTAAGCTATTTCTTGGTCCAATTAAACCTCTAGTCCTTGTCCACCTCTCTAGATTACTGGCTCAGACATCGGACCGAACTAGTAGGTTGTTCTCCTAGATTGTGCTCCAGGGTCCGGGCTACTTGCTCAGTCGTCCACTAAGCCACACATAGTCATCGGCTCCTTGCCCAGCTCCTTCCCCAGCACTCAGCTAACATGCTTGGCTGACACGTGTCTTCCTTTCTTGTCTTGCCTGCAGCCTTGCCTCGTGACTGATCCAGGCCACCCAGGGTTGCTCATGTTTTCAGAAAACTCTTTCTTGTCTCCACGCTGCAATTACTCACAAAATGGTTTGATCATGCTTACATGCTGTTGATCTTCATGAATCCAAGTCATCGTAAGTCTGCCTGATTGATTGATCACAGTTGTTAGCTTAGTAGCATTAATCAGATGATTGTCGCTATATCTGCTTTGATTGTTCATTTTGCAAGCTTTTGGTTGAAGGGAGGCATTGTGTTTTTTCTGATTCTCCAATTAGTGGGATCACTTAGGCTGCAGGATCTGCACACGCGCGCGCACGCACACACATATAGTGAGGAGATTTTGAGAACTGTCACTCTTTTCCTGTTAATTTTTTAATTTCCATTTGAATCTGTCATCATGTGAGAGATTACGCAGTATTGTCTAATCTTATTTATCAGGACTTACTTGTTTCTGGGCAGGCTGCTTGTGTGCCATCTATACTTTCAGGTAAGGATACGGTAATCGCAGCAGAGACTGGAAGTGGGAAAACACATGGATACCTAGTTCCCTTGTTTGAAAGGTTATTTGTCCCCACTGATTCACCTGGCATTTCGAATGAGACTCAAGTGTGTGCTCAGCAGCGGAAACTTCTTCTTGTCCTTTGCCCAAATGTCATGTTATGTGAGCAAGTAGTCCGCATGGCTAACTGTCTCTGCAGCAGTCATGGAGAACCTCTTCTAAAAGTTAATGCTGTCTGCGGGCAATATGTAAGTACCTTTTGCTTCTCATCAAAGAGTAATTGGATGTATTTTTTTCCATTGTCACTGTTATATGCGGCAGAAGCTGCAGTATTTAACATGGGAAATGCACGATGGCTGGCCTGTGATATACCCTATAGTCCTTCGAGTTATCACCATCCCATGGGTAAGGATTCAATATGTACATATATACCAAGCTTTGATACATATAGGTGTTGAGTTCTTTTTCAATTTTTATGTGGGCTCCACATGTAAGATTTATGTATGCCAAATTTCCCATTTTTTGAACATATTTTTAATAATTTCAAAAATTAATATTTTCCCTCATTAAACGTTATATGGGTTAGTCCTTCGAGTTATCACCATCCCATGGGTAAGGATTCAATATGTACATATATACCAAGCTTTGATACATATAGGTGTTGAGTTCTTTTTCAATTTTTATGTGGGCTCCACATGTAAGATTTATGTATGCCAAATTTCCCATTTTTTGAACATATTTTTAATAATTTCAAAAATTAATATTTTCCCTCATTAAACGTTATATGGGTTATAAACGGTTGATTTTTGAATTATAAAAGAATATATAACAAAATCCAAACATGATAAAATTTGGTAACATGTTAAAAAAAAAAAACTTTGATATAATTTGATATCTTAATGGCCTAACTACCATAATTTTTCTAAGAGTACCTCTTCATCCTAATCATTTTTCCACATTTTTATATAATTGGGTTACCTATTTTAACTTTATTCTCTTTCTTCATAATCGTTACTCTTATCATATTACATTATTCTCTCAAATTTAAAAAAAAATTCCTATATCCACTTTCACACTTTTACTTTTTCATCTTTCCACTCGGACCCTAAACTGAATATATGGATGGGTGTGTTTGTTAATACTAAAAACCTTTCAAACTTTTCACTCTTTATAACTACTTTATTTCTTAATTATTTTTTTTACTTCTTCTTATACAATTGCCCCATATATTTAACCAATTTATTTTAACTTTATTTTCTTTACTCATCATTATTGCCCCTATCATATCACATAATTTTCTCTTATTTCAAAACATTTATATTTATCGAATCTTAGTACATATGTATGTATTGAATCATTACTTCATCACAGGGTTGACTTGCAGTTTGGATAGGATGGATCATTGGTTCAATGTGGCTAACCTTTCTGGAACTCTCCCAAATTGGAACATCACAATTCCCCAGTCACGGAATATTGTTTGCTTAAACTTTTTTTTATCATGCGTATTTGCAAGTTGTTGGTAGGAGCTCTAATAGATCATAATGAATTTTTTGGGTTGTTCTATTTTACTATTGGATGAATCATATAGACAGTCTGGGTATCTAATCACAAAGTTATATGAATTGACAGTAAGGACATTAGACACATCTCATGTCGGCAACAACTTTGATGAGCTTTGAAATAGGAAGTTCTGCTTAAGTTGGCATTGAATGATTATATAGCTATAAGAAGTAAAACATTTTCATCTCAGGGTTGGCCGGTTGTTCAACCTGATATTCTTGTCTCTACACCAGCTGCCCTTTTGAATTGTCTCTTTGCCCACAATCCAGATAAGGGATGGAGGATGCGATTTCTACGTGATGTGAAATATGTGGTAATTGTCCTCTCTCCCACATGCAAACTTATAAGCTTGGTTCAACATTCTTCTGATTTAATTGTTTATTTTATTTTTTTAATAATGTATTTTTCTTCTAGGACTTGTTTCATGATTTCATGCATAATTGGGCAGGTTTTCGATGAAGCAGACATGCTGCTCTGTGGAAGTTTTCAGAATCAAGTCATTTCTCTCATAAACTTTTTACGTTTTGATGAAAAAAAATTGTCTAAGATTCAAGGCTCTACACTTGAGAATTCAGAAAAGTTAAACATGGATGCTGCAGTAGATTCTCTACCAGAAGATGAGGAACTTCTGACCGTCAGCAACTCCTTCGAAGAGGATGACGGTGAGGATGCTTTTAACCTTGAAGACGTTAAAATGGAGGAGAATGGAGAGACAAAAAGTAGCTCTTATAAAAGTAAAGACTGGAGGCGGGTTCGGAAAACCTACATTCGCAGTAAGCAGTACATTTTTGTAGCTGCCACTCTTCCTGAAAGTGGCAAGAAAACTGCTGGTGGAGTATTAAAACGTATGTTCCCAGCAGCTAGTTGGATTAGTGGAAATTATCTACATTGTTACAATCCAAGGTGCAAAAGCTTTGACTTATTTCTCATTCGACTTGTTTCTCTTTCCTTCTTCTTTGTTTTTTGTTTTGTTTTGTTTTTTTTTTTTGTGTGGGGGGTGGGGGTTGAGAAGTGATAAAACTTTTGGTGAAAAGTTTTTGGTGTAAAAGTTTTTAAAATGGGAAAAATGATGTGATATGGTATGGGTAATAATGAAGAGTAAAGAAAATAAAGTTAAAATAGATATGATAGTTGTACGGGTAGTTGTGTAGAAATGATTGAAAATTAGGATAGTTGTATAGGAAAATGTGAAAAAATAATTAAAAAATATGGTCGTTATGGAGAGTAAAAAGTTTTAGTTTAAAAAGTTTTTATGAAAAACAAACATACCCTTTTTTTTTTTTTTAAATTAAGCATTGTCTAAGATATTTCATAGGCGAGGAGTGCAAGTTATCTTGTTTAGCTGTCAAATTTTTTTTGGGCTTAATGTTCTGCTTTTTTAGTGATTCTTTTGGTTTCCATTCATAGCTTATTCTAGTGGTTGTCTGTCTCATTCGGTTGCTCTCACATAGTTCATTCTCTTTTTTCTGGAATATTTTGTTGTTTATTATATTTTCTTCTTTGCATTTGAGGGAATTCTTTCCATCCATTTTCATTTTGCATAAATTTCAGAATGTCAGCTCTGGGGAGATGTAAAAGTAAAGTTGGAAAGGGAAATTTTTTTAAAAAGTGAAAAAATAATGCGATCTGATGGGGGCAATAACTAGGAGTAAAGAGAATAGAGTTAGATAGATAGTTGTATGAAAAACTATAAAAAATGATTGAAATGTAGAGGACAATTGAAAAAGTAGAGTAGTTAGGTAGTTAAGATATTAAATTATGTCAAAAAGGTGTGTAGGAAGAAGTGGTAATTTTTTTTAATCTGTTCCCAAACAGCAACTTGAATTTTGCGGTTTAGTGCCTTGTTCTCTCACTGAAGAATTTTTGTGTGATGGTTTAGCATTTTGAGCAAAGATTTCTCATTTTACAAACTAGTGAATGGCAAAATGTACAATCTTTTGCACCTCTTTGAGCAATATGTGTATGATTCACTTAGTGCTCCAGGTTAGCAGTTCCAATAGGCCAAATGCTGTTTCTGCAATTTTTTTTTCAGTTCAATAGCTGTTTAACTGTAGCTGTCCAGTATTTTAGTGGCCTGAGAATTGTATTTATGAGAAACAATATATATATTTTCAGGGAACTTCATCAAAAAGAATTTGGAATATTAGAAAATGAGAATTATGAAATTTCATGATAAGTAAAGAAAAACATACCAATGGAGCATAGCTCAGTCGCGACTTCTGCCAGCAAAGTTGTTGTGAGTGGTTTGAATTCCCGTTTCACCCCCCGTTTATGTGTGGGAGTTGTACATCTCCCACGTGTGTGGGAGCTGTGGTATTCCACGTGAGGAGTGTTTGATCTCCTCATTTGTAGAAGAAAATTTGTAAGGGTACTAAAGGGATTAATTTATAAGATGAAATGAAGAAAAGGGCTCTTGAGCTTGACTGTAACATGTGGAGATGAGATGTAATATAAGGAATAAAAAAAGATAATACACATTTAGAATTAAAAAACACCATTTTAAAAACTAATATTCTATTGATAATATATATGAGATACAGATGAGTGTAAATAGAGTGCAACTGTAGGTGAAGAAAAAAATTACTTGGGGCATTTTATGTCATATTTCAAGACATGATGATGAGGCATTATGACATTGCATGTTTGAGGCATGATGTGGAACATGCAGGTGGTTTAAGCAGCATAGAGATGTTGATCGCAAAGCTATGAACTACGTTGTAAGAAAAAATGCTCATTGATTCATTTTATTAGGGGAAAAAATTACATGGGGCATTTTATGTCGTTTTTCAAGACATGAAGATGAGGCATGATGACATTGCATGTTTAAGGCATGATGTGGAACGTGCAGGTGGTTTAAGCAGCATAGAGATGTTGATCGCAAAGCTATGAACTACATTGTAAGGAAAAATGCTCATTGATTCATGTTATTGGGGGAATGATTCTTGTGATTTTCTTATCAGCCTGCGAGTTGATGACACTTGTCCCATACTGGTTAGGAACTACCTATGTAAAGTACCTTGATTGAATTGATTTGATTATTGATGACATATTTGATTAAATTGAGTGCTTACTCCCTAATGTCCTCTCTCCTCTCTTATTTCCATTTCCTTCCCACTTCTCTACATTACATCTTATCCAAGATTCGATCAACTAATGTGGATCCTATGATTGACTCATTGATGTGATGGCTGCATAATGAAGAGGGATAGTGCATGATGATGAAGTGTAATGACAAGGCATGGGCTGCATAATGAAGAGTGATAATGCATGGTGATGAAGTGTAATGACAAGGCATGAGTAGGCATGACGTCATTGCGCATTGGTATTTCCCTTGACTACTCAATGGCTATATTTGCCCCTTATGGAGATTTTTAAGATCTAGAATGAAGTGTTTTTTTTCGAGGAGGGCACCACCAACAATTCAAACTCAATTCAATAAAGTTGGGGCTCTATTTGACGAGTGGGTTGAGGGCCAAAAGGAAAAAGAATGGGATGATTCTGTACTTGGTGTAATGGAAAGTTGAGTCTATTGAACATGCAATGTGGCATGGATAAAGTAGCTAAGGCTATGGTACTTGGCAAGCGAATTCAAGGCCAAAGCAAGAGGAATTGGAGGTTATGTACTTGCTATAATGAAAAGGTGAACATGTTGAATAGACAGTGTGGCATAAGGATGCACGAGGTGCCTACTTTGGTGCATATGATACTTCCTTCAACGTATAAACCATATTATCCTTTCCTTTCAATTCTTATACCTGTGGTTGTTCAACATGTATTTCCTCTTTTAGTAAGCTGTTGAGAAAGATAGACTTAGCATCAAGTTGAAATAAGGTCCATTTTTAATAGCGCCACATTGAAGATAGCATGAACAATATTAAGTCTAGCAATTGCAGCAAATGTTTCGAAGAAATCAATACTTGGTTGCTGAAAATACCCTTTGCCACAAGTCTTGCTTTGCGCTTTGCAATTGACCTATCTAAATTAAACTTCGTTTTAAAGACCCATTTGAAAACTTGTCTAGTTGCTTTTTGGGTCCTTCAATTCGATTAGTGCCATCCAATAAGGTGCTGTAGCAGGAGATTTAGTCCCAAGCATTAACTTGATTCGGTGATCAATAGGTTGCTTAGGAGGAAGTTCTCTTGGCAACCGTAGTGGCATGATATCCTCGTATTCCTACAATACATCAATGATCACCTTAGGTACCTCAATGCCTAATAAAAATCCCTTCCTCTTTGAGTGTTGTCAGGCAGGTGTGATTCCCTTCCTCAAGTCATCTTTTAGTTGAAGTGCAAATACTAGCTCCACACATCCTTGGCTTATATAAAACGAAAAAAGCAACGGAACAAGGAGTAAAATGACCCCTGACAAATATTACTTTGAGATGTGGAGTTATCTACCTTGAGCACTTGCAATAATGTCCAAACCCAATATCACCTAGGTACTTCTACGTCAGGTAGGAAAGGCTAGAGACTACATTATTTCAAGAGGAGTAGAGTAGATTAAGGGCCATTGTTTCCTTTTAGCTTGAAAGGGCATGACTCGCCTTATGAGCCTTTCTAGTTCTTCTTTGGAGTTGCGACTGTCGTGTGTATCGTAGTGTTGTACCTCTTGTTTGGTGAAGAGTGGGTATTTATAGTAATCCTATGGGAGGGGGTCTCACATACTACATGGCGGAGTAACTTAATGACAGGGCGAATGCAGATTTACTACCTCATGCTTAGCTAAGAGGACATCTTCATCTTTTCATTTCAAATTTTGGAGAATTACATGAAATGCTTTTTCCTCTATTTCAATTGTGGGGATTAAACATGTCATTTTGTAACTCTTGCAGCAGGGGGCGCTTAATGTGAAGTTGGTGGCGCCCCTACTCACTTGAAGTATGAGAGAGGGAAGTGTGGCATCCTCTTGATGCCACAAGACGAGGTGCCAAGGTGGCACCCCTATGTGGTGGCCGACAATTGGACAATTAGGAGGCACAAATTTATTTAGATAGAGGGTTGTAAGAGAATCAAAATGAAAATATGGCAAAAAATTATTAAGGACATGAAAATGTTGAAACTTTGTGGGAGCAAATTTCATGATCAACAAAAACGATGCTACAAATACTTGAAGCTGATCCCACATAGATGAAAACAACTTATGGTGATGAAGCCATGCATTGAAATTGGAAGCGGTGGACATGATGTATCGCAATATGATAATTTTGAAAGGCCTCCATGTCTTGAAAACAATAAACACAAAGTGAGTGATACCTCAATTTAAGGAAAAGCCAACTACCACATTGAGTGTGAGATGGATTCAAATATCGGCTGATACCGAATAGGGGTGTTAACGGATCGGGTTGGACGGGTTGGAGTCTAATCCTAATCCTAACCCATTTAAAATATCTCAACCCTAATCCGTTTATTAACTCATTTAAAAAACCTCAACCCTAACCCATTTAGAACCCATTTAATAAACGGGTTGGTGAGTTGTTAACGGGTTATATAGCAAATAACCTGAAAGCCTAAACTCTAGTAGATGATGATCTCGCAGGGAGAGACGAGAGGGTGTTTTCGGCATAGGGAAAATGGAAATAGGACAGCAATGGGAAAATAGAATTAGGACAGCTGTGGAAAAACGAAAAATTATATGACTTGAGGAAGACTTAGAGAGAGAAAATAACCAAGGTGTTTACATGTATATATATATAAAACTTTAATGAGTTAAGCGAGTTAAATGGGTTGAATGAATTAAACGGGTTGAACAAGTTATATGGGTTAAATGGGTTACTAAACGGGTTGATGATTTATAAAATTTCAACCTTAATCCATTTATTTAATTAAATGGTTAAACGGGTTGACGGATCATAATCAATTTATTCAAAAATCCCAACCCAAACCCATTTATAAACGGGTTGGACGAGCGGGTTGACGGGTTGACCATGACCATTAACACCCCTAATACCGAGGCATAGTAGCTGTATCTTAGTCGTATCGGCAATCCTCGATCTAGGATACCAGGTTGTTTTCCTAATGTTGTAAGAACCGAACCGGTTAACGAACCGGTCAAGAGATTAGTTTTGGTTCAACCTGTTCAACTGTTTCTGGAAACCAGATTGAACCGGTGTGTTAGTAATTTTTGAAAAATATATGACGAATTTATAAAATAAAAGCTTAAAATTCAAACTTACAAATTTAATTTCTATTTTCATAAATTATAATTATAAAATGTCATGTATTTATTTTTGCTGTAATAAATTACACATGAATTATAGAATTTATAGTGACATGTGCGATTCATAGCTCATAGCACATTGCAGGCTTGCGGTGGGGGTGGATAATTGGACCACCTAACTCAATTTGCATCACACTCATGAAGTTTGTATGTGAGCTAGGATTCAATTTAGGCATCTAGCATGTGACCTACCAGGTGGTTGCACCCATCCATATAAAGTTGTTTATCAGGTTGCGTAGTTTTGAACTACTCATTAAAGCCCACTTGTAAAAAACTTATAAGATCATGTGTGCAACACTCTAGCTTCCAATTGCATGCTGTATGCATTCCCTTTAGGCAAATGCACTAATGATTGAGATTTGGAGTCGCCACCAGTTTTTGAGGAAAAACTGGAAAATAATGTCATATTCAACTAGTCCACATCAGAGATTCTAGGGAAGTTGCTTAGTTGTGCAAAGGGAAGGGTTTAGGCACCCTTTGCACCCCAAAAATGGGTTTCCATAAGTGTTTATTGCATTTTTTACTCAGACAGATTTCATTGTACTTTGGTTGGTTTTGACAAGATTTTTTGATGGTTTTGTAAGCTGCATGTAGGATTCCATTTGATTCCAACAAATTGTTCAAATTTCATTTCCATACCAGAATATTTCACAAAGGAAGTTCAATTTCAGCACTAGTGTAGAAAGATTCAGCAACACACCATGAGTCCAAAAATAGTGCAAAATTTCAGCAATGCACCATTGGAAGTCCTATTCCAGCCACTGATTCTTCTCAAATATATCAAACCAATGATAGAGAATTAAATGCCCAAAAATCACGAACAAGTTCAAACAAAACAGTAAATCTCACAGCCCATTCCATATATTTTCTTTTATTCAACTGACATGTTTTATTGAACTCAGAAATCTGTTTTCTTCAATCTTCTCACTAATGAAAACGGAGACATGAATTTGATCATCGAGTGGCTGCAAATGGCTCTTAATTAACTCATACACAAAACATTCAAAACAGAGATTATATGAGACTGTCAGAATCATAGAAATGATCAAATCAAGGTGTGTAGCCAGTATTTATTTCATGCATAAACTCATGTATGCAGAAACAGAAAATAGGTTATTCAAAGCATAAAAACCGATTAACAACATGCTCAACCGAAAATCCAAACAGTAGCATGAATCAAAACAGCAATCAAGTTTCAAAACTAAGAATAGAGAGAAGGTTCAAAACTGCCCAGAAAATCCTTCTGATGACCATGGGGAATGAGATCTCTCACTCCAGCCATCATGGGCAAGCACAAAAATGAACCATCTAAAGATCAGAGAAAACAGAAATGACATGCAGCATTCAATACCAATGAAAACTGTTTTATTCTATACAGATTTATTGAAAACAGATGTTAAATGAAAGGCTACATGGCTACCAGATTTGTTAAACCAAAATAGTTTCAATAATCATACCTGATCAAGAACTAAAGAAAGCTGAAATCTCTCAAAATCTGTTGGGAATCTCACTACCAATCTAAAGGATAGACAACCAGAAACTTGCAGCCCAAAGAAGAGCCAAATACTAACAGTTCCTCTCTCCCCCTTGAGCTCCAACAGCTACTCCTTCCCAAAAAACGTGAGAGGATCTCTCCCTCCTCAGAAAACTCTCTCCCTTAGAAAAAATATCACCATTCTCGTTTTCCCAGCCCACAAGCAGAAAAGAACAGCTCCCTCTCACTTGCCTAGCCTCCCCATGCAGAAAACTAAAGAGAGATTATATACCCCATGCATTAGGGTCTTAGGAAAGTGCATGAAAGCTTCCTAGTGGTCCCCATATGCAATAAAGCATCCAACCAAAACAAGACAGCTCATCCAAACAGTTAGTGGGTGAACAAAATGCACAACAAGGCTCAAGTTCTATCAAAATTACAAAACAGCATTTGTTTTAAGAATTACCAACACAACCTTAAGTTTTCAAAATGCCAAAAATGCACCACACAAATGACAAATTATTAAAACATAATTGCAAAACAAACTATATCAAATCAAAACAAAACAAGAAAGGGTGTCTACACATGCACATTCATAAATTAAAGCAACAAAAGTAAGGAGAGAAACCGGGGCAAACCAATCACCGAATAAATTAAAATGAGGTCGTTTCATTTTTCTAAGAGAAATTGAACATGAACCAGTTCACCCAGATGTTTTGCATGTTGTTGAACCAGTTGTTAAATCGGTTTCAAACGGCTTAATTAGAGAAATTGGAATTGAGATGAATTGGACCTGTCAGGTGACGGATTCTTGATCGAACTGGTTGAACCGACCAGTTTGATTTGGTTCTTATAACATTGGTTTCGGCTGGTTTTGAAAAATTAGGCGTATTGGTTGTATCAATCGATATATGGGGTGCATCAGCCAAATAATTTTTTTTTGAAAAGCTATTATTTTTTCACTCTTTCGCATATTTTCTTTTTTCAAAACTTCTCCCTTATGATATACTCATTTTTACGATACTGTCTTTTCTCACAACTAGGTAAAGTTTCATTTTATTTATTTTTCGTTTTTAAAAATCTACAAATTTTAAAAACTATTCCAAAAAGTAAAAAAAGGAAACTTTTCATCAGTTACATATTTCCTTTTTATAGTAATATTGCTGGTTTTTTTGTGAATTAAGTAAAATTTAAGAATGTTTTTAATTTACAAAAAATTTAAAAATTTTAGAAATAAACTTGGAGTCCTCAAAAATAAAAACTTATCAACTTTTTGTGGATTTTGCCTCATGTTCATGGAAATATATATTATTTATGAATTATGATTAATTAATTTATGATTTATTTATTTATTTTTTTACTTTTGTCATATTTGATTTTATTTTGTATTAAGTATGTTGAATTGTTAATGAGTTTATCTATCTTATTTATGATTTGTTTTTCAGATAAAATTCATATTGTATATTGTTATCATATACAACTACTTATAAAAGAAAATGGACTGATACACTATCCTATATATAGGCAAAATGTTAATTAATTATATATTCTTGCATTTCGCAATTTTATGAATTTGTTATGTATTTTTCATATTTCTTGACATTAAAAAAAATCTGCCCAATATGGTCTGATACCGATACAAAACAGGCATATTGTATCATTTTCAGAGAGGACCGATACGCCACTCGATGTTGATATTCCGAACCATAGTTTGTGACCCTTGGAGGGGGATCACAATTCCCTAAGGTGTTGAGGTATGGCCCAACTAAG
Organism: Annona cherimola; assembly: GCA_030490835.1. Lineage (NCBI taxonomy): Eukaryota > Viridiplantae > Streptophyta > Magnoliopsida > Magnoliales > Annonaceae > Annona > Annona cherimola. The sequence continues at coordinate 41,186,909 of CM059977.1, read as the reverse complement.
GAAGTCTTGGTACTTTGCACCCACTTGGATTTTTCTTCATCGTTAAAGGAGATCCAAATGAGATGGTCAGTTGAAGCGATAACTACTGCCTCATTAATACTAAAATTCCAAAAGTGGATGTGGCTTCATTTTATGATGACAGGTTGGCAGGAAATTAATATCAGTGGATGAAAAAGTCATTTAGAATGTTAAGAGGTTGGATTTTGCATGAGTCGGGTCTTCTTCTTCTTCTTTTTTTTTTTTTTTTGGGATGATGGGAGGTCATTTGTATTTTCATATTATCCTTCTGCAACCCACCTATTTCTCGTGGAGTTTGGGCAACCCTATTCACAAAAGCACTATGATTGAAAATTTGTTTTAATAATTCTATTTCATCCAATCTCTCTTGCTCATTTCCACTGCCAGCTTCTCTCGTGCACATGCATAAAATAATGGCCTCTTCTCTAACCTAGTCTCCTTTTCCCTAGCCCATTCCCCAGTTCTCGAGACTTCAACAACATGTTTTGACTACTATCCATCCCCTTTAATATCTAGGTCATGATGAAACTCTCCCAATTCTATTGTTTTTATCTTTTTTCACGTTTTTAGCCTTTGTAAAGTGTACAGCTCTGACACAAATGGTTAACTTCATCTGGATTTTACTTTTGGAGGTGTGTGGGGAAAAATCCAATTTTCTTACTGCTTGACCATTCAAATTGCTCCTTAAATCTTGTTACACTCCGTTATTTATACTTTTCACATTATAAAAATTGCGTCTTTTCTCTAAAGGATTCTCAAGGATCATTTTGAATGATTCTAAGCGATATTAAGGCTTTATCACTCCATTTCTTATACTTAATTTGAAGATCATAGGAATTGCATTTTGTCCCAAAAGGATTTCCCAAAGATCATTTTGAATGTTTCTAAGCAATATTAAGGCTTTATCTTGCTCTTACAATTTTTTTGCCTTTGACATATAATACCTGAAAAATGCATCAAAAAAAGATTGAACTTCCTTTGCTTGCAAATTCAACCTTAACAACTTTCACCAGAATACATAAACATGAATATTATGCGATAAGCAGATATCAACAATGCAGACCAAAAAGGAACTGTAGTTTAACATTGATTAGCATCATTTTGTTATTTAGCGATCAATAGTAGTTTTAATTCGCTAAATAATAGTTTTAATTAATTCTTAACTAATTATTAACTAATATTCTGATAAATATTTAAAAGCCCATAAATAACATTTTCCTGTCAAAGACTTGCTAATAAACAGTAATGTATCAAAACATGATGCATCATGAGATGGATAGATGTTAGTTAATGGGTATAGCGTCATAAAATGATGCATAGTTTTATTTTATTATTATTATTATTTTTAAAATGCATGCATCTTTGTTATGTAACAGATTCATGTACCTTAGCTATGCTTTTGGGCAACCATTTCATTCTCTATCTGATGGTTGCCTTAATTGGATTGGTTATGATGTCCTGACTGCATAGAACTTCAATGCTTACTTGATAACATGAATTTGCTGTTGCTTGGTGCAGATTGGAGCAGAGATGGATTGAAGTTACAACAGATACAAAGGTGGATGTTCTTGTGGATGCTGTAAAACATCTTCTTGACTCCCATGCAATCGATCCTGATCATAGTGTTAGTCGGACTATGGTGTTTGCAAATACTGTTGATGCAGTTGAATCAGTGGCTAAAATATTGCAGAGAGTTGGTGTCAATTGCATTTGTTATCACAGTAGCAGTTCTCTGGAGGAGCGGGCTGAGGCTTTGATTGATTTCCGAAAAAGGGGAGGGGTACTTGTGTGCACTGATGCTGCCGCTCGTGGCCTTGACATTGCAGATGTGGCACATGTTATTCAGGTACTTCGTGGAACCTCTTCGTATAATTTGTTTGGAAAGTTAAATTTCAAGGTTAGCCATACAATTATGCTTTCAATCTTCATGATGTAAACAAAATTTTTTTGTGGTAATTACCATTTCAGACAGAGCAATTGGAAATATCCTAGTGTGAAATCCACATTCATAGGATCCCAAATATGCGTCTCCACATTTTTATGTAATCAGAATGTATTTTAAAACACCTATCTTGCTTTTGTTTATTAAAATGTTGACAACACATGATAAATATTATATTATATCATATATATCTTGCTTTTGTTTATTAAGATGTTGACAACACATGATAATATTATATTATATTGTATCATATATAGAACATAAAAATTTCATTGAAGTGGTAACGTCATGTGAAATATAGCCATTGGTCAAGGATCAATTTACACTGTTGCTATTATTTTTGGGCTTGGTTTCCAATGCTGTAAGCAATGCAACGGGTGAATGTCCGAATGGCAGCAATGTTAATCCAATTGAAGCGAGATGTCTGAATGGATGTTTGATGTGGCAGCCATCTGGCTGCATGCTTCATTCCAAACAACAGCAACCACAACTATTCATGATCTATAAATAGTAGTGCAGCCAAGAGATTGAATTCACTCAACCTCGCCCATCTCCTTTTTCTTCAAGATGTCCACTGTCATTGCCTTGCTTTAGACATTCCATTGTCTCCTTTCAAACATTCATTGTGATGTCTTGATTCAGACACAGGCAGTTCTTGTCCTGATTTAGACATTACTTGTACAAATTATTATTTTGCAAGTTTGTCAGTTGGTTTTGAAATGTCTCTCTATTCGACCAAGCAGTGTGTGCCTAGAAGAGGAGCTACTTCCTGTTCTAATTTGGGTTTCACTTTTCATATCATAGGAACAAATGCAAATTACCCTAAACAGGAAATAGGATAGCAAATTGCCTCAAAAAAAGTGATGTTTTAACATACCCAAAGTGAAGCTTGGTTTTATTTTTCATGTTTACCAGTTTCCTTGATTTTTCCTCTTTCCCTCATATTTGGTCAAACATGTACTCTTTAAACTTTCCACTTTCCACAAGCCATATATGTAAAATCACCATTTGCTGAAACCTTTCAAGAAAATCAGTTCTATTATTAAATTTGGTTCTGGTATCTTACTCATAATTTGAAGTACTAACTGTTACTCTTATGCTGTGTTCAAGGCTGAGTTTGCAACTTGTGCAGTAGATTTTCTTCATAGAATTGGCCGTACAGCAAGAGCGGGTCAATCTGGACTTGTCACAAGCTTATACACAGAGTTGAACCGTGATCTTGTATATGCTGTGCGTCAAGCTGGGAAGCTGGGAGAGCCTGTGGTAATTCTTTTGTTACTGGCATCATCAAAAACCTGCAATATTTTCCTTAATTAGCCACAACTACTATTTCTCTTCTCGTTCAAGATATGAAACATAACCAACATAAAACCCTAAAAGATCCATACTCCATACACAACTTCAACAAAATCAATAAAAATCGACGATATTATTGGCTATTTTTATCTTTTTTGGGTTGTATCATGCTTCCACCCTTTTTCGTTTTTTGACTGACTGGCTGTATTGTTGGCATGGTCATCTATGGACAGATGATCATTCCTGTTACTTCATCTCATCATTCTTCAATCTATTGGGATGAGCTGTAAGCGTCATGTCATCTTTGCATCCTCAAGATCACTTTCATACAGTTGTGAGAGGTATCTTTCACCATTACATAGACATGTCCCATAGTACACAAACCAAGGGTTATATTACAGTTGTCCTAAATAGCTTTATTAACACATACTGAAACTAGTCTGTGAAAAGAAAACCTGTCTTGAATCTGCATTTGAAGGGCATTCCATTTAGTACCCTCTTTACTGGACTCTCCCAGCTCTTGGGTCCAGTTAAGTCTAGTTTCTCTTGTTTACATTCTAAAGAAAACTTAATATGAGCTAGAAGCTCAATAAGTAAAACAAGTGCCCTTGATAAAAATTACTGATATAACTACTAGTCATGAAGAGGAATATTCTTTCAAAGCGTGAACCCTTTAACTGAGAACGAGCCTGATCTCAATGGTCCAAATACCATAAGATGAAGAAACATTTCAGAGAACCAGAGTTTCATTTGGATGGAATCTTTTATTCTTTCGTCACAGCAACTTTATCTTGGCATTGCAATATTCTGGAAGCTGGATGGGGAGAGCCTAGCAGGGCTGAAATGTTGTGTTTGGAAGTTGGAACAGTCAGATGGTCCATTATATGCTGTTAGGATTTGACTATTTAAAGTGATATATCTTCAGTTATGTTTCAGATTTGCCATTTTAGTCTTGTCGGTACAGATCACTTCCATATGTTCAAGAGTTAAATGTTATAAAGGTTGCTACTTTTGCTATTTCTTTTTGTATTTTTTTAATCAATAAACATTTGTAGGAAAAATGGTTGCAGCTGTTTTAACTGCTAGTTGAACAAGTTTGAATTGCTGCATTAAGGCTTCAATGTACAGTTTGTATTCAAAGCATGGATGAGGTGACTAGAAATCAACATGCGTTGCGAGCAAAAATAATTGTAAAATTATTTTGATTCACAAATTGTATTTGGCTTCAGGAGAAGGCATTTAGCAGGAAAAGGAGCTTCCGTAACAAACTTAAGAAAGGTATGTCAAGCATGGTAAAATGTCATACTGCAACTCATGAATTCTCAGTAAGAGCATTCCAAAGAAAATGTTATTTTCAAGTTGGTGGTATCTCTTGAACTTTATTCTCTTTATAAACTTACTATTTGTTTTTTTGAAAGTTCCAAAGCATTTTAATAATGTTATTAAACTTCTCATTTATGACAATTGTCCTAAAAGAAGTTTGACTTCTCAGAGAACTAGAATTGCATACATGGCTGTGAACTTTTGGTTCTATGCATTCTTAATAGTTTTGAAATTGGCATTCAAACTTTCGAAAATAATTAGCATTCATCAGAAAATTGTGTTTAAATTTTGAAAGATGAAAAATGTCCCAGCAAATCTCACCTTGTTTGCTTGCACTCGCACGCCAATATAGCAAGATCTGTTTAATACACTGTACAGAGAGCAGTTCCATTATCCAAAATTGGGAATGGCCTTCTAGATCATTTGATTCAACTCCTTGATTCTCTGACTCTAGCACTCTAAAACTACATTGTCCGATCTTGATTGCACCCAATACTGCATAATTTTCCTGATTTGCACCATCAACTAGAAAACAGCATTGAAAACCCCCTCGCCAGATTTGATACAGGATCATATTTGAAGGATTGTAACGCCAAATCAATAATGTGTGGTATATTCCTGGAATTTTTGGAACTGCAATTCTATTGGACAGCGTAGATTTGTCATCTCTGTATTTCTGGTTATGATCACATGTAGGCAACTGAAATTCGCATGATTTTTTTAGACTGTTATTAAAATTTAATTCCAATTTTATGACGGATTTGAAAATAGGGGGAATTTTTGTGATATTCAAGTCATATGGGTATTGGATGAAAATATCAAAACTAAAGCAGGAAATACATATTAATACCATTAGCAAACTTTAGGCACACATGCCAATTACCAGATAGTTCAACATATGATGAGGATTAGAAGTTCTTTTTGGAAAGTGTGATCCAGAACCTCCTAAAAATTACCTCCACAAATTTAAATTGAAAAAACATCTATTGTTATGCACGTTGCCTTGACATGATAGAGAAGGCTTCTAATAATAAAGATCCTTCATTTCTGTAGTGGGTGTTGGATTGTGAAGATATACTTGTGGAATTTACATCAGTAATTTGCATTGCATAGACTTTTGATGTCATGGTATAGACAAAAATGTTTATCTAATTTGTTATAAAAGAGCTTCTGAGTGTGGCTGGATAGGATGCACAGCGTGGAAAACTGCTTGAAGTAAAATGTTTTTTCTAAAAGATGTGTGATGTAATAATATTTTAAAACATGACCTTAATATTCGGTCTCTACAATGGAATCTTAACCCCTTGGTGAAAGTGAATTGGGTAGAATGCATTCTTTGTGGATTAATGAGCACACAAAAAGAAACAGCACGTCTGCCAAGGTAACACCGAGATATGGTGTTATAGGCTAGTATGTTAAGAACCCCCACAACGACCCTCTCATCCGAAAAAAAAAAAAAAAAAAAAAAAAGAGGAAAAAGGAAAAAGAAATGAGACAAGGTACTCCTCTAGGCAAGGTGTAATTGGGGTGCCATCAATTAGGGGTGTTGTGGCAAGATAGAAGTGAAGAATTGAATTAAAATGTTTATTGTGGGGCAATCACACATTAACAACACAACTATAAAACATGTCTTAGCAAAAATTACTTTATGGACTAATATGTTGAAAACCCATGAGAAAAGTTGCTGTAGGAGGGGTATGGTAGGAGTCATTAGTCAAGAAGGATGGGAGACATGAAATCATATTGTACATATTATGATTTTCGTGGTAGGAGGGTTGTGGTGGTTGCACGTATTGCACTCTTCACGACCATGTGGGTTGTCACTTCCAATTATGCTGTTTCCTTTTTTCAGATTTGAAGTCATTTGCATCTCCGCAAACTTCGTTTGATTATTTTATTGGTTTTCATGTGCCACAGGCTCTAGAGTGCGTGGGAGATTGTCTGAACACCAAGGACCAGTTCTAGCATAACGTAATTATTGTAACAATTTTGTTTCTTTGTAGACATCATAGATGGGAGGATTATCCGATGCATTCATAAGTTCCACAATATAAAATTGTAAATATTTATATTTAGTGTTATCGTTTTCCGGAGTTTATATCAGTGGGAATGTACAGTTATTGACTCACGGATGTTATGTGGCAATGGATACTGTAAACATGGACAGTTAATAGATATGGCACAGCCAATAGAGTAAACATGGACAGTCATTGAGAATTTGCTTGGGTGGACCGAGAAGGTATGGTTTGAGGCGTTAGGACAAAATTGCATTGGGATTTAGTGAGACTGGGCAATGACTTGTGGAATAGGGGAAATACTTCTATGGTGTCAACACCATTGAAGATTTCAATGATATATGATATCACCTCATTTAGGGTTATTTAAGTGATTTTATCAAACCGCCTATTATTTTTATCATGGTGCCCAGGATCATTTTAATCGAAGTCTTGCATGGGCTGTTCCTGTTTTAAAATATTAATAATCATTTGTAAAACATGAAAATACTTGGATTCATTCACATACATGCATTCAAATGGTAATGATCTAATGCAAAGGTTTGCATTTAGTTTCAAATTTAAACGTTTGCGTGATGCATGACTCATTTAGTATTCCTTTATTTATTTATTTATTTGGATATTTCCACACTGACATGTGAGCCTAAACATGTAATTGTTAGATATGAAATTTCTTGGTTAATATATTTTTGAATACTGAAAATCCTAAAATTTTCGATGTACAAACGCCCCTTGCGCTGGAATATCGGTGTTTTTTTATTTTACATTCAAGATTTTGCAGGCGTAGTGGTACAGCATTGTGGTGGGCATGTAGCGGATGCTGGTTCGAGTTTGGGAGGCATAGTCTCTCGGGTGTTACGGGAGTGTCCACTCAGTAGGTAAAAATAGTTAGTTTTGTTGGGATATTGTTAGATATTTGTGAGAATATTATATGAAAATTATTAGAATGTCCAGGTGTTTAATTCTAATACCGATCGAGATGATTGTAAATACTAAAATATCAAAAAAAATTCAAGGGTTTAATATTTGATAAAATATTAAATAATATTCAAAAATTGTAAAATTTATTATCTAAGAAATATATGCTTGGTCTCACATTTTAGCACCAAAAAATAAAAAAAATTATCCGTGCAAATGTTTGCATTGGACCATATAAGTAGTGTTGTCATATTTTAAGAGCGAATACCACAACTTTTAATTCCAAGTCATGAGTTGGATAATTTGGCTAACTCTTATAAGATGCATCAATATAAATTACATATCTCTCCTTTCTTCTGGCAAAGTTAAAACTAGAACTTCAACTAATCTTCTCTTGAGCTCTTGGAAACTTCGTTCATAATGGGCGTTCCACTCATATTTCACAGCTTTCCTAGGCGTTGTTCGGTTAATGACTAAAGTGGGGAGGTAGGAAGAATGGTGGGAAATGACATTGCACGTACGGTCGTTTACACTTTCCAGTACTTTATTTTTTCAATTTTACTACTATATTTTAATCATATTTCTTTACAACCGCACTTTAATCCTATTTATTTCAACTTTATTCTTATTATTTCATTATTTTATATCATTTATACAAATCTCAAAATATTCTATTTTCCCTTCTCCACCCCATCCCACGAGGCATTCCCCTAGTTAATTTAATGAGTAGTGAAGATAATTATGAAAATCATTCTGCGAACTTCCAATTCTAAATGCATTTTTCTTAATATCTGCAGGACAGACTTTTAATTGGTGATATCCTAATTCTTGACTATTTGTCTATTTTCGAAAACGTTGTTGGCCCTTCAACTGATCAAACAAATCGTCTATTTGTGGTAGAGGATACTTGTTTTTAATGGTAATTTTATTTAATTCTCAATAATCAAGCCACAAGCTACCATCTTTTTTTTTTTTGATAAACAATGCCGGTGCACGCCATAGTCATACACTAGGCCATATAAAATTCTTATTTAATATAATTTTTGTATATGAGTTTTCTATTCTAGTATTTTTGTGGGCACATTCTATAAGGAGCTTTAGATATAGGAGTTGTTTTAGTAGATTTCTATAACAAAATCAATTTCTCTATCTAGGAATAATTTCAGTAACTTTGAAGGAAATACATTTGAAAATTCTCTTAATATTGGTATTAGTGATATTTTTTTCCGCTCAACGTTAGCTTGCAGTACCACCAGATATATTCCACATCCTTTTCTAATAAACTTTACTGCATTCATAGCCGAGATTATTCTAATATTTTTCAATTTTTGTATTCTCAACATAATTATTTCTTCTTTTGGTTCAAATACAAATTAGATTTTTTATTTTTACATTCTATTATTAGAGGTGCAACTCGGGCTCATGAAACTCGAGTTCGCTTCAACCCTAACCTTATTTTTAAATTCTTAACCCTAACTCTAATCCTATTTATAAACCTAAACTCTAATCCTATTTTTGAAATTCGGGCTTGAGTTGAGTTTCGCGCTAGAATTCAGGTTGAAGTTATTCTATATATTTGTTATCTATCTTATACTTGTTCAACTTTAAATCTATCATTAAAAAAATCAAAAATGATATTCTTCTATTTTCAAGCAAAAATTCAAGAGTGTTTAAGAATGTAAAGAAGAAAAACCTCATTTAAACATGCTCTTTATATTAAGTAAATTAATAGTCATTTTTTTCAAAAAAAGAGTAGACTAGTAGCCTGTTTTAAAAGATGAAAAGGTACATTATTTTCCTATTATGTAATTTAATACAATATCATAACCATATACATAAACATTAATATCTAATTATAAGAAAAACCTTATAATATCAATCATAATAAAAAAAATTCAACAATCATAGTATTGAGTCAAATAAATTACAACAAATTTAAATCTATCATTAAAAAAATCAAAAATGATAATTTTATATTTTCAAGCAAAAATTCAAGAGTGTTTAAGAATGTAAAGAAGAAAAACCTCATTTAAACATTCTCTTTATATTAAGTAAATTAATAGTCATTTTTTTCAAAAAAAGAGTAGACTAGTAGCCTGTTTTAAAAGATGAAAAGGTACATTATTTTCCTATTATGTAATTTAATATCAATATCATAACCATATACAAAAACATTAATATCTAATTATAAGAAAAACCTTATAATGTCAATCATAAAAAAAAATTCAACAATCATAGTATTGAGTCAAATAAATTACAACAAAATTTATTTCAAGTAGAATAAATATCTAACTACTAATATCATATTGAAACGACCAAATGATAACATCCTACATAAGTAATTAAGTTAAAACACCAAATAAAACATCTTAAGTTCTAAACATATTTTTTATTTTTTTTGTTTTGAAACTACCACTAAACCAAACTCTTTTTTCTTAAAAAAAAATATAAAAATATTATATTATATAATTGAACTTAAGGAGGAATAATGTTTATATATGGTATAAAATAAATATAATATATATGAGGGGAATGGAACTAGATTTATATGGAGTATAAAATAAATATAAAATATATGTGTTATATATAATTCGGGTTTGAATTTTGCTCAACCCGGGTTCAAGTTCTTTTTAATTCGGGTTGAACTTAGAAAATCAGGTTTGGGTTCTACAGTGGTCAATTTTAACATTGTTTCAATTCGGGTTTGACGGGCCCGGTTCGGGTTGAGCCCGACCCAAGTTGCACCCCTATCTATTATTGTAACTGGTCTATTCCCAATATAATATTAAAGTCAACCATAAGCAACACTACTAATTTTGTAGCCATAATTTTTCACCATTATTTATCAGATAATTCTTATATATTTGTCTTGTACTGGCTAATCAATATAACAATGATTCCATGTGCATAGTCATTGATGATTCTTCCACTTACAAATTTAATTTTTCAAAAAAAATTTGAGCTATAAAAGAATACTTAGCACCAAAATCAAATAAAGTATTAGCAAGATAGTTCTGAATATAAACTGTACCTATTGCAGTATCTTTCATCTACTTCTGTTGTTCTTCCTAAGTTAGTGCATGAAGTTTAGCTATTTGTATTTTGTCATGTTGTCCCCGCCTTTGGCTCAGATGACCTTCCTTTCTTATTCCCTTCTTTGTGATCTCTTATCAGACATTCTTTAGCTTTATGTCCTACTTGATAATAGATGAAGCATTTAATGACTGAAGTGGTCTCCTTTCCTTCCCACATTTCCAAGCAACATGCTTACTTTCCCACACTTACAACACTTATTAGTTCCTTTAAGACATTCTCTAGAATATTTCTTTTGACATTTAGAACACATAAGTATTCCCTTGGCTTTTGGTTTCGAGGAATCTTGTTTTATTTTCTGCTTTTTGTTTTGTGATTTTTTTTAGATAAAGCAATCATCTATTTTCTTTTCTAAAATAAAGGTTAATTTTGATTTTCTTCCACTTATGCTATTCTAGATTTTTCTACCACTATGTGATAAGCACTTCATATAAAATGGGCAATAGACTGTCAGATATGCGACCATAAACATTCTTGAAAATGATGAACTTTAGTAGTGGGATCATCAATAATGCAAGACGCATATCATATGAACTGATTGAAATGACATACATATTCTCTCATAGACATTTTGCCTGATATAACTGTTCAAATTCCATCACTTTTTGACTTTTAACACTAGTTAGAATATATTTCCGATTAAATTGTTCCAAAAATTTTTTGAGACTGTGGCCTTTAGGGTCCTCAACCACTCATTTGCATGACTAATCAACAAATGAGTATTGCATCGTATCTTTTATTGTTCTATGCAAGAAAATTTTCAAATAATTTTTCTAGAAATTTGATCCTAAGCACTCGGGTGCACTTACGCTCAGTGCACTCAGGTGCATTCAACCTATTTTTTAATTTTTTTTTATTTTTTTTACATAATGTTAACCTAAGTGTGTTTAGTACGTGTATCAATTTTTACTATTCTTGGAGATTTTTAGGTATTTTTTGAATTTTTTAAAACTAGTGGTATTTTTAGTAATTTTAAATAACGAAAATGCCACATATTTTAAAAAATCTAAAAAGTATCTAAAAATCAAAACACGGCATGCACAATTCGTCATAGAGACAACCTAAAATCCATCCAAACATAACCATAACAAGGCATGATTTTCTACTTGGTTTCCTCAACCCCAGTCTTAAGCTAGGTTATGCTAAAAATTATCTTCATTCATTTTAAACACATTACCAATTCACATAAACCATCGTTCTCTCCTCAACATGTGAGTTATGCAATACAACATTAATCCATATATAAGCCCAAGCAGCCAAGTTCAAACCTTCATTTCAAAATGTACAACTCATGCACGTTAAGCTCATCTATGTTTCATTTTACATAATTCATCATCCACACGCCACTGATCATTTGCAATATATTATTTATCTCATTAAGGCTCCACACCTTCATTCATACATGATTTCTACGCATTAAGTTTTGTTTAGGCATTTCATCAAACATATCATGGGTGATATTTAGAAACCTCATAAATTCTATGTCAAACCATTTAAACTCAACCAAATACATTCAATTGTCATGATCAATCATCCCCACATCACAATTTCATGGGTTTCTACAAAATCCTTAGATCTCTACTCTTTCAACTTCTTCATACTACCAAAATCTCTTAAAACAATTCAAACCAAGCAATGATTGCACAAAACTATGTCAAAACACATAATTAAATCATTATCAATTAAGGGTCTTGCCCTAAACCATAAAAATCAATATGCAATATAAAAATTCAAAATTCCAAATCAACCTGATCCACCCGAACATACATGAACTAAGACCTTATATAAGCTCATCTTAGTCTCAACAACTACTAATTTGTGCAAGGATTTAACTCTCATCTCATCCAAACTTACATTATTCATCCGTTTTAAGTTACCATTAGTCATTCCAAGTACAAGAGTGTACATCATTCTAATATCAATTCAATCACAATTCAAGCAAGCACATTTAACATCTCTTATAATTAGTATATCCTAATACTCTTCCATATCAAACTATTTCAAGTTTCATTCCACACGGTTTAGTACCCAATATGATTCAACCATAGTAAATAATTTATTTATTTTACCGTGATACTATATTAGCATGCTCGTTATACAACTAGTCTCACTTAGGCATTTCATCAAACACAATGTGGGCAATATAAAAGATATAGAAATCTTAAGCAAACTTCATAGACATCCATCCGTTACATGTTGTGCTCATGTAAAATCACTCATAGTTATTTCTAATCCATCATTCACATGCTTTCTGATAAGAATTTTCATTGTAAAAAAAATGCTAGGTTCTCTCTACAATCATAGACCTTAAAAGAGACCCCAAACCATAAAATCAAGGTGATGCCCATGAAATATATTCAAAAACATTATTCTCAACTCAAAATGAAGGTTTGCTAGAAGAAAATCAACCTATTTACACATTTAAGATAGTAAATATCCATTTCTACATGAATTCAATGAATTATACCTCTCATTAGTTTATTGAACATTTAGTAGACATAATTCAAAAATCATAACAAACGATTATGAAACTTAAGTGTTTCACCTCAATGCACTACATTTGCATAAACAAATCATTTCTAAATTCTTTGATCCATGGGTTCCAACCAAAATTCCTAATTCTCGATAAATCCTAAAATTACATACACAACCCAAAACTTTGAACTTTCCAAAAACATATAATACAAGAGTGGCGCCCATATACAATGGTTAAACAAGCCATTTACAAGTCAAATCTATGATTTATTTGAAAAGAAAAAACCTACTTACCTTCAATGAAGTCTTGCAAAGATGCTCTACGCTTTAGTTGTCTAGTTATGCTCCATCTAGCATTTCAATTCCAAAATAATTAATCAATCAACATGATTATTTTTATTTACATAAATCTCTACATATATACAAGCCCACAACCTCACCCATCAAGATCTTAGCTCATTGTCTACTCTCAAGATTACCGCGCCATGCATAAATAACATTTTCACAATGCAAATTCCAACTTCATGCCATGACCCATCACATGAATGCATTACCCATACCTAAGTCTACTTCAACTAACTTATATTCAAGTTCACTCTTTAGTAATTCATCCGAATATGCCACATGCATCATGAAGGTTTTACAATTTCATTTTTATTCAAAAATACGCTTCGACACTTTGCTTAGGCATTTCATCAAACATTTGATCAACGTTTTCTTAAAAATCATTGAAATCTCATATGGAATCAACCAAAATAAACTCTATACATTCCATATGTGATGAATAACATTCTTACATCATTCACTTTATGAATTTTAATCAAAATCTTCCATTTTCAACAAATCCCAATCTCTACACCACTCTTGAATGATAAAAAATCATGAAAGTCATCAACCATATATGTAATACTTGTACGGAAAGGTTAAAAAACACATTTGCACCTTAAATATATGATTTATTTCAAGAAAAAACAAGCCACTTACTTGGAATCCAATTTTTCCTAAATTTCTTTGAAAACCCTTACGAACCCTTGTTTCTCTCTTGATGCTTCAACTCTTTGATGCCCAATAATAGTCTTGAAAACCTTAGAAAACACAAGCTAATCCCTTTCAAGATCTCCCTAAAATCCCCTCCTCTCTTCTCTTCTCCTCTTTTCATGTTTTCATTTCGTTTTTTTTTAAAGCAAGGCTATGACTCAAGGGAGGGAGAATAGGATGTATATAGGGGCTGGGTAGTTGAAAGAAATTACAATATGCCATTGATCTATTATATTTCACTATTTTGTCAATTACTTTTTCTAGAAAACTTCGATTGACAAACCGTTTGTTGGGTTAGATTTTAGACTCTAAAATGCATCTATTGACGTATGGCACACCTCTTAACTCCAAAAATACAAATTATGACATTTAATCAAATTTAATTAATTTTAAAATTTTCTTATAAATAATCTAAATAAATTAAATTTTCACTTTTCCACATCAATATCTTTTTAATTGGTATTAAAATCACATTAACACTATATTTGAGCACCAAATTTGCTAATTAAGTGATATTTGCTTATTCATTTTTTCTATTTCTTACCCAAATTTTGTAAAATGTAAAATAAAATAAAATAAAACCCTAGGTCTCACACCCATGAAGGTGCAGGTCTCTCTTATTTGGTCGAATTATGAATTTAATCTCTTTAGCTATCTATAAAAATATATGTGTAAAGTAATACACTACAAACTTACATTATACATGTGTTAATAGTTTTTGACACAAAAAGGAGAACACAAATTCTTAGTCTTCATATACTTTTATTTACATACAATACTACATCATAACTTTACTTTTCCTGTCTTTATTCTTAATTCAAGTCCTTCTCAAGATTATTGTGCCCACATGATGAGTATCATTAGCAGTCAATAATCATCAAATCATTTTCCTTTATTTCTTGAGATGTTCCACTCAAATTTTTTATTTTTAAAACTTGCCCCATTTCCTATAAGAATTTACTAGATAATCACGCAAGTGAAGCTTTAGGTTGGGTACAAACTTCTAATCCTCTTACCTAGAGGAAAATCAAGCTCTAATTTTCTTTGTTCTCCATTTGCAAAATTCTAAAGTTAGCTACCTAATAAAAAATTCAAGTGTAAAATTTTACAATTTACTATAAATATGCTTCGATAACTTCATCTCTGTAGCGCCTTGAAACCCAAAGCACTGTGAAAATTACCATACTCTAAGAATTGAATTTTGGCAAATTACAAATTTTCACCTTAAAATTGTTTTCAAAATAAACTCAATTTATACATATGCATTCATGTCCATTATCTAGAATGTTTACAAGTCATTGCCTAAATATAGACTATTTATAACAATTAAGAAACTAAATAATGGTGATAGGTTTTTCCTTGGTACTTAGGCCTGCTTCATTTTTTGCGGCATGCATAGCTAAAGTTTAAGTCTTCGCAAAGGCGTGAGTATATTTCGCAATAAGTTAGTGCATAAATGAAATGCCAAATCATTTAATAAATTTTCATACTTGCCAATATATTACATGAGTCATAATCAACTTGTTTAACTTCAAAGGGTATTTGAAATACCTCTAGCACCACCCATAAGACATCATGGTCAAGTGGTTGGGCTCAATTTTCTTAAAAATATCACCTCCTATCTCAACCCTGACAAGGTTTTATGAATCACCACATTCACACCATATGCTATGATCATTGGAGAAAATATTCATGTCATTATAAAATACATTTAAAATTCTATTTCAAAGTGCATAAGTTAATCAAATATCATACATTCACAAGGATTTATAAGAATTCCTAAAATCATGGAAAAATATTCATAGAATATGGTTTAGAAAATTAAAATCATTGCTTACTTACCTTTTCACAATTATTATTCTATAGAACTTTTCTTTTATAATTCTTCTCCTTTTCACCTCCCTAAAATTATAGTAGGAACATTAACCTCCAAGGGCTAGGGTTGTGTTATTTGCTAATTATTTTATTTTGAAAAATTTAAGAGTTAGTTGCCCAATTTGTTACATATTATTTACTTAAAATTTTCATTAAAATTCTTATTTCCTAATGACTAACTATTTCATTTTAATGCCTCCTTTTAAATTTTGTTTATATAACCTTCTTATTCTAATAATTTATTTATGTTTTTAACACAATTATGTTGAGTCACTTTTATATATTTTGAGAAATTTTTAATACAAATTCAGATAAAGATGGTTTTTTGTGTTGAATATTATTTGATTTAGTTTATTTATGCACAGACATTCACAACTTGATGCTATTTGTGCAAAATAGGTGAATTGGGTGCAAAATTGATATCAAAGATGAAGATATGAGAATATGAGGAAGAAGGAACAAAGATAAAAGAAATTCAAGGCTCACAATTGAAAACATGTAAAGCGGGCCAAAACATGTTGAAGAAGTTTTGACCTGGTTTAGAGAGTGTCGAGCTAGAAGATTGCAAAATTTTTGAGCAAAACTTAAGCTCTAGAGTGCCATACGGTTCAAATCGTGTCAGCCTAGGGCCAACATGATTTGAACCATGTTGCACCAAGAAGCTACGAAATAAGTCCTCTTTGGACTAGGTATGCGCAAGTTGTGAGACTCCCATATAAATGCTTATTATCACAAACTAAGGCGTATTTTGAGCTAGGGTTAAGGTCTAAGGTTAAAAGAAAAATAAGAGGACAAGGAGAGAAGCAAAGAGGTGCGCTACTTGCAGCTGTTATAACACCATTGAAATTTCCAATCTAATAAACTTTCTTTTCTTCTTTTCTTTTAATTTTGATTTTGTTATTGTTGATGAATATTAAATATAATATTATTTTGTGTGTTGATTTCATTAAGAACATGCCTACATAAACTTGTATTCTAGAGTTTAGAATGTAGCATGTGACTTATGTATGAGTGACTTGGTTTTTATTGTTTATGAAAGAGCTTTGTGTTAATTTAATATCTTGTGATCTTAATGCTTGTTTGGTGTATGGGCCTACGCTATGACATGATTTCATATATTGGGTAAAGGAATTGAGAGATGAAAGTCTAATATAAAATAATTAAGATATTAAACCTAAAAATCTAGATCATGAGAATAGGCGTGATAACCTTAAAGAATTGTATAAATTGACATAAAACTTAATGAATTCTAACTTACTTAATCTTATAAGAATAAATGGTTAAGAAAGTTAGGATACATCTTACATGCTTTGAGAGAGGATGCAAGGTAAAATTAAGGTTTGTTCTCCTTTAACATAAAATATTTGGATTAAAAAAGCGAACCTGTTATCCCATGTAGAACATTGCATGTGAAACCTAGATTCTAGATAATCTCATCCTGGTTATTAATCTTTGTTCAATGTTCTTAAGACTTGCTCTTTTCAACTTTTATCTTCATATTTTCTCTCTATAATCATTATTAAATATTTAAAATAACAAAATCTTAAGTCCTAGATTCCCTATGGGATCAGTCTATTCAAATATTACAAATTATGGCTTGTGCACTTGCAGATAAACACCTAAAAAATTAGTGTAAGAATTTCTTAATAATATATTGGAATAATATAGATATAGAAAATATATATACACATTTCTAAAACTAGTAGAGATGTGGTTTGAACCTACATGTCTCGTGTGAAAGCCAATGTTTTCCACCATCTAGATGGAGTTGATAACTCTATTTTTTTAGAGTTATCAAGGCTCATTTTATATTCAATTTGAATGCTAGTTCAAGAGAAAAATGTAAATTTATATAGTTTTTATATTAGTTTTCATCATTTCTACATTTCATGCATTGTGGGTAGATTTCATGCTTTTTTAGTTGAATTCAATGTAAATTATATCATTTTAGGTTGTTATTAGTGTTATAAAATCAACTAGAAAATTAAGAGCGATCTATGTTTTGATGATTAATAATCCAAATTTAAGCATTTAAAGGGATTAACACATTTGGTGAAGTGATTAAAAGTTAGAAATTTCAAATGTTAAAGCATAGTAGACCAAGTCCCGCACAACCAAGTCAACTCACGTATACAACTTGAGTCAAGTTTACATTCAAATCGACTTCAAAAGGAACTTAGGATGAAAAATCACAAGGATAGAAGTATGGGCAAGTCAAGTCGCAGACCCAAGTTGACTCCACCAGCGGCTTGAGCGAAGTCAATAGCTAAGTCAACTCAGGGGGTTCCGTAAACTTACTAACTCAAAGTAGAATAATTGAAGTCGTGACTCAAGTCAACTTCACTTTGCGATTTGAGCGAAGTCGAAGACCAAGTTGACCTCAAACCCAGAATTGGGTTTTTGAAAAACTGAAACAGAACTTCAACTTTAAGTGTGAAAAATGAAGTCGCAACTCAAGTTGACTTCACCTGCGACTTGGATGAAATACAAGACCAAGTCGACTCAATTCAAGGACTTAGAAGATTGAAGCCAAAGATGTCTATTCAATGAAGTTTTAGATGACAAATGGGTAGTGAAGTCGCATAGCTAAATCAACTTCACCAGCTACTTGGGCGAAGTTCCAAAATCAAGTCAACATAGGGATTACATATTTCTACTGACTGGACAAGCTACATGCGAAGTCACATATGAAGTCGACTCCATATACGACTTGGGTCAAGTCGAGGACCAGGTTGACCTAAGTTGGAACTTGAAGAGCACTATACTTAAAGGTGGACCTAGGAAGAGGAAATACCTTGATCAAAGTCGCAAGCCAAATCAACTTTAGTATGCGACTTAGGTGAAGTCACATCTAAAGTTAACTCCAGCTACTACCTACACTGTAACAGTCAAAAAATTTGAACGTTGGCTCATTTAATGTGTGCTACCTACCCTTCAATGTTTAAAATAACTCTTCTATTTAAAACACAGTAAGGGAAGTTATGACGGTTAGTTTGAGAATTCATTGAGCTTCCAGATTCTCTTTAATAAGCATTCAAGTATGCATTAACTGCTTTACAAAGAAGAACCCTATTACTCATTGCAAGAGCTATAATTTCTCATTAACTCAAGCTACATAGAGTTTTTCCTTGTGTTGAAATTTTCTCTACACAATCTGTAACGTGTAAAAATTTCTCTTAGCTCATTTTCTTGTATTCCTACTTAGCTTAGTATTGGAGACCAAGGTCAAGTAAAGACAAATACTGTGTAGTTGGAGTGAGACTCACCATCTACTTGTACTGTAATTATAAAGGCCCCCTAGAGCTATAATTTAAGAGAGAGCAAGAGCTCTAAGTGTATCTTTAGTTAATATAGTGGAATCTAAGATACAAGGGTGTTCTTGAAAGAGTGGAGTAGGGAGGGTTATCCTAAATCACTATAATTTATTGTGCTTGCTGTTTGTCATTTTATTTGCTCCATTACCCTCAAAGCTTTCATTCAAGGGGACAATTTACAAGGGGTTAAGTTTTTATCTATCAAAAGAATTTTAAAGAACACAATTTACCCCTCCCATCTTGAATTTTGCTACAAACTTAGGACCAACAGTTATTGCATTAGATCATTTAGGATAATATTTACTTATTTTTTGTCTTTTGTTGTAGGAAAAGATGGTGACTAACTCATAGACTTCATGCTAAAGTGATGGGAAGAGAGTTGCATTTTAAGCACATATCAATGTTGTAGACAAATACATTGGCTCCCCGGCCTCAAGTACCGTTACAGTAGAATTCTCCAAAATAAGCAGCTTCCGGACAGTTCTAGCAAAGTTGGCACCGCTATGCCAACTCCACATGTGTGAAATTTTCATACGTGTTGACATCCAAATTCAAGGGGATATAAATACATCTTTTAGAGTTTGTAAAACATAACCCAAGGAGCTCGTGGCTGTAGAGAAAGAGAAGAAAAGAAGGGGATTTACGCCAAAGCAGAAAACAAAAGGAGATTTACGTTGTTTCATTGAAGATCAATGAGTTTCATCTCATCTTTTTATTTCTTGTTTATTTTTCTTATTCTCCTCACTTGGAATGATTGTAAACTTGATTTTTGTGAAATTTGAAATTATATTTATGGGTTAGAACTTCTTGTGGTGGGGGATATGGATGATTTGAACTCATGGACTGTGTGCTTCGGTTCTTTGTGCTTGAATGTGAATGTGTTGTAACTTGTGTTGCATGAGATTACCCTTATACATCATGCTTAATGCGTCTGCAAGCTTAGCTACCTTCTAGAATCAATATCGAGATTTATACTTGAAAAAATGAGTTTTGGATGAGGCCTATATATAAGGCATAAGTTTTCAATTGCTTGTGGTGGTTATATACTAATATGAATAGAGATATGCTTATTGATCCTGTGTAATCTTGATTAGATATGTGGATATCAACCTTGTTTTACTTAGTTGCATGAGAATATAACAATTAACTAAAACATAGTTAGATTTGTATATGTTGAAAGACATGAATATGTATGTACCTTGATTAGTAATCTCTGCACAACTAATCTAAAATAAAACCAGTTGTCATAGTTGTTTATACTCCCATCCATCTTAATCATCTCAAGGAAACGTCAACCCGTAGCTATCCCATCCTCAATCATTTACTACTTTACGTAGTTAGTTTGAATTTAGTTCTACTCACATTTTATTACTTGATCGACACATGTGCTTGCGTTAAACTGAGCAAAATAATTATAGATATATGCAGCTTAACAAGTTTTTGGTGCCGTTGCTGGGATTGGTGCTTTAAATATAGTATCTGACAAATTCATTTATCTTTTGTAAAACTTGTGCATATACTCAATATGTATAGTTACTTTGGTTTTCTATATTTTATACTAATATAGTTTAAATTGTTCTTTTTACGGTTACGTTGCTTGTGCATGCAACAGGGACATGAGGATAATATACTTCCATTCAATCCCAAACCCGAAAGAACATATTCGAGAATTTAGTGTAGAAGCGGGGAGGCTTAAGCTTGTAATATTCATAAACAGCACGTTGAAAATCAAGGCAACAACAATAATGAGAACCAGTAGGTTAAAGTACCTCAAGACCAGTCACAAGATGAACTTAATCAACCTATTTGGTTTCTCATTGTTACTGGACAAAATGTTGTGCACACTAGTATACAACCTCTTATCACCACCAATAGTTTTGAGATCAAACTAGTAGTTTTTAAATTGCTTCAATCAATTGGGCAATTTGGAGGCTTACCTTTAGAGGATCTGCATCGCCATCTACGGACTTTCTTGTGGATTATGAATACTTTCAAACAGAGTGGAGTTTCAGATGAGACCATGAGATTATGGACATTTCCATTCTCATTGTGTGACAGAGCATTGGAGTGGCTTGACTCTTTGCTACCTAACTTTGCCAACATGTGCGATGAGTTGGTGCAGAAATTTCTCAAAAAATATTTCTCCTGCCAAGCTTGCAAAACTTAGAATGGATATTATCTCAATTAAATAGTACAAGAATAAATCTCTCTCTGTGACTTGGGATCGCTGTAAGGATTTACTTTACAAATGCCCCCATCATGGAATACAACCATGGGTTCTTATTCAAATATTTTATAATAGTCTCCAAAATTCTACATATCATATGGTGTATTTGTCCTCGAATAGAGCATTGTTGAGAAAAAGCTATAGAGAATCACATGCTTTTGGGAGAACATGGCAGCTAACACTTATTAATTGCTTTCAAAGTGGAGCAAGACAACTGACATGCTTCATCTCGATGCAGTTTCATCAATTAATACTCAGCTCGATGCTCTTTCAAACAGAGGCAAAATTTTTAATGACCGCCAAAGTCAATGTAATTAGATTGTCATCATTATCATCTAGGCTACATTGCATGTGGTGTGGAGAATTTGGCCACAATAGTGAGCAGTGTGACTCCAATTTGGAATCAGTGCATTATGTGGGTAACTTTCCTTGGAATCAAGGCAATTTGTATTCCAATACATACAATCTGGGGTGGAGAAATCATCCAAACTTTGCATGGAATAATCAGTCTGGATCGCAACCAGTCAAGGCAAGCAATCCACCTGGGTTCTCTCAACCACAGAGAGCGAGTTCTCAGTTTCAACAACCCATGTCTATGCAGCCACCACAATAACAAAAACAAGTGATGCCTTGAGATTTTCAAGCATATCAAACATGGGAACCATTGCCACCTAAAAATAGGCCATCCTTAGAAGATATTTTTTATGTAGTGTTAGATGGATTTCAATTCAAAGCTTGAAAATTAGTTAGAACAATTGGCTACCATATTAAAAAAAAGGCATCAAGAGCCTTCTTCAATTATACTGAAGAAAACTCAGAGGAAGATGTGTGGAGCAGGGTAGTGTAGTCGCTACAAGCATTAATGAAGCGTATCAATTGATGAGATAAAGCAACCTGCATCTCATGATGTGCTTGAACAAATGTCTAAGCTAGTAGAAAGCAAGGACATTGAGGAATAAAGTAATGAAGAGATAAAGGTGGTTGTAGTGCCGAAAGTTGGCACTTATCACATTTCCACACCTTTATTTTGTTTCCTAGAAGTCCAAGTGCAACAGGACTTTATTAATCAATGGATGTAATTGGAAAACAGTACAGTGAAGCTAACAACTCAAGACCCTAAAGAACTCTTCCTTAGCTCCTATGAAATTCTAGAGAGGAGGCTAATTGATCCATTTGAGGAGGCTAAGAAGAGATCAGAACTTTCAATGCATAACCTGCTTGGAAGGAAGTTCGATAGAGTGGAAATTAGTTAATCATTAAGGGGACGTTGGGCTGACTATGTTAAACTTAGCACATAATGGGAACCAACTCATTACACTTTTTGCTTTTTGATCCAAGGCATGATTAAAGGATCAACCATATGTATCTTGAAGCAGGAAAACCTGAGAAGATTACTTCTTTTGGAAGCTTTCAAGCAAAAGAGAATTTGATAGATCAATTGGTCAATTCTCTTTGAATATTTGCATTGTGACCTTAGAAGTTACGGCTCAAGCATGATTTCAGCCATTTGATATAAACAGAGAATGAAAATTCATCAACAATCATCTTCTCCTCTATTGTTGAAGAATAAAGCAGATACAGATCCATGCTTGAGGCATTGAAAAGTGAAGCTTAAAAAGATTACATGTTGGAGGCTTATATGTGTTGAGGAGTTCACAAGTGGATTTATCAATTCAACAATTAGTTATGATCTTCCCTTTTCAGTATTTGCACTAGTTAAGGAATTGTCAACAATGGTGGAGCTCAAGGTCGTTTACTTCTCAATGTTTCGATTTCAAGATCAACATGCTCAAATTAGTGAATTTCAATTTAAGTTGAAGTCTTAAATTGATGGAATTACAAGATGTAAAGATATCATGGTTCCAAGGCAAGGAAACACAAGTTCAATCAATGAAGAACAAAATTATCATGATCGATGTTGAAATTCAATCCTCTTTCAAGTGGATAATTGATGAAATCAAAGTTTGCATGCTTCTCATCATCATTCAAGGAAACACAAGGTAGAATTATTGAAGCTTCGGCCTCAATTTGTGAAGCCTCGGTGCCACAAATCCAAGGCAAAAAACCATATGCCAAATTGCAGACAGTGGGACTAGCGCCGCAGTGTTAGTTAACATGCAGCCTACCCATTTGCTCTTTCTTCTCCAATCATCCTCTGTTATTCTTGTACTTTAGTTCTTTCATTTTCCCTTCTTCTTCTCCTCTTCACTTTCTCTTCTTCCTCTTCCATTTCATCTCTCATTTTTTCATTTCCCATACACTCTCCTTTTATTTTCCTTTCATTTTACCTCTTTTCTTCCCTTTCTTTCTCCATTGTCGGCAGACTTATTTTTCTAGGTAGCCATACCGGCGCCAGGGCGCCAATTGAAAGCTAAGCAATTTCAAGTAGTTTTGAAATATGGATTTCAACAAGCTTGAAGATCTATATTATTAATCTCTCTTGCACCACTCTAGCATTGTTGGAAATGTGGAAATGGTTTACATTGATTGACATTTATATTTTGTATGGATTGAGAAGTGGTGTGGTTATAGATCTTGATTTGTTGTGAATGGACTATGCTAGTTGTGCTTGAGATTGAATTATTTAGATTCTATTAGATCTGAAGTTGGGAATGCCAATTGATTGGATACCATTATGTTCTTCAAGCATTGCCTGAGGGTTGTCATATTGCTATTGCTTTCTTGAATGTTAAGCTTGTTTGTGCTTCTAGATTTGTGTGCATTGCTAAAAAGAGGTGGAATTCAGAATATGTTGTTCAATTGTGCTTGAGTTTGAAATTTTCAAACTTTCAAACTAACGGTGATTAAAGCTCATTGGTGTAAAGCCAAAGTTGGATTTGAGAAGGCTTTGTTTGTGACTAATTTGAAATTTCAAAGTGTGTCGGGTGCAAGTTTGAGAAAGACCTTGCTTGGTTTGGCATTCATATTATTAAGAGGTGGTCAAGTTCAAAGCTTGAAAGGCAGTTGTTAAGCATACACCGTTGAACTACACAAGCATTTTTGATCTTCTTGCACATTATCATGGCCTAGTCATCTTCAAAATGCAAGAAAATAAGTGACCTTGAGGAGTAGGACAGTGGTGAAGATGAGTACTCTTCCCGCCCAGACGATTATGGGAGTCACCTGTCTTTTTTTTCTTTTCATTTATTTGTCATTTTCATTTGTATAGCATTTGCACTAGCATTTTCATATAATTGTACCTACATTTATATTACTTTTTACGTATTGAAGATAACACATTTCTCAAGTTTGGGGGGTTGTCCTATTTGGTTCTCATGCATATATATCATGTTTTAGGTTGCATTACATTTAAATCTTGTTGGTAATCAACTATTAGTTGCAATTTATCTTGATGAATACTTGCAATGTTTAAGAAAATTTTAAATTAGAACCTAATTCATGAAAATTAAAAAAATTTTAAGCCATGATTTTGCGCTGATGGAGCTTTAAAGTATTGAATTTTTAAAATTTTCAAGTGATATGTGAATAACATGATTGGTTAAGTAGTTGATTTTTATAGTTTATATTCATGTTAACATGTTTAATTGAAATGATTGAGGCAAATTTTGCATAATATGAATACTTGTGCCTAATTGTTCTTGAATGTCATATCTTTTTGCAATCTTTGTTCTCCATTTTTGAGCCTATATATATCTGTTTGTTTTCAACCTTAGCTTTAAAGTAAATAACTTATCTCATTAATTAATAGTGTGATTCATCTTTTTACTTGAGACTTAGGGTTGGATAACATGTGTATATAGTATATCGACTTATATATGTTACCATTAATAGGATTTTGCATAAATAATGAAGTGGTTAAACCAAGCTGAGTAACTGGGACTTGACATCTACAAATGCCAAGGTTTGCGTAAAAATGTAAGGGAAAGCAATAGTAATAGTACTTTATAGAAAATTCTCCCTAGATACCCTAGAATATATGTTGTGAACTCAACTAGAAACCAAAAATTAATTCATATTTCAATGATTAACAACCAAAAACAATTCAATCATAAAGCACAACTAACTAAATCTCGAAGTCAAGTCGACTCAGTCATGCAACTTGAGTCAAGTCTATACCCAAGTCGACCTTAAACTGCAACTTAGGATGAATGAATGCGAGTTTTGAAGTGAAGAATAGGTCAAGTCGCAATGCCAAGTCGACCTCACTTGCGACTTAGGCGAAGTCGATAACCAAGTTGACTTAAGGGGTCGCATAAACCGTCTGACCAAAAATTGAATGTGTGAAATCAATAGCCAAGTCAACTTCACTTTGCCACTCGAGTCAAGTCAAAGGCAAAGTTAACTCAAGACACCAACCTGCGCCTATGAAGAAAAATATTATTTCAACTGCTAAAATCCCAGATGTCAAGTTGCACATCCAAGTTGATTCCACCATGCGACTTAGATGAAGTTCAAGGTAAAGTCGACTCAAAGCAAGTATTTGGAATAGTGAAAGCAAAGGATGACGACAAGAAGTGGAGTCACATAGCGAAGTTGACTTTGCTAGTGACTTGGGTAAAGTCCTACAACCAAGTCGACTTAAGGGTTGCATAAACTGACTGATTGAAAACTAAACATGTGAAGTGGCACCTGAAGTCAACTTCATATGTGACTTGGGTCAAGCCGAAGACCAAGTTGACTCGAGATGAAACTTAGGAAGCACTGTATATGGGAGAAGTAATTAAGGAGTTGAAATACTCCAATCGAAGTCGAACTCTAAGTTGGCTCTAGTATGCGACTTGGGTGAAGTAATAGCCAAAGTCGACTCCAGTTACGACCTACACCACCTACCTCGTAACGTTCGAATTTATTCCCTCTCTTTTTAAGACTCGTCAAATGAAGAGGAGAAGGTTAGTTAGAGCATTGATTAAGTTTTCACATTCCAATCTACAAGCATTCAAGTAGTCATTTAAGTGCTCTATAAGAAGAATTGTGTCATTCATTGCAAGTGTTGAAGAGATCCCTCTCCAACTCACTCTACAAGTTCTTCCTCGTGCTGAAGCTTCCTTTACACAATCTATAAAGTGTAGAATCTTTCTTTTATTCATTCTCTTGTGATTCTACTTGACTTGGTATTGGAGACCAAGGTCAAGTAAAAATAAGTAATGTGTGGTTGGAGTGTATCTCACCGCCTACTTGTGCCATCTGTGTAAAGGCCCCCCTAGAGGTAGAATCTAAAAGAGAGTAAGGGATTTAATTGTAACCTCATTGATACCTAAGACACAAGGTTGTGTTCTTGGAAGACTGGAGTAGGGAAGGTTGTCCCGAAACACTATAATTTTTTGTGCCTTCCTTTGCTATTTTGCTTGCTTTCATATTCTCCTCACTTTCATTCAAGTAGATTTAATTCACTAGGAGTTAAACATAATATATCGAAAGAAATTTCAAACGAATCCAATTCACTCCTCTCCTCTTAGGTTTTGCCACAAACTCAGGACCTATAATTAGTATTAAAGTGGATCTTTGAATTCACATCAAAGATATCCAATATAAATGGCATCCCAACCAACTTTCACTCCTGCTTTTGCTAAGGGTCAATCTTTCACAAAGCCACTTCTATTTGACGGCAATAACTTCGGTTACTGAAAATTGAGAATGAAACAACTTATAATGGCAATAGATGTGGATTATTGGATTTCTAGCCAAGATGATGTTATACTAGCTAAAGGTGAAAAATATTCTAAATGGAACGAGGAGGAAATCAAAATAGTAAAGAGTAACCCCAAGGCAATGAACTCTTTGTTTTGTGCCTTAATTGCAGCTGAGTATGACAAAGTATCCTTTTGCTTAACCGCCAAACAGATATGAGATACTCTAACCTCAATATATGAGGGTACTTCTCAGGTCTAAGAGACGAGAAGAAATATTCTTATTGGAGAATTAGAAAGTTTCAAAATGCTAGATACTAAAAATATTTCTAAAATATTTACTAAATTTTTAAAAATTACTAACACATTGAAAGGTCTGAGAAAGGCAATACCTAAATCTGAACATGTCATGAAGATTTTAAGAGCTCCACTCGAATCTTGGACTCCCAAGATTACTACTATTGAAGAAGCAAAAGACTTAAACACGCTAACGTTGAAAGATCTTATTAGCTCACTAATGTCTCATAAGCTAATAAAGAAGAGGAATGAAGAACATTACAAAGAAAAGAAAGCCATTGCATTAAAAGACACACAAAGTTTAGATGAATCCAATTCTTCGTCTCAAAATGAAGATGAGAAGATTGCACTCCTTACATGGAAGTTTATAAAATTTGTGAGAAAAGGAAAAAGCTTCAGCTCCAGAGGACTTAAAGAGAAAAGTAGAAGAAAAAAGAAGAAAAAAGTAACTAAATGTTTCAGATGTGGTGGAGTAGGATATATGTAAGCTTAATATCCTACACATGAAGAAAACAAATTAAAAGAAAAGCAAAAGAAGAGAGAAAGGAGCATTTCAAGAAGGTTTTCAAAGCCTAAGGCTAAAGGAATGTATGTAAATGATGACTCATTCACAATCAGCAGCTCCTCAAATAAAGAACATGAAGCTAAAAACTGTGCTAGGATATGTTGTGTAGAAAGAATTGAGAAAGAAAACACTTTAAACTGCCTCACAGCAATTGAACTGATAGAAGGTTTAATTGCTTCAACTAATTACACAAACAGTGACGAGGTAACCTCTAAACTTGACCTTTCTATTTCCAAATCAATTTGTTCCTCTACTCATGATTTTCTCAAATGTTCTGAGTTAAAGGAAATACAACAAGTCTATGATTCACTGTATGATGAGACTAAGAAACTAGACAATAAATATATATTAAAGAAAAAGCAATGTAACTCAATTATTATTGTTAATGAAAAATTAGTCGAAAGAGTCAAATGCTTGGTAGATGAAACCAACACCTTGACAACTGAAGTAGAAAGGCTAAAGAAAGAAAATGAAACATTGAATGAATCATTAGCAAAATTCTCTAACCCAGGAGAAAGGGTTAAAATGTTCTTGAATATGACTAGCCAAACTAGTAGAACAGGACTCGGGTATTCCACATTTGAGCAAGGAGAATGCAACAAATCAAATGCTTCAAAATGAGTTAAACCCCAAGCTATGATAATTACATCGCAGTGTAAAATAAGAATATAACATATCGGTCCAGAAAAGTGATCCAGGACCGTGTATTTAATGTAATTTTTCAAGATCAATGACACATTTATGGCAGAATTAATTATTATAATTGTATAAAAAAATTTAAAAGTCCACTTGCACTTGTCATGTTCCCATTATTACATTTAGGACACAAATAAACAAAAAAATACTTGTGCACTATTAGCAATACATGCCTTTAAATAATTTTGAATAAATTAAAACAACTGTTCTTGAAAAATCTTCAAGCAAGCAAATCTTTAGTGTCCCACTTGATTTGGTACACCTGTAAAAATAACGGGTTAGCCCCAACATTACTAGCAAGAAGAAAATTATTTGAAAATAGATAATGGCCTAATTAAAACTTAATTAAATGATAAAAATAATTATTTAATTTAATATCTTAAAAATTAGACCTCAAATGCAAAATTAAACCCTTCAATTGAGTCCAGAAGCATCAAAAATATAGAAATGGACTATTTGATCGTTCAAATAGGAGTTAAAATGAACAAATCATGGCAAATGAAATGGATGGTCCACATCATATTTGCCTTTCTTACAGATGGGCCCCACTTGGACCTTTCTCTCTTAGTCCATATTGTTGTGCTGGCTGTATGTCAGTTTTCATCCAAAACCCAAAACCAAACTGGACTTCAGAAGCGTTAAATTGGAAAAAATAAATGCATCAAACTATTAAAAGCAACAAAAGGAATTGGTTGCTTTAACCCTAAAGAGGAGAAAATCTCCCGAAACATTTGATGAGTAGAGATTGAATCCAGTCAGAATTATCTGTATACCCATCTACTGAACTAATTCAACAATTCACATTATATGTTGATACGATTGTTTATGCTGAGATTTTTTCGCACACTTATATTAATTCACGTAATTAATATATAATTCCATTGTCCACCCATATTTATATTAATGCATATTGAAACGCAACAATCTTAACATATGCACCATAAAATTTTAAATATGTTTATTTGCAAAATTTTATATCCCAACAAAAAACTTAGGACTATAAAATTAAATCATACCAGCATATTAACTCCATCACTTAAAAAATCATAACATTTAATACACATGCCTTATACAATTAATTAGTATAACCTAATTAATTGCAATATATATATATAAATGCATAATTATTGAACTAAAATCAACTTTCAAATAAAATCCCACTTGCTTCAAAATTTCTCTAGTAGCTTATTCTTTTCTCCCACAACTCTAGCTTTCCCAAACCTTACCTACAGATACCTAAATCCATCAACTCCCCAACCATTTTTATAAAAGATTATCGTAGGTTTCGTAAAACTTTGGAAAAGGGATAAAAGATAAAATATTATCACTTTTAACTTAAATTTTAATTCTAAACCCATCTTATCTGTGGGATATTTATCTTATCTTATCTTGTGGGCCCACATGCCGAGGAAGGCAAAAGTGCAAAAATTAATTAGTATTTTCTAAGGAATTTACTACTTGAACCCTAAATCTCTAAGACCACTGGACCACCTGTATGCCAATGAGCTACAAGGGTTGCTAAAATAACATCCAAAAATGAAAATATAAATATAACCTGCAGCATATTTAAATAGTAATTGAGCTAGACCCATTATTACCCATCTGGTCTAGTTGGTCAAAAAGTCTACTCTTGCCACGTAAGGTGTCCCACATGGATTTTTACTAGTCAACTAAAATTATTATAATTATTTTTCAATATTTTACATTTTCCCCACCTTATAAAGTTTCGTCATCGAAACTTGCAATAGTCAAGATAGATCATTGAACAATTCGGGGCAGATTCTGCGAATATCATCCTCTAGCTCTCACATATCTTCTCGCTCACTATGATTGCTCTATTGCACTAGAACATGCCGAATTGTCCTCCTCTTTAACTGCTTCTCGCGACTATCCAAGATTCGAACAGGACGTTTCGGACGAGTTGAATCTTTCTCAATCTAGTATTGCTCAGTTGACAATATATGAGTCGAATCGGCCACATACTTTCTTAACTGTGAGATATGAAAGATGTTATGAACACTTGCTAGCAAAGGAGGCAATGCTAGCTGATAGGTAACACCTCTAATAATTTCTAATATCTCAAAAGGTTCGATATATCGAGGAGATAATTTGCTTTTCAACCCAAAACGAGTCACACCTTTGGTGGGAGAGACTTTTAAGAAGACTAACTCACCTACTGTATATTATAAGTCTCTTCGTCTGTCATGAGCATATTTTTTCTGGCGATCTTGTGCTACTTCCAACCATCGCCTAATAACTCGAACCACATTAGCAGCTTGCTGAACCAGGGCTAGAGCTAAAAGTTATCGCGTACCGATTTCTTCCCAATAGACAGGCGTTCGACACCTTTTTCCATACAAAGCTTCAAACAGAGCTACACTACTAGCCTGATAACTATTGTTATAGGCAAATTCAACCAAAGACAAGTGCTCATCCCATGATTCAGAAAAATCCAAATCACAAGCTCTCAATAAATCCTCTAGAATGAATAGGTTTTTCAGACTAACCATCCGTTTGCAGGTGATATGCGGTATTCAACCGCAACTATGTTCCCATACACTTTTGTAATTTTTACCAGAAATCGAAAATAAACCGTTGATCTCTATCTAATATAATGGAAACAGGGTACCATGTAAATGAACAATCTCCCGTAGGTACAAGTCTGCCATCTGATCCATTCTAAAGGCCATACGATAGGGCAAGAAGTGAGCAAATTTGGTGAGTCTATCCAATACTACCCATACTGCATCACAACAAGCTTGCGTCCTAGGGAGAGCAGTTACAAAGTCCATAGTAATGTGCTCCCATTTCCACTTTGGTATTTCTAAAGGTTGCAGCAATCCAGCTTGTCTTTTTTGTTCGACTTTGACCTGCTGACATACTAATCATTGAGACACAAATTTTGGCGCCCTCAACATGCAGCCTTTTTCACTAAATTTTTTATCTCAGATCTTTGTACATCTTAGTATTACCAGGATGCATATAAAATTTAGACTGATGGCCTTTCTTTAAAATTTCTTATTGTAGCACGTCATCTCTAGGCACAAGTAACTTTCTCCGGAAAAGTAGTGTACCATCAGAACTGTAGTAGAAATCAGATAGATTTTCCTTTTTCGACTTTTCTAAAATACAAAGAACAAATTTTTCTTGCTTCCGAGCTTGCTTTATCCGATCAATCAGGGGTGATTGAATTTGCAGAGTATTCTTTGAATTTATCCTACAGTTACTACTTCTAACTGTAAGAATTGAATTTCTCTTATCAGAAGCAATTGTTGAGTAATCCAAACTGCAACATAAAATTTATGACTTAAAGTATCAACTACCACATTTGCTTTACCGGGGTGATACCGAATACTAATGTCGTAGTCCTTTAGTAACTCCAATCATCTTTTTTGCCTAAGGTTCAACCTTTTTGAGAGAAAATGTATTTTAGGCTTTATGGTCTGTAAAAAGTTCTGTTTTCTCACCATACAAGTAGTGTCGCCATATTTTTAAAGCAAATATCACTGCAGCTAACTCTAAGTCATTGGTAGGATAATGTTCTTCATAGGATTTTAACTGTCTAGATGCATAAGCAATTACTCTATCTTGTTGCATGAGTACATAGCTGAGGTCTTTCCTAGATGAATCACTGTACACCACATAGCCTTTGCCAGTGATCGGTAAGGCTAAATTCGGTGCTGAAGTGAAGACACTCTTTAATTCTTGGAAACTTCATCTGATTAGATAAATTTAGCATTCTTATGGATTTACCTGGTAAATGGTACTGATATGCTTTAGAAATTTTCCATGAATTTTCGATAATACCCTGCCATACCCAGGAAACTTCTAACCTCAGTTACTATAGTTGGTCTACCCCAATTGGTTTTAGCTTTTATCTTCTTTGGATTTACTAACACTCCGTCCTTGCTAACCACATGACCTAAGAAGGTCGCATTATCCATTCAAAACTCGCATTTCTGGAGTTTGACATATACCTTATGTTCTCTTAGAGTTTGTAGTATTTTCCTTAGATGACCAACATGTTCTGCCTCTCCTTTGGAATGCAGTAGAATATCATCAATTAATACCACAACACACTTGTCTAAGAACTGTCGAAATACTCTATTCATAAGGTCCACGAATGTGACTGAGGCATTAGTTACTCCAAATGATATTACTAAAAACTCATAATGGCCATACCAGGTTCTAAAAGCTGTATTAGATATATCTTCGCTTTAAACTTTTAACTGATGATATCCTGACTGTAGATTTATTTTGGAGAAGACTAATGCACCTTGTAGTTGATCAAAGAGATCATCAACTCGGGGAAGTGGGTATTTGTTCTTATTATCACTTTATTCAGCTCTCTGTAATCGATATATAGCCTCATACTGCCATTTTTCTTCTTTATAAAAAGCATAGGTACTCCTAAAGGTGACCTGCTAGGTCGAATAAACCCTAAATAGAGAAGCTCTTGCAATTATATATTTAATTATTTTAATTCTGCAGGAGTCATTTGATAAGATGCTTTTGAAATTAGAATAGTACCGGACATCAATTCTATAATGAAATTAATTTCTTTTTCTGGGGGAACTCCCGGTAACTCCTTTGGAAACACATTCAGAAATTCACGAACAACCAGAATGTCTTCCAACTTAACCTCTTTATCTTCTATTGCTAGAACTGAAGCAAGATATCCTTGCCAACCCTTTCTAAGAAGTTTTCTAGCCTGAAAAGATGATATGAAGTGATGTACTACCAATTGACTTCCTTCGAAATAAATACCTTGCTCATCGGATCCGTGCAAGCTGACACGACGCTCACAAGGGTAAATTTCATGTACCTACTTAGCTAACCAATTCATTTCCAAAATAACATCTAGATCTTTCATGAGTATGATTAAAAGATCTATTAAGATGGCTAAACTTCCAGTTTCTAGGGTACAAGCTATATAAGCATGTCTTACTAATAGACTACCCCCAATAGGTGAAGTGACCTAGACATCCCAAGTTAACTCAGTGACTTCCAACCTATGCTCTCGCACAAACTCTTCAAATATAAAAGAGCTATCCGCACTTGTGTCAAATAATACTCGAGCAAACATACCATGGAGACGAATAATACCTGTCACTGTCTCCGTCCATGCCTGGGCCTACTCGGGTATTAGGGCACAGACTTGTGCTTGAGCTGGTAAAACTGGCTACCATTAACTACCACCTTGGTACTATTTTCCTGCGGTCTGCCAACTGGACGATTTTGCCCCTACTGTTGCGTTTGTCCGACATTTTTGGCTATTGGACAATCCTTAATGATGTGACCAGGTTATCCACAGTTGTAGCATACGAAGCCCATGACACAATTTGATGGTCGATGACTAGTTTTTCCGCACTTAAAGCATTTGCAAAGTCTGGTATGAAACTTCTCGCATTTATTGCACTTGAGGACTCTTTTATTTTTTTAAAATCCTCCATTCTTCGCACCTTGTTCAACTCTAGTTTGCCCCGAAAAAGACTGTCCGATCTGCTTCTTTCCCAAATGATCCCTCACTGATGATCATTCCCTCTTCAGGTAATGCCTATCAAGCTCAGCAGTATCACTCTCAATTAAGAGAGCATTTTCGACTATGTCACCATGGTTTTATTGCGGTAAGTATAACTTGGCCATGCATACCCTTAGTCAGACCGTCCTCAAACTTGTGGATCCAACTATCTTCTTCCCATTCTGAGCTTGGAGAAAACTGAAGTAAAGAGTTAAATTTTTTTTTATACTCGGCCACTATCATAGTGCCTTGCTTCAATTCGGAAAACTCTTGGGCCTTAAAGTTCTAACAGAAGAGGGAAAGAACTTGGCAGAGAAGGATTCCTTAAATTTGTTCCAAGTCACATTTTCTTTCCTACTTTGAAGACACGTTGTTGCATCTTCCACCATCGTTAGGCCTCTCCACTAAGTTTGAATGGAGAAAATAAAACTTTCTAACGGTCGTCACAACTTAGAAAGTTAAAAATCTTGTCTATTGCCTCGATCCAATGCTCGGTGGCTAAGCAATCACCACCGGCAAAGGATGAGGATTTTTGACGATGGAATGCATCAGCATCTTGTCTATCTATTTCTCGCTGTTCAGGACAATCCGTGGTTGAAACACTCAGACTTTCTACAATCATTCATTGAGCTTTATCACTAGCCCATCTGTTTGCCGGTGTGAGACCTTCCTTTTTTCCTGCCTACCAAATTCTGACTTCCCTTCTAAAACCCAAGCATCCGAGTTCTGATCTGGCCCTTCTTTCTAATTTCCATATATACTAGCAGTCGACTAATGTTCTTCATGCCCGTGGTGACGGTGCTCTTGGTTTCTTAGCATTACTGATGATTGCTGTTGAACAATCTGTTCTAGCTATGCTTGCATCCGTTCCCACTGACGAAAAGCCTCTGCCTGAAACACTGCAACAGTTTGCTCTTGTTTGTTCAGACGCTTCTCAAGCATGGTAGCTCTGGCCGGGGATTCATCTAGAGCTATATTCTCCCTTCTACTGGGCCTCTTTCTAGGCTCAGCTTCTGGTTGGTCCTTAGCCTACTTCTTTCGCAGCTTTTTACTAGGATATTACTCTGGGTGACCAGTTTGGGCATTGAGAACATCTGAATTACTTTCCATGATGGCATAGAAGAGAAATATGGTCTTAATACATGTTCTTAAGGAAATAGGAACAATCTTAACTTTTATTATATAAAAATTATTATAACCTAATTTGCATATTTGCTAAAAGAAAAATTTTCCTTAAGGTGATCAGAGAAATGATACAGGAAATAAACTCGGCTACCATATAGACATGCCTTAGCTGTATGTCCATTGGTACCACAAAAATAACACAACAACTCAGTTATAATGGGTTGTTAGTTATAAAAATTTTATGGTTCCTTTTTGGTGTAGGCTTCCTTAGACTCGACTCTAGTCTGTATATTTTGACTCGTGACTGCATAGAGAGTTGCTTGTGAGTAGCCTGAGAGGGTACTTCTCGAGTCTCTACCTCAATATAGACAAGATGTAAACTGGGTCCTCAAACAGGAAAATCTTCCTTCCGCAGCTCTGGATTAGGTTCAACTGTTACCTTTGACTTGGGTATTGCAAAGGACTCACCCGTGACCTTAGGTATATCACCAGCCTTAGGTACATCCACCACTTCGGGTACATCCACAGCCTGGGGCACGTTCACTGCCTTGGGCACACCCGCAGCCTTGGGTATATTAGCAACTTCAAACTCATCCATAACTTTGGGCACATCCTTAACTTTGGGTACATCAGCAGCTTTGAACTCATTCACGACTTTGGGTATCTTAGTAGTTTTGAACTCATCCATGACTTTGGATATGTTAATAGTGATATCTTAGGCTTTGAAACAAGAACCTTAGTCTGTATAGAGGGTTTCCTTAAGGTTGAAGGACCATTCTGTTTTAAGATTCTAGCCATTTAAAGTAGAAGTACAACCTTCTTAAGTGTAGGTATATCCTGAGTTTCAACTTTCCTTTTCTTAGGCTTCTCATCCTTTATGGGATTCTAGGTACACAACCTTTTACTTTTATCATATTGGATTTCATTATCTAGATCAATTTCTGGGTCAATCATTACTTGGGTCACTGGTTTCTTACTCTTCTCCCTATTTAGATTTCTAACCCAAGGCTTAACAGGTGTAGGTGGGGTGACAACATCCATAGCCTCTAGGATCCTATCCAGTTTTTTATTTAGGGCTTGGTACTGTAGAATAGACTCCTTTCTCCAGGTTAAAATTTGTTTCTCTAGGGCACTTAACCTTTCATGGCTAGTAGGAGAAGTCTTTTATTGGGTTTTAGGATTAGGGTATACCGATGCACTCAAATTGACCATTTTCTGAACTCAAAAGAAAAACATAAGGTTAGATTTGCAAATCTATTTTAATTTTTTTTAAAAAAATTCATATAATAATTAATAAGCCATATTTTATATGTGTGACCGCCTGATACCATCTGTAACATACCGGTTTGGAAAAGTGATCCTGCGCCGTGTATTTAATGCAATTTTTCAAGACCAATCATACATTTATAGCAGAATTAATTATTATAATTGCATAAAAAATTCAAAATTCCACTTGCACTTGTCATGTTCCCATTATTACATCCAAGACACAAATAAATAAATAAAAATCCTTGTCCACTATTTGCAATACATGCTTTTAAATATTTTGAATAAACTAAAACAATTGTTCTTGAACAATATTCAAGCAAACAAATCTCTAGTGTCCCACTTGATTTGGTAAACATATAAAAATAATGGGTTAGTCCCAACATAACTAGAAAGAAGAAAATTATTTGAAAATGCATAATGGCCCAATTAAAACTTAATTAAGAAGATAATTTTTTGGAATCGATATATGATGATAGCCCTATCCTCTCTACCTCTGGAAGCTCTCACTCTCAGAGGTTGGTAGGATAGGTGCTCATCTTTCAATAAAAAAAAAACTTAATTAAATGATAAAAATAATCATTTAATTTAATATCTTAAAAATTAGACCTCAAATGAAAAATCAAACTCTTCCATTGAATCCAAAGCATCAAAAACATAGAAATGGACTACTTGATCGCTCGAATTGGAGTTAGAATGAAAAAATCATGGCCAAATGAAATGTATGGTCCACATCATTTCAGCCTTTCTTGCAGATGAGCCCCACCTGGACCTTTCTCTCTTGGTCCATATTGTTGTGCTGGCTGTACGTTAGTTTTCATCCAAAACCCAAAACCCAAAACCAAACTGGTCGTCAGAAGTGTTAAATCGAAAAATAAATGCATTAACTATCGAAAGCAACAAAAGGAATTGGTTGCTTTAACCCAAAAAGGAGATAGAATTTCCATAAACATATGATGAGTAGAGTTTCAAATCGGTCAGAATTATATGTATGCCCATTTGCTGAACTAATTCCACAATTCATATTATAAGTTGATACGATTGTTTATGCCGAGATTTTTTTTGCACACTTATATTAATTCACGTAATTAATATATAATTCCATTGTCTACCCATATTTATATTAATGCATATTAAAAAAACAACAATCTTAACATATGCATCATGAAATTTTAAATATGTTTATTTGCAAAATTTTATACCCCAACAAAAAACTTAGGATTATGAAATTAAATTATACCAACATATTAACTCCATCACTTTAAAAATCATAACATTTAATACACATGCCTTATACAATTAATTAGTATAACTTAACTAATTGCAAAATATATATATATATATAAATGCATAATTATTAAACTAAAATCAGCTTTCAAATAAAATCTCACTTGCCTCAAAATTTCTCTAGTAGTTTATTCTTTTCTCCCACAACTCTAGCTTTCCCAAATCTTACCTACGGATATCTAAATCCATCAACTCCCCAATCCTTTTTATAAAAGATTCCCGTAGGTTTCCTAAAACTTTGGAAAAGGAATAAAAGATATAAAATATTATCACTTTTAACTTAAATTTTAATTCTAATCCCATCTTATCAGTGGGATATTTATTTTATCTAATCCTATGGGGCCCAAATTCTTGGGAAGATAAAAGTACAAAAATTAACTATTTTTTTTCCTGTGGAACCCACTACTCAAACCCTAAACCTCTAAGACCACTGGACCACCTGTATGCCAACCGAGCTACACGGATTGCTGAAATAATATCTAAAAATGAAAATATAAATATAACACGCAGCTTATTTAAATAATAATTAAGTAGGCCTAT
Organism: Annona cherimola; assembly: GCA_030490835.1. Classification (NCBI taxonomy): domain Eukaryota; kingdom Viridiplantae; phylum Streptophyta; class Magnoliopsida; order Magnoliales; family Annonaceae; genus Annona; species Annona cherimola. Next base: position 41,148,490 of record CM059977.1, on the reverse strand, counting down.
TATTACCCATTTGACCCAGTTGGTCAAAATGTCTACCTGCCACGTAGGATGTCCCAAATGGATTTTGACTAGCCAACTTAAATTATTATTGTTATTTTTCAATATTTTACAAAGAACAACTAAAGTTGCTTGGGTGAGAAGACCAACTTGGGAACCAAAATGTGCGTGGAGTCCACTCTGAAGAATTCATGGGGCATGCAACTTCTACAACAAGTTTGATCATAAAATTTATCAATGTAAAATGAAGAAGTTGTATAACCAAGGAGCTAAATTGGTTCGGGTTCCAAAGAACATTGGATTTGGGCCTTCTAAATTAGAACAACGTAGACTCCAAATGCTTACTAACCCAAATAGGCCCATAAGATGGGTACCAAAGAGATGAGCTTTATTCGACTATCTTTGCAGGTTTGTCTTAGAGCAAAAGCCAATAACATTTGGTTCATGGATAGTGGCTACTCAGGACACATGACAGAAGATAAAGTCCTATTCCAAGAGCTTAAATCTTACAATGGAGAAACTATAGTTTTTGGCAACAATGAGAAAGGTAAAATAAGCGGTAAGGGTAATATTTACAACATTTCAAATGCATGCATAGAGAAAATATTATTTGCTGAGGGACTCAAACACAACCTAATGAGTATTAGCTAATTGTGTGGCAAAGGTTATAAAGTTGTTTTGAATAATCTATATGCAATATTTTTTATGAAAAACACGTAGTCTTTATGGAAAAAGACATAAAAATATATTTTTAGTTTCCCTTGATGAATTGGACCGAAAATGTCTAGTAGCTATTAATAATGATCCATGGGTATGACACAAGAGGCTTGGACACATATGTCAAATATTAAGACTTTGTGGAAAAAAAAGTTTGGTAGAAGGTTTATTAGAGCTCAAATATGACAAAGACAAAATTTACAAAGCATGTCAAATGTCTAAACAATCAAAAGTATCCTTTTTGCCAAAGAATGAAGTTTCAACTTCAAGACCACTTGAGTTATTGCACATGGATCTTTGTGGACCATCTGACATTTTGAGCCTTGGAGGAAAGAAGTATGTTTTTGTTATTGTGGATGATTATTCAAGATTCACTTGGATAATGCTTTTAGCTAGCAAAGGCGAAACCTTCTCTATGTTTCTTAATTTTTTGAAATTGGTGCAAAATAAAAATCAAAATACAAAGAAAAATACAATTATCGCTATTAGAAGTGATTATGGTGGTGAATTTGAGAATAAATTTTTTATAGAATTTTACAATGAAAAAGAAATTCACCATACATTCTCTGCATTAAAAACTCAATAAAATAGAGTAGTTGAGAGGAAAAATAGAACAATACAGGAGATGACTAGAACTATAATAAATGAGAGCATAAGATGGTTTAGGTGAAGCTATAAGTATAGCTTGTCATGTTCTAAATTAAGTTACCATTAGAGTTATCTTGAAAAAGATCCCTTACGAGCTATGGAAAGGTAGAAAACTAAATATTTCATATTTTTATGCTTTTGGTTGCACTTGTATGTTAAACAATGAAAAAGATAAGCTTGCAAACTAGATGCAAAGAGTGACGGAGCTGTATTTCTTGGATACTCCTCAAATAGCTAAGCATATAAAATTTTCGACAAAAGAAACCAAGTTGTTGAAGATTCCATTCATATTATATTTGATGAATTTAACCAAACTCCTAAGATGAAGGATGAGCTTAATGATACAGATAATTTATTAAAGAATTTTGGAAAGCAAGGGGGAGAAGAATCCAAGCAAGATCAAAGCTTAAACAAAGAGGTAAGTGAAGGTAAAGTTTCTTACAAACCTTCCAAGGACCTGAAATTTAAAAATGACCATCCAATTAAACAAGTTATAAGAGACATGTGAAAGTGTGAAAACTAGAGGCTCTGGGCAAATGTATTTGGACATTTTGCATTCGGATCCAAAATAGAGCCAAATTCTATTGATCAAACTCGTAATGATGAAAATTGGATTATTGCTATGCAAGAAGAGCTTAACCAATTTGAAAGAAGTCAAGTACGACACTTAGTTCATAGACCTAAGGATTGCATGGTTATTGGCACCAAATAGATTTTTAGGAACAAATTGGATGAAAGTGGACTTGTTATAAGAAAAAAGCTAAACTTGTAGCCAAGGGGTATTCCCAAGAGGAAGGAATTAACTTTAAGGAATCATATGCCCCCTGGCTAGATTAAAAGTAATACATATTTTACTAGGGTTTGCATCACATATGAGCTTCAAATTGTTCTAAATGAATGTCAAGAGTGTATTTTGAATGGATACCTTAATAAAGAGTTGCATGTTGAACAACTTCCTAGTTTTGAAGAAAATGAGCAATCAACATTCGTTTACAAGTTGACCAAAGCCCTGTATGTACTGAAACAAGTTCCTAGAGCTTGGTATAAAAGGCTAAATGTGAGAGCGCCTTAGAATTAGGTAAATTAATCCTTGATTTTTCTTAATTTTCAAAATTAGTAATAAAAATGATATGGTTAGAAAATTTAAGGCATGATTACTAAAAATATTTATATTCATATTTATATATGAGGATCAGTGTTGTCAGAACCGGACCGGACCGGCCGGTCTGACCGGTTCAACCGGGAACCGGTCCTGTGTCCGGTTCGTTTATATGCGGTTCGGTTTAATTACGTTAAACCGTAAGAACCGGCGAACCGGCGGTCGAACCGCACATCGCGGTTCGACCGTATACAACCGGTTCAGCAGTTCCGCGGCAATCCCGTCATCTTCCGCAGTCCGCACCATCCGACCATCGTAGACTTCTGCCGTCGATGACAGGGGCAAAACTCCGAACGTGAGCGCAAAGGCTGACGGGCAACCGCCGATCGGAGCCGTGCTGCCAAGGCGCCGAGAAAAGCAGAATCGGCGATTGCCGACCTTAATCTGATCCGAGCGGCGGCGAGAGAAGCTGCTGCAGCTCTCATCGTCGATCAGTCAAATGATCTTCCGAATCAAAAAGATCCACAAGTTCTCTACTTTTGCTATATCAAACAAAGGCAAAGGGGTCCTAAAATGAATGGATCCTCATCCGCTTGAATTTGGGTTTCAAATTTTATCGCAGATGGCCGGCAGTTGGATTTGGGGCGATGGAGTACCTGAAATGGTGCTCTGGTGGTGCACGGTCGTTCAGTGTTCTTGCCGTGCATTTAAATCCGAATTTAAATATTAATTATTTGATAAATAATTTCAATAATATCATATATCATCTTAGTTTAATTCACTTTATTCTTTTATTTAATTTGTCTAAATACAATAATATCCTTTGTTCCCCGTATTTTAAAAGATAATTGGTCATATATGTATGATTTTTCCAATTAAATAATTTTATAAATTTGCCCAAATTATATTAATAAGCTAATAAACATTTCAACATTAAAATTTTCTAGCCTATTAATTCATAATTTTATATTTTCAAAAAAAAATTGCAAAATGACCCGTTTTATAGCAAAATTAAAGATTTTATGAAAAATATAATTTTTACTATATTTCACATAAAATCTATATTTAATTAACATTTTTATACTCAAAAAGTGTGAATTTAATATGAAATTATAATATTATATGAAGATTTTTAGAATTATCAGAAAACACAAATAATATATATATATGTGTGATTGCTACGGCCTACCCCCATCCCTACTGCAGCCTGCTCCTGTCACTCCTACATGTTTTATACTTATATTGTTGTTTTTAAAATCTAACATATATATTTAGGATTTATGAAAATATAATTTTATCAATGTATTTATTGAAAATTTAAAAATAATTTAATATTTATGACGTCATAAATATATCATGCTGACGTCACCGGTTCGAACCGGTTTGTTTAACCGGTCGAACCGGTTCGAACCAGACCAGTTCCTTTACCGGTTCAATCACCGGTTCGGTTCTGACAACATTGATGAGGATATGAACATAAATATTTTAATAAAGTGTTACAAATAAATTAAGCAACACATAATATAATAAAGTATGAAAATGAATTTGTATAAATTTTCGAGAAGGAATTTTGAAATTCTAAAATGAACCAAATGAAACCATTTAAATTTATGAACCTTTTAGAAAAATAAAAATAAATTGAAAGATTTACACCAATTAGAGTCCCAATTAATGGTTTATATTCATTTGGACTATTTTTTCTAAATCTTAGTATGCAAAACTCTGATTTATATGAGAATTTCTGAGATAGTATTAATTAATATATTCTTTAATCTAGATGAATTTAATTATGGAAAAAAATTGAATAAAATTATTAAATAAAAAAAGGTGCCTAAAATTCACGTGCATGGATGACCAAAAGACGTTCATCCAATTTACGTACATTTTTTTATAAAAAAATTTGTTAGATGGCTATGAAATTATATCTTAATATATATAAGACCATTTTACACGAAATCTCATGGGCAGGTATATTTTAACATACTTTACATTATGAATGGATTAGATCATAAAAATTATATTTTAAAAAAAATTAAACAACTAAAACTAAAGGAATTTCGTAAATTAGTTTTGGATATTATATCTCAACTCACATTAATCATTTTAACATGAAATTTGATATGAACAACTAATTTAGTGGGCTTTAAATGTAGACGGATTAGATTATGAACTTTTTTAGGAAATCTTTAAATAAGTCATTTTAAATTTTCCAAACAATGCATATATGTTAAAAAAAAGTCAATGGACCGAAGGACGGTCAATTGAAAAAAATGTATATATATAATGACTGGACCGAACAAACAGTACAGTTAGAAAAAGAGTAAATAGTATAATGACTGGAACGAGCAAACGGTCCGGTTAGAAGTAAAAAAAAGAAAAGAAAAAAAATCTAACGAAATGGTCCAGTTAGAGTTAAAAAAATTTAAAAAAACACAAAAAAGATAACTGGACCGATGGAAACGATCCAATGAGGATTTTTAATAAAAAAAAAATAATAATATAACTAGACCGAACAAACGGTCTAGTAACGTTTATATAATAAGAATAAGAAGAAAACAAAAAAAGATAACTGGACCGATGGAAACGGTCCAGTGAAGATTTTTAATAATAAAAAAATAAAAATAATATAACTGGACCAAACAAACGGCCCAGTGAGGTTTATTAAAAAAATGCATGGGGTAGTAATATAAATAGGGGTGAGGGGCGTGAAGCATGACCAGGAAGAAAAACAAAAGAAAAAGGGGAGAAGAAGAAAACGTGAAAGTAGGTAAGTATGTCTATTTCGGGTTCCAATCGTATCCACCGTGGTGCATTGAGGCGTACTACACTTATTTTTTAAAAATTATTTTGAAATTTTTTTCATGAAGCTGTTAATCTAGGTGTATTTAATATATGTATTAATTTTTACCATTTTTGGAGATTTTTAGATTTTTTTTAGATTTATAAAAATCAATGAAAAATGCCACTGATTTTTAAAAATCTAAAAAAAAATCTAAAAATTCCAAAATTGGTAAAAATTGATACATATGTTAAATACACTTAGATTAACCATTGTGTAAAAAAATTTGGAAAAAAATGGTTATATGCACCAGGTGCATACAACTGCAACCCATCTATTTCCGTTGATTAAGTTTTTATTTATTGTGTATGTATTTAAATATACTATTTCATAGAGAATATGTAAGCATATAAATGAAATAAAACGTAACCTTAATAATCAATCATACTGGCAAAATGAAAGGTGGAATGGAAAGAAATGACGAAGTAATTCCAATAATATAATGATCCAAACATTTCTTAACCAAAGCGGTTACCATGATGGTTAGAGATTTGGACCTCAAGTTACAGGTCATGGCATCAAGCACCGTTCCTACCTGTATTCCAAACCATTCCTTTTTTATATATAAATGAAAACTCTTTCACATGTTCACCTAAGTGGTAATAGACGTCGGCTCATGGGCATGTGAGTTAGGTTCAAATCTCGCCCAGCCCTATTATATATACATATATATATGGGATATATTTAGATGCGGCAACGCTGCACCTGAACTCCCGTGCAGTGGCACCATCCGCCCGTTCGTGGCAGCAGGAAAAATCCTGGCCGTCGTTTCCGTGTGCGTGTAGCCGGCTTGTGAATCAGCGAATTTGATGCGTATAGAGATAGAGATGGCAGTCTAGCATGCGGTTTTTCGGGGCTGCGTGCTGACTGAGATCGCGAGAGCATGGGGAAGAGTGTAGGAGCGTGGGGAAGACTGGGATCGTGGGGAAGTGGGAGAGTTTTCCGAACAGAGAGGAAGAGGGAGAATACCGGCGAGGGAGAAATACCGAGAGGGAGAGGGAGAGGGAGAGGTGGAATCCCGCCGTTTGCAGAACAGGGAGGGAGAGGGAGTGGGAGTTGCGGAACAGAGAGTGAGAGGGAGAGGGAGAATACCTGCGAGGGAGAATACAGAGAGGGAGAGGGAGGCGACAGAAAATACCGGAATGGGAGAGGCGCGCCGGAACCTGTTCTTACCGTAAAGCTGCCGGAGCCACCTGTTGCCCCTCCATTGCCAGCCTCAACGCTCGAAAGAGGGAGTGAGAGCGCCGACAGAAAAGAGAGGAAGCCTGAGCCACCACTGCCAGCTGGAGCCGGAGCTGAGAGAAGCCGCAAAAGAGTTGTTGTCAGTATGAAAACCTATAACTACTTTGGATGATTTCTTTCACATTTTTCTTTCACGGGACTTTATTCTCCAAATGCGATATAGATTTCATGAGATAGATTCTAGAAAAGTGGCCAGGTCACAGATGGTGCTCCAAGGAGCATAAAGTATGGAGCATGGACAATCTTCCGATGCAAAAACGCATAGGCACTTCAGCTATCTGACGTAGTTGGTGAAGAATAAAATATAACTGATTTTTCTCTCAGTGGAATTCCTACGTAACTAAAGTGGCCACCTTTCAACATGCCAAACATAGGAAAAAAAATAGGCACCCCATTTACCCCAAACACGTTCATTTACCCCAAACAACTTTTTACATTGAAATGGCTATAAAAAAAACTTCGACTAGAGTTAGCAACTTTGATGACTTTTAATGTTAATGGTTTGAATAATATTGGTAATAGAAATATAGTTTGTGAATTAGGCTGCTACATTCTGAGACAGTGTTTATAAGGTAAGTGCAGATCATCTGTTTTGTCAATGTCATTATGCTAAATATTGAATGAGCATGCTATACTTACTAGTTAGTGAGCAACTTGAAATGACAAGTTATCTGCTTGTGAATATTAGTTGTTAAGTGTTGAATGAGCATTGTATATGCAAAGGCCAATGTTAATAGGGAAAGTGCAGGTCATGTGTGTATGAAATATCAGCTTGCTAGGCATTAGATCAGCATGTTATATTCCCAAGTTAGTCTGTATTTTGGAATTGAAAATCATCTTCTTGTGAATATAAGCTTGGTAAGTGTTGGACCCACATACTATGTGCAAAAGTCAATGTATATTTTGAAAGTACAGGTCATCTCTTTGTGGATATCGTCCTCTTAAGTGTTAAATAAGCATGCTATATGTATAGTATAATGAATGAAGTGAAAATGCAGGATATTGGCCCTTTATGAATGTTAACATGCTAATTGTTCAACATAGAAACCCATCCAATTTTAGCGCCACAATAGATTTATAGAAACTCATCAACTATTACGCAATGTAGTATGTCAACATAGCATACTGAGGCCTTGTAACTCCCTTTGGACATGTTATTTTTCCCTTCACCTCTTCCCATTTTCCATCCTCCCATTTTTCATTTTCTATTTTCGATTTTTTCTTAACTATTTTTTACAATTGGTTTCTTGTTATTTTTTATATCAGCGTGCCTATCACCTAATTAGCATGCTATATTATGAATCAGCATGTTATATTATGAAACGTAGGGTATCATTTTTGTAATAACAACTTACTTACTGTCCAATGAGCATGTTATATTGTCTGTCCGTACTTATATCAACATGCTCATTATCCAATGAGGATGCTATGCTGATTGTTAAATGCATAATGGGATTTGCATATTGAACTTACTAATTAGGATTGTATGTGGATTTGTATTTGCAGGTCACGCTGCTTGCTATCGATCTATTTGATATACAGTTCATATAGCTTGAAACAAGGACAATATGGTGAATACACGAAGCAAAGGCCCAACAAAGAATGCAGTTCCAAAACGACGAGATTTGCCAGCAGCTAAAACTAGCCAACCCCAAAAGAAAAACAAAACTACAACTACTGGAGAGGAAAAAAGTGATGAAAAGAGATAATTCGAGGACTTGCGATCATCACTGATATACAAAGAGAAGTTCCTCACAAGACCAGTTATGAGGGGTCGTCCACTACAAATTGAAGACTTCATTGAATTCTCGTTCTCAAAGTGGTTAGTGGACTGTGGTTTATTTGATTTTATGATGGTTGAAGAGAACATTTACCCAGAACTTGTTTGAATGTTTTACTGCAATATCACCAAGGATGCAACTACATTTGTGAAGGGAGTGAAGATACCATTGCATGATGAGATGTTGAAGGAAGTATTTAACATTCCTATTTGGACTGGTGAGGATCGGCCCAAAGTTTCTAAACAAGAGTCATTCACTTTGATTAGTGGAGATGCAGAAAAGGGGAAGGAAGCAGCGAGGTTAACTTCTCGGGAGTTACTAACTTTAGATATGAAGTTGTTACATTATGTTATTGCCAACAACGTTTTCCCTCGAGCTGGGTCTATGTCAGAGGTCTCTGTCAATGATGCTTACTACATATATTGTCATGAAAAGGGAATTGTGCTTGATGCTGCTTTGGATATTCTAGAGCATATGATGAAGTGTCGAAAGCAGAAGAAAGGGCATTGCCGTATGGGATGGCCATCACTAGAATTTTAAAGCATTATGGAGTGGATTTATCTGGAGAAGAGATGACAAAGTGTAAAATTTCTGATAAAATTGAAGGCAATTTGATAAGCAGGTTAGGCTATGTGTTTAATAAGGAGACGAATGAGTGGACATCTTAGAAGTGTGAAGGAAGGGATTAATGCAGGGGAGGGGAATACCCATCTGCCAGCGGCACCAGAGGCTAGTGAGCAAGTAGCACCACAAGAGTATGAAATTGGTGATGAACAAGTAGAGCATACGGGGGCTACCACTATTCCCACAAATGCAAAGGAATCAACTTCAAAGGAACATATGTCAACGGCTGCTGAATCTAGATTTGAGGAGGTATTGAGTGCAAAGTTTGAGAAGATGAAGAGAGAAATCAAGTTTCACATCTCCCAGCTTATTTAAACATGTATGAAACCACCCACTGTCAATCCAACACAGTTTACCCCTTTTGTTGATGTAGGTTATACTCCTACATCGGTCATTGACACTCCTACATCGGTCATTGACACTCCTACATCGGTCATTGACACTTCGACGTCGGTCATTGCCACTCCCACCGAGGTCATTGCCACTCCTTGCACAACTCTTGGATTTTCCAAAGCTGTGGTCACCCCTACAAAAGTATTGGTATCGACGTCCATATCTCCTCCTACAGTAGCCATGTCACATGCTCATTCAAATTCACCACAATCATCACCCTCCTTCGCTGATCTACCAAAATCAAATCATGTTTGTGTTGACGCCTCATATTTTGAAAATATTGCACGGCTTGCTAGAGCAGTGGAGCAAGTACTCGAGCATGTGAATAGGATCAACAAGAGGCTTGAAGCTGTTGAGAATGAGTTTCAAGGAGATGGCCATGGGCAAAAGTGAAGACCTGAGAACTTTTGAATATTTGTGTTTCAATTGCTATGTTCTTATGTTTGACAATCTAATATTGGAAGAGAATTGTTTGTAATGAACTTTCTTTTTTAAATATGAATATTACTGCCTCCAAATGAAATTTGAGGTTATGAATGATGTTGCCCTATTTTGTGTATATGTTTTTGAAACTACAGGTGGGAATGAGGTTGCTCTATTGTGTGTGTATGTTTTTGAAACTGTAGGTGGGAATGAGGTTGCTCTATTGTGTGTGTATATTTTTGAAACTGCAGGTTATGAATGATGTTGCTCTTCCGTGATTGTATGTTGCTGCAATGTAGTGATGTGAATATCAGCACGCTAAGTGTTGAGTCAGCAGGCTATATGTACGAGTAGTTAGTGAATGGGAAGTTGTGAGATGATCCATTTGTGAATACCTCTATGTTAATGGTGGATCAGGAGGATATATTGACATTTCTATATTTATTATAGAAGTGATATGAATATCAGCACGCTAAGTGTTGAGTCAGCAAGCTATATGTATGAGGCAGAATTGCTGAATGCTCAGGTCAGTAAGGAAATTGGCTCAGCAGATCATCTGACCATGCACAACCGCATGCTATAGAGCAATGAGTATTCTGCTTGAGCAAGTGAGTAAGGAAAATCTCACGGCACATGATCTGTCTGTGAATAACAACATACTCATCTGTCAATGAGCATGCTGTATGCTCAAGTTAATAGGTTCATACCATTTTCAACCTCCATTGCACCGGTCACAAAAAATATAACTTTCCTTCTTTTTAATATGTATCAACTTTTACAAAAAAGTACACTTCCTTTTCTTTGAAAATGTACAAGTGAGTACAAAAATACACTTCTTGTTCTTTCAAAATGTACGCTTTAGTACACAAAATACAATTCCTTTTCCCTTTAAAATGGAGACTATAAATTCAGCATTCGCTTCTGAAAATGGAGACTACAAATCCAACATCCACTTGTCCATACATCGACCCACATTTTTGCTGTCCATCCTGCATTGCACGTAAAATATGAAATGTAGCATTAGATTGACAACTACTTGAAAACAACTTATGAGACGATTATGAAGACATAATACCAAAATTTCAAAAGCATTGATGGAGCTCCAACAGCAGCGTAGTCATGCACTAGTCTGTAGGCAGAAGAAGGATTAGATAAAGAGGATCAAATGGGGTGGAATAGATAAAGTGGATAAATATGCAATTGAGTGGTATGAAATGTGATGACATAATACCAGGTTGTTGACAATCCTTCTTATACAATTCTAGACAGTTTCGTCTATCATGACCAACCACGACCTTCTTGCATCCTCGACATAATCGTCCACTTTGTTCCATAGCTTTTTCGATACTTGATTTTAAGCGCTTACTTGATCGTCCTTTTCTTTGAACTACATTTGGAAATTCAATGCTAACAGTAGGTGCATTAGGTACTTTGTCATTAGTTGACACCTGAATTTCTCCTCTAATATTATCACCTATCTCAACACTGAGTGCTATAGAGAAATTATGACCTTCTTGGATATGTTCATTTGCATTGTTGCGATAATCAAAATGGTTTTCTTTGTCTCCACAAGGCATGTTCTGTTCTTCTTCATTCGAACATCCATCTTCCTTTTGTGATTGTATACACTCTTGCAAATGTGTTATTAAAGTGTCTAAAGATGCAGTTCCAATTTGAAAACTACCCCAACTTGATGTCATTTCCTTTAGAATGAAATTTAATTTTGGGAGCGTCAAATGTCGCCGCACCATAGCTGAATTTGTAACATCACAATTCCTCGTAAATAGAGGAACTCCAACATTCTCTTTTGGACGTTGAGACCAACGGCGAAGTAAGTGATCATCAAGCATAGTTATGATATCACGCCACTGAAATATGGATAATATATGCCGACAAATAATGCCACGCCACTCGAATAGACGACATGAGCATGTTGCAAATTGCTTAGCTTCATGCCAAGTTACTATTTTTCTATAGGTGGGGTCTTTATAATTGTGTATTTCATATATAACATGACTCTCATTCATAACCTCAGATTTAGGCTTGTAATAATGTGACTCGTTTATTTCTGCCTGAAAATAAAAAAAAATCTCTCTAGTGTATAGCTTAGCAATTTGTTCCTCAATCACAAATTTAGTTTTCAAAACCGGAGTACCATATGTACTTTTGCAATCAGCTTCCTTTTCATCTTCTCTCCTTTTTCTAACAGCACGCTCATATGCTTCTATAAACTCAATCAATTGAGTGGTTAACCCAACGAAGTTGTCAAAAAAAGCATTCATGCTTTCAGATCGTTGTGTTGTCGTTATACCTGCTAAGAAAACACTTCTTGTATAGGCTGGAATCCACTTATCTCTCACATTGTACATCTGTTGTAGCCATGCATGGTTCGTCAAACTATAATCATTCATTAATTTTTCCTAACCAGATTCAAACTCATCTGTATCTTCTGTATTGTGAATCAACTTGTACAATTTATCTTTGAATTCAGGATATTTATGATTGGCAGATTGCAACTTTTCAGGAAATTTCTTATGTATGTTCCATGAATAGAAAATATGTTTTGTAGTTGGGAAAACTATGGAAATGGTCTTTATAATAGCCAGATCTTGATCTGTGACAATAGCTTTAGGTGGTACACCACTCATATGATGGAGCCATGTCTTAAACAACCATGTGAAGTCTTCCTCACTTTCCCCAAATAATAAACCTGCACCAAGCAAAACTGATTGCTTGTGGTGATTCACTCCAACAAATGACCCAAAAGGCATATCATATTTATTTGTTCGATAAGTTGTATCGAAACAAATAACATCATTGAAAACTTGGTAATCTCTTTTGGATTCCCCATCTACCCAAAAACATGACATCAACCGATGGTGCTCGTCGACTTGAATTTCATAAAAGTAATCGACATTCATAGCAAATTGCTTCTGAAAGTACTGAAGTAATGCTGTTGCACTTCCCCCATATTTTGACATCCGTCTGGATCTTAAGGCATTACGAATATCAACTTCCATGAATCCTAATTGATCACGACCGCCAACCTCCTCCGTCATGAATTGTAATGATCTGGATACTCCTATACCAATCTTGCACAACTCTTCAACTAGATTTAATTGTGAGTCTGACACGTTGCGATGGGACCGAAGACATCGAGATTTGGTGGGAGTCTCTAACCGATGAGAGTGCTCTTCCTTGAAATTAATAAATGTTCATTTAGAAGTGTTGCCCATGAGCTCGATAGTGAGTGATGCAAGACATCCACATCTAGTAATGTTCATCTATTTTCTTTTTTTTTTTCAACATTTTCTACGTTCCTTCTATGTCCTTCTCTTGAGCATTTCAGAATGCGAAAGCATATCTACTTATCTTTTTTAGATCTTCTAACGTCGCTTTTTCTTATACTGAAGCCACAACATCTTTCATATAAATTGTAGAAGGAATATGCCTCTTACTCACTATCAAACTCTTGCCCAAAAACAGGAGTTAACTCAGCAGGCGCAACAGGAGTGAAACTATTCACACTTGCTAAACTCTGTTCACTTTCTTCAACTAAAGTAGCATCTTCAATCAATTCCACTGTATGCAATGGAGACATACTTTTGTCCATGTTCAAGGTGATGTCATTTAATAAATACCTACTAAATTTCATTTGAATAACAATATAAATTATTCAACTTATAAGAAATAGAATATGTTAATTTTATAAGTGCTTACAATGCAACAATATCTACCTTGCAAAATAAATGGGTATTGTGGAAATTTTCTGTTGGGTATTGAGGAGATTTTCTCCTATGGGATTCTAATTACATATAAAATTAGTTATAAAACTTTTTTCATAAGGTTCTTGTTATCAGCAGGCTAAGTGTTGAATCAATCTACAATGAGCATGCTTTATGCACAAGTCAGTGCATAATTTGAGATTGCGGCAATCTATTACTTGTTATCAGTATGCTAAATGTGGAATGATCATACTTTCTGCACAAGTCAGTGCAACTTGTTATCGCTATGATTGCAAGTCATCTATGTTGTTATTAACATGCTAAGTAGTGTGGCGTGTAATTTGAGAATGCAAGTCTATTTTTTTTTATTTTCAGCATGCTAAGTGGTCGTTAAGCATGCTATATGCAGAAGTCAATGTCTATTTTCAGTTTACAAGTCATCTGTTTTTGGTTATCGGCATGCTAAGTGATGGATAGCATGACATATGTACACTGCATTCTGTAAATTGCTAGTAATCTGTTTCATCAGTTTCTAGTTAACTGCCTGCTAAGTACTGGATCAACAGGCTTGTTTAACAAGTCGGTGTGTATTTAGGAATTGCAGAATGTCAGTTTCATCTGGTTCACCATGCTAAATGTTGGATCAATATGCTATATGCATTAGTGAGTGTGTATATTGGAACCACAGGTCCAGAGTTTGAAAGTATTAGCATGTTAATTGTTCAATAAGCATGATATACGTGTATTGTGTATGATGAAATTGCAGAACATCTATTTCATCTGTTTTTGGTTTTCAGCACGCTAAATGTTAGATCAGAATGCTATATGAACAAGTCAGGTGTATTTTAGAATTGCAGCTTGTTTGTTTATAAATATCAGCGTTCTAGTTGTTGTATGAGCATGCTTTACATAAGACTAAAAAAAATAATAGTTTAATGAAATAATAAAATATATAGTAGAAATAGAAATTTTTTTTAGATAATTTCTGCAAGTCCTTTTTGATCGTTTTATAACTTTTGAAGCTTTAACAGTTTTTGAATTTGTAGTGAAAATGAAGACTACCTTCCTTGATTATACACCTCGTAAATTTGTGGTTGTCACTCAGCCTTCGTTCTTTTTGACATTCGGTAAATCATCTCCTGCCCGTTTCACTATTTTTATCCGAACATATTTTGGGATATAGAATCGAGCACGGGCGATTTTTGCGTCTTCGACGTCCTATCTGGGCAGCACTCATTTTTTGTTTCTCATTTTTTTGCATTATCTGCATGCAGCATCTCTGGGCATTACGACTTTCCCTTCGATTTTTCAGGAAAGCAGATTTTTACAGGAGATGAGCTTCACATATCTTCGCAGCTTTCATTTTCTTTTCCTCAATTTTTTCGCCAACTTTTCTTCTGCAAGCATCATTGCTGGGCATCGGCCTTTCTCCTATTTTCCAGCACAATTTTTGTCTTCATTCGACTGGCTATGAGATGCAATGTGGGTGTCGTTTTTCTAAAGGGGATAATCGGGATGGTAGATTTCAGAACAGCTGAGATTTGGGCGGGATACAACTGCCTTTTTCCATGCAATATGCATACCCGTGCCCAGAACAAAATGACATGTATCAAATTCGCTGATTCACAGGCGGGCTACACGCACACAGAAACGACGGCCAGGATTTTTCTCGCTGCCACGGACGGGCGGATGGCGCCACTGCACAGGAGTTCGAGTGCAGCGTTGCTGCACCTGAATATATCCCTACACACACACATATAACATGTATTTTAATGTATTATTTTGATATTTAAAGAAAAGTATATATATGTATACATAGAAATTATAATATAAAAAATTATTATATAATAATAATAAAATAGTTAAGACTTTTAATGAAAATTAGGAACTAAACTTGCATATGGAATTTTTAAATGATAATATGAGTGGATTAATAATATAATATACAATTGGCAAATATTAATATCCTTATTTTAATTGTAGGAAAAAGGAAAGGAAAAGAAATTTCAAAACAAAGTTTTACTCCTGAATCAAAGTCAAAGGTAAGTGGCTATGCTTTCCATTTTTCAAATATTATTTTGAAATTGTTCTTTTTATGATTTATGAAATCCTGTTTAAATTATGCACCTTGAGATGAAAATTTATTTATTTATTTTATGATGATATGCATATTTTCTTACAATGATCATGATTTGTGGCGTGTATGAAATGCATTAAGTAATCCCATAAGGTTGAGACAGAAGGTTATATTTCTGAGAAAACTAAGCTCAGTCACTTGACCATAAAGTTTTAAGGGTGGTGTTAGATATGTTTCAAGTACCCTCTGAATTAAGCAAGACGTATATGATTCATGCGATGTATTGTTAAGCATGAAAATTTTTAAGCTGCAAACATATGAGATTTTCTTTTAACTGTTATGGAATTTCTATATTTGTATGCCTACTTACTGAGTAACATACTCGTAACTTTTGAAAATTAAAATATAGCCACATAGACCACAGGTAACAATGCAAATCAGGGCACAACTAGAGGAGAAACATATCTTCATTATTTAATTTCTTAATTATTAAATATAGATTGTATTTAGGCAATGATTTGTAATATTTTTGATACTTTTTATTATACTTGTAATATAAAATGCTTGAATAAACTTACATTATAAAATATAAAAAAATTAGGGTATAGTTGTGCAATTTGCCATAAATAGATTCCTGAAGTAAGGTAATTCTCATATTACCCTGTATCGGGGAGCTACACTAAGTAAATTTTTGATCGATCATGATATTTCAAAGAAAAAAAATAGACACTACCTTATTCATCAAATAAAAAAAATTTATTGATTGTTCAAATTTATGTAAATGATAATGTATTTGGCGCTATTAATGAATTTTTATACCAAGAATTTTCCAAGATTGTGCAGAATGAATTTGAAATGAGCATGATGGGTGAATTTAACTTCTTCCTTGGACAATACAAGTGTGACAATACAAGTGCTATTTGTTTAACTAAAAATTCCATATTACATTCTAGGACCAAACATATAGATATTAAACACCACTTTATTAGAGAACATGTTGAAAATTATTACATTTGTTTGCAATATGTTAAAATTAAAGATTAAATTGCATATATTTTTACCAAACTCTTAGGAAATGAATTATTCTAAAAAATTAGAAAAGAGATGGGAATGATTGACATTGATGCATAACATTAGTATACTCACTGTCATAATTTCATCCATGCATGCTTGTATGAATCTTAATATCAAAGTGGAATAGTTTCGCTTGGGATGGATAGTCGAATAGATGTAACTTGTCACAGGACTGGGTACAAAGTCTATTGCGGTCAGCATAGGTCGACTTTGGTTGAGCAAAGTCGACTTCGAATTTGAAACTTAAGGTTCAAAGCCAACCTCATGCGACGTTGATTCGGATCGCCTGAAATAGGCGCCAAACGCCGAATCATCCCATTTTCTCTCATCCTCTTCTCAGTTTCTCTCACCCTAGCTAAGGCTCCAAATTCCATCCTTACTCCTCATTTTCTTGAAAATCTTGTGAATCCACCCCACATTCTTTGTTCTAAACTCTCCCTTTTACTTTATCCCATAATGGCACCCAAACCCCTCTCAAAACCGACTAAGCTGCCAGTTTCATGGCCCTCTCGCTCAACTACGGGTGAGGAAGTGCCAAGGCAACGCAGAACTCCCTCCAAATGCCAACGAGATGAGGCTACTACCTCTAGGGTCGCTGGGTTCGGTTCCAAGAAGGTATACCATCCGCATTCTTGCCCAAAATGAAGAAAACTTAGATTCTAGTGAAGAAAAGCCAAGGAGAAGAGGAACTCCTACTAAACCCCAAGTTAAGAAAATGCCCTAGGAGTACTTCCAAAATCAACAGCAATATTGAAGGTTTTATGCCCATTTTTATGAGAGGAAAGTTTTTATACCCAAAATCATTAACTTTGATTGGCTTAGAGAATATGAGTTTCAAATTGAGGAACTGCTTCACTTTCAAGGGTGGACCACTCTATTTAAGGAGAAATGTAGAATATATCCAGATTTAACATGCTAATTCTACTATTGTTGGGGCTAAGAAAACTTTACTACTTATGTGAAAGGCACCAGAATTAACCTAGGAGACCATAGAGCTGAGGCAGCTTAAATCATTGGAGCAATCCTACAAGTACCCTCAAGATATGACCAGACTTTTGAAGAATTAACTTTGCAAGTTATGTACAATGAACTGACTTACAATAATAAATATGGCGAGGAATTCAAATTTCTGCATTATATGGACCTGCCATCAAGATTGAGCGTCAGCCGCATATTAAAGGCTCATTGCATTCTTCCCAAAGGAGGAAGAAATCCAGTC
This sequence comes from Annona cherimola, assembly GCA_030490835.1. NCBI lineage: Eukaryota > Viridiplantae > Streptophyta > Magnoliopsida > Magnoliales > Annonaceae > Annona > Annona cherimola. The sequence continues at coordinate 41,130,632 of CM059977.1, read as the reverse complement.
AATCTAAAAGAAGCTACCATTATCTAGAAATTGGTAAATCAAAGCCATATCTCAATTCCCCAGCTCCTACTTGATGCTTTGGTACTAAAAAAAAGAGAATCCAAGAGGGATTCTACCTTATGAGCATTAGATCACCAAATTCCTTGAATTTTTGGGCATCGACCTCATAAATGAGCCATTTGAAGTGTTAAAACTTACCAATGCCATCAACACGACCCTATTTCAATGAATGAAGATTGATATCAAAGCTTTTGGAAGGGAATAGATTCAAGGTGGAATGAATAGAGGACCTCATCATGAGGAAACAGTAGGTGCAGCACCTATTGAGGGGTGGTTCCAAGCTCCACTTATATCCCCAAGACCAACCTCCCTTGCCTCACATGCCTTTCGCTCTCCACAAACCTCTCATACTCCATCTAGACCTCAACAAGCCCCCACTTTTGACATGACTGAACTCCATACTCTATTTAAAGGGCTTGAAAATAAGCTTACTCAAGAATTGAGAAATTTCCATTTTTCCATGACTCAAATGCATGATAAATAAGCACACTTGGAGTTTGAAATTAAAAGAACCAAATACCATCTTGCCTCTGAAAGTAGGAGAAGTCATCTAATTCCAAGTCTGCCTGACTTTCATCAATATCGGGGCGAGTCTGTACATGCCAATCCCACCGTTCAAGATTGATCCTCTCCTCCATCTACCCTTTCTACCTCATCTGATTCGAATTCCAAGTATTCCATCTTACTTGGCCTACTTAACCGTCAGCAAGCTTCTTGTCCTACTTCCCCATTTCTTTTTCACAAGTCCCAACTCACCCTCCATCGTTCCTTGTCTTATTTTTTATGTTTGTCAAAAAGGGGGGGGAGAGAGAGAGAGAGTGTGTGTGTGTGTGTGTGTGCATTTTAGGGGAGTGTAGCTTGTACTTAAGTTATCATTTTGAAATTGTGAATGGCGTAAGTTATCATTTTGAAAATATGAATGGTTGAATTATGAATAGTTATGAATGGTTATGAATGGTTGTTAAATGAATGTCATTTTGAAGATGTGAATGATTGAATGATCTGAATGCATATAATTCATGCTTAAAATTGTGCTTTGCACTTGGATGAGTTTTGGATCATCTCATGGCAAAACTACCTTGTACACTAAATCTTTATGGTAAATATGTTACATTTAAAAGGAGAAAGGTTAACTCAAACTTAGTTTTGTCAATGATAAAAAAGGGAGATTGTTATGAACTCAACTAGAAAATTAAAAAATAATTCATATTTTGATGATTAACAATCCAATTTTGAGTGATAAAAATTACTATCATACTTGGTGAAATGTTTTGAAGATAGAACTTTCAATCATAAAGCACAGCAGACCAAGTCTCAAAGTCATACAATTTGAGTCAAGTTTATACCCAAGTGGACTTCAAACTGCGACTTAGGATAAATTGATGTAAGTTTTAAAGTACAAAACAGGTCAAGTCACAATGCCAATTTGACATCACTTGCGATTTAGGCAAAGTCGACAGCCAAGTCAACTTAGGGTGTCGCATAAACCATCTGACTAAAAGTTGAACGTGCGAAGTCGATAGCCAAGTCGACTTTACCTTGCGACTTAAATCAAGTTAAAGGCAAAGTCAACTCAAGACTCCAACCTGCGCCTATGAATAAAAGCAATATTTTAACTACTAAAATCTCAGATATCAAGTTGCACATCCAAGTTGACTCCACCATGCGACTTGGATGAAGTTCAAGATAAAGTCGGCTCAAAGTAAGGACTTGAAAGAGTGAAAGCAAAGGAGGATAATAAGAAGTGAGGTCGTATAGCCAAGTCGACTTCGCTAGCGACTTGAGCGAAGTCCCACAACCAAGTTGACTTAAGGTTGTATGAACCGATTGATTGAAAATTAATGTGTGAAGTCGCAGCCAAAGTCGATTTCACATGCGACTTGGGTCAAGCCGAAGACCAAGTCGACTTTATATGAAACTCAGGAAGCACGCATATGGGAGAAGAAATTAAAGAGTTGAAATTCCTTGATTGAAGTCGAATCCCAAGTCAACTCCCGTATGCGACTTGGGTGAAGTCGCAGCCAAAGTGGACTCCAGCTGCGACTCGCACTTTAAAGGTGGAAAAAATTTGAATGTTGGAGCATTTAATGTGCGCCACCTATCTCTTAACATCCAAATTTATTCCCTCTCTATTTAAGACTCGTTAAATGAAGAGGAGAGGGTTAGCTAGAGCATTGATTAAGCTTCCACCTTCCAATTTACAAGCATTCAAGTGGTCATGTAAGTGCTCTACAAGAAGAACTTTATCATTCATTGCAAGTGCTGAAGAGATCTCTCTCCAACTCACTCTACAAGTTCTTCCTCATGCTTAAACTTACTTTATATAATCTGTAAAGTGTAGAATCTTTCTTTTATTCGTTCTCTTGTGATTCTACTTGACTTGGTATTAGAGACCAAGGTCAAGTAAAGATAAGTAGTGTGTGGTTAGAGTGTGTCTCACTGCCTACTTGTGCTATCTATGTGAAGGACCTCTAGAGCTAGAATCTAGTAGGGAGTAAGGGCTCTAATTGTAACCTCATTAACGTAGTAGAACCTAAGACCCAATGGTGTGTTCTTGAAAGAGCGGAGTAAGAAATGTTGTCCCGAACCACTATAATTTATTGTGTCTTCCTTTGCTATTTTGCTCGCTCTCATATTCTCCTCGCTTTCATTCAAGGAGATTTAATTCATTAAGGGTTAAACCTAATATATCGAAAGAAATTTGAAAAGAACCCAATTCACCTCTTCTTTCTTGGATTATGCTACAAACTCGAGACCTATAGTATGGTAAGGGAAGCTAAAAAAAACTCTCCAAATACCTTAAGATACGGTGAGGAGAGTTAAAGCAATAAGTTTGTGAGAATCTATTATACCATTCTGCTAAGTCTAGGTCAAGTAGATTAGATGGATAAATGTTATGTTTTCTTAAGATGATAGATTTATTTTAAACATATTCATCTATATTACACTTATCCTAGAAAGACCTTTTTTGATCAGCAGAATGATAAGCAAGGCTGAACTATAACTTTTGACGATTTATGATTACATTTGCATGTAGCTTAACTTTTTATTGAAAATGCATATCATGGCTTAATCTTAACAATTTTCATTAGTTATTTCAATTTATTTTTATTAAGTAGAGAGATGATTGCATTGCTAATGATTAGATGCAAATTGAATTTTATATGTATTAGATGCATTTGTGTTTTATGTATTGCTCAAGGACTAGCAATATTTAAGTTTGAGGGAGTGATAACTCTATAAAAATAGAGTTATCAAGGCTTATTTTGTATTTAATTTGAAAGCTATTTTTAAAAAAATGTAAATTTTGCTAGATTTTGCATTAATTTTCATTATTTTTTCATTTCAAGCAATGTGGCTAGATTTCGTGGATTTTTGGTTGAATTTAATGTAAAATATATTATTTTAGGTTGTTGTTATTGCATTAGATCATTTAGGATAACATTAACTTATTTTTTGTCTTTTGTTACAAAAAAGATGGTGAATAACTCATAGACTTCATGCTAAAGTGATGGGAAGAGAGTTACATTACAAATACACATCGATATTGAAGACAGACAGGTTGGCGCCTCGGCCTCAGCTCCCTACAATAGAATTCTCCAGAACATGCAGCTCATGGCTGTGGAGAAAAGAGGAGAAAAGAAGGGGATTCAAGCCAGAGGAGAAGATAAGGAAAGATTCAAGTTGTTTCATTGAAGATCATTGAGTTTCATCTCCTCTTTCCATTTCTTTACTTATTCGTATTTTCCTTAATTGAGATTATTGTAAACTTGATTTTTGTGGGGTTTGAAAACATGTTTATAGGCAAGAACTTCTTGTAGTGGGGGATATAGATGATTTGAACTCGTAGACTATGTTACTTCGGTTCTTTGTGCTTAAAATAAATATGTCATTGTGTTATTACTTGTGTTGCACGCGATTATCCTTATATATCATGCTTAATGCGTTTTTAAGCTTAGCTACCTTGAGATTGATTTAATATCCAGATTTATGATTAGAAAAGTAAGATTTGGATGAGGTCTATATACAAGGCATAAGTTTCCAACTGCTCGTGGTGGCTGGATGTTTTGTTTAGGTTACGTAGATATTAGCCTTATTTTACTTAGTCGCAAAGGAATATAACAATTAAGTAAAACATAGTTAGATTTATATATATTGGAAGACATATATGAATATGTATGTACCTAGATTAGTAATCTATGAACAACCAATCTAAAATAAAAACCAATTGACATAGTTGTGAGTCAAAGAATTTATACTCCCATCCATCTTAATAGTCTCAAGGAAATCTCAACCCGTAGCTATCCCATCCTTAATCATTTGTTGCCTTACTTAGTTAGTTTGAATTTAGTTTGTTTAATACAATTCTCATTTAATTTACCAATCCACAGTTGAATTTTGAGGTAGTACTATATTTAATCACAATCCTTCTAGGAACAATACTCTATTTGTACTTTATTACTTGATCGACATGTATACTTGTGTTAAACCGTGCAAAATAACTTAAGATATACGAAGCTTGATAAGATTTGATGTTTGTTTAATATTCTAACATTATAATATATATGCGTATACTTTGAATAGAAAAAGAAATGCTTGAAAATGGAAAAATTGGGTTACCGATGTTCGATCCTATAACATATAATTGCAAACCTAAGTCTTCAACAATAGTGGTAAAGGTCCTAGATGTAAAATTTGGACTAAAATTCTATTTATATTAATAATGTTATTACTAGATTATTACAGAGTCTTATAAAATATTCATGATAAGGTAACAAATTTTACTTGTGGAAAATTGCTGTTTGGCCATCTACCAGCTTCCTTCTTTCTTCCTTATTTATTTTTTCTAATCTATTATGTTACGCACTTTAACAGTTTTACCTACTATCTATAATAGTCTTGTCGCCATATATACATATTTCCTTGCATTGCTTGAATAGACCACAAATTGGCAGAATGAAGTATTAGCTTTCAATTAGCCAACTATTTTCTCAAGCAATTTTTAACATATAATGACTAGATTACATGAATACACATTAGTCAAATAAAACATTCACGTGTTTGGCTTTCAATCAGCCAACCATTTTCTCAAAATTATATATATGTATCCTCCACTGTTATAGGTAATTATACCTCAAGTTGGTTAAAAAAAAACAATTCCTATTAGACACCTTAGCTATCACATGCCATCTTTTATTATTATTATTATTATATATTTTTCATTTAAATAATTCTATCTACATTTAACACTTCAATATGTTTATTATTATTATTATCATCATCATCATCATTATCTTCTACTAACAAAATATCCACTAACAAAGACATGTGGGGCCTATCTTTCATAGTTTTAATATTTGCATAAATTATTATCATACCATCTTATTTTCACATTTTTAATTAATTAATTGATTTTTATTTTAAATTTACCACTAATATTTTATTTGGTGAGCGTGCTTGTTGGCCCTTTTTTAAAAATTTTAAATTTGTGGAAAACGATATAGTTTGAGTTTGAACTATTTTATTATTATTTTATCTTCTTAATTTTCAAGATTATTAAATATTATGCATCTCCTTGATCATGTAACTAAAGGGGGCATTTGGCAAGCACAAAAAATTTCCAACCAAAACTTTTCAATCTCCACAGTTCCCCTTTTTTTAATTATTTTTTACATCTTCCCATATAATTATCCTACTTTCCAATCATTTTTACACAACTACCAATACAACTAATCTATCTATTTTAACTTTATCTCTTTACTCTTCATCATTATCCCTATAAAAATATTTCCAACAAAAACTTTTCAAGCTCCACGATTATCCTATTTTTAATTTTTTTTACACCTTCCCATATAACTATCTTACTTTTCAATCATTTCTACACAAATATCACTATAACTAACCTATTTACTTTAATTTTATTCTTTTTACTCTTTATCAATACCCCTATCATATAATATCATTTTCTACCAATTCAAAAACTTTTAGGCTAAAAGCTTTTCATCAAAAGTTTTACCGCTTTTCAGACACACCTAAAATAAATTTCTAACTAAACCATACATTATTAATAATTATGAAAAATAGAAGATTGACTTACAAGAACTTCTGTAGCCATCACAGATACATCCTTAAAATCCCTGCATCGCTTTAATCATTTTGTTCATCATGGTCACCATCCTTTCCTCCATCCATAATACTTCAATGTAAGGGTGTTAACGGATCAAGTTAGATGGTCTAGAGCTAAATCCTAATCCCAACCCATTAAAAAAATTCTCAACTCTAGTATATTTATTGACTAAGTTGAGAAAACTCAACCTTAATATGTTTATAACCCATTTGACAACTGGGTTCTTAGGCTATTAATGGGTTGTAAACAAGTCAAACCAAGTTATTTAAAATCTTGACAACTAAAAAAATATATTATCAACACAAAAACATCCTAATTACTCTTTCAAATAAATTCACCAATATAAGCTTCCATTTAAAATTTTAAGGCCAAGATCAAACAGAGATAGGGGAGAGCGAAAATAGTTACAAATGGGTTTGCAAGTTGGACCGATTCAATATGTAACATACAAGTTGAAGAGTTATAAAAATCTAATTCTAATTTATTTATTTAACTAGTTGAATAAGTTGACAAATCATAAATCATTTATTCAAAATCACGACCCAAACTTATTTACAAATAGGTTGAACGGTGAGTTTACGGGTTGACTACATACATGAACGTCCCTACTTCCATGACCATTCCCGTAGTTATCACTAGTTTTAGATGCTTTTAACCGTCGTGCCTCTCCCATAGCTAAATTCCTCTCTAGTTATATCATTTTCTCCATTTGTTCTACCTTTTCACACTTTATGCCCTGTCATCATCATCTCCTAACACTCCTTGTGGTGCATCAACTCACACCAATAGCTTCTCATCATCCCAAACCTTCCCTTGACCTCCCATAGCCATTGCCTCTGTTCTCCATCATTGCATCCCTAACTCACTTTGCTTCACATCATCCATAGGAGCCTTACTTTTATCCATAACTCCCTTTGGTGCTTTCTTTGCATCAATTCACAAGCATTGCAAACAATTAAGTCAATCTACATGTATTCTCTTGTATTCCTACTCAACTCAACCATGAGACACCCTTAGAATTCCTAATCCAACACCTTAGACTCGGTTCCTAGATAATCTAGTAAATTTAATCATCACGCACCTCTTAATCAATTTGTCCATCCATCATCTCATCAATTTTTATCGAGATCTCATCTAGAAGACATGACTTCTACATGTCATCCTTTACTTCTAATAACAAAACTTGTCCTAATAACACTATTTATAGCACTTTGTTGTCTCAACATTTTTATCTAGCCAATTAATGGTTGCCATGTAGTTTAATGATAATTTGGTAATATCTTGCTAAGATTTATGTGGTAGCAACAAGGGTAAATGACCTACTAGACTTGTATAATCATCAAACACACAAATATGCAAATAAAAACTAAATCACATACATATATATAAACCTATCATCATCTACGATCATCCATAAGATACTCATCTATGTCTTTATCATCTTAACATCCATATATTAAAATACTAATATCTGCCATCAATATCTGCCATCAATAAATAAGAAAAACTAGGTCATCACCTTTGATAAATACATATATTTCCAAATCTCAATACATCATCTCTTATATTTAAAACTTTATACATCCCTGCCCATATTAAGTAATACTAAACTCTAATAACTTTTATTACCTTTTTAGGTGTAGGCTCTATCCTAGTCCTTATCATGCGCGTCAACCCCAAATTAGGGTCCACCAACTGATTTGCTAACTAAAAGTATAAAAATAAACAATATGAGTCCAAACGAACTTAATAAGTAGGTGTGGATAGTGAAAAATGTAAAAAACTATGTCAAGTCCATTATGAATGCCATGCCATGATATACAATGCTGTCGAAGCTCCCACTAGCCCCAAAATAATTTTATCATGTCATGCCATAAACACATATATACTGCACTCAACATGCACCCAAAATCACATGCCACACAAAAGCTATGTCTGTCCAGCCACATGCCACATTAGGAATGTGCCTGCTTAGCTATATGCCATGTGAAGGCCATTCTTATCTAACTATAAACCATGTAAGGGCTATATCTATCTAATAGCATGTGATCCTAAAGTTAGGCCAATCTAAGCTGCATGCCACATAAGAGTTATGCCAACCCAAATTAGGGTCTTGCAAGGGCTATGCTAATCGTACCCTTCAAGTCCAATGGTAAATTGTATCTATGAAGGTTAAGTACCTAATTAACCCCTTCAAGCTCCCACCTCACAAATGATCACACGTCCAACCTAGACGGTTTCACTATCTCCAGAGATAAAACTTGGCTCCCCACCTACTATTGTCATCAAGGCCACCATACATATAGGTAGTGCATGCAATCAATCATACCATATGCATCATGTTCATGTTATACTCAAATAAATCATCATATAATTCTTGGACTCTCCAAATTCCACTCCAGCAAAAATCCGTGCTTATCAATCTAAGCTCATCTAAAATAATTTTAAATCGATAACCATGAGGGTTCATGCAATAACTCCAAATTTTAATAAACCACAATATGTGCCTAACACATCAAGCTATATCTTATGTGTAACATGTCATGACTTATGCCAAACAACTCCTAGCGCAATTTCTAATCAAAGCACATTATATCACAACCCATAGCAAATGAATTACAAGACAACCCTTGTCAAAATACAACATACCACAACCTAATACAATGCATTATAACATAACACATGTCGAACACACTATATTCAACCCATATTAAGCATCTTGTGCCATAATCCATATCAAGCATTTTACCTCACATTGTGTCACATTTCTAATAAAAACATGGGTTTATGCAATGAATCTCGAAATTGAACAAGACATTCATAGTTATTACCTTTAGGGTTAAGTTTCCTAGTCTTAAAACTAATCAATCCATCTCATTTGAAAGTTATGAGCCTTTGCTTGCGCATCATCAAACACAAGAAATTATGCAAAACTCCCAAGCTCAATATAATATTAATATACAAGAACTCAATTGGACATTCCATCAAACACATGATAGGAAATATATATATATATATGTATTAAACATTAAAATCTCTTACAAAACTAACCAAGCTAACCCGAACATGATCCAAAAAGGAAATGCAGTTCTAAATCTTGAATTTTGTTGATTTTTACAAAAAAAATCTTAATTCCAAACAAACTCCAAATCCCTACATAAATTTAGCCCCTAAGTCATTTAAAATTAATGTTATCAAAGCCAAATTTGACTGACCTTTTCAATTAGTTGAATAGGGAACTATTTAAAGTTACAATCTGATTGATGTTGATTCCAGTTATATCAATTTATTTGGATTGAAATGATAATCAATGATCGAACTAGAACTTGGAAAAATTGTGCTCTTAAGATCTTTGTTGTAGCCTTTAATTCTTATCTGGTTGGCCTAAAAATCTCTCTTGTGTGCAGTGCATGTGATATCACAATTATGAAAAAGCTAATTTTTCTTCTAACAAATTTACAACTTAATGTGCATGTGACACCATAGTTACATAGAGAATTCTTGATTTTTACATCAAACATTTTTAAGTTTGGAAAAAGTGTTTTATTTGTACCTAAAATATAATGTCATTAGTTGTAATTATTATAGAGAAAATCTTTGTAGTATTAGTCATTGGACCACTATGGACCCGAAGTTGAGCTTCTGTGTAATTATTCATTTAATTTATGAAAATAAAAAATTTTAAAATTTAAAATTTTATAATTTATTCGAGAGGAATGATCCTGTTAGCCCGGACTAAGTAAATGTTCCACTTAGCCCACTTCACAAAACTCATTTACAACAATTATTTTTATTTTTTCTTCATATACTTGTTTATCTATATATATTTAACATATAAACTAAGTTTTATCATTTTTATGCATCTATATATTTTTTAGATTTTTAAATATAAGAGTATTTTAAATACATACATACACATAGATGTTTAAAAATCTTTAAAAATATATATAAACATATCCAAAAATGGTAAAACTTGATTTATATGTTAAATATACTTAGATAAACAAGTCCATAAAGAAAAAATAAAAAATATTGTAGATGAGTTTTTTTAGGTGGGCTAAGTGAAACATTTACTTAACCTGGGCTAACAAGATCACTTTTTTTTATTCTATTGTAGTGAAGCTAATAAGGCTACGTACTATATATAATTAATTGAAGTGAATTATCAACATAGAATAAAGTTGCATATTACATACTCAGACATTTTGATGAAATTAAAATTGCCTCATATATAAAGGAATGATTCTGTTAGCTTGGGCTAAGCAAATATCTTGCATAGCCCACCTAAAAATACAATAATTTTTTTTTACTTTTTTCTTCATACACTTGTTTATCTAAGTATATTTAACATATAAACCAAGTTTTCCCATTTTTGGATATGTTAAATATATATACACATGTCCAAAAATTATAAAATTTGGTTTATGTGTTAAATACACTTAGATAAACAAGTGTTTTAGAAAAAGTAAAAATAAGTTATTGTAAATGAGGTTTTTGATAAGGTGCATTTCTTTGTTTTGATAAAATTACCAAATGCCACTCATCTAGTACTATTACATTATTTTGTTAATATCTTTTGCTAGAAAACTTTAATTGATAAACCATTTATTGAATTAGATTCTAGACTTCGAGAAAAATCTATAGATATATGACACATCTATATGACACGCTCCATAACTCCAAGAATACAATTCATGCAAAATTTTGAATTCTTTTAATACCAATTACATTAAAATTTGAAATTTCTCACCTCAACATCTTTTCATAATTTTTAGGAATATATTTAAATCATGTTAGAAAAAATTATTGAGTCTCACAGAGTGTTACATGCTTAAATTGCGAATGTTCATATTTCGTAGTTCAAAATAAATGATTTGAATGATCTAAGAGCATGATTAATCGAATTGAGTACAATGAGGTGAAAATATGCTTATACGACATGCTAAATGATGATTCATTTATATAATTTTGATGAATTGGTCATTATATAAAAATATAGTTTCAATACTGATTGAATATATCTTATCCAGTGATCTTGAATAAATGGATTGAGTCTACTTTACTTGATTGCTACAGCTTTTGATCCATTTTGTACCAGCTTTAAGCCTCAACCCTTATATTAATTGCAGAAAGGGGAAGGAAGTAATATAGAAATATCTTGGGGAGAGAGAATAGTATTAAATATTTCCTAAGAAGAGAGAAATCTTCCAAAGCAAGTCCATATATTAAGTATAAAGCCCGAGCTCCGTCCACTGAAACCCTTACCTCTTTAGACAATTCACAAAAAGGGGAAGATAAAATGAAGTAAATATTTGGGGGAAGCTTTTGGGCATTTTGGGCTTGCATGGTGTATGCATCTCATATTTCTAATTTGAATGGCTATTTAATGAGTGTTTCTCGTTTTCTTTGATGTAAAACTTTTGAAACTTAAATGAATTATGTTTTGAATACGAAAAATTTTGTGTTTTGGCTTTGTTGAGAAAATGGCATTCTTAAAGTAAAAAGGTACAAATTTACCTCGTTTACTTTAACCTACTCCATAGAGGTAAACCTTATTCAATCATACTAATAGAGTTATCATACTCCATTATTTATAATAGGTGACAAGATACTAAAGATAATATTTACATTAATAAATAGATTACACAATGCACCAACTTGCCAAATTTAGCAAGATTGCTTAGTAATGCTTGCTTGCGGGTACTCTCCCTCAAGCTAGTACGTGAATATCTATAATACTAGTTTTCTTCTACATTTGTTCAAAGTGTGTTATCGAAAATGCTTTAGTGAATATATTTGCAAGTTGATCAAGGCATCTATATATGGAGTTTAAATAATCCTTGTCTGAACTTTGTCTCAAACATAATGATAATCAACTTCTTTATGTTTGATTCTTTCATGAAAAAATTGGATTTAATATTATATATATTACTTCTTGATTATCATAAAATTATTTCATCGGGCTTTGTGTATTAAAGCCTAGCTTTTTCAAAATAGTTTTTAACCAAATTAATTCACTTGTCGTAGATATCATAGCCCTATATTCTACTTTAACACTTTATTTTGCTATAACACTATTTTTTATTTTTTCAAGTTATAATATTTTCACTAACATGAGTATAGTATCCTATGGTTGATTTTTTATCATCTGGATTTCCTACACAATCCACATCTGTATGTCCAAGAATTTTCATATGAAGAGAAACATTACTACAACCATTCGGTTTCATCCATTTTCCTTTACATGGATAAGATTTTAAATAACAAAAATCTAATCCACCATCTTCGTATATTGTATAATAAGAGAATGCATAAACTGACTAGCAAGACTCACAACATATGAAATATCTAGTTTGGTGACAGTGACATGCATTAATCTTCCCAAGATTCTTCAAAGACTCACTTACTTTGATAAATTTTGTAGAATAATGGATTAGAGTATTAAGTCTAATCCCTAGTTTTTTAGTTTCCTTCAAAAGATCTAGAGTATATTTTTATTAACTTATGAATATACCTTTCTTAAAGTGAGCAATTCTAATTCCAAAAAAATATTTAAGCTCACCTAGATCTAGGGGTGTAAATAGGGTTGGGTTCAACCCGAGCCCGCATCAACCCGAACCGATTTATACCATGGTTGGGTTGAGGTTTTGGAAATTTGGTTTTTAAAAAATGGGTTCAACCCGACCCGATTTTAAAAATGGGTTGGGTTGGGTTAGGGGTCAGTCAACCCGACCTGACCCGATTTTATAAGATATGTATTTACATATATTTATGAGAGTGTATTTCATTCATATTGCTTAGATATTTAAATAAAATTGTGTTGAGTTTGGAAATTTGTTTGACTATTTGGTTGTCAAATGTTGTTTGAATTTATTTGGTTTGGAAATATATTTGGTTAATTAGTTGTGAAATTGTGTTTGGATTATTTGGTTATATTGCATCGGAAATAGGTTGTTTAGATATTTGCTCGCATTGGTGATTTAGAATAACATAACAGGTTAACTGAGAACTTAAGATGTTTGTAACTTTGATTGAAAGCCAACTAAGAAGGTAAGTAAGACTATAATATTCATTTTTCTATTTTGCATAATTTACTATAATAATTTTACTTAGCTTTCACTTTTTGACTTGCAAAAGACATCGATTGCTCAAAAATACAAAAAACAAAAAAACGAATCAATTACTAAACTTATCCTCCACTTTTGAGCTATGTAGAACTTTTATTGGTACTTATTGTTTTTATAATTATCATTATTTTTATTATTTTAGAAATTCAGGTGAACAAAACTTTAACTAGCATTGATAACATGTGTAATCTATTAGCCCGATTTCTAACCCGAACCGAACCGATTTGAGGTGGGTTGAAATAGGGTTGGGTTAAGATGTGAAAAGTAGGGTTGAAAGTAGGGTTGGGTTGTGATTTTACAAGGTGGGTTAGGGTTGTATTTGTGCCAACCCGAGTCAACCCGACCCGATTTACACCCCTACCTAGATCCTTCATATTGAATTTCTTAATATAGTACTTGTCAAGGTTTGAAATTTCAGCATTGTCATTTTCAATAATAATTATGTCATCATTAAAAATTAAGTTAACCACTATTTCAAGATTTTTTTTTTCAAATGTTGAATAGTATAAGGTACATTTGACAAAATCAAAGTGTTGTACAGAGTTTACTATACCGCGCTCCAAAAGATTGATTTAAACTGTATATCACTTTATTCAACCTACATACCAGATGCTTTCTTATTTCTAACTTGTGCCTTGAAGGAAGATTCATAAACACTTCCTCTTCTAGATCTTCTTATAAAAAGGCAATTTTGATGTCCATTAGAAGTAAAGGTCATCCAAAATTTATACTTATATATATATTAAAATTTTGACTGTATTCAGTTTGGCAATTAGTGCAAGGGTATTTTTATAGTCGATCTTATAGGTTTGAATAAATCCTTTAGCTATAAGGCCGACCGAATATATTTCTACAGATTCATCTTCTTTATATTTAATTTTATATATTCACATGCAACCTATTGGTCTTTTTTCTTTGGAAGTTTTATACTACATAATGTATGATTTTTATAAAAAGCTTGAAGTTCTTATTCCATTGCATTTTTCTATTTTGGTATGTTAATAACTTCTTAAAAACCATTAGGCTCCTTTCGAGAATCGATACTAGTTAAGAAGGCAAAATAACTAGTTAGGATATTATCGTAGCATATATAATCTTAATATGAAAAATAGTAGTATGATAAGGATAGAAGTCTTGTAACTTGGAAGATGATTTTGAAATTCATGAAGACTACGAGGAACGGTCATGATGTCTTCAAGAGATTCTTCCCTTCCATTTGGCTTTGATATTTTTGTATCATTACTTTCATTAGTTGTTAACAATGTCAGGAAAGGGACAATTACCAATGAATGTCCTTCCCTTGGATTTGATTTTGCTTTTGAAAAAGAGATTGATTCCCAACAAATGAAACATCTCCAAAGATAAATAATTGTTTTATGTTTGGGGTGTAACATTTATATTCTTTTTTAACAAAATAGTAACCAAGAAAGACACATTTTTTATATGAAAATCAAGTTTGTCTCTATTTTGATCATGCACATAACAGAAGTAGCCAAAGACAGAGAGATGAGAAATGTCGGATTTTATTCCTTGCAAAATTTTAAGAGGAGTTTGAAATTTCAAAATACAATTTGGCAAAGGATTAATAAGGAAATAACTAGTAAGAAGAACATCAAACCAATATTGTTTGGGAATATGCATTTGGAATAATAAGACCCTAGTTACTTCTAATATATGTCTATTCTTTCTTTCAATGATACCATTCTGTTGGGGTGTACACCTACACATAAGGCTTGATGAATAATTCCATGTCATTTAAGATAAGAAGAAAAAAGTGATTGATATCTCTCTCAAAAGTCAATTGGAGCAAGTCCCCAAACATCTAGATGAACTATCTCAAAGGATTTATTTAAAATATTTTGGGATTGACAGTTTGTGCTATTTATACAAATGCTAAGCTTTGTATTCATCAACTAATATAGAATAACCAAAAGCGGTTCATACTTAATTAAACCAGTGTCCTAATATTTAATGCCACAATAATGAGAGATATGCTTTTTTCCAATGAATGCCTTTCATGAATCATCCTAGATATTAAGACATTGACTAATTCTTCCCTGTAGCTTTTCTTGAAAAATCATAAAGTTGGGAGAGAAACCACATTGCGGTCCAGTCATTAATAATCTTGCTAGTAGATAACAAGTTGGAGGTTTGTGATAGAACAAACAAACCATCAAAAGTAGATGAGAGTAATTGAGTTTCTCAAACTCCTTGAGTAGGAACTTCTTGTCCATTAATAACAGTTATTGGAGATGGTAAAAGATTATAATGAATATTAGTTAAGTAATTAATGTTGCCACTCATGTGATCAGTAACATTATAATCTATCTCCTCGATTGTCTCTGTGAGAGGAAAGAAGTAGAGCCTTACCAGAAGATTGAGCAAATGATATAGTGGAGTGTTAAGCAAATTAAGAGCATCATGTCACAAGCTGACTCGCAATCCAATAGTTGTGTGTCTCTTAGTTTACTCAAGCTCTTGTGAGGAGTAAGTCAGCTTAATCCAAACCAAAATACCTGAGTAGAGTAGTGGTAGTGATATACCGTGTAAAAGGAGAAACACCAAGTAAGAGGGGAAAAAAAGAAATTAGATTAATTAAAGGCTTACAAGAAAACTTGAAGGCTTTATAGAAGAGTTTCACTCTTGGGAATTGGATGAAGTAAATAAGTTCTCTCCCTTATTTATAGGCTACATCCTCCCTCATGGACTTATAAGGTTGTGGCATATGTCCTTTAATGGCTAGTTGAGTTCGCCTTTCTGAAATCTTTTCATCTCCTCTTTTGATTATTCTTGGGTTCTCCCAAAATATCTTGCTATTTTAGAAAACTGTAAAAATACCAAAGAATTCAAGAAAAGCAGAGAAGATTCTAGACTTCTATACCCTCTAACTTTCAACAAAAATCTACGTTTCTCTAATATATATACAAGAATTTTCCATAGGTGTTTAGAGGTTTCCTATGTTAAACCTCCAGCCAAATGAGTTGTGAGTGACATCCTTTCCGACCTATTTCCATAAAGGCTTCATAAAATTCTTTGAATTCAACCAATTAATCTGCAAATCAGTGGCACATCCAAGTTTTGATGATTAATAACCAAATTTGAGAATCTTAAAGCTACTAATATTTTTTATCTAATGTTCGAAGTTGAATCTCTGAAATTCAAGCAAAAACAATCCAAGTTGCAAAGTCAAGTTTCAACTCTAGTGATTAACTTGGAGTGACATTCCTTAGTTAGAGAATTTTAAACTAAAGAGTGACAGTCGAAGCACCCCCAATCCACTCAAACTGTAACTTAGGTAAAGTTGTAACTGAAGTCGACTCAAGTATACAACTTGGGAACCTATGAATACAACAAAATTTCATTGACTCTATTTGGAGCACTTAAGTCGACCAGAAGTCGACTTCACCCTGGGTGAAGTTAGATGTCAAGTCAATTCAGCTCTGAGACTTGGAACTCTAAGAGAGAAATGGAGGTTTAACTAAGTACCAGAAGTGAAGTCGCACACCCAAGTTGACTTCACTTACGATTTGGGTCAAGTCTCATATTAATTTAACTTAAGATCAAGACTTGAAGTGAAAAAAGTCAAAAGGGTGAAGATTTAAAGTTCTTACATTTTAAAATATAATGAAGTCGCACACCCGAGTTGACTTGACTTGTGACATGGGTCAAGTTCCAAGACTAAATCGACTTTCAAATGAAACTTGAAGAACACAGGATGAAGAAAAACATTCTTAAAGAAATTTGAAGATAGAAGTTGCACGCCAAGTCAGCACCAATTTGTGACCTAGTTAAAGTCCCATTTAAGTTGCCTTCAAATGCGATTTGAGTCGCAACAATCAAAATTTTTTTGAACATTGATGCATTTAATACGCGCCACCAACCCTCTAACATTCAAATTTCTCCAGCATCTATTTAAGACATGTTAAGAGAAGTTATGAGGGTTAGTGATAAATCTCGAAATTTATCATATAATTTCATGTTAATTTCACACATTTAAATATAACAATGTTAATTAAATATAGGTTTTATGTGAAATTTTGTAAAAAGTATATTTTTATAAAATCTTTAATTTTGCTATAGAACGGGTCATTTTGCATTATTTTTACATATAAAAATATAAAGACAACTACATATGTTGCAAGAGATTAAATAGGCTCAAAAAAATATTTTCGACTATGAGTAAAATTACTTGGGGTCAACGTTATAGACATTTTTGAATAATTTAATCGCGTTGCATGTATTTAAAATTTTAAAAGCATTTCACAATGTGGTTTCAAAATATAGGGTAGATAAGAAATTAATATGTAATTTATGCCCATCCCTCTACTTATTAAAATGATTAATACGACTGATGGCTAGGATTGTCCAATCACGCACCGTAAGAGTACGGACAGCTCTACACTGCCGGAGCACCAAATACAGTGCTCCATCACCCCCCAAAGCGAAGCCAACAAAGGCCACCGGAGCAGGACAAAACCCACCAAAAATCAATGCATCTGGCCAGTACCTATCTTCCAAAACAGCAAGCTATGAAATCAGAATTTTCCACCATCCCCAACCGAACAGAAAAAAAAATCCATCGCCCAATGTTCCTGCCAATCAAATGCACCGTAGGATCCTACTTAAATCGGCCAACATTTCCAGCAGCAAGAATTGCCCGCCCTTGTATTTTCCATTTTCACCAGCCATGGCCCACCTTGAATTTAGCCGGCAACCATGGAACCCACTAACTCTAGCTCCATCTACACCGAGCAGCTTTGCTCAAGTCAGGCAGCCACCAGACTGAATTCCCAAATGGCAGCAACCGGGATCAACCAAAATGGCAGCCATGAAACCACCCAACTGGCCACAAAATTTGGCCATTGTCTCATCAACCAGCACCCTTCTTCCGCCAAGCAGAATCCGTACATGACAGCCGGCCACAAGATTCATCTCAAAAATCCAGCCGCTGCGTTTTCTGCATCCCACGAGCAAACCAACCACAAAAGAATTCACTTCCGACAACTCCAATCAAATCCTGCAGCAGTTAATTTCAGCAACCCATTTTCGTCACCAACAGAATTTTCCACCGAGCAGCAGCAGGCAAGCCTTCCAAATTTACAGCCATTGATCGTTATAGCTGCCGCAAGTCATCCATCCTAGCCAGCAAAATTCCCAAATCAACGTACCTGCTTTCCTGCATCAAGCAAGGAATGACCGTTCAGAAATTCTCAGCCGCCCCTTTGAAACCTAATTAGAACCAGCCGTCCATCTGCATCCATGGATTCACCGTCCAGCAGTTTCTCCAGTAAAAACGGCAGCTACAAAAATTCACCACCGACCAGCAGCCCCTGCATCATCCGGAACCCACCAGTTCAGGCCACCCAATTCCACCCCTAATTGCATCCAACCGCCTAGCTGCAGCCCTTCCAAATTGCCAGTGCTCAATCTTTTCCTCTGCTCATCATCCCCTTCCAAGCAGTTTCACCATTTTACAGCACCCCCTCCAAACTGCATCATAAGCAACAACAGAATAGCAGAAGACCAAGCAGTAAAAGCACCAAACTAGCTTGCCTAGACAGGCTTTGTCCAAGTCCCATATGGGACGCTAGAACTTTGGTGCTCCACGTGCTTACAAATAGAGGTACTAGTGCAACTTGGGTTGAGTTGTACCGGGTTTGGTTTCAGTTTTGATTTGAAGTTAAAATTCAGGTCACTTTCAAATCAATAAAAGTTGAAATTACCCATAGATATAACGAATTTTTTAAATATTATTGCATTCGTACGTGAATATATTTATATAACCTATGATATCTTTGGTTTTGAAAAAAGTTAGTTTTTTAATTAAAATATAATTCTAAATATAATGAACACAATGAATTTACACATAACAATCAATGTAAGAAAAATAAATGAGATTACATGAAATCAAAATCTAAAGTTTAATAAAAATGAAACTTATATACCTCATAGTTAATTAGTATATATAATAATTTTAAAGAGTTAGTATATTTATAATTATTTACAAAATAAAGTTAAATATAAATGTAATATATTCAACTTCTATAGACACATGTATTTAACATTTAGGTTTTAGAATAGACGTTTTACAGTTTAATTAGGTTATGATTATATGGAATAAATTTTATGATAATTATAATTGAAATACTTAATGCATAAATAAATATAACTAATTTAATAAATTAGGGAGAATATCGTGTTCGGACGAGTCGGGTTTTGGTATGAGGTTGATATAAATCCGGTATTAGTTTTCAATTTTCTCTGGTTGGGTTGAAACTGGGTCGAGTTAGGCAGATTTAGATCGGTCCGGTACCAAGTTGCACCTCTAAATGGAAGGTCCCTCACAAGGGTAAAGGACATAAAATGAAGCAATAAAATTCTCATGAGGTGGAGATTTTCTTTTCATACTTAGGTGATATAATTTTTTTTTGCTTGATAGTTTATTTTCAGTATCTTAAAGTATTAATTGTGCAATTTTAATTTTTAGATTAGATTTATTGCTTTATTTCCTTCTTTGTAGTTTTTAGTGCATTTTCTTTTATTGCTTTTGTAGATTAAATTTTATTTTTGTAATCATTTAATGAGAAATGATTCTATTAGCTTGAGCTAAGCAAATGTCGACTTAGCCCACTTTAAAAAAGTCGTTTACAACATTTTTTATTTTTTTCTTCATACATTAGTTTATCTATGTGTATTTAACATATAAACAAAGTTTTATCATTTTTGGATATTTGTATATATTTTTTAAGAATAATCTTGTTAGCTCGGGCTAAGCAAATGTCTCGCTTAGCCCACCTTAAAAAACTCATTTACAATAATTTCTTTTATTTTTTCTTTATACACTTGTTTATCTAGGTGTATTTAACATATAAACTAAGTTTTACCATTTTGGATATGTTAATATATTTTTTTAGATTTTTAAAGATAAGCGTTTTTTTATAAAAAAAAAAGATAAGGGTATTTTAAATACATATATACACATAGATTTTTAAAAATCTCAAAAAAAATATATAAACATATCCAAAAATGGTAAAACTTGAGTTATATATTAAATATATTTAGATAAATAAGTGCATGAAACAAAAGCAAAAAAAAGTTATTGTGATGGGTTTTTTGAGGTGGGCTAAGCAAATATTTTGCTTAACCCAGGCCAATAGGATTGTTTCTCTATATTTTTGAGATTTTTAAACATTTATGTGTATATATATGTATTTAAAATACCTCTATCTTTAAAATTTTAAAAATATATATATACACATATCCGAAAATGGTAAAACTTAGTTTATATGTTAAATACACTTAGATAAACAAGTGTATGCAGAAGAAAACAAAAAAATTACTGTAAATAAGTTTTTTGAGGTCGGCTAAGAGGGGCACTCACTTAGCTCAGGCTAACAGTATCACTCCTCTCATTTAATTTTTTTTTTAGTTTAGATTTAATTTATATTATTGTTAATTAATTGCACTTTCTTTTTCTTTCTTTCTCTCTCATCTACGATTTCTTATAGGATATTCATCTCAAACAATTTAAAGCCTTAGCGCATCTCTGTGGATTCAACTCAACTCACCATTATTCTGCGCTATCTCCCTTATAGTATTAGTTTTAATGTGTTTTGGTTAATTTAATTAAATTAGCGATTATAGTGCTCTTAACGACAAGTACTTGGTTTGCATCAATTAGCTAGAGCATTTATTGAGTTTCACCTTCCTACCTTTAAGCAATTAAGAGTGCATTATGTGATATTCAAAACAAGACTCTCAAACATTCTAGAAGAGTTGTGACTTCTCATCTTAACCAAAACTCCAAGAGTCTGTTGTTGTGCTTCAATTGTCCCATGCAACTTTTAAAGTGTAGATTCATTTTATTTTATTCATCTTGTCATATTATGATGCTTGGCTTGGAGACCAAGGCTAAGGTGAGACACAATTAGTGGTCGGTTGAAGTGAGACTCATCATCTATTTATGTGATTGTGATAAAGGCCTTCTAGAACTAGAATCTATAAAAGAGCTGAGGTTCTAGTTGTAATCTCTATTGAGATAGTAGAATCCAAGAACCAAGGAAGTGTGTGCTTGGAAGAATGGAATAGGAAAGTTGTCAAATCCTATAATTTGTTATGTCCCTTTTGTGATTGTTGTGTCTGATACTTTATTTCTCTCTTTCTGGCTCTTTACATCTCATTTGAGGGGTTTGATAAACATAGGAGTTAAGTTTTAAGTTGTTAAAAAGAAGCTTTTGTAAACTCAATTCACCTCTCCCCTCTTAGGTTAAACCTATAACTCGAGACTAACAAATTTATGTATCATGTCCTTAAATTGCTACAATGAGTCTTTCTATTTCCCAGCTTGTCCTTAAGCCTTGCCATTGGACCAAATACTGATGGTAGGGAGGGATACCTTGCTTCTAATTTCTCGATTAGCTAAGATGTACTTTGCTTCTTTATTGAAGGAGGTGACAACCGCTATCAGTGCACACTTCGACTCTCCTCAAGTTGGCTCCTCATTATCTCTATGATATGGCTTCGATATGCTTAAATGGAAAACAACATGGACTTTAAACTTAGGCAGCAACTCTAGCACATAGAAAGCATTTCTTATATTTCATAACACTTTCAAGGGACTCTTATAGCATCATATTAGACCATTGTGTATGTTTTATAGTGTCTTGAATTGTTGGGGTAGTAACTTTACCACGAGTCTCCTTCTTGAAACTCTAGTAGCCTCCTTTTTTGATCTGCCCACTTCTTTTTCTTTATTGATGCCTTCTCGAGGTGAGCATAAGCCACATCTTGTTATTCATTCTATCTCTCTACAAACTATAATGATCTCATGCTCCTACCTGTATAGTTTGGTGCAAGAGTGGTAGGAGTAAGTCATTGTTGTCCTATTACTAACTCAAAAGAACTTTGTCTCATGGACTCACTCCTTTATATGTTACAGGAGAATTGGGCTGCATCAGCAACTTAGCCCAATCTCGTTGGTTAGCACTCACATAGTGCCTCAAATAAAGCTTTAGTAATATATTCATTTTCTGAGTTTTTTTGTTAGCCTGAGGGTGGAAGCTTATCGAGAAGTTCAATTTTGATCCTAAGAGCTTGAATAACTCAGTCCAAAATTTCCCTATGAACATGGAGTCTCATCACTAAGATAGTCGTAGGCACACCCCAGTACTTATAAAGTGCTTTAGAAATAGTTGGGCTACCTTTTCAGTTGTGCAATTTATTGTGCATAGGATGAAGATTCCATACTTTGTGAATCAATTTATGTTCACTAAAATGGATCCACGTCCTTTTGACTTTGGGACATTTGAGATAAAGTCTATCGAGATGCTCTTATAGGGTCTTTCTGGAATGAGTAGAGGTTCAAGTAGACCCCTAGGTTGTTGTTGCTCTTGTTGGAATCAAAGGCAAATTAAGCACAATCTATATTTTGATGATTAACAACTCAATTTGATAATGCTTTGGGTACTAATGTAGTTTGTTTGAAATTGGTTAAAGGCTAAAAACTTAGATTTCAGAACCTGGCAGACCAAGTCGCAAAGCCAAGTCGACTTAGCCATCGACTTGAGTGAAGTCGATACCCAAGTCGACTCCAAGATTGACTTCAGATGGGGCAAAACCTTCCAGCGCTGAAATTGGAAATCAAGACGGGTGAAGTCGCAGTCCAAGTCGACTCCAGCTGCAACTTAGGTGAAGTCGCAGACCCAAGTCGACTCCACTATCGACTTCAGATGTTCAAACCTTCCAGCGTTAAAATTGGGAACCAAGACAGGTGAAGTCGCAACCGAAGTCGACTCCATACGCGACTTGGGTGAAGTCGCATTTCCAGTCGACTCCACATGCGACTTGAGTGAAGTTGGACCACGAGTCGACCCAGGCATCCAACTTGAGTCAAGCTGAAGGCAGATACAATCCAGTCAAGCAAAAATTCATAAATTAATAGTATATCATTCAAACAAAAATCATTGGCTACATCTATGGACTGCAAAATCAAGAAAAGCAAATCGTCTTAAGATCAAGGCCATGAAGACAAAGCTTCCAAGAGAAATGAACAAGCCAAGTTCCAAGATTAAACTTTTAAGATCAAGAGTATTAATGGAAGAACAAGATATGAGATGAATAATAAACAATCAAGATCACTTTCAAAGAAATCCAAGTTCCATTATGCGCATATAGAAAGTGAAGTCGCATCCGAAGTCGACTTCACTTGCGACTTGGGTCGAGTCCAAGACCAAGTCGACCTGAAGAGGAACTTGAAGATGCTGGAGACTGAAGTCGCAACCGAAGTCGACTCCAGTCTGCGACTTGGGTGAAGTCATATTCGAAGTCGACTCCACATGCGACTTGAGCTGCAACGGTCGAAAAAATTCGAGCGTTGGCGCATTAAATGCGTGTCACCTACCTCCAAACGTTCGAATTTACTCTGCCATTATAAAAGAGCATTCAAGTGGACGTGTTAGAGGTTAGAGAATGTATTTACTGTGATCAACTACCATCCTCTCCAAGAATTAAGTCATCAACACAAGTTTCAAGTGAAGAACTTTGCTCCAACTTGCTAAAAACTACATCGCTGATCAAATCTTTCTTTCTACAAGTTCTTCCCCGAGCTGAAATCTGCCTACACAACTTGTAAAAGTGTAGTTTATTCCATTTGATTCTTTATCTGTATTTGTTACTTTGTTTGATATTCGTGATTTGAACCAAGTGAAAGCAAAGTAGAGTTGTGACTTGAGTGTGACTTGTCATCTACTTGTGTTGTGTTTTGTGCAAGCCCCCTAGAGCTGGAATCTAGAAGAGAGCTGCTGCTCTAGCTATATTTGACAATACATTAGTGGAACCCAAGTCACAATGGGTGTGAGCTTGGAAGAGTGGAGTAGGGAAGGTTTCCTGAACTACTATAAAATCTATGTCTACTGCTGTGGTTTGCATATATGCTTTTACTGCTTTATTTCTCTCTATATTCTTCATTTGTTTCATTAAGGGGATTAAACTAAATAGGGAAAAAGTTTCTGTTTAAGTGAAAATTTTAAAATACCTAATTCACCCCTCCCCTCTTGGGTAATAGTCATAAACTCAGGACCAACAAGCAGTATCAGAGAAGGTCTTTGAGTTTAAACCAAAGAGATCTCATATATGACATCCTAACAAACTTCCACCCTTGCATTTGTCGATTGCCAATTATTCACAAGGCTACCTCTATTTGATGGGAGTAACTTCGTTATTGAAAGTTGAGAATGAAATAATTAATTATGGCTATAGACATAGACTCGTGGATTGCTATCCAAGATGGCGTTGTGTTGCCCATGGATGAAAGAGCCTCCACATGTTCCGAGGAGGAAGTTAGAACCATTAAAAGCAATGCAAAAGCTGTGAACTCTCTCTTTTGTGCGCTAACGGCATCCGAATATGATAGAGTATCCTCATGCCAAACCGCTCAAGAAATATGGGACACTCTTACATCTATTTATGAGAGAACTTCTCAAGTCCAAGGGACAAGAAGAAATATTTTGATTGGAGAGTTAGAAAGCTTTAAAATACTTGAGACTGAAAATATTTCTGAAATATTTTTTAGATTTTCTAAGATTACTAATGCCCTGAAAGGTCTAGGAAAAGTTATTTCTCAATCTGAGCAGGTAATGAAAATTCTAAGAGCACTACCCGAATCATGGACTCCCAAGATCACGGCCATTGAGGAAGCAAAGGACCTCAACACGCTAAGGCTTGAAGATCTCTTATGTTCACTCATGTCACATGAGTTGATCAAGAGGAGAAATGAGGAGCAACACAAAGGCAAAAGAGTTATTGCCTTAAAAGCCGCACAAGTTTCAGATGACTCCGCCTTATCCTCTCACAATGACGATGAGGAGATAGCGCTACTCATAAGACATTTCAGAAAATTCGTAAGGAAAGGAAAGAATTTCAAGAGCTTTAAAGAAAGAAACTCAAAGAAGAAAAAGAAGGAGGCTACAAAGTGCTTCCAGTGTGGTAGTATGGGGCATATGCAAGCCCAATGCCCAACACTCGAATAAAACAAATCAAAGAAACGAAGGGAAAAGAAGGATCGGGGCGAAAACAAAAAAAAATTTAAAAACTAAAGGAAAAGGCATGTATGTCAACGAGGAGATGTCCACAACACGCAGCTCCTCAAATAAAGAAAATGAGGCTACAAATTATACAAGGATTTATTGCATGGCTACAATGGAGGAAGATTTCAACCTATGCTTTGCAACAACAGAAATCTAGGAGGATTAAACCACTTCAACAAACTGCTCGAGTAGTGAAGAGGTAACCTCTAAGCCAAAATCATTTTCTATTTTCTCTTCCACAAACGAATGTCTCAAATATACTGAATTAAAAGAACTACAACAAGTCTATGATTCATTATATGAGGAAATAAAGAAGTTGGGAAAGAAGTTTACAATGAAGAAAAGACAATGTGATGCAGTGATTATTGTGAACGGAAAACTTGCAGAAAAAGTTGACTATTTAACAAATAAAAAGAACACTTTGACAAGTGAAGCGGAAAAACTTAAAAAGGAAAATGAATCACTTGCTAAGTTCTCTAATCCAAGAGAAAGCGTCAAAATATTTTTGAATATGACCGCCCAAAAATAATAATAGAGGACTTGGATATTTCACATTTGAGAAGGGAGAAAGTAGCAAGTCAAATGCTCCAAGGACTTGTAAAAATCAAGCAAAACCCATCCATACTAAACCAAAATTGAACAATGTTGCTTGGACCAAAAGACCAACTTGGGAACCTACTACTACATGGATTCCCACTCCAAGACTACCGGGAGCTTGTAATTTTTGTAACAAGATGGGGCACAAGGTATATCAATGTAAAATGAGAAAATTATATGACCGTGGTGTAAAATTGGTTTGGGTACCTAAGAGCATTGGATTTATGCATTCAAGGGTAGATCAACGTAGACTCCAATGGTTAACTAACCCAAATAGACCCATAAAATGGTACCAAAAAGATAAGCTCCACTTAACCTTATTTTTGCAGGTTTGTATTAGAGCAAAGGTCAACAATATGTGGTTTATGAATAGTGGCTACTCAAGACACATGACGGAAGAAAAAGGATTATTCCATAAGATCAAACCATGTAGCGAACGAACAGTTGCATTTGTGAACAATGAAAAAGGTATAATCAAAGGTAAAGGAAATGTTTATGGAATTTCAAACGCATGTATTGAAGATGTACTATTTGTTAAAGGACTCAAGCATAATTTAATGAGTATTAGCCAATTATGTGATAAAAGTTGTAAAGTTGTATTTGAATCTTCTATATGCAATGTATTTGATGATGATCACATAATTTTTAGTGGCAAAAGGCATGAAAATGTATATTGGTTTGTCTAAATGAACTTAATGGAAAATGTCTAATAGCCATAGAAAATGATCCTCGGATATGGCATAAAAGGCTTAGACATATTAATATGTAGAATATTAAAATATTGTGGGAAAAGAGCCTAGTGGAAGGGTTACCAAAGCTTAAATACGACAAGGACAAGGTTTGTAAGGCTTGTCAATTATCTAAGCAACCCAAGATGCCATTTTCCACCAAAAAAGAAATTTCAATGACTAGGCCACTTTAACTATTGCATATGGATCTTTATGGGCCATCAGACATTTTAATCCTTTGTAGGAAAAAGTATGTATTTGTAATTGTTGATGATTTTTCAAGATTCATATGGATAATACTCTTAGCTAGCGAAAATGAAACATTTTCTATGTTTGTCACGTTTTCAAATTTGGTACAAAATGAAAAATAAAATACAATTATTTCCATTAGAAGTGATCATGGTGGTGAATTTAAAAATAAACGATTCATAGAATTTTGCAATGAAAAAAGAATTCACCATACATTTTCTGCACCAAGAACCCCCCAACAAAATGGGATAGTTGAAAGGAAAAACAGGACAATATAAGAAATGACTAAAACTATGTTAAATGAGAGTAAATTGTCCAACAAATTTTGAGGTGAGGCTGTAAGTACAGCTTGTCATGTATTAAACCGAGTTACCATTAGAGCAATCTTAAAAAAGACCTCATATGAACTATAGAAAGGAAGAAAACTAAACATATCATATTTTCATGCTTTTGGATGTACTTGCTATGTGTTTAATCATGGAAAAACCAACTTGGGTAAATTAGATGTCAAAAGTGATGAGACAATTTTCCTTGGTTATTCATCAAATAGCAAAGCCTATAGAGTCTTTAACAAAAAAATCAAATAGTAGAAGAATCAATACATGTTGTCTTTGATGAATTTAACCAAACTCGGAGAAAGGAGGATGAGTTGAGTGATGCAGATAAGACATCAAGGAACCCAAAGGTGGAACAACAAGAGCAACAGGAGAAACCGAAGCAAAACAAGAAAATTCTACAAAGGAAAGGGTAAATGAAGGTAACAATTCTTAGAAACCTCCAACTGATTTAAAATTCAAAAATGACCATCCAATTGAGCAAGTTATTAGCAATATCTATGAAGGGGTAAAAACTAGAAGGTCAAGACACAACATTTGTGGAGAATTCGCTTTTGTGTCAAAAATTGAACCAACATCCATTGATCAAGCTCTTAATGATGAAAACTGGATCACCACAATGCAAGAAGAGCTAAATCAATTTGAAAAAAATAATGTATAACACCTAGTTCCTAGGCCTAAAGATTGCACAGTTATTGGTACCAAATGGGTCTTTAGGAACAAATTAGATGAAAGTAGACTAGTAGTGAGAAACAAAGCCAGATTGGTAGCCAAAAGGTATTCCCAAGAAGAGAGAATTGATTTTGAAGAATCTTATGCTCCTGTGGCTAGATTAGAAGTCATATGCATCCTACTAGCATTTGCTTCTCACATGGACTTTAAATTATTTCAAATGGATGTGAAAAGTGCATTTTTGAATGGATACTTGAATAAAGAAGTTTATGTTGAACAACCTCCGGGTTTTGAAAAGAGAATCAGTCAAAATATGTTTTCAAATTAACCAAAGCATTGTATGGACTAAAACAAGCTCCACGAGCTTGGTATGACAGTTTAAGTAAATTCTTGATTGATCATGACTTTCAAAGAGGAAAAGTTGATACAACATTATTCATCAAGTATAAAGATAAAAATATTTTAATTGTTCAAATTTATGTTGATGATATAATATTTGTGCTACTAATGAAACTCTGTGCTAAGAATTTTCTCAGATTATGCAGAGTAAATTTGAAATAAGCATGATAGGAGAATTGAACTTCTTCCTTGGGCTGCAAATTAAGCAACTAGCGGAAGGGATCTTCATAAATTAGTCCAAGTATATCAAAGAAATGTTAAAGAAGTTTGGAATGCAAAGTAGCAAAGGCACAAATACACCAACGAGTTCAACAATCAAGATCGACAAGGATGAAAAGGGTAAACCTATTGAACAAAAATTGTATAGAAGCATGATAGGGTCTTTATTATATTTAATTGCTTTTAGACCTGATATTTTATTTAGTGTTTGCATGTGTTCTAGATTCCAATCATGTCATAAAGAATCACATTTAATAGCTGTAAAAAGAATTTTCAGATATTTGATAAACACTACTAATCTAGGACTATGGTATCAAAAGGGATCAACATTTGATCTAATCGGCTACTCGGATGCAGATTTTGCCAGTTACAAAATAGATAGAAAAAGCACTAGTGGAACAGTCAATTTTTTGGAAACATGTTGGTTTCATGATTTTTAAGAAAACAGACTAGTGTTGCTCTATCTACCGCGGAAGCCGAATATATAGCCACCGGGAGCTGTTGTGCCCAATTACTTTGGATGAAACAACAACTTAAGGACTATGGTATTGATTATTATGATATTTCAATTAGATGTGATAACACAAGCGTAATCTGTTTGACCAAAAATCCTGTGTTGCATTCTAGAACAAAGCATATAGATATGAGACACCATTTTATTCATGAACATGTTGAAAATCATGATATTTGTTTAGAATATGTGAAATAGAGGACCCAATTGCAGACATTTTCACCAAACCATTAGCAAAGGAGTCATTTTATAAAATTAGAAATGATATGGGTATAATTGAGTTTGATTAGAAACATAATATGATAGGGGGAGCATCTTCAAAAAATCAAGTCGAGAGAGCCAAGTCGACTCCAATCGGCCCAAGTTGACTTCACCGAAGTCGATTCCACAAAGTCGAAGTCGACTTCGGACAGGGCGAAGTCAACTCTGCTAGGGGTGAAGTCGACTTCGGTTAGAGCAAATCGACTTCAGTGCTCGACGACTCGTCTTCCCGCGCGACAATCGCTTCTTCTTCTTTCTTCTCTTCTTCTCTCTCATTTCCTCTTCTTCTCCAGCGCTGCAAATCTCTCTTGCTCCCAGATTTCTTGCTCTCATTTCTCCCTCCGGTTTCCCCATTTCTCTCTCTATTGCTGTGTCTTTCCTTTCTTCTTACTGTCCTCATTCCCTCTCTTTCTCTCTCTATCTTCTTCTTGCTGTCCGACGTCTCTCCACCGCTGTCCGAACACCATCTCCGGTTATCATTCTCTACTGTCTGTAACTCTCTGTCGTCTCTCTGTTCTCCTTTCAGAAATCCCTTGCTCTCTCAAAATCCATCTCAGACTGATCCTATGGCACCTAAAGTAGTTGCAAAGCCCTCCAAACTGGTCATATCCAGGCCATCTAGATCTAATACAGGCGAGGTGGTACCCCGCAGGCAACGAACTCCATCAAAATGAGTTCGGAAAGAGGCCACCGCGTCTGTAGGAAGCCGTGTGCATTTCCGCGAGGCAAATCCATCATCGTCGACACCCCGACAAGCCAACTCAGAATCAGGATCAAGCAGTGAGATATTATCGGCTGCGAATAGGCAGGGCACACTAACGCAGAAGGGACAAGTGCTAAAAATGCCAACGACATACTTTAGAACCGAGCAGGAGCACAGCAGGTTCTACAAGAGTTTTTACGAGCGTAAGATTTTTGTCCCAAAGATCATTGACTTTAAGTTTCTGCGTGATTATGAGTTTGGAATAGAAGAACTACTTGATTTTCAAGGATGGACTGGGCTTCTGAAAGCCGATGATAGGGTATACCCTGATCTAACCAGAGTTTTCTACTATTTAAAGGATCAGGAGTATTACCTTACGTTTGTGAAAGGAAAGAAAATAAATTTGGGAATTGGTAACACAATCACAGAGAAAGTGCAATCCACCGAATTACACATATATTGGATGTTCCCGAAGCAAATGAAAGTATTCCTGAAGGGTTAACACTTCCACAGATGTACAACCAGTTAACAAAGAGCAACAACTATCATCCGGGAATAAAATTCCTCCATTATATGGATTTATCTCCGAGATTGAGGGTTCTACGGCTGTTGATCGCTCATTGTATTTATCCAAAAGGAGGAGGCCGAAACCAATTAAACCCCCAGGAGGCCGAAATTTGTTTTGTGTTTGGATTTCATTGAGGACATGCTAGGCTAAATCCAAAATCTAGAGTTTAGAATGTATCATATGAACTATGCACAAAATATTGTAGTTTATTTATTTATGAAGGATATTGTGTGTTAATTTGATATCTTGATAGCATAATACTTGCTTTGTGTATGAGACCATATTATGACATGATCCAATGTATTAGGTAATGAAATTGCAAGGTGAAAATCTAATATACACAAAACGAAATATTAAACCTGAAAATCTATATTATAAGAATAGACATGATGACCTTGAAGAATATCAGAAATTATCATAGAACTTAACAAACTCTAATTGACTTAATCCCATGAGAAAAGCTAATTAAGAAGGTTATGATACATCTTTATGCCTCAAAAGAAATTGTTTTATTAAATTAGATTTTTTATCTTTTAATACATAATATCCGGATTAAATAAGCATATCACATATCCGTTGTAGACATCACATATGAAACTATAGACCTTAGATGCTCTTCTCTCTTGATCCTTTAATTCTCATTCAACATTTTTAAAACTTGATTTCTTCCCTCTTTGCTTTATTATTGTTTTACTCTCTTGGAATTAGTTATAAATTTTAACATCTAAAGTCTCAATTTCTCAGTGAGATCAATTAAGTGTTATAGTTCACGACCTGTGCACTTGCGGAGAGAATCGAAAAGCGATAGAATGTCCTTCTTGCATTAGTACCCCACCAATAGCAAAGTCAAAGGCATTTAAGTGGACCTCAAAGGGTTTGCCATAATTTGATAGCTTCAATACAGGCTCCTCAATGATTACCTTCACCAAAAATAATGAAATCTTTGGTGTTCAAAATTTTATAAAAAGCTATATAAAAAGATGTAAAAATAGCAAAATTGAAAATATAAATTATATGCACTTAGGCTCATATAAGAATAAAAGATAAAAAATAGGACTGATAATACCCACTTGCAATAAGTTGCAATGGTGTGTATTGGATTAAAATTTAGTTTGTTTATTTGTACCTACATAATTTGGATAACATTAAAAGTATATCACTTATCTTCAAAAAATTGCTAATGTTCCTATGTAGTTTCTTGTAATTGGAAGCATATCTCTTCCCTTAAGAGTGATGAAATTTTAAAGAAATAATAGCAAATGAAAATGTTATTTGCAACCGTTGTTTCTATTGAAAACTTAGTGTGTATTATCAAATAAAAATATTTACAATAAAAATTTAAATAATAAAATAAAAGTCATTAATTTATTATATCAGCAAAAGATTATAAGAAATACTTTAAAATATAAAAAGTTATATTTTGGAATATTCTTCACATTAAATAACTTTATTTTATATATCAAATATGCAAGAAAATGCCTTTAACAAACAAAGAAGTTTTGTATCCAACAAACTTTAAAAATTATCATTCCAATATTTTAATAGAAAAATGAAAGACAATACCTTAAAATATGAAAATATTTTTCACATTAAAAAGATCTAATTCTTGTTTGTCAAATTTTGAAAATGTTCATAATAAATTATTTAAAAAATCTACTTTCTAATATTGAAATAAAAATGCAAGAAAATACCTTAAAATACAAAAATTCTTATTTAAAAAATATCCTTTACGAATCATATTAAATAGATCTATTTTTGCTGGTCATATTTTGGAAGATTTTCACAATGAATAATTTCTAAATTTTAGATTTTATAATATAATAGAAATGCAAAAAATAGAACAAAAAATTTTATTTTTAAAAATATTCATCCCATTAAATAGATCTATTTTTTATTTGTTAACAATTTTATGTATTATATAAATAAATACAAGAAAATACAATTAAAGTATAAAAATATTAAAAATAAGAAATTTTAGAAAACGAATTTTTAAAATTATTCATAAAAGTTTTCAAAATCTATAAGGAATGAAGCAGAGAAATTTATCTGTGAGGAATATTTTTCAGAATATTTTTACTCTTTTGGCATTTTCTTGCATTTTATTATAATATCTAACAAACACATATTATCATAAAACAAATACATTTTTTTCAAACTACAAAATTTTCAGATAATCTGTTTAAACATTCCAAACCTACATATCTATAGATTATCCCAAAGTACAAATTATATTAAAGGCCAATATGTTCATCATACAACCAGAAACTCATAAATCTTATTCATACTGTCACTAGAAGAAAAAAAATAGATAACATTGCCGCAACCACTCAAATTAAATTGTTGACAAGCCACCCTCGTCTGCACAATGCTTCCCATTACCATCTTCTAATGCATCTTCACACATCTTCCACAGCCCCTACATCACAGACATCTCTATGCATACATATCATAGCCCCTTCGAAAGGCTTTTTAGCCTAATGCTATCTTTTTTGCATCTGCTTCTTTAACCTTTAAGTCGAGCTCCACGTTCTTCACTACAATGTGCCGCAATCCACTTAAAAATGATATAGGAAAAAGCATTCCTTTTCTCAGGATCATACAAAAGATGATAGTAAAACAAAATTCGTATTCTTACTTGCACAAGTTGTAATTCATTGTTCAACTTGGCCATATCAACTCTGGTTACTTCTACATAATTTACATATTCTGCTCTTCCCGCCTCTAATTCCTTCTTGCATTTTTCATACTTGGATTTCAAATCATCTATAATTTCGTCTTTCCCTTCCCGTTTCCTCTTCCACTTTTTAAGTTTCATATCCATCAGATGATATGACCCTATGACATTTAGCAATCCTCTTAGCAACTAACCCATTTATACTCTACTTCCTCCCCCTTCCTGTTTCCTAGCACAGATGACAAAGTTGCTACCTTTAATATCTATTAGCCACAGTAGGGTTCTTAATATAAGACTTGGTAAAAACCTTCTATGAAGGTGTATATACTTGTTCAAAGGAATAGGAGTTCTATCTTCCAGCTTTCCCTTCCCCGTGGAAACAACGGGTAGATCCTTAGACAAGTATATCTTCAGTTTTGTTATTGACCCAGTGATATGCCCAATTTCTCATTCTAAAACTACACTCTTTTCTTTCCCTTTCGGCATTGCTGCCATACCCTTTTCATCTTTCTTTTCGTTTGTCAAATCTACAAACTCTTTCTCAACCTTTTTTTCTTTTCATCGCATTCTTTCTCTCAAATAGATCCATCAACTTCTTCCCAATCTCTTTCAAATCCTAATCTTTCACCGCTATTTTGACATTTGAAATTACAACAAATATATCCATTACTTTTGGCAGGTCTTCCGTACTTTGTTTCGGCACCAATTTTAAATTTCAACAACCTCCTCTTCCTTTAGAGAGAGCATAAATACCCTCTAAAGCTAATCTTTCATTCCAGATGGTTTCCATTCCTAATTCTTTATGATTTTCAAGACTACTCAGGTAGAAATATCTAATTGCCCTTCCCTTAAATGTCTCTTGACTTTTACCCACTATTCTTAGCATACATTCGGTCAAGGAAAATTGACACATCTCAAAACTAGGTACATTCACAAGAAATACAAAAAATGACAATACCTTCCAACTCATCTTCACTTTATACTTCTTTCCTAATATTTTAAACACCAAGATTAAAAACCATCCATTAAGATTTAGTTGTGAAGGACATATCCTGTAAGCATTTAACACATCAAGAGTAAAAAGAAAAAAGGAATCTAAACAACCAGTCTGAACATCTCTTCATATACGCATGGCCCCTATGGCCTATCTTAAGATGAAGGCAATAGAATATCATACCTATCTAAAATGTCATACATCTAGCAAAGCCTATCTGCGTGACTTGTCACAAGCAAGTTCAATGCCTTCACAATATGAGGTTTGTCGTGTGCCAAATGTCTCAACTTCCGAACCTTCCATACTTTGACATGGTGTCCTCATCCGATTCACTCATGGCTAATAATAGCACACACGTGAAGCAAACAAGAATGACAACATACTACTAAGACAAATTGAACAAGAAGAAACCTAATCAGACGCCCCTTTTTTCTACCTCAAGAAGCAATTCTCACCTCATAAAGGAATAAAACATTTATAAACATATTTTTCAATTTTCAAATTTAAAAACCATATCGCCAAAACTAAATATTCCCATTAATAGAAAAAATAGTTGACATTTATACACCAAAAAACAACAACTCAATGTAACATATCTTTGGGAGAGGGGGTGGCTGGTGTAGCTATCACTATGCTACGTGACACCTAGGGCCACATATCCATCCACATTATGCTAAGTCACCTATACATGTCAGCCTTGCTGGCCACCTCTTTGAAATTAGTTGTTGCTTATCTACGACCACATCAACATCCCTAATATACTGGGCATGATAGTAGCAAACCATGCTGTTGGAGTCCATTCATATAAAACACCTACCTCGAATTGGGAAGAAGATATGACACATCTTCCGGATCTGATCCTATGCTCCCGGGCGTATATACCTTCTTTTTTTTTTTCAAAATTTTTTCACGAACTTGTTAACCTAAGTTTATTTAACATACGTATCAATTTTTACCATTTTTGGAGATTTTTAGATATTTATTTTGAATTTTTAAAAATCAGTGGCATTTTAGTAATTTAAAATTACCTAAAATGTCACTAATTTTCAAAAATAAAAAATAAATACCTAAAATACTCCAAAAATGGTAAAAATTTATACACATATTAAATACACATAGATTAACAATATTGTAAAAAAAATTCAAAAAAAATAAAAAAATAAGTGTATGCGCCCGGGAGCATGCAGCGCTGCATGCTCCCGAGGACCCACATCTTCGGTATAAACTCTCACTGAGATATAATCTTTATTGTCACTCAAACTCTCTCCATAATGTGCCCCACTGTGTGTGCGCATGTCCCTTTGTTCAAACCCTTTATAAAACTAAGCATATTTATGCGCTCTAGTTGCATAACTCATAGATTATGTTTTGGCGCAGCACCTCTCTGCATCAAATTTAGTCTTGAGTGCATTGAGGTATAGCCTCCAACTAAACACCAAATTTTTGTAAGGAGTTTGGTTCTCCATAGCAGCTGATATATTCCTCAGCCTACCTCTCGACAATTCCTAACTTCTACCTCCTCTAAGTTATCATTTCAACTCTCCTTATTTAATCAATCTTTAAGCGGACTT
The DNA here is from genome assembly GCA_030490835.1 of Annona cherimola. NCBI lineage: Eukaryota > Viridiplantae > Streptophyta > Magnoliopsida > Magnoliales > Annonaceae > Annona > Annona cherimola. Next base: position 41,094,754 of record CM059977.1, on the reverse strand, counting down.
GATAGTGAAATAACCATCAAATTCTTGTGTCCAATACATGATATCATCTTCATCACTCCCTATTAAGGGGTCCATTTGATTCCATGTCATTAAAATATTTTTATTCATGTTTATATATATCAAAGCTATCCGATATTACAAATCTGGACATGCACAATTCTCGCAACATGGAGGAAATTCAATAACACCCTTGTCACTTGGTGGAGATTCGAACTTTGGTTCGCTGGCAACAGTGCGAGATGCATTACCACTCGGCTAGAGTCGTGGATGCCTTAATATGTTAAATATATGTCTATGTACGGTTTTTACTTTCATTTATGTAAATACAAACAATATATGCATAGGGCTCTGCTCGTCTGAAACTTCTTTTCTATATAACTTTCTTTATTTTTAATATTTTAATAGTTGATGGAAAATCCAATTCATTTATTATATTTAACATCATTTATATTTTCATGGAAAACCTCTCATTCATTGAATATCATTTTATATGAGTCTATCCAGAAGTGTATGAAATCAACATAATGAAATGATTTAACATTAAAATTCATTTTTAAATAATATTTTTAATATCTAAACTATCTAAAATATCACTAACATGTGGATAAATATTCTATCAAATATTTTTATATTCTAATACATATATGAATGGATATAAGCAATTTCTAATTTGCTTATGAATATTTCTATTTTTGAGTAAATGCAGCCATGAACATATTTAATTTGGATGAAACTTGTCCTCACCAATGTTATTAAAACCGGACCGGACCGGCCGGTCGGACCGGTCCCATGACTGATTCGATCCAATATGGTTCGGTTCATTTACCAAAAACCGCCCGAACCGGTGAACGGGCGGTCGAACCGTACGTACCGGTTCGACCGGGTTCGACCGGTCGGTTAATAAACTAATAATAAATCATTAAATATATATATTTAAAAAAAAGAAAGAAAAATCGGAACGCCTGGCCCGATGCCCTCCTCTTCTTCAGTTCTTCCCCCTTTGGAAACCCTAGTCGCTGTCTCGCGGCCCTCGCCCCCGCACCCGCCTGCCCCGGCCCCGTCGGCCCGTCCTCGTCGGTCGTCCCCATTTCCGTCGTCTTCCTCTTCGCCGTCTGCATCCACAGCGTCGGCACCAGCAGGCTCCCGCGTCCCACCACTCCTGCTGCCTTGTCTACCTGGCCTACACGAGTGCACGCACTGCCGCCCGCACCTTCGTCGTCTTCCTCGCCATCCGCCTGCCCGCGCAGTCCGCCGGCCTTCGTCTTCCTCGCGGGCAACGCTGCCGCCCACGCACGCCCCTGCCCGCGCTGTCCGTCGTCTGCCTTCGTCTTCCTCTGTTCCTCGTCGGGCACGTGCTACCTGTCGCCCGCGCCGTCCGCCGTCTCTGGTCGGCGTCTCTGGTCGTGGCCGTCGCCGATCGCCGTCGCTGTCTCGCCGCCTCGCCAGTCAACACCAACAGTGCAAACAGCGTACTACTCACTGCCTTAATTAGATATTCAGATAATCAGATCTAGAACTTTAAAATTTTAACATATTTTAAAATGTTTAGTATTCTTAGTTTTAAAAAATAAAAAAACAAAAAATAAAATATAAATATAAAATACCAAATATATTTTAAAAATCACCAGATTTTAGTTTTACAACATGAAAATAATCAAATATATTTTAGTTAAATAATTTTAATATTTTATTAAATTAATTTTACACTTTTTTATTCTTTGTATTTACATTTTAACCTAAGTACATAATTACATATTGCAATCCTAGCTCAAGGTGTAAATTTAATAATATTGCTAACAAATAAACAAATTGACTATAGTTAATAAAATATTATAATTAATTAAATGATATCGCATCTTGCGTAAATAACTAAATATGCAACCACTATTTCAATTAACTGTATGGTTGATGCACTCTTGCATGATTTGAGGAAAGAAGGTCAAATGACAAATGATAAATATGAATAGTTGATTATAAGGAATATACTTCTAATTATAAAGAATGGTTGATTATGAAATATTAAAAAAATAAGAGACTCTTTTTAAAGGTGTTAGCAACTTAACATTGATTTCTTGTACTTATTATAAGTTTAAGTCTTTCAGGTCAGTTAATGTTGTTAATTTTTTAAAACTTGCTATTAATTTTTTCTGCATGTTTTGTTCTTATATTGTGGTCTTTAAAATCTAACAAATATATTTAAGATTTATAAAAATATAATTTTATCAACATATTTATTTAAAATTTAAAAACGTTTAATATTTATGACATCATAAATATGTCATGCTGACGTCACCGGTTCGAACCGGTTTGATTAACAGGTCGAACCGGTTCGAACCAGACCAGTTCGTTTACCGGTTCAATCACCGGTTCGGTTCTGACAACATTGGTCCTCACAACTGAATAGATTATTTTAAATATAATAAATAGATTAAATTTTGCATTAATCATCAACATGTTAAAGATGGGGGTAACATGAAATCACATACACATGATCAACATTTAGTCAGTCCTAAAGTTAAATGTGGGTAGCCACATTCCAGGACTCGAACAATGATGGAGATCATCATGCGTTTTCAAAGGTATGCTGAGATTAAAATTTCGATGCAAGGGCCATTTTCATCTTTTTCGAAAATTATTCAACGGCAAGTGATGGAACCTCATTTTACGGAAATTAGGTAGTTATGCTTACAATTTTTAGAAAATAAAGTGAAATGTCTATAGTTTTGCCCAGACATAAGTATAAATGCCAAACTCCGTCACAATAATAATAAATAAATAAAATTATAAAGCAAAATACTTCTATGCAATCTGTCTTCAGTGTTGTAGCCTTATTTTGCTCATTTTGGTGATTTAATTAAAAGTCAATCTACCTATTTTGTTTTAAAAGATATTTGATTGTGACACTAAAAATACTCCTAATCAAAAATTTTGATGAATCACACATGCTTGAAAATGTTTATATTTTATAATCGTATGTAACAAATGAAAAATTACTTGGATTCAATGAGGGATTCATCATAATATTGGAATAATTTCAATATAAAAATGTGAATATTTTAGATGACATAGCTGTATGAATTAACCGCTTTTAAGAATAGATATAGAAACTAAACAAATAGGGTAAAACTTTTATTTAAAAAATTTTTAAACTAAAACTTTTCTATCGACAACTACTCAAAATTTTAATTATTTATTTACATCTTTCAATGTAAACTATCATACTTTTCAATTATATCAATGTAATTAATCTATATATTTTAACATTATTCTCTTTATTCCTCATTATTAGCTCTATCACATCACATCATTTCCTTTCGTTTTAATAATTTTTACCTGAAAAGCTTTTCATTTGAAAATTTTATCACTTTCCAAACACACATTGTTAATTTAATTTTACAGTTCAACCACTTCACATGGAGCCTTCACATATTTGAGGTGCAAGAAATTTGTTGTACTACTCTGAACAACAAAATTATATAGGAATATGATCCAGTGCATGCGACTGCACCATGCAGTCCATACACTGTGGGCCCCACATGATCATGAATGGAAAATCCACCTCACCCATTGTAGTTATAATTGTTCACTTTATTAGCATACTAATTTTCATTAAATCCAACATGCGTGTAGTCCCCATCTTAAAATAGTGCAAAATCAACGTAATAAAATAATTTAATATAAATATCAAGTTTAAAGTGGTATTTTCAACATCTAAACCGTCTAAAGTATGATTTTTATATGGATAAATAATTATATAAAGTTTCCTTACAATCTAATATGTGTGGGGCTCATTTTACAATATGTTGCAGTCTGCTTGCACCAGAATGAATCCCATATATATATATATATATATAGAGAGAGAGAGAGGAACATTCAGGTGCAACGCAACTGCACTGTAACAGCGGTGCAGTTGCGCTAAAATAGATCTCACATGATCATAAAATTATAGTCGACTCCACCCATTATATTTAGAATAATGTATTTTATTACTATGCTAATTTTCATCTCAATCAGATATGTGTATGGACCCCATCTAAAAATGGTACAAAATGAACGTAATAAAATAGTTTAATATAAATAACAAGTTTAAAGTAGTTTTTTCAAGATCTAAACCATCAAAAGTATGTTATTTATATGGATAAATGATTGTATAAAGTTTTATTGCATTATAATATGTGTGGGGCCCATTTTTGGAGTACTGCACTACTGTTCCGGTGCACCAGAACAATTACATATATATATATACATATATATACACACAGAAATATTCAAGTGCAGCGTCACTAAAATGGGCTCCACATGATCCTCGAATCATAATCTACTCCACCCATTGTATTTAGAATAATATATTCTATTACCATACCAATTTTCATCCCAATCAAATATGTATATGGGCCCCGTCTGAAAATGGTACAAATTCAACGTAATAAAATAGTTTGAAGTAAATAACAACTTTTAAATAGTTTTTTCAACATATAAACCATTTGTTATAAAATTTATATATATATAAATAATTATATAAAGTTTCATTGTATTCTAATATATATGGGCCCATTTTTAATTAAATATACTGTTGTTCCGGTGCAGTTATGCTACATCGGAACAGCTATATATATATATATGGGAACCGATCCACTCATTTATCCATATTAGAAAGTAAAATGGACCCCACACATATTAGATTGTAATGAAACTTTATACACTCATTTATCCATATATAAATCATACTTTAGACGGTTTAGATGTTGAAAAAACCACTTTAAACTTGATATTTACATTAAACTATTTTATTACGTTGATTTTGCACCATTTTAAGATGGAGACTACACACATGTTGGATTTGGATGAAAATTGGTATGGTAATAAAGTGAAAAAATTCTAAATACAATGGGTGAGGTGGATTTATGGGAAATGATCAGGTGGGGCCCACAGTGCATGGACTGCACGGTGCAGTCGCATGCACTGGATCATTTCCCTATATGTATATATAGAATCATCTATATGAGCTTAAATTTGTAAAAATAGAAGGATAAAACAAAGAGAATGCACCCCAGAATGGTATCAGAGCCATAAAAATTAAAGAGAATTTAATGAATTCGGATAAGAGAATAAGAATTAAATATAAAACTTTATCTGAAATAATTATTGATATTAAAGGAAATCAAAAAACAGTAACAGAAAATAAGCATAATAGAAAATTAATTAATAAATATATCCAACAAAATATATTTAAAAACTACCATAAAAAAGAAATTGATATATTACAATATGAGCAAAAACAAAGATTATTATTAAAGCAACTCCCTGACTATAAAACTTTCGAAGATAGTAATTGGATAGAAAAATACTATGAATAATTCAGATCGAAATTATCAAACTGAAATAGTAAATAATATATACATATTAAAGCTAACAGACCACTTAGAATTACAATCTTTTAAACAAATGATAAGAGAAACTATATTACAAATGGAGACTCAGTTACCTTACATACAAAATAATATTGAAAATTTCAAATTAAAAATAAACTTATATAAACATATTGAAATATGGTTGAACACAGCTATAGAAGTCAATAATGGCAAGAAATAACGATTTCCAATATCATATTGAAATAATAGGAAACCTAAGAATAATAAATCTAAATGATAGAATATGTACTTATGCATTTAGAAATTTAATAAGAAATCAAATTAGAATATTAGAAAATACAATAAGAACTTCAACTGATATTTATGAAATAACAGATTCTAGATTAAGAAAAATAATATTTGAAAGTATAGAAACTTGGTTATCATTAATTATTGAAATAAGATTTACCCCATGAAGAAAATAGAATACTTAGACTTAGCAATAAAACAAAAAACAAGTAAATTAATTATGGCAGAAGAATTTGAATTAAAATGCAATTTTTCACTAAAACATACAAATCACTGTCTTCACAGTAATAATAATGAATATAATATGATAATTGATATAATAATAAATCTATCAGAAAATCTAAAAGAATTACATAATAAGATAATTAATGCAGTAAAAAATATGGAAAAACTACTAGAAACCAGGAGCAATAAAATAATTCAAATAAACGGAAATCTAGAATACATAAAAAACCAAAATAATGAGTTGATAGAAAAACAACAAAGACATAATAATAAAACTATAGAACAAAATTCTAATAATACAAAACTAGAAAAAATTATACAAGAAATTGAAAATGTTGACAAATTAATAAAAGAAATAAAGTTCTTATTAGAATAAAAAATGATAGAATTGGAATTACAAGAAGACTATAAATTAGCATTAAAAGAAGCTAATAAAATACATAACGATCCATTAGGATTAACTGTATATGAAGGAAAAACACCAGCAGATGTAACTTACCCTAGAATATTTAATACACAAACAATTTTATTAACATTAATATGTGAAAAAATTAATAAATTAGATAAGAAAATAAACTCACTAGAAGAAAAAGTCAAAGTATTAGCAACAAATCAGGCAGTAGATAATTTAGAACTAATGTTTAATAAAATAAAAATAACTCCAGACTCTGGAAAAACCGAAAAGAAAGGAAGAAAATGCAGAAGTTGGTAAAGTCATCTAGTAAGAAACCAATGATAAATATTACTGAAATAATAGATATAGAAGAACAACTAGAAAAATTTAGAAACAAAAAGTTAGATCTAATAAAAAAGGCAAAAATATATGAACAAGATAAGTTTATATCCAAAACGGCCATAATACAAACAGTCACTGAAACAAAAATAAGTTGTGTAAATCCTAAAGAACAAATTAGTATACCTTTAATAGCAAAAGAAGATAAAGACAATATTAAAAAGAAAAAGTATAAAGAAATTCATTTGGGACTAGTATTAATAGGAATACAAGGATTACATAATAGTGGTAGTGGAGCTAAAACCCTAGTATGTTTATATGATGAAAGAATAACTTGTTTAAAGCAATCGATTATAGGAAGCTTTGAAATAGATATGAATGAAAAAGGAGCAATAGTTTACTTCTTACCAGACTTTATTATGAATACAAATGAAATGATAGAAAAAATAAAAATAGGAATAAAAACTTTAGGATATAATATGGAACCTGGAAGTAAGAATTTAAGAATAACTACAGGATTTATAGGAAAGTTACAAGAACATAGTAACGTTAGATATAGGTTAAATACCAATGAATTAGAAAAAATAATGATTAGCAAAGGAGTTAAAGCACTACCAGGAGTAAAAATAGATGCTTTAGAAAATTCAGGAAAAGAATGGGAATTAGAACATTTTATTAAAAAGAAAACATTAGTACCAAATACTAACATTATGTACGAACAATTAGATGGTAAAATGGCGTTAAGATTTGGAGATTATCAATTCGAAAAATTAAACAACCCAGATGAAGATGAAGAAACTTCTAGTAATAGATCAGAAATATAATGGATAGAATAGATTTCAACAAAATTAAAAATTATGAGAATTTACAAGATATAGTATTTGACAAATTAAATATACCATATGATGAAATTATGAAAAAATATGATTTAGAGTTAGCTTATGATAATAAGCATAATCAAGACTTGGATTTTAAAAGAATAATAAAAAATCAAGAAGAATTAAAAGAATACATTATAGACTTAAAAAAGGCAGATACTGCGGAAAGTAGTATGACCAGCGTAAATAAAAGATTTAGGCTAGATAATCCTCCAATATCAGGAAAAGAAGAAGATATAGAAAGGCCAATCAGACAACCAGCCCAACTAACTGAAAATCAAGTAGAAAAAGGAGGTATGGGCAAAGGAAAAATCAACCCAGTAGAAAAAATAAATTTACCACCTGCCTATCAAGGAGGAAGTATACTAACTATCTATTTAAATAACCCTCAACTATGGGAAAATACAATAAGTAGATGGGAATCAGATGCAGTAAGAGCATGGTTAACCAGTGACCAAAAGTCAGACATGTTTGCATATTTAGAAACTCTGCTAGGAGAAATAGCTGCAGGTATTTACAATGAAGCAAAAATAACAAAAGCAGCAGAAATAGATGAAATAAAAAAATTAGGAGATAATCCGTATAATTTTACTAAATTTATTAGAACATGTATAATAGGATTTGACCCAAGTAGATCAAATACTAATGAACAAGATTATGCTTATAGAGATTTAGAACAACTAAGTATAGATAGCTGGAATTATATAGAAGAATTTAGCAAATTATATATAGCTTACGCTAGCAAAGCAGGAAAATTCTTTGATGAAGAAACAAGAAATAAATATTTACTGAGATTACCAGGAGAATTGGGTAAAGAAATATATGATGGATGGAAAAAAGGAAATTATCCAGGAAAAGTAGGAGTTGGAGCTAGAATAATTTACACATATTATAAACTACAAGATAAATGTAGAGAATACAGTATTCAAAAACAAATTAAAAAACAGTCGTATAAATTCTGTCAAAATATTTACACTAGTCAATCCTTTCAAGACAAAAAGAAAAAGAAAAATAAGAAATTTAAATTAAGGAAGAGTTTTACTAAAAAACCTGATAAAAATAGAAACGTTAAAAAATTTAATAATAATACTAGAAAATGTCACTGTTATATATGTGGGAGTCCAGATCATTTAGCAAATAGATGTACAAACTACAAAAATCAAAATAGAAATTGGGCAATGGTTATAGATGATATAGGAGAAAATATCTTAAGTGCTTCCAGTAGTGATAAAGACTCTATTTACAGCATAACAGAAACTGAAGAAGAGAACAGTGATATAGAAGAAAATGTATTGATAAAAGCAATGGCATCATGGGATGAAAATAGAAAATTCTTATGAGCTGTCAAGATAAACAAAGTCATATTTTAGAATTAGGAAAAGAGAGTTTTGCAAAAGAATGTTTAGAATGTGGATATTATTCATCATTTAATAATAAATATCAATGTCTTATCTGTAGAATAGAAATATGCAGTAATTGTATCAGTCAATACGGAATAGATCATCCATCAATAGTAAAAGAAACTATAAAACCATCATCAAGTACTAAAACCAAATTAGACGACATAATAAACAGGTTAGACATATTAACAAATAAAGTAGAAATACTAGAAAAAAGGATGGATATATTCGATGAAAAATATAGAAAAGAAATTTATGACAAAATAAAACAAGAATACGAACTTAAAATGATCAATAAAAGATTAAAGAAAATAGAAAGAAAACTAAAAAGAACTAAAGAAATAGTAACTGAAACAGACACGACAACTGATATAGAAGCTATACATCAGTCAGAAATAGAACGAATAAATGAACTTCAAAAACATAATAACTCAGAAATTGAATCAGACAAAGAAGAAATTAATAAATTAGAAATCGTACCACAAACAGAAATAAAAATGCAAAAATTAACAAGTCTACAACAAATATATTGTACTATCACATTTAAAAATAATGAATTAATTAATACAATAGCAACAATAGATAGTGGAAGTACTACTAGCTTAATAACAAAAGATTTATTACCCAAAAATATCGAACTAACAAAAATAAACACTTTAACACAATTAGCAAATGGCGAAACATTAACATTTACAAATTCAGTTATGGGAAGTCAAATACAATTTACTCAACAAAATAGTAAATTAACAGAAAAATATCAATTACCTAAAATACTAGTACATGATTTACCTTATTCAGAATTTATTCTAGGATTAAATTTTATGCTTAGTATAGAAGGATCATTTTCAATAACAAAAAATTATATTTTTATTAGTAAAAGAATGTCATTAATACCAACGATCAGAGAACATGCGGAGCGTGGTGAAACCATAACCCTCCAAAACCAAAATCTAAATAAAAAATTAGATAATCTAGAAAATGAAGTAGAAAATATTAAGATATATATATATATATACACACACGCACAAATGCGACGAGTTGGACACTTGGACACACACGCACACACACAAATTCGACGAGTTGGACACTTGGACACACACGCACACACACAAATTCGACGAGTTGGACACTTGGACACACACGCACACACACAAATTCGACGAGTTGGACACTTGGACCCAGTATTTCCTTAAAAATACAAAAAGTCCGTTATCATCTTCTACATAATTCGTTTTTGTCTGCATCAGCAGCCCGTCTCATCCTCAATTTCCGTCTTTACTGCATTGCAGCGCAGCAGCTACTGCCAAGAAAGGAAGCCGGACGGAAATGTCAACGCCATCGCCGCCGCCGGCGCCCTTCTCCATAAGCTGCTTAGGCATCCTCTCCGAATCCAAACGCATCATCGGCGCCCACTCTCGCCACTTCCTTGCCCTCTCCGTCCTCTTCCTCCTCCCCCTCTCCTTCTTCCTCATTGCCTTCCCCATCTTCCTTCCCATCTCCTCCTCCTCTTCGACAGCCATCCAAGCGTCTCCCGCCCTCCTACGCAACCCCTCATACCCCTCCGCATCCCTCTTCCTTCTCTCCCTCCTCCTCTGTGCCTCAGCCCTCGCCTTCCTCGCCCTTTCCGCCGCCGCCGCCACAGTCACCCACAGCGTCTTCCACGGCTTCTTCGGCCGCCCTGTCAAGCTCCTCACCGCCCTCCGTTCCCTCCCCCTCTCTCTCTGTCGCCTCATCGTCACCGCCCTCGCCGCCATCTCCGTCATCTTCGCTTTCTCCGTTCCCATCGCCGTTCCCATCTTCCTCTCTTCCGATAATTCATCAACCCTAGCCATTGCTTTTCTGATTCTCTCTCTATTAGCTGCGGTCTTCCTCTACGCTAATTGGGCTCTGGCGCCCGTCGTGGTTGTTGCGGAGTCGGCTTGGGGATTGGAACCCCTGCGGCGGAGCGCGCAGCTGCTGCGAGGTGCGAGGGGTGTTGTCGTCTCTCTGGGGGTGTTCTTTGTTGCTGGCGTAGGCTTGATGCTCTGGCTCGGGAGCTGCGTTGGGTTGGGCCGTGTGGGAAATGTCGACTCCGGCCTGCAGGTGTTGCCAATAGCGACAACGGTGCTGGTGTCTGCTGCCATGACGACGATGCTGCTGTATCATCTGGCAGCGAATTCAGTGATTTACATGTACTGTAAGGCGTTGCAGGGAGAGCTTGCTGGAGAAATTGCGGAGGAGTTTGCGAGGGAGTACGTCAGCTTGCCATTCGATGAGCAGAAGGTGCCCCATCTTGTCTCTGTTGTTCAGACGCCTCACTTTGTGGGAATCTCTGATGCGTGAGGTTGGTCGTCGGTGATCCCTTCTCAGTTTTTCTTATGTTGTATCAATGAATTATCAAGTAGTTGATGGATGGGTGTCTTCAGCACTTTGCAGGGCAATGATGCCCCGAAAGTCTTAATTTGATGTCTAGGACCATCCAATCGATCAGTTTCTCCGTCTTCGTAGATGCTTGTATAGAGGGCGAGTGTTTGGACTTGGAAATGAATAAGGGGGGCCCCTATTGGCGGGCTAGAAGAATGCAATTGTTGCTCAACTTTTGAAACCTGTATATATTCATAGCTTATTGATCAAATAAATGCCTCAGGTGCCCATTCTTGAGTTTCCACTCTAGCTGCATGTGAGTTCTTTGATTAATATCATCGAGTCGTGCTTGAATAGGTGTAAAGAAGTTGTAATGTAAAAGATGATATGATGCAGACGATTCGAAACAGTACGATGGGCATTGGGTAAAATAGAGTAATGCAAAAAAGAAGGGGGGGGTGGGGGGGGGGGGGTGGAATTTCATAAATGAGCAAATCAGAGGATAACAAGGATCTATTTCTAGATGCAGCCAAAATTCCAAAAGTGGAGATAAAAAGGCGGTTGGCATATCATAATTAATGAGAAAACAGAGGATAACAAGGATCTATTTCTAGACAGAAAAGAGGTCAGAAAGACAAATTTTAAAAAAGTGGAGACAAAAGGTGGTTGGAGGTAGTTAGGGTAAGTACCAAGTGAAGGTTAGGAAATGACGCATCAGTTAAAAGAAGGTGAATTTGAAAAACGGAATATTGGATTTTCACCCTTCTTCCTTGTTATTAAACGGTTTCAAAACCCAAGTACAAGAACAATTGGTATGTGCTTAGTGTGAAAATGGGGTAGGATTGCAACCAAGTTGGGTTGGAGTTAACCCTAACTCATTTTTTAAAACTCAACCTACCATTAATACAACAATTTCCCCTCTAAAATTCAACCCTAAGCCAACCATATCTCGGATTTAGTTCCTAGTTAAAAGAAGTTCGATATTTTGGGTTTAAAATTTTGAAGATTTGTTGAAAGTATGTTGGGGACAAAACAAAATCGAGTATGATAATTCCGTAATGTATGCCGCCGAGTCTCACCCAATGGTCGAAGGAGTTTTTAAATAAATATAAATAGAAGATTTGTGATAAAAATAAAGTATTTTGACTCTTCTATACCTAAGAAAATCAAAAAATTATGTAAAAATAAATGTTTTCTAAAAAGTTATCGCTGAAGATTGTATTCTTATGTTGGGAGGTGGGAAATTAGGCTGATCAGGCAACCATGTTGAGAGCTGGAGTTCAGGTGGAACAGGTTGAGTTGGATTGGTTGTGTTTTGACCCAACACAAGTTGCACACTTACATGGGGATAATAAGGGAACGTGTCCAAAGAAGTCAGCATAGATGCAATGCATTATATTTCTTCAGTTGAAGAAAATGAGAATTTCCTGCATGCCAAATTTTGCAACTGATATGCATTGAGAAATTGAGAAAATAATCATCGTAGTATTTAGCACAATCATAGCCAGATATATATATAGCTGACGAGGAGTGGGGATGAATTTTGAAAAAACAAAATTCAAAATGTAATTTATTTTTTCCATGACTGACCCCTTATGATCATTTCAAATTGTCCCACTCTCCAAAGCTCCTAGTGTTGGAATTTTGGACATACATATATATTAATTATATATAAGCTATGATAAATAACGGCCCAATTTTTAAAGTGATCCTGTAAGGTTTTATAAGTCTAAATTATCTAATAAAGTATGGGTCTCCTATGCGTAAAAACCCTACAGCGTAATTTTTATTTTTATTTTTATAATGAGCGAAATTAGAAATACGAAAGATAGACTTCCTATATAAACGGTTGTGGTCCCTAAGTTATAAACCGATTAAGATTTCTTTTTAAATATCCCATCATTGAAAAAGATGAGTCACGTTCTTCAGAAAACCCTAAAGGCATTAACTTGGATGACTCGGAAATCAAAAATTTAAAAACAACTGCTCTTATAGGTTCAGGTACGCTTCCGCTTATGATTTATATTTCTTATTGATTTAGCATGGAGAATCCTAGAGTGATTAATGATTTTAATCAATAAGATTTTTCCAACAAGTGGTATCAGAGTCAATTTTCATGTTGAATCATTGAGAAATATTTTCTCACCTTTATTTATATGGAATTTCAGAATTTTTCAATATGAATATGCTATGGATTAAAAGTCTTCCTGTCATGCTTTCTGGATGAATACCATGTTGTCCGGGTTTTTGTTATATACGTCGCCTGGAATTATTTATATGGCTGAGCATGAAGTTCCTCTTTAAAGTCTAACTAAATTTAATCTCGTATATTTTGGCGTTTAATTTTTGAAACCATACTTGCCAGGCGTCAACTTTCAGATGTAATGCATGCTTATGGATTGAAATATATGCCGGTTAATAATAGTGATAAAACAACGGCTAATTCCATCGGTTATGGGTAAAGATTCGGAAATTTGGACGGGTTTTTAGACTTTTGAAATTAATACCGAATGCTGAATACTTAATGCTGGTTGGATTTAATTCTGTAAATTCAAGTGAATAAATGCTTTCGGATTTGAAAACCCAATCTAGGATGGGACGTGTTCGCATCTGGTTCGGTTTTTTGTTTTTTTTTTTTCTATTTCCCTAAGTGATCCACATGGTTCGTCCCTACCAGTTAGAATTTTGGATGGGTGTGGATGACGGTTTTGAATTTCTACCGCCCCAACAATTAAAAAAATAAAAATAATAAAAAAACAGATTTGCGTTGAATGTACGATGGATTTTTCAAAGATCGGACGACTGGCCCTGTTCATGCCTGGTTTGATGGATGAAAACCCATCATACAATCACAGATTGCTGCCGGTTAATTTTTTTGTAGGAGAACCATTCCATTGCCGGCGAACAGATTGAGAGCCGAAAGGCTGAATTTTTCGATTTTTGGGAAACACATCCGGTCGACAGAGGCTGCTGGATTCAGGATGCCGGCAACGGCGACAAGCTGATGCAGGCGGTGGTAGCCGTGACGGGCAGCTGTGTGGCGGCGGCGGTATGGCAACTTGGTCGCTGTGGCGATGCGGCTAGAGGTGGCGGCGGCGTTTGGGTGGGCGTGACGGCTAGGGTTAGGTTTGGGGCTAGGGTTTGTAATTTAGGAAGATGAGAGATTTTTTGCACAAAACCCCTTGGTCAGAAGGAAATTATAGAAAAAATGCCTCAGTCATATAAATTTTGCAAAGGGGCACCTGCTGTCTCTTTTACGAGCTGGGTTTGGGCTTGGACCCATACCCAGCTTCTGTTGCGCGTGGGTGGACTTGTTTTACAGGCCCAGGCAGAAGCAGCCCACTCAAGTTCAAGCCGGCATAGTTAAGGCCGGCCCAGCCTTAGCCCTAGTCCAGCCAGGCCCAGTCAACTCTCCCTTTGCGCCTGGGCTTGGGCTCCCCTCGCCAGCCCAGTATTTCGTCCGGACCAGTGGCTCAGCCCGCCCAATAAAGGACACACAGCATGATTATAACCATCCAAATTGAATTTATCATATTTTATGATCTCGTTATCCGATTTGGACGATCCAATAGTGGTTTTCTATATTTTTAGACATTCTGGATCAAATGAAAGGGTCTGATTGAACTAAATAGAACCAAAAATATAAGTTCTTGGGAATTTATGTAAATGCATGCAATTTTTGAATTACATGTGCAATTAATTCATATGGTTATTTTATAAAAATTTAGAAAGAAATTTTTGACTAATTTTCATGTATTTATGATTTTTTGTTTTTTATTAAATTTTAAATTAACGTATTGTCATGAAAAATTTAATGTTTTAGATCTTTGAATGTTTAAATTCAAATTAACCCATTATCATACAAAAGTTCTATGTTTGGAATTCAGAAATAAGTTCAATATTTTTGGACTTTTTATTAAATTTGAATAATGGTACAAGTATTTTTTATGGATGTCTAATGTTTTAAAATAAATTAATTGAAATAATATGCTACCAAAGTAGCCTCTCTTGTGTGGGTTAATTTATTTTTAAGACATTAATATAATTGTGTGTATGTAATTCATGCGAATATTCATCGGCCCAAAGGAAGACTAATATTTGGCCGAATTTTGTACACACTTGTGGTAGTAAATATGTGATAATTATTTGGTACTCCATGTGAATAACAAGACGGTCCAAAGAAAGGCTTGTTGTTTGACAGAATTTTATTGTTAATATTTGATTACTACACCAAAATATTATAGATATGTAATTAATGCGGATATTCATTGGCCCAAAGGAAGGTTAATATTTGGCCGGATTATATAGACACCTGCGGTGATAAATATGTGATAATTATTAGGCATTCCATGTGAACAATAGTCGATCCAAAGAAAGACTTATTGTTCGTCAGAACTTTATTATCAATATTTAATTACTACACCAAGAGTACCACTTACAAGTTAATACTTTTGTCAAAAGACTAAATATTAATGTTGTGCTAAACATCTTGTGATGGCCCCTACCATTATTTGAATTGCTAAAGTTCTATATAAAACTTATGTAAACATATTGTTTTGTTCAATTTTCGATTAATTTATCTGCTAACATTTATTCTATTTTCATGTTGAAGTAGTGAAAATAAAATATTATGATCATTCTTGACTATATGAATCTAAACCTTGCACTAAGGATTGAACAACTCACTACTCTTGCGGTCAAAAATTCTAATGAGGAAAAACAGGAACTTTGAAAAGCGAAATTATTCAAATCCCATGAGTTCTATGATTATAAAGTGTAAAATTTTGAAAATTTTCAAGGGATATCATGTCTAAAAAGGTAACTAATGCTAAAAAATTTGAAAAGCACCTTGCTAAAAGTAATAAAGCTAAAATGAGTACGATTCGGTCAAACTTGATTTCAATAAGGTATAAGATTAAAAGAAATATAAGGGGGTACTATCTCATCTTACTTTGAAATTAAAGGCACTAAGGTTAAAGTGGATTTGCTTTTGTATTTAGTCTTGATTCTCCTCACACAATTTGGTCAGTTTAAAGTTAATTATGACTGACAAAGAGATAAATGATCTCTTAATGTGCTCATTTTTATTGTGTGCAAAAGAAGAATAGGTTGAAGCAAGAAAAGACTAAAAAGTACTCACTTGGCAAGTACCTATAAGGACATGAATAAAGGATAAGAAAACTACGATAGTCCAACACAAAAGAAACTAAATAAGAAATTTGGCTATTACTTTTATCAGGCTCTTGGACACATAGAGAAAAACGGTACCAATAAAGGTACATTTTTCACTTTGGTTTATTTGACGATTAATTTAGCCTTAGTCACAAAATATATTTTTATGAATAGATTTAGTATTGTTATTCATATAAGGGTGTCCATGCGTGGTTGTTTGAACTGTCGAAAGGCGAAATGATGATGAAAAAGTCATCGATGGAGGCGATAGCAAATCAGATACTATTGAGGATATATATACCTTTAAGTTATTATTATTAAAAACTCAATTTTATTTGAATTCAAAAGAGACATAAGGTACAATTTTTAATGGAATTTGGTTTCTATTTCTGTATTGAATAAATTTGGTTATTCTTATTCATTTGGAAATAATTAATTTAGTCTTCTTTTAAATTCGAATATTATTAGATATGCTAAATAATTTTAGGATATAAATCCTATGATCCCACATTCAGTTGTTTTGAGGCAAAAAATGTCAGTTATTTGAGGATATTGACCTTGAATGGGAGATAAAGTTAGGGACTATGTCTATAAAGAGAAAATCTTTAAGACATGGTTGATAAACAGGTTATTCCTGATGATCAAACTCAACACCCTCAAGATGGATGTCATTGAAGAGATCTACTAGGGAAAGGAGTGCGATTTCTGATGATTATATCATATTTCTCCAAGACATCAGGATGACGTTGGATTGGTGGAAGGTGATTCCGTCAAGCAAAGCAAAATAAAAAAAAAACTCTCAAAAGTAGATTGATGTCATAAATATGTGATTAAGTTCATGAAAGACAATGATAATTTGGTAGCCTGTTCCATTACCTGAAGGTATAAAGCTGATTGGTTATAAATGAATATTTAAAACCAAGAAAGAGGGTAATGGGGAAAGGCATAAGACTTGTCTTTTCGCAATGAACTTTACTCAAAAAGAAGACATATATCACAAAGAAACTCTCTCTCTGATTTTATTGAAAGTTGCTTTCAAAATAAATGGCTTTAGTAATGGGTTTTTAATCTTAAGCTATAGTAAATGGATGTAAGGATAACATTTATAATAAACTTTCGATTTTTAAAATAAAAAAATCATTTACGAGCTCAAGCAAGTTTTCTATTAATGATATTGCAAATTTCATCAAATTGTTATATCATTCAGTTTTGAAATGAATTCAGTTGATGATTGCATATACTATAAGTTCAATAGGAGTAATTATAGGTTCAGTGGGAGTAACACACATATATACTGTTTCCCAACATCAATATAAGTTTATTGCATAAAATTAAGATATTTCTATTAAAAAAATTTGAAAGGAAAAATCTTAAACATTTGTCTTTTGTATTAGGAATTCAGATATATCAAGATTACTCTTGACATATTCTTGGATTATCACAAAAGACCTATATTAAGAAAGTGCTTAAGATATTTGGTGTGCAGGATCGTAAATTAGAAAATACCTCCTTGCTAAGGGAGACAAAATTAATTTTTTCTAAATCAGTGCCCCAAGAATGATTTTAAAATCTAAGAAAATGCAAAAGACTATCTATGCTTTAGCAGTGGGAAGTTTGTTTTCTGCTCAGGTTTTGAATCTTAGGCTTATATGCATTTGGATACTGCATACATTGTTAGGATATTTGGCAGATATTTAAGTAATTTAGGAACGGATCTGTAACATACCGGTCCAGAAAAGTGATTCCGAGCCGTGTATTTAATGCAATTTCCCAAGATCAATCACACATTTATGGCAAAATTAATTATTATAATTTCATAAAAAATTCAAAATTCCACTTCCACTAGTCATGTTCCCATTATTACATCAAGGCACAAATAAAGAAAAAATTACAAGTTTATCATTCTTAATACATGCCTTTAAAATAAATAAATGGAAATAATTATTCTTGTAAATCTTCACATAAATCCAAAACGCTAATGTCCACTAGATTTGGTACACCTATAAAAATAATGGGTTAATCCCAACATGACTACAAGTAGAAAATTATTTGAAAATGGATAATGGCCCAAATAAAACTTAATTAAATGATAAGATAATCATTTAATTTAATATCTTAATAGTTAGGCCTCAAATGCAAAATTAAACCTTCCATTGAGTCCAGAAGCATCAAAAATATAGAAATGGACTATTTGATCATTCAAATCGGAATTCAAATGAATAAATCATAACGAAATGGAATGAACGACCCATATTAAGCCACATCATCATAGTCTTTACTGCAGGTGGGTCCCACCTAGACCTCCTTCGCTTAGCCCTTATTGTTGTGATAGACTACACGTTAATGTCCAAAAATACTTGAACATCAAAAGCTTCAAAAAAAAATATCAAATATATTAAAGCTTCAAATGCAACGAAAAAATTTCATTGCAATAACAAGAATCCCAATGCATGTGATGGAAATCTCTCCTTGACCTGTCGTATCTTGGAATTTTATCCGGCTTAGGATTATATATGTATTGCTCCTTCTCTGTATCGTCCAAAACTTGGAATTTTGGTACGACTTATATAATTCAATTTACGCGGATTATATTATACATAAATATTATCATATATGCCGCAATTAACCCACATCATTAATATACAATTTCAATATTCATATATATTTTGTATATTAATTTACATAAATGCATTTATAAAAATAAAATGCATAATAAAATACAACAATCTCAATGCAAATATTTTTAGGCATAAAGTTTAGGCATATTTATCTGCATAATTTTATATCCTAAATTATGCTTTCATAAAAAAAATGATATATGTGCTTTATACAAATAATTAAAACAACCCGAATAATTATATCATGAAATACATAATTATTGAACCCAAAATCAATCTTCGAATCAAATCTCACTTGCCTTACGTAGCTTTCTATCCTTCCACAATTCTATCTCCCAAACCTTTCTTACAGATGCCTCCATCTACTACTCTCCAAACCCAATTTATAAAAGGGTTCTCGTGGGTTTCCTAAAATTTTAGGAAATGAATAAAAGATAAAATATTATCACTATAACTTAAATTTCAATTTTAATATCATCTTATCCACTGGGATATTTATCTTATCGTATCTTGTCTTATCCGGTGGGGCCCACATGTCTGGGGAGGCAAAAGTGCAAAAATTAATTATTTTCTGCGGAACCTCCTATTCGAACCCTAGACCTCTAAGATTACTTAGACCACTTGTATGCCAACCGAGCTACACGGGTTGCTGAAACAACATTCAAAAATAAAAATAAAAATATAACCCGTGACATATTTAAATAATAATTGGTCAAGGCCCATTATCACTCATTTGGTCCAATTGGTCAAAAAGTATACCCTTGCCACGTAGGGTGTCCTACGTGGTTTTGACCAGTCAACTTAAATTATTATTATTATTTTTCAATATTTTACAGGATTTTTAAGAAGCAACCAAACAGTTTTTTTTTTTAAAAAAAACGCTTTTAGATAACAAACACTACATGTTCACATGCAAAAAGTCAGGTAAGTTAGAGATCATTTGGTATTCAGATTTTGACTTTGTTGGATGCAAATACAGTTTTAGATCCACTTCAGGTTATATCTATCTACTTGTTGGAAAAGCTAGATCAGGAAAAAGTGTTAAGCAGACACTCATAGTTTTTCAATCATGACAACAGAGTTTATAGAATATTATGAGGCATCCAATTATGGAATATGACTACAGAGTTTTGTCATAGGGCTGCAAAATATAGATATCATGGAAACACCACTTAAGTTATTTTGTGACAACAAATTAGTAGTCTAATATTCCAACAACAACAGGAGTTCAGTGATGTTCCTAGTTGTTAAGGGAAGGATTCAGAAAAATAAAAAGTCTATAAAGCATATTGCGACAAACTCCAAGGTTGTGGATCTGCTTATTAACGGTAATGTGAAACCCCAATTTTAGGAATGTGTATGAAACCCTAGAGTTATAAATCCTAAGTAATGTAATGATATTTATATGAAATATATATTAATGATATTTTGCAATATATGGTATTGGAGGATTAAATAGCTAATTATGGAATGTTAATTCGGATGAATAGTAAACGTGGGATTAAGGAATATGTTAAGTTAATCACTTTGGATTAACTTAATCATAAAAGACAACAAAGGAAGCTTCCCACTAAAATACAAAAGAGTAATAGTGATGCTTTTTGAATTTTTTAATGATTTTCGGATTTACGGGTGATTTTGAAGAAAAAATGAAGAAAAATTCATAATTTGCAATCCGGACATCGGATTGAGGTGAAATTTTTTATGGATGGTCAAAATCTTATGATGAACATGATGAGTGGTCCAAGATCTATCAAAAATTATGAATCAAGGGTCAAGATTAAACGTCATTTGAAGATCAAAAAGTAGCTTTACTTTATCATTAAATTAGGATTGACTTTTGATTAATTTTAATTAATTAAAATCAGCACAAGGCTCAAGGAGGGCAGGGGCATGGGATTTGGAGCCAAAATCAATGGCCCAAAATCATCCTCATCAAGAATCAACGGTTGAGATTTAATTAGCTTAAAAATATGATTTTTAATAAATAAAAAATTATTAATTAAATAGGCTAGCTAGGGTGGCGTGAACAGTATCTAGGGGGGCTGCACATTGCTCAAGGGTTGCTTGGAAATTGCTTGGAAATTTCCTTGGCAAAAATATTTATAATTTAGTCCAAATTCAAGGGGGTAAATTGTAAATTCATGAAAAATCAAATCCTATAAAAGGGGAGCACCCTTGGACTTCCAAGCACACCTCCCACACCCTCCCAAGCTTGAGTAATCTCACTCCCACATTTTGAAGGAAGAGAGAAAGAGAGAGAAGAGGAAAGAGAGAGAAAGAGAGAAGGAGGAGAGGAGTTCTCCACTTGAGGTAAGAGTAGCCTTCTCAAATTTATTTTGGGTGTTAATTAGGGTAAAACCATGCTTAGATAATGCCTAAGCATGAGTGATAAGTCTAAAAATTTTCTGGTAATTTCATATTAAATTCGCACCGTTAAGTATTAAAACATTAATTAAATGCATATTTTAAGTGAAATTTTATGAAAATCATATTTTTGATAAAATCTTTAATTTTGCTATAAAATGGGTCATTTTGCAACATTCTTGAAAATATAAAATTATGACTCAATTTTAATGTTGAAATGTGTATTAGTTTATTAATATAATTTGGGCAAATTTATGAAATCATTTAATTAGAAAAATCATAATTACAATTATATTTTAAAATATGGGTACAAAGTATTTCATTATATAATTTTTAGATAAAATGAATTAACTGCAAAAGAAAAATTATATAATTCAAAAGAAATTAAAAATTAAATTAAGAATATTTACGAGATTATTTAGTCGCATTTGTATCACTACAGGTGCAGCGCCGGAGCACCAGATCTAGTGCTCCATCGTCCCCAAATCCGGTGACATTCTCTTCTCCGGCAATCCATTCCAGCAAACCCATCCAAGTTATTCCGAGCAGCTGCCCATCTTCTCCGTCCAGGTCTCCGGCAACACCCATTTCAACGGCAGCCATGGCAGTAACTCCACTAAATCACTCCAGCAATCCATTCCACCGGAATCCACCACCGAATTCCAAGCAGCTGCATCCTGTCACCATCTAACCAGCAGTAGCTGCCCTCCCTCTCTCGTCTCTTCTCCCCAGCTATCACCGATTAATCGCCATGGATTTTTGAAATCCAGCAGCAAGCCTGGAAAAAGCAAGGGATACGGCAATCGCGGCAAGAACGGGAGCTGTCCAGACGGCATGCCCTGCCTGCCTACACCTTTCCGCCTTCCCTGTCTTCCTCTTCGCCATCATCAGTAACTTCTCCGGCTTTCCTCTTCTCCCTGCTCGGTGGTCATCGTTAGCCCTCACGTCCTCACTACATCCCTCTCAGCCTCCCTTCTGCCTATCTTCCTTCTCGCCTATCGTCAGCAGCTCTCAGCTCTCACGGCCTTCTTGCTCCCTACCATTAATTTTGATTTTCGATTCCCTTCTCGCAGCCTCCGGGAACCATCTCCTCAAAAGCTGACCAACGAATTGCATCAATCTCGGCTGCCATGGATTTTGAAATCCAAAAGCCAAGCGCCGAGCTAACATCCACACGAACCCGCAGCTGCCAAGCACAGCCAAATAGCCGAACCCGCTGATTCTGGCAGCAAAATCTGACGAATAGGAAGGCGGCATTGTCCGAAATTGACAGAAGCCCCAAAGCCTAACGACCCATTGCCCCTTTGCTATTCTTCCAGCTACACACCATCGAACCACAACGACCTAGATGCAGCTCCAAAGCAGCGGCAAATCAACAAACCAGCAGGAAATCAAAGCAGCCACAACAAAATCGGTGTCATCTTCTCCAAGCAATCACCGCCAGCCCCAAATCGACGAGAGCTCGGCACCGGCGTATTCCAGCTACACGCCGACCGGACAACAGCATGAAAGCAATCCATTGACAGGCAACAGAAATTTCAAGCAAACTAATTTCCAACAGCAACCTACCTGCAATTGTGAAATCGCCGGCCACAAAAATTCAAGCCGTCCGGCCAACCTGTAATTCATGGCCAAATTTTGGCAGCTTCCAAAACAGCAAGATCTCACCATTTTAATCCAACCAAGATCCATTGAAAATCAGCAGCACATCCAGTAATTTCAGCCACGGCAAACTAGCCACACGATTTTTTTTCTGTTCGTCATCAACGAATGAGCCTGGATTCTGGGCGCTGTATTCCTAGCTCTAAGCAACCAACTTCGGCCCGATTTTCTACAGCTGGAAAACTCCAAATCAAGCAAAACCGGCCGACCCCTTTCAGCAACTCAAATCCAGCGGACGATTTCTCAAACTCATGGCGGCCGTCCATCTCAGCAATCACCATCGATGCCAGCCACGAACCAGAAATCACCGAGCAGCAACAGAAGGCAGCGTTGAGAAAAGAAAGCAGGCAACGAGCAGCTACAGCTACAGGCGATGAAATGAATCCCACATCGATTTTTCAAACGGAAAGAGGGCCCTCCCTCAACTATAAAATGAGATCTCTCATCCCAAGGCAACACACCCCATACCCCACTTCTCCCCTTGGGTGGGACCCATTTTGTGGGACTCATAGCAAGTGGGTGGGACCCATTTTGTGGGACCCGTAGCAAGGAGGTGGGGCCAAGCAATAAAAGTTTCCATTACGTGGAGATTCGCTGTTTACGGGTGATGTAAATTTTATTTTCTGCTTTATGCTTTGTAGTGTTTTGTAGTAGTTAAATTTTAATTTGTAGTTTTAATTTTTAGATTAGATTTATTGCTTTATTTTATGCTTTGTAATTTTTAGATTAAATTTAATGTAATTCTCTTTGCTGCTTTAATAGTTAAATTTCATAGTTTTTTATTGCTTTCTTAAAATAGTTTTAATTAAGTTGCTAGTTAATTTCTTTTAGCTTCTTGTCTTATTTTCTTTTCTCTCCAATTTCTTCTATTTTCTCTTTTTCTCTCTCTTCTTTTCTCTCTTCTTTCTATCTCTAATTTCTTCTATTTTCTTTCTCTCTTCTCTTTCTCTCTCTCTTTTTTTTTTCTTTTTTTTTTCTCTCTCTTCTCTCTTTCTCTCTCTTCTTTTTTCTCTCTTCTCTCTTTCTCTCTCTTCTCTCTTATCTCTTTCTCTCTCTCTCTCTCTTCTCTCTTCTCTCTTTCTCTTTCTCTCTCTATACCCTTTCTTTCTCTTAAAAATAATTCAAAACTACATCGCCTCTCTGTGGATTCGACCCGACTCACCATTATTCTACACTATCACTCGTATAGTGGTAGCTTTAATGTGTTTCGGTTAATTTAAATTAAACTGGTGATCACAGTGCTCTTAACGACAAGCACTTGGTTTGAGTGTAGTTATCATGCCAAATTGGAATTATACCTAAACATCGAAATTTTGGAACGAAGATAGAGCATTCGGGAAAATAACATATGATAGGTGTAAATAATGCTCCAAAATTTCTACATGATGATTTGGGATGTTAGAATAATGATATATTAATCTCATGATTTTTGGATTTAAGGATTATGCTTAAGTGAAATTATGTTGAATTTTAGTATATGGAAAAAATGATTTAATTAGCCAAGTTAATGATGATAAATTCAAAATTCATGAATTTTTCCATGATATACTGACTGAGAGTTATGTCATGGTATTTTCTATTTTTGGAAAAAATTTTAATTTTTGAAACCCATGAACAGTAACCAACATGCTGTGAACAGTAACCTCGGATGAACAGTAACCTACTACAGTAAACGTAAACAGTAATCATAAACAATAACTATGAACAGTGAACAGCATGATTTTGAAAAAAATTAAAATTTATTTTTATAAGGATGTATGGATTTAATTTTTAAGGATTTATGGATAAACATCCATATAAGGAGGTAATGACCAAGTATTTATAAAGGGATAACCTATATAAAAATGAGGTAATATGTGATCATAAAGCATGCATGGAAAGCAATCTAAGACATGGAATAGATGGATAAAATATCTAATTTCCTTGTATAGGAAGAGGAAAAGAGAAGGTTGAGGACACGGACTGAAAAGGTAAGCAAGCAAACCCTTTTCAAAATATGTTTTATTCTCAAGTATTTATGAAATGTGTTTAAGGGTGGTCATTCCTATAATGTATGATGAATGTTTGTAAGTTTTTATGAAAAGTCATGCCGGCATATTGATATCATGTGATGTTCATGGACATGCGCACATGTATGATGCATAATAAAGAAGCTTTGGTGGAAGTAGAAAGCGGATCAGAAGGTCCCCCTTCACTATGGCCGAGTCATATGGGCTGTGTGCCGGCGGCGTCCTCCCAAGAGGTGGAGGCAATGGAATGTTATGTGTGAATGAATGCATTGCATTTTCATACATGGATTGAAAAGGAAAGCATGGATTTAAAATGATGTTTTAAAGGGATGGTGCAAATAATTCTCTACATGAGAATGACAAGTCACCTGGTGTAAGAGGTATATAATGCCAGGAGAATCAAAAGTCATGCATGTAGGAGACCAGGTAGGCTAATCAGGGTAAAGGACACGAGGTCCCCTTGACGAGGCCAAGTCGAAGAAGCCGGCGTAATGGACCATGCTATGTGAGATGTTTCCCAGGCTAGCGTACCCACACACGAAGGTTTATGTCAGATATGGAAAAGAAGTATTTGCACATCCAATATTTATGAAATAATTTTTATAAAAAGGTTTCTGTGCATTTGATAGTTGATCACTTGGTAAGTGTCTTCTATCGAATGGAGAGGAATGCATTTAAATAAAAGAAAAATGCTTGCTTATTGAGTTTCGACTCATGTTTTGCTTTCCAAACAATAGACAAGTACAGGACATGACATGATGGAAAAGGAAAGCCAAGAGATAAAAGGCATATATTGCTAAAGGAAAAGAGAATCTATAAAGGTTAGTAAATTTTTGTATGAATGAATGCCTAAATGGGATATGGCAAAAAAAAGACATAGGTTGTATGAAATTATGAAGTTATGAATAATATGAGAAGTTGATGATTTATAATGATATGGATAAGTCCGTTATAAATGATGATGAGTATATGTTTATGTGATAAAAAAAAAGAAAATGAAAGAAATGAAAAAAAATTTGGACGAGATCCAATTATGAACCCGCCGCGTGATCAGGGCAACAATCCTGAGTCACGTTTACCAATTCATAAGATCCCGGAGTAAGGCTTCTAGGCACCCCGGTTCGGGGCGCCACAGGTAACACCTCAAGGTCTTTCATGAGCGTACCGCTCATATGAGTGTTGTATATTTAATGATATGCTAATTAAGTGAGAGTTTGTATTTATTCATTTTTCTAATTTGGACACTTTACTATGGTTATGGATATTTTATACAGAAATAAAGTATTCGGTATTTTGGTTATTCAGTATTTTGGTTTTGGTTTGATCTCGCCAAATAAGTTGAACCAGTTGAAAATAGACATGTTAGATCATATTACATGTAATTTCCATGCTACGCATCCATACTTGATCTATGTTATTTTGTTATGTTTGATATGTGTGATCGTGAATAGGTCTAGTTACGATAAATGTGACAAAAGCCGCCTTAGTCCTGTGTTGGCATAACTAATGGATGAGATTGTTCAGAGATAATTTTTTTTATGATAGCAAAAGTTTTTGAGCTCATTAGGTTATATATATAATTATAAAATATATGTAGTCCAAGTAGGAGATTGTTGAAATTTTGGACATACATATATATTAATTATATATACGCTATCATAAATAACGGCCTAATTTTTAAAGCGATCATATAAGATTTTATGGGCCTAAATCATCTAATAAAATATGAGTCTCCTATGCGTAGAAACCCTACAACCTAATTTCTAATTTCTATTTTTATGATGGGCTAAATTAAAAATATGAAAAATAGGCTTCCTATATAAACGGTTGTGGTCCCCCAGGTTATGCACCGATTATGGTTTCTTTTCTAATATCCCATTATTGGAAAAGAGGAGCCAACTTCTCCAAAAAACCCTAGGGACATTAACTTGGATGACCCAGAAACCACAAAATTCAAGAACAACTGCTCTTATGGATTCAGGTACGCTTCCGCTTATAATTTATATTCCTTATTGATTTATCATGGAGGATCATGAGGTAATTAATTGTTTTAATAAATAAAGTTTTCCCAACACCTAGATCTGCCACTAATCACAGTTGTCGTGATATTTCTAGTAAAGCGTGTGTCATATACCCCTATGTCAAAAGTTGGTTATTTACATTCATAACTCAACTCATTTGGCTGAACTGAAGCAACAAAGTTCCTATCCTAATTCAGTTGACTTGCGAGATTGCAATAGTCTAGTCTATCCTAACTCATTTGATTACTTACCAATGTTGAGTTGTTAAGCCAGTTTTTTACTTTTTTAATTGTGGCAATAAACTTATGTTAATATTTTAACAAAAATTTTGTAAATATGCCTACAAAAAGTTTGGACAATATTGCACTTGTGTCTCTAAATTTTCCAAGATCGCAAATATGCCCACAAGATTTATATAAAATTGAAAGTGTATATCTATCGTTCAGATGTCTTTAGAATTTTTCTATAAAATGATGAAAGTGTCTTTTAAGAGAAGAAATACACTTGCAATTTTTGCAAATTTAGTATGCATGTTTGCAAAAAAATCTAAAATAAATGAAAAAAATTCATTTTGCATAAAATAATTTTTTATATTATTAATTAATAAATAATATATGATTATATTATTTCCATTTTTCATCTTTCTTTTACATACGTATATTTCCATATGTATATTTCCATATCATAGAAAATAGGTTAAAAATTCTTGAAAAATATATATTTATTTTTAAAATTTTATTGCGTGAATATTCATTTATATATTTTTACATATTATTTTAATTTTTTTGCAAATATATCTAAAATATTTGCAAAATTGGAACTATATCAATTGACTTAAAAAGCAGTTTTGTCATTTTACAGGAAATTCTAACGGCATCTTAACAAAAAGAACACGCTTGCAATTTTATTTAAACTTTGTGATATATTTGCAATTTTTGCAAACTTAAGGACATGAATGAAATATTGGTAAAACCTTGTAGGCATATCGGCAAAAATTCCTATTATTAAAAGTATCTCATTTAATAATTTTTTATTCATGCTTTGTACAACTAAGCACATCCTAAACTAAAAAATATATAAGTAAAAGGGATCCTGAAAAGGATAAAAGTTGATTCGAGCATGCTTCTATGTAATCCGAGGTTACATAGAAGTGATTTCATGTAACCTCCTCCATTTTTAAAATTTTGATGCTTGATGAAAAATTCAATTCATTCATTATATTTAACATCATTTATTTAGCTAGGAGACCAAATTTCATCTAAATCCAATATGTGCATAGGCCGCATTTGCCCAAAAATAGGTACATTCATGTGTAAATTAAGAAAAATGCTTAAATCCATTCACATATATATTAGAACATAGCAATACTTTATAGAATCATTTATCCACATATTTATGATATTTTAGATGGTTTAGATATTGAAAATACTACTTTAAATTGATATTTTAGCATT
Source organism: Annona cherimola (assembly GCA_030490835.1). NCBI lineage: Eukaryota > Viridiplantae > Streptophyta > Magnoliopsida > Magnoliales > Annonaceae > Annona > Annona cherimola. The sequence goes on along the minus strand of CM059977.1, from coordinate 41,066,212 downwards.
AAATTATTTTATTACGTTGATTTTACACATTTATAGATGGGACCCATATATAGTGAAATTAAATAAATGATAGGGTTTCCATGACAATATAAATGATAATAAATATAATGGACGAAGTAGATTTTTCATCAACTATCTAGATGTTAAAAATGAAAGGAGTTACATGGATAGAGAGTTCATGGAAGCGCTCCCGAAGTTGATTAATGAATCAATATATTACTTTGATTGAGGTGTGAAGGAAAAATAAAAAGGTTAGGATAGGTTGTTTAGATAGTAGTTTGTTGAGCTTTTCTCCATCTTCTTAGTCTTTTGTAAACATTCCATCATGTAGATATCCCACCTAAAGACAGAGGTTTAATAGACTAATTTTTTTTTTCAAATGAGTTTTCTGATGAGCCATTTGTTTGAATTACTAACTGTGCACTTAGAAGCCCAGGATTTTTATAAGAATCATTTAATGTATGGGCTCCCAATGCCCACAAGCCCATTTTGGGAGCAACAATCGCAAACTCACTTCAACCATCAAGGGCAATTCATACTCATGATAAAGCGAAGAATATTTTTTTAAGCTAAATGAGTCTAGAGCAATATGATGAATGGTTTGAATCAAACTAAAAATTAACATTTCATGGGTTTTTGAATAGTTAAGATACATCTGACTAAGCAAAAGGTGAAGATTTGCACCACTCCAAATGAAAAATAAAAAACTAAAAGATTTTAGCTATAAAGTGAAGATTAAAGCCATTAAAATAATCAAGAGACATCGGCAAGGATGAGCTTCATCAAAAATCAGGTCAAAAACAAGAAAATATCAAGGCAAAATTAAGAGCACAAATCAATAGTCAAGAAAGAGCTCCCACAAATGTTCAACGCTGTCCCCCAACTATTTACAACTGCCCACAGGTGGGCACATCTTGGCAGAGAATTTTTAATCCCATTTACAAAGTGCTAACAGTTAAATTTTACAGAATTTTTAGGGTGACCTTTGTGAAAATTTTATAACCCATATGCCTATAAATAAGCCTCTTTTTATAACTCATTTGGGCAAAGCGATTCACCTCAACCTAGGGGTGTTAACAGATCGGATTGGACAGGTGGAGTCTATTTAAAATATCTTAACCTTAATCCGTTTAGTAGCCCATTTAAAAAAGTTCAACCATAATCCATTTACAACCTATTTAATAAATGGGTTGGTGGGTTGTTAACGAATTATATAACAGATCATCTAAGGCTTAGATTCTGGTAGACGATGATCTTATAAGGAGAGGCGAGAAAGTATTTTCGGTACTGGAAAAATAAAAATAAGGCAATAATAGGAAAATAAAATTATGACAGCAGTGAGAAAATAAAACTTACGTGACGTAGAAATACTTAAGCGAGAGAAAATTAGGTGACGTCAAGTCCCTGCGTCATCTGTTTTTACGACTTTGATCGCATCTGTCTTGTCATCCACCATGGCTCCCTCACAGTAATTTACGTCATTTGTGTAATATATTTACTAGTAGCTGCATTTGCATCACGCCGTTGCTGCTGCCTTTTTTGTTTTCTTTGTCATATGCATTAATTGCATCTTTTCCGTCATTTACATTAGCAGCCTGCATCACGCCATTTTTTTTTTTTTTGGGCAGATATACATGTTTTCCCCGTTAAACGCATGTTTAGCAGTTGCATAAAAAATTATCTTTAAATCACGTCATCAGCTGCTGTAACTTTTTTGAACATATATTAGCTACTTGTCCTTAGCTGCTGTATTTTTCTGTCCGTTTTTCAAAACACCTTTTCAAATCACGTCATCTGCCGATCTGCGTTAATCGATATTTCCTTTTCTTTAAAAAGAAAACCACAAAAAAAAAAAAAAAAAAAAAAGAAAACGAAAGCCGTGTTTGCAAACTCGGCAACGTGATTGGATCATCCAATCATGCCATCACCTTAGCATGCATTCTTTTTGTAAAACCTATGCACAAGGTAAAGATCATCCCTAAGTATATTTTCAATGTATGTTAATTTAAAAGAAATATTTAAATAAAACAAACTCATTAGCAAATAACCTTTCTTGAAATAAAAAGGCAAGAACAGATTTTTCTTACCATAAAATTCTTTTAAACAAAAAGAATCTTGAAAAACTTGCTTACCTCTTCCCTTTAGCATTCCTCCATTTTTCCTCATAATTTCCTTCATCTTTCCATTACCCATTCATATTATAGCCAACAAAGAATACATCTAAGCATTTATTTCATCCATCACATGTACTTATTTCATGATTAATTATGCATCTAACTACGACTTTTTCGAGACCTTTGGACATGGAGTTTAAGTATTCATGAACTTGAAATCTCCTTATCCAAAGTTCCTAACTCCTTTTTTAACCTAACCACACTTTCAAATTAGATGAATCATAGCCTTATAAGTTAACTATCATTGAAATACCCTTTACGCTCAAACTTGAACTGAATCTAAAATTTCTTACTTTCTAAGCTATTTAAACCTTTATACCATCCCACATTTAATCTACATTTAAATAAGCTTATAAATTGCATTAGCTTTGCATTTAATACTTAACTAATAATTATAATTTAAGTTTTAACTTCATACATAACATATAATGAACATATAAGCTTGATATAGCTTTTACCATTATTTATATAACTTAAAAGTTAGTATATTTTATTTTCATTTTGTCTCCATAAAAACTCATATTTTTAAATAGTAAATTCATCTACTGCAACTTAGATCTCAGTTACACATAATAGGGTTACCCACATTGACACATTCATTGGGTTCCCTATTACTTACATTTCTTTTTTTAAAATCTCAATCATTTAATTCAATTTAACTATCTAATAACAACTAAGATCATTTGACATATTAACTAATAATCTTATTTTTCCAAAAAAATATATCTTATTTCCTTCCATTTTATTTAAAATCTTAATTTAGTCCTTTCAATATGACTTACATACATCAAAGAATCATTCCCTACTTGGCAAACATTTTATCCTCATTTAAAACATCAATATATTAAATTGAAAAATTAAGTTAATCTTAATCTTATAGATCTTTCATACTTAAAATTTATAAATTTTAAACTGTTTCAAATTTTATGTATTGTAGGCTGTTATCGGCTATTAAACTGTATCATATCTAAAATCGGTCTTTGCCACGAATTCCCGGATGCCCTGTTTTGATTCATCTGAAATCCGCTTAGGGCAATCTCGGTCTTCAATTTTTGCAGTCGTCCCTTTGTACGCAAACGAATCAGCTGAAGACCAACAACTCCTTCCCTCCCCTAGTCGATTTCGAGAATGGATTCTCCTGCCAGGTGGATCTCGTCCGCCACTCCCTGTCTGATCGCTCTGGATGGCTCAGATGCCCCTACAGCAAGACGCTGGAGAATTCAGTGAACCAGGGCAGCATGCCGCAAATGCACCCTGATCAAATTTGAATGCTACAGTCGGAGGAAGCGGAGCTGCCGGCATTCGAGGCTGGGGCATTCGAGATTGTCGGAGGGGGCGGGAACAGAGAGGTGGTGGGGAGGAGTTCTCGTAGCAGTTTGTGCCGCAGGGAGCAATGCACTACCATACGTTACAGAATTTGGATTGATGGGGAACGTCTACAACAGTAGCCTGGGTTTCTTCGAGTAGGGCAAAATTATCGGAGGTTGAGTTGGGGCGGAGGGAGGCATCGACCGGACTCGAGTAAGGGGCAATGGGCAGCAATTTGGGAAACGCATAGGGACAGAACGGACTTCTTCACGTGCAGCTGAAGCCCGTTTGTGCAGTTAATGATATTACGGCTATATACGGAATTTGGGGCAAGATGTCGGAACTTATAATGGGGAGGAAATGCTGTAAATAAAAGGGAAAGAAAATAAATAAAATGGGAAGAATTGCAAATTAAATATGAGGAGAGAAAGCGAGAGTGCAATTATCCAGGGTCTAGGATTTCACATAATGGTATAATTATTTAATTTGGATATTGTTTGTTAAAGGAGAATAAACCCTAATTTATCCTTGCACCTTCTCTCGAAACCTACAAGGTGTACCCCTAATTTTCTTAACCACCTATTCTCATGGGATTAAATTAATTAGAATCCATTAAGTTTTGTGGTTTGTTCATGTAATTCTCAAGGTTATCATGCCTATTTTCATGATCTTAGATGCTGCATGCTCCCGGGCGCATATACTTATTTTTTTAAAAAAAAAATAAATTTCATAAACTTGTTAACCTAAATGTATTTAACGTACGTATCAATTTTTACTATTTTTGGAGATTTTTAGACATTTATTTTTTATTTTTAAAAATCAGTGGCATTTTAGTAATTTAAAATTACCTAAAATGCCACTGATTTTCAAAAATAAAAAAAAATCTAAAATACCCCAAAAATGGTAAAAAATTAGACACATATTAAATACATATAGTTTAACACTATTGTAAAAAAAAATTAAAAATTAAAAAAAATTTAAAAAATAGGTGTATGCGCCCGGAAGCATGCAGTGTTGCATGCTTCTGGAAGCATAAGATCAAGTTCCCAAGATGCCGTGGATACCGGGAGAATTTCTGAAATGCTGTGTGTATAAAAAGAATTATAGTTAAATATTGTGAGTATGAGGAGAATTTTCCCTTTGCAGAAATTATTAAACTCAGGATTATAAAATTCTAGACCAGTTTCTGTTTTAAGTTGCTTCATCTATTTTCATGTTTATTTTTCAACCAAAATCTACCACTATTGAAACCTAGAAAAACCTCACTTTTCTTTTTGAGAAAATAAACTTATAATTTTTTAGAATAATCATCAATAAATGTCAACATAAATCTGACACCACATTTAAATGAAACACTAAAAAAACCCCAAAGATCAAAATTGAATATAATCAACCGTGCCCTTAGTTTTGTGAACTATATAAGTAAAACTTTCTGCTTTCCGAAAATACAATGTTCATAAAATTCAACTTTACATGTACTCTAGCCACATAAAAGACCTCGTCTACTCAAAATTAACATGCCTTTCTCACTCATATGACTAAGTGTCATATGCTATAACTTGGTGATGCCTAAATCTGACATGCTAGATGAAATAACAATTGCTCCACTTGTAACTACTATTCCTTACAAAACATACATGCTACAAAGCTGCTTTCCTTTCATTAGAAAAAGATCATCTTTAGAAATTTTCATAACTTCACTTCAACTGAATATTTGCATCCTTTAGCATCAAGGGTGCCTAAAGAGATTATGTTTTTCTTCAAATCAAGAATATGCCTAACATGAATTAATGTTCTTACAACGCTATCATACATTCTAATTTTGGTTATTCCTATTCTAACTATTTTACAAGTAGCATTATTTTCCATCAATACAACTCTACCATTAAAAGACTCATAAGTGGAAAACCAATCTTTATTTGGAGGCATATGATAAGAAGAACCAAAATTCAAAATCTCTATTATTTAGACCTATCATCAGTCATAAGAAGAACATTATCATCACCTTAATATGTGGTTACACCGGCTTTAGAAAAATTTTCATTCTTTTTCTGTTCTATTTGATTTTCTCTTTGTAATTTTCTTTTCAACTTAAAACTATATGATTTGAGGTGCCTTGGTTTACGACAATAATTGCAAGGACCAACGTTGTTTCTAGGCTTTGATCTGGATCGAGATTTAATATTGTTAGAAATTCTTTGCTTAGACCTCCCTATAGTAATTAATCCTTCAACTTGATTGTTATTAAGATTATCATATAATTATTTTTAAATTTGTTCTCTTGAAACCAAAGTTATTTTAATTTCACAAATAGAAATTGTGTCCTTTATATAAAGAATTGTTTCTCTAAAGGACTTATACGATGGTAGAGAACATAATAATAACAAGGTTTGATCTTCAGCATCAATAAAGTTTTCCAAATCAATAATAATAGAATTAAATTTATCATGCTGCAATTTAATGGGTGTATCTTCTATCATCCGAAGCATGAACAAGTGCGGTTTTAACAAAAATGCGTTTGTAATGCTTTTTGCTAAATATAGCGTCTCCAAATTTATCCCTGTAGCTTTTGCTGTGGTTTCTTATTTTATCTCTTGCAAAACGTCATTTGAAAGACTTAACTGAATTGTCGATAGGGCTCTAATATCCATCTCATCCTAACTTCGTTGTAGTCATCTTAACGTCTAAGGCAGAACAACAAGCTCTAATCTAATTTGTTAGGAAACGTGATTCGGATTGAAATAGATCACACCGAAAGCACACATAAAATAAAATCAAATCAAATAAAAAAATATTATTATTACACACAAGAAATACTAAGATTTACGTGAAAAATTCTAATGTAAAAAGAAAAACCACGGGCAAAGAATGAGAAAAATCTACTATTAAAAAATAATAGAAGAGGCAGAGACCTTTCAAAAGAAAAATCCTTAAACCCAACAACACACCTAATAAGAAACTCTCAGAAAAAGTAAACCACATCAAGAAGTATATAATACCTAAAAGAGGAAATCTCTATTTGTAACACAAATAAGGAGCTCAAATACATAGAACGGAAACCATGTGCGACTACAACGCAATGTGTTAATGAGGGTGCGGCTCAACAAAGCAGGACTAGCGGAGAAAATTCCTGGCGCAAATAAATTTCCGTACCCCTAACAACAGGACATCTCTTCTTTTTTTTTTATTGTCGGGAAGGCTAATACTTTTTTTTTTATTTTTATCAGTCCAACTTTTGAACTCATGATTCATTGCTATGCTCTCATACAATATCCAAGAAACTTATTATGATCCATAGTGGAAGGAAAAACCATGATGGGCATCCTCCTAATATCTTACGACAGTGTAGATTGTACAAGTTGGAACAGCCACGATTGTCCGAGTGTTAGATGGAACGGAGCAAAAAACAGAGGCTCGAACGTTCAAGAGCAATTAATGAGGAAGAAATACTTGGCAATCTTGGATGATTCAGATCCATTCCTGAAAACATTCATGCCAAACACAAATTACAGTGCAGCCTTTTTTCCTCGTTTGGAACCACCCAATATGGATCAAGCCAATCTCCGTATTCCACTAGATCATCATCCTCGGAGACTGCTGCTTATACTCGTTAACCATGAGTTTTGCCATCAATATCTTGACCACATGCCATCTGTAGATGGTAAATCACTTCTCATTAAGATCTTGTATCCAACCATAAGAGCACGTAATGACTAGATTAAGGGCATATCTGGCCTAACAGTATATTACCGCACAGCCATGCGTTACGCAAAAGGAGCTGAATCGTAGCTTATCCGTACGGTGCTTTTTTACGGTTTCTTAAAGCGAAAAATTGCCAAACATCCGTAAAAAGCTCAAAATTTCACTTCTTGCTTAAAAAAGCAGGGTCAAGCACCCTGGGGCATCATACGTTTCCTCCTAGCAAAGATTTGCAGCTTTAATCAGATTGAAACAAATGGCATAGTGCGTCAGGAACTTTTTTTATCCAAAACTGCGACAGGAGTTCATACTTCCATGTGATCGTTGAATCCCAATTAAATTAAAAGAAAAAATTTATAAAATTGCAATTAGACCAACTATGCTTTATGAAGCAGAATGTTGAGCAATTAAATAACAACATATACATAAAATGAATATAACGGAAATAAAAAAAAATTAAGGTGGGTAAGTAATAAAACAAGAAAAGATAAAATTAACAATGAAATACTCTGAGAAAATCTCAAAGTGAATAGGTGATAAAATGAGAGAAAACAAAGATGATTTGTTCATATTAAACGGATGATTAAAATGACACTGATTAAGAGGGCAAAGTTCATTCAAGTAGAATGTGGTAGGAGAATAAGAGAAAAACCCAAAAAAACATAGAAGTAATTAAACAAGATATCAAAATATTGAAGATTACTAAACATTTAGTTTCAAATCGTCAAGAATGGCGCAACAGAATCCATAAAGCCAACCCCACCTAGGTGGGAAATGGCCTATATGATGATGATGATAAATCAGATTGAAACAGCATGTGACAGAGACAGCATTTAATGCTGCAAAATCACACATACCACAGAATTTTTTCTTCCCATCATTCTCTGGACTCTAAAGCCTAAAGACTCTTTGCACAGGTTGTAGATACCATAGGACAGGTTCCAAATGCAGTTTCGGGACCGTCTAGGAGACATCATGTTGAAGCATTACAGAACACAAAAAGAAGAGAAAATGCCTCTCGTAGGTGCACTGTCTGCTCTCTGGACTGTACATCTTCCAAATAACCAACAATGAAGAGCTAATGTGCCATGAAATGGATCCCTTGAGCTTGCCCCTTGCATCACATGTCACCGTTTCCGGCGTTTTGCTTCCACCTGGAATTTACATAAAGAAATAATAAACAAAGTCCGGAATCCGTTAACAAATTGCAAACAGCTCTTATTCTCAATTGCAGCCACTGCAAATTTTGTGATTTGCTTTCAAACCCACATCTTGATTCACATCCTACCAAAAATTTGGCTCGTGGTATTTTTATTCCAAATATGCATACTTATTTTCCAAATTTCCAGGTATACATGGCATACTTGTTTTCCAAAATTGCCATCAATTCCATTTGTTAACCACAAACACTGATATCATCTGTTATAAAATTTTGAAATCACAAAATTTCCTAACAAAGTAATTCCAGAAATGCAACAAAGTCAAGACAGGTTATAGGGGCAATTTTTGTCCCCATTTAGTTGACAACTACAAAAAGAGACTTGTTTTGTCAAATTTTGAATCTCACAAGGTCTATTTGCAAAATACGGAAACGAATATGTTAAAACACAACTACGCGGACATACAGGATCTATTTTGCCAAAAACCTAAAAAATGTACTTACAAAACCTATAAAGCAAATTAAAATATCCATATCAGCAGCATTATTGCAAAATAAATTCTATAAGTACTTATAATTGTGTAACACATTTGTTTTGGCATTTTGCAAAACAAACCTTGTAAAATTTTAATTTTTAAAAAATAACCATCTTGTCCATGATTTCCAATAAAATGGAAACACAACGCTCCTCTTAAGGGATATTAGGGAACTTTCAGTATTTTGGAAAAATCTATTACAGTTTATGGGGACATTTGAGACATTTGATAATGTGGGTATGGTAGGAAAAGGAATATTTTTAAAAACTGTAAAAGTGATGTGATATGATATGGGTAAAGTAGGAATAAATAGGGTAGTTGTATGAAAAATGATTGAAATATGGGGTAAAAATGGAAAAAAGTAAGAAAGATAGACAATTGAGACATCAAATCATTTATTGGATATGCGTGAGAGAGAGGTGGAAAACCATGGTTCCCACATAAGTTGATTACCAAACGTACCCTACATCACTTAAAGAGTGTCTATTTTTAATATGTCAAAAGTCATAATTGAAATAAAGCAACAGTTTATATTCAGAATAAAACAAAAGTCGCATGTATATTGGAATAAACCAAAATTGTATATATACTTAGAATAAATTCCAAAAGTCGTATGTAGATTGGCATAAATCCAATGGGCAACTCAGAATTCTAAAATTTTCATAACAGATGAATAGACTGCCATTGGCACTGATATAACGTAATAGCATTTGTATATACGTCACTAATTTTATCTATTTTTAAACAAAGTATTTATATCTAGAATTTTGTAAAATCAATATCTATGTTTGGAGTAAAGCCAAAAGTAGTATTATATTTGGAATTAACCTATAAAAATTATGAAAACAGCAGTCATCAAAATTATGAAATTCTTCCAAGATCAGGGAAATCAATTCATATGGTTAGATACAGTAACTTTGTGTAACAGAGACCCTAACTGCAGTGATCCATAATAACTTCAAATCATTAAGGGAGACATCATCTCATCCTATATCGGTTAAGTGCCTAGGTGGGGGTCTCTACATAGCATGAAGCTGAGTTCAACAAACTTCAGAAAATGAGTTGCCCTCTTCCTCTCGTCCCTTCTGTCTTCAAGGAACCCAAATTCTCAAGAAAGCAACCCAGTAACATGCCTAACATTCCAGGAATTTGAGTAAGCATTGTAATTATCAGGAACCAGGGGTAGTGAGTCTAGTGAAAGAAGAGAGACATTATGCAAGACAAGTGTATAGTTGGATTATCAACAACTTGGCCAATAAAATATTCAAGGCCTTCTACAGATGTTACGGAAGCCAATTACCTTTCACAGGTTCATCCTTTACAAGAAAGGACATATGAGGGTAATGAAAATCAAATTCAAGACATGATTTTACTAGGTAGGCCACGAACACAAAACTGTGCATACACTCTGAGACGAAAAATGAGAAAAAACACAACAAATGAAACATTTCAAATTTTCTTAGGGTGCGTATGGGAAACTAGGAAAAAAAAAACTTTTCCATACCATCACCCTTCTTTCCCATCATTTCTACACATCTTTCCATACAATTACCCTTCCTTTCCAATCATTTCTACACATTTTTCTATACAACTACCCTTTATTCCTAACCATCACCCCTATCTTATCAAATCGCTCTCTCACCTTTTCCAATTTTTTTCCCACAACATTGCAACATTTTTTCCATCTTACCAAACACACCCTTAGAATAAATTTTATTTCATGGATTCTTGTCTCATATATGAATTACAATGTATTAATGTAATATGTTCATCAGTAAAGTTGCATATTCATATCTGTGATTAAAATGATCATAGTTACATCTACATGACGGAATAAGTCCCTTGGTAACAAGAAGTACAATCCATGTTGTGCTTTTTTGGGACTACCAAGCACATCATGGTGGTGTTTTGGATCAACTCCAGCCATTAGAAGAAGAGACTGGCTTGTTAGACACAAACCAGACCTATAAATTTGGAGTTGATCCTTCTTAGTTTAGCCCAAAATTCAACTCACAGGAAAATTCAATTTATCTGGCACTTTATTTATCTGCTAAAGATAAAATTTTGTTTATTGGCGATGATATTATAAAATCTTATCCGAGAAATCTAAAGGTAAAAAAATTAACATAGAAAATAGAATAGAAAGTAAAGAAAAATATATGATAAAATGAAAATAAATATAAACATACATTAAGAGAAAAATAAACTACAAAACAAATATTGAGTGACATCTGTTCAAGATGGTGGAATGGGATAAGAAGATTAGATGAAATAGTATTATTGCATAATGGAACTTGAGAAAGTATACTGGGAACAGAAAAGTATGTTGTTATGCTCTGGGAACGAGAAAACTGTCTTCTGGAAAAGGAAATTTACGTATAATCCTCATCTCATACCCATCCCCATCCTGAATGGGCCCTATAGAAATCTATGAATCCATCATTCTTATTTTTAGAGGTAAGGAAATGCACAAGAACTTCAAATACTAACCGTAGTTACCGTAATCCTTAAATAAAAAAAAAAGTAATCAGAAAATTTACTCCCTAGATTTGTTGAGGGAGAACTAAATATTAAAAACAACTTAAAATGCCAAATCAAAACACATTTGTAATGCATTCACAAAAAAAAAAAAAAATACAATCCAATGATTTCCCAATATCACTTCTATTTTCTGAGATATTTGAGATAATCATAAATTTATGCTCAAATCCAATTTTCTCACAGATCTATAGTTTATTAATTATTAAAAACAAAAAATTCCAGTATTTTTGTTCAAGATTGACAAAGTTGAAACATTCCCAAATTTCAAATTTCTCCTCTAAATATATATTTATATGTTAATCCAATCAAAAAATTAATCATTTTAACCCATAAAAAGTATAGAAAATAATATCTAACAATTTTATAATAAATTATGAATTGATTTCTGGAAGGGGGGAAAAAAGAAGACCTATGATCCCAGCACATTAATGCCAAGAAAAAATTTAAAATTTTGATCCACAAAAGTAACGTTTTTCTCAAAAAAAAAAAAAAAAAAAAAGGAAAATTATGTTTGTTTCTTTTTTTTTTTTGTATATCTAGGGTGTGTTTGGCAATGAAAAAAAAATGTCGATCTAAAACTTTTCACTCTCCATAACTGCCCTATTTTAAAATTATTTCTTTACATCTTCCTATACAACTACCCTATTTTCTAATCATTTCTCCACAACTACCCATACAACTGACCTACATATTTTAACTTTATTCTCTTTATACCTCATCATATCCATATCATATCACATCATTTTCTATCAATTTAACAACTTTTACACCAAAAGTTTTATCACTTCCCAAACATATCCCTAATCTCTAAACACTATATCACACCTTTGGGGATAGCAATTAATGGGTTCGCTTATACGCACATTTAAAACCAGAGCCTTTTATCGCATTTGATTTTATTGGAGTTCTATACTTCCATTAATTATTTGTAAATTTGAACCCTTGTCAAGATAAAAACAAGAAATTGAATGATTTTATTAGGAAATTTTACAATTTCATTTCATCAATAAAATTGATAGTTGATGGCCGATAAATTGGAAATGCCATTTTATCATTTTTTTTATTTTACTGCTTTATCGATGAGACTGAGAAATGACATTATCAGAGATAATCTCTCTGATAAAATCAATTACCATGGTTTATCTTGGGAAGAAACAGTTGTTAGGTGATCCCTTTGCAAACCTCTAAGAGACCATGGAAACAGGTAACTGATGGGTAACTTCACTATGTCCACAACCACCAGAAATAAGTCTAGGAAAGATGGGTGACATAGACTTTTAACTGAGTTGCAACAAGATAGGCTCAGTAAGGACTTGTGACTGAGCAAAATCAACTTTTCATCTGTCTGGAAAAACATATATAAGCTTTTCGTATGAAAATAGATGATATATAAGCAATAATGAAAAAAGTTGAGCAGTTAGTTAAAGTGTCAATCACATCAAAATTCAAAAGGTGTGTAAAAGGGTGGAATTGTTTTCCTCATTACCACACACACACTCTCTCTAAACATCTAACTTCAACATAAGCCTAAACACTTCTTCAACATTGGCATTTTATATTACATGTAATGATTAATCATGTTTATCAAGAATAATATCAATTTAATATGTTCAAAAATTCAAATACGTAGCGTCAACAAAGAATGCTAATAAAAAAGTTGCTTTGAATAAATTCTTATTTTAAAGTTAAAAGAGTGGTCTGCAATACAAGCATACAACATAGTGACGCAGCTCCTACCTACATTACCAGGATAGTTTATCAGTTTAAGTGAAAAGGTTGGAACCGTTAAATAATAATTTATTTATAGACAAAACATGTATTAGATGTTTAGCTTTGTTACATATGAAAAATTACAAAAGTAAGGGTTGTCATACTTGGAGTCACTTAGGTCTTGTTATGAACAGTTAACATCAAGAAAATGCATGTTTGTTGCTGGAGGGTAATGCTGAGAAGTATGCATAATATTTGCACTTTGATCTATATGCATAATATTAGCACTTTGACCTCCCAACATTTTCTACAATTAAACTTTAGCCTCTTATTTATTTATTTATGTTGCAAAAATATCAACCTTTAAAATGTTTAATAAAAATTAAAGTTTACTTTTATCCAAAAACGCACCCTCTCCATATGGCCAAAAACCCAAGCACACCCACTTGCTTACAAAAATGTCAAAGATACCTATAAGTTTGATAGATATTCCAATTTCCAAATATACCCACATCATTAACTATTGCTCCAAAAATTAAGACCAAATAAGCTCTTTTAGCCTTAAATATTAAGCAATGTCATCATCTATGAGGATAACCAAATAAGCATTCCTGGAAAGAAACTTTTTAAGTATTTTATGATTTTTATTTTAAAAAAATTTTTGCCCGAATGATAAGTACAACTAGTATAAAAATGAGCCCAAAGTTGGAAGTAAGCTTAAGTGGATTCGTGTCCAACTTTGGGCTCATTTTTATACCATTTATAATGATAATTAAGGCTGGAATGCTTTTCAAGATTAAATAATTTTGAGGTTTCTTTTTAAGGAATATTCATTTGGTCGTTCCAAAAGATGATGACATTGCTTGATATTTAAGGCCGAATTAGCACTCCTTGGTTTAATTTTTCAAAAATTCAGTGAGGACTAGTTCATCTGTGGGCTCATTTATATACTATTTGTACTCGTCATTTGCACTAGAATATTTGAAGTTAGCACTTTTGAGGTTTATTTTCAAGAAAATTCATTTGCTTATTCCAAATGATGATTTCATTACTCAATATTAATGCTGAAGTAGCCAACTTGGTCATAATTTAACAGTAGCTTGAAGCGAGGTCGAGTTCAAATTGGAGGTTCATCTCTGTACTATTTGTACTTAGCATTTTAAGCAAGAATATTAGAAGATTAAAAAATATATGTATTCAAGTTTTTTTTCAGAAAATTAGTTGATCTCATTGTTTTAATATTTAATGCCTAAATAGCCAACTTGCAAATAATTTTCATCTTAACAGTAGCTTGAAGTAAAGTTGGATTCAACTATGGGCCCTTTTCATATCATTTGTACTTGCCATTTGGGCTAAAATAATGTGTCATATGTTGAGGTCTTACGTGTACATTTGAAACTTTTTGAGAATAAGCTGCGATATTTCACTGTTTAGTCAAATTTCGAGGGTTATATTTGGAATAAACCCTAAAAGTAATTTATATTTTACCAAAGACATTGGGTACGATTTTTGGGTTTTTAAAATGGTGCCTAACAGCTTTGGTAAATGATGAATTACTTTCATTAAATGTTTGTGTCTTTGGAAAAATTTTCAAAAAATTGACAGATTTGGGTTCACATTGAGGGCAAGAGGGAAAATGACCTTAAAAATAATAAATATATAAAAAGGGCAACCAGTAGGCTGCAAAAGATAAAATGAAAGGGAATAATTTAGATATTTCTAAGTGGACCACGATACAAATAGTTCAAATTTCATGCTTCACCTTTGATTATTATACAAGAAAGGGAAATACTTCAATAGTCTGATGTACAAAAGTGAATAGGTAAATTTGCCATGCTTAGGCCCTATCTAGGTGAATGAACCACAAACACAAGAGTATCTAGGAGTCATGTTTGGCAGCACGAAAATGCAGCCATAGATATTGTGATAGCATAGGCGTGCATTTGATAACAATCAAAAGTAGTCATACAGTTACATCCAAAAATAAATAAATAAAATAGTAGTCATACAGGTCCCAGCAGCAATGAAAATATTCAGGTGGCACATCTAGCATGAGGTCCTTATCAACAATAAAATCAACAGCTGTTTTTTTTTTTTTTGGCCGAGAGCAGTTGACAGAAAGAAGAAGACAACCGGGTAATTCAGGAATTATAAAAAAATAAAAGTTATATTAAACCATTGTAAAACTTAGTTGTACTTGCTAACTTTTCATAAATTGTGGCCATATGTACAAATATTTCAAGAACATTGGTAAAAGGTGCAGCCGCATCTGCACATGCCTTGAATATAAGGTGCTAACATATACTATTAGAAAACAAAAGGTCCTTACTCAGATTTGAACCAACGACCTATGCCTAATTCTGAAGGGAAGAGATGACCACGATTTTGAACACACTGCGTTATTTAAGAAAATCTGCAATATATTTAATATATGTTATTTTGGGCAAATTTTGCATATACCCACGAATTTTACCCCTAATTCCAACGTATTCTGCCTAAGATCTCACTTATACACACACCGTTAGGGATTCATTAAATGGGCTGTCAACACTCCTTGTAACATAATGAATATACCCTAGCCCTAATATAATTTGAGGTTGGTTTGCTCAAAGTTCAAAATTTACATTTAAATAATATATGATTTTATAGTTGTAAAAGTGCTAAAAGTTTATTTGAATGTGAATTGTTAGCTATAAAATCATAATTAGAGACGAGCATTTTTGTCATTTAACAGGGGATCCCTAACAACATGGGTGTAAGTGGCATTTTAGGCAAAATCTGTGGATATATTAGGAATTTTTAAAAATTCGTGGGTATAAGTGTAATTAGAGGTAAAATTTATGAGTATACATGAAATTTGCCCATTTGTCTCTTTTTTTTTTCAACCTTATGCAAAACTAAGGTATGAAACAATTAACAGAAACATAATTGCGGAAAAATAAAACAAAAAAAAAAAAAAAGCAAACCCAAAAACTGAATGTGTCTATAGATATCTTTATTCTTTTGCACAGCGCCAAAAATGTTGTCAGGAAGCATATTGAGGCAATTCATGCACTGCCCACACGCAGCAGTGTGCGGCTAGTATGAGTCCATGCCAGCCGCTGTCATGATCTCCATGATTTGGAATTCATGCCAGCAGCTGGTGTGGAAGCATGGCCACCACACACTGTTGCCTGGGGATAATGCACTATCTGCTTCCAACTAAACGCCGCCCATGAAAATATAAAAAGAAATATTAGTTAAATGAGTATAAACCTGACTAGCAATGTGGTAACTATCATATAGGTCAAGATCCACATGTTGAGATGGATCCATCACCCAAAGTAAATTTTCATTCTAGTTTCCAAGGTCATCTTTTTAACCTAGAAATCTCCTCAACATAACCAATATGAAACTTGTGCAATATGCTGCAACCAGTCACATTCTGCCTAATCCAATCATTTAGCAATCTTGCCAACAGGACCTTATAGAGGGTGCTCTCAACACCACAGAGGAACCTAGGAGGCTGAACCCATGCTGCTTGTAAGCCAAGATGGCACCCTTGCACCTCTGTGAGAGAAACACAAGTGACCCACATGCTAATGACTTCAAGGTTGCTCTGATATCGAAGGACAGATGAGTCGAGACCCTATGCAAGGTCAAGCCCTCACACAAAATGGCTACCCATTTTGTTTTTCATCTCCCTCAGCTGCCCCTTCTCAACCCAGGAGTCTCCTCAATAAACAACCACATGAGATGTGCTACTTATAACAATAAGAAAAATGAAAAACAATAATAAAAATTACCTTAGGCTCAGCTAGCGGTGAAACTGGAAATGTGTTCAGAGATCTTTTTGCATCTTCATCTGAGGAGCATTCAGAACATAGAAAGTGAGCTAGCTTTTTTGCCTGTTCAATAGTCATGCCCATGCAAGAAGGATGAAACCTGCACAGACAAAAAAAATGCATGGGGAAACTCAGAAAACAACAAAGAAGCATAACTAAAAGGGGCAAAATAATATCACTTGAATACAAAGAACACTAGACAGAAAAAGGAAAAAATAGATATTAGTATTGAGAAATAACTAATAATACATGTCATTGTTGACAATTGATAGATGTCTTAGGAGACGTTTGGTAATGTCCATGTCTGGGGAACAGTGGGGAATGTACAGCCATTCCATTTTCCAACCCATGATTCAACGATTTAACAACCCTATTTTTCCAACTTCCCTCCTATATTCCAATCATTTTTCCTTCCAACTACTTGATTTATTGCAATTTTACTCCTATAATTCATATCAATCACATAATTCCCAAAATATTCCCCTTCCCACTCTCCACCCTATCCCAAAATCCCACAAAAATCCACGTCAGCAAACGTCCCCTTCTATTTTTCACCCCCCTTGAATCAGAGCAAAAAATCTATGGAAAAAAATCTGGATGTCCAAACAAGGAAATCCATCAAAGCAACGAACATCCTCAACATCAGAAGAATGATATAATTTGTAAAAAATCAATTTGATTAACATACCGATTTCATAGCACTTCCAGTCATGCTTGTTCCCATGGTGTTTGAGTTCATTGGAACATGAGGCACCAATTTCTTCTCGTAGAATGTGTATTGGAATGTACCATTCTCCCTTCCCTCCCCCTTGAATTTCATGCCTGTTTTACACGTGTGAAAACTGTTCCCTCACCTATCCTAATCTGGATCTTTCCTCATATAGTGCCCATCTGAGTACGTGATAAGAATTATGCTTAACAAGCTCCTCTCAGAACTTTCCTTTGTCCTATCATGTACAGACTATTACAGAAGTGCAAACATAAAGGCTCCAAACTACCATTCTTATTTTCTTTGCCTTTGTTATATCCCTTTGTCCACTTTTTTGTATTTTATTCCTGCTTTTTCTGCATCTCACTCCCCTAATTCCCAGATAGTGCCAACTGCAAATCTGGAGCTTCCAGCAAACCCCACAAGTGCATCTGACAATCCCCACATTTAAAAACACATAAAAATCCCATTTTTTCCAAATCACAAATATATTTACATCATAAACCATATCTTTTCCCACAACATAACCAGATATTTTATCTTTATTCATTTCATTACTGACATCATCCTAAATTCCTACCAACATCATTGTCCATCTTTCCAAGGCCATGTTTTCCAAGTCCCTTGTTCAAATGTGCCATGGATTTAAGAAGCATTCTCATATAATACTATTTCCAATAACCCAACAGTAATTTCATATGGCATAGACAAGGTGTAAATGTGAAGGGAAAGTAGATGCAGGAAAGATTCCAAGTCAATGACATCAATCACAGCATTACTGACATCATCCTAAAATCCCACCAACATCATCATCCATCTTTCCAAAGCATGTCCCTGTTTCAAATACATCCTGAATTTAAGAAGCATTCTCATAGAACGTTCTTTCCAATAATCCAAAGGATATACTTCATAGAGCGTAGACGAGGGTAAATGGTAAGAGAAAGTAGAATAAGAAGGGGAAAAAAAAGACAGATGATGTTGACAAAATAAAGGTAATGTCAATAACAAAGTCAATAAATATAGATGATGTTGACAAAACAAAGATAATGTCAATAACAAAGTCAATAAATATAAAATATATATAAGCATTTTTGCAAGAAAGATAAGATTGATAATGAAAATTATATGCAATGGGAAAATACATGTAATAATATTTCTCATATTATTTGGAATAAATAAATGTTACATCAGATCAAGAGGAAAGGAAAATCTGTAAAAGACTTTTCCTAATCTTTTTACGCCAAACCAAACCTAGCCCAAATGGCTTCCATTCAAAATCTCTTTGATTAGAGAAAAGCATTTCATAAAATTATTGTAAAAATCTCACTTATAAAAGGCCAGTGGCATATAAAATGAGGCCATGGAGAATTCAACGGGCAAGCAACACAAGGAACAAGAAGAAGAATGGCATTGGCCAAGGCAGATATTCAACATTATTTTTTTTCTCTAAATTTTTCTGCCACAGAGATGCTATGGAAGTATATAATATTGATATACAAATCCTTCACTTCTTTCTTCTTTCTTCCTTCTCTAACCTTATTTTATATTATTTGATGAAATTAAAATTTTCTTCTGTTTTTGTACGCTGAGTATCAGAGAGTTCATGAATTCTTCAAGAATTTTCCTCATCAGATTTATATTTTCTTCATATTGACAACAAGGTATGGCTGGGAATTCTCTAGCCTTCTAGGGATCTTGCAAGACTATGTACCTGCTCTGATAAAAGGCTCATAACTTTTCCTGAACTTGTTCCCTGCCCTGCTTCTCAAAAAAATGAATCAATCCATAATGTGGGATGATGGAATTAGGTATCTAAATTCGAGATCAACTATGAGTTGCTGGCTGTGACATTTTTCTTTAATTCACAACATTGGGGAAATCACAAGAGTTTATTTTCCATTTCCCTCCAAGCATGCAAGCAGTTGCAACCAAATATACAGCTAATGCAGAGTTGTTTGAATCTCCAGTTCTTGTCTGCTCGTATTTGTCATTGCAGAACTACAATTTTGACTGGTTCACACTTGATGATTGCAATGCAGTTGACAATCAAATGATAAGCAGAGAAGTGGATAAGTCTACTGTAATAACTAGCATAGCAAATTAGCAATCCATTTCTTTGTCATTGTCATCATGTTCAAAGTAAGACCAAAGGAAAACAAGAAAAAAAGAAAATTTCCTCCAAACAGTTGAAAATTTGAACAGTTACCAGTCCTTGCATCCCTCACACTGAACCATGAGGTCATCTGGGTTGTATGGCATCTCGCATTTGCAATACCTGAAAAGCATAAAAGCCAACATAAGACAAGAGTCATAAGAAGACAGAGCCGACAATGGGATGACAAGAACTACAAAAAAGACCAGCAGAAGGATTGAGGGAAATGAATGCATACACAGCGACACGGTCCGGGGTGAATCCCCCAGTGGCAGCCTTGTACTCAAACCGGCAGAAGTAGTCCTCAGCTCCCACATTCTCAAGCTTGGTATAGTTCTTGAAGGAATGCACAGTGCATTTGCCCTCGATGGTGTGCGCGCTCTGTATGTCATAGTGATCAGAAAGGAAGAGCTCCTTGGCTCCATGGAACTGCCTCCTTCCCCCCAGGGACTCTTCCGGGCGGTAATACCACCTCACCCTCACCTTCACATTGTTCCGATTGTCTGCTTCAATCTTCTCCACCCGCGCCACATACGGCGGCTTGTCGGAGTCCGCCGGGCGCATCAATACACAGTCGCCAGCTACACCAGCAAGCAAATTACCAAACAAAGGAAAACTCCAACTTTTCAAGAATCAAGAAATTTACACACAGCTCAGCCTCAGCTGGTGAAAGAAGTAGAAGAAGAAGAATCACTCATTCATTCTTCATTATTTTTTAGGTATTTATTTATTTTGAATAGTTACCTCGGACGACCTTGTTGGTGCCTTTGATGGTGTAGGAGTCCAAGTCTCTCCTTCCGGGCTTCGTCTTCGCCATTCTCTCTCTCCTGCTTCTCCTTCTCCCCTCTCCTGCTGACAGTCTACACTACTACTAGCAAAGCAGCTTGCTAGCGTTGGGAGATGCAGAAACCAAGAGCCAACTGCATTACTCTGCAGAGGATTCAGGACTGGTGGCTTTAGCACTGATTCTTGTTAGAAAATCAAGATCACGGTGGGATGATGATCGTTCGTTGCGCTGAAATGGTTATTCACAGAAAAATCACCAGCAAACCGGATAAGAAAATTTTAAGACAAAAAAAAGAAAACCTAGAAATTGGAGGATGAATTCTGTGAGTGACAGGCAGCGTGATGAGAATGGAAGAGAAATTGGGGGAATTTTCTCATCCAGGCTCTTCGAGCTAACTACATCAATGTCATACATACATGCATACATTCATATGTACACATCAACCGCCCCGGGTGCAAGGATATCCACGGACCGAGTAAAATGTTTTTTTAGCTTGACACAGGACGGGCTAGAAATTTGGTTCGGAATTTTAAAATATGCTTGAAACGATGCATCATTTCCAAATCCGAAGAGTCCTTACCTTGATTTATTAAAAATTATAAGTTTATATTTAAATCTTATTATTATTTTCTTTCAAAATTCTCATATTTTTTTAATTAATTATATCAACAATAAAAAAATTAATTTATTAAGAAAACAATATAATAATCAATAACAGGAATTTGGATATGTATGTATAACTCTTCCATATAATTATATATTAATTTATTTTAATAAAATTATACTATATTTTCTCACGTTCTGTTTTTTTTTTTTTTTGGGCTGAGCACGGCTGCTCAAGGCCGAGACTGTGCGGGACAAAGCTGCGCGAGACGGGACTCAAGTCCCTGACCATGGGAACGTCAGCCATCATGTGACGCCAACTGCGCTAGCAGGGCTCACCTCATGTTCTGTTTTAGTAAGGTTGTGTTTTTTAACAATTAGTAAAATATTAAAGCATATAATATTTAAATTTAGCATAAATGTATCTTTATATGTTTGATGAGTAGTTTTACGCAAATTTCAACTATTATAAAGAGGATATTTGAGCAATAGATTTTATAGCAAGGAAAATTGTAGAGAAAATCGAGTATAGAATTTAAAGAGAAAATTCCAAGGGGCGGAGAGGAGGCGAAGAGCACGAAGTAAAAGACGGAGCGATGAGTTGCGAATAGCGATTGACACACCATCGAACCTTCCAACCAAAATTTTTTCTTCTTCTTTCCTTTAATTGTTTTGTTTAAAATGGATTTGATTTTAATTTTATTTTGAATTTAAAAATGTTCGGCAAAACCCTTAATCTAAGGTTAAGAATGTAGCATGCGTACAATGTAGCGTGGTGTGTGGTTTTATTTATTTATGAAAGATATTATTGTTAATTTAATATCTTGTGATTTTAATGCTTACCTAGCGTTTGAGCTCTTATTTCGGCAATGATTTCATATATATTAAGTGATGGAATTGAAAGGTGGAAGTGTAATGTACGATAATCGAGATATTAAACATAAGAATCTAGACCATAAGAATCGATATGATAACCTCAAGGAATTCATGAACGGCTACTGAACTTAATGAATCCTAATTAACTTAATCTCACAAGAATAGGTAATTAAGAATATATTAGGGTTACGTCTTGTAAGTTTTAAGAGGAGGTGTAAGGATAATTTAGAATTTGTTCTTCTTTAACATACAATATCCAAATTAAATAATCGTACTATGTATTTATTGCAAAAGTCGTATATGAAACCCTAAATCCTAGATACTCGGATCCCTACTTTCTAATATTTGTTTTATATTCTAAATTCTATTCTCTTTCTTCTTTTCTATTTTCTAGTCCACCGTACTAGTATTGTATTCAATACGAAAGCATTTAAAACAAAGTCTATAGTCCTGTATTATATTCAATACAAAAGCATTTAAAACAAAGTCTATAGTCCTGAATTCTCTATGGGAATGATATTTATATACTTCAATCTACGACTCATGCACTTGTGGTGAGATTAATGAACAAGTATTTTAGCGCTGTTGTTAAGGAATTCGGCATTACTCTAGATTTTGCTTTTAAAGATTTTCTCTTTCCTTTCTTTTTCTCTCTCTTGTTCTATTCTTTTTCTCTGTCTACTTTCTTTCTCTATTTGTTATTTTCTTTTCATCTTTTTCTCTCTATACTTTCTTTCTCTATTGGTTATTTTCTTCCTTGCTTTACTTCTACAAATACTTGTGGTGCATGACTTTTATTTTCATCTCCCATTATTATATGCACTCTTATACATAAAATTTTTCAAAATTTGTGACTAATAAACTTTTTAAGGTTGATCTTGAGATTGAACAAACTTTCAGTCGAAAGATTTGTAAATACAGAGAACAACTTCCACAAGAACAGACTTCAAGCGAGCAATCAATAATGGGGCACCGAAACAATCCTAAACAGCCACAACATGAGCAAGAAGAATAGGTAGAGAACAACAACCCACCAAGGATGATGAGTCTAAGCGATCGCAACTATCTAAACCTTAGAGGTTTCCAATCTTGCATCATGGAACCCGTGATCAGGGTGAGAAATTTTGAACTCAAACCAGGACTTATCCAGATGGTTTAGCAGAACTTTCATCTAAAAACCCCAACGTACATATCACTAAATTCCTACAACTATGCAACATAATCAGAGTACAAGCAATCCTACTAGAGGTAATCCATCTTCAACTTTTCTCATTTTCTCTTAGTGACAGGGCAAGTGAGTAATTCTTTTCTATGTTGCTCGACTCATTCACCACATGGGATGAGCTTTCAACTTCTTTCTTAGAGAAATTCTTTCCACCTAGAAAAACTAAAAAGATCAAAGACAAAATCAACTAGTTGATCCAAAAGACAGTGAAACTCTCTATAACGCATGGAAGATAACGAAAGATCTGCAGCGTAAGTGTTTTCGTCATGACATCTCGTAAAATGACATTATCGAGAACTTCTTCAATAAACTCGGCTAACCTACCCGAAGCATCGTCAACTCAGCTACTGGTGGCCGATTCATACAATTCACTGACAAGGAGGCTCTCGAATTCCTTGATCAATTGGCCCTTTATGATTCTCAATATTGTAACAACCGAGGACCCTCTCGACGTAGGGGTGTATACGATATCAAGTCCCTCAACTCTTTACATGCTAAGATGGACTGAATACCGTTGCGAGAGAAGAAACAAGAAACCACAGACCGAGGTGCAACTTCATCTCAATGTATCTCTTGCAAGAATTGTGGGGCATCTCATCACACGAATTAATGCATGTTCATTGTCTAGGAGACCTCAGGCGAGCAAATACATGTAATAAACAACCAACACAACACTCACACTTATGGTAATCCTTATTCTAATACTTACAACCCTAGATGGTGTAACTGCTCCAACTTTTTTTTATCAAACCAGTCAAATGCCAAGAACCTTGTTGATAAACCACCTGGTTTCCCGAGACAACCACTAAATTCTACTTCATACCCACTTCAACCAGCTTTGGCTACACCAAACTCAACACAAACTAGTGGTCCCATCTTTGAAAATATCTTACTGCTGTTGGAATTTAAGGCAAATTAAGCACGATCCATATTTTGATGATTAACAACTTAATTTGAGAAATATTTAAGTACTACTGAGGTTGCTAAGTGTTGCCAAGGTTTATAAAATCAAGATTCAAAAGATAGCTGGTCAAGTCGCAACCTCAAGTCATCGACTTAGGTCAAGTCAATACCCAAGTCGACTCCAGAATCGACTTCAAGTAAACGGTTACAAGAAAGGATGGGCAATGAATTTCAAGATCATCCCGAAGCCGAGGGTGCTCGTCCTGAGGGGGAGGACCTACCCCGTCATGAGCCAATTCCATCTCTGCCTTCAATACCTGCCGCTCTCGTGTCACCACAATCTCATAGGTCATATTCACCACACGGATCACGGGCTACAGACCATCATGCTCGCTCTCCAGATCGATTCTCTACCTCCCAAGCTATTATGGATTATCTACAACAGATGGAGGGTCTGATCTCATAGGAATTGAGGACTATCCACACTGCTCTGATGGGAATGTGTAATCGCCAAGACAAATTGGATTGGGAATTAACAACTATCAAATATCACCGAGCCTTGGGTAGTCATCGTGGCAGACCCATTCCGAGTCTTCTTGACTTCGATCCATACTGGGGCGAGTCCGTGAGAGTTGAACCCACAATTTAGTCTCCCTCATCTCTATTTTCATCAGCCTGCACCCGACCCATTCCTCCAACCTACCCAACTACCTACCCTATCACAACTTTCCAATTCCACAAGTCTCGCTTCCCTTATATCCCATTTTGATACATTGACAAAAAGGAGGAGAGAGAGTAGGACTTAGGAGGACTTAGGATCTAGAATTTTGTTTCGGGATAGGGTAGCATGTATTTTTTTTTGGAATCATTTTTTGTATGAATGACATGATTGTGAATGATATGAACTTGTTTTTGTGCAAACTGTTGCTTTGGAATGAACATGCTTACATGCTATGCGATGCTATGTAACTTTTGAGTAATCAACACAATATGTCGATTCTAAATGTTAAATAAAAACATGACATATCCTTTATGTAAGAATTGACATATTGAGAAATTCATATTTGGTTTTGCCTTAAATATTTCTCAATTTGGTTTTGTCAATCATCAAAAGGGAGAGATTGTTGGAATTTAAGGCAAATTAAGCACAATCCATGTTTTAATGATTAACAACTTAATTTGAGAAATATTTAATTACTAATAAGGTTGCTAAGTGTTGCCAAGGTTTATAAAATTAAGATTCAAAAGATAGCAGGTCAAGTCGCAACCTCAAGTCGACTCAGCCATCGACTTAGGTCAAATCGATATCCAAGTCGACTCCAGAATCAACTTCAAGTGACGTAAAATTGATAGAGCTGAAATTGGGACTCGAAGCCAAGTAAAGTTGCAGTCGAAGTTGACTCCGCTTGCGACTTAGGTGAAGTCGCAACCCCAAGTCGACTCCATATGCGACTTGGGCATGACTTTGCTGCAGACTTCGAAATATTAGAGTTAAGTCACTTTTCAAGTCGACTCCATCATGCAACTTAGGTGAAGTCGCATCTCGAGTCTACCCGAGTATGCGACTTGGGTATAGTCGAAGTCCAAGTCAACCCAACCTTGCAACTCAAGTGTGTGGCTACATTATACTAATTCAAAAATATATTATTAAAGAATGGACAACAAAACCAAGAAGAAATAATTATTATGAATCAAGGCCACAAGAAAGAATCTTTCAAGAGACTAGTGTATTACTAAACTTAAGCAAAACAATACAATCAAGGACATCTAATGAAGATCAAAAGAAGAAAGGAGATATACACAACATATAAGATCATTTGCAAAACTTTGAAGTTCCAATATGATCTATGGCTAGTAAAGTCGCATCCGAAGCCAACTCCACTTGCGACTTGGGTCAAGTCTGAGACCAAGTCGACCTGAATTGAAACTTGAGATTAGAAGATGAAGATCGAAGTCGCTCCTGAAGTCGACTTCAGCTTGTGACTTGAACGAAGTTACATGCTAAGTCGACTCCAAATGTGACGGCTTGCAACGGTCAGAAAAATTCAAACGTTGGTACATTAAATGCGCGTCACCTACCACCAAACGTTCGAATTCACTTCTCATTATTTAAGGAGTATCAAGTGAACATAAATGCAGTTGAAAAAATATTGAATGAGCTCACCTTCCACTCTCTCTTGCATTTAAAGAGATCTATAAAAGTTTGAAGAAGAAGAACTTGGCATTCAAAACTGCTGAAAGCTGCATTGCTCTATCAACAACTGTCTCTACAAGTTCTTCTTCTTACTCCAAACTGCCTACACAAATCTGTAACATATAGTTCTTTTTATTCATTGTTTACTTGTTTTTCCCACTTAGTTTGGTATTGGAGATCGAAACTAAGTGAAGGCAAAGTAGTGTGTAATTGGAGTGAAACTTGTCACCTACTTGTGCTGAGATTGTACAAGCTCCCTAAAGCTAGAATCTAGAAGAGAGTTGTTGCTCTAAGTTGTATTGAAAATATAATAGTGAAACCCAGGCCACAACAGGTGTATGCTTAGAAGAGTGGAGTAGGGAGGTTGCCCAAACCACTATAAATCTTTGTCTCTTGACATGGATTGATTGCCTATGTTTTATTCTTTCTACTGCATCATTTCTCTACAACTCACTGATCGTTTCATTAAGGGGATTAATTCTACAAAAAGGGAAAATTTCTGATTAAGTAAAGAATTTTAAAAAATACCCAATTCACCCCTCCCCTCTTGGGTGTTACCATAAATTCCAGACCAACAACTGCTATTAAAGAAAAGTGATGAGAGAATGAATCAAATGCAAACCAAATCAAATTACTAGAAAATAAAATTACTCAACAAGCCTTAATCACCTCTCAAAGAAACCAAGGTTAAGTCCCTAGTCAACCTAAAGTCAACCCAAGGGAATAAGTCATGGCAGTCACTCTCCAAAGTGGTATGCAACTTGAGTTAATTTAAACTGAAAAGAAAGAAGCTGACAAAGAATCTGAGCAAGAATAGAAGTAGAGAAAGGAATCAGGACAAGAACCAATGCCTGAGGTGAAGAAGCCATATGTTCTACCACCATCATACAAGCCTCCTTTACCCTTCTCGTAGAGATAGATATAAGCCAAACTACAGAAGCAGTTAGAGAAGTTCATCTTGACATTAAAAAAACTGTCCATCAATGTTCCGTTCATCGACATGCTATCACAAATGCCGACATATGCCAAGTTCTTGAAAAAAAATCTTGCTAAACAAGCGCAAACTCGAAGAGCACAGAATAATGACACTTACTGAATAGTGCAGTGTTGTATGGCAAAATAATTTGCCATACAGGCTTGAGGATTTAATAAGTTTTTCTATCCTTTGTCTTCTTGGCGATGTGCAGGTAAAGAAAGCTTTTTACGACCTTGGAGCTACCATCAGCCTAATCCCTTTCTCCGTTTATGAAAAATTAAAGGTGGGTCACCCTAAGCCCATGACCATGACATTACAACTTGCAGGCCACAACCGCTGCATCAAACATTATGTGGGCATCATAGAAGACGTGTCAGTGAAGGTCGAAAAATTTTTCATTATCGTGGATTTTGTTGTACTCAACATAGAAAAGGGTATTCTTAGCAACAAATAGTGTCATCATAGATGTGAAGTATGGAAAGCTTATATTAATAGTTAGAGACGAGAAGGTGGAGGTCCATTTAACCTCAAAGCTAGACTACTCCCCTCTTAAGAATTCTTGTATGCGGATTGATGAGGTTAACAAGGTAACAAATAAAGGGACTTCATGCAGTCCAACTGTGACGTACATAAGCAAAGGAGAAACTACGGAAGACTTGAATCAAGAAGTGATTCAATCTGTGGTAACATCTAAAAGCAGGAGATCAAAACCAAAGCAACTAAAATCTAATGAACATAAGAGAAAAGATGACAAACTGGTAACAAATTTTTTTCCTTGTTATTGTTCTTTTAAAAATAATAACTGTTGTTCTTAGCAGAAAAAATTCTCAAGCAATTTTGGAGGCCAATTCAAAAGACAAAAAGTGCATGCAAATCTAAGGCATAAAAAGAAGCAAATCTATACAAAACTTAGAGTTGGTTGATTCATAGAGAACAAACTGCAGTCAGGCTAACGACTTTCAACCAAATGTTTTTCGAGAGAAAACTATTTCTTTCACTACCCACTCCTATGATTACGTTAATTTGTTTTCAAATTTTTGATAATTCGTGCACAAATCTTGACACTAGACTAATTAAGACCCCACTTTGAACTCTTATGAGACCTATAAGCAAAACATTTTTGAAATTTCAAAATCAAGTAAATAACTAAACCCTAGTGAGTTGTTAAATTTATTTTTGAACATTTACTTGTTGAAAATACTTAGATTTTTTTTTATCCTGAATCACTTGATGAAAATGATATACCAAGGAACCAGTTTTGTTTTCTTTCAAAATTAGAGTAATCCTTTCTGATTTATCAAAGGTTATTTCTAATATACACAATTGATTATTTCGAAAGGTAGTTTTTTCTCATATACATGAAAATCTCATTCTGATTGAAGGATTTCCAAAACTAAAATAAACTTGACTATTTAGGGACATAATTAAGGCATTCATATTTCTCATGAGCTTATCTTTGAGAGTATAACTGTCGTTTACCCATGTTGAGTCTGGATGTGAATTTTTCTTCGCTAACCCTCAATTCTCACTTAACTGGACAAACTTTGAATCTGAATTCTGAGCTGAAAAGTATAATGAGAATAAGATTTGACTACTTAGATTGTGTAAATGACAAAATTGACTCTCTAGATACCCCGAAATGCAGTGAAAAAAGTTGTTTACGAAAATAATTTCATAGATACCTAGAAATACAGTGAGGAAAATTATTGCTGGACTTGGTTAAAAAAGTAGTAAATTAAACCAAGGGTAAGAGCAGGCTAAAAAAATAATAAAAGCACCAAGTGTTAGAGTAACGTTATCTCCTGTTGCAGAATGAGCTCAAATTAATATGGAGATGGTTTAATTTTACAAATTTTAAAACTTTATTTTTTATGCTAAACTTAACCATTGTCTTACTAAGTCCTTATGATCTTATGAATTAGTTAATTGAGTTGGTAAAGGAAAAATAGATGTGAGAATTTGATAAGATGTATATAAGGTAATTTGACTGATATTTTTCTGTTTACTACTGTTACTCGAATTGTTGAAAATGTGTATTAAATAACTAGATAAAAGGGAAGGATACATGAGAATTAGGAGTTTATTACAGGAGTTTTTTAACTTTTAATTATTGAAAGTGGAATAAGTGATAATGTATATAATATTAATCAAGTGAGAAGGAATTTTTTACTCATGTTCAAAACTTTTGGTTTAATACTCTTACTGATTTTTAACGGTTGGCTAATCATTTATTCTCACTTTTTTACTCAAAGTTTCAAAATTTTGTGATTTATTATTGAATTCTTCAGCATTTGTCTGAGGACAAGCAAAAATTCAAGTGCCGGGGTATTTGATAATTGATGATTACTAATATATTTTGTGGGTATTTTATGTTAATTCAGTGGGTAATTATTTTAGTTTAATGTCAAATTTATGTTAAAATATGTTTTGGTAATATTTGGGCATTAAATATTAATTTCAAGTTATTTAATAATTTTTGTAATCTTTTCTCTTGAAATTACATATTTTTAGTTGTGGCCAGAAAATCAAATGTGTTTGATATGTTTATTAAAAATAATTGTTACAATAATTGGGCTTCAAATTATTGACCACTTATGTATTTATTTAATAATTCATATTTTTTAGAGAACAATCGCGGGACCCATCATGTAGCTTACGTCAAGAAATTTCTTGCATGCAAATCCAGCCGTCCAAGCAATACCTTGATAAATTGTAGCTGTCCGAGTAAAGCATTCCACCGCTCATTTATTTTCCATCAGATCATGTTCAGTAAATCTAGAAATCCAAAGCTCCGAATAATCTCAGCCGTCCATTTATTCAGCAAATCGCAACCGTCCAGCTATCTATCCAAATTAGATCCAAGCATATTACGTCAAAAAATTCAACACCATCCAAATAATTCATGCATCTAGGACCGTCCATTCAATCCTGATTTTTCCACCGCCTAATCAAAGCAAAAATCCTGCTGTCCACCATTAGAAATTTACTTCCAAATTCCAAGCAATGCATGAATTTTAATCCATGCACAACAGTAGGTCAAGTAGTTGTCCACGTCCAGAAAATAAAAAATCCGGTCATCCAAACCAGCTATTTTCCATGCATCAATCTTCAACCATCCACTTTCTACGTTCCAGCAAAATAATGCATCGCCCTTAGCAGCGCTAACCAAGCCGCCAGCTCTTTAGCGAATTCACTCCGTCTCAGACAGCAATTGCGCATTAAGGATCTATGCAAGGACGACTGAAAATTGCGTAATACTCAAAGTAGCGTAAGCAGGGTGCTCCAGTCCTATGCAATTTTCGGCTGTTATAAAGAGGAGATTTGAGCGTAGATTTTACAGCGGGGAAAATTTGAGGGAAAATTGAGTGTAGAATTTCATAGAGAAAATTTCAAGGGGTAGTGAGGAGGCGAAAGCACGAGGCAAGAGGCGGAGTGGTGAGTTGCGATGAGCGGTCGATACATTATCGGAGATT
Organism: Annona cherimola; assembly: GCA_030490835.1. Taxonomy (NCBI): domain Eukaryota; kingdom Viridiplantae; phylum Streptophyta; class Magnoliopsida; order Magnoliales; family Annonaceae; genus Annona; species Annona cherimola. The sequence continues at coordinate 41,035,363 of CM059977.1, read as the reverse complement.
TCAACCAATAAGCTTTTCTTTCTTCTTTCGTTTAATTATTTAGTTTAAGATGGATTTGAATTCGAATTTTATTTTAAACTTAAACATACAGACTAAGCCCTTAATCTAGGGTTTAGGATGTAGCATGCACACAATATAGGGTGGTGTGTGGTTTCAATTTATTTATAAAGGATATTGTTATTAATTTAATATCTTATAATTTTAACATTTGCTTAGAATTTGAATTCCCACTTTGGCAATGATTTCATATATATTAGCTGATGGAACTGAGAGGTAGAAGTCTATCATATGACATTCAAGATAATAAACCTGAAAATCTAGACCATGAGAATAGACATGATGACCTTGAGAAATTCTATGAACTTCTACAGTACTTAACTCCTTATAAATAAGTGATTAAGAATAGATTAGGGTTACGTCTTGTAAGTTTCAAGAGAATGTACAGAGATAATTTATGATTTTTTCTCCTTTAAAATATAATATCTGGATTAAATAATTATACCACGTATCTATTGCAAAAGTCGCATGTGAAACCCTAGATCCTAGATACTCACATTCGTACTTTCTAATATTTATTCTATATTTTAAATTCTATTTTTTCTTTCTTCTTTTCTATTTTCTAGTCCACCTTACTCTTGTTATATTCAATACGAAAACATTTAAAACAAAGTCTATAGTCCTAAATTCTCAATGAAAACAATATTTATATACTACAATCTATGACCCGTATACTTGCGGTGAGATTAGCGAACACTTTGAAATCCCTTATCTACTCCTCCTTGGAGCTCTCTTTTGTGCCCCTCTAGGTTATGCCTAAAAAAATGTAAAAGATATAAATGCGTCAATTAGGTTTGGAGCTTCTCACGTGTGAAATTTGTACATACAGAGGATTGGCGCTACGGCAAAGCTGTTTGGAGGCTTGCTTGTTTGTTTGCTTATGGATTTTTCTGCACTGGCGGTTGTTGGCGTCGGGGCCTCAACTGGCTTGAGCCACAGTGCCAATGAATCTGCCTTGGCAACTTGATCTTCACTGGAATGAATCTCTCCTCTTAATCAATCACTTTGGCATTGAATTCATAAGCGAATCACCTTCCTTTCCCTATAATAAAAAATAAAAATAAGTAAATGCATTCCTAAATGGTCTATGAACTAAAACAAACCAAAATGAGATGATTTACACTGAATTAAACTAGAAATGCATGAAAACTACATATGATTCAAGAAATATGCAAAAGATGAAAACTAATACAAAACTTATAAAATTACATGTTTTTCTCGAACTAGCATTTAAATTGAGTGCAAAAAGTTTTGATAACTCTATTTTTATAGAGTTATCATTAACATTCTTTTTTCTATTTTTGTGCCTCTTTGATCATTCATTTGCTACCTATCTCTTCCTCCAGTCTTCTACCTATGCAATTATTGTTGGACACTTCACAACTTGGTTGTATGTCTTCCACATGATCAGCACACTCCCATTCATCTTGATGCCTATTACCTTCTCCTTCTTTTGGTAACAGACCATTGTTTTTCATGGTCACACATGTGAATCATCAACCCAAAAACCATTATGGCCACAATAACCATTTTCATTTGCTTATTGATTTACTAGCCATAAAAATTCCTTGTGATGATTTGACCAGATGAGTAATCTACCTGCTGCTATTACATGTGGGACGGTTGCATATTGGTGTATCTCCTTCATGAATTCTTTCAAAACTTGCATAAAGATTAGGCTTGAATTTTTTTCTTTATAATCTTAGAGTTGATCATTTGTGGATTTCTACCTATTTATAATCTTGACTTTTAATCTTATTAGTTTAGCTTATTTTTTGTAATTACATAATTTTATGTAATAAAATCATGTAATTTTTTATGTTTCAAAATTAGTTGTGTATTTTAGTGGGGTCTATAGTTTAAAATATTCCTCATCAAATGGTTGACAATAGAAGAGATCAACGGTGACAACAGTATATGCAGAAACATGAACACACTAAAGGTCTAGTAGTGAACAATGAACTATCGAGGAGGATTTGCTTGAGTGACCAATCTCGTCCAAGCACTTATTACCTGATATCGGTGCAAGAAATTTTGAGCTTAAACCTGCATTCATTTAGATGATTCAGTAAGCTCAATTTGGAGAACTTACCACAGAGAATCAAAACATGTACATCATAAATTTTCTGCAACTATGCAATACAATTAAGGTATAAGGTGTTTCAAAAGAGGCTATTCGTCTCTAACTTTTCCATTTTCTTTACACAACCAAGCAAGTGAGTGGTTCATTTCTTTGCCACCTGATTCCTGCACTATATACGATGAATTGTCCACAAATTTTCTAGAGAAGTGCTTTCAACCATCAAAGATGAAAAAATAAGGAACGAAATTCGTGAACTCAACTAGTACAAATTTCAAATCAAACTTTGAGCTTTGATGATTACCAATTTGAGAAGTTAGAGACAACTAATAAAATTTTGGGCATGTCCTTGTAAGTTAGAATTTTAAATTTCATGCACAAACAGGCTAGATTGCATATTCAAGACGACTCCAACAGCGACTTGGGTGAAATTGCAACACAAGTCGACTTTATAATGGACTTCGACTGCTTATTTGAAGGTAGAAAATTAAAAAAGAGGTATATTGTTGAAGTTGCATTTCAATTGACTTTAGATGTGACTTGGGTGAAGTCGAAGATGAAGTCGACCTCAGGATATGACCTGGAGACCAAAAGATAGCCTGAAAATTTCCTAACTCTAAAATGGCATTCGAAGTTGCAAACCTAGTCACTCTAGATTTGAGTTAGGTGAAGTTGAATTTGAAGTCAACCTTGAGTTTGTGATTTGGAAGAACAAATAAATAAATCTTCTAACTCAAGGACAAAGAGTGAAGTCGCATTCCAAGTACTCAAACTATGATTGAGTGTAGTTCAATTTGAAGTCGACGCAAAAATGAAATTTAGAAGAACAAAACGAAAAAGTTATAAACGTTAAAGAGATGAAGTCGCAAAACACTATGAAGTTGAAGTCGAAGTCAACTTCATTTACGACTTGGGTGAAGTCTCATCCCTAAGCCAATTGCATATATAACTTGAAGGCCAAACCCTAAAGGAAAACATTATGGGAGGAAATGGTGTACCGAATTTGATATCCAAGTCGACCTCACTAGTGACTTGGGCGAAATTGCAAGCTAAGTTGACCTTAGCTACAACTTCATTCGTAATTGCAGCACCTTCAATTTTTAAATTGCCATGCTAAACATGCAATATATATAAAATATTAAAAATTAGAATTTTATTAATGACCTAAAATTATAAAGTAGGGAAAGACAAATTAATAAATAAATAGCGATAAGTACTATTGTTGAATGGAATAATGGCAAAGTATATTAATTAATTTTAGATTAAATAATAGCAATTAAATGATCTTATTTAAATGATCAAATGAATTAAATTATTTAAATTAATGAATGACCACAATTAAATGATCCTAATAAGCTTCATGAGTTTAAATCATAAATTTTAAATTTTATGATTCATGACATGTAAGTATACACATATATGAACATATATAAAAAATAACATAGAGGGGCAGCCACATCTGTGTGTATGCAGACTACTAAAAAAAGTTGGAGAACCAAAAAGGGCCAACAACAAGCAGAAAAAAAGGAGGAGGAGAAGAGAAGAAAGAGGAGGAGGAGAAGAGAAGTACGAATATTTTTTACATTAAAATATGATTCAGTTAGAGGCTAAATTTTATTTAACATATGTTTAAAGAAATGCATGATTTTTGTTTTAAGACTAATAAGAAAATAAACTAATAAGAATGAATAATATTGTAAGAAAACATAGGTGAAAGAAATCATAATGAATTACATTAAAACAAAATAAAAAGAATAAAATAAAATTATACAAATAATAAAAATATAAAAAATGAGTCTAAATGAAAGAAAGATAATTAGAAATAATTTCCTGAAATTCTCAAAAATTTTAGAAATTTAAAAAAAGAATTTTGAAATTTTTACAAGAATTATATTAAAGTTGCAAAGTAATAGAAAATTACACAATAATTGAATTTAAAAAATCACAAAATATTATAGATAAGTCCAAATAATATGAAACTAATGTCATTTGAAATCTCTTGAAGTCTACTTTGTAATCCAAAGAGAATCATTTAAATCAGACTTAAAATGAAAAAGAACTATAGAAAATAGTGAAAGTATATCTTGTTTTCCGCACTATGCAAAAAATAGAAATATTTTTGATTTAATTCAACGAGGCTAGATAAATTTTCAAAAATTGTACCATTAAAAATAACTTAAAATTTAAAATTCATCCATATATAATATGATGGGTTTGGGAGGAAAATATAGAAATAAAAATTATTGAAAATAAAATGATCTAGATAAATTTCAGATTGTGTACATCATTCGGGGCATTACAAGTGGGTCATCATTAGCTCTGCTAATCAAATTGGTGCTGGATTCAGATATCACCTTAATTAGAGATAATCTCAAATGGATAAGGGAGAAAATTGATTCATTGAACTTGCCACATGGCAAGATATGATCTAGTCATGTAGGTAAAGCAAACCCAAGTAATCTTGCACGTAGAAACTTGAGGGCCCTTATCAAAAATTAATTATAGACTATTTAGAAATAAATTCCAAAAACCAAAATAAAGAAAAATATTAAGGATGTGTTTGTTAACAATCGTTACCCCTATCATATCATATCATTTGACAACTTTTCATCTCTACAACTTTTCATCAAAAGTTTTATCCATTCCCAAACACACCCTAAGTGTATAAATAATATACTAAAGGTACAAAGTCGTGGGTACGAGAAAGGTTGGGTGAAAGGAGATAAAATGGAAGAAAAAGGGCAAATTAACAATGACAGATGAGTGTGATTAGCAAAAAAGTTATAGTTTTAGAATTTTATTTATTTATTTTTATATATTTGGGCCAATTTTCTTTCAAATGAATGGTTTGGATAATGATTATAAGGGTTAAATTACGATAATTTAATTATTTTAGCAGATGTGTCCTAAAGATAAAAATTTTCATAGATATTTCGGTAAATTAGCAATATCTTCATCAAATTAAAATGGAATTTGATGAATAAAAGTTTAAATTAATTAGAAAACGAGATCTACAACTTTCACGTTGACCACTTTTCAAAATAACAACATTTAATGTGTCGTTTTGTGATTATAATACAACATCTATTTTGAGTACCCTACTAGACAACTTAGTATGATTTTGAATTAATGAAATATTATTGTAGTATTAATGATCAAATGAGTGAATGATGATCCTTATGACTAATTTATAAATTAGATATATATTTTGAATCTATATATCGAATGGATCTTGAATTAATATAATTCAGGCCATTTACACCAACTAATAAGACGGTGGTAAAAATCACGCTCAAAGGCGTCAAGAAAGGTGTCACGTGGAAAACATGCAGCCTCTCTCCTATGCTACTAAGTTCCATAGGATGATTGCTTGCAACCCAAGCTATGCATAACCCAATTCCGTGGTGTTAAGTTTATGAGGGCCAACCCATGGGAAGTGCTTCCCATGAGAAAAAAAAGGAAGCAGGGGCAATGTGGTAATTTTCCACCATGAGTACGTTTGTTTAAAAAGGTGAGTATGTTTGGATTTTTGATAAATTTTGTATTATATACATACAAAATCTCAATCTATTCCATTCATTTGATAGATCAATTAGTAAAACGTATGTAAACATAATTTTTCATTATTTGACAAATTTTAAAAATATTAGTGTACAAAAAATAATTTTTTAATAAGATTTCATTATAATTGGTAATGTTGAAAAATATAATTTTTATTAGGAGTTATGTTATATTATTTAAAGTTAATGTAATTAAGGTACTCTCAAGAATAACAATTTCTTATATTTTTCTTGATTTTTTGAAAATTTATTAATTTTTTTTATTTTCTGAATATATTAGAATTTAACCGTGTCTAATCGAGTCTAACCGTGTCTAACGTGTCTAATTGTGTCTAATTTTTGAAATTAATAATTTAATCTTAATTTAACACCTGTAATATGATCCTAGGGCTCTTATAAGGCCTTTTATATCTTAAGAACCAAATTTGGAACCCAATTAATATGATTTAATAAAATCACAAAATCTAACTGTGTCTAACCGTGTCTAACCGAGTCTAACCGTGTCTAACCGAGTCTAACCGTGTCTAACCGCGTCTAACCGCATCTAACCGCGTCTAACCGCGTCTAATCGTGTCTAATTTTTGAAATTAATAATTTAATCCTAATTTAACACCTGTAATATAATCCTAGAGCCCTTATAAAGCCATTTATATCTTAAGAATCAAATTTGGAACCCAAATAATATGATTTAATAAAATCTGAAAAATCTAACCGTGTCTAATCGTGTCTAACTGTATCTGACCGCATCTGACCGCATCTCACCGCATCTAACCGTGTCTAACCGTGTCCAACCGTGTCTAATTTTTGAAATTAATAATTTAATCCTAATTTAACACCTGTAATATGATCATAGGGCCCTTATAAGGCCATTTATATCTTAAGAACTAAATTTGGAACCCAAATAATATGATTTAATAAAATCACCAAAATCTAACTGTGTCTAACCATGTCTAACCGACTCTAACCGTGTCTAACCACGTCTAATTGTGTCTAACCGTGTCTAATTTTTGAAATTAATAATTTAATCCTAATTTAACACCTGTAATATAATCCTAGAGCCCTTATAAAGCCATTTATATCTTAAGAATCAAATTTGGAACCCAAATAATATGATTTAATAAAATCTGAAAAATCTAACCGTGTCTAACCGAGTCTAATCGTGTCTAACCGTATCTGACCGCATCTGACCGCATCTCACCGCATCTAACCGTGTCTAACCGTGTCCAACCGTGTCTAATTTTTGAAATTAATAATTTAATCCTAATTTAACACCTGTAATATGATCATAGGGCCCTTATAAGGCCATTTATATCTTAAGAACCAAATTTGGAACCCAAATAATATGATTTAATAAAATCACCAAAATCTAACTGTGTCTAACCATGTCTAACCGAGTCTAACCATGTCTAACCGAGTCTAACCGTGTCTAACCGTGTCTAATTTTTAAAATTAATAATTTAATCCTAATTTAACACCTGTAATATGATCCTAGGACCCTTATAAGGCCATTTATATCTTAAGAACTAAATTTGGAACCCAAATAATATGATTTAATAAAATCACCAAAATCTAACTGTGTCTAACCGCATCTAACCGCATCTAACCGTGTCTAACCGTGTCTAACCGAGTCTAATTTTTGAAATTAATAATTTAATCCTAATTTAACACCTGTAATATGATCCTAGGGCCCTTATAAGGCCATTTATATCTTAAGAACCAAATTTGGAAACCAAATAATATGATTTAATAAAATCACCATAATCTAACCGTGTCTAACCCTGTCTAACCGCGTCTAACTGAATCTAATTTTTTTTATAATTTATGAATGTTTTACCTAATCTATGTATTTTGCAAAATGTATATACTTTAATATTTATTCGAGGACTAAATAATTTTAGAACTAAATAAATATATAAAGTTATAATTAAAAATATTAACTCCACTTGATTAAATGAAATAAAAATTTATATAAAGAAATAAAATAGTAAAAAATATTATATATATGACGTTGTAGAACTAAAATTTTGATAAATTATATATAACTGTGACCTAGATTTAATATGTAAATATATGTTACTTTTTGGGATTAGTTAAATGATCAATTTCTCAAAATTATAAAATAATATTATTATAGTTTATACTATAAATTTAAAGTATTAATATAATAATTTTAATTTATTGTTACTGTAATTAATTAATTTAAACTAAAATACAAATTTATTGACTTCAAGTGAAATCAATGTAAACAAACAATTTAATAAATATTTATATTGAACAAAAAATATATAGAAAATTTCATGTTATAGAACACCTAAAATTTATTACAGTTTATATTACAAATTTAGCATATTAATATACTAATTGTGATTTATTGTTACTATAATTAATAAATTTAAAATAAAAATAAAATTTTGTTTACTTCAAGTCAAATCAATCTAAAATTATCAGTTTAATAAATATTTACATTGAATTAAAAATTTATAGAAAATCTTCATATTATATAAAACAAGATATTCATTTTTGCAGGCCCGCGGGACACATATATATTTTAGAAAATAAAATATTCATTTTTTGACGTCTGCGAGACAGACATATATATATTTTAGAAAACTAAATATTCATTTTTGGAAGCCCGCGGGACACATAAGTATTTTAGAAATACAAAATATTCATTTTTCGGACGCCCACAGAACATGTATTTATTTTAGAAAAACAAAAATATTTATTTTTGGAGGCCCGCGGTATACATACATATATATATTAGAAAACAAAATATTCATTTTTGGACGCCCGCGGGACACATATATATTTCAGAAAATAAAATACTCATTTTTTGGACGCCCGCGAGACATATACATATTTTAGAAAAATAAAACATTTATTTTTCTAGGCCCGCGGGACACATATATATATTTACAAAATAAAATATTCATTTTTCGATGCCCGCGGGACATGTATATATTTTAGAAAAATAAAACATTTATTTTTCGAGGCCCGTGGGACACGTATATATTTTTAAAAATAAAATATTCATTTTTGGACGCCCGCGAGACACATATATATTTTTATTAAAATAAAATATTCATTTTTTGAGGCTCGTGGGACATTTATATATTTTTAAAAATAAAACATTCATTTTTGGAGGCCCGCGGGACACATTTATATTTTTAGAAAATAAAATATTCATTTTTGGACGCCCGCGGGACACGTGTATATTTTTATAAAAACAAAATATTCATTTTTTGAGGCACATGGGACATTTATATATTTAAAAAAAACAAAACATTCATTTTTGGAGGCCTGCGGGACACAAATATATTTTTAGAAAACAAAATATTCATTTTTGGACGTCCGCGGGACACGTATATATTTTTATAAAAACAAAATATTCATTTTTTGAGGCCCGTGGGACATTTATATATTTTAAAAAATAAAACATTCATTTTTGGAGGCCCGCGGGACACATATATATTTTTAGAAAACAAAATATTCATTTTTGGATGCCCGCGAGACACGTATATATTTTTATAAAAACAAAATATTCATTTTTTGAAGCCCGTGGGACATTTATATATTTTAAAAAAACAAAACATTCATTTTTGGAGGCCCGCGGGACACATATATATTTTTAGAAAACAAAATATTCATTTTTGGACGCCCGCGAGACACGTATATATTTTTATAAAAATAAAATATTCATTTTTTGAGGCCCGCGGGACATTTATATATTTTAAAAAAACAAAACATTCATTTTTGGAGGCCCGCGGGACACATATATATTTTTAGAAAATAAAATATTCATTTTTGGACGCCCGCGGGACACGTATATATTTTTATAAAAACAAAATATTCATTTTTTGAGGCCCGTGGGACATTTATATATTTTAAAAAATAAAACATTCATTTTTGGAGACCCGCGGGACACATATTTTTAGAAAACAAAATATTCATTTTTGGACGCCCGTGGGACACGTATATATTTTTATAAAAATAAAATATTCATTTTTTGAGGCCCGTGGGACATTTATATATTTTAAAAAAACAAAACATTCATTTTTGGAGGCCCGCGGGACACATATATATTTTTATAAAAACAAAATATTCATTTTTTGAGGCCCATGGGACATTTATATATTTTAAAAAAACAAAACATTCATTTTTGGAGGCCCGCGGGACACGTATATATTTTTATAAAAACAAAATATTCATTTTTTGAGGCCCGTGGGACACATATATATTTAAAAAAAACAAAACATTCATTTTTTGAGGCCCGTGGGACACATATATATTTTTATAAAACAAAACATTCATTTTTTGAGGCTCGTGGGACATTTATATATTCTAAAAAAATAAAATATTCATTTTTCGAGGCCCGCGGGACATATATGTATTTTAGAAATACAAAATATTCATTTTTTGGACGCCCGCAGGACATGTATATATTTTAGATATAATCCATCATATTTTTTTATAAATCTACTCTATACTGACTTTTTCTACTCTATGCAATCGGGTTTTTATAAACCTTGATACTAATAGTTTTTATAGTTTATATAAAATTTTAAAACATATCAACCATTGAATTTTATTTTAAAAATTAATTATAAATTATTATTTCAATTAAATCCATAATTAATTTAAATTGAATGAAATAAAAATGTGAATAAATATATAAAACTATATTAATTATTACATATGACTTTTAAAAATAAAATTTATAAATTATATTTATTTAAATTATATGTAACTATAATTAAGATTTAATCGTTATCTAAGATATTTTTTAATGAAATTAATAATGTTCCCAATTAAGGTTACATGTGTAATACTGAGAATAGAAATTTTTTAAAACTTGAACAGATAAAATTTTCATAGCCTAATAGTAGGAAACTAATGGATATCAGAGTAGTATATGAATTAAAAGATGAATTTTCTAAACAACTAAAATCAAGTAAACCATGGTTGAAACGATTGCAACTGTATTCATCTTTTAAACCAGGCCAATTATAATTAGACCGGATGTAATTATAAAAAATAAGTAAACTAGCATCCTTATAGTTTATATACAAATTAAAAATATTAACTCCTAAATTTTAATTTAAAAATAAATTATAAGTTTTATTTCAAATGTAAAATAAATATAGATATAATCAATTGAATACAAAATAGATAATAAAGTTTTCATGATTTAAAGGTAAAATTCATACTCCAACTCACCCTCTCGCTATGCTCCAACATAAAAAAAAAGTAAAGTTTTTGTATTAAGCTAATTTGCGAAGTTAGTAAGTCCACGAAAATCCGTAAGTTTAACGCATCTTTTTTATTGCTTTTTTAATTTAAAATTCATAAATCAAAATCAAAATCTATAAACATTCTTAAAAAAGAAAGTCATTTTGCATTGATGCATAAAAAGAATTAAACGGACTAGAAATGATTTAAAAATATTTGAAAAGAGTTTATTTAGGAAAATTGTATTTATAATATGAGAATATTTAATAGGAAGTACATAATAGACTAGTTTGTATTAATTTCAAAATTATAAAATACTATAATCTTACTATAAAAAGAAGACAACGTATATTAAATAAAACTAAGTAAGCTTACATATATTTAATGGAGAATATTTGACGGTCATCTAAATAATTTAGGGGTAAAACTACAAATGATTTAAACAACTTCAATTGATCCAACATGATTTAATAAATTATATAAATTTAAGAAAAATTAATAGGCTTAAAAGAAATAAAAGTAATAAAATAATAATTGAAAATATTTAATAGGCTATTAGATTAACTTGAGGGAAACTAATATACTGAGGTGATCAACAAATCACATCTGCATGTTTGGTAGGAGACAAAACGAACTATCATTCGAAATAAAATATAAAATGATTTCAATCCAAACAAAATTATGAGACATTTTAATGGCGTAGATGATCCAAGAATTGGCTTTCATGTGCACAGTTTTGAATGCACCACCGGAGTACCCATTCAGTACTCCATCTTCCTCAAACGAAGGTATTCGAAGCTGCATCTTAATCTCGTCGGCCAATTGAGGAGCATCTCCAACAGATCTCTACGGAAGCAGGGATGCATTGCAAAACAACCTAAATCTGAGGACTCGTCCGACCATAACAACATCTCTCCTGCCCTCTTCTCCCCAATCAACGACCATTTCAACCCCAAATTACAGCAGTCCATTTTTTAAACTAACAAAAAAATGAAGCTATCCAAACATCTCTACCCAGTTGCACCCGAATACGATAATGAGCTAGAATCACTAACCTAGCCGATAAAAAAACAGCCACAAATCTCATTTTCGGCCACCCCAAAGTATAGGACAAAACCTATTAAAATTGCAGCATCTGCAAATTCATCAACTGAGACCGGCCACGAAGATTAGCAAACCACCCAAACCCATTCCAAGCAACCGATTTCCATGAAATCCGGTAGTTGCATCTTGCCATCTTCTCAAACGAAAAATCAACAGCCCCAATCTAGCCACCGATCTCACCCTCCATACCAAATCAAAGGGTGAAAAATCCATCATTTAGAGTAGCTTCCAACAAATCGGCCTCCATTAATTCAGGTATCCTCTTAAAATCAGCAACTCCTAAGCAGCCTCAATCAGCCGCCGCCCACCTCTCATGTCAGCATCACTTTCTCCCTCACCGACCCATCGCAGAAAAATCTATGTTTCAGCCACCATCTCCCTCATCGATCAAACAACAGTTGGCCCGTGATCAATGCCCCTTTGAGTCCATTTGCTTCGATCAGAAATTGCCAGAGAAAGAATGGCTACGGCAACAGAATAGGGGAGAAAGGGGAAAGTGACGCGAGTGATAGCTTGCCAACATCGACGCTCCCTTCAAAATTTTTGGATGCCGAAAATGACCATGGCAATCCAAGCCATCCATTGAAAATGAACGGTAGATGGCCAGCTTCCCATGAAAAAACCGTAGGAAGTGCTTCCTCTGGATTGGGCCTCTAAGTTTATTGAACTCCAAATAGCGCACACCCGCAGAACTCTATTCCAACCCATTCGAAAATCTATAAATACCCTCTTGGTCGTTCATTCGAGCAGGAGACAACAGCTCTCATACCCGACAACTGGACCCTTCCTAAGCTTCTTAGCTAAGAGTTCTTTTTCAAAAAAATTCTTAACATTTTGAGCTTCCTTCACTTAAATATATATTTTTAAAACCCTTAAAAAAATCCTTTCTATCTTCCTAGCTTGAAGTTAAAGGTAAAAAATTTCAACTTACTCCATTTAAATCTCTAGGCAGTAGATGATTTAAAATTTAGGGTTAAGTATTTTCCCTTTATTTTCTAAAAAAAATCATACTTATTTTATACGTACTGGAAATTTTAGTAGATAATCTTTGTGACAGATAATTTAAAATATGAGGTTAAGTATTGTCCTCCTGTTTTTTAATAAAAAATTTATTTTTTGTTAAAAATTACTTTACCTCATGTGGATAATCTCTAAGTAGCGGATGACTTGAAATGTGTGGTTAAGTATTTTTCTTCTGTTTTTAATAAAAATATTATTTTTGTTAGAAATTATTTTAGCCCATGTGGATAATCTTCGAGTGGTGGATGACTTGAAATGTGGAATTACGTATTTTTCTTCTTTTTTATAAAAATAATTTCCATAAAAATTATTTTCATAAAAAAATTTTACTTGCCCCATGTGGATAATCTTCAACTGGCGGATGACTTGAAATGTAGGTTAAGTATTTTTCTTCCTTTTCCTAAAAATCATTTCCATAAAAAATATTCTTATTGAAGAATTTTACTTATCTCATATGGAGAATCTCAGACTGGCGAATGACTTGAAGTGCAAGATTAAGTATTTTTGCTTCGTTTTCAAAAAAAAAAAAAATCAAAAATCATCTTCATGTTTTTATCCAACCTAAAATTCTAAGTTAAGTTGTTGTGGTGCCAAACCAAATTTATCAAACCCACATGATTTTCACAATTTGAATCTCTTTAAAATATTTATAATTTTCACTCCTAGATGTTAAACTCACAAGTATTATAAGATTAAGATTAAGATTAACTTCCAATGAAAAAGTATTATAAGATTAACTTGAAATTAATTGATTTATTTTATCTCCAAAAATATATAATTGTCCAATTTGTACTCATATTTTAAAAATATTTTTGTAATTATATTATATGATTTGTCTCCATTAAAGCATTTTTATAAATGTGCCCAATTTGATTTAACAGGCTATGAATATTTTAAAGTTTTTAAACCTATTTCATTATGAACAAATTTATTTCAAGCCCATTTACTTAAAATTTCGCCGTTTGCTTATGAGGTTAGTCCGAAGCTGTTCGTATAGTGCTTCGATGAACTATTATGTATATTTTTTTGTCAAATACACAAATTCATTTAGATTATTTTTGAAAATATTTTTAAATATTTATATAATAACTTAATTTTAAATAATAGGGAAAATTCCTTATATACCCACGAATTTTATCATAATTCCACTTATACTCATGATTTTTTAAAAATGCCTCTTCTACCCATAAATTTTCATATTATTTCCACATATACCAAAGCCGTCCGCAACGCATCAGTAGGGCAGTTAACCATAAGTCAAGTGACAAAATTAGCCCACGTCTAATTCAAAGATAGTCATCTTCCTTTCTCCTTATTGCCTCTTCTCCTCTCCACCTCTTTGCTTCACGTGCACAGAAAATCCATCTCACCATGCTTTCGAATGTGAAATTTGACATCTGAAAGAAAAAGGAATTTCCATTCATGAACCTAGAATGCCCACTTGGATGAATCCAAAGATTCTCGGACTCTTTGCTCTTGCTCATTGCAAAGGAGGAGATTGGTGGTGTTTTTTTCAATTTCTATAGTTGTTATCAGAGGTTTGGACTTTGGGGATTATGAGAGGATTATAGAATCTAGACTTTGCTGAACTAGTTACGAAATAGATTTGGTTTATTTAGCATAGATTTGTGGCTATGGATGGACCTATGGTTCTAATTGTGAATCTTGATTTAGGTTTCAAATGGTGTAGATTAATCTGTGATGGCAGCCAACAAGATGGATTATCTAGATTGTGACTGAAGAAGGTCATGGGTGGGATGGGATTTGCAGGATGGGATGTCGTTGGATTTCTACCCTACAATGCTGGTTGTGAAGATGGTTGGAGAAAAAGTCATTGGTTTGGCCAATCAGAGCCGGTCACATCATTGGCAGAAGAAACTATTGGGAAAACCATATTGATTAAATTCATAATCACTCCATGATCCTCCATGCGAAATTATTAAGAAAATAAAGCCATAAGCAGAAGCATACCTGAATCCATGGATGCAGTTGTTTTTGAATATTGTGGTTTCTGGGTCTTTCAAGTTAATGCCCTAGGGTTTTCTGGAGAATGTGGCTCATCTTTTTAACTGATGGGATGTTAGAAAAGAAACCCTGATAGATGTATAACCTGGGGACCACAACCGTTTATATAGGGAGTCTATCTTTCGTATTTCTAATTTAGCCTATCATAAAAATAGAAATTAGAAATTAGGTTGTAGGGTTTCTACGCACAGGAGATCCATGCTTTCTTAGATGATTTAGGCCCATAAAACCTTATAAGATCATTTTATAATTTGGGCCGCTATTTATGATAGCGTATACATATAATTAATATATATATGTGTGTGTCCAAAATTTCAACAATCTCCCACTTGGACTACATATATTTTATAATTATATATAAACCTTATGAGCTCAAAACCTTTTGCTATCATACCAAAATCATCTTCGAACAATCTCGTGCATTAGTTATGTCAACATAGGACCAAGGCGGCCTTTGTCACATTTATTGTAACTAGACCCATCCATGATCACATATATCAAACATAATCAAACGACATAGATCAAGTATGGATGTGTAGCATGGAAATTATATGTAATGTGATCTAACATGCCTATTTTCAACTGGTCCGACTTATTTGGTAAGATCAAACCAAAACTAAAAATACTGAATAACCTAAATACCGAATACTTTATTTCTGTAGAAAATATCATAACCATAGTAAAGTGTCCAAACCAAAAAAGTAAATAAATACAAAATCCCACTTAATTAGCATATCATTAAATAATATAACACCCGTATGAGCAGTATGCTCATGAAAGACCATAAGGTGTTACCCTTAGTAAGCAGATCCGCAACTTTGGAGTTTGTTACCCTTATTTGTTGGAAAAGCTCTATAGATACTTTATTTTCCTGAATCCTTCCCTTAACAATCAGGAACATTGCTGAACTCCTGTTGTTGTTGGAATATTAGACTACTAATTTATTGTCACAAAATAACTTAAGTGGTCTTTCAATGTTATTTATATTTTGCAGCCATGTGACAAAATTCTGTAGTCATATTCCATAATCGGATGCCTTATAATATGTTAAACTTTATTGTTATGGTTGAAAAACTATAAGTGACTGATTAACACTTTTTCCTAATATAGCTTTTCCAACAAATAGATAAATATAGCCTGAAGTGGATTTAACACTGTATTTGCATACAATAGAGTCAAAATCTAAATACCAAATGATCTCTAACTTATTTGACTTTCTGTAAGTGAACATATATTGTTTGTTTTCTAAAAATGCTTTAAAAACTGTTTGAATGCTTCTTAAAGATCCATTCCTGAATTACTTAAATATCTGCCCAACATCCAATAATGTACGCAGTAATCGAATGCATACAACCTGAGATTCAAAACCTAAGCATAAATCAAACTTCCCACTACTAAAGCATAATGAGTCTTTTGCATTTGTTTAGATTTAAAATTATTCTTGGGACACCGATTTAGACAAAATTAATTTTGTCTCCCTTAGGAATGAGGTATTATCTAATTTGCAATCCTGTATACCAAGTATCTTAAGTATTTTCTTAATATAGGTCTTTTGGGATAATCTAAGAATACATCAAGAATAACCTTGATATATCTGAATTCCTAATACAAAAGACATATTTTCAAGATATTTCGTTTCAAAATTCTTTAACAAAAATATCTTAATTTTATGTGATAAACTTATATTGATGTCGGGAAACAGTATATCTGTGGGTGTATTTGGGAATGAATAAAACTTTTGATAAAAAGTTGTAGAGAGTAGAAGTTGTCAAATGATGTGATATGATATAGGTAATGATGAGGAATAAATATGATAAAGTTGAAATAGATAGGTTAGTTGTGTTGGTAATTGTGTAGAAATGATTGAAAGTAGGGTAGTTATATAGAAAAATGTGAAAAAATAATTAAAAAATAGGATAGTCGTGAAGAGTGAAAAGTTTTAGATTGAAAAGTTTTAACTTAACAACTTTTACTTATTACCAAACACACCCTATGTGTTACTCCCATTGAACCTATGATTTCTCCCACTGAGCTTATAGTATATGCAATCATCAACCGAATTCATTTCAAAACCGAATAAAATGATAATTTGATGAATTTTGCAATACCATTATTAGAAAACTTGCTTAAGCTAGTAGATGGATTTTTATTTAAAAACTAAAGCTCTATTATGAATGCTATCCTTATATCCATTTACTATAGCTCAAGGTCAAAACCCATTACTAAAGCCATTTATCTTGAAAGAAACTTTCAATAAAACTGAAGAGAAAATTTCTTTGTAATCTTTGCTTTCCTTTTGAGTAAAGTTCATTGCGATAAGACAAGCCTTATGCCTTTTCACTTTATACCTTTAGGTAATGGAATAGGCTGTCAAATCATCATTGTCTTTTACGAACTTAATCACGTATTTATGACAACAATCTACTTTTGAGAGTTTTTACTTTGCATTGCTTGATAAAATTACCTTCCACCATTCTAATGTCATCCTGATGTATTAGAGAAATTTGATGCAACTATCAGAAACCGCATTCTCCTTTCTCTAGTAGATCTCTTCAATGATATTTATTCTTGAGGGTGTTGAGCTTGATCATCAGGAATAATTTATTTATCAACGATGTCGTAAAGATTTCTCTTTAAAGACAGTCCCTAACCATATCTCCCCCTCAAGCTCAATATCCCCAAAGAATTGACATTTTTGGTCTTAAAAGAATTGAATGTGGGATTGTAGAATTTATATCTTAAGATTGTTCATCATATCTAATAATATTCGAATTAAAAAAAAACTAAACTAACTATTTCTGAATGAATAAGAATGATTAAATTTATTTAATACAGAAATAGAAACCAAATTCAATTAAAAGGGACAGACTCAACTGAAAACGTTTTTATTTTTAGGTAAAATGCAAATGGGGGCAATATAGTCATTTCACACATGTGAGTATGATTGAAGGTGAAACGTGAGTATGGGTAGGTGAGACAACTTATAATAAATCGTGGTACATGTTTTCTTATAGTAAATCATATGCTTTTAATAAAATGGTCGTGATCATGAATGATCTGAGACGTCTAATGTGTAACATAATCATCATAAATGATAATAGACAATTTATGCCCAAATTTTTGAACAATAAATTAGATTTATCAAAAAATATAACTGAATGAACGAAGTAATTTCGCTTATTTGATTGATTTTACAGATTTTATGGATTTTATAGATTTTATGGATTTTACAGTTTATATGCAATTCATGAGGATGATGAGTTTATAGGTTATCTATCTTCATTTTTTTCTGTTAAATGTATTTTACAGGTTATTCAAATATAGCAGAAAATGTGCATACGTAATTAACAGTTTTTAGATATTTGACAAATTTTACAGAATATATTATTTTCCTGTGTAGTCGTTTAATGATATATACAAGTTATATAGTTTTTGACATCTTAACTAAGATTGATGATATTTTATTTTTAAAAATTATATGGAAAATATAGATTTTATAGGAATACTAGAAAATCATGAACTCATGTCTACATGTTTTATGATTTTTATCAATTATTCAAATTTTGATGAACTGATCTAATGGATTTTACAAATTATTCATATAATCTGTATTAAATGTATTAGCTATCAAGTAATACCGATGTTTTTAAAAAAAATTAAGTAACACATTTTAGAATTCTATTAAATTTTAATTTAATCATTTTGTTATCGTATTATCTTAATTTACATTTTTATTTATTAAATAGATACAAAATAAACATTCTATGCTATAATTTTTTGCAATAAATACATATAATAAATCTATCGATTTAAAAGAATAGGTTAATGTGCATTTTTTTTCTAGAAATATAGTCGATGGCCTAAATTTTAAGTTTGAAAACCATTAATGCGGTGCATTTTACAATTATTTTTCTCAGCCCATGCTGTAGACCTAAAAAAATTTTAAAAAAATTCTATGTAATAAATTTGTATACAGATTTTATTAAATAATATGTTAAAATAACTCTATGTTTTTGTGCCAACAAAATTATCCACGCCAATTTCATTTAGCTTGCTATACCATTGGCCCAATGAATTATTAAAACTAAAATTATTATTTTTTGCTTGAAAGAATATTTTGTATGGAAAATGACATGGAAAAGACAGCATCCATATTGTATTACCATACAAAATCTATCACTCGAAAAATAAATTGGATAAAAATAAATTTATTTTCAACTTGATCCAAGCCTACTCTAACCCATATATAAATAAATAGGAAAAGACTTAAAAATGGGTTTAATTTGGATTCATGTTGTTTATTTACATTTTGATTTATTAAATAAGCACAAAATAAATATTATGCTTTATAATTTTTTATAATAAATACATATAATACACCTATCAATTTGGGAAAATGTGTTTATATGCACCTTTTTTATAAATATAGTCAGCGACCTAAATTTTAAATATTGAACATCGTTAACGATGTGTATTTTGTACTCATTTTTCCTAGCCCGTGCTATAGGCCAAAAAATAATTTTAATTCATTATAGACAAAGAAATAATTTTAATTTTATATGTTAAATACACTTAAATAAACAAGTGTATAAAGAAAAAAGAAAATAAAAATATTACAAATGAATTTTTGAGGTGGACTAAGCTAGGTATTTGCTTATCCCAGGCTAACAAGATTACTTCTCAATTTTAATTACTTGTCAGGTAAGTAATGCTACCTTCAATAAAAGTGGTATCGAAATTATTAAGTACCCAACAAATTATTGCACAATTTTTTTGTCATCCTGAATTGTTGAGTTGAAAATAATTATAATTGAGAAAAAATAGGAAAATATTGACATGAGAATATTATTTGATAGTAATTTGAATTATTTGTATTAGTTGTAATTATATTTTTTAACAATAGTGGTATCAAAATTTTTAAGTACTAAATAAATTAATTACACAAAGTTTATTTGGTAGTTTGTATAGTTGACCTAAAAAATAATTACATTTGAGGAAGAAATAATGTAATGTACATGCGAGAATATTATTTTACGAGTAATTTGGATTATGTTGCTAAAGTAATTTCATTTCTTAACAAGGGTAATATCAAAATTATTTAGTATCAAAAAAATTACTTGTACTTTTATTTCGTAATTCATGTTGTTGACCTAAAAAATTTATCCAGAAGAAAATATTGTAATGTTCTTTTGAGAATATTATTTAATAGATAATTGTAATGATTTGTTGCAGAAATAATTTTATTGAATAGGTACAAAACAAGCACTAAAGGCTATAATTTGTTATCATAAACTAATCAATAAAAAAGAATACATCAATATGAATCTATTATTCTTATTTTTAACATGGTTGGTAGCAAAAATTTTAAGCATTGAATAAATTAGTGAATAAATTAGTGAGTTCATTTTGCTCAATTTTTATTGCACCCTGTATCATATACAAAAAAATAATTATAATTCCATTAATAGTAATTCTCACATGAGAATTCATGATACGAAAATAAATTAAGCTGCAGCAACGAGGCTTAAGCAATGGATAATTTTAAATATTCATTATAAACATAAATTTATTTTTATTAAGGGTAGCTTACATATCATGAATGATCAAATAAATTAGTTTTAAAAACAATTTTGAGCACCATAGATCGTCGAAAATTTATACTTACAAATGAAAATTTGAATTAATACTTAAATTCAAATTTTTGTCATAGATGCACTTTTATTTGTATATCCAATAAATAATAATTTCAAATTATATTTGATAGCCCATAATATTGATTGTCATATAAATTAAGTGCATAAATTTCATTTGGCAATTGTATCAGTAAAGAAATTTAATGCTAAATAAATTAATTGGAGCGATTTAAATGGTTTGCGCAATATTCGGTAGATAGGAATTAAAATTTGAATGATACAATGTTGTCCGTGTAATAGTATGTTGTTCGTGTCTTTTAGTAATTTTTCTTTTTATATTTTACCTGCTCAAGTGTCTTTTAGAAATTTTACTTTCTATATTTTACCTGCTCAATGCTCAATATTTAACAAATTATGTCAAACTGCTTCCCAAATTTCTCGATTGGAAAGGATAAATTAGCTTTTAGTGATAACGACATCCGTTCTACATCGGGTTCCATCTCCAAAGTCGTTATAATACATTATTTCATTAATAGCTTGAGTTATAAGGGAGAGTGTCATGCGCTACCCTCCTCATGTTGCATGTTAGGGTATAACATGATTCTAAAGTTACTCATATCCATAAATGAAACTCAAATAAATCATACATCCACATGCAACCAATAATATTTGAAATGTATCTTAATCATAGCTCAAATAAATGGAATGAACAAACTGAGAATATGAACTTGTGATAGGCAACCAAGAAAAGTATCAACTCTTTTACATCCTGTTTTACAGTCATACAACCATAGAACTTCATACAACAAAAAACATAAAAATAATAAATAATAAATTTCATAAGCTCTATACATTTTCACTTATTGAATAATTAGAAAATAAGCTCTATACACAATAATTTTGTAGATTAAACTCCTATAGTTTATTCTTAATAATAATAATAAATCTTATTTTACAAATAATTCAACATATTTCTCACAAATAATTCAATAATGATAATTTATTTTAAATTTCACAAAAAATTATGGTAAAGTTGAAAGTAGATTTTATAAAACACGTGTGTAAATCAACTAATTAAGAGGAGTGAGTTTGTGTGGTGTCATGCATGAGGCAATAGGTAGGGGTTCCCTATAATAACTCTTAACTACTCTTAGCTGAAACATTAAAATTTGAAACATTGAAATTTGAATTTATCTAAAATGTAGATAACATTATAACAATAAACAAGAATCGACCACTAAGGCAAAAATGAGGTGAATTCATCAAGAGCAATGTTCTCAACATGCTATAAAGGAAACTCGATCAAAATGGATTGAATCATAAAAAGTACTGAATTCAGTCTGTCTGTCCATCAGCTTCTTTCGATTTATTTGTGTTTGGGTTAGCCAATCCAGCGATGGATCTAGGAAAATTTGAACCATAAACATTGCCCATCTTTGTACGCTTTGTTTCTAGATATTTTTGATTTTCCTTTGATGGGCGATAGCACAGGAACTCTCCCAACAACAGCCAAACCATAACCCTTCAAATCAGTACATTTAACTGGATTGTTTGTCATCAATCTCATAGTACGAACACCAATGTCCTACAAAACCAGCAATCAGAACATGGGCTACATTAGTCTTAGAATTGACAACTTCCCAAATGCTCATCTTTCTGCTGCAAAACTAAATGGTTCATCCGTTTGAGTGTGTCATATTATATCATCAAACTTGGTAAGTTAAAATAACAGTCGATTGCACTAAATGACTATCAGTGAATGCTAAATCATTGATCCAAGTGGTGAATTCAGGTTCAGTCTGGAATACTTCTCTAAAATTCACTGCATGAAAAGGATTTTCGTCGACTTTAGCATGCAAGGAATTTGACATATTCTCTATCATGACGTCTCTAAGGCCACGATTTCGCTTCTGGATTCAAGAACATCAAGAAACATACGATGATTAATTGAAGGCCAAAAAAAGTAAACACTTAACAAAAGTTAAAAAAAATTATGCTAGTGTACGCTCAATGTTTCAAAGAAACTTTCTTTTGATAAAGTAAAAAAGAAGAATTTTGAATAACCACACCTAAGCATTGGCACCCAAAACACTGGCGAGAATATATCGTTTCACCATCTTGTGGAATTCACCATAATCACTCATGGCAACCATAGATTTGTTGTTGGTGAGTAATGTCAATGCCTTTGAAAGATTCCTTGAAGAAATAGATGGATATCTGGTGACCATAGCCTTGATGATGTGTAATGTTTTGTCATTATTATGAATTCAAATTCAACTGAAATTAACACATTGCCTTTTGTCTTCACTTAAAAAATGAAGTACCCCTAAATGATCAGTATTTGTTACTATTTGATGGAGACTAACAAAGGAAGGAATAACAACAACAACAACAATAGAGGAAATATATAAATTTCTTATGGTTAAGGCTGCTAACTTTTATATTAAAACTCAAGCAATATCAATATATGCACATGACCATTATTTTAATAAAAAAGTTTGTGTTGCCCAAATATTTGTTTCATTATGTTTTATCTTGTATTATCATCTTACTTTCATGTTAACTTAATTTCTACCGTATCGTTCTTCTTGTGCATATTGCCCTAGTTGCCAAAGCTTAAAAGTAGGGAATAATTTTTTTTTAAATTAGACACCTCATATCCTTATAGATAATTTCACAAACCAAAACATTTGCTTTAGAGCTTTTAAGAAAAACGTATAAATAATACATAGTAGTACTTTTCAAACAATAGCATTAAACTAAATAGCTTTCAACTTACAGCATTTTCGCAGAACCTCCATCTCTTGAAGACAAATGAAGAGAAGTGCTTGAATAAGAAAGATAGAAGGAGAATACCTCTTTTGCAAGCTCTGTTCAATTAAGAACCACCAAAGTTGAAGTTCCAGTTTTGATGCTATAGATCGGACCATGAATCTCAGCCCATCTAGCAAATGTCTCATGGGGCTTCTTAGCTTTCAATTGAAGCAAGTTCCCTAGTAAAGGTAAGCTACCAGGAACAACTACAAAGAATAGAAAATTCAGCTTAGAAAGAATTACATCCTTTGAACCATTTCAGAAAAGACTATTTACAGCATGTTCTATTTGAAAGAGCAACATGATTTAGTTCAATCATAAAAATTAAAGTCTAAGATCAAACCAAAATGAAGTGTGCCATCCTTAATTACACAAATACAAAAGAAAAGAAAAATGAGGATATGGCTGAACAGAATACGTTGAACTTGTGCGTGCAAAGAGCTGTCTAGTTATTGTAGAAGGAACAAATTAAAATGGTAAATCATTACCATCCATCTAGTTTGAGAGCAACATAATGCAACACATATCATAAGATTCTCATAAACAGATTCTCCTAATCATCCATAGCAAGCCTCTATCTAAAACTATTTGATTCATAAAATTTAACGGAAGAGAAGGCTATAATAAAATAATTCATCATTTTAAAATCATCTGCATGGATGTTTCATTATTTTGTGCTACAAAAATGGAAAGATGCTCGCTTGGGTAGAGACTTGCATATGTCGAATCGTCTTCTTGTAGAGATACTCAAGAATACATGTAAGCATATATTGTAGTTGAAAAGCTATACAACAAAACACCCAACAAATGCCTACATGAATATATATATATATGTGTGAGGTGAAAAATACCGGGTGGGAGATTCGAGGTACATCTTTTGCCCACGAGAATCTTTCGAATGAGGAGAAGCATGAAGAATCCCAAGGAAATTGCAGCGGCCAAAGGGAAAACTGAGAAGGTCTCCAAAAGAGAAAATAGAGCCATTTTTGTTGGGGACTTGATGAAGTTGGAGCTGCACCACTGGAAAATATAAGTGTCCCGTTCCATCGGGTGTTAATTCATGACTAGTACAAAACATGATGGTGACTTATAAATCAAGCCCACTTGGCATACACTTAAAATATTAGTTTCTAAATACTGTTGTTGTATTTTTTGTGTCATTATTTTAATCTTGAAAATTTTCGTTTTATCCTTTTTAGACATTTTCGACAAATTTCCA
Source organism: Annona cherimola (assembly GCA_030490835.1). Taxonomy (NCBI): domain Eukaryota; kingdom Viridiplantae; phylum Streptophyta; class Magnoliopsida; order Magnoliales; family Annonaceae; genus Annona; species Annona cherimola. Next base: position 41,010,622 of record CM059977.1, on the reverse strand, counting down.
AATGCACCATTATATCTTGTGTTTGGAAAGATATAAAAATAATAGTAATGTTGAAATCGAAAAAATTTGAAAAATAAAGAGAGTGATATGATATATTGGAGTCGTGGTTAGGAGTAAACACGACAGGGAAATCACCTTTAGCAATGATAAAAAAATCATTGCCAATTCATTGCTATAGGCCTGGTGCTAAAAAGAATCAGCAATGACGTTTCATATTGTTGCTCCTAAATAAACTCAACATCTTAGCACGATTGTATTTCGTTGCTGAGGCCCTGCTCTATTGTGTCACTAAAACTAGACTTCATCCCCATTTTTAAATTAAATTAAAAAATTGGGACAATCAAATTCTAATCGAGTCATAATAAAATAGGTAATTAAATGTTTAATTCAAACATATCAACCACAATACAATTTCAATCACCAAAAAATTCACTATAAAAATTTTCTAAAAATGCAAACAAGTTCGCAACAAAATTTGTTTGAAAAATATAAGTTTGAATTGGACAGCATTGGTACAAAAACCAGATAAAAAGAAGTAACCAAACCAAATATCGTTTCCTCATGGTTAGCTACTTTTAGTTTACATACACAATCCTTTTAAGAGTGTTTCCACTAGCCATCAAAAAATTTCATTGAATAATAAAACCTAAGTCTCATACTCATAGTGATCATTTATCAAAAACGACCATGGTTATCAAATGTTTGAACAACCGGGATCAGTTTACTTACAATGCTTGATTGACATTCATAAAAAGTATCTAATGAATTATGAGTTCAATAGATCCTGTTTAGCATAAAAACGGATCTTCCTTGCTCATTATCAGATACTAGCTTATTTACAAATCTCGTATTCGTATAGGACTAATAGTTCTCATTTTCCATCTCATCCTCACGCAAAACCAATACTTTTTGTGTTTCTCTCAGTCCTATCCCCTTCTAGGAATATTTTAGTGATAGGTTCTCAAGGACTTGGATGATCTTGTTTGGTTAAATACCTAGCGGAAAGCTCTTTTTTCCCTTTCATTATGTTATCTACGAATGAGATGCGGAATGACATGCCTGACTACTTTATAACTGACGATGATGAAATAGATGAGTTTGAGGACAACTTTTTTAATTTTTTAAATAATTAAGATTTTGATTATGACAATTTTGATAATGTTGGCGATATCAGTGCTGGCTTTGATTTTGATAGGGGGCTGCTGACAACTATGACAGAAGCGCTAGCTTTCTATGCGTGGTCGACAACAGCAGAGAGTGCCCCGTTTGATACCACCTTCCAATTACAATTAATTCGATTACAATTAGGGGGAAAATTCGCCTAAAAATTCAAATAATTGATGCCTGAACATTTATAATTTTTAATAACTCATAAGAAACTTAGCATACAAAAAGGAATCAATGCAGAAAGCCAGGACTACTTATCTTGCATGTAGTTTGAACATATGGAGATTTTCTAGACAAGGCAACTTGTCAAAGAAAAACGACATCTGATGTGAGCATCACATCCTCTCATAGTCAAGCAGAGCTATTATCTAAATGTAGTAGTCAAAGACATGAACCAACATAAAAAGTTGAGTTCACAACCATTGATCCAATTGCATAGCATAAAGGGCAAGGGAAATGCCAGTTAAACTCAGTAAAAGCAATAAAGATTGACAATACTGCAATACGGAATATATTACAGTTATAAAAAAGAGTGTGTGTGTATATATATATATCCATGTACGATATTGCAGTACAAGAAACACTCCATATGGAGGAAAGTCAATCTTTGATTATTATTATGATAGACTTGTTCTTCCTTGTGTCATTAGCTCACGGTACTTCAGACTTATATTTGAATATGCTCCTTTTCCCTCTTCTTGCTATATGATGTAACATCTAAAAGATAAACAGAAATGTCCAAATGATTGTATTACCTTCACATAAGATTACCTATCTATTTTATTTTCAAGGAAAACTTATGCATTGGTTGACATTATACCATGCCACAGACATCACCTTGACATTGCACAAAAGAAAAAAGAGGGGAATTGTTTGAGAATTCATCTCTGCTACTCCAACATTCCAATACTAGGAACCTCACATAGGAGGTTGCAAAGGATTATATCTCAAGTAGGCACAAAATAACAAAATGAGAAAATAACACATGAAAAACTCCATTAACATCAAAATGAAAATAGCTATCATACTTTTATTTGCGCCTTTCCGGACGAGGTTGGCACTTCAACTTTGCCTCCAAGAAGAGCTTGTCAAATTGAAGCCAAAAAAAATGTCTCATGTTGCTGGAAGCTAATTTGTACAAGTTTTGAAATTTCTAATGATTGAATGATCTATATTGAATAGAATTTTTTCTAGAAGGATATCAAAATTTTATTAAGCATGGGCTTCATTTCCCATATATTGCAGCAAATAAGAATAAAAAAGGAACAAAATCATAATTTTGAAGTATTCTGTTACATAAATGCCTATTTTGTAGCAATATCATCCGAAAAAACACAGCATTATTTTAGCACTGTACCTTGTCCCTAAACTTATTGTGATAAAATTTTCGATAGCCATTTCTTTCTTCCCTTTTTACCCCACTTCCCATGTCATTCAGTCTTAGTTCATACATCTTGGACAAAACAAAACATCACAAGACGTCAAAATGTGTGAATACTGATGGAAGAAAAGGCAAGAGATCATCTGTAAACACACAAAACCAAACCTCAAAAGGATCTTCCCAAGATTGAGACCAAGAAGATATCTATATAAAATGATCATTCACCATGGGACACAACAAGCATCCTAAATAGAGAGAAAAGTCACGTGTTGTTTCCACTCCACATAAACCATACAAAATTTAGAATTTGGAGATGGGTGTCGCTACCAAAATTTGAGGAAAAATTGGAAAACAAAATAATTCAGGACTGGTCAGCATTAGAGATTCCGAGGGGCTTAGTTATGCAAAGGGAAGGGTTTAGGCACCCATTTGCACCCCAAAAATGGGTTCCCATAGGTGTTTGTTGGTTCTCCTTTTATTGAAGCAGATTTTTCATTGTATTTTGGTTGGTTTAGAAAATTTCTGACAGTTTTGTGGGCTGTAAAAGTTGATTTCCATGAATGAATGCAAAGGTAACTCTCAACGTGATTCTATTTCAGCAATGTTTATGGAAGCACAAGAAGGATTTACAGACAATTCCAACAAATCTGCAATAAAACACTTTTTTCCATTCAAACGTCCCATTCCAAACTTTCGAAAGATCACAACCCTTTTTATCCATGGATTCCAGCTATACAGATTTCCATACCTCAGATTACAAAATGAAAAATGTGTATCCAAATTCCAATGAACCTTTTGACAAAATCCAACAATGCAGATTTTCATACTTCACTCACCTTTTTTTCACAAAGACAGCAATGTAACCATATAACATGAACCAGATTCACAGAATTTCCCACGATGTCCATGTTACGCTGATTACAATTAGATCACAGATTATCTGACCACTGACGTGAAAATTGGGAGCTGGAAAATATATAAATGCATAGGTAAAATTGACCAAAGATGAAACAATGTATATGTAGATGTATAATTTTTTTTCAAAAAGCAGATTATCAAAGATCATGGGTAACAATCTATCTGATTCAGATGCAGTTTATACAATAGCAGATATGACCAACCTATTCTTGATCCAAATACACCAAGAACCCGATAACTAATTATGCCAAAGCAAAAATGGAAACAAGAAAGGATATCATGCAGGCTAAGGAAGATGCAACCATTTATGCACGAAGCAGATTTTTATTTCATTCACTTATTCCAAAGTAAATGGAACAATTTCCTTCAATGCGGAAATGCAGATGTAATCAATTGAAAGAAAGCATTCTCTGCTTATTCCAATTACGATATCATGATGAAAACAGGGATTCCACTAAACACATTAAAGAAAACAAAAACTAATTAATCTAACCAATCCAAATGGATAATATGTAGCCAATTTTTTTTACAAACATAAACCCAAACCATCAAGATTGCAAAACTAATTTTCCAAACAAACTAAATAAGCAGAACACTAGATAAATTGAAAAATGAGAAATAGAGATGAGACTCGTATGCAGATCATTCATAAACTGAGACTATGCGCAGCATGCTGAGAATGAAAGGAAAAAAAAATCAGATGATCGATCTTAGTTCAAAACATGAGAGAAAAGTGCATCTATGTCGCAAATAAATCTGAACAGATGAGTAGAGAAAAGAAAGCAGAAATCAAAAAAGAAAAAAAAAACACTTACAGATTGGCCAAAATAGTTTCGAGTAATGAGCGAGAATGAAATGACTCACGCCAATCATCCAAAACTAATGTGAAGCCAAACATAATTCACAGGTCGAGAAATTCTAAGCAAACAGATAGATTAAACGGTTCATCCAACGCCAATTTTAAATTGGCTTATTGCATGCTGAAAATAAAAACAGGGACGGGACTCATCTATGACCTGCTTGGAAATGGAGGCCAAGAACAACATGCTGAGGATGAAAATCAGTTCACAGATCTGAGTTCAAAGCATGAAAACTAAGATACATCCCTGCAATATTCAGATTCGTGCAGATAATTTAAGAACAGCAAAATAAAAGCAGACATTAAAATGAAATGGAAACATCTCCATTTGGACCAGGAAGAGAATTCAACAACCGATAAGGAGGAACTAAATTATTCCAATCATTCAACAGATGAAGATTAGAGAGAGAGAGAGAGAGAACAAGTAGAAATCAAAAGCAGACAGAATATGGTTCTGCTATTTTCTCAGCGCCAATGTAGATGGATTTATTCCATGCATAACTTCGTATAAGCAAAAATAGAAAGCCGATTTTTCAAGACAGGTCAAAGACACGAAATCAGATGCACATAAACAGCACAGTAAGGACGAGTTCGAGCTTACCAAACATGGGAAACCAAGTGAGAAGTGAAATAACCAAACAGATAATGCGTAGCAACCCCGATTCCATGTACATGAACTTAAAACAATAAGCACAACATATATATATATATATTCAAGGACCGATTTTAGCAAATCCTCTTCTGCGATCCCCCCTTGCGATCTCTCCTTCTCTCCGGCGACGGCGACTGGGGAAGCTTTCTCTCCTGTCGACGCAAGTCCTCTCTCTCCTGTCGACGAAAGTCCCTTACGGGGAAGCTATTCAATTCCACATTTCCTACACGCAAGTATACATGCGCCCGTAATTTTCATCTTCCAATTTTACCCTAGCGAATCTCAACCGTCCATCTTAAATCGACGGTAGATGTGGCATTTGCACATTAAGCAAACGTGAAAACATTTGCAGTGAAACCGGACTCCAATTAAAAATGGTATCATATGTCTTTTTTTAAAAAATTCAAATAAAACTGAGTTTTTAATAATAACAACTTAAATATCCATATAGCCTTAATAGTATCTGATTTGCTATCGCCTCCATCGATGAATCTTTTATCATTATTTGATCTTTTAGCAACTCAAGTAACCCTGCATGGACACTCTTATATGAATAGCAACACCAAATCTATTCATAAAAATGTGTTTTGGGTCTAAGGCTAAATTAACCCCTGAACAAACCAAATTGAAAAATGTACCCTTATTGGTACAATTCTCCTCTATGTGTCCAAAAGCCTATCAAAAGTAATAGCCAAATTTCTTATTTGGTTTCTTTTGTATTGGACCACCCGTGGTTTCTTTATCATTTTCCATGTCCTTATAGGTACTTACCAAGTGATTACTTTTAGTCTTTTCTTACTTCAACTTATTCTCTTTTTGCACACAATAAAAATAAGCTCATTAAGAGGTCATTTATCTTTTTGTCCGTCATAATTAACTTTAAACTGACTAAATTGTATTAAGGAGAATCAAAATTAAATGCATAAGTAAATCGACTTTAACCTTAGTGCCTTTAGTTTCAAAGTAAGAAGAGATAAGTACTCCCTTATATTTCCTTTAACCTTATACCTTACGAAATCAAGTTCGACCAAATCATACTTATTTCAGCTTTATTACTTTTAGTAATACTTTAGAATTTTCTTAATATAAATTTTAGCATTAGTTACCTTTTCGGACATGATACCCCCTTGAAAGTTTCTAAAATTTTATATTTTATAATCATGAAACTCATGCAATTTGAACAACCTCGCTTCTCAAAGTTTCAATTTTTTCTCATTAGAACTTTTAACCGCAAGAGTAGTGAATTGTTCAATCCTTACTGCAAGGTTTAGATTCATAATCCTAAGAATGATCATAATATTTTATTTTTATTACTTCAACATGAAAACAAAATAAATATTGGCAGATATAACACAAGCAAACAAAATTAACCAAAAATTAAACAAAATAATATGTTCACGTAAATTTTATATAGAACTTTAGCAATTCAAATAATGGTAGAGCTCATCACAAGATATCTAGCACAACATTAATACTTAGTCTTTGGACAAAAGTATTAATTTGTAAGTGGTACTCTTGGTGTATTAATCAAATATTAATAATAAAGTCGTGTCAAACAATAAGCCTTTCTTTGGACCGACTATTGTTCACATGGAATGCCTGATAATTATCATATATTTATCACCGCATGTGTCTATGTAATCTGGCCAAATATTAACTTTCCTTTGGGCCGATTAATATCCGCATTAATTACATATCCATAATATTTTGGTGTAGTAATCAAATATTAACAATAAAATCCTGTCAAACAATAAGTCTTTCTTTGGACCGACTTGTTATTCACGTGGAGTACTAAATAATTGTTACATATTTATTACCACGAGTGTGTATGTAATTCGGCCAAATATTAATCTTCCTTTGGGCCAATGAATATTTGCGTGAATTACATATACACAATTATCTTAATGTCTTAAAAATAAATCAACCCACACAAGATAGGCTACTTTTGGTAGCATATTGTTTCAATCAATTTATTTTAAAACATTAGACATCCATAAAAATACTTGTACCATTATTTGAATTTAATAAAAAGTCCAAAATATTGAACTTATTTCTGAATTCCAAACATAAAAACTTTTGCATGATAATAGGTCAATTTGAATTTAAACATTCAAAGATCTAAAATTGAATTTTGCACAACAACAGGTTAATTTACAATTTTAATAGAAAGCAACAAATTACGAATACATGAAAATTAGACATAAATTGCTTTCTAAATATTCATAAACTAACTATATGAATTAGTTGCACATATAATTCAAAAATTGCATGCATATATGTAAATTTCACTAAATTAATATTTTTGGACCTATTTAGCTTAATCAGACCCTTCCATTTGATCCAAAATGTCTAAAAATATAGAAAATCACATTAGATCGTCCAAATCGGATACCGAAATCATAAAATATGATAAAAATACTGTGGACGACTATTAGGATGCCACGTGTCCAGCAGGAATGGGGCCTTATGTAATTATTGGGCTGAGCCTAACTGGAATGGGCTTGTAGACTGGGCTTGGCTTTTGGGTTGAAACTTGATTGGGCTGCTTGGGCTGCTTCCGCCAGGGCTTGTGAAATAAGCCCGCCTAGGCCCAAATAGTAAATGCTTTGTGGGCCCGAACAGATGGACATGGGCTAGAAAACAAAAGGGCCCACTGCTTCAGGCATCCAAGCCCGTTAGAACGCAGGCTCAAGCCCATGTGCAAAAATGGCTGTTTCGCAAATTTCGAACATTGGAACCCTTTTGCAAAAATAATTTCTGTTCAAGGGGTTTTGTGCAGAATCGTTTTAAAAGGGCTGATGTGCAAATATTCTTTTGCATCTTCTTCCTAAGCCAACGAACCAGGAACCCTAGCCTATTAGTACAAAGATTAACTAACTAGTTTAGAAAAAAATAAAAAACAAATAAGAACCTGAGATAAAAATAAATAAAAAAGTAAAATAAAAAAAATAAAATAAAAAAATAAAATAAAAAATGAAATAAAAAATAAAATTAAAAATAATAAAAATAGATAGAGAAAAAAAAGGAAGTAGAAAGAGAAAAAGAATAGATAAACCAAATAGAGAAAAAAAACAAAGTAAGTATCTCAATACAAAATTTAAAGTAATGCCGAACTCCCCGGCAATAGCGCCAAAATACTTGTTTGCAATCTCATCGCAAGTGCACGGGTCGTAGATTGTAGTATATAAATTATCGATCCAAAGGAAATTCGGCACTATAAACTTTGCTTTTAAACGCTTTCATGTCGAATATAAAATGAAATAGAATAGTAAGAAGATAATATAGTAAATAAAATGGAAAATAAATAGAAAAATTGGGAAGAGAATATTGAAAATTATAATGAGTAGAGAAAACGAGAGTGTGAGTACCTAGGGTTTAGGATTTCACTTGTGTCTTTTGCAACGGGTAGTGGTGTAATGATTTAATCTGGATATTGTTTGTTAAAGGAGCATATACCATAATTTATCCTTGCACCTTCTCTCGAAACCTACAAGGCGTACCCTAATTTTCTTAACCACCTATTCTCATGAGATTAAGTTAATTAGAATCCATTAAGTTTTGTGGTTTATTCATGAAATTCCTCAAGGTCATCATGCTTATTCTCATGATTTTAGATTTCTAGATTTAATATCTTGATTATCATATATTAGGTTTCCACCTCTCGGTTCCATCACCTAATATATGAAATTATGCTAAAGTACGGATCCATGTACAAAGCAAGCATTAAAATCACAAGATATTAAATTAACAACAATATCCGCCATAAATAAATTTAAAAACCCACACAACGCTACATTGTACGCATTCTACATCCTAAACCCTAGATTTAGGGTTTAGCCAAGCATGTTTAAGTCTAAAATAAAATTAAAATTAAAATCCATCTTAAACAAGACAATTAAATTAAAAAAGAAAAGATAGAAAAGCTTATTGGTTTGAAGCCCCGATTGTGTGTCGGCCGCTCCACGCAACTCGTCAGTCCGCCTTTTGCCCGTGATCTCATCCTTACTCTCTCTCTCTCTTTCTCTTTAAATTTCTCTTCAATTTGTCGCTGGAATTTTTCTTGCTCCAAATTCTTTCCCCCCCCTCCATTCCTATGAAACCACCGATTTATAAGGAGTCCGGTTTCACTGCAAATGTTTTCACGCTTGCTGAAAGTGCAAATGCCATATCTATCGTCCATTTCAAACGTCCGGTTTAGATTCGATGGGGCAAAATTGGAAAGTATGCTACCACAGTCGCGTGCATACTCGCTGCATGTATGTTGCCCATTAGCTTCCTGAAGAAGCTGCCTGTTTAGACTTTAGACGGGAGAGAGAGTGACTGAGAAGAGGAGGGAGCGACTGAGAAGAGGCAGACAGAAGAGGAGAAGCCAGGAAGAGCAGAAGTGGAGAGGAGCTAGGTTTCCAACACGCTTCCACCGTCGCCGTCGCCTATGGCTATAAATGTTGGTCGCTGTGGCTCTGTTACGGGAGAAGAGGAGAGCTTGGAAGAGCCACCAGATCTCGCTGTCGACGACTAAGGTGAGCTAGAAAGCGATGGATTTTTTCATTTATTATATTCCACATCTAAACAGTCGCGATTTGAAATTTTAATGCGACATTGTGCATCTACCGTTCATCTGTTAGCTATTCGATCGGAAGACGCAACTGGAACGGTGACTGCTGATTTTATTTGCAAGATACTAGAGGTGAAGCCATGGATGGATGCAGATGCGATGCGGGGCGAGCTTGGATAGGTTGGAAAAATGGCAGATGCAGGATTTCTTTAATCGGTGGCTGTAAATCCACTAGTTTTTCCTGTTCGGTTGGACGTTTCCGTTACTTGATTCATGCTCATGTGCAGATTAGATTGGGGATGGATTGTAGTTGCTGATCGCAGTTGATGAAGGTGGTAAGCAGAAGCAATCGAATTTGTTGAAGCTGGCAGAAATTTGCTAGATTTCTTGGCCAATCGATCCATGTCGTTGCTGCCGGATTTTGCTGAAGGAAAAGGCAGACATTGATGGACGATTTGGGGAAGACAGTGGAGATTTTAATGGCTGTTGGTTGGATTGTTCCTGCCGACAACGATGCTATGCAGGTGGAGTTGAGATGTGGTCGGAGCAGGGGTGGTGGAAACAGACCCGCAGCTGATAAATTTTAGTCTATTGAAAAATCGCTGTAGATAAATTTCAGATCTATGATCTAATCTTCATCTTCTGCATGTTGTCGCCCCTATTTTTGTTTTTTTTCGTGTATTTGGTTTTTCCAGCACATTGCTCGTTTGAGTATGTTTCATCTGAGTGAGTTTGTTTCAACAGAGATGGCAGTGGGATTTGGTGAGCACGACGACGGGCAGCAAGTCCGCCGGATTTTATGCAGTGATTGTGGTTTTCTCTCGCCATCGTCAGGGATGGGTGTCTCGCATGGTGGAGGCAGCTTTGGCGAGGAAGATCGGATGAGTTTCTCACTGGCAAGCATGCATGTTCAATTGGGGAAGAAGGCATTTGGTATGGCGTAGCGGCGATGTACAACAATCTGTGCATGTGCAGCCACATATGATGTTGATTGATTTTGCAATTTTGTTGTAATTTTAATTACCCAACATACGCTTGTTTTTGGAATAAATTAATATAATTATTCATAAATTAATCTTCTTAGTATAATTATCCATAAATTAATCTTCTTGCATTATTATTATTATTATATAAATTTGAGTATATTTATTTTTGGACAAATGATATAGATATGGAATAAAATATGTGCAAGTAACTTATTTGATATTTTATAATTTCGATAACACTACTATCGAAAGTAAAATTATTTCTGTGACAAATAATTAAAGTCACTTGTTAAATAATGTTCTCACATAAACACTGCACTATTTTCTTTTGGATTAAAATTAGTTCTGGGTCAACGACTTAAGGTGCAAAATAAAATCTGTGCAAGTGATTTATTTGGTGCTTAATAGTTTAAATACTACCCCTCTTAAAAAATAAAAAATTACTTTACCGACAAAATCCAAATTACCTAAAAATAATATTCACGTGTGGATACTATATTATTTTTTTTCTCAATTATAGTTATTTTCGGGCCAAACATCTGGACTGTCGAATAAAATTTGTGCAATTAAGTTATTTGGTGCTTAAAATTTTCCCTATAAAAATATAATTATATTTTTTAATAATTCTGAAATCAACAAAGAAAATAAATTTATTTTCATCCAATTTATTTTTCGAGTGATAGATTTTGTATGGTACTACAACATGGATGCTGTCTTTTCCATGTCATTTTCCATACAAAATATTCTTTCAAGCAAAAAATAATAATTTTAGTTTTAATAATTCATTGGGCCAATGGTATAGCAAGCTAAATGAAATTGGCGCGGATAATTTTATTGGCACAAAAATATAGAGTTATTTTAACATACAACATAAACAATCAAACTCATCATTACAATTTTTCTAAAATAAATTTATCTATAAAATTCTTAAAATACAAATATGAAGCATAACTATAAAAGAAATTTAAAAACTTGATTTTTAAATAAGTATAGATAAAAGTTCAATGATTCATTTCAATATATAATTTTTCAAATCATTACATACTATAATATATTTAAAATTTCAAATTTTTAGATGAAAAATTATTCCACACAACTTTAGAAATCTAAGTATTAGATGAATTTAAAAAAGAACAATTGTATATCAAAATTAAAACCGTAAAATTTACATTAAATACGTGAAGAACATTTATATCATATATTTAAATATATAAAACTCAAACCAATTATGTGGAGAATGATGCTAAAAAATTTTCTGTATTACTATAATAAATTATTCATCATAACTATTACTGATGCATATAATCTATTATCTAAATACTAATGTATGTTAGTAGATTTTCATAGCATAAACTCCAAAATAATTATGACAATATATGTTTCAATCTAGATTGAACTACGAAATAATTTCATACATTATTTTTGGGTCTAAAAAATTAATTTAGCATTTAACAACATTTTTTCATTAATCTAATTATTAGATTGTGAATTCCTGCTTCATTAAAAATATCTAGTCATAGCATGCAAAGCAATCAGGAATGATGCGTACTTTTAGAAACTCCGAAATTATATTTTCTTCAGACTAACCATTAAACGCTCTTGATTAGAACTATTCTTATGATAACTAGTTTAAATTCAACATTATATAAAATTCTTATCAAAGTTTTATACAAATTCTTTATTTTTTGAGGTGACATATAAAATTCGTGCCGTTAATTTATTTTTTGATTTATTTCATTTCTTTATTTTTTTTCGTTGTAAATTCGTGCCGTTAATTTATTATTTTTATGTTCATTTATTTACTTTTATGCAGTTGTAAATTTTATATGATTTACACAAAAAATAAATCATTTCAAATTTGTGTCATTTTATTCTAAGTTTAATGGTATGAGATGACAAATTAATGTAAATCATAGGAGACATAATAAAGGTGGCAACGATCATTTATTTACTTTCTGATACCACCTATTATAAATTAAATTTCTCTTTATGAGAAATAATAAAAATACACACAAGCATTACAAGATTTGTTCATTTTTTGGTCAAAATATGAGGTTAAAAAAAGGTGCATAATGAGTAAGGGGACAAGTTTTATGTTGACCATGATTAATATATTTGTTTATTACATAAACATATAATTTATACATTTACGGATAAATAAAAGTATATTAATTACGGATAAATAAACATATAAAAGTATACGTATAATTACTACCTTTCCAATAAATAAAAGCATAAATATTTATTAGTGACTTATTAAATATATTAATTACGTAAAATATCTAATTATTGGATTTGTTTATATTTTAATAAGAATCTATATTTATATTTTAGTATATTTTCGTATTACATTTACGGATAATATATTTCATATAAATTTTATGAACAATCTATAAAATCCATCAAATCCATCATATTAGTACATCTGTTTACGATTACTCTATAAAATTCATAAATCAAGTAAATATTAGTTTACGATTTTGCATAATTCTTGTAAAATCTGTGTTGTCCATCTAATTGGTGAAAATGAAATGTCATCAATTCTATTTTAGCTGTTAAAACTGTATAACTGGTTTATCGTATCAAATGAATACGTATCAAAATCATTTAGTCTATAAAACTCGTAAAATTTATAAATTTCATATGCGCTGTATCCGTGAAACTCGAATAACCTGTAAAATTTATTTCATTGGAAAAATGAATACAAGATTATCAGTGGAACACATCATTCCCATAAATTTCATAAAAACTGTAAAAGCCGTAAAATCTGTAAAATCTATATCAACGGTCAAACAAGCTAAATTATATCAGTCGTTCAAATTTATTTCTTTAAATAAAACTATTCTTAATTTTATAATTTCAATCCTACATTACAGATTATAATTTAGAATGAATATCATTCAATTTAACGTTGGGGATCACTCATCATCTATACTAATTTATTAAAATCATGTGAATAATCATAAAAATACATGCACCTCAAAGTGTTATAATTTAATTCACCTACCCCTACTCACGGTTTACCCACATTTCTACTCTCATGCTATGAAATTACCTTTTTGCCCTCATTTACATTTCATGCAAAAGTGCAAACGTTTGCATTTGAACCCGCCTCATTTATAAGTGGTGCTTTGCATTAACTGCCCATTGCGTACTCTGGTTGTACCTGCGCAATTCGCATCTGACGTGGATAGCTAGCTATCTTTGATTGCGCATCAACTTTGATTGTGCATCAAAATCCGCTTGGGCAAAGACCTTCTAAGGCGGTTGATTTTCTGGATGGCTGCATTAGTTTGGATGGGTGGTGATATTGGCTGAATGAAAACAAATCAACGACTTGGATTTGCATTGAATGAACGGTGTTAGTTACATGCATGAGTTTGCTGAAATTCTGGATGTTGATTTAATAGCTGCTGAATTATCAAATGCATGGCTGAATTTTAAATCTGGGAGAGGGATGGTGCTGATTTGCTGGCCGTTGATTTGCATGGATTTCAGAAATGGACAGATAGAACTGAATTATCTAGTCATGAATTTCTGCATGGGATTTTGACGGATTAGATTAATTTGAGGCTGAATTAAAAAATGAACGGCTGATTTTTGATGGAGATTAATGGACGGTGCAGATCTAGATTATTGGACAGCTTGGATGGTTGGCATTTTCTGGGTGCTTTGATTTGGCAGGATTTTGCATGTTTAGCTGCTAAATTTGAAACCGTTGATTTGGTTAAATCTTGCAATCAGAAATTGCTGAACGGTCTTGAATTAATCTGCTTGGATTGGACATCAATGTCTGGACAGCATGTTGGACAGTGGAGATGGGATCACTGGGTGGGCCAGTTTGTTTGCATGAATTTCAACGGATGGAATTTCACATATGCTGATCACGTGATTTAATTGGCGGGCCCCATGGTTGGAATTATTTGGGCGGTCTGAATTGCTTTGAATGCTTGGGCGAAAAATCTGGACGGTAGAAATAATGCATGGTTTAGATTTGAATTACCGAATGGCAAAATTTCTAGTGGGGTCCACATCAACGGTCTTGATGACAGATTCTTAGGCGGCTGCTTGGATGGAGAATGTACGGTCCAGATTGATATACTGGTTTGATGGACGGCTAAGGGCGGTGATGGCAAGGCTGAAATTTTTAGCTTTTAATTTCTGGTTTAATTGGACGGTTGTAATTGATTGGACGATCTGGAGGGTGGAGATGCTGCTGATTTTCTGGTTTTGTGGACGGCTGTGATGGGATGATTGAAAGAAAATCTGGACGACTATGATTTTCAGATAGGCGGATGGCTTGGATTTATTTTGACGGGCTAAGAATCTGGACGTTTCAGCATAGGATTTACGGCCTGGATGGTTTGGATTCTTTCCGACGGCTGATTAGACGTCCCTAATCAGATGGACGGCTGGGATTTAGAATGGGTGGGATGTGATTTTCTGGACAGTCAAATCGGATGCAAAATTCTAGATGGCCTGGATCATTTAATTTGCTGCTGGATCATGTGATCGACCTAATGGATGATTGGTGGACTCCACTGCTTGGATTTACAAATCTGCATAAAAATATTTAAATGATTAATTAATCAAAAACCATTAGTGGGTTATCACTATAAAAATTATTTCAAGCCCATTTAATTTCATGACAACAATTAAAATGTAATTTCAAGCCAAAAGATTACAAAAATTATTTAAATAACTTGAAATTAATATTTAATGCCCAAATGTTGCAAAATCGCATTTTAGAGTAAATTTCACATTAAACTCAATTAATTACCCACCAAATTGGTATAAATGTCCCCAAAATATATTATTAATTTCCAATAATCAATTAGTTGAAACCCTAGCCGCCGCCACCCATCGCCCGTGCTGCCACCCGCTACGCTGCCCATGCAATGCCACTGCCTCTGCCGGCCACCGCATCGTCGCCTGTTGCCATCACATCCAGTTGCCTCTTCTCCGGCTTCAGCTTCTCCGGCACAGCACAGGCTAGCAACAGCTTCTCGCTTGCACGGTCTTCTCTGGCAAACAACGCTGTCTAGTAGCAGCGCCGCCCGGCTGCCGCCGCGGATCGCCGAATCGTTGCAGCTGCCCCGATGCCGTGCCGCCCCTGATGCTATTGCCGTCCCGACACCGCGTCTAAACCGGATGGGTTTTTCCCGGCAACTAGTGATCATGGCCTATTTCAGACTATATTTGCGTGTTAGTCTGAGAGATTAGGCTTAGTCTGTATCCATTTAGCTTAATTTTCACTCGCTTTACATTTTAGGAGCATTATTTATTTTTTAGGCATTTTTAGCATTAATTAGGCATTTTTAATTTATTTACTTAGTTTATTCATCTTTTGTAGGAAGGACGGACTATATAAAGGCATGCAAGCGAGTCGAATGCAAAGTGGAACCAAGTCCAGGAGCAGTGGGATGGCGCCCAGGCGCCACATTAGTAATAGGCAGACCATTCCAGATGGGTTGTGAAGTCACATGAGAGAGATTGCTTCTAGGGAGCTGGTGCCCACTATACCAACACGTAGATCAGCATAGCAAGGTTTTTGAAGCCACAAGTCACAACTGCTTCCAGGGAGTTGGCGCCTAGGCATGAATTACTAGGGTTTGCAGAAAAGTTCCAACTTGCCCAGCACACAGAGAGTTGGTGCCTAGGAGCCAATACGCATCCGTATGAGCAAATTTCAGTGCGTGTGTTGCGCAATTCAACTCTATAAACAGCTCCTAGGGGTTTGCGTGCGAGAGAGGGAGGGAGAGAGCCCAGAAACGGAATTCCACATAAGAGAAAGACGAAATTGCGATTCAAAGCACATATTAAAGAGAGGATTCAACTCTGTTGGTGGAAGCCGCCGGAAAATCAGTTTTCTCTTATTCTTTCTATTTTTCTTTCTCTACTTCCATGGATACTTTTAATTTGGATGTAGTGGATGTTATGATCATGTCTTCGAACTAAACATCCATTAGATGGATAGTTAGGATGAATTGAATTCTAATCTATATTGTCTTGGTTCTTTAAAATTCAGGAATGAATATTTGATTTTATATATTATTGTGTATGGTTTACCTTTGCATGTGTGATTCTAATGCTTTTTACAAGATTAGCTACCTTGTAAGATGATTTAATTGCTTGATTTATCCTTGGAAGAGGAAAATCTCTGCTAGATCCATGTGCAAGGCATAGGTTTCCACTTGGTTAAGGGGAATTGTTTAACGGATAGGAATATACCGTTGAACCCTGTGTAGTCACTAAATAGGTTATGAACTTATCAATTTCACTTTATTTAATAGCATGGGAACATAACAATTGAATAAGGTGTAATTAGCTTTATAAAGATTATTGAACTTGGGCTAGTAAATTCATACACAATCCAATGAAAATGAACCAATGCAATATAAATTAGATTCAAGGATTCCGAGCTATCCATCTGTCATCCCTGATTGTTAAACCCGTTTCTAGTATTCCAGCGATTCCATGAACTCTACTCTGATTTCTTGTTGAATTTGTTAGTTTTAGTTTTAAATTCAAACTCAGAATTCTCTACCCATTGAAAACAGTTAAACTGATTAATAATTTTTCTTAAACAATTCCTCGTGGGAACGATACTCTACTCACTCTTTATTATTTGACACGGCATGTATACTTGCGTAAATAGCGAGCATTTTAATTGACATATACGTAGCTCGTCAACTAGCCTCCACCTGTCCCCACCGTCAACGACGTCAAGCCACTGCTCCAGCCGTAGCTTCCGTATCCAACAACAATCCAGCCATTGGCATCTGGCATCATGGCAACAGCAACAGATCTGTACATCTAAGCTTCTGTTTGGATTTCATGGAGATGAACAACGACGTGGTTTGCAATAATGGAGGTGAGTCTTCTCATATGGCAGCGTATATTTCTACTAATGAGGAGGAAGATTGAAGGCGTGCGATAATTATTGGTGGCATTCCTGTTATCTGAGACGAAGAGGGTATCCTGTCACCAGCTATTTTTCATGTTCTAAGTCAGTAGACGATGAGATTCCAATGTGCTTCATCACTCTAAGTGCTGAAATAACACATCATACCGGATGATCGGATCAGATCATCTGATAAATGGCCATTGGCAGCCATCGTTAAGCCGTTTGCCATGTGTGCATGAAATTTCATTTGGAGAAGATGATGGAGCACCATATGCTTTTCTATTCATGCACATGCCTATCTCTACGTGGGTATTCGACAAAGTGAGGGATGGGAGGCGAGCTACAATCGTCCTCTAAGGGGTGGAATTTCGTTGCCGGAAATAGCTACATGTTGCCGTATAATGGGTTCTCTGTGTTTTTGAGAGAAGATAAGAGCAAGGGGAGGAGTAGCAGGAATTCGATTTTTGATGGGAATATGAGAAGGAAGGGAAGGATGAAGTCGGAATCAATGGTGGAGGTAGCGACGCTGGCGGAGAATGGACAGATGTTGCCACCAAAATTTGGGGATTTAAAAAATTTTTATTATTAAAAAATTGTGCCTTAAGATTTACCTGATGGTGGCTGACGGCTTGGGTATATGTGGAAATACTGTAAAAATTTATGGGTATGAGAGCATTTTTAAAAATTCGTGGATATAAGTGGAATTATAAATAAAATTCGTGGGTATATAAGGAATTCGCCCTAAATAATAAGTGCAAGATTTTATTTGAGAAATTTCATAATATGTACCATATATTAAATTAATGTTTTAAACTAAACATTTAAATCAAAGTTAAAACAATTATTTATTACAAGCTAAAATATTCAAAAATAGGTATGATATTTATCTAAATTTAAGTAAATATTTACATTTATTTATGATTTAAAAGTAATTTAAAAACAAGATAAGTAACTTAAGTATGAATAAATTTAAATCAATAATTTATTAAATTTATATATATTATAAGAATATTATTTTAGTTAATGTATTTAAGGTATAAACAACCTTATAAGGATCTAGGAACATATTACCATTTTTAAATTAGGATTATCGTATTAATTATAAAAATCAAATGTTGTTAGATTCTATTAGATATTGTGAGATGTTGTTAAATACTATTAGACATTTTTAGATGTCATTAGATCCTATTAGACATCATTAGACATTATTAAACGCTGTAGATTTAGATAAATTTAAGGATTATTTCCAAATATACTGACTATGTTTGATAATTCTAAATATGCTCATTACTTTTCCAAAATTCCAAATATACTCGCTATGTTTGCATTTAATCCCGAAAATGCTCATTCTATCAAAAAATTTCCGTTAAATTTTTTAAGTGCCCAAAATACCCTTGTTGTAAAATAATAAATAATGAAATGAATAAAAAAATGAAATAAGGTGCTTTAAATTTAGAATTCATGTATAATTAGGGTATTAGCGAGTTGTAATATTCAAATTTTGCCAATGTCCTAAATTTGAGAAGCATATTAGTAATTCACATATTCTCTAGTGGCTTTAGCTTACAGAATGAGCATTTTTTAGATTAAATGCAAACATAGTGAGTATATTTGAGATTTTGGAAACATAGTGGACATATTTGGAATTAGGGTTGAACATAGTGGGTATATTTGGGAGTAACCTTAAATTTAATTAAATCTTATTAAATGAGTTTTAATTAATATATTTAAGGTATAAATGACCTTATAAGAAGCCTAGGAACATATTACCGATGTTAAATTAGAATTATCATATTAATTATAAAAATTCGATGTTATTAGATATTATTAGACGTTATTAAATATTGTTAGATCCTATTAAACGTCATTAGATATTGTTAGACCTTGCTAGATTTAGATAAATTTATTCGAATCCTATTAAATGAGTTTTAATTAAGATATTTATGGTACAAATGACCTTATAAGGAGCTTACGAACCTATTATTAGTGTTAATTAGGATTATGATATTAATTATAAAAATTATATTTTGTTAGATGCTGTTAGACATTGTTAATTATTATTAGATCCTGTTAGATATCGTTAGACATTGTGAGATATTACTAGATTTAGTTAGATCTATAAAATCCTATAAACTGAGCTCTAAAACATATAATAAAGACATAAATAACCTTATAAAGAGTAAAAAGGTATATTATAATTGTTAAATTACAATTAACATATATATAATGAAGGTTAGATGTTACTAAATATTGTTAGATTTCGTTAGATGTTATTAGATTATATTAGACTCTTTCTTTTTACTTGCCATTAGATCTCTTTGATAGATTTAAAGACTGCACTCTAATACCACTTGTTAATCTCGAGTAATGACTAACAAAACAAACTTTACATGCACAAGATTAAACAAAAACAACAAAATAAATTCAAATAATGGAGACAATCAGATTATAGTAGTTTAGTCCCCTTCACTTACTTCACTCTCCAAACACATAAGGATTAGGTTTCACTAGTCAACTCACACAAGATACAATTGTGCAATTCAAGCAACCATCTTCTAGATTTAAAACCTAGCTCTAAGTAGCTAGTGAAGCAATCAACCCTTTGATTAGCTTCGTTTTATTTTGATAGTGTAGTGCACTGCTAGCTGCAGTCCTCAAACTGATGGTCACTTGGGCAGATCTAGAGTATCTCTCCAAGATCTGTCATAATTAGGGAGGCAAAGGAAACATACAAAAGATTACACATGTAGCAACTCTAAATATTGGCAACAAATGCAATAATTAAATTATGGCAGAAAAAATATCATTCATACATGGAAGCAAGACTATCACCAACGGTGGAAGTACCATTCACGTTGACAAATCCCAAATATAATTAATAAAACCTCTTTAGGTTATACATTCATAACCCATGAGGTAGTATAAATATACATCTCACCACTTAATATAATATACATACACTTGCATATTTTTCTATCTCATTAATAAATCATTCTCAAAAACTACAATTCAAAACTACATAAATTATACCCGCCACAATCTGCCTCAGATTTACCAACCATGACCTAGTCCACTACTTGGTACCTGCAATACTAATCTTGCTAAAAATATTAAAAACAAACACGTGAGTCAAGTAAACTCAGTAAGTAGGCATGATTAGAGAAAACAACGGTCAACCTATTCCAAAATCACCATGTATGCCATGCTATTAGATCCAATGCAGACTCTAAATTCTCATTAGCCCCACATAATCATGTCATGCCATAATCACATGTAACATGACATTCAACATGCATCCATGCATCATAGACTACACACCACATGCCTCTCTAACTGCATGTCATGCTTACACCCAATCAAGCAAGTGCACCATGAAATTGAACCAACCTTATATCCATCAAAGGCCATGAACAATCATATCATTGTGTGAACAAAGGGCCATAAATAATCGTATCGTCATGTCAATAAAGGGTCATAAACAACCCAACGTAAACTATGCAAATGCATTTCTTGTATAATATGCATCATGCTCATGCCAAAACTATACATCATCAGCTTCACCAAATCATGACCATACTCATTTCACAAATCATCACTATCTGGCTTCACAAAATCATGTTAAAATATATAACTAAATTATTACTAAAGGGGTTAGCATCAAATCAATCAAATCAAATAGTTGGCATACAAAATTCAACATTAAACAATCTTGGAATCCATCCCAACTAAGCCAATGGATTACTCATCCATTAGCCTCTCATTCATTCATCCAAACTAAGAGTCTATTCCTATCTCAACATAAGAATGATACAATTTCAACATTCATCCAACTATATCCTCCAGCATAAATTTAGAATCCCATTTGAAATGATACACCCCATACACATCAAGCCATCACAAGTTTCATTTCAAATAATTCATCATCCTACATGTCTTCAAGCATATGCAACACCTCATTCACATCACAAAGGTTTTAGACCAGTCATTTATACATCATTTTCTCACCTTTCGCCTCACATGGGTATTTTATCAAATTCAATATAGGTGTTATATGGAAATAATACCCATCTATTGTCAAATTGATAGGATTCCTCCTAACATGTCATAATTGTTGGAAACAATTGTTGAAATCAAATGCAAAATATCCAAAGTATGGGTTTTGATGATTAAAAACATAATTTGAGTAAAGTCTTAGCTACTAATATGTTTTGTGCAATGTTTAAGGTTATAAAAATGAAAAATACAAAAGAGAACAGGTCAAGTCGCAACCCACGTCGACTCAGACATCGACTTGGGCCAAGTCGATTTCTCAAGTCGACTCTATCTTCGACTTCAAGAGACGACCTCTGTCCAGCATTGAAATTGGGAGCAAAATGTGCCAAAGTCACAGACGAAGTCGACTCCATCTGCGACTTGGGTGAAGTCGCAGACCAAGTCGACTCTAGTATCGACTTCAAGTGACACTTTCCTTCTAGAGTTGAAATTGGGTGGCAAAGTTGCCGAAGTCGCACATGAAGTCGAATCCACTTGCAACTTGGGTAAAATCGCAGGCCAAGTCGACTCCAGCATCGGCTTCAATCAGACTGGGCAGAAATCTCAGGAGTCAAGTCGGGGAATAAGTCGACTTCAAGATAGACTTGAGTCAAGTTGAAGACCAAGTTGACTTAAATATTCGACTTGGAATATATGAAGATTAATCCAAGTCCAAAGCAAGCAAGATACATGAATTCAACCATTCAAATCGAAATATATATATATTGGACTTGTTCATGCATACAAAGATTCAAGCTTTTCAAGCTCTCTAGACATAAAGCTAAATAACTTTTATACAAATGAACTCCAAGTATTGAAAATCAAAAAAAGAATACTTATGAAGAAGAAGTTAAGCAAGCAAGAGATATTTTAAGAAAGATTAAGCAGACTTGGCAAGAGAGAAAAGCCAAGCCGCAAACGAAGTCGACTTCAAGATCGACTTAGGGCCAAGTCTTAGACCAAGTCGACCCAGAAGACAGACTTGGAAACTGAAGCATAGCCGAAGTCGCACCCGAAGTCGACTCTAGCATGCGACTTGGGTGAAGTCGCACACGAAGTCGACTCCACCTGCGACTTGGAGAAATAACGTTCGAATTTTTGAACGTTGGAACATTTATTATGCGCCAACCAACTCTATAACGTTCAAAATTCTCCTTCCTCTATATATAGACACTCAAGAAAACGTGGAAACATACAAGTAAGAGCTGAAAAAGAGGAAAGAAGTGCTACTAAGAGTTTCAATCCACTTTTCTCTAAAATTGAGTGATCTATACACTTTTAGAGGAAGAACGAGCTTCAAAGTTGCTGTTTGCTTCAACACTGAACGATTCGTCGCTTCTACGAATTCTTCCTCGAGCTAAAAATGCCTACACAAATCTGTAAAGTGTAGATTTCTTTTATTTCATCTTATTATTTGATTTTTGGTGCTTGGTTTGAGTTTGGTGTTTCAAACCAAGACATAGCAAAGTAGGGTTGTGATTAGAGTGTAACTCATTACCTACTTGTGCTGCTTATTGTATATGCCCCCTAGAGCTAGAATCTAGAAGAGAGCGGAGGCTCTGGTTATATATGCCCCATAGAGCTAAAATCTAGAAGAAAGTGGAGACTCTAGTTGTATTCACGGAATACATAGTGGAACCCAAGTCACAAGGGAGTGTGAGCTTGGAAAAGTGGAGTAGGGAAGGTTGCCTGAGCCACTATAAATCTTGTCTATTATTTTTCATTTCTTCTTTCATTATCTTATTGCTTTCTATTTATTTTATTAAAGGGGATTAAACTAAACCAGGGTAAAATTTCTAATTAAAGTTTAAAATTTTAATTACCCAATTCACCCCTCCCCTATTGGATAATTGCCATCAACTCGAGACCAACAAGTGGTATTAGAGCAGGTCTTTGAGTTTTACCAAAGAGATCTTTTGATATGGCATCCCAATCCACTTCCGTTTTCGCATTTGTCGAAGGCCAATCCTTTACTAGGCCACCATTGTTTGATGGGAACAATTTTGGTTATTGAAAGCTACGTATGAAACAACTCATCATGGCTACAGATATGGATTCTTGAATTGCAATCCAAGATGGTGTGACCTTGCCTACTGATGAAAGAGCTTCCAAATAGACCGATGAGGAAGTGAAAATTATAAAGAGTAACTCCAAGGCTATGAATTCATTATTTTGTGCTCTTACTGCTTCCGAATATGATAGAGTATCCTCTTGTTTGACTGCCAAAGAGATATGAGATACACTAACATCTATCTATGAAGGAACCTCAAGTCCAAGGGACAAGGAGAAATATTTTGATTGGAGAATTGGAAAACTTTAGAATATTAGAAACAGAAAATATTTTTGAAATATTTGCTAGATTTTCCAAGATTACTAACGCCTTGAAAGGGCTAGGAAAGACAATTTCTGAATCTGAACAGGTCATGAAGATTCTAAGGGCACTACTCGAATCATGGACTCCAAAAATCACGGCAATAGAAGAAGCCAAGGATTTAAACACATTAAAGTTGGAAGACCTTATTAGCTCGTTAATGTCACATGAGCTAATCAAGAAAAGAAACGAGGATCACCACAAAGGCAAAAGAGCAATTGCCTTGAAAGTTGTACAAGACTCGGATGACACCACCTTATCATCACAAAACGATAAGAAAATTGCCTTACTTACAAAACGGTTCAGAAAATTTGTAAGGAAAGGTAGAAATTTCAGAAACTTTAAAGAAAGAAATTCTAAAGAGAAAAAGAAAGAATCAACAAAATATTACCGGTGTGGTGGTTTGGGGCACATGCAAGCCCAATGCCCAACGCCCGAAGAAAATAAAGCAAAGGAGCAAAGAAAAGATCGAGGCGACAACAGAAAATTTCAAAGAAACAAAGGAAAATGCATGTACGTAAATGAAGAGGAATCTACAACATGTAGCTCTTCAAGTGAAGAATGCGAAGCGGATTGCGCAAGAATTTGTTGCATGGCAAATTCCGATATATGTTTTGCAGCAATGAAAATCTTGGAGGATCAAGCTACTTCAACGAACTGCACAAGTAGTCAAGAGGTAACCTCCAAACAAAAATCATTTTCAATTTTCTCTTCTACAAATGAATGCCTCAAATGCGCTGAATTAGAAGAACTCCAACAAGCCTATGATTCATTATATGAGAAAATAAAGAAATTAGGAAACAAGTTTAAAATAAAGAAAAGACAATGTGATGCAGTAATGATTGTGAATGGTAAACTTGCTGAAAAGATAAATAAATTAAAAAGTGAAAAGAATACCTTGGAAATCGAGTTAGAGAAACTCAAAAGGGAAAATGAATCATTAAATGAATCGCTTGTCAAGTTTTCTAATCCAGGAGAAAATGTGAAAATATTTTTGAAAATGACAACCCGAACTTGTAAGAAAGGACTTGGGTATACTACATTTGAGCAAGAGAAATCTAATGCTCCGAGAAATAACACCAAACCCATTTATACTATACCTAAGATAAATCATGTAGTTTGGACCAAAAGACCAACCGGGGAACAAATTACCAAATGGCTTCCCGTTTCTAGACTCCCGGGAGCTTATAATTTTTACAACAAGTTGGGACACAAGGTTTTTCAATGCAATTTGAGAAAATTACAAAACCTTGGTGCAAAATTGGTTTAGATGCCGAAAAGCATTGGATTTATGACTTCAAAGGTAGACCGACATAGACTCCAAAGGATAACTAATCCAAATGGACCCATAAAATGGGTACCAAAAGGATGAGCTCCACTTGACTTAATTTTTGCAAGTTTGTCTTAGAGCTAAGGCCAATAACATATGGTTTATGGATAGTGGCTGCTCAAGACATATGACAAGAGAAAAAGGACTGTTCCATAAGATCAATCCATGCAATGAAGGAACAGTAGCCTTTAGAAATAATGAAAAAGGTAAAATAAAAGGTAAAGAAAATATTTATAGTATTTCAAATGCATGTATTGAGGATGTATTATTTGTTGAAGGGCTCAAACACAACCTAATAAGTATTAGTCAACTATGTGATAAAGGATATAAAGTTGTATTTGAATCCTCTATATGCAATGTTTTTGATGATGAATACATAGTATTTAGTGGCAAAAGACATGGAAATGTATATTTGGTTTGTCTAGATTAACTAGAGGGAAAATATCTAATAGCCATAGAAAATGATCCATGGATATGACATACAAGGCTTGGACATATAAATATGTCAAATATTAAAACATTGTGGAAAAAGAATCTAGTACAAGGGTTACCAAAGCTCAAGTATGACAAGGATAAGATTTGCAAAGCTTGTGAACTATCTAAACAACCCAAAATGTCATTTTTCACCAAAAAGGAAATTTTAACAATTAGACCACTTGAATTGTTACATATGGATCTTTATGGGTCATCAGACATTTTAACTCTTGGTGGGAAAAAGTACGTGTATGTAATTATTGATGATTTCTTAAGATTTACTTGGATTATACTCTTAGCTAGCAAAGATGAAGCATTTTCTATGTTTGTCACATTTTCAAATTTGGTGTAAAATGAAAAACAAAGTTCAATTATTTCCATTAGAAGTGATCATGGTAGTGAATTTGAAAATAATCGATTCATAGAATTTTGCAATGAAAAAGGAATTCGCTATACATTTTCTGCACCAAGAACTCCTCAACAAAACGGAGTTGTTGAAAGGAAAAATTGGACAATATAAGAAACGGCTAGAACTATACTAAATGAGAGTAAATTGTCCAAAAGACTTTGGGCGAAGCTGTAAGTACAGCTTGTCATGTATTAAACTGAGTTACCATTAGAGCAATTTTGAAAAAGACCCCATATGAACTCTGGAAAGGTAAAAAATCGAATATATCATATTTCCATACTTTTGGGTGTACTTGTTATGTGTTGAATAATGAAAAAATAAATTTGGAAAAATTAGATGCAAAAAGTAATGAAGCTATTTTCCTTGGTTATTCATCAAATAGCAACACATATAGGATTTTCAACAAAAGAAATCAAATAGTAGAAGAATCAATACATGTTATTTTTGATAAATTTAACCAAACTCCGAGAAAGGAGGATGAACTAAGTGATGCAGATAATGCAAAAGCAAAACAACAAGAGCAACAAAAGGAAACCGAACTCAAGCCAGAAAATTCTATGGAAGAAAAGGCAAGTGAAGGTAATGATTCCTATAGACCTCCAACTAACTTGAAATTAAAAAATGTCCATTCAATTGAGCAAGTCATTGACGATATCTATGAAGGAGTAAAGATGAGAAGGTCAAAACAAAACATTTGTGGACAATATACTTTTGTGTCAAAAATCGAACCAACAAGTATTGATCAGGCTCTTGATGATGAAAACTAGGTTATTGCAATGCAAGAAGAGCTAAATCAATTTGAAAGAAATAATGTATGACATTTAGTTCCTAGACCAAATGATTGCACCATTATTGGTACCAAATGGATATTTAGGAATAAATTTGACTAAAGCGGACTTGTAATAAGAAACAAAGCTAGACTAGTAGCCAAAGAGTATTCCCAAGAAGAAGGGAATGATTTTGAAGAATCATATGCACCCGTGGCTAGATTAGACGCCATACACATTTTACTAGCATTTGCTTCTCACATGAATTTCAAATTGTTTCAATTGAATGTGAAAAATGCATTTTTGAATGGATATTTGAATGAAGAAATATATGTTGAACAACCCCCTGGATTTGAAGAAAAGAATTAATCAAAATATGTTTATAAATTAACCAAAGCATTATGTGGACTAAAACAAGCTCCACGAGCTTAGTATGAAAGGTTAAATAAATTTTTGATTGATCATGAATTCCAAAGAGGAAAGGTTGACACTACCTTATTCATCAAGTATAAAACCAAAAATATTTTAATTGTGAAAATTTATGTAGATGATATAATATTTGGTGCTACTGACAAAACTTTGTGCCAACAATTTTCTAAGATTATGTAGAGCGAATTCGAAATGAGCATGATGGGAGAATTAAATTTCTTCCTTAGACTGCAAATCAAGTAACAAGCCGAAGAAATATTCATAAATCAGTCCAAGTACATCAAAGAAATGTTAAAGAAATTTGAAATGCAAACTAGCAAAGGTGCAAATACTCCGGTGAGTTCAACAATCAAGATCGACACGGACGAAAACGGTAAATGTATCGATCAAAAGCCTTATAGAAGTATGATATGATCATTGTTATATTTAACTGCTTCTAGACCGGATATTCTTTTCAGTGTTTGTATGTGTTCTAGATTCCAAGCATGTCCTAAAGAATCACATTTATTGGCTGTAAAAAGAATTTTTAAATATTTGATAAATACCACTAATCTTGGGCTTTGGTATCCAAAGGGGTCAACTTTTGATTTAATCGGCTACTTGGATGCGGATTTTGCCGGTTACAAAGTAGATAGAAAGAGTACCAGTGGAACATGTCAATTCCTTGGAAACATGTTGGTTTCATGGTATTCAAGGAAACAAACTAGTATTGCTCTATCTACGGCGGAAGCCGAATATATAGCCACCAGGAGCTGTTGTGCCCAACTACTTTGGATGAAACAACAATTAAAAGACTATGGTATTGATTATTATAATATTCCAATTAAATGTGATAATACAAGTGCAATATGTTTGACTAAAAATCCTGTATTGCATTCTAAAATCAAACACATAGATGTAAGACATCATTTTATTCGTGAACATGTTGAAAATCATAGTTTTTATTTGGAATATGTGAAAATTGAGGATCAAATTGCTGATATATTCACCAAGCCTTTAGCAAAGGAATCATTTAACAAAATTAGAAATGATATGGGGATGATTGAGTTAAATTAGGAATAATTAGATGAGAAAAATAGACTTAGAAAAATCCAAGTCGATAAGCCAAGTCGACTCCAAGGCCACCAAGTGGACTTGGGCGTGGCGAAGTCGACTCCGTGCTCGACCGTCGGGCTTCCAGGCCGCCCGACCTCTTTTTTCTTCTTCTTTCTTTTCTTCTCTCTCATTTCTTCTCCTTCCTGCGCGCCTGTCTCCTCCATCTCCTGTTTCTCCGGCCTCCATTTTCTCTCTCTCTCTCTCTCTCTTTCTCTCCGGCAAATCCCCATCTCCGTCTTCCACCTCATTTTCCGGCAGTCATCTCTTTCTCTCTCTCTCTCTCTCTCTCTCTCTCTCTCTCTTTCTTTCTCTCTCTCTGATTTCTGGCAGCAGCCTCTCCTCCATTTCCTCTCTCTGTCTTTTATTCTCTCCGACATTCCTCTTTTTTACCTACTGGTCGTATCTCTCTCTCTCAAACTCATCCCATTTAAAAAATCTAGTCAAATGGCACCTAAAATTCCAAAGATAGCCGTGTCTAAATCATCCCGCAAACCAGTTCCTAGACAATCCGGCTCCCAAACCGAAGAGGAGGTTCCCAGGAGGCAACGAACTCCTACAAAGCGTGCCCGGGATGATCCATCGACTTCCACAGGTCGACGGTTTCGATTTCAAGCAGCAACTCCGTTAACTACAGCTGCCCGGGAAGAAGAACCCCAAACATCACAAAGTACGCAATCTGGGGCCAGAAGGAAGGGAACCCCAGCTGCCAAAGCTCAAGTCCTGAAAATGCCGACAACATATTTCAAGACCGAGTTACAGCACAATCGGTTCTACAAGTCGTTCTATGAACAAAATGTATTCATCCCAAAAATCATCGACTTTAAATTTTTGAGGGATTATGAGTCCGACATTGAGCAGTTGCTGAATTTCCAAGGGTGGACTAGCCTACTAAAGGCAGATGAAATGGTATATCCCGATTTGACTCGTATCTTCTACTATCTATGGGATGACGAGTACTTCGGTACCTTTGTCAAAGGAGTTGACATATTTTTCGGAATCGGAGTAACCCCTAGGTTAGAGGAGGCAATCATGAATGTGGGGAAAATATTAGAGGTACCTTATGAGGATGAGCCATTGCTTGAAAATCTTACCCTCTTAGATATCTACAATCTTAGGAGCAATAAGTATCATCCAGGGATTAAGTTCTTACATTACATGGACTTATCCCCAAGGCTCAGGGTCCTCAGATTATTGATTGCACACTGTATCTACCCCAAAGGTGGCGGTAGAAATCAGCTCAACCCACAGGAGGCAGGAATACTGTGGAAGCTTGTGAACCGAGTTAAAGTTAGCCTCCTTCGGTTGTTCATAGAAGCCCTAAGTTCTAGGAAAGACAATCCACGAGGGGTTTTACTTTATGGGACTTGGATCACGAAGATCCTAGAACATTTTGGAGTTGATATCGATAGAGAGCCATTTGAGGTGTTAAAGCCTACGAATACGATCAATAAAGCATTGATCCAAAGAATGAAGATCAATGTAAATCAACTCAGGGCTGAAGCAGAAGAGGGTGCACCGGCTCCAGAGGAAGCCAGGGATGCACAGGTTGAGGGGGAGCAGCCTCCGCCATCACCAGAAGCTCAACCCGCTCCACCACATGATGCACCCGAGGAGCCTGCATCACCACTTTCACGTGGGTCGTGCTCCCCTAGAGGATATGAGATTCCAGACCTAGCACCACGACCACCATCTCGGGATACTTCAGTTCAGGCCCTTCGAGAGCACCTGGAGCAGCTAGAGGACCGGATGACCAGTCAGATCGCTGAGGTCCTACATGCTATCATGAATATGCATTCTCGACAGGATCGCATGGATAGGGAGCTCCGGACCATCCGATATCACTTAGCATCCGGAAGCCATCGTCATCAGCCTATTCCCGAGCTTGATCCATTTGATACTAGATTAGTTCGATGAGATCCCACACCAGCCCCAGTATCCTCATTTTACTCCTCGGCTCTCATTCGACCCGTTCGCCCGACTCCATATCCTATCTCTGCGTTCTAATTTACCAAAGCTCTTCGTGTCGACCCCTATTTTCTCGATTGACAAAAAGGGGGAGAAGTTTGAGAGTTTTGAGTTTAGATTTTTTGGGTTGGGTAGCTTGTATATAGGTTTTATTTTACTTTTGAAACTTGCATAAAATTTTTAATATGAAAAGATTGCCTATGCTCTGATTATTTATGCAAAAGTTATACTTGAATTATGCTCTGATTACTTGAGTTTTGTTTTGATTACTAATGTTCCATTTTAAGATGATTGTTCAAGATTCAACTTATTGAAAATGAGATATGTATGACAATGTCACTAAGATTAAAATGCAAATAACTTATGTTTGTTCTAAAAATTTTCTAAATGACATATTGAAAGGAACAAACTCAAATTGGTTTTGTCAATCGTTAAAAAGGGGGAGATTGTTGGAAACAATTGTTGAAATCAAATGCAAAATATTCAAAGTATGAGTTTTGATGATTAACAACATAATTTGAGTAAAGTCTTAACTACTAATATGTTTTGTGCAATGTTTAAGGTTATAAAAATGAAAAATACAAAACAAAACAGGTCAAGTCGCAACCCACGTCAACTCAGACATCGACTTGGGCCAAGTCGATTGCTCAAGTCGACTCCATCTTCGACTTCAAGAGACGGCCTCTGTCCGGCATTGAAATTGGGAGCAAAATGTGCCAAAGTCACAGACGAAGTCGACTCCATCTGCAACTTGGGTGAAGTCGCAGACCAAGTCGACTCTAGTATCGACTTCAAGTAACACTTTCCTTCTAGAGTTGAAATTGGGTGGCAAAGCTGCCGAAGTCGCACATGAAGTCGACTCCACTTGCAACTTGGGTAAAGTCGCAGGCCAAGTCGACTCCAGCATCGGCTTCAATCAAACTGGGCAGAAATCTCAGGAGTCAAGTCGGGGAATAAGTCGACTTCAAGATAGACTTGAGTCAAGTTGAAGACCAAGTTGACTTAAATATTCGACTTGGAATATATGAAGATTAATCCAAGTCCAAAGCAAGCAAGATACATGAATTCAACCATTCAAATCGAAATATATATATATTGGACTTGTTCATGCATACAAAGATTCAAGCTTTTCAAGCTCTCTAGACATAAAGCTAAAGAACTTTTAGACAAATGAACTCCAAGTATTGAAAATCAAAAGAAGAACACTTATGAAGAAGAAATTAAGCAAGCAAGAGATATTTCAAGAAAGATTAAGCAGACTTGGCAAGAGAGAAAAGCCAAGCCGCAAACGAAGTCGACTTCAAGATCGACTTAGGGCCAAGTCTCAGACCAAGTCGACCCAGAAGACAGACTTGGAAACTGAAGCATAGCCGAAGTCGCACCTGAAGTCGACTCCAGCATGCGACTTGGGTGAAGTCGCACACGAAGTCGACTCCACCTGCGACTTGGAGAAATAACGTTCGAATTTTTGAACGTTGGAACATTTATTACGCGCCAACCAACTCTATAACGTTCAAAATTCTCCTTCCTCTATATATAGACATTCAAGCAAACGTGGAAACATACAAGTAAGAGCTGAAAAAGAGGAAAGAAGTGCTACTAAGAGTTTCAATCCACTTTTCTCTAAAATTGAGTGATCTATACACTTTCAAAGGAAGAACAAGCTTCAAAGTTGTTGTTTGCTTCAACATTGAACGATTCGTCACTTCTACGAATTCTTCCTCGAGCTAAAACTGCCTACACAAATCTGTAAAGTGTAGATTTCTTTTATTTCATCTTATTATTTGTTTTTTGGTGCTTAGTTTGAGTTTGGTGTTTCAAACTAAGACATAGCAAAGTAGGGTTGTGATTGGAGTGTAACTCATTACCTACTTGTGCTGCTTATTATATATGCCCTCTAGAGCTAGAATTTAGAAGAGAGCGGAGGCTCTGGTTGTATATGCACCCTAGAGCTAGAATCTAGAAGAAAGTGGAGACTCTAGTTGTATTCACGGAATACATAATGGAACCCAAGTCACAAGGAGTGTGAGCTTGGAAGAGTGGAGTAGGAAAGGTTGCCTGAACCACTATAAATCTTGTCTACTGTTTTTTATTTCCGCTTTCATTATCTTATTGCTTTCTATTTGTTTTATTAAAGGGGATTAAACTAAACCGGGGTAAAATTTCTAATTAAATTTTAAAATTTTAATTACCCAATTCACTCCTCCCCTATTGGGTAATTGTCATCAACTCGGGACCAACAATAATATCATAAAAAATCATTTCCACTAATATCTAATCCATTATTTATATGGTTTGCCATAAAAACTCCCAAATTTCATCCTCCCTACAATCTCTACACAATTCTATACCTCAAAAATTCATTCAAATCAGGAAATCAGATACGGTGTGCATAAACAATCATCAAAATAATAAGATTTCAGCTCAAATATATCATGAGTCCATCACTATATACAATGTATATTATATATATGATTAAGTTACAATATTCATTTTTATTTTATTTTTTGATTTTTATTTATAAAGATGTTTTCCTAAGTGTATTTAATCTATATACAAAGTTTCGTTATTTTATCATACTTATACATATTTATTTTTTATTTTTGAAAATAATCAATTTTATGGGCATATAGGTAATGTTTCAGCCCTTAAAAAACTTGACTTTTAAATGTCCAAAATAAATATGTAAATGTATTGTAAAATAACAAAACTTGATATAGATTAAACAAAATTAGAAAAACATATTTATGAAGAAAAACCAAAAATAAAATAAAAATAAATATTGTAATTTAAGCATATATACAACATATTGTATATAGTCATGCCTCATATATCATTTTATTTCGAAACAAAATAATCTACTTACCTCAAATACAATTTTCCTAATATTTTTCAAGATGTCCAAAGCTCCAAACCTTCTCCTTATTTCATCAAGCTCCCTTAATGCAAATGACATGAAACAAGTACTTTTAAGTGAGCTTCCATGATGATTGCAAGTTAGGCTCTTGAGGGAAAAAAGAGAAAGAAATAGCATGCAAATGAGATGGGTTCGAACCTTCCCCACTTAAATAGTCATCCATAAGGCATGGGCCATGTGATTCTGGAAATCACATCGTTTGGACCATGTGGTCTCATAAATGACCTATTTTTAGTGACCCATTTTGCTCATAACTTTTTGTATCTAACTCTGATTAAAACAATTCTTTTCGTGTTGGATTACAAAATTCAAATATTATCTCTCCACTCATTTTCAGCAAAAAATTCCATCATCACGAACTTTGTTGGAGAATGTTTCAATGAACCCTGATGCATTGAAATTTCACTGCATTGAGGTGCAAAACCCCTTTTTTAATATATTTTTTTGAAATTTTTTTTATAAGATTGTTAGCCTAGGTTTATTTAACTTATGTATTAATTTTTATTATTTTGGAGATGTATAAATATCTATTTTTGATTTTTAAAATAGGTTTATTTTAGTCACTTAAAAATGGAGTATCATTGTTTTTAAAATAAAAAAGTAATATATACGCATATTTAAAAATGATAAAATTTGGCTTATATATTAAATACAACTACATTAACAATCTTATAAAAAATTTCAAAAAAAATATATAAAAAAAGGTTTCGCACCCTAATTTATTGAAATTTCAATACATTAGGGTGCATTGAAACATTCCCCAACTTTAGCATGCATTTTACTAATGTACTCCACTGAAAATTCCACCTATTCACAACATATGTAGCTATGTGAAACAAATTGTTCCAAATACTAATTCAATCATTTTCACATTCTCTTATCATCATAAAATTATATTTATGTAATTTACTTAACCAAAATATGTCTTATATAAAATTTCACCTAGCAACTCATCTCGTTAATCTTTTTACCTTTATAATGGATTTCATCAGTCCAAATCATATCAATCACCTCTAAGACCACCAAAATCACTTCTCGCACATCACGTACACATCTAAAATCTATCTATGTTATAAACCGTCATGTTCTACTCATTTATAAAATTTCACCCCGTTAAGTTCGTTTCTTATCATATTCTTACCATTAGCTACAAATATCTTAATCCTAAAACCATCATCTCAATTTTATTCCCAAGTATCTTGGACATAGAGTCATTCTCTTGAAAATCATGACTCACACTAATGATTTTCTATAATTTTCACTATCTCAGTTCTTTTGAGCTTACCATACAATGAGGTCCTCTTCTATCATTCCATCAAATCTATTATTTAAATCTCACTCATGACTATCTACATCAATTCCAGACTCTAATTTATGTCATTGTTCAAGTTAAAAATCCATGTATAAGAGAATTCTCGAATGTTCATCATTCATTCAAATCATGATTTTCTGCACATCCAAAATCATCTAATAAACTCGTGCAATGTAAGGACTGAGTATTTTTTTTATTATATTCCTTCCCTGACCTTAAGGTAATTTATGAATATATTACTAGGAATTAATAATGTTATTGTGATATATAACTTATATAGATATGAAATCTGTTGATCATATGCTTGCTTTAAGAAAGATTAATTTGATTTTGATGATTAACAAATAATTGAAATATCATTAAAATAGTTCTAATAAATTCGTGTAAGTGTGCTCAGATATTTTATCTCTAATTATGTGTATGAAAATGAAAATGTAAAATAATTTAAGTTTCAAAAGCTCAAGTTCATGAATAGCAAGTTTAGCAAAGTGAAGTCTCGGCCCAAGTCGATTTCACTTGCGACTTGGGAGAAGTCCCGCAGCTAAGTCGACTTCGTCTGCAACTTCGGACAGACAGCAAAGTGAAGTCCCAACCCAAGTCAACTTCACCTACGACTTCGAAGGCAAAATTTTGGACAACAAGTTTTAACCAAAGCGAAGTCGCAACCTAAGTCGACTCCACTCATCCCAAGTCAACTCCACTTGCGACTTCAACCTATAACGATCGAAAATTTGAATGTTGGAGCATTAAACGCACGTCAACCTTCACTTCAACGGCTAGATCTCTTTTTCTCTATAAATATCAGTGAAGTATGAACATGAAAATAATAATAAG
This sequence comes from Annona cherimola, assembly GCA_030490835.1. Lineage (NCBI taxonomy): Eukaryota > Viridiplantae > Streptophyta > Magnoliopsida > Magnoliales > Annonaceae > Annona > Annona cherimola. Next base: position 40,975,262 of record CM059977.1, on the reverse strand, counting down.
AGAAGAAGAAAAGAAAGAGAAAAACATAAGATGAGCTTACACCTTTCATTATTCTAAAGTGTTGAAGTCATTTGAACAACTATCGAAGCTTCAAGTGCTACTACTTCAAGTGTGATTACAAGATTATCTTCTTTACATAACAAGGAGCTTCCAGAGGAGATTGTTTACATGTTATAAAGCGTAATTTTTTTTTCTATTTCATTTTGTGTTGTCGCCTTGGATCGGTGTTGGAGACCGAATTCAAGAAGAAGAAAAATAGGAGGTTGGTTTGAGTTTGTCTCACTAATAAGCTTTGCTTGATTGGTTTGAGCTTGTCTCACCAATAAATTAGACTTGGTTGGTTGTAGTTGGTCTCACCAACAAGTGATTATTATATATGCCTTCTAGAGCTGGAATCTAGAATAGAGCGGGTACTCTAGATTGTATTGAATATATAATAGTAGAACCCAAGACACAATAAGTGTGTGCTTCGAAGAGTGGAGTAGGGAAGGTTGCCCGAACCATTATATGTTGTTGTCTCTTGTGTGCTTTGATTGCTTGTATTTTATATTTCATTTGCACCCTCTCATTCTATCTCATAGCACGTTTCATCAAGGGAATTATACTTACAAGGGTTAAGCTTCTAATTACGAAAAAAAATTTCAAGAACCCAATTCACTCGTCCCCTCTTGGATTTTGTCATAAACTTGGGACCAACAACATCTAGCTCATACATGTATATGTTCTAATCTCATACATGTATATGTTCTAATCTCAGTATGTTAGGTTGTATGAGACACACCATTCATGAGAATGCTAGACATGAGTATGAGTGTGTGCGTTGGCAAATTTCTATAGCTGCACCGCTTGATTATGATATGATTTATTGAATATCAATTTAGACGTGTATGATTATGCATTATTTAAGGCACTAAAACTATTTTGAACATCACAGAGTAGGTATAGGGTTCAACCTGTCCAGTTAGGTCGCAGGGGTGAAGGGGGCAGCACCCCTTGCGGAGTGAAGGGGGTAGCACCTTCAGAAAATTTTTTAATTTACTAGGTTATATAGGTGGAAAAGCAAGTTGTAAGACGCGATCGGGCTTGGTCCCTACTTGGGCTCGACCGTCCCAATGATGACCATTAAAAGAAAGGCCCATCTGGGCTAGGACTCAATTTCATTTCCTCTTCTTCTCCTCTCATTTCTGCCTCCTTTCCTTCCATTTGCTATTCTTCACAGCGATCGATTCTACCCTAAATCTTCTAAAAAATTCCCCAAACATCCTTATAGATCGTCGATTCGCATTAATAGAGTTCAAAATCTTAGAGATACCGGTTTAGGGTTGTTGTTCTTAGGGGAAACCATAATCAAGGTAAGTAGATATTCCATTTTCTTGAATTAATGATGAATTCTCTTCTTAAATTTATTATAGAACTGGTGGGAGTGGGTATTGTCCAAGAAATTTCACAGTTAAGGCATTTTGAGATTTGGATGAGTTAGGCTTAGATGGTTTCATAGGAAATCAGATATTTCTGTGTAGGTTTGGTGAAATAGATGACATTTGTATAGCTTTCGCAATACTAGAATGTGGTATGACCCGGGTGTGGTCAACTGGTATGGAGAACTAAAGGTCTGCCCTCTAATGCCTATTAGGTGTTCAATGGATTTCTTATGTGATATTTGATGTGCTAAATCAAAGTATATATTTACTGATTTTAATAATGTTATATATGTGATTTGTAATTTCATTTTGTTTGTATGGGATAATGCACCATCCGAGATAAGTGACAGCAGTTTAGTAGTTCAATGAATGAGTATTATCATGGGTATATTATATCATTTAAATTTGGTATGCAACTGTAAATATGAATGGGTGGGTGGTTGTATAAGGTTGTTCATGACCCTTGATTAACATGAGGAAAGTGTTGTTCCTGACCCTTAATTGATATGAGGAGGGGGGTTGTGCATGGTTTGTTAAAGATATGCGATTATATACGTATTTTTCTTTGGCAGGGGTGTTTATTTCACATCTTATATGGTCATTTAGGAGTTGACATTCTACATCATTGTCATGACATGTGTATCATGAGCCTCATCTGCTTCTATTTTCATGTTAATTGCTATCTACTTATTGAGTCTATTTAGACTAATATTATTTATTATTTTTTTAAACCATAGGCCAGGAGAAGAACCTCGAGATGGGATTGGTAGAGGACTGAGTTTGTTTAGCTATTTTGAGCTTTATGCTTCTTTTCGACACTAGTTATGGTAAAAATTTACCTAATTTGATTCGACTATAAAGAACCTATTGTATTTGGATATTTTTGAACTTAATTACAATATATGTGAACAAATGTATATGTTATTTTGTTTTATAGAGTAATGATGGATTATAATATTTTTTTATGGATGTCTTTATAGTATGGACATGTGAATATGTGAATGTAAAGCTAAGTATTTATATTTTAAAATGGAATTATGATGTTCATGTATAACAGATTTTGTATACCATACTACCGCGTTATAGGTTAGGGAAGACACTGTCAAATTTTTTTTAGATCATGTGACACCCATTGACTAGCTATTGAAGATGTCTAGGCAATGGGGCGTCACACGTAAATCCATCCTAGGCTTACACCAATCCATTTATCAAAATTCACCTCTTCAATTCTCACTAATTGAATTTTGTACATTTGCTACAACTCATAGAATCTTTCACATATTCAACCACTGATTCACTAAAATTCTACTATCATGTAGCTTCTTAGGCTAAATTATACACATTAGCATTTATTTATATAGTTGCTAATACCCGAGATAGTATAGATAGCCATTAATACTAAGGTGATATAAGTGAATAATAAATAGCTCAATGAAGCTTACTTGCAAGATTTTCGCATTTCAAAAAATAATCAACCTTTTTATTTGCTAAAAGAAAACAACCAACCTTTCTATCTAAAATAGTTGACTTTTTTCCGTTAGAGATATTGTTGAATTATCAGTTGAATTATTAGTTGACCTTTTCTAATAAAATAATGACCTTTCTGCTAGATGAAAATAGTCGACCTTTGTTCTACTTCTCAGAAAACAAATTTTCGTCCATCTTGATATCTATCTTGTCATGACAATTCGTGCCTCTTCACAAAATATCTCAAATATAACTCATAATAATCAATCTCAATTAATGACATTTACAATTATATCCAATCAATCATACAATTATATCCATGCACAATTAATGATAGAATCAATTATATCCAATCACTATTAAAGATTGATCCAATCATGCAATGATTCATATATAACTAAAGATAAGAGTCAATGACATCCAATCACAATCGCTTCACACTTATATTTTTAGAACAGCTAAACCTTGCCTAAATAAGAGAGATCTAAATTAGTTCCAAATCAATCAAGTATTTCGTGATCATCATAATCACCAAAATTCAATTCATAGGCTGTCAAATACTACAAAAGATTAATCTATTTTTTAATCGTTATCCTGGTAACGTGGGCAAAAAATTCAAGCATTTACGTGATCACGTAAGGTGGATACTCTACAATGTACTGGTAAGGTGGCAGAAAATTCAAACCCATCCCGGTAACAAGGGCGGAAAATGTCAAGGGTAAGATAATCAAAGGTTGGAAAAAACGGTCAGACTACCAGTCTATGATATCCAGGTAAAAATGATTTATCTTTTGATTATTTAAAACATAGATCTCCAATTTTTTTATGTTCAGATTAAACAAAAAGTTTTAACATAAATCTACGGTTTGAGTTAAAAAAGGGATTTTTCCATCCGCACCAACATAATTTTGGCAATTTTGCAAGTTTGTCATAACTGTTGACCAAATGACAAGCAGATTTGCTTATTGAAACCTAATCCTATCCTCCCGGGAGCATTGAGGCTCAATGCTCCGGTGCGCCTATATTCATTTTTTTATTTTTAAAATTTTTTTTTTCATGAGACTGTTAACTAAGTGTATTATATTTTTTCGATTTTTTAAAAATTAATGACATTTTAGTAAAAAATACAATTAGATTAACAACTGTGTAAAAAAGTTTTCAAAAAAAATAAAAAAATGAGTGTATGCACCCGAGAGTATTGAGGCTCAATGCTCCCAGGAGCATACAACCAACATCCCTGCTTATTTCACAGGAAATGAAAACGTATAACTTTAGTCGGGAAATGTTAATGGGTGTTAAAAAAAATTACTAAAATGACAAACATGCCCCGTGACAAATAAATTTTTATTTGGAAACGTTGTAAAAGTTTCAATAAAAATTATTAAATAATACAACACACAATAAATGTTTAAATAATAAAAATAAAAATAATCAATTGAATATATATTTTCAACAAACAAAATTTACGAGAAAATATTTTAAATATAAAAAATTTATTTTTAAAACATCTCTCACATTAAATTGATTAATTTTGTGTTGGATAGATTTTGAAATATTCTATGATAAATAATTTTACAAATAAACTTTAAATATTACAATAGAAAATAACTTTTTAAGTATCCCAATAAAACATATCTTTAGAATAACATTCGTAGGTCCATTTTTGTTATTTTAAAAATTAACGCTCATTAATGTGCGCTCCCGACGGAAGTAATATGCCTTCAAATTTTAGCAAAACTATGTAAGTATATACTCTTGCAATTTCATAAAATTAATCATATATTTGCAAGATTATTCAAACTATATAGGTGCAAATGCAATATCTCCTTAAAAATTATGGTTCAAAATTTAACATTTTTCACAAAAGTGTCACCACATGGTGTAGGTCCACTAAACTGATTTGGTGAAATCTAAACCATTGATATTGTTTGAAATAATATTTTATGTATGGTTTTCGTTTTTTCTGATAAGTATATTTCATTTGTGGTTTCTAAATAATGTGTTATCTATTGTTCCGATTCAAAATATTCGTATGTACCAAACCTCCATAAATATTGCTGTTTTTAGTTTTTCTTATTTTTTATTTTTATGTTGGTCCTTCTGTATTTAGTTGACTTATAACTTTTAGATTTTTTTTATATGTTTTTATAAATTCTAAAATTCTAAATTTTGGTAAGTATAAAGATTACATGTAAGCCCACGGAAAATTTTAAAAAATTCAAAACTCAAAACACCCATACGTATCAAAATTTAGCACGAAAAAAAAAAATTGTATCCCCTTCACATACCTCTTAAACTACCATTACCAAAAGGCAAATGTTCCCTCCATGCAAACCATGTACCTAGGGCCAATATCCCCCTCTCTATACTACTAGCCTTGAGGGACACTAACCGATAATATTTTCAAAATATTGTATACTTTTAATTATTTATTTCTTATTTTCCCAAACAGCAATCTTATTTAATTCAGAAAAAAGAATAAAAATATATAGATGAAAGCTTTGGCCAGCTAATTTCTCCTCTATTGTAAAGTGAAATACCCGAGATACCCATTGGAGCCTATGAAAATCTGCGGCACTCCAAGGGCTAAAACTGGGGCAAAATTTAGCTATTAATCTACTACTTTATTACCTTCTCTACGATGAATTTCGATAGATGGATCTCGGCCAAATAAGACTTTAGACCGATCCAACAATACGAGACGACCGCGCCACCAACTGCAAGTGAATATTTAATGGTAATTTGCAAATACAAGGACTTAGTTTGATCATAATTGTAAATATACTCACATAGTTTTAGAAATTACAAATTACCCACATATAATTTAACCATTATTCCAAATATACCCACGCTGTTATGATGTCATTACTGCACCATCACGATTTGGGAATATTTTCAAATGTTTGCAAATTACGTGGGTACATTTGTAAAAACTAAATATCTTACTTAATTTTTAAAATTGTGAATATACTTATGTACTTTGTAAACCTTTGCAAATATACCCATGTCATGATGGTGCATTAACATCGTCAAAATAACATGGGTATATTTACAATTATGGTCAAACTATGTGGGGGTAATTTGTAATTTCAAAAATTATGTGGGTATCTTTACAATTATTGTCAAACTATGTGGGTATATTTACAAAATTTTCAATATTTAATTGCAAATAGTTAATATCCGTTATTAGCCCTTCTCTTTGCGAGTCCTTACATTCATCCTAGGGATAGGGTTTATACACTTGCAATATAATTTTCTATGCTAATAAACATTATTTGTTGCTACTAATGATTGGAATTTTTTTCTTAAAGTGGTCGTTGCTTTGCAAGAACGGACTATCGTTTATTGTCTAAAAAAAGGGATAATTTCAAATATAATCACAATTTTTGTTATTAATTTTAAATATACCCACTAAGTATGAAAATTTTCATATATATATTTCCACTGAGAATGCCCCAAGCATCAAATACACCCCAAACTATTATTGTCGGTTAAAATCCATCAATGTAGAGAGGAAATGATAGATATATTCTGGACTTAGGCTTTTTTTGAAGCTCTCTTGAACTTTAACTAGCTTTGGATCCCATAAGAAGAAATCATTTTTGTTCATGGATACAAGGAAAAGTTAGTTAATAGAACTGTAGTTGCCCATTGCCATATGAGGAGGCTTCAAACTCAGTCCTAAGTCTAGGATATATCTATCATTTCCTTACCGCATTGATAATCTTCCAATAGATAGTTATGGTTTGAGGTATACTTGCTATGTGGAGCAATCTTAGTGAGTATATATCAAAGATTTTATACTTAGTGAGTATATTTGAAATTGAGGGCAAAGGTTACAGGTACATTTAAAATTTACCCCAAAAAAGAAAAGAAAAAAACAAAAATTGAATTAATATCTTCTTGTTTGAATATTGCAGTAATGTCCCTCTCTTCTTATACGCTTCCTATCTCCCCACCCACTTTGTTAAAATGGTTACAAATTTATATTTCAGTCCACTTAGGTGGTCCGCTTGCTCTCGTTTTCTTCCTCATTACAGCTATCGCGCTCATGCCTCAACCCTTCTTGCACTCTTCTGCTACCCCACCTCGCTAGCCATACGCCGGCAGTCCCAATTCAATACCACTGACGCTGCTGTTTCGTAGTGCGTTAGCAAAATCCCATTAAAACTATTATGACTGTAAATTGTTTCTCATTTTGTTTCTACAGTTAGAATTTATGTAAGCGTTTTCGTAATAATGACATTATGATGAGTGACTTTTAATGTCAATAAAAAAATTAATTACAGGCTGTGTTTTGAATTTTCAACACAATTATATATATGAGAACGTTTTATGTGTAGACCCTCCACACTCTAATTAAGTTGAAGACCGCCACGAAATTGGACCTACATGTATTAAAATACAATAATATTTTATATAGCCATTTATTCATGTAAAAAATTATGTTTTAGATGCTTTAAATGTTAAAAATATATTTTTAAAATTGATATTTATATCAAATTATTTATTATATTAATTTTATGCTATTTTAAGATAGGACTTATACGCATGTTTGATTTAGATACAAATTGGTACAATGCTAGAAGTTATAATAAATAATTTTAAATATAATGATATGGTAGATATTCATTTTATAATAAAATGGCCCCTTTTCACAATGGTTTGCATGCTAAGTATGGTGCAAATTGAATGCACTCTTATATTTTCCTATATATATATATATGAGTCCGGATATTTTACATTTGAATTGGTTTTGTTTGCTTTACTTAGATGCTAAAATTATCCTAATACATAACTTACATCAATCTCAAAATTAATCATTATTTGATAGTAACTTTAAGTCCATTAAAAATGATTTATTTACTATAAGGACCCATGAGGTCCTAATTTAATATCTAAACTATCAAAAATATTTATTTTTCCTAGATTAACAATTCTATGGCATTTCATAATATTTTAAAACTTTAGCGTATGGATTGACATAACTTTCTAAATTTGTACATGTTTTTATACACTTTAGAAGATCTTGTCGACACGACTCCAATTGATATAATTTTGGTTTTTAAGTAAACAAATAGTGTTAAATACAATAAATAAATTTGCAAGACACAGACCAAACTAAATGAAAGTATTGAAGTGAATCACCACATCTTTGTATAAACCAATCGTAATATAAACTAATAGAATATAAATGTGGGAAAAGTTAATTTTATTAACAACTTATAATTTACAAATATCTAACCTGATCTGAGAGTAATTAATGATGAATATGTGACTGTTAAAATTTTTAAATAAATATATAATACGAAAAGTTCCCAAGATACTTTTTGGATAATAATCATAAAAATAGTAATAATAATAAATGTAAAAATTAACAAGTTGTTTTACGATTACCACTGCCAATAATTATAGTCACAAAAATGTATTTTTGTAGCAACAATAATTTCTTGTTAATGATCCAACATTTAACGCAAGCACATAGGCTCTATACCAATTTTTGTTTTTTAATTTTAAAATATTTTTAAAATGTAAAGAATGTTTTAATTTTAAATTTTTTAAAAATCTAAATCATTTTTCATATTTTACCCATGTGTATTTATTTATGATTTTGAAATTTTTGTTTATTGCAAATTATTCTTGATTTATGCTATAAAGTTTTTCAAAAATGTCATTTAGTGTCCATTCACTATCAAAATGCTATTTTTTTTACAAGATATAAGTTTTCAATGAAAATTAATTTTAGCAGCATGCTGAAAAAGTTGTGTTAAAAATAATAAATAGTTTAGCTTTAAAAATATAATTAAAAATCTAAGGGTGAGCATGGAATTTCACGTGAAGATAGCAAAAATTTCTGATAGAAGTATTTGTCGCAAAAATACAAAATTTACTAATTACTAATCCATATCGTTTGAAAATAAGATAAGTCGGTTTTTTAGTAAGACAGCTTTAAAGACCACTTTTTAGTGGACTGCTTGACTTGGTTTACGTTATTGAAAATAATGATTAGCTCCAACACGATTAGTAAATAAGAAAATCTTTTGAAAATAGATAATGATTTAATTTAGAACTATATTAAATGACATAAAATAACATTTGATTTTATAACTTCAAAATTAATTCTCGAATGAAAATTTTAATCCCTTCAGAGTGTCCAAAGTATAAAAAATATAAGAATTAATTGATTATATGATAACAAAAGTTAGAGTTAAAATGCATAATTTACAATAAACCGAACCAATGGCTCATATTTTGCAACATTAGCCCCGATCGGGCTTGGCCAGACCATGCTTACTATAAGAATTGAGTTTTTTTTTTTATTTTTTATGAAAAGTACTGAATAGTTAATTCCGCCACGTCTATAATGGTCCATTTGGTTGAAGTGTCCCTCACGCTTCGTCATGCTCATCCAAAGCTCATGTCTATATATAAACTGATGGTAATCGTCGAACTGAATTTCGTAAAAGCAATCTAGCTTTGCAGCAAATTGCTTCTAAAAGTACTCTAGTAATGTTATTGCACTCCCACTATATCTTGACATCCGTCTTGATCTTAAGGCATTACGAAGGTCAACTTCCGTGAATCCTAGTTGATCACGTCCTCCAACCTCTTTAATCATGAATTGCAATAATCTGGATACTCCAATACCAACCTTGTACAGATCTTCCACTATATTTAGTTGTGAGTCTGGCACATTGCGATGAGATCGCAAGTAACGAGACTTTGTGGGGGTCTCCAACCTATGAGAGTACTCTTTCTTGAAACTCATAACTATCCATTTCGATGTATTACCTACGAGCTTGATGGTAAGTGATACAAGACATCCACATCTAGTAATGTCCATCTGTTTCCTCTTTTTTTCAACATTTTGTACATTTCTTCTAAGTTCTTGTCTTGAGCATTTCATAATACGTAGCATATCTGCTCATCTTTTTTAGATATTCTAATATCGCTTTTTCTTATACTGAAGTCACAACATCTTCTATATAAATTATAGAAAGAATAAACCTCTTCTTCACTATCAAACTCTTGCCCAATAATAGGAGTTAACTCAGCAAGCGCATTGGGAGTAAAAGTAATCAAAGTTGTTGAACTTTGTCCACTTTCTTCAACTTCTCTAGCATCTTCATTGAATTCCAATGTGGGCAATGGAGATATACTTTTGTCTACGTTCATTAATGATGTCATTTACTAAATACATACTAAATCAAATTTGATAGACAATATAGATTATTCAACTAACAAGAAATAGAATACATCAATTTTGCAACTACTTGCAATGCAATAATATCTACTTTGCAAAAAGAAATGGTGTAGAATTGTAATATGAATATGTTGATGTTTTAAAATACTGTAATTATGGAAAAGAAAATACTCTAGAGCCATATTATCAGCATGCTAATATTTCCATATAGCATGCTAAAATCATTTCTTTCTTTAAAATAGTTTGTATAGTGATAGGAAAACTATGCAACTAGATTTTCGTAATTTGCATAATGATATGAAAATTGTACAACTAAATCTTCTGTACAAAGTCCAGTTAATTATTAGAATAGTAATGCTTCCAAAACTAGTATGCTAATGTCATTTTTAAAACATATTAATTTTATAAATCTATTTAAATGTTTAAAATGCAATCCAAAAGTAGTGATAAATAGATGATAGTTGATCAATTTATACTCCTTTCTCAAATTAATATGTATACTGTTTTATCCTAAAATAGCTATTCTACACGTACATTTGTAAAATCGACATCTCTTATAGGATTTGAATTCTACGTAAAATTTATTAAATCACTTCTTTTATAAATTTTTAGTTGTCAGCATGCGAAGTGTTGAATAAGCATGCTACAAGCACAAGTCAGTATCTAATAATAGATTTCACATCATCTATTTCTAGTTACCTGCATGCTAAATGATGAAACAGTATGTTATATATAGAAGTTAGTGTGTATTTTGGTTTTGAAGGTTGTCTATTTGTGAGTATTAATTTCTTGTCGTGTTGAATGAGCATGCTATACCTGCAATGTGTAAATTGAAATTGCAGGACATCTGTTTCATCTCTGGTTATCAGCATGCTAAGTGTTGGATCAGCATGCTATATGCACAAGTTAGTGTTTATTTTAGAATTAAAGGTATCTATTTGTCCATATGAGCATGCTAACTGTTGTATGAGCATGCTTTAACTAATATACAAAATAAATTTTCTTTAATGTGTTTGGAATGTTGAAAGATATCTGCAATCCATTTTTTGTAAATATGTAGAAGTCAGATAAAAAAGTGTGATTTCATAATTGCATTACATGAATGTCATAATTTAAATCTGTATTGCTCCAGGGATTAGGTCGTTGGTGATCTGTCAACCCATAGTGCCCATGTTCTTCATGTCCATGTGTAAATTTCAAGTACAAATTAATTATAAACAATCAACAATCACTATTAAATCAAATAACAATTAAGATTACAAATATTTTTTGGGAAACATACTTAATATTGTGTACAATTTAAAACATCGAGTAAAATATAAAATTAAGGATAAATTTTGGAGGCTATTCTGATCATCTTAAAAATTTTAAAGATTCAACATTTTTTAAAATCTTTAGTGGGCGCGAAGAGTTCCTTCCTTGATTTACACATGGGAACTTTGTAACAGATAATCAACCTTTTTTTTTAGTTAGAGAATCAATCAAAACCTATAATTATTTTTATTTCCAATATATTTTTGTCCACAACTATTTTCATTCATCCCACTGAATTTTTTTATGGTTTCATCAAGCTGAAGGTGCTCATTTGTAATTTTCTGTTATAAATTAATCAAAAAATATTCAGCAATAACAGTTAAATCACATAATAGTTAAGGTTAAATTTTTTTTTCCACAAAAACGTACTTAACCTGAATGACTTATGGGTACATGTTGCAGGTCATTTTGATCATTTTTAAAATTTAGAAGCTTATAATTTTTTTTTATCTGCAATGAACACAAAGATTACCTTCTTCTTTGATTTTACACCTGGGAATTTTGTAGTAGAAAATCAACCTTTTTTTTCATAGAGACTCAAAAAAAATCTGCAATTGTTTTTGCTGCCAATCCGCCAATCATCGCTTGCCCGTTTCGTTTTTTTCATCCAAACAAATTTTTGGATGGAGAATCATTCACGGGCAATTTTTTTTTACCTCCGTCCTCTTTGGCAGCGTTGATTTTGCGATGCTCATTTCATCCCACCGGATTTTGTTTCTCAATTTTTTCGCCACATTTTTCCACGTAGCATTTGTAGCTTCCTTCCAATTCTTCTCTGCTTCTGGTTAGTTGTAGTAGAAATTTGGGGTTCGACAATTGGGTGGGAGGGCACTGCTGGAGAGTTGAGCCTTGGCAGCACCAACTGCCAAAAATGAATGCGCAACAGCCTGACACTAGAAATTCATAGACGCATTGCTTCACCCTGCAGCAGGCGCACCCTCACTCCTCCTTGCGGCCTACTCGCGGGGCCTTGCAATGGCCAGGATCTCGAGCACTGGAATGGACGGCGCGATGGCGTGCCTACACGAGAATTCGGGTGCAGCATTGCTGCACCTGAATATATCCCATATATATAGAGAGAGAAATATTCAGGTGTAGCATCGCTGAAATGAGACCCACATGATCATCAAATCATAATCTACTCCACCCATTATATTTAAAATAATATATTCTATTACCATACCAATTTTCATCCTAATCAGATATGTATATGGGCCCCGTCCGAAAATGGTACAAATTCAATGTAATAAAATAGTTTGATGTAAATAACAACTTTAAAGTGATTTTTTCAACATATAAACCATTTTCTATAAAATTTATATGTGGATAAATAATTGTATAAAGTTTCATATATATGTATGAGAGTTGTTTCGGTGCAGCGCAACTGCACCGGAACGACAGTACATTTGATCAAAAGTGGGCCCCACACACATTAGAATGTAATGAAACTTTATACAATCATTTATCCATATATAAATTTTATAACAAATGGTTTACATGTTGAAAAAACCACTTTAAAGTTGTTATTTACATTAAACTATTTTATTACGTTGAATTTGTACAATTTTCAGATTGAGCCTATTTCAGCGTTTCCAGTGTAGGGATGCTGCACCTGAATATTTCTGATAATATATCCGCTTTGTGTGAGCTTTTATGGGTAGAAGATAGAGACAAACTAGTACGTACTCAATCGACGTCAAGATCATCACGCGTATAGATCAGAGATCATGGCATCCAATGCAAGCGGCTGCTTCAGCTCTAATGGAGTATTCCCCAAGAGCCAAGGAAGCATCTATTTTTCTTCGGTGGCCCATCATCACTCATCAGGCCTCCTCCTTCACACGCAGGTTCCTGCCATGCCAATTTGCTTTGATGAGTATGAGGAGAAGGAGACCCACGTCTACTACTAGCTTCCCTTTGTTTCCTCAGTGGAAGGCATGTGTGTAGCAAATTAATAAATAAATATGCATGTATGGTTGGGTTCACCTTAACCTCCAATGCATTCAGCATGATCACTCTACTTCCAAAGTAGAATACAAGCATGCATGCGTGCTTTACTGTTTATGTATTTGTGGAAAATAGATAAATATGCACGGGCGGTTCAGTTCGTCTCAATCTCCCATGCATTCAGTATGATCACTTGGGAAGTTTTATGTGTGTTTTACTCGTTTTCCCGCAGCTGGTCGTTCTAGAGTTGGAATCGCTTCTTCAAGCCTACCTAGCTCTAATGAAATAATTCAGCTTATATAATATCTTTGCTCCATTTCTCCTTTTTCCCTTCTAGGTAAATATATTATTATTATTAGGTTAATTAATTTTTATATATAGTTGGGTTTGTCAGTTGCATGTGCCGTGGGAACAGTCAGAGCTCGATAGCTAGGGGTACTAGTGATTGATAATAGGCTCCCAAATCCCAAATCCCAAATCCCCTGTATGGAACCGGTTCCATGAATTCTCTCCACTTCGAGCATACCTGGATAATGAAATATAAATCCAGCCCATGGTGATGTCATCATTTATAATGGTATCGAAAATCATTTCAATTTTAGTTTTGGATCGGCCTTAATTATTAAAAGCACTTAGATGAATTTACATATGTGTTGGATTGTTATAATAATCTATGAAATTATTCATCTAAATAATATTTTTAAATGATTTAGATGATGATTTCACAGTTTTTTTTTTTTTTTTTTTCCTTTTGAGGTTGTTGATTTCACATTTTTGATTAGGAAAAAACTTTGGCATACTAAATATAATTAACGAGAATATTTTTTTTTTTTTTTGTTTTTGTTTTTCTGATAGAGAATGAGAGGTATGTTGGATATCATACAATCGAGGCAGGTACCAACACGAAGCCTGTTACATAGGATTCAAACGCTCATTAGTAATTTTTATAATGAAAAACACTTATTAGTACTGGTTACGTAAAAATAAGAAATTTTCTTCTTTTTTTTTTTTTTGGGAAGAAATTTTCTTAGTTCTAGTGGGCATCTCTTCTATCTTTGCATGATATTTCGCGTTTGATGGACTGAATCTAGTTGTTCATCCTTTTTACTATAAATATCGACTATTATTATAGATTGCTAGAAAAATTCAAGGGGGATCTTTATAAGGACTTGCAAGCATGCAACTGAAATAAAAGTTATTCTATGGGTTTTTAGCAAACTTGACTCTTTAACTTTGTAAATTTGCATTTTGACCCCTTTTTTGAAAATTTTCAAAAATAACCTTCCAAGTTTTTTTTTAAAAAAATTCAAATCTCTAGAAAAGTGATCGTTTATACTTTTCTTTTAGATAAACTTTTCCTCAATTTTTATTTGAGATTTTTTTGAAAAATTAACCTTCTAACTTTGTGCTTTTGTAAAGTCAACCATTAACTTTATATTTCACGGAATTAACCCTTCAACATTGTAAAATTACAACCTGACAAATCTAACGTTAATTTTGCAATGGCGAAGCTAGAAAGCTAATTCTTCAAAAACACTTGACTTTGTAAAAATCATAAATGAACATTGATGGAATTTTTGTCCAAAAGAAAACAAAGATTATTTTTATAGGGTTAAATTTGCAAAACCCTTAAATAGCTTAGAAGGTTATTTTGCAAATATACAAAATTCTAAGGTCAAATATGCAAATTCACGACATCAAGGGGCTAATTATACAGAAAACAATTTATTATATGCAGCTATCATCCCTAGCGAAATAAACATCATTACTTGGAGTCATCAAACGCGAACAACTACGAGTAATGCTTAAATTTGATTACAGGAACTATAACACGTTATTACTCTTGAGGAATTAAATATTTGCAGTCAATTAATTATTCTTGGTTAAATTCATATGTATAACAAAGTTTAGTTTACATGCCAAAAAACAAGACAATTGCATTTATCGTCATTTGTCATAGTGGTTCATGTTTTATCTTAACCAAATCTACATAAGACACGGCAGCATTTGCAAGCATATTTCTCCGGAGCATACCCCCTACATGAAGTTGTGATTTTTATAAGAGTCTAGTTTCAGTGAAAACATTTTCACGCTCGGTAAAAGTACAAACACCACATCTGCCGTCCATTTTAAACGTATGGTTCAGATTTGACGGGGCAAAATTGGAAAGTAAGTTTCTACAGTCCTATGTACATTCGCGTGTATGACTTTGAAATGCCTATTAGCTTCCTCCAGAAGCTTCCTCTTTCGACGGGATAGAGAGACCGAGAGGAGGGAGTAGATAGGGGAGAGAGAAGAGGAGAATCAAAAAGAAGCTGCTTGTCGGCACGTCACCGGAGAAAAGGAGGAGCCAGGAAGAGCTGCCGGATCTTGAGTTGATGAGATAGAGAGAGTGACCTAGACGAGGGAGCAGATGAGGGCTATAGAAGAGGAAAAGCCAAGAGGGGGAGCTGCCTCTCTCTTACCCCAACATCGGCGACAGAGAGGTTCATCTTATCGCCCACAACATGTTCTTGCTGGAGAACCAGATCCCATTCCTAATCCTCTGCGCGCTCTACATGGCCATCTACGGCAATGACGAGAAGGAGGCTGCCTACAGGAGCAAGATCGTGAAGTTCATCTATACCCGTATTCTCCCGAGCTTCTACAACCTGACTGGTCGATCGTGGACACAGGAGCCGTCGTGGAACAACGCCGACACGCTGCGGCTTTTCGATGCTGACAACGAAGAATGGAGCCGCGCCGCCCACCTCCTCTGCATCCTTCGACACTTGGTGCTGGGGGAACCCAAAGCAGCCGCAGCTTCCACTGCCGACCTTACGAAAGGCAAGAAACGTAAGTGCGAGGTTCCTCAGTTGCACACCTTCAGGTCGGTGATGGAGCTGAAGGACGCAGGGATCAAGTTCAGCAACAACGGTTCCAGGCACCTGACAGAGATCGCGTTCAGGAAGAACATGTTCTTTCCGGAGATTCTGGCGTCGCCAATCGTCGTCACCCGGGCCATCGTCCGCTACATCCTCAACATGATCGCTTGAGAGAAGCGGCAGGACAATGACCCTGCCGACCACACCATCACCTCCTACATCTGCTTCCTCAACTCCGTCATCAACCACGCGGAGGACATGAAGGAGCTGCAGCTAGGCGCGTGCTCTACCACGGCCTCAGCAGCGACGAGGAGATGGCGGAGCTCTTCTACCATTGGCCTATCGACACCATGAGGGAGCTCCCCATCCACAGAGACGTCAACGAATAAATCTCGAAGCACCGCCAGAAGCCCTAGAAGTTGTTCATAGCCGAATTCGTGTACACCCACTTCAGAAGCCCCTGGACGGCCATGTCCCTCGCTGCTGCCATCATCATCCCAATCTTCATATTGCTGCAGACCATCTTCACTCCACCATCAAACAATCATTTGATTGATTCCCCCGCGGCTTCCTGCCTCCGCCATCCTTCATCTGACCCTGACTTTGACTGTCACTTGCCAATGTGTCTCGGTGAAGGTTTCCCTACAGAAATTGTGAAAATATTTAGGTATATTTGAACCTAGGCACAAAAAATTGAAGAATATTTTTTTGGGCTCCACTTTATCAAGGTCATGTAATCCACTTTATCAGCGAAATTTTTTGGATTTCCCAACCATGAGAGCTTGCAGCTCAGAGTGCCAACCATGGTTGCCGTGTAGGTTGTGTTTTACATTCAAGGTGAGGGTTCAATCGAGAGGAAACGTGGGAAGCAGAAGTGGGAGATTCCGTCTAAGAAGGTTATAGTTTCTCCATATTTAGAAAGTTTAAAGGAAGCGGGGAGTTGACATTCAAGGCTTAGATCTAGGGATAGAAATGGTGGGACACCGATGAAGGGAAAGGAATCAACTGTGAAGAGAAAGCTTTTCCAAAGGTCAGATATGTTAGAAATCATGTGATTCGGAAGCGTACCTGAATCCATGTGTGTGTAGATTCCACCTGTAGACCGAGCAGAGTACGAGGTCTTCTTCCTCAACACTTCTCCCTGTAATACTAGCGGTAGATGGGAACCACTTGTGATGTACACGTGTGAGAGAGGGACCTAGACTCCTCTATTTATAGAGTCCTTCCCATCATGACTCTTAGTAGAAGTGTAGTTCCACCTGGACGCGGATTGCGTACGTATCTCATACGCTGGGTTATCTTTAAATCCAAAGACTTCTTATTTAATTAGGACACCTTATAGGAGATTAATTCTAACATTCTCCCACTTGGCCTAATTAAAATAAAATTAAGAAAGAAAAGAAAAATTATACTTAAAATACAATCCTTGGATTTAACATTTGAAAAATTACCGGACGAGTGCACTCATTTGAAAAATATGCCCAGTCATTACATACGCAATCCAACTTTAATACTTAAGTTAAGAAAAAAATTTGTCAATATGGATCATGGCGGTTATATGCAATATGTAACATATTTCCTTCCATCCATCACGATATTAACAAACTTACTTAACTAAGTTCTTAATGGCAGATTTACAATTATGTGATTTTAATGTCCCACATTAATATCAATTAGATAAAATCTTTTGTTTCCAAATCACATAAAATTGTCAACAAAATACCATAATGAAACAAAAGAAAATAATCATCCAACATGAGATCTCAAAATGTATCGATTACATCAATAATTGTCTCACATAACAAGACCCATATTTCTTATATGTCCAAAGAAAACTTTGGGCGCCAGAGCCTTAGTCATGGGATCAGCAATCATGTCAGCAGTACCAACAAAACTAATCGATATCAGATGATCATTAATCCTTTCTTGTACTGACATGAACTTAACATCAATATGCTTGTTAGCACCAGTAATTCTTCTATAATTGGAGAAGCTAATCGCTGATGAATTGTCACAACTAATTCTCAGAGGCTTAGAGATAGAATCCATAATTTTAAGCTCTGAGATAAATTTCCTCAACCAAAGTGCATGTGAGGATGCTTCATGACAGCCGACAAATTCAGCTTCCATGGTAGGGTCAACTACATGATTTTGTCTCCCACTCTTCCATGAAACTGCTCTACCGGCTAATAAGAAAATATAGCCTGATGTGGATCTTCTGCTGTCTGTACAGCCAGCATAATCTGAATCTGTGTAACCGATCACTTCTAATTGATTAGTTTTTGCATACGTGAGCTCATAATTTTTATTCCCTTGGAGATATCTCATCACTTTCTTTACTGCTTTCCAATGTTCCATTCCTGGATTGCTTTAATATCTTCCAAGTAATCCCATTGGATAACTGATGTCAGGACGTGTGCAAACTTGCGCATACATCATGCTCCCAAGAGCAGAAGCATATGAGATGGACCTCATTTCCTGTTTCTTAATCTCATTCTGTGGACACTGATGCAGACCATATTTTTTACCTTTAAAGATTGACACTTCACATGATGAGCAGTTAGACATTTGGAATCTTTCTAAAATTTTATTGATATACGCCCTTTATGATAACCCTAAAAGTCTTTTAGGCCTATTTCGATGGACCTCAATTCCTATGATACATGATGCCTCAACCATATCTTTCATATCAAAATGTTCAGAAAGGAAACTTTTAGTGTTATGTAAAAGACCTAAATTATTAGTAGCAAGCAAAATATCATCTACATATATAATCAAAAATATAAACTTGCTCTCACTCAACTTCAGATATATACATTGGTCACCAATATTTTCTGTAAATCCAAAGGAAGTGATAACTTTATTGAACTTTAAATACCACTGTCGGGAAGCTTGTTTAAGTCCATATATAGATTTCTTTAATTTGCATACTAATGTGTCATTTTCTTCAGTTTCAAATCCTTCAGGCTGTATCATGTACACCACAAATGTCATCATATTTGACATTTCCATTATGTGCTTTCGCACTCCACACATGCCATCATATTTCATTGAAGTCAATTTGTTAGTGAGCATTCCAGCCAATGCTTTATCTGACCCGTTGAATTTTTTTTTTAATTGAGTCAAGATAAATTTTAGCACTTTCATCTTCAGGGTCAGAAATAGAGCCCCTGATGTTCCTTTCAATTGTGCTCTTTATAATCATAAGAGACAACCTGTTTGAATGCTCCCATTTATCAAACTGAATCTTTTGACTATCAGTACTTTCAGGCGTTAAGTAACTAGGTTTTGCAACACGAAAGGCTAAATCCAGATCCAAACATCCTAAGATAATAAGTAATTGCTCATGCCAATCAGAATAATTTGATCCATTCAGTGTTAGGATATTAGACAGATGAGATTGAGGAACAGGAGCCATAGCTGTAACAAAAATGATTAAGCTCAGGTCACCATTTATAATTCAGATAAACTATAATGTAACAATTCTATTAACAATAATTAATCATAGCTTAAAATTTTTTTAGAATTAATCATACAAGCAATAATGCATGATTATATTTAATAATGTTATGATAAACAATAATATTTAATAATTAATTATGAATACACAAAGTCAAGAAATCCCCACCTTCGGGTAGAAAATTTCCCGCGTTTATGCAGTTCTAGTTAATTATTGATAAAATATTAAATTATAGCTACCTTCGGGTAGAACTATAATATAATATTCTTTAATAATGCAATTTCTATGATGAGAGGAAAAATCATATTATTCTCTTTTTGTTTAATAAATTTGATCTTAGACCCTTCAGGGCAACAAAGACATAAAGATGAACAATATTTATTAAACATAAATTGCATAATGATAATTAATTGCAATTTCCATTATGAGAAAATTAGACAATAATATTCTCTCCATTATTTAATAATTTTTAAAAATGTATTTTAGACCCTTTAGGGCGACTAGAAATACACAATCAAAATTATTAATATAAATTATAGAGTATAATATATATATATGAATAATTCAATAATAATGATTATTAAATTCATTATGTGCGATTAAATTCCATATTATTTCTCTTGGTCAGCCAAGTAAGTGAGGTGGGGCGTGGGAGGCTCCCTCTGCATAGCAGGGACCTAATTAAATAACCACGTGATCCTCTTCAATACCTCTTGCCTAGACACCAACCTCCAGTCATACCATAAAATATAATCTTACTATAAAATTTAATAATCATAACTTATATAATTATTCATATATATATATATTGCATGCTGAAATAAATAGAAAGCAATAAATCATAAATAAATTGCTAATTTAGACATTTATAAACTAATCATATGAATTAATTGCACATATAATTCAAAATTTGCATGTATTTGCATAAATGTCTAAAAAAAATCAGATTTATTGACCTATTTAGCTTAATCAGACCCTTCCATTAAATCCAGAATGTCCAAAAATATAAGAAATGACTATTGGATCGTCCAATTTGGATAAGAGAATAAAAAAAATTATGTTAACTTACATTTGGACAGTCATAAGCATGCCACGTGTCATATATGGGCTATTGGGTTTGTGTTTGGGCCTTGGTAATTTGAGCTAAAATGGGCTGTCCATATGGGCCTTTGAAGCTGGGCTTAAGAAGTTGGCCCGCCTAAGTGTACTGGGCTTCCTAAAATGGGCCAAACACATGGGCTTTATGGGCAGACTTGGAAAATGCCCAAGCCCATGAGCAGAGGAAAACAAATGGGATTGATTTGCAAAGAAAATTTCTTTGAATTTTCCTGTAATTTCTAGCTAAGGGTTTATTTGTAAATTTTTCGTCCAAGGGGCTTTATGTAAAATTTCTATCTTCATCCCCAAATAACCCTTGCCGCACATGCCCATCCTGCCGCTGCCCAAACTCGTTGGCCGCCAACTGCCTGCTGCTGCCGGCTGCCCCAGCCAGTCACCGCCGCTGCTAGTCGTCCGGCCGGATTCCGGAGTCCAGTAGCCGCGCTTCTCGTCCGCCACCGCACGATGCTGTCCCTTTTTCCGGCAGCTCGTTACCGCCGAACACTGCTCTTGCCGTCCGCTGCCTAGCCGCCGTCTTCCCTGTTGACGCCGCCGCACAGCTGCGCTGCCGTTCGCCGTCTGTCCAGCGCCGCCGTCATCTGCGGAAGCGGCAAGCTAGCCGCTTCTAGCAGTAGCCGGCCGTCTCAGCCTCCGGCATGGGCAGCGGCAGATCCGCACGTCGCTCGTCCTCTTCTCCATTTCCGGCGACAGCAGCCCAGCGGCGCAAACACAGAATCCGGCATGGGTTTCGGTAGGCAGCAGCAAACGGGACCCCTTTTTTTATTATTATTATTTAATTAAACAACGGCTTGAAAAAAAGGGATAAGTTTTGCCCTGTTATTTTTCCGTGAAATCCAAAAAAACGAAAAAACAAAAGCAAAAGGCGGCCGTGGCAGAATTAAATGCATATGTCCAGAGAAAAAACAAAAGCAAAAAGGCTAGCCCTGCCTCTTCAATTTTTTTAGGTAGCTCGTAGATGGAGAGAGTAGAATTGCTCTCTCCTCACAAGCAGCCCAACATGCCTGAATCCATGTGTTAAATGCAGATCAGAGGAGCTAAAATTAGCAACTGGTCATGTGGCAAGTTCACGGCAATAGCATTAAGATTTTTTTTTTATTTCTTATTTCTTAATTAATGGCATAATGTATTCATACATATTTCAGATTAATGCATCCAAAACAAATAATCACATGAATATTCTAATGCAATAATGAATATTTCAAGCATCATTAAATATATATTATGGGTGGAATCTATTATACTCAAAATCGAAACGTGGGCTCTGATACCACATGTTAGAAATCATGTGATGCGAAAGCGTACCTGAATCCATGTGTGTGTAGATTCCACCTGTAGACCGAGCAGAGTACGAGGTCTTCTTCCTCACCACTTCTCCCTGTAATACTAGCAGTAGATGGGAACCACTTGTGATGTACACGTGTGAGAGAGGGACCTAGACTCCTCTATTTATATAGTCCTTCCCATCATGACTTTTAGTAAAAGTGTAGTTCTACCTGTACTCGGATTGCGTACGTATCTTATACGCTGGGCTATCTTTAAATCCAAAGACTTCTTATTTAATTAGGACACTTTATAGGAGATTAAATTATAACAAGATAGAGGTAGAGAAGGCGATAGAAAATAGGTTGATGGGGTTGAAGGTTCCCTCTCCATGGTTGCGCCACTTTCATTTCACCGGAATTTCATTGACAGGCGGAACTTTTGCTCGTTGCTACTGGAATTGATAGATGCAGCTGCTGCAAGACGGAAAAATAGAAAGGGGCAAACAAGTCCGTTCCTTACGCCCATCACAGCAGTTTATGCTGACCGTGACAACATAAACATAAGAGGAATTAGGGGTTAAATGTCACGTGCAAAAGAGAAATTATTAAAATGTTGTGGTTATCAGAATAAAATTTACCCTTTTTATTTATTAATTTTATTATGTTGAATTTATACCTTTATTAGATGGGGCCATTCACATATATGATTTAAGTCAAACTTGGTTTTTTAGTTAAATCGCTGAATTAGATTTTGATTTAATGACAAACTTGGCCTTAAAATGGAGGTGGCATATTGAAATTTTTAATGATATCATATCTTAAAGTATTTTTTATATTCATTGGCATATATGCCGCTAATGTACGTTAGAGTGACCCATTTTGCATCCTTGTTAAGGTGCGTTGTGACGAAAATGGGGTACACCTTGAAGATTTCATTTTCTTTAATATCTATTTTGGTTTCGAAATTGAAAAAAAGAATCTTACAAAATTCATGCACTCGTGCACAAAAAAGCAACATTTTTTCTACTTTTAAAATTTTAAAACTTAAACCAAATAAGAATATAAAATTTTTAAAAATTAAAAATAAGAATATAAAATTTACGTAATAAAATTTTTTGCTTCGGGACGTATTTATGTAAAAACAAAAAAAAAAAGGGAAAAAGCTTGAGGGTTAATCATGACCCAATAATAAAATATAAATCAAACTTATCACATTATTTGGAATGTTGTTTTAATCGTGTGGACAAAAACCATTTCAATCAGAGTTTAAAATAGGTTGGCCCAGCTTTAAAAAATATATAGTTTATAAATTATGAAAACACTTATATAAATGAATGCATTAGAATGTAACAATATTGTTTAAAATCGTTTATTGAAATAGTGTAAACTTTCTAGATTGTCAGGAAGACCACCCCCAATATCTCACGGATAGCATTCCAACAGGAGATAGTGAGGCTGAAGGCATATCATCGTAGGCAAACCTACTAAGGCGTCTTTAGATCTAATAGGGGGACGCAAACGGGTTGGCTAATCCTGTCCACGGCCAGCAATCCAGTAGGGGATAGTGGTAAGGGTCCTTCATGCTTGTTTTTCCATCTCACACCAGCAGAATGTTGGAACCAGAAACCTCACTCCTAGCAGATGAACTATAGATTCTCGCACCGAAACCGATAGAGCAAAAATTGCTCAATCCAGGGGAGAATCCCACGCGGGTTTGCTCAATTTGGAGCACAAATGCATATAAGAAGGAATTGCTTAAAGCCACTCTATGGTGCTTATGGAAAACAATGGAGAAGATGTCGCTATTTGACTGCAATTTGGTCTTGCGGGAGGAACGGTCAACTCTCAAGTGGCTAAAGGAGATCAACCTCCATCACACCCCTATATGATACAAATTCTGGACATCCCTTGCCTAATAGAAAGGGAGGCTCTAGGGGTGTGTTTGGGAATGAATAAAACTTTTGATGAAAAGTTGTAAAAAATAGAAGTTATCAAATGATGTGATATAATAAGAGTAATAATAAGGAATAAATAGGATAAAGTTGAAATAGATAGATTAGTTATGTTGGTAGTTGTGTAGAAATGATTGAAAAGTAGGATAGTTGTATAGAAAAATGTGAAGAAATAATTAAAAAATAAGATAGTTACGGAGAGTGAAAGTTTTAGATTAAAAAGTTTTAACTTGACAACTTTTACTTATTACCAAACACACCCTAGGTTTTTTAATTGGAAAATCGTTTGAGCAATTTTTGGATGTGGCTGTAATGGGGGATAGTCTAAAGATAAGAGTAATCATGATGTGAAGATATGAAGAGGCTTTTTTTACAAAGGACAAGTAGACAGAAACAATGGCTCATATTTCAGGATGAAAAGCTCCTAAATTTTTGCTATGCATGTGGGTATCATTTGGCACACTTCTAAGAAATGACCATGTTTTAAGGCAGGGAAATGCTGTTGCGCATTCCCTCGCTGAGCTGGTCTCGGTGTCTACCATGAACCATATGTCTTGGTGGGGTACTCCTCCCCGAGCTGTTTTTGGAAAAATTTGTACAGACAATTTTTTGACAATGAATTGCTTGGATCTTTCTATCCCTACTCCCTCTCAAATTGAAAGAGGGTAGGTATAGAGTAGACCCGTTATCAAAAAAAAAAAAAAAAAATGAAAGGATAGTGAGAAGGGGGGAGGTAAAGTTCCTAAAATTGACCTCCCATATGGCGGTCATCTAAGGTTAGGGCTTAAAGGAATGAGTCACAACCCATAGGAAGCACTTCCCTTGGGTAAAAAAAAGGAAGCTGAGCATTTTGGTAATTTTACAGCGAGAGTATAATAACTTAAAAATGTGAGTATGTTTGGTTTTTTGATAAAATTTGTATTATATATATACAAAATCTCAATCTATTCCATTCATTTGCTAGATGAAATATTAAAATGTATGTGGACATAATTTCTCATCATTTGAAAATTTCTAAAAATTTTTTTGTACAAAAAATTATTTTTTAAAAAGATTTCATTATAATTGGTAAAGTTAGAAAATATAAATTTTATTAGAAGTTATTTTATATTATTTAAAGTTAATGTAATCATGGTACTCTAAAAAATAACAAGTTCTTTTATTTTTCTCGAATTTTTGAAAATTTATTAATATTTTATTATTTTTTGAATAAAATTGGATCTAACGGCATCTAACAGCATCTAATTTTTAAAATTAATGAGTTAATCCTAATTTAACACCTGTAATATAATCCTAGGTCCCTTATAATGTCATTTAGACCTTAAATTCAGAATTCGAAACTCATATTATATGATTTAATAAAATCATCATAATCTAACAACGTCTAACAGCATCTAACAACATCTAACCGCATCTAACCGCATCTAACAGCATCTAATTTTTGAAATTAATAAGTTAATCATAATTTAAAGCCTGTAATATGATCCTAGGCCCCTTATAAGGTCATTTAGACCTTAATTTCTGAATTTAAAACCCAGTTAATATGATTTAAAGAAATCCAACTTAATCTAACAGCGTCTAACGACATCTAACGGCATCTAACAGCATCTAACGGAATCTAACAGCATCTAACCACATCTAACAGCATTTAATAGCATCTAACAGCATCTAATTTTTGAAATTAATAAGTTAATCCTAATTTAACACCTGTAATATGATCCTAGGCCCCTTATAAGGTCATTTAGACCTTAATTACGGAATTTGAAACCCATATAATATGATTTATACAAATCCAACTTAATCTAACAGCGTCTAACGACATCTAACAACATCTAACAGCATCTAACGGCATCTAATTTTTGAAATTAATAAGTTAATCCTAATTTAACACCTGTAATATGATCCTAGGCCCCTTATAAGGTCATTTAGATCTTAATTACGGAATTTGAAACCCATATAATATGATTTATACAAATCCAACTTAATCTAACAGCGTCTAACGACATCTAACAGCGTCTAAGGCATCTAACAGCATCTAACAGCATCTAACAACATCTAATTTTTGAAATTAATAAGTTAATCCTAATTTAACAGCTGTAATATGATCCTAGGCCCCTTATAAGGTCATTTAGACCTTAATTACGGAATTTGAAACCCATATAATATGATTTATACAAATCCAACTTAATCTAATAGCGTCTAACGGCATCTAATAGCGTCTAACGGCATCTAACCGCATCTAACAGCATCTAACCGCATCTAACAACATCTAACAGCATCTAATTTTTGAAATTAATAAGTTAATCCTAATTTAACACCTGTAATATGATCCTCGACCCCTTATAAGGTCATTTAGACCTTAATTACGGAATTTGAAACCCATATAATATGATTTAAAGAAATCCAACTTAATCTAACAGCGTCTAACAGCATCTAACGACATCTAACAGCATCTAACAGCATTTAACAGAATCTAACAGAATCTAACCGCATCTAACAGCATCTAACCGCATCTAATTATTGAAATTTTATAAATATTTTACCTAATTTGTGTATTTTGCACTAGATATATAATTAATAATTCATTTCATAACTATGGAAACCTTTCAATAATTTTAAAACTAAATAAATAATAATTAAAAATATTAACTAATTTGAATTAAATAAAATAAAAAAATTTACATAAATATATAAAATTGTAAAAATTATTATTTATGCCGCTATAAAACTAAAATTGTAAGAAATTATATATAACTGTAATTTATATTTAATATATAAATATATGTTTCTTTTTGGGATTGGTTAAATAATCAATTTAGTAAATAACTACGTTTAATATAAATTTTATAATGAAAATTATTTAAATTCTATAATAATATTATTACAAATTATATTATAAAAATATAATAATTGTAATTTTTTGTTACTATTATTAATTAAATTAAACAAAAAATCCAAATTTATTTACTCCAAATGAACTTAATGTGGACTAATAATTTATCTAAAATTTACGTTGAATATAAAATTTATACAAAATTTTATGTTAACACCTCTAAAAATGATCGCTTGTGTTATATCTCATGTAAATTTTCTTTAAAAAAAAAAATATTTGTAGAAATCAAATATTCGTTTTTGATTTAAACCCGCGGATTTATTTTAGAAAATAAAACAAATCATTTATGAACGCCCGTGGGACATATATATTTTCGGAAAACAAAATTTTCATTTTTAGGACGCCCGTAAGTTAGATATATATTTTCAGAAAATAAAATATTCATTGTTTGGATGCTTGGTGGACAGACATATATTTTTAGAAAATAAAATATTCATTTTTGGACACCCGCGCCAAACATGTATATATTTTAGAAAATAAAATATTCATTTTTGGACACCCGCGCCAAACATGTATATATTTTAGAAAATAAAATATTCATTTTTGGACACCCGCGCCACACATATATATATTTTAGAAAATATATATATTCATTTTTGAACGCTCGTGGGTCAGATATATATATTTTAGAAAATAAAATATTCATTTTAGGACACCTGTGGGATAGATATATATTTTCAGAAAACAAAATATTCATTGTTTGGATGCTCGTTGGACAGATATATATTTTTAGAAAATAAAATATTAATTTTTGGACACCTGCGCCACACATATATATGTTTTAGAAAATAAAATATTCATTTTTCAACGCCCGCGGGACACATATATATTTTTATAAAATAAAATATTCAGTTTTTTAGGCCCGTGGAACATTTATATATTCTAAAAAGCAAAACATTTATTTTTGGTGGCCCGTGGGATACATATATATTTTAAGAAAACAAAATATTCATTTTTGGAAGCCCGCGGGACACATATATATTTTTATAAAAAAAATATTTATTTTTTGAGCCTGCGGGACACATATATATTTTTATAAAATAAAACATTCATTTTTTTAGGCCCGTGGAACATTTATATATTCTAAAAAAATAAAAAATTCATTTTTGGTGGCCCGCGGGACACATATATATTCTTTTAAAAATAAAATATTTATTTTTTGATGCCTGCGGGACACATATATATTTTTATAAAATAAAACATTCATTTTTTTAGGCCCGTGGAACATTTATATATTCTAAAAAACCAAAACATTTATTTTTGGTGGCCCGTGGGATACATATATATTTTAAGAAAATAAAATTTTCATTTTTGGAAGCCCGCGGGACACATATATATTCTTTTAAAAATATAATATTCATTTTTTGTTGCCTGCGGGACACATATATATTTTTATAAAGCAAAACATTCATTTTTTGAGGCCCGTGGGACATTTATATATTCTAAAAAAATAAAACATTCATTTTTGGTGGCCCGTGGGAATACATATATATTTTAAGAAAATAAAATTTTCATTTTTGGAAGCCCGCGGGACACATATATATTCTTTTAAAAATATAATATTCATTTTTTGTTGCCTGCGGGACACATATATATTTTTATAAAGCAAAACATTCATTTTTTGAGGCCCGTGGGACATTTATATATTCTAAAAAAACAAAACATTCATTTTTGGTGGCCTGTGAGAATACATATATATTTTAAGAAAATAAAATTTTCATTTTTGGAAGCCCGCGGGACACATATATATTCTTTTAAAAATAAAATATTTATTTTTTGATGCCTGCGGGACACATATATATTTTTATAAAATAAAACATTCATTTTTTTAGGCCTGTGGAACATTTATATATTTTAAAAAACAAAACATTCATTTTTGGTGGCCCGTGGAATACATATATATTTTAAGAAAATAAAATATTCATTTTTGGAAGCCCGCCGGACACATATATATTTTTATAAAAATATAATATTCATTTTTTGAGGCTCGCGGGACACACATATATATTTTTATAAAGCAAAATATTCATTTTTTGAGGCCTGTGGGACATATATATTTAAGAAAAACAAAATATTGATTGTTTGGACCCCGCGGGCACATATAAAAATTAAAATTGTCATTTTTTGAGGCTCGCGGGACACATATAATAATAAAATTTGTCCAAATTATATAATAATGTTATTACAGTTTATATTACAAAGAGTATAATAATTGTAATTTTCGGTTACCATTATCTATTAAATTAAACTAGTAATACAAATTTTCGGTTACCATTATCTATTAAATTAAACTAGTAATACAAATTTAAATTACGTGTGTCTTTGAAAAATGATAAAACTTTTACTGAAATTTTTTTTGATGTACAACTATAATTTAGATCTAAATAAGCTAAATATATATTAATTTTTGGAGCTAGTTTAAAGATTAAGTATTTTTGTATTAGCAAAAAATTATTTAATGAAGCTACCTAAATCTAACATCTAATATAAACTTTTGTATGTTTTTCTATTTTTCACATAAAAATTATGAAGAATGCATTAATAAAGCGCTTTTTGTGTATTTTTATGAAAATCAAAATTTTCTCATAAAATTTTAGTTAAATAAATTGGGATATGGATTATTAAAATAATTGGGGCAGAATTGCAAAATTATTTGAATAGTTCATTTTACAAAATGGCTAGCATGTGCACTGAAACAATGTGTCGCTGGAGTATTGAACTCCAGTGCTCCACCATCTTCCCTCTCCCGAAGTCATCCATCTCTCTATCCAGTTGTTTCAATGTGAAATTAATAAAAATAAAATTAAAATGAAAGATTAAAACAAATTAAATCAATATAATAATCAATTTAACAACTAATAAAATAAATATTAATTTAATTTAAAATAAAAATTAATTCAATTAATTATGAACACAATTAATTATTCATATGGTGTTAATTTGCGAAGTTAGTAAGTTAAGCTTACAAAAATTCATAAGTTCATCACATTTCTCTTGCTGCACTTTTCAGTTTAAAATTCTTAAAATAAAAATAAAAATTTAGAAACATATTTGCTATAAAAATAGGTCATTTTGCATAGATATGAGACAAGTAATTAAATAGGCTAGAAATGATTAAATTAAAAGTGGGTTTCAAGGAATGCATGAATGGTATCTAGTCTCCTTGATTTTGAAAGTTACTATAAGTTTTGATTTTTAAAATCATGAACGATATTTATAGCTTAAGAATTATATTTAAAACTTTTAGATATTTATTATTATTAAAATTAATAAACTTAAAATAATAATAAATGTTTATATGTATGTAATTTTTATTAATTAAATTAGTTTCAATTAAATCTTTACTAAAATTAATTATAATTTATGTTTAAATAGTCTAAATAAATATATATGCCTCTTTGGGATAGATTTAATAAATAATTATTAATATTATATTATTTTTATTTACATTTAAATAAAAATATCTACACTATTTTAACCGTCCACATAATTATTTCTATTTATAGTTTAATTAGCTAAAATTTTCCAATCTAAACCATCTACATGATAAAGAGTATCTTAAAACATAGAAAATGACTCTTGAATCACCCAAATCGGACACCGGTAATATTAGATCTAAATAAAACAAAATCTGTCCATTAATAATCCGAATTTCTGTCCGTCGCGACAAACACTTCGGTGCATCACTGAATTTCTATCCGTCGCGACAGACACTCACGGTGCGTCACCCTCTACGTCTTCCCCGAACCGTATCAGCCGCCGCTGCGGCCGTTCCTTCCTACCCACTTTTCGCCGGCCGTTGGATCTTCGATCAGAATCGGCCGATTACTCGCCGCCAGCATCCTAACTCCGATTCCCAACTCGCCGAACCAGATCTATTCTCCAATCTCATAAATCTGAAAAAAAAAATGTTGTTGCAGTATTCTTCTTCATTGCCAGTCAGTGCCACCAATCGCCGTTCAAACCTACCGAGCGTGAAGGTGGTGAAGAAAAATGGTGATTTCGGTTGAGCCTCGGGAGAAGAAAGGCGGAAACGAGAATCGGCGTCCTATCTTCCTGTCTTTGCTGATTGGGTTTGGCGGGATAAGGGTGTCGAGAACA
Organism: Annona cherimola; assembly: GCA_030490835.1. NCBI lineage: Eukaryota > Viridiplantae > Streptophyta > Magnoliopsida > Magnoliales > Annonaceae > Annona > Annona cherimola. The sequence goes on along the minus strand of CM059977.1, from coordinate 40,944,258 downwards.
CTGCTGCGGGAGCATAAATCTTCTTCAAATCAGCAACAGATCTATCTTCTCCCGTGACTATCTCTAAATCTGTCGGAAAATCGATACCCACAAACAATGGAGAAGAAAACCCATTAATCTCCAGTGGCGGTCTTCATTGTCTCTCTCCTCGAGTGGAAAGAAAATGACATAACAGCTAGCAATTTTTTTGGGCAATTTAATGTTCATACCATCTCTGCTATTGGCCATTATCAAAAAGGGAGGAAGGAAGACGGAAGAGGGAGGGACGCACAAAGAGCTGGGGAAGACAGAGACGATGTGCGAGTTTGTCACGCAAATTCGATGTTCCCCGGCGGTTTTTTCAGCTTCCGAAAATGCCCAAATGCATCTGAGTCATTCAGCCTAAATTAACGGTGGAGATGTAGCTTCTTGTGAAAAAAACGTGGGAAGCACTTCCTATGGGTTGGCTCTCTAAAGGAATTGGGTTAAAAGGAACAAGTCACAAGGGGAATATAGTAAAACCAGTAGCATACGTGGGGGAGTAAAGCTGATAGTTGAGCAACTTGCCCCTATGAACTCTCAGATGATAAGGGTGAAAATAATAGCTGCTAGCCATCAACTCTTCGGTCGCACTTGCGTGGAAACCTACGCACGTCGGATCTTGTGAGGAGAATAAGGAGTGTCCGATCAGTTGGTTGTGAGCTTTTACAGAATACACCCTCTAACATCGTGGCAGAAAACATATTAAAACATATTGAAATGGTAATTAAGCAAATCGATTTCTCCATTATGAAAAATGGTGGATTCTAAACAGTTGGTTGCCTAGAATGGGGTGGATCAAACATCTCCCTGAATTTCTATCATTGCACTTGAAGAACATTCAAATGCAGAAATCAAAGGCTCACCCAATCAGATGTGTTTGGAAGGTAGGATATATTTCTATGCGAGGATTATATTCCATGTTCGAAAGTAGTGGCAATTCACTTTGAATGCCTTGCCTGCCCATGCATTCGGCTTTGATACCAAAGCCTACTTGCGCAATAATAAGGGAACATGGATGTTTAGACATTATGAGTTACGAAAATAAACCATTCAATTAAAATGCCTTTTTATTTTTTCTTTGAGCCAAAATTAATGTCTCAAAATTAGATGGCAGAATTGTTATAAAAATAGTCCAATTTTGATTTCTAAATGAAGGATTTGGGCCATTCATGTACTAAAATATAGGTTAGAAGACAAATGAGGTCCCCTCCGTATGATATACCCTAGCTTTTATGCTACGAAAAACAGTATTTTAGGAAAAGAGTTGAGGACCTGAATTTTACTCTAGCAATCTGAATACGCATAGCAAGATTTTGTGAAAAAATGCTATACTGGTCATCTCAATAAGGCTTCCAATCTATGAATATTATATGATGTGAATTAGTAAAAAAACAAACTTTTGGCCGAACTAGCTGTAATATACTTCCAACTGAAAACTTCACTGATTTTCATTCTACTTTCATCTCCTTTAACAGGGTCTATATATCAGTTAGAGATATTATTTGTGTAAGACATGTGGAATGGTGGAGACATGGATGCTAGATGTTGTGCCAATATGAAGTGTAGTTTTGCAAATTGCAACAAAACAGTCCAAGCATCTCTATTGATTTCAGAAATTTGAATTATTAGACAGTCTAAGGCATTTGGTAGACATGGCGTTGCAAGTATTTGTTAATGGAGTTACACAGTGATTTATGTTATGTTAATATCAACTTGGAAATTACCAAAAGTTGTTTGTGCTTTTGACGTTTCATGTCATTATTTTGCAATTTTTCTTATCATTTTTCTGATACGGGTGCATAGTTTACTCTTGATGATTGCTAGATATAAATATATATAAGTGGTTATGAGGCCATTATATAATCATTTTTATGTTGCTTTCTTTTTTCTGTGTTAGCCACATGGAACTTTAGCTTGTTGCTCAAGCTTCACATAGAAGAGGAAAAGGGGTGGGTCAATCAAGTCTCAAATGGGATCGAGATGTGCAGGAGGTATTGAAAGATATTTGGGAGAACTTGAACAAGCTTGCAATGGAAGGACCTAAATTTTATTTTTTGCATTTTGAAAATAGTTGTATTATGAGGGGAATGCACATGACATGTAAAATTCTGTTGTTTGTAACTCATGGAATGTAGATCTTATTTATAGTTGAGCTGTTAAGAAGTTGTTGAATATTTTTCTCACTTTGTAATTGAGAAAACATCTATAATATTATGTTTATATTTATGGAATTTAATAATTTACTTGAAAAGGTCAAATGTCTCATTTTTTCTTGAAAATGCTGGTTTAAAACTGAAATTGCATATAACAAATTTGATTCTCCTTATACCATCAATGATAAAAGTAGAACTCAAGCCAAATACCAGACAGAAATTGCTAAGTTACAAGATAGGAAATTTACATCCATATATGAGATAATGGAGTTTAAGGATATTTAATTTACGCTAGTGCAGTTTAAAGATATACAACAACTCGTACTGATAAATAGTCTAAAGACATAAAACAACTCATACTGATAGATAGAATACAATAGCAAGAACTAGGCCACAAAGAGTGATTAGTAGGACTTCAATTCTCTTCCTCCTATTCATCAGCTCCACTTCTCTCTTTCCCATTTCATATTTCAGTTCCATTTCTCTCTTTCCCATTTCATTTTCTTGCTTCAAGTCCCTTCTTTCAACTACCTCTCTTAAATCATCAACATATCATATCAACTCTCCCATATCAACCACTACCTCCTCAAGATCAAAGGTTGAAAATTGGGTTGTGGAGTGCAAAACAACTTCACTATCGTTCTTTGATGCAACCTCACTCTTTGAGGTTGATCCCTCATCCACTCATCTCAAAAGCATATAGTAATGAACTGCAAGGTTAGTCTAAGCTTACAAATAGCAAGGTTAGTCTAAACATTCAATAATCAACACCACTATGGAAATATAGAAATAATGAACAGGAAGAGATATACATGAAATCATGGACATTGAATAAAACACCGACAAGGATTTTTTGGGGTGTTTGAGGTAAACATACGAACAAGCAAACCACATGAGCAAGACCTTACTCCATGTACACTTGTTCTTGTGCTATAAGATGCCATCTCAATTTTTCCCACCTGATCAACAAAGTTAAGTAATCATACAATTATTGTAATTGAAGAATGCACATCATGCTATAAAATTTCATGGTTGTAACTGTACATAACATAATTATATTGAAAGAAATTTCAACATACCCTGGCCTCAGTCCTTAGAAGTACAAACATCACCAATAGAATTAGACACTTTGTTTGAGCTTTTAGCTTTGGAAGTTGGGCAATTCCATTTGTCGTGACCCGTGAAAAATTTCTTATAGCCATGACGAAATTTTGTCTTACTTCATGGCTATTCTAAGAATCCCTTAATATGAGCACCTTTAGATCTTCCTTTTGTAAGAGAAACATGTAGCTGATGCATGTCATGAGCCTGAGAACCATGGGATGTGAATGTGCCACTTGAAGCCCCGTGCACATCACCGATAATCATGTTCGTCCCTGTACTCATAACATTGAAGTTATCACCATCAATAATAGTGGTTCCCTTTACTCCAACATCATCCCCTCTAACTTTATCTGTTGATGTAGACTTGGGTATTACTGAGAGTATTGTGATTAACTTCTGAATATGCTCTTTTACAACTTCATATGCATTCGGATTCTGCAATACCTCATGTCTAATATAAGACCACCATTTTGATAATGTATAATTTCAAATAGCAAGAGATTGGGAAGTACTCTTGTCATTAGGTATGGAACTTTATTTAAAGTGGGATTTAGCATCTCGCGTCCATCGTGGCAAGATATGGGTTGAAGGCATAGAATTCAATTGTAAGAAATGAAATAATGTGATAATTGGAGTCATCAAACGCGAAAAACTACAAGTCATGTTTAAATTTGACTACAGGAACTATGACACGTTATTACTTGTTAGGAATTAAATTTGCAGTCAATTAATTATTCGTAGCTAAATTCATATGTATAACAAAGTGTAGTTTACATGCCAAAAAACAGACAATTGTATTTATTGACATTTGTTATAGTGGTTTATGATTTTTATTAACGAAATTTGCAAAAGACAAGCAGCATTTGCAAGCATATTTCTCCGGAGCATACCCACTATGCTAAGTTGTAATTTTTATAAACTTCTTTTAAAATAATGAAGATGCCTCCGTGAACATCTTTATCTTTATTATTGAGGTTTGTTAGGAAACACTGGAATGGTATTTCGATACGACTAAATATTTTAGTGTGTCATCTCCACTTGGGTCTCCTTAATGATTAGATCAAAATTCTAAATCGCTTATGTTATTATTTATCAATTATGTTATCATATCTATATTTATACACTTTGACATCTTATATTACAATCAAGTATTTTCACAATCCTCACACTATGAAGGATCTTTTATAACCGTCACACCATGGAGGGAGATTTTGTAAATATTCCCACCCAATCATTTTCTTTATTTCTATTTCGGAGCTTTTCTTATACAAAGGATATGCAATTGCATCATCTTCCTTTATCCACCCTGGTATCATATATTTGTCCACCTATCATCCTTGTCATTTTTACGTAAAAAAGAGATTACGTGCTCTTTGAATACTATTTTAGCAAACAAAAATCAATTCATTTTGTACAGTTAACTTATCAGGTTGGTCACCCTTAAACCCTTTTTTAAAAACATTTGTATAAACATTTATAAGGCATTTTCAAAATATTTTCATATTTAAAGGAAATCAAAACTTTTTTAATAAACTATTTCAAATAAATTGACCATTTTCAAATCATCGTTTATTTTCAAGTGTCATGTCAAGAAATAAATAATTTTTTTCTATAAATCAACCCCTTTTTCTTTTCTTTTATAATTGTACTTGCTTTTCACAAAATCTTGTGGAAGTAAAATTCAAAAACTTGTTTGAAAATATTACCTTGTGGAAAGGTCAACGCCCCCCCCCCCCCCCTTTTTATAAAATCCTTTAGAATAACATCTTAAAGAGTTTGCTTTCTTGCCAGCAATTCTTAAAATCATCAATATAAAATACATTCAATCATTTCAGCACTTGAGTGAAATTAATATTTCTCAAAAGTTTGCTTGCTTACATGTAGTCACTTAAGTCCCTTTCTTCAACATTTTCTTTGTCTTTGCTTAGATATATGAAAATGATATTTTATTTATATACATAGAATTTTAAACGCTTGCAAATATTAAAGTTTTTCAACCCATTTGAATTTACATCAAGCTAACTTAAACCACTTCTCTTTCAAGTTTGGTATCAACTTTTTTAATTCACATATTGGTGTAACTTATGATTCAATTGTGACCATTTCTTTCATTTCGATACCCTTATTTAGGGTAAATTTCAAGTTAATACATAATCATTAAGTTTACTCAACATATAAAAGTTTAACACCTCTCATTTCTCATTTAACACCCGTCATTTGCACTTTCATATTGGTGTTCATTCAAGGCATCCATTTATGAGTTAGGGCTACTAATTTCAGTTCCAAATTTTTGATATTTTATAATTTTCTCGAAACATCCCTATCTTTTCTCATTTTGCCATATTTTCCTTTCATTTTTGTACTTTAGCTCTGTATACATGTAATACAATGATCATTCATTATCTTTGTCAGCCATACCCTTCATGTGCACTCTTTTAATCACACGTACATCATTAGATAATCAAGGGGACCTCAAACAGAATTTTCCCCTCAAATTTTGACTTAGTTTAGATACTTAGTCGCACATTAATTAAGGTATAATCATGAAACTAAAACCCTTCCATTAAATTGACAAAACAGAAATTTTTCTTTCTTTTTTTTCCACCTTGGACGTCCTCATCACCAAGGTCATATAAAACAAATTTTTGAATTTTTATTTCAACTATTTGGACGTCCCATATTGCTCCATAAATGGGGCATTTTACTCTTATAATTATCAATATATCTCGTTGTTCAAGTCATGCATTAATTCCACCCTAAATGAATGAAAATTGTATCAAGTCGTCAATCCAAAGTTCTACCCTACTAAGGTCTATCATATAAGCTTGGTTTAGCACAATTTAATCATTAAAACATCTCACTTAATCAATACATAATACATGATCAAAACAGCTACGTAAATCTGAAATTAATTTAAATTTCAGCATGGTTAACATGTCCAAAACAACCCTAATTCATACATATTCTTTTTTTGAATGCTGGTTAACGGAAACGAATCTCTTAACCCGTTTGACATTTAATAACCATATTATGGGCTGTATAAACCATCCATTTAGCAATCATAAATGAACCCAATTTATGAGACATCGTTTAAGTAAAGAAACATCTCATTTATGAACATCAAAGCAAGCTTATGGCACCTACTTGTATTTTAGTTGATGCCTCCTCTTGCCCTAGCTGATTTTCTTCTTCTCCTCCTCTTTTTTTTTTTTCTTCCTCTTTCCTCCTTTCGTCGCATACCTTTGCTGGAATTTTTTTTCCAGATTTATGCCACTGCCCAAAACGTCCCAAGTAGCCCCCATTTGCCCTTTTATAAAAGGTTGAATTCAATCCTATCATGCCACCTATTATTTGATGATCTTTAACAAATTTTTATTCACTAATTTGCTTCCAATTTGTAGCTGTCCAACTGTCCATTTTTCTGCTCCATTATCATCAAAATTTAATCACATTTTAGCCCAAATCTGGACCGTGCAAGTGCCTCCATCTCCACCGTTGATTTTCTGCCCATTTTCCTTGCTAAACATGTCCAAGGGTAGCTGGAATTCAGGTGATTTTTGTCATTTTTTATTAATAAAAATCGGTCCCAAAAATTCCTCCTCAAGCCACCTCACCTTGGTTCATTAACTAGCTCTACTTTTCATTAATTATGGGATACTTTTAAAAACAAAAAGTCAATAGTTTTTAACAATAAGTGATTGAACACTTTTCCATGAGATTTAACTTAATCAAATCCAGTCATATAATAGAACACCTTGTTTTAGTCATTCGTAAAAAAAATTCATCTCAAAATAACCATCCTAGATCAAGATATAGTCATTTGAAAATATTTCATAAAATTTGATAAAATTAAATCATTATCATCATAATTTAATCATGATTATCATAATTCATATAATTCATTAGGTAGAGCACATCAACATGTGCCTGATAATTAGAAATTAATAACATATTTGTGGGCATTTTATACTAATTTGGTGGGTAATTAATTGAGTTTGGTGTAAATTTTGCTTTAAAATGTTATTTTGCAACATTTGGGTATTAAATATTAATTTCAAGTTATTTAAATAAATTTTATAATGTTTCGGATTGAAATTATATTTTTTTATTTGTTGCTATGAAATCAAATATGTTTGATATTAAAAATAATTATTTTGGGCTTTAACAATTTTAATTTATCAATGTTTATTAATTAGATAAGTTAATAATTTAAATCTTTATTTTATGAAGGCTAACATGCGAATCCAGGTCGTTCATCAAATTATCAAGTTAAAATGCAGATCCTCACCATCCACGTCAAAGCGACATCTCAACCATCCAGGTTCTGCAAGTTCAAAAATTTCATGTGCGGTCCATAAGATCCGGCGACCAGATTAATTTAGCAACACAGATCACGTCCAGAAGTTCAGATCATCGCCGTTCATTATTATTATTATTATTTGCAATTAAATCCATCAGTCCAGCTTGATCTTCACCGCCTAGCAATGCAGATGACGCCCAACCAGTGGGCCCCACAGCTGTCCATCCAGATCAACCAAAAAAAATCAGCACAGTCCAAAAGCCTTTAAAGCATCAGATGTAGAACATCAACGCGCATCCATGCAAAACAGCAATCCAAGCCATCTAATCACCGTGCAAAATCATGCAGCTCAAGTCCAACCAGAAATTTCCTGCAAGCTTAACCGTCGAGATCATCTGATTGTGCGCACAGAAGATCAGCACCATCTAGAGAGATCTCCACCGTCCAGGTCCAATCTGTCCACTGCCAGGAACATTCCACCGTCCAGATCTTTGCCCTGCCATGTAGATCACGTCCACAAACCATGCATTGATTCACCATTCTCAGCATTGGAAAATCAGATCCGTTGATTTGAAAACCACCGACCACCACACAATCAAACAGATCCAAGCCGTTCATCTCCAAAAATTTCAGCAAGCTTTAATTTAATCTGGGTCGTCCAATTATTTTCCCGTTGAAAATGAACGGCCAGCAAGCAGCAACATCAGCGCTTCCAAATGCTGAATTACGCAATTCGCCAAAGGCTTAAAAAAAACGAACACAACAAAATGGGGAGGGGGGGGGGGGGGGGTGGAAATTTTAGACAGAAAATTCCAACGATAAGAAAATTAGAAAGGAGGAGAGAAATTTAGAGAGAGAGAGGAGGAGAGCATGGGTGAGAGGCGGACCGGCGAGTTGCGTAGAGCGGCCGACACACCATCGAATGCTTTAAACCAATAAGTCTTTCTATCTTTTTCCCTTTTTAATTTTAATTGTCTTGTTTAAGATGGATTTGAATTTTAATTTTATTTTGGACTTAAATATGCTCGGCTAAACCTTAAATCTAGGGTCTAGGATGTAGCATACGTACAATGTAGTGTGGTGTGTGGTTTTAATTTATTTATAATGGATATGTTGTTAATTTAATATCTCGTAATTTTAATGTTTACTTTGTACATAGGCCCATACTTTGGCATGATTTCATATATTAGGTGATGGAACCGAGAGGTGAAAATTTAATATACGATAATCAAGATATTAAACCTGAAAATTTAAGACCATGAGAATAGACATGATGACCTTGAAGAATTTCTTAAACAACCACAGAACTTAATGAATTTTAATTAACTTGATCCCATGAGAATAGGTAGTTAAGAAAATTAGGGTACGTCTTGTAGGTTTCGAGAGAAGGTGCAAGGATAAATTAGGGTTTATTCTCCTTTAACAAACAATATCCGGATTAAATAATTACACTACTATCTGTTGCAAAAGTCGCATGTGAATTCCTATACCCTAGGCACTCGCACCCTTATTTTCTACTGCTCATTCTAGTTTTCAATTTTATTTTCTCTTCCCATTTTTTCTATTTTATTCACTATATTCTCTTCATATTCTACACGAAAGAGTTTAAAAATAAAATTTATAGTCCTGAATTCCTGAGGATCGATAATTTATATACTACAATCTACGACCCGTGCACTTGCGGTGAGATTGTGAACAATGCCTAGCTTCCAAATTTTACATCAATCCGCCTTATATATTTCAAGTTATGAATTTTTCAAGCAATAACTAAGGTGATCCCATAATTATCAACAATTAATCATAAGTAATGGAATTAAATAATCATGCCAACTCATCATTTCCTACACCTTGTTTGTCTTTTGTGCACATTAATCCACATTGGGCAAAGGTGATTAACTTAACTATTTTACTTAGTCATTGGCCCTAATCTCATTTATCTAATTCAAAGCACGCATTAAAAATGATTAAATTCCTAAGTTACATTTATTTGTCTCAAAATATTCTAAGTATCTCAATCCTCCACCCCCTTATAAAAGGTTTCATCCCGAAACCTATTATATTTCAATTAACTGAGGTAAGACTCACATGAAATAGCCAACTTATTATCTTTTTCCAATATTTCCAATAGCTCACCACACTTCCATTGTGCTACTCTAATTTAGTGGCGCTCTCAGCCTTGGTCAGTTAGACCTATTATTCATCTCTACTATTTTCTATTAACTTATGGGTTTCTCAGTGGTAATTAACTTTTCTTCGTTCAGTCTAACTCTTGTTCTTATAGTAGGCATAATATTTTCTTATACATAGAGAAATTATATCAGTATAATCTCTCATCTTATCATAAGATAACTCACATCATACTCATTCAGTCATATTAAATAAAGATCAATAGTAACCACCTTCTTTTCACATATACTTATCATATAAACAAGAATACTTTCAATTTAATAGCAAAGAGCAAAGGTGCTTTCACACATAATTTCATACATATCTCATTAAAAGCAAAAGAGACTTTTGCTAACCTATCTATTCATTCTCACTACATACTGCCTACAAGTAAGTTATACAAGTGTAGACTGCTTGGTAAAAGTGTTGGTGCTATACTATTATAGAATATTTCCTTTCTTATCCTCATTTTCATTTTCTATAAACCAGTGAAGGGTCCCCATCATCCTTTCTAGTCTCATTTCTTATAAGCTTATCATCATCAATTAGAGAAAACCCACTCGTACTTATCTTCCAAACACATCGAGATTGAAGAGAATCCTAAATAAATTTTCCTTTCTTCTTGGTCCATAACATTCTAATTCTATATCATGAAAACAGTACATGATATAAATATCATGATTTCAGTTTCTTCATTGACTTCATTTTTCTATACCTATTTACCATTTCTTGCTATGATATCACTCTTTGTGATATCAAACTTATAACCTTTTAGTTCTCCCATTCATGATAACTCGACATGGTTTAATACACATATCTGCAATGAAATTGCAGAGATTCCATATCGATTGGTAGCTGCAATTAGCTTCTACTGGGCTAGTCTTCCTTGTCTTGTTCCTCATTATGTCTTGATTGGGCACTTTGAGGCAATATGTCCCACTTGATCACAATCGAAGCACTTTATCTCTCTTGCCATAATAACTTGACAATTTCTTACCACATGGCCAGCCTGTCCACATTTATAACTTCAATTTGAACCCCTTAAACATTCACCAAAGTGACATTTTTGACAATTTTCACAAATTTGAGGACATATTATGTTATAGTTTGTTTTCCTCTTTCTTGTTACGACCTTCTTGCTTCTTTCCTTCCCTGCATCAGGTTCCTTGGTTTTAAGGTCAAGTTGTTCTTACCCTGATTGTATTCATTCAAACTCAACATGTGTTTTACTCTGGAGTCCTATTGGGAGATATTCCTTATTAAATTCTTCCATAAAAATTTGCCACATTACCTTTTCCGGGTGTGGCATAGTGACTATTAGGCTTTCCCATCATTCATAAGCATCTCCAATCAATAATTGGGCGGTGCATAAAACTTTCTGATCATCACTATGGGTGTGTTTGGTAATAAATAAAACTTTTAGTGAAAAGTTTTGAAGGATAAAAGTTATCAAATGATGTAATATGATAGGGGTAATGATGAGTAGTAAAGAGAATAAAGTTAAAATAGATAGTTTAGTTGTGTGAATAGTTGTGTAAAAATGATTGAAAAGTAGGGTAGTTGTATAGGAAAATGTGAAAAAATGATTAAAAAAATACGATAGTTGTGGAGAGTGAAAAATTTTAGATTGAAAAGTTTTAACTTAACATTTTCTATCAATTGCCAAACACACCCTAAATGGAAAAAATTTAAGCAACTTCTTGATTTCAGTCATCCACTGCTTAGCCTGAATAGGGTCTGATTCACCTGACAACTTAGGTGAACGCTGAGCTAGAAAGGCGTTGATAGCCTTCCCATATGCTTCTATTATATGTTCATCAATCCTTAAGGGTTTTGTTACTAGGTTAGGAATTATTACATGTGTCGGCCAATCTCTTTCATTCCCTTCTAATTGATCCTTTTGATCTCTTTCCCAAAAACCTTGTATTACTTCTACTATTTGAGCTACCTAATCAGGGGTGGCTTGCTGCACAGCTTCTTTTACAGTCACAATTATCTTTTCATCCATTAATTTTACCTATGAGGTGTTACCTATAGCGGCCCCACCTTCGATATTTGACCTAGGATTTATATTTACTCATTGTTGACGAGTCCTTAGATTTACTTGTCCTTTCTGCCCTGGTTTCTTAGATTTATTACTGGCTTCTCCTACTTCCTATCGACTTACAGATTCATCATTCACAATTGTCTTTCCCTAGTTCAGCTTAGCTTTTGCTCTAGTGATAGGCATGTTGTTTTCCATACACGTAAAAATTATATCAATACCATCTCTTATCATAAACCAATTCGTATCATACATAGTTAATTATATTAAATAAAAAAGGTCGTTGACCTTCCCTTTCCACATGCACTTATCATATGAATGAAATCAAGTGCACTCGTATCTGAATAATATCTTTTCATCAAAACATCATGTATTCATTTATCATCTTAAAAATCAAAAAGATTTTTTTGTTAACTTCATCTATCCCATTCTTATTCTCATATTCACTTTCATTCTTATTTTCATTCTTATTGGACCTTTTTCTGGGGTTCTTCATCGTCACTTGCACCCCCATTTCCTATGGGTTCATCATCATTGCTATCCATAATTCTTCATTTTTTTCCTACCTTTCTCATTTCTGTCCTAACCTTTCATGATGTAGGGTTGCTTTTGCAGTAAACAGAGGTAACTGACTATTTTGGAGAGTAATGGAATAAAGAAAGTAACCATTGTAAAGCAAGGTCTAAATTTTAGTTCGGAGATATTGGCGCCTCGGCGCCAGATAACTACCCTTGAAGAAGGTTCTGGAACCCTAAATCGACAAGCATCTAGAGAGTCGGCGCCTAGGTACCGCACCCCACACGTGTAAATTCTAGCATGTTCTTATGTTATGTGAAGTGGGGTGTGGTAAGCTTCAAGTATGAGGGTCTAAATGAAGGGTCCCATTGTGTGGCCCATCATCTATTCATATTCCCTTCTATCTTCTACCTTTTCTCAGCTTCCCCCTTCTTCATCTTATCTGGCCTCATTATCATTTCTTTTATGTACCATCTACATTATGAAACATAGCAAACCAGCTACGTTCCTTAAAATAACCATATCAATGCATTATCATTTCATACACTAGAAGGCAATACATGTCATATATGCCCTATAACTTCAATCTATCTCTTTTATCATTCTTTCCTCTCATTTTCTGTTTCCACACCTGTTTACCAATTCATGCTCTGATACCAAGCTTTGTGGCACCCCAACCCAAGGTGTCATAAAGCCTTACCTCGGGATCATTTTCGATTAGTAAATGTGAGTCAGGACTGTTGCCCTGATCACAATGGGTTCTTAAATTGTATCTCGTCCAATTTTTTTTTCATTTCATCCCTTTTTCCTTCATTATATCATCCCTTTACATTCCACTTCATTCATTTTACAAGCAATGATGCACTAGTAATTCGTCACACTTAGCATTTTTAAAATACTAATTGATTTCTCTTCCTTACATATATTTTCATAATTTTCATCTCTTGGCACTTGTCATCAATTACACATATCATTAATAAAATTTCATCTTGTTCCCTTACATCATTGGTTTTATTACATCATTGGTTTTATTAACCTGGTCATGCCATAATCATGTAAAACACTTTCATAATCAAATATTCGACATATATACTTATATACATATATTCAACCATCAGTTCACATAGAATTTAGAACTATCAGTAAGTTCGCATATATTAACATTCTTTAAAATTTTCAGTCATATCATTCCATACAACGTGGCTAATCATTTTAGGACACACATGATACCATCTCATACATTTTCTTAAATGCTCGGGTTCTTTACCTCTTAAGCTTTCTTGTACCTGTCTAGGGTTTGGAAAAACAAAACGTGGATGAAAACTCAATGAGCAAGCATTTTCATCATCAGGCAAGGGTTTTCCTGTAAACATGTTCATAAAAATATTTTTCATTTAAACCTTTTTATATCCCAATGTCTGGGCTTTTCAAAGGTAATGCATATGCATATAAACCTTTTTAGGTAATCCCATTTTGTTCTTATGTGGACATTTTTATGTCCCAAGACATTTTTACATCCCCATTTTGGGGATTATTTAAAACAAACAAAGCATATGCATGTAATCCTTTTTCATTTATGTATTCGCATAGGAATCTTTTTATCTCAACCATGGTATAAATACCTTTCGTGTAAATACTTTTATGACCCTATTTAGGGTAAACTTTTTCGTATAAACTCTTATAACCCCATTTAGGGTAATCTTTTCGTATAAATAATTTCATATCCCAGTTTCTAGATTTTTCTAAAGCAAAACATATACAAATGCATTTCTCCCAATTCAGTAGTGACACTACCTAGTGATCATCTACCTTTTGGAATAGAAATCTATCATATAACAGCACGCTAGCCAGGCAGCCGTTCCCTTAACCTGCTCCCATCTCAGGGAAGGCGTCGTTGGCCTCCTATCTTCCCTTAGTAACTTGGCCATATGTAGAGGGGCCCCCGGTCCATCTGCGACTATCTCTACAATTGACATATTCCTTGTTCTAGTGCACCATACATCAATCATATACGTCCATATGCTAGCATGATTTCATGAAACATCACAGACCTTAGTCCGTGTCTTCTATAGCAACTTGAAAAGTGGGCACACCCACTTTGAATTATAATTTTAGGATGACCACCCTTAAAATTTTTAAAAATATTTAAGTAAAATATTTTGATAAGCATTTTTAATATTTGAGAAAATAATCTTTCTAAAAGTGTTGCTTGCAATAAATCTTAAATTCATCATGATAAAGAAATTCCAAAGCTTTTCATATACAAAGGATATGCAATTTTATCATCTTCCTTTATCCATCCCGGTATCATATACTTGTCCACCTATCATCCTTGTCATTTTTACGTAAAGAAGAGCTTTCATACTCTTACTATTTTAGCAAACAAAAATTAATTCATTTTGTATAGTTAACTTATCAGGTTAGCCACCCTTAAACCTCTTTTTAAAAACATCCATATAAATATTTTCAAAGCATTTTCAAAGTATTTTCATATTTAAAGGAAATCAAAACTTTTCTAATAAACTATTGCAAACAAATGGACCATTTTCAAATCATCGTTTATTTTCAAGTGTCATGTCAAGAAATAAATAATTTTTTCTATAAATCAAACTCCCTTTTCTTTTCTTTCATAATTGTACTTGCTTTTTACAAAATTCCGTAAAAGTAAAATTCAAAAACTTGTTTGCAAATATTACCTTGTGGAAAGGTCAACCCCCCCCCCCCCCCCCGTTTTTTATAAAATTCTTTAGAATAGTATCTTAAAGAGCTTGCTTTCTTGTAAGTAATTCTTAAAATCATCAATATAAAACACATTCAATCTTTTCAGCACTTGGGATGAAATCAATATTTTCAAAAGTTTGTTTGCTTACTTGTAGTCTCTTTCTCCCACCTTTTCTTTGCCTTTACTTAGATCCATGAAAATGATATTTCATTCATATAAACAGAATTTCAAATGCTTGCGCATCTTAAAGTTTTTCAACCCACTTAAATTTACATCAAGCTAACTTAAACCACTTCTCTTTCAAGTTTAGTATTAACTTTTCCAATTCACATATTGGTGTAACTTATTATTCAATTGTGACCATTTCTTTCATTTTGATATCTTTATTTAGGGTAAATTTCAGTTTAATTCATAATCATTAACATCTTTCCTTTCTCATTTAACACCCATCAATTGCACTTTCACATTGGTGTTCATTCAAGACATTCATTTATGAGTTAGGGCTACTAATTTCAATCTTGAATTTTTTAAGATTTTATAATTTTCTCAAAATGGCCCTATCTTTTCTCATTTTGTCATATTTTCCTTTTATTTTTTCACTTTAGCTATGTATATATATAATACAATGATCATTCATTATCTTTCCCATCTATACCCTTCATGTGCACTCTTTTAATCACACGTACATCATGAGATAATTAAGGGGACCTCAAACAGAATTTTCCCCTCAATTTTTGACTTAGTTTAGACACTTAGTTGCACATTAATTATGGTATAATCATGAAACTAAAACCTTTCCATTAAATTGCCAAAATAGAAATTTTTCTTTCCTTTATCTCCACTTTGGACGTCCCCATCATCAATGTCATATAAAATAGATTTTTGAATTTTTATTTCAACCATTTGAACATCCCATATTACTCCATAAATGGGGCATTTTACCCTTATAATTATTCATATATCTTGTTGTTCAAGTCATGCATTAATTCCACCCTAAATGAATGGAAATTGTATCAAGTTGTCAATCCAAAGTTCCACCCTACTAAGGTCTATCATATAAGCTTGGTTTAGCACAATTTAATCACTAAAACATCTCAATTAATCAATACATAATACATGATCAAAACAACTACATAAATCTGAAATTAATTTAAATTTTAGCATGGTTAACATGCCCAAAACAATTCATACATATTCTTTACTTGAATGCTTGAAACGAATCTCTTAACCCATTTGACATTTAATAATCATATTATGGGCTGTATAAACCATCCATTTAGCAATCATAAATGAATCCAATTTATGAGACATCATTTAAGTAAAGAAACATCTCATTTATGAACATCAAAGCAAGCTTAAGGCACCTACTTGTGTTGCAGTTGCTGCCTCCCTTGCCCTAGCTGATTTTCTTATTCTTCTCCTCTTTTTTTTTTCTCTTTTCTCCTTGGTTGCACACTTTTGCTGGAATTTTTTTTTTAGATTTATGCCATTGCCCAAAACTTCCAAAGCAGCCCCCATTTGCCTTTTTATAAAGGGCTAAATTCGATCCTATCATGCCACCTATTATTTGATGATCTTTAACAAATTTTTATTCACTAATTTGTTGTCCAATTTTTGGCAGTCCAGCTATCCATTTTTCTTCTCTATTATCATCAAAATTTAATCACATTTTAGCCGAAATCTGGACTGTGCAAGTGCCTCCATCTCCACATTGATTTTCTGCCCATTTTCCTTGCTGAACATGTCCAAGGGCAACTGAAATTTTAGGTGATTTTTATCATTTTTTATTAATAAAAATCTATCCCAAAAATCCTCCTCAAGCCACCTCACCTTGGTTTATTAACGAGCTCTACTTTTCATTAATTATGGGCTACTTTTTAAAATAAAAAGTTAATAATTTTTAACCATAAGTGGTTGAACACTTTGTTATGAGATTTAACTTAATCAAATCCATCTATATGATAGAACACCTTGTTTTATCCGTTCATAAAAAATTTCATCTAAAAATTACCATCCTAGATCAAGATATAAGCATTTGAAAATGTCTCATGAAATTTGATAAAATTAAATCATTATCATCATAATTTAATCATGATTATCATCATCCATACCATTCATTATGTAGAGCACGTCAACATATGTCTACCTTCCAAATTTCATATCAATCCACCATATATATTTCAAGTTATGAATTTTTCAAGCAATAACTAAGGTGCTCGCATAATTATCAACAATTAATCATAAGTAATGGAATTAAATAATTATGCAAACTCATCTTTTTCTACACCGTGTTGGTCTTTTTGTGCACATTAATCCATATTGGGCAAAGGTGATTAATTTAACCATCTTACTTAGTCATTTGTCCTAATCTCATTCATCCAATTCAAAGCAAATATTAATAATTCTTAAATTCTTAAATTACATTTATTGATCTCAAAATATTCTAGGTATCACATTCTAGGACAAAGAAAGGACAACAAGCCAGTGGTGATCTACTATGCAAGCAAAACCCTGAATGATGCTCAAGTCAACTATTCAACCACTAAGAAGGAAATGCTAGTTGTTGTGTTTGCTATTTATAAATTTTGTTCCTATCATGTAGGATCTTTAACAAAATCTTTTCTAGAGCACTTTGTTCAAAGATGCTCGATCTTTTACACTAACCTATGATAGGTGACAAAGATCAGAAAATATCTCAAAGCGAAATGAGATGTCACTCACAAACATTCTCGAGCTCAAACCATTCGATGTCTAGGGCATGGATTTCATGAGACCATACATGAAAATCTTATTCTGGTTGAAGAATTTTCAAAGTAAAATCTCAACTTGACTTGTTTACAGATATGATTAAGGCATTCTTTTTTCTAATAAGCCTATCTTTCAGAGTATAATAGTTGTTTACACCCTATTGCGCCTGGAGTTAAATTTTTTTTTTCTAAACCTCAATTCCCACTTAATTGAACCAACATCGAAATTGAATTTTGAGCTAATAAGTAAAATGGGAATAAGGTTTGACCTCCTAGCTTCTGCGAATAATGAAAATGACTTTCAAGATACCCTGAGATATGGTGAGGAGAGTTATTTGAAAAAAAAAATTCCTAGATACCTTGAAATACAGTGAGAGAAATTATTGCCGGACTTGGTTTGAAAAAAAAAATTCGTGTTAAACCAACGGTACGAATAGGCTTTTAAAAAACGACGATGAAAGTACTAAGTGTAGAGGTAACACTACTTCCTGTTGTAAAATGAGGCTCAAATCAGTGGAGACGGTTCAATTTTTAAAATTTTTAAAATTTTATTTCTTGTACTAAACCTAACCATTGTCCCACCAAGTCCTTATGATCCTACGAAGTGACTGATTGAATTGGAAGTGGGCCTCCATTGCCCGGTTGGACTGCTGCAAAAATCTAGCTTGAGCCGCCATGAGGTTCTCCAAGTTGGTCAGTCGCTCGCCGGTGGTTGGCGGTTGAGAGGAGGGTCCCGCTGATGGTGCTGTCGTGGGGCGAGTCGTGGCGGTGCGAACTCGGGGCTGGGTGCGGTAGGACAGATAATCAATGATTGCCTGGCAATTCAGGACTTCCTCCGTCGCTTCCCATCTGACTCCCACCCTCTTGCGGAGCCCTATGATGAGGGATGGGAAGTAGTAACTGCCCCGGGGAGCTGTTGCTCTAGCGCAAATCTGGTGGTAAAGCAGCCTCCCCACATCGATCGTCATCCCACTGTAGATGGCATAAAGTAGGATCGCCCTATCCATTGTGACCTCATTCATGTGAGTTGACGACATCATCCTGGCAGATATGAAGTGGAATAACATCCTCCCGTGATAGAGCATGTCGCTGTGTTTGAAGGATGTGAATTGCCCTCCCATCAACTTCCACGTCGGTGGCCTTTCACAGAAATGTCCTGTGATGGAGTTGACGTCTCTGTCCTCTCCCTCCAAGAAGGCCTCATACTGGTCTGGGCGATCAAAAGAACACTTCCCATAAAAAGATTTGATCGCCTCGGAGTGAAAGGGGACGATCTTGCCTCGAACCTTGATCCGTCCCTGCTTATGCTCCACCGCGTTCGCGTAGAATTCCTTCACCACCGGTACGATGGCGGCCTGTGGCTATACCAGGAACTTGTGCCAACCTCGGGCATTTAGCTCATTGGTGAGGACCTCGCCAAATGAGTCTATCTTGATGCCCCTCTCCGGGATTAGGTGGCACTTTTGAAGCAAGTCCGTGTACAATATGAGTTGAGTTAGAAGGGATTTTTGATAAAGGTTTTTAATAAGTGTCATGTTTATAATTTTTGATTTAATATCATCATTAATTACTCTATCATATTAGCTTTTTGCTTAAAGTTTTTGAAAGACCACTTTGAAATTTTGCAATTCATTCTTGAATTCTTTAGCATTTGCTTAAAGACAAGCAAATGTTCAAGTGTGGGGGGTATTTGATAATTGAAAATTAATAATATATCTTGTGAATATATTTATTAATTTGATGGGTAATTAATTAATTTAATGTGAAATTTTCTTTAAAATATGTATTTGCAACATTTGGGCATTGATTATTAATTTCAAAGTTATTTCAATAATTTTAAAGATCATTTGGCTTGAAATTATATTTTTTTTATTTGTTGCCGTAAAACTCAATTATGCTTGATATGAATTGTTGCAATAATTGGGCTTCAAACTATTTTTTTATGTTCACCACCTATTTCTTAACAAAAATTAATCATTTGAATAATTTTATGTAGATTATAAAAATCCAATTGTGGGCCCCACAAGCTGTCTGTCCAAATCAAGATGAAATCACGTCCAGAAAATCAAGGACGTCTAAACCATACTTTAGCTGTCCATGCAAAAATCACACAACAATCCACCTCCATTTAATGTCCAGATTAGCACGGTCCAAGCAAATTGATCAACTGTCCATCATTTTAATCTGAGCCATAAATCGAAACCGTCCAGAGTCGTCCATTTTTATCAAGCAGCAAATCCAGCAGTCCATTAATTCCATCAATAGATGTTGTCCACGTTACCAAGAAGAACCCATACAGATCACGTGATCAGAAGCTAGAACAATCCCAGCCGCCATCTTTCCAAGCGTCCAGAAATCCAAAAACCATCACCGCCCAAGTGTCCATCTGATGCATCCAACCTTCCAGATTTTAATTTAGCGTCAATTTCAAGCTAAGCTGGTCTATCCAATGCATCTGATCAAATCAACACCGTGTAAAGTTTTCCACCGCCTAAGCTGTCCTTTTCAAAACCAGAATTCAAAATCACAGATTTGCACCGCATCAAAAAAAAATCTCAATCGTCCAGTAATCATGCAACATATTATTCTGCCATTGCAATAATTTCCACCGTCATTGCCATTGATCTAAGTCGTCTAGAAAATAAACTGCTCACAAGGTTTTCATCCAAGCAGATGTAAGTTATGCCAACACGGCTGTAGTGCGTAAGCTGGCTGTATGCGCTCTAAGTTTACGTAATTGTACAAAAAGGGCATGGTAGCGAGCAGTTGAGGGGAGATTTTTCACAGACTTCACAGCAGAAATCGCACGGACTACAGCCGAGGAAAATTGAGAGAGAGAGACCGTGAGCAAGGGGTGAAGAGAAGGCTAAGAGCATGGGGCAAGAGGCGGACGGTGAGTTACGCGGAGCGGCTGACACACCATCAGGGCTTCCAACCAATAAGCTTTTTTATCCTCTTTTTTTAATTTTAATTGTCCTGTTTAAGATGAGTTTGAATTTTAATTTTATTTTGAACTTAAACATGCTTCACTAAGCTCTAAATCTAGGGTTTAGGATATAGCATGCGTACAATGTAGTATGGTGTGTGGTTTTAATTTATTTATGATGGATATTATTGTTAATTTAATATCTTATGTTTTTAATGCTTACTTTGTACATGGGCCCATATTTTGACATGATTCTATATATTAGGTGATGGAACCGAGAGATGAAAATCTAATATACGATAATCAAGAAATTAAATATGAAAATCTAAGACCTTGAAAATAGTCACGATGACCTTGAGGAATTCCATAAACAAGCCATAGAACTTAATAAATTCTAATTAACCTAATCTCATGAGAATAGATAGTTAAGAAGATTAGGATACACATTGTAGGTTTCTAGAGAGGTGCAAGGATAAATTAGGATTTGTTCTCCTTTAAAAAATAATATCTAGATTAAATAATTATACCACTACCCGTTGCAAAAGTCACATGTGAAACCCTAGACCTTAGATATTCACATCCTTGTTCTCCACTACCTATTTGAGTTTTCAATTTTATATTCTATTCCCACTTTTCTACTCTTTATTCTATTTTATTTACTTTATTCTCTTTATACTCGGCACGAAAGTATTTAAAAGCAAAGTTTATGTTCCCGAATTCCCTGTGGATTGATAATTTTTATACTACAATTTATGACTTGCGTATTTGTGGTGAGATTGTGAAAAATAGTATGTGAAGTCGCAATCCAAGTCAACTTCACCTACAACTTAAGTCAAGTCTAAGACTAAGTCAATCCCAAGAGGAACTTGAGACTAAAGAGCTGAAGACCGAAGTTGCAACTCATATTAACTCCAATTTACGACTTAGGTGAAGTCGCATCCAAAGTCGACTCTGAGTGAGACTTTAACTCAACGGTCAAAAAAATTCGAACGTAGGCGCATTAAATGCGCATTACCTACCTGCAAATGTTCAGATTTCCTCCCTCTCTATTTAATACACATCAAATGAAGTGGAGAGAATTAGCTAGAATATTAATTAAGATTTCACCTTCTAAACTACAAACATTCAAGTGCTCATTAAATAGATCTACAAGAAGAACTGTACTTTTTGGTTGCAAGTGTTGAAGTGTTCTTTTATACACTCATTCTACAAGTTCTTCGCGCTAAAAACTTCCCTACACATCTGTAACGTGTAGATTTTTATTTTTTTATTATTCTTATAATTCCACTTGGTTTGGTGTTGGAGACCAAGACCAAGTGAAAGCTAGTGTGGTTGAAGTATGACTCCCTATCTACTTATGCAAAAATTGTAAAGGCCCCCTAGAGTTGGAATCTAGAAGAGAGCAAGGGCTCTAATTGTAATTGCATTGATATAGTGGAACCCAAGACACAAGGGTGTGTTCTTAGAGGAGTGGAGTATGAAGGGTTGTCCCGAACCACTATAATTTTTTGTGTTTGATATATCTGCACTATTTGTTCTTCCACTCTCCCGTTTTTTATTCAAGGGGATTTAGGCTACAAGAGGTATATTCAGCACACCAAAAAGAATTTTAAAGAACTCGTTTCACCCATCCTCTCTCGGATTTTTTCATAAACTCAGGACCAGCGAAGAATACAAGCTCTTCCCAATTTTTTCAATATGGTGAGAAGAATAAGAAGGAAAGAAGAAGAGAATCTAGAAAATGCTTTAAGAGTGGAGGAATGGGTCATACATAGGCCTAATTTCCTAATCAAATGAGTATAAACCAAAAGGGAAAGAGAAGAATGAAATAAAAAATTATAAGTGATCCTCCAAATAAAAAGATAAAGAAATGTTTGTTGATAAGGAACCATCTTTATCATCAAGTAACTCACCTAGTGAAGGGAAGAACAAAACCAACTATGCAGGAATTTGCTACATGGCACAGGTCGAAGAATGCAATTTCTATTTATTTCTCGCAGTAACCGAAACAGTATAAGAGACAAAAGACTCAAACTCAATAACTACGATTGAATACATTGATGGAAAAGTATCTTTCTAAACATCTTTGCTCCATTTCTAATTCAATTTCATCATCATTAAATGAGTGTGATAGATGTATAATACTAGATAAGTTTTAACAAGCGTATGAAGCCCAATATGTTGAAATTAAAGGACTTGGCATCAAGTATGCAGAGAAAAAATAATGTGATGCTACAGTCATAGTAAATGGCAAATTGACTACGAGAACTAAATTTTTAGTAGAAAAAATATAAGGATTAATAGAAGAATTAAACAAACTAAAGAAAGTGAACCAAATATTGTATGAATCGTTAGCAAGGTTTTTAAATTTGGGAGAGAGTGTCTAAATATTTCTTGAAATGTGACGAACCGCGTATAGGTCTAATTAAAATGTTCGTTTTAACGCAAGTATACGTGCTGATCAAGTAATAAATAGTGAGTAGAGTACCGTTCCCACGAGAAAATGATCTAACTAGGATTATTAATCAGTTTAGTTGCTTTGGTGAGTAGAAAATTGGGATTGCAAACTTTAAAACTAACACTATCAAATGCAGTAGAAAAGAGATCACGAAACAACTAGAATACTAAAAAGGAGTTATCAATTGGAGATGACAAATGGATAGTTCGAAATCCTTGAATCTAACTATATCACATTGGTTCCTTTTCATAGATTGCGTAGGGATTTACTAGTCCAAGTTCAATAATCTTTATATATGTCTTCCAATGCATATAAAGCTAATTACACCCTATTCAATTGTTATGTTCCCATGTCATTAAATAAAGTGAAATTGATAAATTCATAACTTGTTCATGACTACATAGGGTTTAACGGTATATTTCTATCCATTAAACAACTTCCCATAACGAAGAGGAAACCTATGCCCTACACATGGATCTAGCAGAGATTTTCCTTTTCTAAGGATTAATCATGCAATTAAATCATGTTACATGGTAGCTAACTTGTAAAAAGCATTAAACAACATATGAAAGGGTAAATCCACAACTCACAATCATATAGAACATCAAATATTCATTCCTGAAATTTGAAGAACCAAGACAATATAGATTAAGGTTCAATTCATCCTAACTATCCATCTAAAGGAAGTTTAGCCCAAAGACATGATATAAAAATCCTTTACATCCATATTGTAAGTATCCAGAAAAATAGAGAAAGAAAAATAGAAAGAGGAAGAGAAAACTAGATCTCTGCAGGTTCCACCAACTGGATCGGATCTTCTCTTCGATCTGTGTTTGGAATGGGTTCTTTTCCTTCTCTGGGTGCTTGTTCCGTCGGCTCTCGCTCTCTCGCGCACGACCTCCTAGGTTTCTATTTAAACCAGTTAGTTTGCGCAACACACGTGCAGAAACCCTTACGTACGGATGCATAGTGGCACCTAGGCGCCAACCTTCTGTATGCTATGTAAATTGGAAACCTTCCGGAATGCCCTGAGATCTGATGCCTTGGCGCCTAGGTGTCAACTCCCTAGATG
This sequence comes from Annona cherimola, assembly GCA_030490835.1. Classification (NCBI taxonomy): domain Eukaryota; kingdom Viridiplantae; phylum Streptophyta; class Magnoliopsida; order Magnoliales; family Annonaceae; genus Annona; species Annona cherimola. Next base: position 40,920,029 of record CM059977.1, on the reverse strand, counting down.
TTTTGCGACTTGGAACTTCTCGAAATACCTGTTACGCTCATGCCATGGTGCTTAGGCTCCCCAATCTGGCGCCTAGGCGCCAACTTCCTGGAAGCCTAGTGACCTGAAAACTCTTCTGGGCTCGTCTGGGTACTAGTGAAGTGGCGCCTAGGCGCCAATTCCCTGGAGGCAATTCTGCTGTGTGAGGTGTTGGAGATTCTGGCAAAGGCCTGTAGGGTGCCGCCTGGGAGCTAGCCTACTTGCCTCTCTACTTGACTCTATTCTGCAATTGATTCACTCGCCTGCCTGTAATTGTCCGTCCTTTTTGCAAAAAATGAATAAACTAAATAAATGAACTAAAAATACCTAATTTATGCTAAAAATGCATAAAAACCATGTAATGCTCCTAAAATGCAAAGCGACTGAAAATTCAGCTAAATAGATACAAACTAAACTTAATCTTTTGGACTAACATGCAAAAATAGTCTTAAATGGGCCATGATAACTCGCATTTTCACGAGTTATCATACCCCAAACTTAAATGTTGTTAGTCCTCGAGCAACACATACATACACAATGAATGAATGAATGAATGAATGAATGTGGACTCCGTCAACTCAACCTGCTTCCCATTATGCTTCTATCAATCCATTTCTCTATTCAACAAGGTCAAGAATAATCTAAACTTGAAAAATCATCCATTTCACAAAACAAGACATGCATTTTTGTTTTTTCAATTGCGAACCAAGTTACATGTAGATGACAGAATTCTCTAGTATAGAGTAATAATTTAACATGCTAATCTTCCTCTTGATCAAAAGAAACTAGTTAAAAAATCAATCCAAACAGGTGAACTAAGGTTTAAGCTAAACTAACTAATCAAAGGAAATGGTAGTCATTCACTGGATTCAATTTTTGCCCCACTACACATTCTTCCCCCCCCAAACTTATCGCAAAACTCTCCTCACCATATTTCAGGATATCTAGAGATTTTTTTTTTGCTCCTCTCACCATATTTCAGGGTATCTGGTGAGAGTTTTGATTTTAAAGCATTATTACTGTGATTTTCCTTTGCTTTTTTTACATGAACCTTGACATTTGTTGATGCCAAGTCCCGGTTACTCAGCTTAGGTCAAGCACCCCCTTTTATTGTTCCGAAAACTTGGTAGGGATACTGAACATGGCAGAAGAATTTTTGTAAAGTATTACCATTTTTTAGACCATTAATTTCCTTAAAGCACTTGATTCACATTTGTTTAATTCAGTTCTTATCATTTCAGTTGAAAAATTAACATGTAATTGAATTAGAACAATGTACTATGAAATTCTTTTGATTCATTCACATGTCACTTGCAAATTTCTTTTACACAGTCCTTAATTTGAATTGCCACATTTTTCATGAATTCAATTCCAAGTCAAAGATTTTCCTCAACCTTGCACATTTTCATTAAAATGGATTGAACAAGGATAACTTTTATTAGCATAAGTTGACATAATATGCAATCTAAACAAAACATGAAAAACAGACCTACGATCGAGAATTATACACCCCCCCCCAAACTTGAGAGATGCATTGCCCTCAATGCATGATACTAAAATGACCTAATAAAGAACAACAAAGTAAAAGAAAATAAAAAATAGAAAGGATCGGGACTCCCTCATGAATTAGACTCGGTCGCATCCTCGTCCTCGCTCTCTCCACCATGCCGCTGGGAGGACTGCCCGAAGCATGCTCAGAACTTCAGAGGCATCGACGGGAAGGTGGAAGGATTGATGCATTGATGTGGCGCTCCTCCATCAACTGTTGGAAGTGGGCCTCCATTGCCCGGTTGGACTGCTGCAAAAATCTAGCTTGAGCCGCCATGAGGTTCTCCAAGTTGGTCAGTCGCTCGCCGGTGGTTGGCGGTTGAGAGGAGGGTCTCGCTGATGGTGCTGTCGTGGGGCGAGTCATGGCGGTGTGAACTCGGGGCTGGGTGCGGTAGGACAAATAATCAATGATTGCCTGGCAATTCAGGACTTCCTCCGTCGCTTCCCATCTCACTCCCGCCCTCTTGCAGAGCCCTATGATGAGGGATGGGAAGTAGTAACTGCCCCGGGGAGCTGTTGCGCTAGCGCAAATATGGTGGTAAAGCAGCCTCCCCACATCGATCGTCATCCCACTGTAGATGGCATGCAATAGGATCGCCCTATCCATTGTGACCTCACTCATGTGAGTTGACGGCATCATCCTGGCAGATATGAAGTGGAATAACATCCTCCCGTGATAGAGCATGTCGCTGCGCTTGAAGGATGTGAGTTGCCCTCCCATCGACTTCCACGTCGGTGGCCTTTCACAGAAATGTCATGTGATGGAGTTGACGTCTCTGTCCTCTCCCTCCAAGAAGGCCTCATACTGGTCTGGGCGATCAAAAGAGCACGTCCCATAAAAATATTTGATCGCCTCGGAGTGAAAGGGGATGATCTTGCCTCGAACCTTGATCCGTCCCTGCTCATGCTCCACCGCGTTCGCGTAGAATTCCTTCACCACCGGTACGATGGCGGCCTGTGGCTATGCCAGGAACTTGTGCCAACCTCGGGCATTCAGCTCATTGGTGAGGACCTCGCCAAATGAGTCTATCTTGATGCCCCTCTCCGGGATTAGGTGGCACTTTTGAAGCGAGTCTGTGTACCGTTTGAAGGCTTGAGCGGACACGAAACGATTGGCGTCAAACTCAACTGGATCCTGTGCCTTCTTCCGTTTAGTAGAGGATGAGGAGGCCATGTCTCTGATATATAGCAATCAGTTACCAACACCACACTTCACAATCAATCTCCAACACACAATCCCCAATAACTACAAACCGAACTCCAATTCGCCGTCCATCCACTGAATCTCCAATCCAAATGTCAATCTTGCAGCAAAACCAAACAACTTGCAAAGCACTTAGAATTCACCAAACAATAAAAAATTTTACCCCAAGAGCTTGGCAACTTGAAATTCTAAAATTCTGAAATTCAGCACTTTTCTGAACTGGGGCCGAGGCGCAGTATGGTGGCGCCTAGGCGCCGCTCTGCTGTCGACGAAATCCAGCGTCTGTCGGAAGAAATGGTGAAATGGGGGTTTGAAATGGATCCCAAAAGGAGGGAAAATGGATCAAAATGGAGTTTAGGGATGGGGCTTAGGATTTGATGAGGAAAAACTCGATTTTTGGGTGGATTTGGGCGGATCTAAGAAAGGGGAAAACGTTGGAAATGGAATGGAAAATGGAGAGGATGGAATGGGGAGGTGATTGATGATGAAATGGAATTGGATCGGAGTTGAAATGGCTTGGAATCGAGTTGGTATGAATCAAAAATGAGAAAGGGAGAAAGAGGTGGCGTTGGGGCTTAGGGTTAGGGTTTAGAAACCTAACCCGAGCCTTATAAGGTCGTTCGGGTCACGCTGTCCAATACCCGGCGCCGGGGCGCCATCTTGCTGCGCCTAGGCGCCAGTGGCATGCTCCGTGTTCTTCGGGATAATACTTTTGGCGCCGAGGCGCCACGATGCGGCTCCTAGGTGCCAATGTTCTTCAGTGATTTTTTTCTAAAAATTGTGCTCTCAGTTGTTTCCTAGCATAATCTTTATGAAATTGAGCTCCAAGTCATTCACCTACATAAAAGAAAAAAAGAAACAAAAAAAAGAGTAATGGGTTGTCTCCCATTCAGCGTTAAGTTTAACGTCCTCAACCCGACGTTCCCGCTGTTCAGTTGTTAACCAATTCCTGCCTTATCGAACTTCCTTCTGTTTGGATTGCACCATGGAAGTTCAGATATCTTCTTAGCCCCTTCAATTGGATTAGTTAGCCTCTTTTCTGGAATTTTATAGAGATTATAGAAGAGTTTGTCATGGTCTTGAATTGATGATGGCTCCACGGTTATGTATAGATCCATTGAGTCATGTTGCTTCTGATTTTCAGGGAGACAAAGTAGAGATTTGTTGATATGACAAATTTCCACTTTCTCCACTGTATCCACTTCCAAGTCTTCATCAATTTCTTCTTCTTGGCTTTTCATCGGCTCGACCAATTGTTCAAGCACGATATGAGGATCTATTGGTTCTTCTTTATAAGCAGATACATTTTCCTTTATACTTACAGTTATTTCACATTCCTCATTTAATGCAGTTTCCTTTGAGTCTTCCTCACTATCAGTTGAAAAAGATTCTTGAACCGCTGGATCGACTATATTAATCATGAAACATTCCTCTGAATCATTTGGGCGTTGTGTTGCCTTGAACACATTGAATGTGACTTGTTCATCTTGCACTTACATGGTTAATTCTCCGGCTCGTACATTAATTGCTGCATTGCCCGTTGCAAGGAAAGGCCGACCCAAAATGATTGGTACGTCCCAGCCTTCTTCATAATCTAGGATAATGAAATTTACTGGGAAGATAAACTTGTCCACCTTGACAAGAACATCTTCAATAATGCCCTTCGGATATGTCATGGACCGGTCCGCCAGTTGCAACATGACTGTCGTAGGTCGAGCTTCCCCAATGCCCAGTTTTCTAAAAATCGACTTGGGCATGAGATTTATGTTGGCTCCCAAGTCACATAGAGCTCTCCCGAAGTATTAGTTTCCGATCGTGCACAGGATAGTGAAACTCCCTGGATCCTTGAGCTTGGGCGGCAGCTTTCTCTTCACCATTGCACTGGTTTCCTCCATTAATGCCACCGTTTTGAATTTCGTCAACTGCCTTTTCTTCGACAGAACATCTTTCATGAATTTAGCGTAGCTCGACATCTGTTCCAAAGCTTCGACGAGAGGTATGTTGATATGAAGCTATTTTAGTACCTCTAAAAACTTCTTGAACTGGCCCTCCTTTTTATTCTTTGTGAATTTATGAGGAAATGGAGGAGGCAGCCTTTGATTTGTAGCTAATTCAGCATCCGGTTGCTTCTATGTTGTATCTGGTTCCTCTGCCTCCTGTGACTGCTGAATCAGATGACTATTGATTTCAATTACCTCTTCTGGGGGAGTTGCATCAGATAGCTGCTTTCCACTGCATAATATGACTGCCTGCACCTACTTTTTGCCTTTTCCTTTCGGATTTTATTCCGTGTCGCTCGGCAGTGCACCTTGAGGTAAGTTGTTTAGGGTTGAGGCCAGTTGGCCAATCCACCCTTCCAAGTTCCTGTTTGTCGTGATCTGGGATTGCCTAAATTACATTAACAGATTTTTCAGATCAGATTTCTTCTCTTCTCAAGGTGGTGGGTTTAGTTGAACTGGTCTTGCTGGTTGTTGCTGTGAGGGCTGCCGTGAGAATCCAGGTGGCTGATTCGGCCTTGTCTGGTTATTCCACGAGAAGTTGGGATGATTCCTCTAGCTTGGATTGAGTTGTTCGCATATGGATTTGCTGGATTTCTCTAAAAATTTCTCACTTAATTAATGAACTCCAGATTTGAGGCACATTGATCACTGGGATGGTTGAATTCTCCGCACCACGTGTAATAATCTGCTGCTGATGGCTACTATGGTGTAGACGCCCCTACTGCATTGACGTTGGCAGGCCTGGATAGGTTCTGAATCTGCCTGGATAGAGCACCAATGTGGGCTTTTATAGATGAGACTGCATCCAATTGGAGTAGACCCCCACTTCGGCTTCTGTCAGATGGCAGTTGATAGGTGTTGACCGCCATATTTTTCAGTAGGGCATACAATTCTTGGTCGCTTTTCCTCAGCAGGGAACCATTCGACGATGAATCCACCATATGACGGGTGGAATCCTGGAGACCATTATAGAAAATTTGGATTTGAACCGATGGCTGAATTCCATGATGTGGGCACTTCCGGAGCAAGTCTTTGAACCGATCCCACGCCTCCGATAGAGTCTCTTCTCCGTGTTGTTCGAATGAGACTATGTCCATTCTGAGTTTTGCTAACTTGGTAGGCGAAAAATATTTCTCCAGGAATTTCTGAGCCAAGTCATTCCATGTATTGATAGAGTTCGGTGCCAAAGAATCCAGCCACTCCGAAGCTCTATCCCTCAGTGAAAATGGGAAAGTCCGTAGCCACATGGCTTCGTCGGAGACTCCGTTCTTGAATGTGTTCGTGATTTGCAGAAAATTCTGCAGATGGTGGTGTGGATCTTCAGACGACATTCCTCCAAACTGCCCAATTGATTGGAGCATTTAGAATACCACTGGTTTGATCTTGAAGTTGTTGGTGTCGATGGAAGGAGGTGCAATGCTAGTTTGAACTACATTTTGCCCCAGTGCAATGAGATCCCAAATAGGTTTGTCCAAATAATCTTGTGGTGGATGAATTGGAACCTCAACCCTTTGGTTTCCGTGTTGATTTGCATGAATGTTCTCGTCCTGATTCCCAATGCGTTCCATGATATGTTGTTGACTTCTGGCTTCCCTGCTCTTGCGACGCCTTCTCAAATAAGTTCTCTTTGGTTCCGGATCAAATGGAATAACGATCTCCTTTCTAGCCCTGCCTTGGCGCATGCAAAATCAATTAACCCTAGAAAAAAACCAATTCAATTGAAACTAGCAAAAGAATTCTAAATTAAAGAAATTATAAAAATCAACTATGGTTACAGAATTGTACAAGAAAGCAATAAAACTAACAACAATTAGTTATATTAAATCTCCGGTAATGGCTCTAAAAACTTGACGAACTACGTATAGGTCTGATTAAAATGCTCGTTTTAACGCAAGTATACGTGCCGATCAAGTAATAAAGAGTGAGTAGCAGAGTACCGTTCCCACGAGAAAATGATCTAACTAGGATTATTAATCAGTTTAGTTGCTTTGGTGAGTAGAAAATTGGGATTGCAAACTTTAAAACTAACACTATCAAATGCAGTAGAAAAGAGATCACGGAACAACTAGAATACTAAAAAGGAGTTATCAATTGGGGATGACAGATGGATAGTTCGGAATCCTTAAATCTAACTATATCACATTGGTTCCTTTTCATAGATTGTATAGGGATTTACTGGTCCAAGTTCAATAATCTTTAAATATGTCTTCCAACGCATATAAAGCTAATTACACCCTATTCAATTGTTATGTTCCCATGTCATTAAATAAAGTGAAATTGATAAATTCATAACTTGTTCATGACTACATAGGGTTTAACAGTATATTTCTATCCATTAAACAACTCCCCATAACGAAGAGAAAACCTATGCCCTATACATGGATCTAGCAGAGATTTTCCTTTTCTAAAGATTAATCATGCAATTAAATCATATTACATGCTAGCTAATCTTGTAAAAACCATTAAACAACATATGCAAGGGTAAATCCACAACTCACAATCATATAGAACATCAAATATTCATTATTGAAATTTGAAGAACTAAGACAATATAGTTTGGGGTTCAATTCATCCTAACTATCCATCTAAAGGAAGTTTAGCTCAAAGACATGATATAAAAATTCTTTACAACCATATTGTAAGTATCTAGGAAAATTGAGAAAGAAAAATAGAAAGAGGAAGAGAAAACCGGATCTCTGCAGTTTCCACCAACTGGATCGGATCTTTTCTTTGATCTGTGCTTGAAATGGGTTCTTTTCCTTCTCTAGGTGCTTTTTCCATCGGCTCTCGCTCTCTCGCGCATGACCCCCTAGGTTTCTATTTAAACCAGTTAGTTTGCGCAGCACACATGCAGAAATCCTTGCGTATGGATGCGAAATGGCGCCTAGGCGCCAACTGATAAGTCTAAAAATTTACATTTAATTTCATATTAAATTCACACCATTAAATATTAAAACGTTAATTAAATGCAGGTTTTAAGTGGAATTTCATGAAAATCATATTTTTGATAGAGTCTTTGATTTTATGGGACATTTTGTAAATATTCTCGAACATATAAAATTATGACTCAATCTCCTAGAAAATTTTAACGTTAAAATATGTATTAGCATATTAATATAATTTAGGCAAAATTATAAAACCATCTAATTTGGAAAATCATACATCCAATTATAAATACAATCTAAAATATGGTTGTGAAGCAAACTTCTATGACATTTAAGATAAAATTTCATAAAATAAATACAAAAGGGGCTCAAAAGTAAATTAAAAGTCTATGCGGGGTTCGGAAAATTATTTTAACAGAGACCAAATATTTAAATTCACATTTTTATTTTCTATATAAGTACAGACCGCCGGAGCACCATATTCTGGTGCTCCATCACCCCCAAATGAAGTTGCCCGTCAACGGCAACACCAACACCACCGGCAGCTGCGAGTTAGCCACGAAAACCCGGCGTCAACCTCTGCTCTAAGCTGGCCCAACTCCCCTTCCTTTTCTAAACGACAAAATCTTCCTAAAATAGCAGCACTTCATCACCGATTTTAGTCAGCTCCAAATCTTCTCCACGCCAAGCACTTCAACCCATCTTCAAACCGCCGAAAATCGACCTGCAGCCATGGAAAATCCAAAGCAACACGAAAATTAATTCCGGCCAACCCCGATCCATTACAGCAGCCACGATTCGGCAGCCATTAAAGCACCATCTCTTCCAGCCATTGAGCCCGTCTTCCATCCTCTCCAAATCCAAGCTAGGGACCTTTCCTATTTTCGAACCAAGCTTCTACCAGCCGCTGTCGCCCAAAAGCTTCCCCAATTCCATTTTCCAATAATGGCAATCTGAAACCCAAACCCATCATCCGAACCCAATTGCTCCGAACCGCAGATTCCAACCCTGAGATCGAGCGTCGTCTCATTCCAAAGCAACCCGTCAATGATTCTCTCTGATAATAGCATCCGAGGCGCCGCAGCATCTGCCGATCAGCCGCCTTACCTTCTGCGTCCTTTTGCGCAGAAGCTTCAGTGCTCTTCTACCCTCTCTTCCCTTCCTCTCAGCTCTCCTCCCACCATGGTCGATTCTGCTGCTGCTGCTACCAACCCGGCTCTCTCAAATGCTGATGCTAATGCCTTCCAATTGCAGTCTGATTTAGACCTTTCCAAACACAATCAGAATCTGCTGAACATGCAGAAACACCACAAATCACTGCTCCTATTTCCCCCTTTAAACATCCAGCCATTAGCATCCAAGGAAGAACAACCATGCCCACCGCCGCATCTTCCATCACCGGCCTTCATCATTCCTGAACGGCAGAAATGGCACCCATTTTTGGTAGTACTCACCACCGATTTCATAACAGCATGCCATATGTCATCGAGGACAAGAACGTAGCTTTTACCTTGCAAGTAGTCGCGGACGATCCTCCGCAGCTCTGCCTCTTCCAGTGCCTCTGTCCTAACGGGCGGCGCCTCCCTCCTGCTCTCGAAGAAGCCTTTGAGCATCTACCTCAAGATATCCTTCGTCTCGAATGCTTGAGAAACAGAAACCCAGGCGTGGCATTCAAAATGAATTTGAATGGGGCCTTTGTAGGCTGTTCTAGTCAGAGTCGTCTTCCCCGAATCGCCAGCTCCGACGATGGAAACAATGGTACGTCCACCTTCGGATTCCAGCAACCATTTCTGAAGCTTCAGAGCATCCCTATCGAGCCCCACGATATCTGTTTCTTCAACCCAAGGATCGGCGGCTCCTGGATCGCTTCGCCCATCATAAGAAGAAGCAGCCTGCTGTAGATTTGGTGGAGCCTGGTGAAAGAGCTGATATTCTCTCGTTTATGTCTTTCACTTGGCTTCTGATGATTAGCATCTAGGTACTAAATCGGTGCCGGGCTACTACGAGTTTTAAAAAGGAAGCGGGGAAGAGCAGACGGCGGTGATCGTGTGTCCGGACGAGGAACTCATCCGCAGCATCTTCGGCACGGAAGACTAACCGTGGAACTTGAGTGATCCAAGCCTCTATGCCATCACCCCTCTCTCTCTTCCTCTCTGCATAAATGAGGAAGGATTTCATGGATTCGAGTTCGTCTTTGATCCACTCGAGATCGGCGCCAACGCGTGAGACTAATTGCACTTGTTGTGCAATTAGCTCTCCTACTTTTCGAACACACAAGGAAACAGCAGCATCATCTTCCCCACCTGCTCGCTACCGGCCACCGAATCCAGTCTTCTGTATCACCCCGTCCACCTCCATTGATGATGGCAGCACCTATTTCCGATCACCTTCTATCCTGAAATCGGAAGAGCTAGCTGATCTCAAAAATCTCAAACATCAAGCACGCATCAATGGCAGCTTCCATTGGCCGACCCCAGATTTCAATCATGGGCAAACCCATCTGACCGGACAATCAGCAGTAATGAAAATCAGCCCCAATTTAATTTTAGTTCTGAGCACATCATGCCCAATTGACCAGCCCCATCAACCAAAACCCATCTCCGGCCTCGTCTTTGCAAACTCTTCATTATAGCAACTCGAAATTCCATTTTGACGCATCTATTTCAACAGCCAGGACCAGCTCGGATGCTCTTCACCAAATACAGGTAGCGACCGGGCAAGCTTTCCATTGGCATTAATGACCAAGCAGATGGGGGCCCATTTCGGAAGCATCTAGCTGCACATTTTCGGCCTGCAGATTTTGCCACTGCATTTTTCTTCTCTTCGTCGAAATAGAAAGCAAAGCTATGGCAAATGGCAGAAGGCAGCTACAGTTGAAGACAAAATCAGCAATCCCACATCGGATTCAAGCTTGGTCATTGGGTCCCTCACATATCTATAAAAGGGGTCCCTCCACTCATCCCAAGCACAACATCTCTCCCATCACTTGAAGTGGGGCTCATTTACGTGGGACCTTTGCCAAGTGAGAAAAAACTCCAAGGGCTTGGATTACTTCTCAAAGAGAGTGGTTTTTCAAGCAAGAATTGGGGTAAATAAATTTTTTGTTAATTATTATTTTTTTTCTTTAATGCTTTGTAGTTGTTAATTTTAGATTTGTAATATTTAGCCTAGATTTATCGCTTTATGCATTGTAATTTTCAAATTACATTTAATGCAATTTTCATTCCTATTTTCGTAGATTAATTTTTACTTCTGTAGTCTTTTAATTACTGTCCTAGTTTAGATTTAATTTTTAGTTAATTGCAATTTTTAATTTATCTGCTTTCTCTCTCTTCTTTCTTTCTCTTATTTATCTGCTTTCTCTCTCTTCTTTCTTTCTCTTTCTAATTCTCCTTTCTTCTCTCTCTCTAATTTCTTTTTCTTCTCTCTCTAATTTTTTCTCCTTTCTCTCTAATTTCTTTTTCTCTAATTTCTTTCTTTCTCTTCTCTGCACCCTTTTTCACTTTTCTCTTTTATTTTTGCTTAAAATAATTCAAAATATATAGCCTCTCTGTGGATTCGACCCGACTCACCGTTATTCTACACTATCATGCGCATAGTGGTAGCTTTAATGTGTTTCGGTTAATTTTAATTAAACTGGTGATCACAGTGCTCTTAACGACAAGCACTTGGTGTGAATCATCAACCCTCTGTGTGCTATGTAAATTGGAAACCTTCCGAAATGCCCTGAGATCTGATGCCTTGGCGCCTAGGCGCCAACTCCATGGATTTTTACGACTTGGAACTTCTCGAAATACCTATTATGCTCATGCCATGGCGCCTGGGCGCCAACTCCCTGAAAGCCTAGTGACCTGAAAACTCTTCTGGGCTCGTCTAGGTACTAGTGAAGTGGCGCCTAGGCGTCAACTCCCTAGAGGCAATTTTGCTGTGTGAGGTGTTGAAGATTCTGGCAAAGGCCTGTAGGGTGGCGCCTGGGCACCAGCCTACTTGCCTCTCTACTTGACTCTGTTCTGCAATTGATTCACTCGCCTGCCTGTAATTGTCCGTCCTTCCTGCAAAAAATGAATAAACTAAATAAATGAACTAAAAATACCTAATTTATGCTAAAAATGCATAAAAATCATGTAGTGCTCCTAAAATGCAAAGCGAGTGAAAATTCAGCTAAATGGATACAAACTAAACCTAGTCCCTTAGACTAACATGCAAAAATAGTCTGAAATGGGCCATGATAACTCACATTTTCACAAGTTATCAAAATGACAACTCAAACAAGCTAAAAGGGATTTAGATACTCAAATAATGAAATTAGAGAATATAACAACACAAAAGGATCAAATTGGATCAACATCTCAAAACAAAACACATATTAAAGCAGTTCCACCGATCATCAAAGAATGGCAAAAAGAACTACATAGGTAATCAGACCTATTTAGCAACCAATAGACACATGGATTGCTTCTCAAAGAATCTTGAGTGTATATATTTTTTGTAAGAAATATGGTCATAAGATCTATTAATATAAGATCAAGAAGCTATATGAAAGATGAGCCAAATTAGTGTGGTATCTAAAAGAATTTCATATGTTACACCAAGCCATAACACGAAAATATTATATCCCATTACTAACATTAGTGGACCTAAGTATTGAGTACCGAAAGATGAGTGAAGCTTTGAACTCTTTTATATGTGTCTAAAAGTGAATACAAACAACACATGGTTTATTAATAGTGATTGCTCAAGACACATGATCTAGAACAAAGCTCTCTTTAATGTGTTGAAACTGTATTTGGAGGTACAGTTGCATTAAAAAATAATAAACAATGTATAATTTGTGGTAAAGCTAATATTCTTAGTTTAGTAAATACATGCATTAAAGATGTGCTGTTCGTAGAAGGTCTTAAACACAACTTGTTAAGTATTAGCTAATTGTGTGACAAAGGATATAAAGTTATATTCGAGTCATCTTAATGTGCTTTGTGGAAAACTTGTATTATTCAATTGTAAAACCAATATAGAAACATTTATATGGTTTGTCTAGATGTATTAAATGAAAAAGGTTTGCTAGCAATGGATGATAATCCATGGGTATGACACAAAATACTTGAGCATGTAAACGCATCACAAGTAAAAATATTGTAAAAAAAGAACCCAATTGAAGGGCTATCTAAGTTGAAATACGATAAAGATTTAAAATTTGCAAATTATGCCAAACATCAAAACAATTCAAGATTTCATTCTCACCCTTTAATAAAATGTGTAGGCCACTTGAGTTATTATTCGTAGATCTTTATAGACCATTCGATATGATAAGTCTTAGAAGAAAATAATATATATTTGAGATAGTTAATGATTTTTCAAAATTTACATGAACAATACTTTTAGCTAGCAAAGATGAAAGCTTCTTTATGTTCTTTAATTTTTCCAAATTAGTGCAAAATGAGAATCAAAGTACCATAGTATCAATTAAAGGTAATCACGGTGGTGAACTTAAAAATAAAATTAGTTAAATTTTGTAATAAAAAAGAATTCATCACATATTTTCTACACTAAGAACTCTACAATAAAATGAAATTATAAAAAAATAGAACAATAAAAGAGATAGTAAGAATTATTTTAAATGAAATAAAATTAAATATTGTATATTTTCTTATTTTTTACTGCACATGCTATGTATCAGATAATAGAAAAATGATCTTAAAAAAGTAATAAAAAAATGATGAAGCTATTTTTCTTGGTTATTCATCAAATAGTAAAGCATTTAGGATTTACAATAAAAGTAGTTGAGGAGCCTATTAATGTTATATTTGATGAATTTGATTTCAGCTCAAAAAGGAAGATAAGTGTAGTGTTGCAAAATTTTAATCAAATGAAATGAAGAAGCTACAAGTGAAAAATAAAGCTAGAAAAAATTCCAAGATGAAATCTAAGAAGAGTTATTTTAAGAGATAAGTGAAGGTGATGTTTTCTACAAACCACCAACTAATTTAAAATTCAGCAAGATCGTCCTATAGAACAAATGATTGGAAATATTTATGCTAGTGTGGAAACAAGAGGATCAAGACAAAATGTATGCAGTCATTTTGCTTTTATTTTGAATATGTATCAAGTACCATAGAAAAAATTTAGAAGAAGAAAATTAGATCATTATTGTGCAGAAGCGCTAAATTAATATAGAAAAAATAAAGTGTGGAAATTTATTCATAAACCAAAATCATTTGATTAATGAATCAAATGGGTATTTAAGAACAAACTTAATGAAAGTAGGTTAGTTATTCAACACAAAGCAAGATTAGTAGCTAAAGAGTATCTCTAAGAAAAAGGAAATGACTTTGAAGATTCCTAAGCCCCAATAGTTAGACTTGAAGCCATAGAAATTATACTTGCTTTTGTATCACACGTGAATTTCAAATTATTTCAAATGGATGTTGAAAGTGCATTTCTTAATTATTATCTCAATGAAAAATTTTATGTTAAACAACCTCCCAATTTTGAAGAGAATGATCGATCAAATTATATGTATAAGTTGAACAAAGTGCAATATAGATTAAAATAAGCCTCAAGAGATTAGTATGAAAAACTTAGCGAATTTTCAATTGATAATAGATTCAAATGAGAAAAGTATATACTTCTTTATTTATTAAAGATTAAAATTAAAATATTTTAAAATTTATGTAGTGATATTACATTTGATGCTACTAATGAGAATCTTTGCAAGAATTAATAATTTAAATTGAGCATGATAGGTGAATCTAACTTCTTTCTTGGATTGCAAATCAAACAACTTAAGAAGAAAATCTACATACGTCAATCCAAGTATACAAAAGAAAAGCTCAAGAAGTTTGAAAAGGAAGGTTGCAATAAAATGGACAAAGATGAGAAAGGTAAATCAATTAATCAACGTGTATAAAGAATCATGATTGGTTCTTTTCTCTATTTAATGGCATTTAAACTAAATAGTCTATTCATCATGTGCATGTGTTCTAAATTTTAATCAAATTCAAAAGAGTCATACATACTAACAGTAAAAAAGAATATTCAAGTACCTAGTTAATACCAAATCTTGGACTACAGCATCCTAGAGGATCATCATTTGATCTAATAGGATATTCAAACATTAATTTCATTGGGAACAAAGTAGATAGAAAGAATAATAGTGGAACATATTAATTTCTTAGAAATACGCTAGTCTTTTTGCTTTCAAAGAAGCTAACAAATGTCAATATCTCTACTATAGAAGCGGAATATATAGCTACAAAGAGTTATTGTGCTCAACTCCTATGGATAAAACAACCATTATTGGATTATGTTTACATTACATTGATATTCTACTATGAAGTGATAATACAAATGCTATTTCTTTGACAAAAAACCTAGTATTACACTCATGAACTAAGGTCATTGACATAAGGCATCATTTATTAGGGAACATGTTGAGAATCATAATATATATTTGGCATATATAGGCACAAAAAATCAAATTTCATAGGCCTTCACAAAATTCCTTTATGTAGAAGCATTTTATAAAATTAGAAGGAAAATGAAAATGATTGATCTCAGAAGTTAGGATTAGACATAATCATTATACTTTGAGTGAACGTAACATCATTGTGTTCTTAAATAATTTGTAAATTTTCTTATATGTTGTGTATACAATTGAAACATTGTTTTATGTGTATACATAGTTTGTGTGTGATTAAATACTGTTAGAAATAGAATAGTATTAAAATATGGAAAATAAATAAGCTATCTGAAAACATGGTCGAGAGGCCAGGTTGACTTTAGGAAAGACAACTCAACCTCATTATGGTCAACCTAACTCATCCGAGGTTTACTTAGGATCATGACTTAGGGTTTAAGTTGACTTCAATTCACACTATTTCACCTCCTATTTCTTTCTCTCCCTCCATCTTCTCTTCTATTCAAGAGATTTTCTACTTCATTTCCTTGTCATATTCCCTTCATTTTCACCATGCATCCATTCCATTTACCATCTATGTCCCCCAAGCATGCCATGAGCAAACCCTCTAAGAGGAAGAAGATTGAGAATTATGATAAAAAGGTCGCATAATAAAGCTATCACATAACAACCTTCTATTGCGAACTAAATTAAATATTTTGCAAATCAAGGATTACCCATGTTTTCAATGATTATTTGCCAAATTTGAGAATATTAAAAAGAATTAATGTATTTGGTTTGAGATTCGAAGACAAATTTTTCAAAATAAAGCAAAGACAGGTAAAGTCACAAAGCCAAGTTGATCCTAGCATCGACTTGTGTAAAGTCTATATCGAAGTTGATCATAGAGAGTGACCCCGAGTGAGATAATTGAAGGTCTGAAGTTTAGAGAGATGAAGTCATAGTCTTAAGTCGACTCAGTGTGCGACTTAGGTGGAATTACAACCGACTTCGACTTCAACAAGGAGTTGAGGTTGCATATTTCTGCTGACTCGTTATGATGAAAATAAAAGTCGCACATAAAATCGACTCCACTTTGTGACTTGGCTAAAGTCAAAAATCAAGTTGACCCACATCAGCTACTTGGGTTTCTTCAGATGTCTTAAGAGGAATCTATAGAAGTGAAGACGAACACGAAAATGACTCCACCTTACAACTCGGGTCAAATCCAAGACCAAGTGAACTCAAGTTGAAGACTCAAAGAATTAAAAGCCCAAGAGACGAAGTTTCCAAGTTCCAAGTTATGAACATCCTGTGGTGCCCCAAACCGAGACGTCACTTCCTTACCTCAAGACCTTATCATTTGGTAAATGTGAATCAGGATTGTTGCCCTGATCACGCGGCGGGTTCTTAATTCGATCTCGTCCAAATTATTTTTTTTCCTTCATCATCGTTTTCTTCACATTCTGCATCACTCATTCATATTTTTACATTTCACACCATTATTCATCAATCATTTCTTTAAAATCAACATCATACATCATACAAGCGGCAATACACTTGTAATAAATTTCATCATCTGATTCATAGCATATCTTCATACTTTTCTACAATGACATTTACATTTCCACACATACATACATTCAATCATTGAATCACAAAGAACTTATAATTATAAATAAGTTCATATACATCAACATACCTTAGCACTTCAAACCATGCTATCCCATTTCTTATAGCCCACTTTGCTACCATCACGTACTTTTCTTCTCCTGCTTAGGTTCACAACCTCTTGAGTTTCCCGGTACCTGTCTAAGGTTTGGAAAAATAAAACGTGAGTGACAACTCAGTAAGCAAGCATTTTATCATTAGGGCAAGACTTTCTTGAAAACCTTTTCATAAATATCTTGAACACCTTTTTCATGAGGACATTTATATGTCCAAAATATTATCATGAAATCCTTTGTTCATGAGGACAAATCTATGTATTTGAACATTATCATAAAACATTCATTCTTAAAAATCATTTACAAACCACCTCTGGGCTTGTTAAGGCAAAACATGTGTGTTTTACCCTTTTTTTTTTAACTTCGTTTAGTCTTGTATGAAAATTTCCAATGTTCCAAGACATTTACATGAAACCATCTTTTACCCGTGGATATTTTACGTCCAAAAATTTTTTCGCATAAATCTTTTGGCAAGTGAAGACATTCTCATATCCTAAAACATTATTTACATAATTCTTTCTCGGCAAAGGACATTTTCGTGTCCAAAAATATTTTTCATCATAAAATCCTTTAGCCAAGAGACATTTAATGTCTCAAAATATTTTTCACATAGCTTCCTTTGGCAATGGACATTCATATGTCCTAAACACCTTTTATTAAAACACTTTGGCATTGGACATTCTTGTTGGGTCCCGAATAGATGGCAAAACCCAAGAGGGGAGGGGTGAATTGGGTTCTTAAAAATTTACAACTTAAACAAAAACTTTACCACGGATTAATCTAGTCCCCTTGAATGAAGAAACAGAATGGAAAGAAAAGTAATGTAGAGAGCAGAAAATAAAAGCAAGTAGACAAGAATTTTTATAGTGGTTCGGGCAACCTCCCTACTCCACTCTTCCAAGCTCACACTCCTTGTGACTTGGGTTCCACTATTGTATTCTTCCAATACAATTAGAGCCTCTTGCTCTCTTCTAGATTCAAAGCTCTAGGGGGCATATACAACTAGAGCCACTTGCTCTCTTCTAGATTCTAGCTCTAGGGGGCATCAAACAACTAGCACAAGTAGGTGACGAGTCACACTCCAATCACACACTACTTTGCTAACACTTGATCTTAGCTACCTAAGCTAAATCAAGTTCAACACAAACAAGTAATCAATGAAAGAAATCTACACTTTACAGATGTGTAGAAGCAGTTTGGCGCAAAGAAGAACTTGTGGTAGGCTTTGAAGAATCTGAAATAAAGCTCTTGCAGTTTTGAAGCAAAGTTCTTCCTCCTTGAATGGCTTGATCTCTTTAATGCTCTTGTAGATAGGAGTTATGCTCACTTAATGATTCTCAGCTGCTTCCCTCGTTCACCATGAATGCTATTTATAATTTTGGAGGGAATTCGAACGTTAGTGAGTAGGTGGCGCGCATTTAATGCGCCAACGTTCGAATAAATTCCGACCGTTGCGACCCAAGTCGCAGGTGGAGTCGACTTCGGATGCGACTTCACCTAAGTCGCAGATGGAGTCGACTTCGGATGCGACTTCGCTTCTCCGTCGCAGCTTCAAGTTCCAGAATAGGTCGACTTGGGTTCACGACTTGACCCAAGTCGCAGGTGGAGTCAACTTCGGGTTCGACTTCACCTCGACGGTTGTCTTCTCGAACATGGAACTTGGAATCTTTTGTTTTTGCTTAGGCTTCTTCATTCCTTTAATTCCTTTTGCATCTTTAATGATCTTGAATGATTGAGTTTATGCTTCTTGCTTGTACTTGGATTTGTCTTCAAATGTTTCAGCTTGAGTATCTATGTTGCCTTGATCTTCATCTTCATTTAGTTTGGCTTGAAATCAAGTAATCCAGAACTTGTCATTTTTCCGTCTGCCTGAGCGAAGTCGATGTCTGAGTCGACTTCGGCTGCGACTTCACCTCAAGTCGCACATGGAGTCGACTTGGGGTGCGATTTCGGCACTTCGTGTTCTGAGCGTCAACTCTGGAAGGTTTTGCTCGACTGAAGTCGATGGTGAGGTCGACTTCGTTTGCGACTTGGCTACCCAAGTCGCAGGTGGAGTCGACTTGGCCTGCGACTTCACCTTCCCTTCTTCCGTTTTCAACTCTGGACAGTTCTGCACGTTTTGAAGTCGATCTTGGAGTCGACTTGGGATTCGACTTGGCTTCTATACTTGATTTTCTTCAAATGATTATTCCTTAAACATTTCCACAAACTTGTTAGTAGCCAAGACTTACTCAAATTGATTTGTTAATCATCAAAACATAGATTGAGCTAGTTTTCCACATATTTCCAACAATCTCCCCCTTTTTGATGATTGACAAAACTGATTTGAGTGTATACCTTTCAATTAAAAAATAACATACTTTGCGATAAAATAACATGCTTAGCAATCCTATTCTTTTCTCCTTAAGGACTCAAATCCACTCTTCTCCCCCTTTTTGTCAATATATCAAAAAGTTAAAGGGTAAAGAAACAAGTGGGTTTGCTCCCCCTAAATGGGTGCTCCCCCTCAATTTATGCGTTAAGTAAGTTCAAGCATTCCCATGTCATTTCTAATCTTATAAAATGCTTCTTTTGCTAGGGGCTTAGTGAATATATCTGCAACTTGATCCTCTGTTCTTACATATACCAAACATATGTCATGATTTTCTACATGTTCTCTAATGAAATGATGTCTAAGGTCTATATGTTTGGTCCTAGAATGCAGGACTGGATTCTTGGTTAGACATATGGCACTTGTATTATCACATTTGATAGGTATATTTTTAAAATCCATGTCATAGTCCCTAAGTTGCTGTTTCATCCAAAGTAATTGAGCACAACAGCTCCCGGCGGCAATGTATTCGGCTTCCGCCGTAGATAGAGCAACACTAGTTTGTTTTCTTGAAAACCATGAAACCAACATGTTTCCAAGAAACTGACATGTTCCACTAGTGCTTTTCCTATCTACTTTGTAACCGGTAAAATCCGCATCCGAGTAGCCGATTAGATCAAAATTGGAGCCCTTTGGATACCATAGTCCTAAATTGGTAGTGTCTACTAGGTATCTAAAAATTCTTTTTACAGCTACCAAGTGTGATTCTTTTGGGCATGATTGAAATCTAGAGCACATACACACACTAAACAAAATATCTGGCCTAGAAGCAGTTAAATACAATAAGGAACCTATCATGCTTCTATACAATTTTAAATCAATTATTTTTCCCTTCTCATCTTTGTCAAGCTTGATTGTAGAGCTCATGGGTGTGTTTGCTCCTTTGCTATTCTCCATGCCAAACTTCTTGAGCATCTCTTTGATGTATTTGGACTGGTTAATGAAGATTCCTTCATTTAGTTGCTTGATTTGCAGTCCAAGGAAGAAATTGAGCTCTCCCATCATGCTCATTTCAAATTCTTTCTGCATGAGTTCAGAAAATTCTTGACAAAGAGATTCATTAGTAGCACCGAAAATGATATCATCAACATAAATTTGAATAATTAATATATCCTTTCCATTGTACTTGATAAACAAGGTGGTGTCTACCTTTCCTTTTTGAAAATCATGATCAATCAGAAATTTACTTAGTCTATCATACCAAGCTCTTGGAGTTTGTTTTAATCCATATAATGCTTTGGTTAGCTTGTAAACATACTTTGATTGATCCTTTTCTTCAAATCCAGGTGGTTGCTCAACATACACCTCTTCATTTATATATCCATTCAAAAATGCACTTTTAACATCCATTTGAAACAATTTAAAGTTCATGTGAGATGCAAAAGCTAGTAATATGCGAATTGCTTCTAATCTAGCAACCGGGGCATAGGATTCTTCAAAATCTATTCCTTCTTCTTGTGAGTACCCCTTTGCCACAAGTCTAGCTTTGTTTCTTACTACTAGTCCACTTTCATCTAATTTGTTCCTAAAGACCCACTTGGTGCCAATAACACTACAATCATTTGGTCTAGGAACAAGGTGCCAAACTTGGTTTCTTTCAAATTGATTTAGCTCTTCTTGCATTGCTATAATCCAGTTTTCATCATCAAGAGCTTGATCAATGTTAGAAGGTTCAATTTTGGATACAAAAGCATATTGTCCACAAACATTTTGCTTTGACCTTCTAGTTTTTACACCTTCATACACATTTCCTATAATTTGTTCAATTGGATGTGCATGATTGAACTTTAGGTCAGTTGGAGGTTTATAAGAATTGTTACCTTCACTTACCCTTTCCTCCATGAATTCCTCTTGCTTTTCCATATGCAATTTTTCAAGATTGCTTGCTATGTCATCTGCATCACTTAAATCATTCTTTCTCTTGAAGCAAGGGTTAGTCTCATCAAAAATAACATGTATGGATTCTTCTACAACTTGGTTTCGTTTATTGAAAATTCTATATGCTTTGCTATTTGATGAATAACCAAGGAATATAGCTTCATCACTTTTAGCATCAAGTTTTCCCAAGTTGGTTTTTCCATTGTTCAAAACATAACATGTGCATCCAAAAGTATGAAAATAAGATATGTTTGGTTTCTTTCCTTCCCATAGCTCATATGGGGTCTTTTTCAAGATTGCTCTAATGGTAACTCGATTCAATACATGACAAGCTGTACTTACAGCTTCACCCCAAAACTTCTTAGATAATTTGCTCTCATTTAGCATAGTTCTAGCCATCTCTTGTATAGTTCTATTTTTCCTCTCCACTACTCCATTTTGTTGTAGAGTTCTTGGTGCAGAAAATGTGTGATGAATTCCTTTTTCATTACATAATTCTATGAATCGTTTGTTCTCAAATTCACCACCATGGTCACTCCTTATACACATAATAGTATTCTGTTTTTCATTTTCCACCAAGTTTACAAAAGTTGAAAACATAGAGAAGGCTTCATCTTTGCTAGCTAAGAGAATTACCCATGTAAATCTTGAAAAGTCATCAACAATCACAAATACATATTTCTTTCCACCAATGGTTAGGATGTCGAATGGCCCATATAGATCCATGTGTAGCAATTCAAGTGGCCTTGTGGTGGAAATCTCCTTTTTGGTAGAAAAAGACATCTTTGGTTGTTTAGATAATTGACATGCCTTACATATTTTATCTTTGTCATATTTCAACTTAGGCAAGCCTTCTACCAAACTCTTTTTCCATAGGGTCTTTATGTTTCTCATGTTTATATGTCCAAGCCTTTTATGCCAAACCCATGGATCATTATCAATGGCCATTAGACATTGTCCATTTAGTTCATCAAGTGAAACCAAATATACATTTCCATGCCTTTTTCCGCTAAACATGATATGTTCTCCATCAAATACATTACATATAGATGATTCAAACACAACTTTATATCCTTTATCACATAATTGGCTAATGCTCATTAAGTTATGCTTGAGTCCTTCAACAAACAAAACATCCTCCATGCATGCATTTGAACTACTATAAATATTTCCTTTACCTTTGATTTTACCTTTCTCATTATTTCCAAAGGCAACAGTTCCGTCGTTGCAAGGCTTAAGTTTGTGAAACAAGTTTCTTTCTCCAGTCATGTGCCTTGAACAACCGCTATCCATGAACCATACATTATTTGCCTTTGCCTTTAAACAAATCTGAAAGATAAACAAGTAAATCTCATCTCTTTGGTACCCATTTTATGGGTCCATTTGGGTTAGTGAAATGATTCAATCTTTGTAGTTCTACCTTGGAAAGCCCAAATCTTGTGTTCCTTGGAACC
The DNA here is from genome assembly GCA_030490835.1 of Annona cherimola. Taxonomy (NCBI): domain Eukaryota; kingdom Viridiplantae; phylum Streptophyta; class Magnoliopsida; order Magnoliales; family Annonaceae; genus Annona; species Annona cherimola. Next base: position 40,897,548 of record CM059977.1, on the reverse strand, counting down.
CAAACTAGTTTTGCACCATGGTCAAATAATCTCTTAAAGTTACACTTGTAAACTTTATGACCCATTTTGTTGCAAAAGTTGCAAGCCATTGGTAGTCTAGGAGGAGGCCTCCAAATACATTTTGGTTCAAATGTTGGCCTTCTAGTCCACATTATATTTTTCATTTTAGGCTTGTATATGAGTGCAGATTTGGTTTGATATTTCCAAAGTGTAGGCACATTTGACTTGCTACTTTCTCCTTGCTCAAATGTATTGTATCCAAGACCTCTCTTGTTTGTTTGGGAGGTCATGTTCAAAAACATCTTTACACTTTCTCCTGGATTAGAGAACTTTGCTAATGATTCATTTAATGATTTGTTCTCTTTTCTTAGTTTCTCTATCTCTTTCAACAATGATTCATTTTCTTCTTTCAGTTTTGTTGATTTTTCAGCTAGTTTTCCATTTTCAATAATAACAAAGTTACATTGTTGTCTCTTTAATGTCAACTTGTTTCCTAGCTTTTTTATCTCCTCATATAATGAATCATATGCAAGTTGTAGTTCTTCTAATTCAGCACATTTGAGGCAATTATGAAAAGAAGAATAACTAGATTGAGAATGACAAGGTTTGGAAGTTACCTCTTCACTTTCTGTGTATTTTGTTGAGATGGATTGATCTTCCAAAACTTCCGTTGTGTTTAAGCATAGCAGATTTTCTTCTTTTTCGATCCTTGCCATGCAGCAAATTCTTGTACAATTTTCTGCATTGTTGTCGTCGGTTGAAGAGCAACTTGTTGATGAAGTTTCTTCATTCACATACATGTCTCTTCCTCTTGGCCTTTGGTATTTTCTTCTTTCATGATTCTCCTTTGGTCTTTCTTCTGGTGTAGGACATTGAGCTTGCATATGTCCTACGCCCCCGCATCGGTAGCATTTTGTGACCTCCTTCTTCTTTTCTTTTTGTGGTCTTTCTTTGAAGTCTTTAAGATTCTTTTCTTTTCTCACAAATTTTCGAAACTTGCGAGTAAGAAATGCGATATCTTCATCACCATTATTAGACGAGGAGGTAGATTCATTTGAGTTGCGTGCCGCTTTTAATGCAATTATTTTCTTGCCTTTATGATTCTCTTCGTTTCTTCTCTTAATTAGCTCATGTGACATTAGTGAGCTAATTAGATCTTCTAGCTTTAGGGTGTTGAGGTCTTTGGCTTCTTCAATAGCTGTAATCTTTGGAGTCCATGAATCCGGTAGAGCTCTCAATATCTTCATGACCTGTTCGGATTCAGAAATAGCCTTTCCAAGACCTTTTAGAGCATTAGTAATCTTAGAAAATCTAGCAAACATTTCAGAAATATTTTCTGTGTCTAGCATTCTAAAACTTTCCAATTCTCCTATCAAGATATTTCTCCTAGTCCCTTGGACTTGAGAGGTTCCTTCATAAATGGATGTTAGAGTATCCCATATCTCCTTGGCGGTTAGGCAAGATGATACTCTATCATATTCCGAAGCCGTAAGAGCACAAAATAAAGAGTTCATGGCCTTAGCATTGCTCTTGACGGTTCTTACTTCCTCTTCGGTCCATTTGGAAGCTCTTTCATCAATTGGCAAAGTTACACCATCTTGGATAGCAATCCAAGAATCCATATCGGTAGCCATGATGAGTTGCTTCATACGAAGCTTCCAATAACCAAAATTGTTCCCATCAAACAATGGTGGCCTTGTAAAAGATTGGCCCTCGGCAAAAGCGGGAACGGAGGTAGATTGGGATGCCATGATAATAGATCTCTTTGATTCAATTCAAAGACCCGCTCTGATACCACTTGTTGGGTCCCGAATAGATGGCAAAACCCAAGAGGGGAGGGGTGAATTGAGTTCTTAAAAATTTACAACTTAAACAAAAACTTTACCCCGGATTAATCTAGTCCCCTTGAATGAAGAAACAGAATGGAAAGCAAAGTAATGTAGAGAGCAGAAAATAAAAGCAAGTAGACAAGAATTTTTATAGTGGTTCGGGCAACCTCCCTACTCCACTCTTCCAAGCTCACACTGCTTGTGACTTGGGTTCCACTATTGTATTCTTCCAATACAATTAGAGCCTCTTGCTCTCTTCTAGATTCAAAGCTCTAGGGGGCATATACAACTAGAGCCACTTGCTCTCTTCTAGATTCTAGCTCTAGGGGGCATCAAACAACTAGTACAAGTAGGTGACGAGTCACACTCCAATCACACACTACTTTGCTAACACTTGATCTTAGCTACCTAAGCTAAATCAAGTTCAACACAAACAAGTAATCAATGAAAGAAATCTACACTTTACAGATGTGTAGAAGCAGTTTGGCGCAGAGAAGAACTTGTGGTAGGCTTTGAAGAATCTGAAATAAAGCTCTTGCAGTTTTGAAGCAAAGTTCTTCCTCCTTGAATGGCTTGATCTCTTTAATGCTCTTGTAGATAGGAGTTATGCTCACTTAATGATTCTCAGCTGCTTCCCTCGTTCACCATGAATGCTATTTATAATTTTGGAGGGAATCCGAACGTTAGTGAGTAGGTGGCGCGCATTTAATGCGCCAACGTTCGAATAAATTCCGACCGTTGCGACCCAAGTCGCAGGTGGAGTCGACTTCGGATGCGACTTCACCTAAGTCGCAGATGGAGTCGACTTCGGGTGCGACTTCGCTTCTCCGTCGCAGCTTCAAGTTCCAGAATAGGTCGACTTGGGTTCACGACTTGACCCAAGTCGCAGGTGGAGTCGACTTCGGGTTCGACTTCACCTCGACGGTTGTCTTCTCGAACATGGAACTTGGAATCTTTTGTTTTTGCTTAGGCTTCTTCATTCCTTTAATTCCTTTTGCATCTTTAATGATCTTGAATGATTGAGTTTATGCTTCTTGCTTGTACTTGGATTTGTCTTCAAATGTTTCATCTTGAGTATCTATGTTGCCTTGATCTTCATCTTCATTTAGTTTGGCTTGAAATCAAGTAATCCAGAACTTGTCATTTTTCCGTCTGCCTGAGCGAAGTCGATGTCTGAGTCGACTTCGGCTGCGACTTCACCTCAAGTCGCACATGGAGTCGACTTGGGGTGCGACTTCGGCACTTCGTGTTCTGAGCGTCAACTCTGGAAGGTTTTGCTCGACTGAAGTCGATGGTGAGGTCGACTTCGTTTGCGACTTGGCTACCCAAGTCGCAGGTGGAGTCGACTTGGCCTGCGACTTCACCTTCCCTTCTTCCGTTTTCAACTCTGGACAGTTCTGCACGTTTTGAAGTCGATCTTGGAGTCGACTTGGGATTCGACTTGGCTTCTATACTTGATTTTCTTCAAATGATTATTCCTTAAACATTTCCACAAACTTGTTAGTAGCCAAGACTTACTCAAATTGATTTGTTAATCATCAAAACATAGATTGAGCTAGTTTTCCACATATTTCCAACAATTCTCATGTCCATATACACTTTTCATTTAGGCTCTTTAATAATGGACATTCTTATGTCCAAAAAAACAAGTTTGACATAAATCCTTTTCATAGTCCCCGTCTTGGGGCTTGTTTATAAAAAACAAGTCATAAATCCTTTTTATGAAAACTTTCGCATAAGAATCATTTCTTTTTATTCTTAATATTTACACATTTGTGTAAAACATCCTGTTTTTAGGCTAACTTATACATAATGGCTCATAAAAATCTAATTTAGGATAATTTTTCATATAAATACTTTTATATCCCAATCATTGGGCTTTTGAAAAGAAAAACGTATGCAAACACATTTTTTCCCATCCAATAGTGACACTTAGCAATGATGATGCTACCTTTTGGAAGAGAATCCTTAACAACACGCTAGCCAGGCGGCTGTTCCTTTATCCTGCTCCCATCTCAGGGAAGGCGCCGCTGGCACTCCTATCATCCCTTAGCGACTTGGCCTTACGTAGAGTGGGCCCCGGTCATCCCAACCGTGCCCTACAACCTGCCTGTTTCTTGTACTGGTGCACCGTACATTATTATGACGGACCGCAACCCATTTGGTTTAAAGAACCACAGACCGCAGCCTATGTCCTTTTAAACTGGGATCACAGATCTCTGTCCGTATCTATAACACATAAAAATCTTAGACCAAAGTCTATATCTTTAAAAATCATTTTCAAAAACACATCACAGACCGCAGTCCGTGTCAACTTGTAAGTGAGTGCACCCACTTTAACAAATTGTTATTTGAAATCAAATTTTAGCATGACCTTCCTTAAATTCTTTTAGAAATATTTTGAGTAAAACATTTTGATAAATATTTGAAATGTTTGAAAAATAATACATCTTAAAATTCTTATAAAAGAATTTTAAAACCTTTGAATTTACAAAATTAAACCATTTTATGAAATCAACATAAGAGGTTGGTCATCCTTAAATTCCATTTAACAACACTCGTATAAATATTTTTCAAAATATTTTCAACATAGATTTCCTTATCTAAAGGAAATCAAAACTTTTTTAATATCATTTCAAAACATATCAACTATGTTCAAATCATCATTTATTATTTAATTATCAAGATCTAACAAAATAAATCTTTTTCATAAATCAAATCTCCTTTTTCTCTTTTTTTTATAACATGATTATTTATCATTAAACATTATAAGAGAAATTCAAAACTTATTTACATTTGTTGCTTTGTGAAAAATGGAAAAAATTTCTTTTTCTTATAAAATACTTTTGAAACAACATCGTAAAGAACTTGCTTACTTAAAAGCAAATTCTTAAAAACCATCGACATAAAACGTGAAATCTTTTGAAAACATTATCGTGGAGAACTTGCTTACTCATAAGCAAATTTCTCAATCCATTAACATAAAGCATTGTCAATCCATGGCAACACTTGTGATAAATTCTTTATCTTAAAATCGTTGTTTGCTTCCCATGAAGCAATCCTTGAGGCTTTTCCTTAAAGCCATCATTTTTCAAAACTTATGATTTTGCATTAAAGCCGTCATTTTCAAAACATGTGCTTGCCCATTCATCAAAACATAATCATAAAAGCATTGACAAAATCATCATTTCAACATATAGAGAAAAATCCATAATTTGAAAAAGTTCGCTTGCTTACCTGAGATCACTATAATCCTTTTCTTCCATTCTTCTCCTTGCCTTTGCCTAGATAAATGAAAATAACATTTCATTTATTTGCATCATCTTCAAATACTTATATTCCTTAGGTATTCCAACCTATATAAATCCATTTGGACTTATATTATACTAACTTAGCTCACTTGTCTTTCAAGTCGGGTGTTCATATTTATCATAACCTACACATCACGTTATTCATTTTTAATACCCTTATGTAGGGTAAACTTACATACAGGTAATAATCTTTCATTAAATCATTATTTGGAGGTTCATTACCTCCATTTATCATGTTTAACATATTTTTTCATTTTTCACACATCGTTGCTCATTTTAAGCACCCGTTGTTGCCTTAAGCCTCATTAATTAATTCCAAAGTTTGAGGTTAACATCATATAATTCTAAACAGAAATATATTCACAAAATTTATCATATTTTTATGCATTTTTGCACAAAATCACATTACATAAGTTATTTATCACCTATGCATGTTTATGCTTTCACAAATGCCCATTTGGCAACACATATATGAGGCATTTCATAAAATTTTCTAAGTCAGGAATTTTGTCACTAATTCAGAATGATAATTAACCCTAATTATCACTTTGTATAGGTTAATTTTATGGGATTTTAATCCACTAATCATATGTTTCCAAAACAGCAACTTTGGAACCCATTTTTCACGCTTTTAACGTGTTTCTCAACACATAACTCTAAACAGTTTTATAAATCTGAATTTTCAGCAATTAATCCAAATTTTCCTAACCCAAATTTATTTTATTAACATATATATAAATTTGGATCATTTTTACATAGGTTTCATATTTCTTTTTGATTTTTTTCTCAAACTATCCACATATGCTGAAATCAGGAGTACTGAAATCTCTAAAACTTGATTTATAATCAAATCAAGGAATTTAATTCTGAATTTTCTATCATACATAAATAAATACATGAATTAACCACAATAAATATTTCATCATGAAATATTAACATTATATATTTATTTTGGCATTTTCACTGTATTGGAGAGTGTTGTGAGTTTAGGGTCAGCCCTAAATACGTGAATTATGGGGTATATTTATACCCATAAAAACTTAATTTTTATTTTTTTTAATGATTCTAAATATTTCTTATAGATTATATAAAATTTTCTGCCAAAAATTCCTTGTATAAAAATTATTAAAAATCATTTGGTGCTGCTGATCCTGACACCCGTTCAACCAATTTCCAACAGACTTACTTTTTTGAGCTGAAATTTTGGTCGTTCATATAATAAGATTGAAAAAAACTTTTCATGGTACAAATATTTCATTTACTATTTCTTTCATATTTTGCCTTGAAACATCACACAACTTCCAGATTTGAAGTATAAAATCAAATTAACATATACTTACTTGATTAATTGGTAATCCCTCCTTTGAGCACTTGAAATCCCCTTATTTTCTTCATGGTTTCTTCCCTTGGATCGTTCCAGCCACTGCCCCTTCGATTTTTTTATTTTTTTTCTCCCAAACAGAAATCTGGAACATCCACACTGCTTGCTTATATAGGCATTTATTTTTCAATTTTTCCTTTACAACTTCGACCCAAAATGGAGGTTAAAGTTTTTATAATTTACCCTATACTTTACTCAAAAATTTTCAGCCACATATTTAATCATTTAATATTATTTTCGGATTTTTTTCCACAGCTATATCCAGCTTTTAAATAAAGCTATCCACTTGGGTGGGGTCCAGTTGCAGCAGCTCTTTGCACGATTTTTCCACACCATTTTACTTTAATTAATGGCTAATTAACTACCCTAGGTAACTAGCTTAATTAGGGGTCAATTTAGCTATTAAAAATTCCAAAAGCTACTTGACCGTGCACCTCTCTCCCATGCTCCATTGCTGTCCATTAATTGATCACATCTGTACGGTCCAGATCTGATGCCTTTAGCCACGAATTTCCACTCTGATTTAATGCACATTTAATCCCCTTAATCCATAGTTGACTTAGGTGTGGATTTTATAATTAAAAAAATAAAAAATCCACTTTTTAGAGCTCATAGTCGTCCACTCTATGCCTCCTCTATGCTTCTATAAAATCCATGTGTCATTATCTCCTTTTGACACCTCTTTTTTTACTTTATTTATTTAATTATTTTATTCAACTTTAACATAAATGCTAATCACTTTTTTGTGCAAAAGTCAAAAGAGTTGATCCCAATTTCGTGCATCCTTAATCTTAGAATGTTTAGCTTGATCAAATCCTTCCATACCCTTAATCTCATAATTTTAACCGTCCATTTCAAATTTCATCTCAATCCGACTTTTCTAGCTCAAATTATGACCATTTGAATTTTTGAACGGTGATGATCAATTTTCACCCTAATTTCATCCTTATTTTCATAATCCATCATTAACATAAGATTAAGCACAAAATTATGTGCTTAACTTTCAATTTTCATCTTAATCCGCCTTTCCCGCGTCGAGTTATGCATTTTCTAGCATTTGCCACCTTAAGTTCATAATTGCCAACATAATCTCCATTAGTTAAACTATAATATATAAGGTAATTATCCTCAATATATAAATATTCCTTAATCCTCATTAAGCCTCTTTAATCACATTGACCCATATCGGCTTATATTGATCATTCATAATCACTTGCCCTCATTGCAATAAATCGTCAATATTGCAATTGGAAATCATTCATAGTTCCACTAAATTATACTTGATTCATATTTATATGTCAATTGCATATAAATAAATCTTACTTGGGTCTGGGTTTCACAATCATTCCCCTCTTATAACACGTTTCGTCCCGAAACCTGTTACATTTCAATTACCGGGGGTATAGCTCATATAAAATAGTTAATCTTATCTGTTGAAAACATGTGGAAAATAAGCCAAGTCTATATTTTGATGATTAACAAATCAATTTGAGTAAGTTTTGATTACTAACATGTGTGTGAAGATGATTAAAGGTTATAGAAATGAAGAAAATGAAGCTTGACAGGTAAAGTCGATTTCCAAGTCGACTCAGGCATCGACTTAGGCTAAGTTGGCCCCCAAGTCGACTCCAGCAGCGACTTCAAGACGTCATTTCCTTCCAGAGTTGAAATTAAGAATGAGAGGTGCCGAAGTCGCATCCCAAGTCGACTCCCCTTGCGACTTGAGGTGAAGTCGCAGACCAAGTCGACTCCAGTAGCGACTAGGAGGCGTCGTTTTGCGTCCAGAGTTGAAATTGAGAACGAGAGCTGCCGAAGTCGCATCCCAAGTCGACTCCGCATGCGACTTGAGTGAATTCGCAGACCAAGTCGACTCTAGCTTCGACTTCGGTGCGGAAATTGCTGAACGAGTTAATTCAATAATAGATTTGAATGGAGATGAAGATCAAATCAACTCAAACATGAAGATCAAATGGAGAATCAAAGCAATCAGGGTTGCATGAATCCATCATGTTGGATCATGAATACTTACTCGGACATCTTTCATGCATTCCAAGATTCAAGTACTCAAGAACTCAAGAAAAGGAATCCAAGGTTTTCTATGTAAATAATCATACAGTGTTCCAAAGAGATATAAATCAAGGAAGAACAATCAATAGGAAGAAAATCAAGTGATCAAAGTCATCTCTGAAGATTTCAAGTTCAACTAGCAAGCTCAAGAAGTGAAGTCGCACCCGAAGTCGACTTCACCTGCGACTTGGGTCAAGTCGAGGACCAAGTCGACCCAGACTGGAACTTGAAGAAGTTGCGGAAAGCTGAAGTCGCATCCGAAGTCGACTCCATCTGCGACTTGGGTGAAGTCGCACCCGAAGTCGACTCCACCTGTGACTTGGGTCGCAACGATTGGAAAATTTCTGAACGTTGGCGCATTTAATGCGCGCCATCTACCTCCAAACGTTCGGATTCCCTCGCAAATTATATAAGGCATTCAATATGAACAAGGAGGGGAGCTGAGAAATCATTGAATGAGCATAACTCCCATCTCTAAGAGCATTAAGTGATCAAGCCAACATCAAGAAGAATAACCTTGCTTCCAAACTGCCAAGAGCTGCTTGCTGAATCTCTAAGTCTACACTACAAGTTCTTCTCTGCGCCAAATCTTCCTCTACACAACAATAAAGTGTAGAAACTTTCTTTCATTTTTATTGTTGTATTGAACTTGATTTAGTTTGGGTAACTAAGATCAAGTGTAAGCAAAGTAGTGTGTGATTAGAGTGGAACTCGTCACCTACTTGTGCTGTGTATTGTTGATGCCCCCTAGAGCTGGAATCTAGAAGAGAGCAGTGTCTCTAGTTGTATTTGTGAAATACAATAGTGGAACCCAAGTCACAAGAGGTGTGAGCTTGGAATAGTGGAGTAGAGAGGTTGCCCAAACCACTATAAAAACCTTGCTTGTTGATTTTTATTTCTGCTCTCTACACTATATTGTTTTCCATTTTGTTTCTTCATAAAAGAGGACTAGATTAATCCGGGGTAAAGTTTCTGTTTAAGTTTAAATTTTTAAATACCCAATTCACCCCTCCCCTCTTGGGTAATTGTCATTAACTCGGGACCAACATTTTCATCTTTCTCCAATACTTCAATGGCTCACTACGCTTCCACTGCGCTACTCTATCTTAGTGGCATTTTTAGCCTTGGTCCAATAGACTTATCACTTGTCTCTACCGTTTCCTGTTCCCTATTCTCATTTGGGTTTCTCATTATAATTGTTCTTTCCTTTATGCTATCCATCTCTTATTCTTATGGTAGGCATACTATTATTCTTATACATAGAGAAATTATAAAATTTCTCATCTTATCATAGGGTAATATCTAGGATACCCATTCATTCATACAACATAGAAATCTATAGCAATCATTTTTATACAACATTCATATAGCTTAATACATTCAGTCTTTAGTATAGAGCAAAAGTTGCTCTCACATAAAGTTTTATGCATATCTTAGCAAAAGATATTTTTGCTAAGTTAGCCATTCTTTCTCCTCTCATAATGTCTACCACTAGGTTTTACCATCGTAGACTATTTAATAGGAGTACCGGTTATTAAACCAGTCTAAAATATTTTCTTTCTTATCTTTCTTTCCAGTTTTTATAAACTAGTAAGGGTCCTTATTATCATTTAAAATCTCATTTCCTATAAACATCATAGAGAAATAATTCTTCTCATACCTATCTTTCAATCACATCGAAATTGAAAAGAATTCCGGCAGTCATTCTTGCCGTCATTTTTCTTCATTTATCTACCATTCCTTGCTATGATATACCAACTTTTGTGGTATCATATGTGTAATCTCCTTTTCCTTCCATACATGCTAATTAGGCTTATTTTGTTACATTTTTCTGCAATAATTTGTAGAAATTTCCTATCAACTATAGCTCGGTTGAGTTGAGCTTTCCTACTCCTTTCTTTCCCTACATCAGGTTCCTTAATCTTTAGGGTCAAGTTATCCTTGCCCTAATTGTACATATTCATTACCAACATGTATTATATCCTGATGTCCTATTGGAAGATATTTCTTAACAAATTCTTCCAGATTATCTTCTTTAATTATGACATAATAGTTATTTAGGGTTTCCTATTACTTATAAGCATTGCCAATCAATGCTTGGTCATTACATAGAACTACATGTTCAAACCTTGAACATGTTCTTGGTTTCAGTCATCCACTGCTCAGCTTGAATAAAATCTAATTTATCTGAGAACTTAGGTGGATACTGAGTTAGAAAGGCATTAATAACCTTTCCATTCGTTTCTATCTTATCATTATCAACCCTTAAAGATTTGGGTACTAGGTAAAAATTTATTACCTGTACTACTCCGTCATTTCAACCTTCTTCTATGTAGTCTTGTTAATCTTTTTCCCAAAGGCCTTGTATTATTCTTCTGTTTGGGCCGCTCGATCTTGAGTGGCCTACTACACAGTTCCTTCTAAAGTTGCAGTTATCCTTTCCTCCACTCTTTCTACCTACGAGGTATCCTTATAGTGGTAACACCTCCAATTATCATATAATCATTCACATTCTACATAGTCAATTATATATTCTAGAAAGATCAATGACCCTTCCTTTTTCATATATATACTTAGCATCTGAATGAAATCAAATGCATTAATATTTTCATAACATCAAACATCATACATTCATAAAAAAAATTCAAAAGGAAATTCCTTTCTTTTTCCTACCTTTCTCATTTCTATCTTTGCCTTTTATGGTATAAGGCTGCTTTTCCTTACACATACAGATTATACCTATATAATCTGTCATTTTATCATGACCATAATCTCTACCCTAATAATTACTTAGAAAGTTGGCGCCTTGGTGCCTATCATATGTCACCATGGCTCTATACCTTAAACATATGTATCATATAGCATAGTTTTGTGCTATCTTAAGTGAGGTATAGTTTACCTTAGGTAGGGGGCCTCTATGTAGGGTTCCATAACCTATCATCTATTCTTATTTCCTTCTATCCTTTGTCTTTTCTTATATTTTCCGACCTCCTTTTTCATCTCATTTGACCACATAACATTTTTCCTTTCTATATCATCTATACTACGAAACATAGCAAACCAGCTACATTTCCTTAAATAACAATATCTTTGTATCATAATGACACACAATATAAGACAATACATATCGTATATGGCTTATAATCTCAATCTATCTCTTTCATCATTTTTCATTTTTCTTCTATATCTATCTATCAATCCTTACGGAAATATTATCTTTGTGATATCAAATCTTTTCTTACCACGCCTATTTACCAATCCATACTCTGATACCAACTTTTGTGGCGCCCCAAACCAAGATGTCACTTCCTTACCTTAAGACCTTATCGATTGGTAAATGTGAATCAGGATTGTTGCCCTGATCACGCGGAGGGTTCTTAATGGGATCTCGTCCAATTTTTTTTTTCTTCATCATCGTTTTCTTCACATTCTGCATCTCTCATTCATATCTTTACATTTCACACCAATATTCATCAATCATTTCTTTAAAATCAACATCATACATCATACAAGCGGCAATACACTTGTAATAAATTTCATCATCTCATTCATAGCATCTCTTCATACTTTTCTACAATGACATTTACATTTCCACACATACATACATTCAATCATTGAATCACATAGAACTTATAATTATAAATAAGTTTGTATACATCAACATACCTTAGCACTTCAAACCATGCTATCCCATTTCTTGTAGCCCACTTTACTACCATCACGTACCTTTCTTCTCCCGCTTAGGCTCACAACCTCTTGAGTTTCCCGGTACCTGGCTAAGGTTTGGAAAAACAAAACGTGAGTGACAACTCAGTAAGCAAGCATTTTATCATTAGGGCAAGACTTCCTTGAAAACCTTTTCATAAATATCTTGAACACCATTTTCATGAGGACATTTATATATCCTAAAATATTATCATGAAATCCTTTGTTCATGAGGACAAATCTATGTCCTTGAACATTATCATAAAGGGTGTGTTTGGCAATTTGCAAAAGTTTTCAAGTTAAAACTTTTCAATCTAAAACTTGTCACTCTCCATAACTACTCTTTTTTAAATTATTTTTTACACATCTTTCTATACAACAACCCTACTTTTCAATCATTTCTACACAACTACCAATACAACTAACCTATTTTAAATTTATTATCTTTATTCCTCATCATTACCCCTACAATATCACATCATTTCTACTAATTTGACAACTTTTACATAAAAAAATTTTCATCAAAAGTTTTATAACTTCCCAAACACACCCAAAATATTTATTCTTAAAAATCATTTATAAGCCACCTCTAGCTTGTTAAGGGAAAACATGTGTCTTTTACCCCTTTTTTAACTTTGTTTAGTCTTGTATGAACATTTCCAATGTTCCAAGACATTTATATAAAACCATCTTTTACCCGTGGACGTTTTACGTCCAAAATATTTTTCTCATAAATCCTTTGGCAAGGGAGGACATTCTCATGTCCTAAAACATTATTTACATAATCCTTTCTCGGCAAAGGACATTTTCGTGTCTAAAAATATTTTTCATCATAAAATCTTTTAGCCAAGAGACATTTAATGTCTCAAAATATTTTTCACATAGCTTCCTTTGGCAATAGACATTCATATGTTCTAAAACACATTTTATTAAAATACTTTGGCATTGGACATTCTCATGTCTATATACACTTTTCTTTTAGGCTCTTTAATAATTGACATTCTTATGTCTAAAAAAACAAGTTTGACATAAATCCTTTTCATAGTCCCCATCTTGGGGCTTGTTTATAGCAAACAAGTAATAAATCCTTTTCATGAAAACTTTTACATAAGAATCATTTCTTTTTATTCTTAATATTTACACATTTGTGTAAAACACCCTATTTTCAAGGTAACTTATACATAATGGCTCATAAAAATCTAATTTAGGATAATTTTTCATATAAATGCTTTTATATCCCAATCTTGGGGCTTTTGAAAAGCAAAACATATGTAAACACGTTTCTCCCCATCCAGTAGTGACACTTAGCAAGTGATCATGCTACCTTTTGGAAGAGAATTCTTAACAGCACGCTAGCCAGGCGGCTGTTCCTTTATCCTGCTCCTATCTCAGGGAAGGCGCCGCTGGCACTCCTATCATCCCTTAGCGACTTGGCCTTATGTAGAGTGGGCCCCAGTCATCCCAACCGTGCTCTACAACCTGCCTGTTTCTTGTACTGGTGCACTGTACATTATTATAACGGACCGCAGCCCGTTTGGTTTAAAGAACCACAGACCGCAGCCTATGTCCTTTTAAACTGTGATCACAGATCTCTGTCCATATCTATAACACAAAAATCTTAGACCGAAGTCTATATCTTTAAAAATCATTTTCAAAAACACATCACAGACCGCAGTCCGTGTCAACTTGTAAGCGAGTGCACCCACTTTACAAGTTGTTATTTGAAATCAAATTTTAAGATGACCTTCCTTAAATTCTTTAAGAAATATTTTGAGTAAAATATTTTGATAAACATTTGAAATGTTTGAAAAATAATACATCTTAAAATTCTTATAAAAGAATTTCAAAACCTTTGAATTTACAAAATTAAACCATTTTATGAAATCAACATAGGAGGTTGGTCATCCTTAAATTCTATTTAACAACACTCGTATAAATATTTTTCAAAATATTTTCAACATAGATTTCCTTATCTAAAGGAAATCAAAACTTTTTTAATATCATTTCAAAACATATGAACTATGTTCAAATCATCATTTATTATTTAATTATCAAGATCTAGCAAAACAAATCTTTTCCATAAATCAAATCTCCTTTTTCTCTTTTTTTTATAACATGATTATTTATCATTAAACATTATAAGAGAAATTCAAAATTTATTTACATTTGTTGCTTTGTGAAAAATGGTAAAATTTCCTTTTTCTTATAAAATACTTTTGAAACAACATCGTAAAGAACTTGCTTACTTAAAAGCAAATTCTTAAAAACCATCGACATAAAACGTGAAATCTTTTGAAAACATTATCGTGGAGAACTTGCTTACTCATAAGCAAATTTTTCAATCCATTAACATAAAGCATTGCCAATCCATGACAACACTTGCGATAAATTCTTTATCTTAAAATCATTATTTGCTTCCCATGAAGCAATCCTTGAGGCTTTTCCTTAAAGCCATCATTTTTCAAAACTTATGGCTTTGCATTAAAGCCGTCATTTTCAAAACATGTGCTTTCCCATTCATCAAAACATAATCATAAAAGTATTGACAAAATTATCATTTCAACATATAGAGAAAAATCCATAATTTGAAAAAGTTCGCTTGCTTACCTGAGATCACTATAATCCTTTTCTTCCATTCTTCTCCTTGCCTTTGCCTAGATAAATGAAAATAACATTTCATTTATTTGCATCATCTTCAAATACTTATATTCCTTAGGTATTCCAACCTATATAAATCCATTTGGACTTATATTATACTAACTTAGCTCACTTGTCTTTCAAGTCGGGTGTTCATATTTATCATAACCTATACATCACGTTATTCATTTTTAATACCCTTATGTAGGGTAAACTTACATACAGGTAATAATCTTTCATTAAATCATTATTTGGAGGTTCATTACCTCCATTTATCATGTTTAACATATTTTTTCATTTTTCACACATCGTTGCTCATTTTAAGCACCCGTTGTTGCCTTAAGCCTCATTAATTAATTCCAAAGTTTGAGGTTAACATCATATAATTCTAAACAGAAATATATTCACAAAATTTATCATATTTTTATGCATTTTTGCACAAAATCACATTACATAAGTTATTTATCACCTATGCATGTTTATGCTTTCACAAATGCCCATTTGGCAACACATATATGAGGCATTTCATAAAATTTTCCAAGTCAGAAATTTCGTCACTAATTCAGCATGATAATTACCCCTAATTATCACTTTATTTAGGATATTTTTATGGGATTTAAATCCACTAATCATATGTTTCCAAAACAGCAACTTTGGAACCCATTTTTCACGCGTTTAACGTGTTTCTCAACACATAACCCTAAACAGTTTTATAAATCCGAATTTTCAGTAATTAATCCAACTTTTCCTAACAAAAATTTAATCTATTAACATATATATAAATTTGGATCATTTCTACATAGTTTTCATATTTCTTTTTTATTTTTTCTCAAACTATCCACATATGCTAAAATCAGGAGTACTGAAATCTCTAAAACTTGATTTATAATCAAATCAATTTATTTAATTCTGAAATTTCTATCATACATCAATAAATACATTAATTAACCGTAATAAATATTTCATCACGAAATATTAATATTATATATTTATTTTGGCATTTTCACTGTGCTGGAGAGTATTGTGAGTTTAGGGTTAGCCCTAAATACGTGAATTATGGGGTATATTTATACCCATCAAAACCTAATTTTTATTTTTTTCGAGTGATCCTCAATATTTTTTATATATTATATATAAATTTTAGCCCAAAATTCCCTGAATAAAAATTATTAAATATCATTTGGTGCCACTGATCCTGACACCCGTTCAACCCTATTCAGGTTGATTTTCTCGGATTTTTAATTTCCAACAGACTTATGTTTTTGAGCTGAAATTTTTGTCGTTACTTGATAATCATATAATTAGATTGTAAAAAAATTTCCATAGTATAAATATTTCATTTACTATTTCATATTTTTCCTTATAACATCACATAACTTCCAGATTTGAAGTATAAAATCAAATTAACATATACTTACTTGATTAATTGGTAATTCCTCCGTTGAGCACTTAAAATTCCCTTATTTTCTTCATGGTTTCTTGCCTTGGATCGTTCCAGCCACTGCCCCTTCGAGTTTTTTATTTTTTTTCTCCCAAACAGAAATCTGGAATGTCCACACTGCTTGCTTATATAGGCATTTATTTTTCACTTTTTCCTTTACAATTTCGACCCAAAATGGAGGTTAAAGTTTTTAAAATTTACCCTATATTTTAATCGAAAATTCTCAGCCACATATTTAATCATTTAATATTTTTTTCGAATTTTTTTCCACAGCTATATCCAGCTTTTAAATAAAGCTGTCCACTTGGGTGGGGTCCACTTGCAGCAGCTCTTTGCACAATTTTTCCACACCATTTTACTTTAATTAATGGCTAATTAACTACCCTAGGTAACTAGCTTAATTAGGGGTCAATTTAGCTATTAAAAATTTCAAAAGCTGCTTGACCGTGCACCTCTCTCCCATGCTCCATGGTGTCCATTAATTAATCACATCTCTACGGTCCAGATCTGATGCCTTTAGCCACGAATTTTCACTCCAATTTAATGCACATTTAATCCCCTTAATTCATAGTTGACATAGGTGTGGATTTTATAATTAAAAAAATAAAAAATCCACTTTTTAGAGCTAATAGTCGTCCACTCTATGCCTCCTCTATGCTTCTCCCTTAAGCTAGTCATTAGCTCCTTAATTTCCACATTAATGCAGGGGATATTTTCATGAACTTTGTCATTTTAGATAATTCATAAAATCCATGTGTCTTTATCTCCTTTTGATACCTCATTTTTTACTTTATTTATTTAATTATTTTATTCAACTTTAACATAAATGCTAATCACTTTTTGGTGCAAAAGTCAAAAGAGTTGATCCCAATTTCGTGCACCCTTAATCTTAGAATGTTTATCTTGATCAAACCCTTCCATAGCCTTAATCTCATAATTTTAACCATCCATTTCAAATTTCATCTCAATCCGACTTTTCCAGCTCAAGTTATGACCATTTGAATTTTTGAACGATGAAGATCAATTTTCACCCTAATTTCATCTTTATTTTCATAATCCATAATTACCATAAGATTAAGCAAAAAATTATATGCTTAAATTTCAATTTTTATCTTAATCCGCCTTCCCGGCGTCGAGTTATGCATTTTCTAGCATTTGCCACCTTAAGTCCATAATTACCAACATAATCTCCATTAGTTAAATCATAATATATGAGGTAATTATCCTCAATATATCAATATTCCTTAATCCTCATTAAGCCTCTTTAATCACATTGACCCATATCGGCTTATATTGATCATTCATAATCACTTGCCCTAATTGTAATAAATCGTCAATATTGCAATTGGAAATCATTCATAGTTCCACTAAATTATACTTGATTCATATTTATATGTCAATTGCATATAAATAAAGCTTACTTGGGTCTGGGTTTCACACATCCAGTGGAGTTGCACACCCAAGTTTACTTCATTTGCGACTTTGGTCAAATCCACTGACCAAGTCGACTTAAGAGGGAACTTAAAGAGCATAAATGAAGAATGAAATTCTCAAGGAAGAAAAAAATGATAGAAGTCGCACCCCAAGTCGACTCTAGTCTATGACTTAGGTGAAGTCACATTTGAAGCCAACTCCATATTCGACTTAAGTTGTAATTGTCGAAAAAATTCAAATGTTGACTCATTTAATACGTGCCGCCTACCCTCCAACATTCAAATAACTCTTAAAACTATTTAAGACAGGTCAAGAGGAGTTATAAGGGTTAGCTAGAGCATTCATTGTGCCTTCACCTTCCTACTTTTAAGGAATTGATTAAGCATTAAGTATTCTACAATGGGAGACTCTTATTTTACTACAAAGGGCTGCAAGTTCCTAATTTCTTCAAATACTCAAGAGTCTTCTCAAGCATTAAAACTGCTCTACATGAATTTGTAAAGTGTAAATTCTTTATTTCTATTCATTATTGTTGTATTGTGGTACTTGGCTTGGTATTGGAGACCAAGGCCAAGTTGAGATGAGTAGTGTACCGTTAAAGAGAAACTCATCATATACTTACGTAATCGTTTTAAAGGCTCCCTAGAACTGCAATCTCTAATTTAAAAAGAGTACGAGCTCTAGTTGTAATCTCCAATTGAGATAGTTGTAATCCCTTCCATTGAGTCCAGAAGCATCGAAAACATAGAAAATGACTATTTGATCATTCAAATCAGAGTTCAAATGAATAAATCATAACAAAATAGAATGAACGGCCCATATTAAGTCACATCATCATTACTTTTCTTGCAGATGGGACCCACCCAGATCTATCTCACTTAGCCTGTACTGCTGTAATGGCTGCACGTCAATTTTAATCCATTATATTTAAACGTTAGAAGCATTAAAGTCATCAAATGCATCAAATATATTAAAAGTCAAATGCAACGAAAAAAATTCATTGCAAATACATGATTCACATGCATCTCGCCAAAATTCCCTCTTTCTCTGACGCACGCCTCTGACAAAATTCCATCTCCTTTAGTTTCCCTGTTTTAAACGAATTTGCATTCCTGGACGTCCAGCGAAGACTGAAATTAAGCTGATATAATTTGATATGACACAAATTATATTATACATAAGCATTATTACATATACTATAATTAACCCACATCATTAATATATAATTTTAATATCCATATATTTATTGCATATCAATGCATTTATAAAAATAAAATGCATAACAAAATTCAAAAATCTCAATATATATAATTTCAAGCATAAAATTCAACATATTTATCTGCAAAATTTTATATCCTAGAAATTTAGGATTATAAAATTTTAAATATGTCAAGCATAGTCTAAAAATTATATATATATATAATATACATACTTTATACATAACAATTATATAAAAATAACCATAGCATTGAACTAAAATCAATCTTCAATAAAATCCCACTTGCCTTACGTAGCTTTCTCTCCTTCCACAATTCTATCTCCCAAACCTTTCTTACGGATACCTCCATCTACCAACTCTTCAAATCCCTTTTTATAAAAGGGTTCTCATAGGTTTCCTAAAATTCTAGGAAATGTATAAAAGATAAAATATTATCACTTTAACTTAAATTTCAATTCTAATCTCATCTTATCCGCTGAGATATTTATCTTATCTTATCCTGTGGGGCCCACATGCTTGAGGAGGTCAAAGTGTAAAATTAATTATTTTCTGCAGAACCCTCTACTCGAACCCTAGACCTCTAAGATCACTTGGACCACCTGTATGTCAACGAGCTACACGGGTTGCTGAAATAACATTCAAAAATAAAAATATAAATATAACCCGTTGCATATTTAAATAATAATTGGTCAAGGCCCATTATTACTCATTTGGCCCAATTGGTCAAAAAGTCTACCCTCGCCACGTAGGGTGTCCTATATGGATTTTGACTAGTCAACTTAAATTATTATTATTATTATTTCAATATTTTACATTCTCCCCACCTTATAAAGTTTCGTCCTCGAAACTTGCAATAGTCATGATAGATTTTGGAACAATTCGGGACAGATTCTACGAATATCATCCTCTAGCTCCCACATTACTTTTCGCTCACCGTGGTTGCTTCATTGCACTAGAACACGCCAAATTGTCCTCCTCTTTAACTGCTTCTCGCGACTATCCAAAATTTGAATAGGATGTTCTGGATAAGTTAAATCTTCCTTGATCTTATATTGTTCGGCTGACAAAATATGCATCCAATGGGCCATATACTTTCTTAACTATGAGATATGGAATACATTATGAACATTTGCTAGAGAAGAAGGCAATGCTAGCCGATAGGCAACATCGCCAATAATTTCTGATATCTCAAAAGGTCCGATATATCGAGGAGATAATTTGCCTTTCACCCTGAAACGAGTCACACCTTTGGTGGGAGAGACTTTTAAGAAGACTAACTCACATACTGTAAATTGTAGGTCTTTTCGTCTGCCATCAGTATACTTTTTTTGGCAATCTTGTGCTGCTTCCAACCGTCGCCTAATAACTCGAACCACATCAGCAGCTTGCTAAACTAGGGCTGGAGCTAAAAGTTGTCGTGTACCTATTTCTTCTCAATAGACAGGCGTTTGACACCTTTTTTTCCATACAGAGCTTCAAACGGAGTCATCCCAATACTAGCCTGGTAACTATTGTTATAGGCAAATTCAACCAAGGACAAGTGCTCATCCCATGAACCAAGAAAATCCAAGGCACAAGCTCTCAATAATCCTCTAAAATTTGAATCGTTCTTTCAGACTGACCATCCGTCTGCGGGTGATACGCGGTGCTCAACCGCAACTCTATTCTCATAAATTTTTATAATTTTTGCCAGAAATCAAAAATAAACCGTCGATCTCTGTCTAATACAATGGAAACAGGAACTCCATGTAAACGAACAATCTCCCACGGGTATAAGTCTGTCATCTGATCCATTCTAAAGGTCATGCGATATGTTAAGAAGTGAGCGAATTTGGTAAGTCTATCCACTACTAGCCATACAGCATCATAACAAGCTTGCGTCCTAGGGAGAGTAGTTACAAAGTCCATGGCAATGTGCTCCCATTTCCACTCTGGTATTTCTAAAGGTTGTAACAATTCGGCTTGTCTTTTTCGTTCAGCTTTAACCTGCTGACATACTAAGCACTGAGACACAAATTCGGCACACTCGACACGCAGCCTTTTTCACCAGAAATTTTGTCTCAAATCTTTGTACATCTTGGTACTATCAGGGTGAACAGAAAATTTAGACTGATGGGCTTCCTCTAAAATTTCTCGTCGCAGCATGTCATCTCTAGGCACAACTAACCTACCCCGAAAAAGTAGTGTACCATCAGAACTGCAAATAAAATCCAAGGGATCTCCATTTTTTGACTTTTCTAAAATACAAATAACAAATTTGTCTTGTTTTTGAGCTTTCTTTATCCGATCAATCAGCGTTGATTGAATTTGTAAAGTACTTATTCTTCGAATTTCTCTTGGAGTTACTACTTCTAACTGCAAAGATTGGATTTCTCGTACTAGAGGCAACTGTTGAGTAATCCAAACTGTAGTGCAAAATTTATGACTTAGAGCATCAGCTACCACATTTGCTTTACGGGGGTGATATTGAATACTAATGTCATAGTCTTTTAGTAACTCTAACCATCTCTTCTGTCAAAGGTTCAACTCTTTTTTAAAGAAAATGTATTTCAAGCTCTTATGATCTGTAAAAATTTCTGTTTTCTCACCATACAAGTACTGTTGCCATATTTTTAAAGCAAACACTACTGTGGTTAACTCCAAGTCATGAGTAGGATAATTTTGTTCATAGGATCTTAACTGTCTAGATGCATAGGCAATTACCCTACCTTGCTGCATGAGTACACAGTCGAGGCCTTTCCTAGATGCATCTCTGTACACCACGTAGTTTTCGCTAGTGATCGGCAAAGCTAAAATCAGCGCTGAAGTTAAGCGACTCTTCAGTTCTTGGACACTTTTCTCACAAGCATCTAACCAGATAAATTTAGCATTCTTGTGGGTTAACTTGGTAAGCCGTACTGCTATGCTTGAGAAATTTTCCACAAATTTTCAATAATATCCTACCATACCCAAAAAACTTCTAACCTCAGTTATAGTAGTCGGTCTACCCCAATTGGTTATAGCTTCTATCTTCTTTAGGTCTACTGATACGTCATTCTTGTTAACCACATGACCTAAGAAGGTCACACTATCCATCCCAAACTCACATTTCTTGAGTTTGGCATACAACTTATGTTCTCTTAGGGTCTGTAATACTTCCCTTAGATGACCAACATGTTCTGCCTCTCCTTTGGAATACATTAGAATACCATCAATAAATATCACAACACACTTATCTAAGAACTGTCAAAATACCCTATTCATAAGGTCCATAAATGTGGCTGGGGCATTAGTTACTTCGAATGGCATCACTAAAAATTCGTAATGACCATACCGGGTTCTAAAAGTTGTCTTGGGCATATCTTCGTCCCGAACTTTTAACTGATGATATCCTGACCGTAGATCTATTTTGGAGAAGACTGATGCACCTTGTAGTTGATCAAAGAGATCATCAACTCGGAGAAGTGGATTTTTGTTCTTTATTGTTACCTTATTCAGCTCTCTATAATCGATGCACAGCCTCATACTGCCATTTTTTTTTTACAAAAAGCACAGGTGATCCCCAAGGTGACTTACTAGGTCGAATAAACCCTAAATCAAGAAGCTCTTACAACTGTATATTTAATTCTTTCAACTCTGCAAGAATCATTCGATAAGGAGCTTTTGAAATTTGAGTAGTACCAGGCATCAATTCTATGATGAAATCAATTTCTCTTTCTAGGGGTACTATCGGCAACTCTGTTGGAAACACATCCAAAAATTCATGAACAACCAGAATGTCTTCCAACTTATCCTCTTTTCTTCTATTGCTAGAACTGAAATAAGACATCCTTGCCAACCCTTTCTAAGAAGTTTTCTAGCTTGAAAAGCTGATATGAGGTGGGGTACTACTAATCGACTTTTTTTTAAATCAATTCTTTGTTCATCAGATCTTCTTAAGCTAACACGACGCTCACAAGGGTAAATTTCATGTACTCACTTAGCTAACTAATTCATTCCCAAAATAACATCTAGATCTTTCATAGGTATGATTAAAAGATCTACTGGGATGGCTAAACTTTCGATTTCTAGGGTACAAGCCATACAAGCATGTCCGACCAATGAACTACCCCCAACAGATGATGTGACCCGGACATCCCAAGTCAACTCAGTGACTTCCAACCTATGCTCTCGCATGAACTCTTTAGATATAAAAGAACTATCTGCACCTATGTCAAATAATACTAGAGCAAAAATATCACAGAGACGAATAATACCTGCCACTGTCTCCGCCGGTGCTTAGGTCTGCTCGGGTATTAGGGCACAGACTTGTGTTTGAGCTGGTAAAACTGGTTGTTGTCCACCACCACCTTGGTACTGTTGTCCTGTTGGTCTACCAACTAGACGATTTTGCCTCTTTCTGTTGTGGTTGTCCGACATTTTTGATTGTTGGACAATCCTTAATGATGTGACCAGACTGTCTACAATTGTAGCATACGAAGCCCACGGCACACTTTGATGGTCGATGACTAGTTTTCCCACGCTTGAAGCATTTACAAAGTCCGGTATGAAACTTTCCACATCTGTCGCACTTGGGGACTTTTTCTTTTTTGAAATCCTCCATTCTTTGCACTTCCCTCGACTCTAGTTTACCCCGAAGAAGAATGTCCGATCTGCTTCTTTCCCGAATGATCTTTTACTAGTGATCGTTCCCTCTTCAAGTAATGTTGATCAAGTTCAGCAGTATCACTCTCAACTAAGAGAGCATTATCGACTGCATCACCATAGGTTTTATTGCGGCAAAGTATTACTCGGCTGCATATACCCTCAGCAAGACCATCCTCAAACTTGTGAATCCGACTATATTCTTCCCATTCTGAGCTTGGAGCAAACCGAAGCAGAGAGTTGAACTTTGTTTCATACTTAGCCACCATCATAGTGCCTTGCTTCAATTCGGCAAACTCTCGGGCCTTCGAAATTCTAACAGAAGATGGAAAGAACTTGGCAAAGAAGGATTCTTTAAATTTATCCCAAGTTACATTTTCTTTCCTACTGTTGAAGACACGTTGTTGTGTCTTCCACCATCGATAGGTCTCTCTACTAAGTTTGAATGGAGCAAATAAAACTTTTTGTCGGTCGTCACAACCTAGAAGTCAAAAATCTTTTCCATCGCCTCGATCCAATGCTCGGCAGCTAAACAATCACCACCGACAAAGGATGAGGGTTTTTAACGATGGAATGCATCAGCATCTCGTCGATCCATTTCTCACTGTTCGGGATAACCCGTGATTGCAATACTTAAGACTTTCTACAATTGTTCCTTGAGCTTTATCACTAGCCCCTTTGTTTGCCTGGTACGAGACCTCCCTTTCTTAATGCCTACCAAATTTTGAATTTCCTTCTGAAACCCGAGCATCAGGGTTTTGTTCTGGCCCTTCTCTCTGACTCTCATGCATACTAGCAATCAACTGATGTTCATCGCGCCCGTGGTGACGGTGCTCTTGGTTTTTTAGCACTGCTGATGATTGCTGTTGAACAATCTGTTCTAGATGTGCTTACATTCATTCCCACTAACGAAAAGCCTCTGTCTGAAACACTGCAAAGGTTTGTTATTGTTCATTCAGACGCTGCTCAAGCATGTTAGTTTTGGTTGGAGATTCAACTAGAGCTTTATCCTTCCTTCCACTGGGCCTTTTTCTAGGCTCAGCTTTTGGTTGGTCCTTAGCCTACTTCTTTCGCGGCTTTTTACTAGGATATTGCTCTGGGTGACCAGTTTGGGCATTCAGATCATCGGAATTACTTTTCATTCTGGCATAGAAGAAAAATATGGTCTCAATAAATATTCTTAAGCAAATAGGAACAATCGTAACTTTTATTATATAAAAAAATGTTACAACCTAATTTGCATATTTGCGAAAAGGATAATTTTCCTTAAGGTGATCAGAGGAATGACACAGGAAATAAACTTGGCTACCATATGGACATGCCTTAGCTGTATGTCCATTGGTACCATAAAAATAACACACTAAGTCAGTTACAACAGGTCGTTGGTTATAAAAAGTCCTTAGTTCCTTCTTGGCATAGGCTTTAGACTCGACTTTAGTCTGTACATCTTGACCTTGTGACCGCATAGAGGGTAGCTTGTGAGCAGCCCGAGAAGGTACTTTCTGAGTCTCTACCTCGGTATAGACAAGATCTAGGCTGGGTCCTTGAACAGGAAAAACTTCCTTCTGGAGCTCTGGACTAGGTTCGACTATCACCTTTGGCTTGGGTATAGCAAAGGACTCACCCATGGCCTTAGGTATATCAGCAACCTTAGTTATATCCACCACTTTGAGCACATCCGCAGCCTTGGGTATATCCACTGCCTTGAGCATATCCACAGCTTTGGGTACATTAGCAGCTTCAAACTCATCCATAGCTTTGGGCATATCCTTAGCTTTGGGTACATTAGCTGCTTTGAACTCATCCACGGGTTTAGGTATATCAGCAGTTTTGGACTCATCCAGGGCTTTGGGTACGTTAATAGGTGATATCTTAGGCTTTGAAATAGCAACCTTAGTCCGTATAGAAGGTTTCCTTAAAGTTGAAGGACCATCCTGTTTTAGGGTCCCAGCCATCCAAGGTAGGGGTATAACCTTCTTAGATGTAGGTACAGCCTGAGTTTCAGCTTTTCTTTTCTTAGGCTTCTCATCCTCTATGGGTTTTTGGGTACGCAGCCTTTTACTTTTATCAGTCAGGGTTTCATTATCTAGATCAATTTCTAGGTCAGTCATTAATTGGGTCACTGGTTTCTTACCCTTTTCCCTGCTTAGATTTCTAACCCGAGGCTTAACAGGTATAGGTGGGGTGGCAACATCTACAGCCTCTAGGATCTTATTCAGCTTTTTATTTAGAACTTGGTACTATAAATAGGATTCTTTTCTCTAGGTTAGAACCTGTTTTTCTAAGGCGCTTAACCTTTCATGGGTAGTAGGGAGAGTCTTTCCTTGGATTTTAGGAGTAGGGTATACCAATGCACCCGAACTGACCATTTTCTGGACTCAAAAAGAAAACATAGGGTTAGATTTACAAATTCATTTCAAAATTATTTTTTTTAAAAAATTATTATAATAATTAATAGGTCATATTTTATATGTGTGACCGCTCTAATACCATCTGTAACATATCTGTCCAGAAAGTGATCCCGGGCCGTATATTTAATGCAATCTCCCAAGATCAATCACACATGTATGGAAAAATTAATTATTATAATTTCATAAAAATTTTAAAATTCCACTTCCACTAGTCATGTTCCCATTATTACATCAAGGCACAAAGAAAAAGAAATTTCGCCAGTCTATCATCCTCAATACATGCCTTTAAAATAAATAAATGGAAATAATTATTCTTGAAAATCTTCTTGTAAATCCAAAACGCTAGTGTCCCACTTAATTTGGTACACCTGTAAAAATAATGGGTTAGTCTCGACATGACTAGCAAGTAGAAAATTATTTGAAAATAGATAATGACCCAAATAAAACTTAATTGAATGATAAAATAATTATTTAATGTAATATCTTAAAAATTATACCTCAAATGCAAAATCAAACCCTTCCATTGAGTCCAGAAGCATCGAAACATAGAAAATGACTATTTGATCATTCAAATCGGAGTTCAAATGAATAAATCATAATAAAATAGAATGAACGACTCATATTAAGCCACATCATCATTACTTTTCCTATAGATGGGACCCACCCAAGCCTCTCTCACTTAGCCTGTACTGATGTAATGGCTGCACGTCAATTTTAATCCATTATATTTAAATGTTAGAAGCATTAAAGTCATCAAATGCATCAAATATATTAAAAGTCAAATGCAACGAAAAAAATTAGTTACAAATACATGATTCACATGCATCTCGCCAAAATTCCCTCTTTCCCTAACGCACGCCTCTGACAAAATTCCATCTCCTTTAGTTTCCCTATTTTAAACGAATTTGCATTCCTGGACGTCCGGCGAAGACTGAAATTTGGCTTATATAATTTGATATGACACAAATTATATTATACATAAGCATTATTACATATACTATAATTAACCCACATCATTAATATATAATTTTAATATTCATATATTTATTGCATATCAATGCATTTATAAAAATAAAATGCATAACAAAATTCAAAAATCTCAATATATATAATTTCAAGCATAAAATTCAACATATTTATCTGCAAAATTTTATATCTTAAAAATTTATGATTATAAAATTTTAAATATGTCAAGCATAGTCTAAAAATTATATATATATAATATATATGCTTTATACATAACAATTGTATAAAAATAATCATAGCATTGAACTAAAATCAATCTTCAATAAAATCCCACTTGCCTTACGTAGCTTTCTCTCCTTCCACAATTCTATCTCCCAAACCTTTCTTACGGATACCTCCCTCTACCAACTCCCCAAATCCCTTTTTATAAAAGTGTTCTCGTAGGTTTCCTAAAATTCTAGGAAAGGTATAAAAGATAAAATATTATCACTTTAACTTAAATTTCAATTCTAATCTCATCTTATCCGCTGGAAAATTTATCTTATCTTATCCTGTGGGGCCCACATACTTGAGGAGGAAAAAGTACAAAAATTAATTATTTTCTGCAAAATCCCCTACTCGAACCCTAGACTTTTAAGATCACTTGGACCACCTGTATGCCAACCGAGCTACATGGGTTGCGAAAATAACATTCAAAAATATAAATATAAATATAACCCGTGGCATATTTAAATAATAATTGGTCAAAGCCCATTATTACTCATTTGGCCCAATTGGTCAAAAAGTCTACCCTTGCCACGTAGGGTGTCCTATGTGGATTTTGACCAGTCAACTTAAATTATTATTATTATTTTTCCAATATTTTACATCTCTAGCCCTCTACGTTTCATTTAAGAGGATTGAACTCATAAAGGGTCAAGTTTTAAATTACTAAAGAGAACTTTAAGAACCTAATTCACCCCTCCTTTTTGGTTTTTTCATAAACTCAGGACCAACACCTTCATCATCTTGATGAGTACACTTGGAAGAAGGTGACCCTTCAATCCACACCTCTCACTATAGAGAAAAAATGAAGAAGTTAGGAATGAATAGGAAGTAATTACAAGTAAAAAGAAATCCAAGCCGAAAAAAGAGTGATTGAAATACTGATTGAATATTTTTGAAATACCAAATAACATATGGATTTTTTATAAATTTTTTTATGTTAAGATAGTTTTTACACCCAAGAGCATTTATTTTGATTTCCTGCAAGCATATGACTTTGACATAGAAGCAATGCTTGACTTCCAAGGTTGGACAACCCTCTTGAAAGAAATCAACAGTATTTACCCTAATCTTACATTATAATTTTATTATGCTTAGAGTTTAGACAATTTTAATACATATGTAAAAGGAACTAAAATTAAATTGGGATGAAATCAAGAATAAACTTGTGAGAGAAGTAGCTTTAAATTATCTCACTTGTGTTGAAAAGCATATTGAAGGAATGATGTTTTTGCATTATACGGATTTCTCTCCATAGATCAGTTGCCTTAGATTGTTTCTGGGACATTGTATTTATCCAAAAGGTGGAGGGTTGAGGTTAGTGAATCCTCAAAAGGCCATGATTTTATAAAAATTTGTCAATGTTAAAAAGATATCTTTACCAATGCCAATATCGCAAGCTCTAGCAATTAAAAAGGACAATCCATCAAGTGTTATACCTCAGGAAATGTGGATTAGCAAGATTTTGATGAGTTTTAGGGTCAATCTATCTAATGAAACCTTTGAAGTACACAGAAGTACAAATGCAATTGATAAGAGTCTACTTCAAAGGATGAAAATAAATGTTAAATAGTTTGGAACCAATCAACTCCCATAGCTAGAGTTGGCAAGATAAGCTCCATAGAGACAATCAAGAGGCTACGGTACAAGTTGAGGGTGAGCATGATATTAGTGCATCTCATGCATCTCATGCATCATCTCCTGCACCACATGCATCATATCCTTGTACTGATCTTCAAATTCTTGCCTTTATGAGGGATGTTTTAACCAAGTTAGGAAATATAAATAGTTCCCTCGTCACCATACATGAATGGCAAGACAAACTTGCAAAAAACTTCAAGAATCTTACTTATACATATTGCGTCAAGAGCCTAGCATTCTTATTCCTTCACATGACCCTTTAGTCAAGCATTCTCGAGCTTCCCCTCCTCATGCATACCACATACTCTCGTCGATCCCTCTCTCTTTCATATTACTAAAGCATTAATGGCATCTGCCCCTTCTTGCACTTCCCTTTTTGCTAATTGACAAAAATGAGGGAGAACATTTAGATAAGTAATATCAACTTGACTATGTTTGAATGAATTAAAATTACATAAGTTTAGAAGTTTGTTTGAGAAAAGCGTGCTAAAAGTTTGTTTGTTATTGTGTATGAAATATTGTGAATTCAAAATAATTAGATTGAAATCTGGATGTGATAATGTGAATTTTGAGTGCATGAAATCTTTCATTTGAAATGAATGTAATCTTCGAATGATTGAAAATGAATAACAAACAAAAATAGCTTAATATGTATCCAATTATTAATTTTTTGATAGCTTGAAAGGCTTAAATTTTAATTGATTTTGTAAATCATTAAAAAAGGAGAGATTATGAGTACATATATATGGAAAATTACAAATCAATAGTACCGTTGATGATTAACAATTTAATTGAAATCAGATTATGATATTAACATATCATAATATCACAAGTCATATCTGATTGCAGAATAAGTGAAGTTGCAATCCAAGTCAACCTCACTGTCAACTTGAATAAAGTTGCTATTGAAGTCGACTTAAAGTCAACTTAAGTACATGTTAGAAGAGATTTTTTTTACCTACTAGATTTTAAAGTTTACCACTATTAATAATTTTAAAAATTAATTTTTCAGAATTGTAATAAAAAATACCTTAGATGCAAGATATTTATTTTTAAAAAATTTATCGCATTAGAGAGATCTATTTTTTGACAATCATATTTTTAAAATATTCAGTACAAATAATTTAAGAATTCAAATTCGAATACCATAATAGAAAATGCAAGAAAATAGTTTTAAAATATTTTTAAAATTCCTCGTATTAAATAAATATATTTTTGATATATTTTAAATTTTTAATTACTAAGATTGTCATAAGAAAATGTAGGAAGATACTTTAGAAATACAAAAGAAACTTTTTAAAATATTCCCCAAAATTAAATAGATATATGTTGTATCAGTCAAATTTTAAAAAATCTCACGATAAATAATTTAAAAAACAGTTTTAATTTTGGGCTTCACCATAGAAGTGGTTCCTTCAAATATTAAACACATAGAAAAAAGGTTTTACATATGCAAAGCCCTTTAAATTTTATAATAAAATGCAAGAAAATACCTTTGAATACAAATTAAAAATAAACTACTTTTCAATCATTGCTACATAACTAATACACTATTTTAACTTTATTCTCTTTAATTTTCATTATTACCTCAGTCATACCATATCATTTTCTTACAATTCAAAAACTTTTAATTAAAAATTTATTATTCAAAAGTTTTATCACTTCCCAAACACACCCTAAATATGTATCTTTTATGTCTGTCAGATCTTGAAAGATTTCATGATTAATAATCTTAAAAAAAAAGTTTCTAATATTAAATTTAAAATGCAAGAAAATACATTTAAAATACAAAAAAAAATTAAGAATATTTTAAATATTAAATAGATATATTTCTTTTTTATCATATTTTAAAAATTTCCATGATAAGTAATTTAGAAAATTTATTTTATAATATTTCAATAAAAATACAAGAATATTTTTCAATAATAAAAAATTTTATTTTGAAGGTACTTCGTTGCATTTTCTATTTTCAAATGCAACTATTAGCCCAAACCATATACCTTAGTTTTTATGTCTTTTTGTTTTTATAAAACCATTAAGTTAGGTACTTTAATCTATAAACCAAATTTTACTATTTTTGAGATTTTCAAATACAAGGGTATTTTAGTCATTTACCATGTTAAAATAGCTAAAATACTCCAATATTTAACAATCCAAAAATATAAATACATCTTTAAAAATATTAAAACCGAGTTTATATATTAAATATATTTTGAGTAACAATTTTATCAAAATCAAAGAATTCAAAAAAGATCAACAAGATATCTTTCAAAATCTAATAAAATGAAACAAATCTATTTAATAGAAGATATCTTTTTAATTTTTTATTTTAAAGGAATTTTCTTGTATTTTCCGTTATAATATGAAAATGATTTTTTAAATTTATTCGCCACAAACGAAATCTAGCAGATGTAAAACAAATCTATCAAATGTGAGGAATATTTTCAAAAAATAATTTTTTTAGCTTTTCCATTTTATATTATATTATCATCATCATCATAAGTCATTTCCCACCTATGTGGGGTCAGCTGCATGGATTCTGTTACGCCATTTTAAGACTAAATTTTCTGTAATTTGTAATATTTTTAAATCTTGTTTAATTACTTCCATTCATATTTTTTCGGGTCTTCCTCTCATTCTCCTACCACTTTCTACTTGGATAGACTCTGTTTTCCTAACCGGTGCTACTTCAGGCCTCCTTTTAACATGACCAAACCATCTTAATCTATTTTCTCTCATTTTATCATAGATTGGTCTCACTTTTAAGTTTTTTCAAATTATTTCATCCCTAATTTTATCTTTTCTTGTTTTACCACTCATCCACCTTAACATTCTCATTTCCGCTACGCTCATTTTTTGTATATGTTGTTCTTTAACTGCCCAACATTCTGCCCCATAAAGCATAGCAGGTCTAATCGCAGTCTTATAAAATTTTCCTTTTAATTTGATTGGAACTCGACGGTCACATAAAATTCCTGACGCACTTCTCCATTTCTTCCATCCTGCTTGAATTCTATGTATTATATCTTTCTCGATTTCCCCGTTCTCTTGAACAATTGATCCTAAGTACCGAAAGTGATTAGTTCTTGTTACTGCTTGATCTAAAATCCTAATTGGTTCTTCATCCGGGTTCTCACTATTATTAAAATTACATTTCATATATTCATTTTTTGTGCGACTAATTCTAAAACCATTAGATTCTAAAGCATCTATCCACCTATTCAATTTTAAATTTAGTCCTTCTTTAGGGTGTGTTTGGTTGGAGGTAAAACTTTTGATGAAAAGTTTTATATGTAGATGTTGTCAAATTGATAGAAAATGATGTGATATAATAGGGGTAATGATGAGGAGTAAAGAGAATAAAGTTAAAATAGATAGGTTAGTTGTATGGGTAGTTGTGTAGAAATGATTGAAAAGTAGGATAGTTTGTATAGAAAAATGTGAAAAAATAATTAAAAAATATAGTAGTTATGAAGAGTGAAAAGTTTTGTGTTGAAAAGTTTTAATTGACAAGTTTTGGCCCCAAACAAACACACCCTTAGTGTCATCTATTAAAATAATATCATCTGCAAATAACATACACCAAGGTACTTCTTCTTGGAGATGTCTAATAATTTCATCTATTACTAAGGTAAAAAGGTAAGGACTCAAGGCTGAGCCTTGATGTAAACCTATTTTAACTGAGAAGACAGTAGTTTCTCCACTAATGGTCCTCACATTTATAACAGCCCTCTCATACATATCTTTAATAATATCAATGTATCTATTATTTATTCCTTTTTTTCTCATCACTTGTCATATTAACTTTCTTGGTACTCGATCATAAGCTTTTTCTAAATCAATAAAAATCATGTATAAGTTCTTTTTCTTCTCCCTATACTTTTCAAATAGTTGTCTAAGTAAGAAAATAGCTTCAATGGTTGATCTTCCTGGCATAAAACCAAATTGATTTTCAGATACATTAGTTTCCCGTCGTAGTCTATGTTCAATTACTATTTCCCATAATTTCATAGTATGACTCATTAATTTTATTCCACGATAATTTGCACAATTTTGAATATCTCCCTTATTTTTATAAATTGGAACTATAATGTTTTTCCTCCATTCACTTGGCATTAACTTCGTTTTTATAATCTTATTAAAAAAATTTGTTAACCATGTTGCACCTACATCTCCCATGCACTTCCATGCCTCAATTGGTATATTATCTGGGTCTAAGGCTTTTCCTATTTTTATTTTCCTTAGAGCTTCCTTTACTTCAAATATTCGAATTTTTGTGAAATAACTGATATTCCTATTTTCTTCTCTATTTAAACTAACATCTAATGTTAAATTTTCGTGTGGGGTATCATTTAGTAAACTATAAAAATAAGTTTTCCATCTTTCCTTAATATGATCATCTTTGACTAAAACTCTTTGGTCCTCACTTTTAATACATCTAACATGTGTTAAATCTTTGCCCTTATTTTCTCTTAATTTAGCCAACTTAAAAATATCCTTTTTCACCTTGTCTAGTTCCTAATCTGTCATATAAGTTCTCATAAGCTTTGTGTTTAGCATCGCTAATAATCTTTTTAGTAGCTTTTTTTGATAGTTTGTATTGTTGTAAGTTTGTATCATTTTTATTTTTCTGTCATATTTTAAACTTTTCTTGTTTAGCATTTATAGCTTTTTGAACATCTTCATTCCACCACCAAGTTTCTTTATGTGGGGATTTACGATTTTTATATATACCTACAATACTTTGTCCTACTTTTTTTATGTTAGTTACCATTTTATCCCACATCGATTCTACTCCATCTTCTTGTGTGTCCCATTTTACTTCTTCTATCATTCTTTTTTTAAAAAGTTCTATGTTGTTTCCTTTTAAATTCCACCATTTAATTTTTGAAATTACATTGCCTTTAGTTTTTGTTGACTCTTTTTGTGTATATATATGCATCACTAATAATCTATGCTGCATAGCTAAGCTCTCACTTGGGATAACTTTACAATTTATACAAATGGATCTATCCAATTTTCTTATAAGGAAGAAATTTATTTGACTAGAATTGATCTCACTCTTAAAAGTTATCAAGTGTTCATCTCGTTTTTGAAATAAGGTATTTGCTATAACCAAATCATATGTTATGGCAAAATCCAAAATGGCATTCCCCATTTCGTTCCTTATTCCAAAGCCGAAACCTCCATGACTTCTCTCATATCCTACATTTTCCTTTCCCATATGTCCATTTAAATCTCCACCTATCATATATTTTATATTATATTATAAGAAATTAAAATCTTAAAATTATGTATGAAAGAAACTTAAAAGACTAAAATCAGACCTAAGTTGTGAAGGCCATTTATAAAATGAGTTTTTTGTATTTTCAAAATATTTTCTTTGCATTTTCTATTATAGTTAGAAATGAAATATTTTGACCGGCACAAAAAAATCAATTTAATGCGAGGAGTATTTTAAAAGGTAAAAGAATATTAAATTATTGTCATGTATTTTCTATTATAATATGAGAAACTGAATTTTTAAAGTTACTTATCATGGAAAATTTTGAAATATGATTTATACGAAATATATCTATTTGATGTGAGAAAAATTTTGAAATCGAATTTTTGAATTACTCGTCAGGAAAATTTTCAAAATATGATAGACAGAAGATAAATTTATTTGATATGAATAACATTTAAAAAATAATTTTTTATATTTTAAAGTGTTATCTTATTATCTTTATCTAAAGCAAACTATATTAAATTATTTTTTGCTTTTTATTATTCAAATTGATTTTTTACAGTATGAGCAAGAGAAATACTGTTGTAAATAATAATTTTATTTGTTAAGAACAGTATTTTCATCATTTCTCCGAAACTTACCCTAACGGCCCGTAGTTTGTCTCAAGCCATGTAGATACGGATGTCAAAACCCCTTTGATTAATGCAATAGGCGAATCGGATTACTTATAAATACATAATCATCAAATGGGCTCCGAATGGAGAGTCCATGAATTTGAATTCCTAGAACGGGTTCGATTGAATGCCAACCCTAAAAAAAATATATTTAACATTTTCACAGCCAAACAATAAATTTAAATATTAAATTCAGTTTAATTTAAAAAACATATTTCTAAACAATCTAAAATATCACTATCTTGTGGATAAATAATTATATAAGTTATTATTACATTCTAATATGTTTAAATGGATATAATCATTTTTACTAATTTACATACAAATATATTTATTTTTAAGAAAATGTAACCCATCCACATACTTAATTTAGATAAAATTTAGTCACGTGGCTAAATAAGTAATGTTAAATATAATAAATAAATTGAACTTTATATCTACTCAACATCTTAAAAAATTGAAGGAGCCCATAATTATTATTCTTATCTGCTGCGCAATTTAATTTGGACAACCTGTATGGCACTGACGCGTCGTGCATTAATTAAATGCTGAACATACAAAATAGGTTGGTTGGTCAGATTTATTTCCGACTATCCATATATAAGCGCATGGAACAGATGTGTCGTTAATCAGTGAACCCGGGGTGCACCTAAGTGCAAAAACTGATTTTTAATTTTTTTTGAAATTTTTTTTATACAAAGGTTAATCTAAGTGTATTTAACATATTATCAATTTTTACTATTTTTTGAAGTTTACGGATTTTTTTTTGGATTTTTTAAAATCAGTGGTATTTTCGTAATTAATTTTAAAAATCCAAAAAAAATCCACAAATCTCCAAAAATGGTAAAAATTGATACACGTGTTAAAAACACATAAATTAACAGTTGTATAAAAAAAATTTTAAATTAAAAAAATTAATTTTTTGCACTTGAGTGCGCTCAAGCTTAGTGCACCTGGGTGCATGTAATCAAATGCCCGAACAGAAACAGCCGATGACGGTTCATGCGGTTACAACTGCAATCATACCCGATCAATGAATTTCTACAGAAGGAAAGATCATGTTCAGAGCTTAGCTGGACTGCAAGGATATCACTCCCCCCCCCCCCCCTCGGAATTGAAGACCATGTCCAGACATAGCCCGCAACAAGTGATCCTGACCATTCAGTTTAATCTATGATGAGTCTATAAATCAAGCATTGAAGCTTTGAAACTCGTCAACATCATCAAATTCCAAAACGACCACCTCCGCTTCCACTCCTTGTTTTGTACCTTATATGCTTTCAATCTCTCCCACTCCAGCATGATACGAGTGATCATGCAGTTCACCTTCAAACTCATGGCGGATACAAGCAAGGAAGCGATTGTTGGCGACGGCATCATCAAAACGATGGTCACAGCCGGTAACAGCGGCGTCGGGAGGCTTTGGGTCTCTGAACAATGACTCAGGGTGAGTGTTTCTTCTTCATCTCTTGTTTCTCTGGTGCTCTATTTCATTGTTTTGTAGCCGGCTGAGATGGACCTATGTAATGGTTCCTTATTTTTTGGACCGCAATCGAGGCTGGGCCAATGCAATCTTAAGAGTTAAGAATGATGGTATTGGGTTTTGAATGATCAGAATTACGAAACGATTTGAGCAAAATGTGAATGGCTGTGATGGATGATGACTGAAAGACCTTGTTGATCAATGCAGAATCTGTCAGTGCAGATCATGACTTGATTTCTGTCCCTTGCAGTTCAATAGTTGGTGAACCAGACAAAAGGCTAGCAAAGCTGCCTTTTGAGGATTGGTGGCCATGGTTGCCTTGCAAGTGTATTTACTATGTGAAACCGTAATTTATTTATCCCTACATAAAATTTTAAATTCAATCTATTAATATAATATGATGTTGAAATGTAGTGATGCAATCCTCCCTGGATGACTTGAGGAAGCTCAAAAGGATGGCTGGAATGGAATGAGAGCTTTGGACTGGACATTATACCACGCAGAAGATCAAAATAGAAGTCCCAGTGCAAACATCATGGCTGCATCCTTCATCAACAGCAGAGATGCATGACTTCCTTCTGCTAGAGTCATACCATCCTGGATTAATGTATACTATATACATTTGTTCTGTACTTCTAACCTTGATTCAATTGTTCAAGCTTGTATTGTAACAAGGAGTTAATGTAAACCACAAATATATTGATTCAATTATGCAAGTTTGTGTTACAAACTCCAAATTCAATCTGATTATCCTTATTAGAATCTGAAACAGTGGGATTCACCACTGCTAGCATCTAGTACTCAGACTATACAGAGAAAAAGGAGAGATTCTCAAAAGACTTGCAATCCTAGTCTTTTAGATCCTCGTCTCATGTCTAAACTTATCGAATCTTGGTAAAAAAAAGGAAACCATTTAAATCATGTGATTAACCAATATCTCGAAGGCATGCAATCCTAGTCTTTTGGATCTTATTATCTCATCATCTTAGGGTGCGTTTGGCATTCCCATAATCTTGTCAATCCAAAATTTTTCACTATTCACAACTATCTCATTTTCCAATCATTTCCTTACATCTTCATATATAATTACTCTACTTTTTAATCATTTCTCCAAGGTACGAATACAATCATCCTATTTATTTTAAATTTATCCTCTTTGCTCCTCATCATTGCTTCTATCATATCACATCACTTCTCTCATTTCAAAAAATTTTACACCAAAAATTTAAAGTTTTATCAAATACCAAATACACCCTTAACATTCGAATTTTGGGAAACAATGAAGCCATTTAAATAACGTTCTTAGCGTTGAAATGTCAAAAAGTTTAGCCAAGATTTAAAAGTAGCGTATGCATATGCATCTAAGGTTCTGCAAATTTATTGCAATCTTGTTCCAAATAAACATGATAATAATATGGCTGCAATATGCTTGCAAATTTTCCCTTTAATTTTTCCCAATTGTAAATTCGAACCTGTCATTTGCGTATTTACATAATAGCCTTCATAAGTTCTACAATGTTGCAAAATGAATCTAGTGTTTAAGTCTGCAAGATAATTTTAGTTATGGAATCAGCTTATGGTTCTGAACAGATTCCACCTTCCTTGTGAATGTTGGTGATAGACTGATAGCGTTGCTTTCCAACATACTTAAATTCAGTGTTTATTCTAAAATACCCAACAGAACGGTCCAGTTTATAATTAAATAAAATTATAAGATCTATTTGTTAATTTGCATCGGATATGTTCTAACTGCTTGCATAACTTCTATCGCCCAATTCAAGCATCTGGAACTCGCTGTTTGTTACTAGTGAAAAGTCTATATTCAGTCCCAAGAAGTATAGTAGTTGAATCAATTTCAATTTTCAGTTTAAACATTTTTACTTTCATTTTGTTTCTCAACCTTGAGGTCTAGATCCAGTTCCAAGTATAGTAGTTTAATCAATGTCAAGTTTCAGTTTAAACATTTTTACTTTCATTTTGTTTCTCAACCTTGAGGACATGATTGTTCTTAAGAGTGTGTAATGATAGGTTATACAAGTCACTACACGTGTTCCATAACAGGACTAGGCCATTGTCTTGACTCCTGACAATGTATAGTGCACTGCTTCTACGTATGAAGCCAAAAGCGACCTCAAAGCTTCTTACACTCAAATGTACCTGATATATGCTTACTGGAAAAAGAAACCACTCCTATTTGCGAGGATCAAGATACCAGAGTCTGTACACTGTTGCATGAAGTACTTCAACGTAAAATTCATATCAGCCCTAATGTTCTGTAACTCAAACCCCATCCCAATTGCTAGCTAATAAATATCATCTGAGGAACGTGTTAGATTACCAAGATCAAACACCTGGATGAAGAATTCTCAATAGATATCAGATAACAAATGGCCATTATTAAAAGCAGTTCTTGAATTATGAGTAGATATTGGTTCAGACTTCAGCCTACCTGCTTTGATTTGTATAGAAAAATCAAAGGTCGCAGAATTATCATAGTCATATTCAGATCCACTATCAAATACCATAGCAGAAAAAGGTTGCCAATGTTCAGTCTCTTCCTGTTCCAAAGATTGACTTCATATGATATTATCTCAGCTTTTTCCCACATTCCAGTCTTATTACTTTTATATTCTAAAATACCAACACCAAAGCTACATGCTCAAACAAGATCAAAAAACAAGAACCAAACCAAAAAAAAAAAAAACTACTTGCTGAAATAATGTTTTGATCTCTGAAGATAAATCACCTTTCAAACTTCTCTCGCCAATCAACCATCTCCATCAAAACTGTGTTGACATAAAGCTTCCCATAAGTCGCATCTCCCGTTAATCCTCTTCTTCAACTACCAGCACATCCATCCACCATCAAACTCCCTTGCAAGCTTTTGGCTAGTCATCATATCCCCATGGCTTGCAAGAGCACCTTACAAGAGATGGACAATCTGACACAAATTTGTATTTTCTTGAGTATTCAATACTCCCTATCACGCTTGTCCTTCAACAACTAGATCCATACATCACACTCTCTTGCAAGCCTTGGCCAATCATCACACCATGTGGATAGCTGGTAGCAAGCATTGGATCATCTAACGCAACTGCAAACTTAGAAATCTAATTTCTTCTCAACAGACTGTGTGATCTTTCCAAATAAAGGAAGATTGAAATCTTCTCAAGTCAGTCCCCATCAAAGGGATGCCATGCACGATTTTGATCTCCCAAATGAAAGAATGACATCTTCTCAGGTGCCCACATCCCTGTAAAAAAGGATTGCAATTATTTGTATTAATCCATAATCTTCTCCTGTTTCTGCAGCCTTTCAAAACCTACACTGCATCCATAATCACCATTAATGGATCAAAAACCAAAACAAGTAACAGTAAAAATTGCCCCCTTCTCTCCTCCAAGGATCTCTATCACTTTAGGTCCATTACATTTACTTCTGTAGGCGATTTATCGTTCTAGCAGGATACTAGCTCAACAGATTGACAGGAGTTGAGAGAATCCCACGCAATGATGTAGGTCCATGTTGAGGAGGGTGTAGGTAAGACTCAGTGAGGGGGAAATCATTTTTCGTAGCTTCCTGGAAACATTAATACGTGCATAAAATAGTATGACTCTCATCATCTCATACATATAGCAGTCAACAAGATAAACATCTTACTCTCTGCCTAAGCCATATCATCATTGTCAAACATTTGCAAGAACATAGCGTTAATGGTGCATTATTATGGGATCCTATTCATTACAAAGATATTTCTCAAAAAGTACCATAAAAACATACAATGAGTCCCACAGAAAACGAGAATGCTAATATGGGTGATTGTAAAACAAGAGAAGGAAAGGATTCCTGTTGATTGAATGCATTCCACCAAAATAAATCTGTGGGATGGCCTGGTTTGGGTCATCTTGCTGATTGAATCAAAAATATAACCTGTTCATCATATCTAACACAGGTATTTTCATCCATGCCAATGAACAATTAAAATATTTACATTTATGCCAAAGGTTTGAAAACTGCCTCAGATATACCAAACATGTCTAAATTCCATACATGCCAACCACATCAACTGCCGTCAAAAGCACTGTGGTCCCAACATTAAATACATCGTGAATGGACAAAAATACCTCATCCAAAGAGTTTCTTGTGGAAAAATCGTGAAATGGCCTGTGCATAAGATTTGTTGCATAAGAACCTTTACCTGTTGCAGATCCCAAGTCAAAAATGTTGCAGCACGTATTCCTTGAATCAAATTTTCCAGGGGCTTCACATCATCTTCGATGGCATCATTGATGAGCTAGACAACACCCTCAAATAATGAAACAGCCCTGGCATTTCTATCATTGTGTTACTTTTAGTGCATAGCATGGAAAGCTAATTCTTAAACGAACAAGCTCTAGGGGAACAGCAAAGCATAACTGTATCTAAATGAATTTGGCATTTACCTTGACTTCCTTAAATGCATCCCCGAATCCCAGCTCTCTAAGGATTTCCTCACAGAGGCCTCCAAAGAAGCGAAATTGCCATCTTGGATGCCATTGCAGGGAGAAGATGTACGAGCTAAATTTGATTGCTTTTCTAAAGATGTCTGTCCGGAGTTCGTTTGAGGATTTAGTTTTTTGCATTTTTTAAATGTGGTTGATTGGATAGCACACTCTGATCCCGTTCTTGTTCAGAATGGAAGGTTCTTTCGATGTGTCCCTTGGAGATTGTTTAAGGCTATTTTTTTTTTAAAAACAATGTGAAGTATTAGATGGAATACCTGGCTAAGCCTTAGAAGCTCTCTAAGGACCTCCGCAAAAGTGACCCTTGCAAGGAGAAGATGAGGGAGATTGGGCATTTTTGTCCATTCATAATGGATTTAACAATTGGAAGCAGGTGCTTTTGACGGCAGTTGACACAGTTGGCATGCATGGAATTGATTTTAGACATCATTAGTATATCCGAAACAGTTTTCAAAATGTTGGCATAAATGTAAATATTTAAATTTTTCATTGGCATGGATGCAAATTTCCCTATTTAATATCATTTGTTTAACTATGGTACTAAAATCATATTAATCAAAATTTTATATAGGTTGCATTATTCAAAAAAATTTTAAAACCTGTGTAAAATAAGAAAAATTACTCAGATCCATCCAAGCACCCATTAGAACGCTATAGTAATTTATTGAATTTTTTTATCGGGAATTTATTGAATATTTAGTTTATATATGAATACGATTGCAGAAGGTATTGATATTTAATTAAAATTTTTTACATTGATATAAACTATTTAATGATAACAATATATAACTCTTTGATTAAAATGAAATTTATAACATGGTATGAATACGCTGAACAGATTGGATTTTTTATTCAATCACAAAGGTGGCTCAAACTCAGCCATTTCCCGAATTCAATTTGCTAGAACTGATTCCATGAAATCAGGACCAAAAGATAAAATCAGGAATAAACTAATTCAAGATAGTCTAAAGGTGGAACCAATTAAAGTACATTGAGCAAATGTCTACGAAAGTGGTCAGTTAGCAAACATGAGCTTAGAAGATAGAGAATTTGAGCAAGGCCTAAGAAAATATGTCAAAGCACTGGAGCCTATCAAGAACATAGTACATGAGCGATAGCAATGGAGCAACAAAATCCATATAGCTGACCCTACATAGGTGACAAACAGCTTATGATAATGATGATTTAGTCTGGTGCTCTATTCTTCATCATTTTGTTTGAAAACAGTCCAGTGCTGCCAAACATCCCTAAGCTTGGCATCAACTCCTCAAGAACTAAAGCATAGTATATACACTTTAGTCCTTTGTCCCATGCATAGTTGATGTCTCCCTAGGTATAAGGAGATACCAGTTTGCTTGAAATCTTCTATGTTGTTGACTAATAAGACCTTATTTGCAATAGGACCCATTCGACATTGTCTAGAGTCCTGCTAACCAGCATCAAGCTGCCTCAGGAGATGAGGCAGAAGGCTCAAGGCTACCTTGAGGCTTCTTTTATACAGAGAATTGGGCTTGCTTCTAGTTTTTTTCCCCTTTTTACATCCTCCTTTGATCATCCATGCAACTTCACTTGGAGTTACCAACCCTTAAAAGAGACGCTATCAAAATAACTTCCTAATTCTTGATTTTCCCTCCTTATCTGAGATTGACATCCTCAAAAGGTAACCCATAGAGGGTTAGATTCATAATTGATGAGGAAAATACGTCCAGAACCAAATGAGAGAAAAAACAAATTACTTGATAATTTCATGATGAAGATCTAGCCATCATGCGGAGAAGTCCAAGTTCTAGCCAACCATATTGCTAGTCAGATTCCCCCTGAGTGCAATCTGACTGGCCAACTTTTGCTTTTTATATTCTTGGGAGGGTACAAAAAAAATGTCTATCCAACTGACGACAAGCATGATAAAGAACGAGTTCAATCAGGAAAAGTTTGATTTGATCTCCTCAAGCAAGAAGACTAGTGCTTCTTTAAGTTCTTGGGCTCATCCAGAGAAAAAAAAAAAAAAAAAAGAAATATTAGGCACTTCAGAATCACAAAAGGTAGAAGAAGAAGAAGAAGAGACCGATAGGTTTAGGGACTCACTTCTCCACTCCAATGACTAGATTCTTAGAAACTTAATTCACCGCCAGAGTTAGCTGATGTCTACAACAGGTTATTTATAATAAAGCTATTATTTATAATAAAGCTACACTAAAAAAATCCAAACGACAAAAATGACACTTAAAATTCATACTTTTCTCATAGTTCTACTTTATGTGTCCAAAATGGCCCACCTAAATGCTGACTCAAGAAAAGAACAAGATTAGGCTATTTTAAGGCACACATGTTGCCTTTAATGCCTCAAAACTGACCCGTAAAGAGCAATAAAAATACAAACAAATTTATCAAATGCTACATAATATAAAGTACTGCAAGATGCTTGAATCTTATGAAACTAAGGCTGTTAAAATTATCTTGGAACAAAAATTGTGTGATTTCTTGATCCACATTGAGTGAGTGAGGTTTCCTCATGCCCACTTGTTTTCCACACCTGTACCATCGAATAGAAGGCCAAACCGATATTTTCTGGTCCTCGATGAAATGATCCTCATTTGTAAGTAAATTTGTAACCTGCAAGTTTGTATTTTAGATGTAGCACACTAAGCTAAGTCTACTAAATATAAACCCTAAAATTTTGCAGCTTAGATGACTATAAATAGAATGTATACATAATCCAGGAATGGATCAAATCTAGATGTGAGTTGGCTGGCCAACCTACCAATTCGATCGGTTTAAGGAGCAAAAGGTTTTATCCAACAGCAGAATAATTATATTGACGAGTTAATGCCCTAGAATCACGAAGCCACCAGCAGAATATCTACCCATGCATGCATCAAAACGCAGAATTCAAACAAAATGCATTCAAACCTTGAACTTTATCAAGATGAAACCTACAACTGCAAATTACATAGCTTGCAATGACACCATGGAATACATAGGACGTAATACTATGCAACTCACAACTTCTGAGATCCCCCAAACATGGAATGGCGGAAGTTGTACTTGTCAAGAGCCTCCAAAGGAGTAGCCGACTCATTTCTGGTCCTCTTGATCTTTGCAGATGACAGACCTCTGTGCCTAAATCCATAGATCTGAAGCACCTGATTATCAGCAAAATTGAAGGCCCTCTCCATGCTGCTCAGGCAGCGCTCAACCGGGTA
Organism: Annona cherimola; assembly: GCA_030490835.1. Lineage (NCBI taxonomy): Eukaryota > Viridiplantae > Streptophyta > Magnoliopsida > Magnoliales > Annonaceae > Annona > Annona cherimola. The sequence goes on along the minus strand of CM059977.1, from coordinate 40,853,530 downwards.
ATCCCCATAGCTGCCACAGGGCTTGCATCCAACGAAATGGGTAACAAATGGCCACCTCTCATCTCCAAGGCCAGGATGGTACTTCTCCATCATCTCCTCATAGCGGTCCACCAAGCCAGCCCAATAGCCATGAAGGTAGTACTGATTCTCAAGGAAAATCTTGTCACCCCACTCCTCCTTCTTGAATATCAAGAGATAGATGAGAGCTGATTGATCATCGGCCTCGAATGCCGGCCGACCCTTGAGATTGGCAGTGAGGAGACGGCCAGCCTCATCACGAATGGGGCCCTTGGGTCCCATGGGCGCCCAGGCATCCAGCAGATCCAGAGACCACTGGCAATTACGGAAAAGGAAGCTGCCCGTGTTAAGCCCAATCCAGGAGTGCTCATCGAAAATGAGATTTGGATAGCCATGAAGAACAAGGTTGTAAGCGTCGTACTTCTGCAAGGGTATCTCAAAGACCATGTCAGTGAAGAGTGCGTCGCTATCCATCCACCAAACCCACTCGACTTCGGGGTGGGAAAGCATGAGGCGGCGGATGAGGGGGAGCTTGGCCCAGTAGCCGGCAAGCTCCTTGTCGAGGTGGGCGATGTTGTAGATGATCTCAATACCGTGGAGGCGGCAGTAGTCGATCTTGTTCTTGATTGCTTTCAGGAGGTAATGATCACCAATGGGGTTGTCGCAGGGGTTGGGTTGAGAGCCCGTGACAAGCAAGATCCGAGCTTTGCCATTGATGAAATTGGGGAACTGGGGATTCTGGTCGAGCCAGCGGCGGCGCTGCTGGTCCCAGTCTGAGATTTTGGGGCCGAGGGTGTAGGTGGTGTTGGCGGAGGTGGTGGCATTGGCGGAGGTGGTGGCATTGGCGGAGGGATCGTCAGGATCGAAGGAATCGGCGCCCTCGGAGCGGATTTCGGCGATAATGCGCTTGGTTTCTTCGATGATGGCCTGCTCGTCGGCGGCGTTGGAGCCGCCGCCACCACCGAGGTTGCCGACGCCTATGGTGCCGCGGAGGACGAGGATGGTGACGAAGCCGCAGAGAATGGTGATTTTGAGGTTGTTGAAGGTCTTCTGGATCTGGCGGCCTCTGGGAGCGGAGGAGGCGCGCCGGGCCGTCGTGGGGAGGCCCCCTCCGCTAGGTCGCTTCGTGGGAAAGCCAGATTCTTGGCCCATTGCCGACGATCCTCTGCTGCTCTTCTTATTTTATTTTAGTCTTCTGATTCTTTTGGATCTGGGTTTGGAAAAGAAAGAAGAAGAGGTGAGAAAGGGAAGGGAAGGGAAGGGAAGGGGTTCGAATTGGAGAGACGATGGATTTGGGAAATGGGTTTGAATTGGAAGAAGAAAGAGGAAATGGAAATGGGTGCAAGCTGTAAGATTTTGGGAGTTTTCGTCTCTCAACTCTCAGCTTATTCTCATTTCTCAAGCATGAATATCCGCGTGATATTACTGTTGGGAATTGGGATCATACCATGCGACGTGCGTTTTTAAATGCTAAAATCTGTATCAAATGTTATAGAAAAGATTAATTTTCCCCATTTGAGCTCATCATCTTGCCCCTAGGGTGATGACATGATTTTAAATTGCAACAAGATATCTAATTGCATATTGTGTACATGTCAATTCTTCAAAAGATATTTTCTGATTTAGATATAAAATTCTATTATTTTTGTTCTATGAATTGGTAATTTTCTCTTTTGGTAGAATTCATCTTCACTTCTTTTCCTTAGGTTACTGATTTGCCATGGAGCGACTTAAGGTATCATATGACAAGGACAAATTCACACCGAATTAATTGAGACAAAGTTTTATTTCGTTATGAGCACTGGATGCAAATTTCAAGAGGTTTTTTCTTTATGAGACAAATTGTAACAAGTTGAATGATTATATTTTTTTAACCAGAATGATTATACTCTTAAGCATAAAGATTTTCGTAGATAGATAGGTGGGTTGCATTTGCCATAATTGAATTAGCATATGTTCTACTTTTAAGAGGGTGTTTGTTTGAAAAAAAAACATTTGAAATTAAAATTTTTCCATCTAAAACTTTTCACTTTTCATAATTATCCTATTTGCTGTAATGTATTCTTTTTTTGTTAAATAAAATATAATTTATCCTCAAAAATTATTTTTCACTTCTTCATACCTTACTTTTTAATTATTTTTGCACAATTACTTATATATCTAACTTATATTGATTCTAACTTGATTCTCTTATTGTTCTTATTATATCGTATCATTTTCTCCAATTTCAAACACTTTTACACTAAAACATTTTCGTCAAAAAATTTATCACTTATTTGGTATTTAACTTTTAAAAGAAAAGTTTTTAGCTAAAAAGTTTTTGAAACAGGAGAGAATAAATTATGTAGTAGGGTTAATGATGAGGAATAAAGAAAATAAAATTAAAACAAATAAATTGGTTTTTGAAAAATTATGAAAAATTATTGAAAAGTAAAATAATTATATAGAAATATATGAACGGATATAAATGATTGAAAAATAGAACGGTTGTGAAGGAAAAAATTTCGAGTTTCAGCGAAAAACAAATGCACCCTAGTGTGTAAAAAAAGCTATTTGTAATAAGTATAAAAGTTATTTAAGTATTTATTTAGTTAGATCAACAATCTTGTCTTGTTTGAGCATATTTCTTATTTTCCATGTTTGCTGTTTAACACGATTATGTTACTTTAGCACGTAACATTCATCCGTTATTCTTTTTTTAGTTTAATGCAATGGGCGAATTTTTTTTTACTAAGATCTTATTTTCTTTTACGGAAGTTTTCATTGTGCCTCACAATATAGACAGTAGAGAATGTTCAACATTTATTATATTTAATTATCGTGTTTTCTTAAAGATAAAGAGAAATAAGAACAGTGTGTTAATCTTTCGTATAAATTTATACGTTATGATGATGAACAAAATTAGAAATATTTATTTCGAAAGACTAGAATGTGATTGATATTTGTATTTCATGGTGTAAATAATCATATTGTAGAATCTCAGTAATAATTTTATTTTGGATAAAAAAGTAATGTGCAGGCTTTGAGACCTTTATAGTACTCTTGACAAGTTGTTCTGTGTGTTTTTTTTATTGGTGTGTGTTTATTTATATATGTATATATGGGATTTATTCACGTGCATTCAGACTGCACGCGAATTACCCTGCAGACGCCCCATCCACCCGTTCATTTCAGCGGGCGAAATCTGCACTGCTTGTTCGATTGTGCGTGTAGAGAGAGACAACGAGCCGAACGGAGATGCACATATATGCACGCAAAAATTCGGAGGATGCATTTTCCCGCTCGGTGGACTGAAAATCTACAAAAAGGGAGCCCGCTCATCCCTCCCATTTCGAAAACGGAGACGCCACTGCTGCTGCTGCTCCCAAATCTCCTTCTCCGTCGAGATTGAAGTCTCCGTCGATTTCAAAGTTCTCCATCGATTTCGAAGTTCTGTGATCAAATCCGAAGTTCTGCGTCGACGGAAGGTACGGTGTTTATTTTCGCTTTCGTTGTCTTCTCCGAAAATCCGCATGCAGATTATAACTGCGCAGCAAACGTACCTCCCATCCGCATCTCTCTGACGCAAAAATCCGCATGCGGATTATAACTGCGCAGCAAACGTACCTCTCATTCACATCTCTCTTATGCGAAAATCCGCATGTGGATTCTGAATCCCATTGGGAGGTACGTTTGCTGCACAGTTATAATCCGCATGCGGATTTTTGCGTCAGAGAGATGCGAATGGGAGGTACGTTTACTGCACAGTTATAATTCGCATGCGGATTTTCGCGTTAGAGAGATGCGGATGGAAGGTACGTTTGCTGCGCAGTTATAATCCGCATGCAGATTTTCGGAGAAGACGATGAAAACGAAAATAAACACCGTACCTTCCGTCGACGCGGAACTTCAGAATCAATCACAGAACTTCGAAATCGACGGAAAACTTCAATCTCTAAGGAGATCTTCAAAATCTCGACGGAGAAGGAGATTTGGGAGCAATAGCAGCAGTGGCGTCTCCATTTTTGAAATGGGAGGGATGAGCAGGCTCCCAAACGCTGTGCTGCTTTCGGCAAGATGAAAGAGGGAATATTTTGGGTGGGTTTTGTGGATTTTCAGTCCACCGAGTGGGAAAATGCATCCTCTGAATTTTTGCGCGCGTGTACGTGCGTCTCCGTTCGGCTCGCCGTCTCTCTCTACACGCACAATCGAACAAGCGGCGCAGATTTCGCCGGCTGAAATGAACGGGCGGATGGGGCGTCTGCAGGGTAATTCGCGTGCCGTCTGAATGCACCTGAATAAAATCTCTATATATATAATGACATCTGATTTGACAATTAAGTGCAATTCACACCCTTACACCAAGGAAGAATTTTTCTGTAAATACTTCCATATACATATGCAAGGGGAATCTATAAACCCCCATTATCAAGAGATTAGCAACCCGCATGCACTAGCGGGGAATCGATCCCTTGCCACTAGCAGTAAATACAAGTACCACTAGGCAGTGCCCGGCTAGTAACACCATGTGTCTGCCATTCAAGAGACGGACGTTCAAATGGGGTGGGAATTGTGTCTTCCTACTTCTTAAGTGTGAGCTTTATTTGTCTTTTTATTAGGTGGAGCTTGTGGGTGTGTTTGTTATTATGAAAAAGTTGTCAAGTTAAAACTTTTTAATCTAAAACTTTTCACTCTCCACAACTATCCTATTTTTTAATTATTTCTTCACATTTTTCTATACAACTACCCTACTTTTCAATCATTTCTACACAACTACCAATACAACTAACCTATCTATTTCAACTTTATCTTATTCATTCTTCATCATTACCCTTATCATATCACATCATTTGACAACTTCTACTCCATACAAATTTTCATCAAAAGTTTTACCCATTCCCAAACACAATCTGTATCTCTAGATTTGATAGGTGGGAGCACGTTGACTCTGTCTTAAAAAATGATAAGAATGACTCAAGGCTTGATTATAATACAAATGATATAAATATAAATATATATCAATCAAAAAATATATATGTAGGGTGTGTTTGTTAATGAGTAAAAATTGTCAAGTTAAAACTTTTGTTAAAACTTTTCAATCTAAAACTTTTCACTCTTCACAACTACCCTATTTTTTAATCATTTCTTCACATTTTCCTATACAACTATCATATTTTTCAATCATTTTTACACAACTACCCACACAACTAACCTATCTATTTTAACTTTATCCTACTTACTCTTCATCATTATCCCTATTATATCACATCATTTGATAACTTCTACTCTCTACAACTTTTCATTAAAAGTTTTATCAATTCCCAAACACACCTTTAAAAGTATTAATTTTTATTTCTATGAATAAAAGAGTTGATTCTCATTCTAAAAGAGTTGAATTATGAAAGCACAACTACAATTTATCTGTCCAGAGTGTTACTATCTTATTATTTGCAAAACATCAAAGTTTTCTTAAAACATTGACGTTTTTTATATAAATTTTGACATTTTGTGAAATTTTCCATGTTAATGATATTGGATACAAAAAGCTTTAAAGTTGTCCAAAAATGTTGATATTTTTATGGTGACCTATTATTCAGCTCAAATCATGTTTTCTCTTGAAAGTTACGTATTTTTCTCAATGAGGTTAAAACTTATGAAAGCTAAGAATTGCAAAAAATTCTCAAGTCAAATATAAGAAAGAAATGAGCTCAAATATGAAGCAATAAAACAATAAGCATGAGTGAAATAAGAACAGCGGCCTGTGATGGAAGTGGTTCGAATCCTACATCGGGATTTCGGCTGAATTTTATATGGTAGTTGTATGTCTTCCTTATAAATAGACAGAAGCTTATTATCTTCTTAGATATAGGTGGAGCTTATAGTCTCCAAAGTAAATAAGCTTGACATGTAATATGAGATGTCACGATGCACAATACTAATCAAAAATATGAAGTAATAAAAGCTTAATTTTTGTTCTAACTTCTATTTGACAAGGAAAAATTTATTCCACTACTTTATCAATGTTACGTTAATATGCTAAACCATTTGGAGAGTGCTTCTTTAGGATCAGTTAATTGTAAACTTTGTTTATTTATTTATCATTATAATATTAGTGTTGAAGGATTCCAAGCTGAGATCAAAAAGATCAATAGAGGTGTTAGTGTGATCGATTGCTTGAGAAGCCACCTGAAGCTTATTGATTCCAAAAAATATTATAAATTGTATCGTTGTAACTTTAGTCTCTAAATACCTAAGCCAATATGCTTGAAAATTGAAGTAGGACTAGATTAGTTGAACCATTATAAATTATGCAATGCCCGCCATATGATTATCATCTAACTTTATCTGACACAATTCACATGTTTGCTTGAATTTGTTAGATTATATTGCTTAGCACTTGCATTTTAAGTCATCATATATGTGATAATCCAGCTTATGCCTTATATTATTAAGCTAAACAAACAAAGCACAAAACTAAAAGTCACGGTTTTTAAGATCTATCATACATAAGTATGGAAGAAACTTCATAATAAATATAATTATATGAAGAGAGCATTAATCCTTAAAGGTCAAAATGTCCAATAATGTAAATGCATAAAAAATTAAAATGAATAAAATAAAATTTCTTCTTTAGTAACCATAGAATTATTGATCTAAAAAGAAACACAATATAAAATGCGATAAAAAATTTATTGAGAAGGACAAACATGCATAATTCAACATTTATTTTTAATAATTCTTTCTTAATAAATGTGTATAGATATATCTTCAAGTATATAAATTTTGTGGATGGAAAAATAAATACTAAATAATTATGTAAAATATGCAATAATTAAGAAGAAATTTGAGAGTTTAGATTACTTTTTGTTCGAAACTTCATATACTAACTTTTGATGGTTGATTTATGAAAATTCAAGATTTTAGGATAACTTTTCCCTAGGGGTGGGGTTACTTATACATCAGTAACCACTTGATAATGATGTTATTTATTATGCATATGAGATGTGGTATATGTGAAGATGCAAGATATGTGTTGTTGTGGTATATCTATATGGTTGGTTTAATTATACATAATGTTTTGTATGATTTGGGGCATATTTTGACTTTAAAATTAGTAAAAATTAATTGAAATATAAAAGAGAATATTAATGTGCTTTGTGCAATGTGAAGTATTTAAAGCTAAATTAGCATATTATATTGAGTACATAACGCAAATTATATAGAAAAGTATATTTATGATTATTTCCAACAAAAACAAAAAAATGTTAAGCATCAAGTGTAAAGTGTAAACAGATTATAAGCACTTTAACAGTGAAAACTAAGATAATTTAAGGAAAGTGAATTTGAAGAATCTTCCAAGTATAAAGTCCTTATAACCAAGGTCAAATGCAATCTTAAAGATTTATTGGTATTGAAAGATATGAAAAAAGAAGATGATTTGAAGATTCAACAGTAAAATTCATGATTTGCACTAATCTCAAAGATTAAAGGCAAGATCAATTCAATTAAGGCATGAAGGCCAAGTGATGAATCAAATTTCTAAATAAATCTTAAGGGTGTTTATTTGCCTTAAAAATATTCATTCTTTACAATTATCTTATTTTTAATTTTTTTTACTTCTTCCTATATAATTACCCTATTTTTCAATCATTACTATATAATTACCTATACATCTAACCTATCTATTTTAATTTTATTTTCTTTACTCCTCATTATTACCTTATCAAATCACGTCATTTTCTCCTATTTCAAAGTTTTTTATACCAAAGATTTTTCATCAAAAGTTTTATCATTTTCCAAAAAATCCTTAGATCGATCTCACTAGCAAAATTGATCTCATGACATCAATGTAGTGGGTGTAAAAAAATGTGATATCTAGTAGAGATTCTAATTGCCAGATCAATCTCATGCCATTGATTGCCAAGTATGAAATGAATTTCAGAGTTGGCAGAACTTCTACAATGTATCAAATTCAAGGACCAAATCAATCTTACTCACGAAATTGATCTCACTACTAATATTAATTTTAAGAATATTAAAATAAAATTTTTAAAGAAATATAGCTGCTAGAATTTGAAATCTAGCTTGAGATTGATGTTAATATCAATCTCAACATTGATCTCACTGAAATTGCAAATAAGATCAATTTCAAAAATGATCTCAATCCCAATAGTTCATTAAATTTGAACATTAGAGCATTAAATGTAAACCACCTACCAAGTAAACTGTTATAACTTCTTGCGAAGTATAAAAGAAGCAACTTAATGACGAGAGAGGTTAGTTAGAGCATTCAAGTATTATACATCTCCATTGAAGCTTTAGTAAACTATTCTTAAAGAAAAGCTTGCATTATTCATTGTTTACTACTTCAAATCTTCAAATTGATCAAAACTTTTGCGCCATATTATTTTACTCATCATAAAGCGTAGTTTAATTTAATTTAATCTATTTTGTTGTTCTTTAGATTGGTATGTGAGACCAAGTCCCAAAAGAAATTAAAGTAGATATTAGTTGGAGCGATGCTCACCAATTACTTGCTTAAGTTGTATTATGTCCTTTAGAGTTGGAATCTAAAAGAGAGCGATTGCTATAAATTGTATTGAGAAACAATAATGGAATCTAATGCACATGGGATATGCGCTTGGTAGAGTGGAGTAAGGTGTTGCTTGAACCACTATAAAATCTTACATCTATTGTGTGTGATTGCTTGTGTGCATTTCATTCATATTTATCTTGTAGCTTTTATATGCTCTCTCTAGCTCTATATCATTTCATCATTAGGGATTGATTAAAATAAGAAATTGTATTTAACTATCAAAGAATTTTTAAGAACTCAATCTTGACATCTCTTCTTAGATTTAGCCAACTTAATGAGACAAACAGTGAGACCTACTTCGAGATCAATCTCAAGTAATCTCAAGTTCTAACAGCAAAGCTACTCAAAATTATGATAATAAAATGGGATTTAAACCCATTTGTCCTATCTCACTTCCTTCTCCTTTTCTCCTATTTTTTTACTTGGAAACCCACATTAAAATTCTTCCGACACTCATTTATTCTCACCTTTTACTATCAAGAAGGAAAAGGTGACAAGCTTAATACTAGGATTCAAGAAGGAATTTGGGGAAATTTTTAACCTATGTCAATATACGCTTTATTTTCTCAAATAAATTATCGAATCTTGTTCTAAATAAGTTACAGAATACGTAAGACATGCATCATGGTTTTGTTTAGGGTTTAGGGATTTTTTTACCCAAATGTTTTGGTAGAGGATTTGAGAGGTCTTAGGTTAGCCATAAATTTGCATAATTTTTTATGTCAATTTACATGTTTATCATAGTTTTGCTTTGGATTGAATGAATAATGACTATCTCCCTTTATCGTGGATCAAAAGTGGATTTCTGTGTATTCTTGTAAAGGCATCAGTATGATTATTGATGTTTTGGTAGGACAAGTAGTGCAACTAAATAATTATTAATACATTAGCTTTATTCTTAATGCAATGATATAATCTTAATGCATTAGCATTATATAAGCATGAGGAGAAAGTGTGCATAGTGAGTTGCTTTGGTTGCATAGAGTTATTCATGACCCGTTGTTAATATGCAAATTATATGGTTATGCATGGCCTTTTTTTATATGTGGATAGAATTATTCAAGATCTTTAATTAGCATGAGGATAGAGTTGCAAAGTCACATGAACAACATGCAGTTCATGATGCATTCATGTCGAATCTTAGTTTACCAAAATTCAATGCATTTGACCACATGCCATAAAAAATCATTCTTTATATGAGAAAAGAGAAATTAGATTTAAATATTAGTTAAAATTAAAAACATATAGGAAAAGAACTTTTGGCTTTAGCACATTTAGAAATGGGTGTTGATTTAATGAACCCATGTCCATAGACTCCATACACCTTTTTGGTTTTTTGAATTTTAAAAATTTTAAAATCTAAATCATTGATTATCTTTACTAATGTTTTCATCAAAATCACTTCGATTAGAAACTTATATTTTAAAATTTTTAAAACCTTCTAGGAGTAAATATATAACTATTAAAAATAAATAAATATGATATAAAATAATTTTTAATGTATGTAATTTTTTATATCATAAAAAATACAAATTGATGTTACAAAATGGTTTAGATTTTAAAATAACTTTTAAAAATTTTAAAAAAGAAGGTTGTATGGACACATGAGTTGTATTAGACATGTATACTTTAGGAAATAAGAAAGCATTATTGGTTCCAATTGAATGACTAAACCCGAGAGGGAAGGGTCAAATTGAGTTTTTTTTTTTTTTTTTGGGTTCAAGTATCGACCCTTATTAAATTTTCTTCCCAAAGAATGTAATGTTTGTGAAAAAATATGAGCTAATGAAATGCAAAGTATATATGAGATAAAGAGCACATGAGCAAGCATGCACTAACACGCATAGAGATTTGTAGTAATTCAAACAATCCCCTTACTCCACTCTTTTAAGCACACACCTTTTGTGTCTTAGATTTAATTATTGTATCTTGACAATATGATTAGAGAACACACTCTTTTCTATGTTCTAGTATGAGGTAAATGCAGTAATCACTTGTTGATAAGACTAACTCTAACAAACTAAGCCTAATTTGTTATTGATACAAACTGAAACTAATTAAGCAAAACTCGCTAATGAGACAAACCCAAACTAACATCTATTTTGCTTCTTCTTTAATTTGGTCTCTAAAACCGATCCAAGGTAATACCCAAAAACGAAATAAATAAAAACTAAATTTATACTTTATCATGTGTAAACAATTTGCTTTATAAGCTCCTTGGTGTATGAAAAAGATAATCTTATAAGCTCACTTGAAGTAGCAACACTTTAAAGCTTTGATAGTTGTTCAAATAATTTTAATACTTGAATATTAGAACGTGAAAGCTCATTCGGTCTTTCCTAATTTCTCTCGCGTTCATACTTCAGTGATATTTATAAAGAAGAGAAAGATCTAACTATTAGAGAATGATATTTATAAAGAAGAGAGATCTAACTATTAAAGTAGTGGTTGGCATACATCTAATACTTCAATGTTCAAAATTTTTGACCATTATGATTGAAGTCACTCGTGGGGTCAACCTAGAATAAGATGTCAATTTACTAAAAATACTTTCCTTTATTGTCTCCCAAGTAATAGTTCGAGTTCACTTGAAGTGAGCCTTCACAGAAGTCACAGATAAGGTTGACTTGAACTAAGACTTCACTTTGCGAAACTTACTATGGATATACTTGAGCTCTTGGAACTTGATTTATCTTACATTTTTAACTTTATGCACATAATTAAAGACATGATATATAAGCATACTTACACTTGTTCATTGTGTCTCTTTCAATGATATTTCAATGACTTTTTAATGATCAAAATGAAATTAATCTTTCTTAAAATAAGCATCTGATCTACAAGTATGTAATCATGTTTATCATTTTTATAAATTAGTGGTTATATGTGAAAATAAGGGCAAATTTTGTTGTCACATTTGGAATGAGCTTTTTAAGAAATATATGGCCATATTATAACTAGTGGTGTTAATGAATTGGGCCAATCTATGAACTTGTTTGCCCAACCTGTTTATAAATAGGTTAAAAATTGGAGTTTTTAAATAAATGAGTAATGATCAGTCAACCTGTCAGCATTCAACCTGTACAACTATTTAATTAATTAAACATACTAATTTCAACTCATTTCGCTAACCTCATTTACAACCCATTAAAGTGGAATATAAGATATATCTCTAACCCTAATTTGGTATTCCCTCTCCCATATCCATATTTGCATATAAAACTATAAGACGTGAATTAGTGTTCACTAATCAGGCATTTTTCTGAGTTGTAATTTATTTTTTGGTCAAGACTTCAATTCACTTAGTTTTAACCTATTTGTAACACATATAAACAACCCACCAACCCATTTGTTGAATGTGTAGTAAATAGATTTTAGTTGAAATTTATTAAATGGGTTAATAAATGGATTAGAGTTGAAATTTTTTAATCTGTTAGTATTTGGATTAGACTCTAACTCATCTACCTTGATCTACTAACACCCTTGAAAAACTTTCAAAATTTTTTTTACTAAGCAATAGTTATTCGCTTGACTTAATAATTAAATTGTTTTATATTACATAAGTTAGTTATTTTATGAAATCAAGCTTTTACTACATATTTAGGAAAAATGAGCAAACTTTTGGTAGAAATTTAAGAAATGGTAAAAAGTGATGTGATGTGATAAAGATAATAATCAAAAGAAAAAAAAACTGAAAGAGATAAAGTTGTATAGATAGATGTAATGAAATAAATATAAAGTAGGGTAATTATTTGGAGATGTAAATATAAAATTATGGAAAAAAAATTTCCACCAACAAATTCAAAAAATATACTTTTTGGTGCAATATCGAATAGATTGAACCAAATTGAACACATCCCTCTTTGAGAATTTTATATACTCAACAACACTTTCAGCAAATTTAATCCATAATTCCAACATAAATGTGAGAAGCAGTCAATTTTAAGATGACTAAATGCAAAAACTTTGCTCCATAAACCCTCTAACTATGTCTATTAGTATTTTGTTAGTCTTGAGTTTGTAGCAAAACCCAAAAGGGGAGAGATGAATTGAGTTTTTTAAAATTCTTTGGTATTTAAAACTTTAATCCCTTGTGACTTAATTTCTCTTGAATGAAAATGTAGAGAGTAAAAAGAAAAAGTAAAATCACATACAGAAGACATAAGAAATTATAATGGTTCGAGACAATCTTCTTTACTCCACTCTTTCAAAAACACACTCTTTCGTATATCGGGTTTCACTATTTCAACAATAGTATAATTAGAGTCTTTGCTCTCATCTAGATTATAGCTCTAGGGGCTTTTATATCAATAACATACGTAGATGGCGAGTTTGACAACTCTGCAAAGGTAGAGTTATCAATGCCTATTTTGCACTCATTTTAAATGCTAGTCAAGAAATATTGCATAGATTTGCATAGGTTTTGCGTTACTTTTCATCATTTCTACATTTCATGCATTAAGTGTAGATTTCGTACATTTTGAGTTGAATTCAATGCAAAATATGTCATTTTAGGTTCTTACAATTTCATTAGACCATTTAGCATAACATTTATTTATTTTTGTCTTTTATTGCAGGAAAAAATGGTGACTAACTCATAGACTTTCATGCCAATATGATGGAAAAGAGTTGCATTGCAAGCTCACACTTAAAATGCAAGACAGAAAGTTAGCACTTCGACTTCAATAACCACCAATCTAGAATTTTTTAGATAGATAACTCATAATCGCCTCAAACAACTTACTGGCACTCCGACTCCAGATATGCCTGTGTGCAAATCCACATGTGTCGACGTCCAAATCCTTAGGGGTATAAATATATATTTTAGGTTTGATGAAAAATGACTTGTAGGAGTCGTGGCTGCTAAGAAAGGTGGAGAAACAAAAGGGCTTCAAGGCAAAGAGAAAAGATCAATATGAGATCAAGCTATTCACTGCAGATCTATTCAGTTTTAGCTCTTCTTTTTCTTTCTTTTCTCATAATTGTTATTCTTCTCCCTTGGGATAATTGTAAACTTGATGTTGAAGGGATTTAATATCATATTTTTGAGTTAAATCTCCTTCCGGTGGGAGATATGAATGATTTGACATCATAGACTATGTTATTTGATTTTTTATGTTTAAATGATATTATAATTGTGTGGTGACTTATGTTGTTTGAGATTGCCCTTATATATCATACTTGATGAGTTTATAAGCTTTGCAACCTTGTAGATTAATTTAATATTCAGATATATGCTTAGAAGAATGAGTTTTAGATGAGATCCACATATAAAGCATAAGTTTTCCAACTCTTATTTGTGTTGGATGTTAATATGAATAGGAATATACCTACTAATCCTGTGTAATCTTGATTAGGTTATGCGATTATCAGCCTTATTTTATTTGATTACATAGGAACATAGTAATTAACTAAAATTGGGTTAGGTTTTTATGTGTTGAAAGACATATACGAATATAAATGAACATAAATTAATAATCTATGCATAACTAACTAAAAATGGAACTAAATTAATATAACTATGAGTCAATAAATTCATACTCTTATCCATTTTAACCATCCCAAGGCAATCCCTCTAGTAGTCATCCCACCTTTAGTTTAGTTTAATTTGGTTCTTTAAAAATAAATTCTCATTTAATTTACCAATTCACTTTAGACAATTGAATTTTAAGATGCTAATCCATTTAACACAATTCTCATGGGAACGGTACTCTATTCACTCTTTATTACTTGATCTGCGCGTATACTTGCGTTAAAACGAGTATTTAATTAGACATATGTGCAGCTCGTTACAGTTCCACTTTAACCGTACACTACTTGTCTCAACTTGGCCTTAGTCTCCAACACTGAGCAAGAAGCGATACAACAAAGTGATTCAGAAAATGAAATCTACATTTTACAGATTATATAAAGTAGATTCAGCACATGAGAGAACTCTTGAATGCTTGAGATGAATGAGAAGTTGTAGCTCTTGCAGTGAAAGTGAGAGTTCCTTTTTGTAGAGCACTTAATACACACTTAATCTCTTGTAAGAAGAAAGATGAGAGTTTATTAAATGCTCTAGTTAACCTCCTTAACTCCTCTTGGAGTGCCTTAAATAGATGTAGAGTTATTTTGAACATTGGGGGTAGGCGGCGCGCATTAAATGCGCCAATGTTCGAATTTTTTCAACTATTACAATGCAAGTCACAATAGAGGTTGACTTCGGGTGTGGTTTCATCCAAGTAGCAAACTAGAGTCGACTTGATGTGCGACTTCAGTTATCCCTTTTCCTTCTTTTGAGTTTTCCTTCGTGTCTTGCTGTCTTCAAGTTCCTACTTGGGTTGACCTAGTCACCGACTTGACCCAAGTCATAAGTGAAATCGATTTCGTATTTGACTTCATATATAATTGAGTCAGTTAATGGAAATGTATAACCTATGAGTCGACTTAATCCTGCAACTTGACCCAAGTTGCAATTGGAGTGGACTTGGGTATACGATTTCACTGGCAGTTTAAATCTTTGAATTTCGTACATATATTTTTAGCTTTGAAACTCCAAGTCTTATGATTGAGTTGACTTGGCTTGAAACTTGCTCTAAGTCACAAGTGGAGTCGACCTAAGTGTGCAACTTCATTTCTGGCACTTAGTGCTAAAATCAACTTGAACGCTTCAAAAACTTAAGTCGAAGTTCGAAGTCGACTTGGTCTTTGGCTTCACTCAAGTTGCAAGGTGTAATCAACTTGGGGTGCAACTTCGCTTGCAGCTCCGTTAGTTAGCGAAAATATGTAATCCCTAAGTCGGCTTGGCCCATCAACTTCACCCAAGTTGTGATTTAAGTCGACTTGAATTTGCGACTTGATCTGCATGCACTTTGAAACTTTGATCATTTCATTCTAAGTTGCTTTCTAAGGCAACTTCATTGTGGACTTGACCCAAGTCAATTGCCTGAGTCAACTCGATTATGTAACTTAGTCTATTTTGCTTTAATGTTTAAAAAATCTAACTCAAACCATTGCTCCAAATGTGTTAGTACACTTAAACTCTCAAATTTGAATTATTAATTATCAAAATATGTATTGCTCTTGATTTGCTAATTGAGTTCATAATAACTTTGCAGCTCAAAGTTTACGTATTAGCATTTTAGACCTTACTAAGTTTCAGTCTTTGCATATTGAACCCTCTCCCCAACACTATAACTAAAGCTCAGCCAGGTCAATTAGTTTCATAAATATATTTTTGAAAATAACAAATCCAACCC
Organism: Annona cherimola; assembly: GCA_030490835.1. Taxonomy (NCBI): domain Eukaryota; kingdom Viridiplantae; phylum Streptophyta; class Magnoliopsida; order Magnoliales; family Annonaceae; genus Annona; species Annona cherimola. The sequence continues at coordinate 40,837,696 of CM059977.1, read as the reverse complement.
CACCTCCCCAAAGAAACCGTCATCGCTGCTTCTCTCTTCATCTCTTCCTATCACTACCACCACAAAAATGTCATGTGTCAAATCGAAGGAGAGATGCTTCCCCAAAAATCTTACTTGTCTAGAAATCAAACCCCATGACTACGAGAGCTAGTGAGACAAAGAGAAGCCTAAACCAGAGCATTTTGAAAAAAAAGGAACTCAAGAACCCAAATTGAAAAGAAGGATGCCAGTGTCAGCAATAGGAAAATGATAAAGAGTCCGATTGCGTGCGATTTTTCCAGAAAAAAATCTTTTCCCCACATAATTGCAAAATTTTTATTATTTCTGAATACTAATTTGATTTTTCTCCTCAATTTTCCCTCCACCTCCATGCGACCTACTTATATCATTTGAATCGGATTGCAAAAAACCCACCCCTTGAAGCACTGCAAAAGTCCATTCCCGACAAACGATAGAGAAAAAAGGATAGAATTATGCCGCAATAAATTTTTTAAAGAAAGCAAACTCACACTGATTTACTTTGCAAGAAAAAAGACCATGCCATTAGATTGATGATGCATTTCACAAGATGGACTCCTCTAAACGAGAAAAATAGAGAATAAAAGGAGCGATTTTTTACTGCTAAATTGATTATAGCAAGGTAGTTTCTATTAAGATAAACATGGCATCATAACAAGTCTTTGATTACAAAGCAGACCTAGATGAGGAGGAAGGGTGGAAAGCTTGAATTTTTATAGCTCTTGGTGCCCAAACCTGCGTGGCATTCATGCGAAAAGGCATCCAAACCATGGAGAGAGCAAGGGATGTCGGGTGTGTGCCCGACAATAAGAGAAATAAAAGGAAGAAGAAAGAGAAAAATCAAGGAAAGCTGGGGATGAGCTGCAGGAACCAAGCTCCGCCCAACCCATCTTCCTCCCCACCAACGGGTGAAAACACATCCCAAGTTACAGTTATGCGTTCATCAAAATTATCTCGAATGAAATGAAAATTTTTTAATGGTCTAGATTGCATCTTTAAGATCTATACGTTCAATGATCGATGTACACTACCAAAGTATGGTGGAGTATGACGATACTCCATCATCCCCAATTGAATGAGGTAGCCTTGGCCAATTGCTGTAGACCTTCTCCATCAACTCCGATGAGTGGAGATGATAAAATTTAATCCACGACAACGACTTTCTTCTTTATCATCTTGATCTGTAACAACCTCATTAAATCCTAGCCATTGATTAGAGCCCCACACAAGCAGTTTTCATCTTCCAACGTAAGCGGTGGATACATGTGGAACCGATTACAATGCCCTTTGGGCCATTCGAAAATCCTAGCAAGCCATGTTCATCATCGGAGGTTGCAAATGGAGAACAAATGCATACTTCAGCCGTCATCTCTAAAATTCCTAAATCTACATATTGCCCATTTTTTCTTTTCGGATTCAAGCAGGGTATTTTTGTCATTACACAAACCCCGATGGAGCTTTAGTTACGACGTTAAGGGAGAGGGTTCAATATGCAAAGACCGAAACTTAGCAAGGTTTTAAATACTAATACACAAACTTTAGGGTTTAAAATACCAATAAACATAGTTAGAGAAGTTATGGCGCAAATTTCCCACTAATATAAATAGCATGTAAAGCATTGGTTACTTCACAAATAAGCTGAAAGTTTTCATCGCCAAGTCCGCACAAGTTGTACACAACTGCAAGCGACCGATGCAGCTGTTTTAAATAAAGCCAACGATTGCTTTGCATGTGAATAGCTGGACAACAAAAAGAGGTCTAATTTCTATGACTTAGACATCCACCCCCACCATTCTTCGTGCTGGTTTTAATAAATAATTCCTGAAAATATCAAGGAAGAAGTCAGCTTTTGATTCCTCAGCTGAGTTTCAACTTTCAACTTTCAACTTTCAAGCCGGCCAATCTGCGTCTCCCATAAGAAGGGTCGACAATTTGTCAAGTGGCCGTCTGCATGTTTCTATCCATTCATCGTCCCCCCACCCCATAATTTCCTTTTTTCAACTTCCATTTATCGTCATAAATAGGTTTTATCACTGATGGACGGTCATGATTTTAAAAGTCTGGATTCCTGGATGAAGTCTCGTGCAAATCCCCTTTTCAATCCATTCTTGTGCGAATCTCATCAGTTCTTCCGTTGCACATGTGGGCTGTTTTTGGCGCCTTAAGTAAGATGGCCCCGAACGAGTGCGCGAGTCTGACCAGCCACGAACAGAAGGTAATCCCGCGATTCGCGCGCGCGGGCTAATCGCACGCCGGAGCACCGCGATGGACGAGCGGAGGCACTTAAAAAATGCGACGAACGCAAATCTAACCATTTTTATTGCCCCTACAATTTCTACACAACCTCGTTACAGTGACATCAAAAAACCAATAAGTTAGTTTTAGCAAGGTATACATATGTTTGACAACCCATCTAAAGGAATGGATTCCCTTGAAATTTCAAATGAATTTATTTCAGACGAGCCATATAAAATACAATTACTTTGAAATGTTTTCATTGCCGTGCCCACCAGACTTTCCTATAAAAAAATATTATTATCTAAATTTTCAAAAAAATAAAATAATAACCATCAAAACGTCATAATGACCCTCGATCGATATAGGAAATTTTAGTATGCACCCCGAAATGAACTAAATTGAATAAAATCCAACAACCAACTTTTCAAGGTAATTAACACAACCTACAAATTGGATTGGGTGTGTAACACAATTTTAACAATCCAATAGTACAATTCATTTTTTATTTTTTTATACTGGGGGTTTGGGTACGTATAGAGTGCGAGAGGCATGCATGGAGCATGGAAAGAACTTATGGGTGGGAACTAAACTGTTATTATTATTGTTATCATTATCATAATTATCGAGTATGCTAGGGAAGTGTAAACGTGGCTTGATGAAATCAATTCCTACATGGAGGACTCCGCGTAACAAAAAGCCTGAGCATCGGATCTAGTCCTGACAAGGAACAGCTGGTTGCAGTTGCACTTGCACTTGCACCCACCAACCATGCATGCATATGCATTGACCGGGAGCCGCCGAGCCAGCGGTTTTGGTTGCAGCCTTCGCCAAATTGCAAGATGCATGCTTGTTGCTCATTTCAAGTTTCAACCTCAACTAAACATGCTTCCACTTCCGCCATTTCTCACCTCACCTACCGGATGTGCTGGTGCCACCCTTCATTTGTTTTTCCCTTTTTGAGTATTTTATTGTTTTTAAAAAATATTTTTATTAAGTCCATCCCAGTATGGTAAAAATAATATCCAAAATAAAAATTCAACAGCTTGCGTGATCGTCACTACCCATCTTGAGCACACATAAATTTTTTATCTTTTTTATATATATAATTAACCATTTAGAGATGATCTCAAAATCGAAAATTTGTCGGTGAGATTTATTTGCGAAACCTGTATAGATATATTATTACCATTGAAATGGTAATTTTCATGTTGGTATGAACATATAATTTGCCTTGCGTTGCATGTACTAACCTATAACTTAATTTCAAATGTTACTTATAGTAAAGTGATTGAATGAAATGCTTATCCTAACTGTGAAAATGCTTGCTTCGGCCCCACCAACATTTCCCGTACATGTAAAAGATTGACGATGGGCTAATTGAGATTAACATAGGCTAAAATGGACTTCTTAAATGCAATATTGATGGTGGGTTGCGACATATTTGCATTAATAACAAAGGGATAATATACAGGAAAATTTTGATGAGTAAATTAAATTTCATGCGCATAAAAAGGTCAAATTCATATGAATCGTTTTTTTGTTGGCCGGAATGGAGAGTTTGGAAGGTGAGATCGTGAGGGGATATGTGAAAAGATATGTGGAGGGCCACCTTGAATCAAGACTGAGCGATTATAGGGTTGAGATCCAATGCATTCAGATGCACTTAGTTTCGATGCATCTGAGTGCGAAAATTTATTTTTTATTTTTTGAAATTTTTTATAAAATTATTAATCTAAGTATATTTAACATATATATTAAGTTTTAATATTTTTGGAGACTTGCAACTATATTTTTTTTTTCAAAAACAAAAATATTTTAGTCATTTTCAAATTACTAAAATATTCCTATTTTTGAAAATAAAAAAAATGCCTACAAGTCTCCAAAATGCTAAAAATTGATTTAAATAAATTTAGATTAATAGTTTTATTAAAAATTCAAAAAAATAGCTTTTTTACCCTCTGGTACATTAAAGCTAAGTACACTCTACATTTAATCAACTGCCGTGATTATATATATAATAGGAATAGTGTCTGTGGGTAGAAGTAAATTGTTGAGAATGGAGAATATTAAAGCACATGAATCAATGATTGCTGGCATGTAAGAGTTCTTTGGACATTTAGATGTGGCCAAAATTGACAACTAGACCCACAAAAATTGGTTTGTCTATGAAATGGCCAATTAGAGGATAAACGTGAGCAGTGCCCAAAAGCATTCCCGTAGGGAACCCACTTGCTCAAACACATGCAAGATACCAAACTATCACGTAGCACATGTAAACGTTTGCGGGGATGCCTCACCAAATTTTGTATTCCTTTGCATACTATGCTTGTTTGTTAGTGAGTTTCCAGCAGCATTGCATGCATGTTGAAAATGAAAGGTTCAGCTAACTCCGCCAGCAGAATGGATAATCCACCACCAAATATGATAAGAATTAACAGTATCTATTGATATAATAGGCAATATACTCTTTACTTTCTAAAACAACATAGATTGTGCTGACGGTTTTTGAATTTTATAAAAATACCCATAAGTGTTGAAAATATCATAATTACATTATAGATACTTACAATGTTGATTACATCCCGTATAGACAATTTAATTTATACATGTGGTCAAATTTATTGTTCAGTTGATGTATTGTATATAGAGGTTGTGATCCGTATGTCTGTTCCACGGAAGTAAATTGGTATATTAGTTCAACTTTAAGCCTCATCGTACTATTTTATGTAAAATTTAATGTATCCATTGTATTTGAAATTATTTATTTTTAGTAAAATATCTAAAATCATATCAAACGGAGTTGTATATGGGCTACATTTTATAAAACTATCTAAAAACATGTATAAGTATAGAAAATCACATGTACCCATGCTCTAAAGTTTTAGGATATTATGAAATTATATAGTATCATTATTTTAGGTAAGATGAATATTTTAAACAGTTTAGATATTAAATTAGAATCTTGTAAGTTTTCATAATAAATAAATGATTTGTAATATTGTTTTATAGAATTAATGGTTTTAAAATATTCTTAAATTGTGTTTAATTTTGAGAATGATGCTAATCATGAATTGAAATGATTTTTCTTTCATCACCTTGGAGCCGTGCCGCCTTTTATGTAAATAACGTAACAGAAATTAAACGAGGAACTCCTAGGTTAGCAATAAATTATAAACCACTAAATAAAGTATTAAAATGGATCAGGTATCCCCTTCCTAATAAAAAGGATTTATTACAACGAATTATAAAAGCAAAAATATTCTCTAAATTCGATTTAAAATTAGGTTATTGGCAAATTCAAATAGCTGAAGAAGATAAATATAAAACTGCTTTTACTGTACCTTTTAGGCACTATGAATGGAATGTTATGCCTTTTGGCCTTAAAAATGCCCCCTCTGAATTCCAAAACATTATGAATGATATATTTAATCCATACCTCGAATTTATAATAGTCTATATTGATGATATTTTATTATATTCTAATTCTATCTAAGAACACTGGAAACATTTAGAAACATTTAAGAAAATAATACATCACAATGACTTAGTATTATCAGAAAGGAAAATGAAACTATTTCAAACAAAAATATCATTTTTAGGATTTAATATAAAATATAATACTATTCAGCCTATCAATAGAGCTATAATCTTTGCAGATAAATTTCCAGACAAAATTAAAGATAAAAACAATTACAAAATTTTTTAGGATGTTTAAATTATGTTGCAGAATTTTATGAGAAAGTTGCTTATGATAGAGGAATATTATTGTAGAGATTAAGAAAAAATCCACCTTCATGGACAGAAGAGCATACAAAAGCAGTTCAAAATATTGAAAGAAAAATTAAGCATTTACCATGTTTACATTTAGCAAATCCAGATTTATTTAAAATAGTTAAAACAGATGCGTCTGATATTGGTTATGGTGGTATACTCAAGCAAAGGGATCAAGATAAAGAACAATTAGTCCGTTATACTTCAGGATTATATAACAAAACTAGAATAAAATATCCTACTATTAAAAAAGAAATGTTGGCAATAGTTTTTTGTATAGATAATTTCAAGGAGTCCTTATAAACAAAGAATTCTTATTAAGAGTCGATTGCCGAGCAGCAAAATAAATAATTCAAAAAGATGTCAAGAACTTTGTCTCTCATCATATGTTTGCTCGCTGGCAGGCAATGTTATCACCATATAATTTCCAAATAGAATATATTAAAGGTGAAAATAATTCTCTCTCTGGCTATCTATCGAGAGAATTCTTGCAGGGAACGCCTCAGGTTAACTTCGCAACAGCTTCCAATTCAATCATCAAATCAACCTTTGACAAAACCAACACAATCACCGGTTCCTCCAAGGAATCCGGCTGATAAAGTCTTCTCAACTACTCCACAGAATTATAACTTTTTTTATAATGTAGACAAATTTATTCAAAATTTAGAAAAATCAGATATTGATCTTATAAGAAGTAAAGATCTTCCTAGTACTATAACTTCAGCAGAAAAGAATTAGAAAATTATTTAAGAAGTGACCACTATTATTTATAGAAGATATATTTTCAAAAGATGAATGGTTATTCCTGCAGCTCCTGGAAAAGATATAAATTATTATGAGCGAATTTTATTGCAAACTCACTCTAATACTATAGAGCATATTGTTAAACCTCCAAGAGATGACTGGATATTATACTCTAAATTACATATTAGAAAAATTATTCCTTTAGATCAGTGGTTCTCTCATAACCCCAATACTTTATTCTCTTTTCCAGAACCAGCTTCTATAACTGAGAGAGCCAAATTCATACCTACTATATTAAAATATAATTATTGGGACTATCAAGAGGCATGATAGAAAATTCTATTTAGACAAAATTATTTCTTGTCTCATTCATGGTGGATTAGATTTATACTTGAAAATCCAAATCAGCATATTCCCAATTGGTTTATAGACAAATTTTGAGATTTTTGGGGTATGAATTTAGAAATTATTCTAGAAGATTTATTTAAATTATTACCAACGATAGTTACGTTTGAATCACTTATTTTAGAAAATGGTCCAACATTCCTCAGATGAAGAAATGGAGAAAGATAAAGTTGAATCAGCATCTCAAATTCACCATCGCTCCTAGGCGACCAAAGACGCCCTAAAGAGAGCTTTAGAAGTTATTAAAGAAGATTTTCCTCGTCTATCTCCAGCAGAGCAAAGAGCCAAAGCATTTGAGTTATTGTTCGATAGCCAGATTGGCTCAAATCAAATGGATTTGTCGTCACAGTCGCTTTTCAACTGATTTTACGTCACTATTATCAAAAGAAGTGCTATTACTATTCAGGCATAAAAAGACACTAAGATTCTAAAGACACCAGTCGCCGACCTTATCTCATCAACTTTATTCAATCTTATCTCATTGGGATTCTCGACTCCACCACATCCAGGACACGTAGCTTCTATGTAGTCCGATTACATAGAAGCGGAATCGTATATTAAATACACTTAGATAAACAAATGTATGAATAAAAAAATAAAAAAAATTGTTGTAAATGTGTTTTTTAAATTGGACTAAGCGAAATATTTATTTAGCCCGGACTAATAGGATCACTCTCCATCTAAGACTACAAGAATATTTATCCTCTCCCATTTCTAGCTAGGAGCGTAAGTTTGACAGTTTCTGATTGTGGATTTGATTATGAGCTTCAATTGTAGTGGCAAATTACCAGCAACAATGTTCGATTTCGATTCTTCGATTTCGGTAAGAATTTAAGCTTAGAAGCATTTTAAGAAAGTGCCAACTCGGTTATCTTGCTAGTTTTTTAATAACACCAATCTAGCTCTATTCTACGAACTTTGCTCATTACCGATCTTCACTTCTTCTGTTCAAGTCTCGATATCTATATTGATTTGCTACGGAAATCTGACTAGAATGTGCCAACTCGGTTTCCTTTCAAAGCTTTATTGAAGATAACCTAGTTATAATAAACTAAACACTCAAATTAATGTGCTTAATTTAAATCGAATTATGATTTAATTTGGTTTGGGTTGAAGATAACTTGAACTCTATAAATGAAATTATAAATTCAAACAAAGCTATAATTGAACATCAATTAAAAATACATCTTTATACCATTTAAAATTAGATATCTGCTTATATCTTAATTTTATCTAATTTCAATAATCTTTCTCTGATAATAGCTTGATAATCCTCTACATATCCTAAAAATTGATATATTATTGTACTTATAAGAGTATTTACATGTTGTTCGTCATTTAGTATGGCTGCTTGTTCTTCTGCTGTTAATTGTATTTCTCACCAAGCTTTTAGTTGTCCTGTGAATCCCCATGCTAGTGAGACAGCAGCTATTTGGCCTGGTAATCTTCTAATATTTATTAATAATTGAGTATACATAACCATACTATTATATATATTCCACATTTGACATTCACTAGCACCATCAATGTTTCATTCATATATTGAATTTGGATTGAATTCGTTTATCGCTGATTTTCTCTCTTCTTCAAACTGTTGATCTATAGGAGATGGTTTTGAATAATAATTTTTTGTATTTTTCATATACATTCTTTGTAATAGATTTGAGGGATCTTCTCTGCTAATAGAAGGATTAGCTTCAGATATAGTTTGTAAATATTTATTGTCTTTATATTTATTGTCTATTTGTTCAAGTTTTTTCTTTAAGTCATTTATACTTGGAGACATAGAGAAGGGCGGCATAAATTGAGTTTATTTTGTTTCTTTAGGAAATTCTAAAGGAAGATCTAAAGGTTTTTTGAAAAATGATAGATTTGGTTTAATTGGTTTTGGTGCTATAACTTCTGGTTCTTTTAATTTTTCTTTGCCTTTTTCTAATTGTTTTTTGATATTTATAAATTTATTATTTGAAAAATTATTTTGTTCAATTAATTTAGATACTTTAAGTGCACTAGCATTTCTTTATAACAAGATTTTTTATAAGGTTCTTGTATTATAAGTCTTTCTAATTCCTTATTTGTCTTATTCATTCTTCTTTCAGATTGTATATTGGTATCTGTTATCGGAGGAGTCGAGGACGGAGTTGGATTGGAATACTCAGAAGTATCCGTTTGTTGTAGCATATTTACAGATAATAAAACTTGTTCATCATACCATTTAAAGAAAGGAATATTTTGCTAAATATTTTCACAATAGTAAAACCATTTACTTATAATTTGTTTTAATTCTTCTGATTTATAGGTTTTTGATATCCAATTTCTTTTTTCTTTTTTTTGAGATTTATAATCTTTTAATAATGTTTCTTTATCAAATATAAATGTTGATTTTTCGATAATCTGGTTTAATTGGAAATCTGACTAAGATGGTTCTATTTCTGGTTTAGCTATATTATGATCATAATTTAAGGAAAATCGACTTGTAGAAGGGATAGATAACATAGATCTTTTTTCTAAAGTTGGTGATGAAGATTTTAGAGTGATTTTTGGGGTTATATGTCTAGAAATACTAAAAGAGTGTCTTTTATTTGTTGGTTCAAAGTTTAAAATTATATTATCTGGAGTCTCTGTTATAGCCTCTATTTTTTCAGCAGATTGTTCTAGAACTTTGGATGATAAATCATTATCAATTTTTCATTATGTTGGAAGGTTTATATCTGACCATAAAATTCTTTTAGGTTCAATTCTTTTATGTATATAATATAGAATTTATTATAAAGCCATGAAAACTCTAGTACCCAGATCTCTAGTTATTCAAGAGAAAGGTGTTACACCATATTTCATAAGAACTGCAGGAATAAATCATTCATCCTTTGAAAATATCTTCTATAAATAATAGTGGTCACTTCTTAAATAATTTTTTCATTATGTTTTGCTGAAGTTATAGTACTAAGAAGATCTTTACTTCTTATAAGATTGATATCTGATTTTTCTAAATTTTGAATAAATTTGCCTACATTATAAAGAAAGTTATAATTCTGTGGAGTACTTGAGAAGGCTTTATTAACCGGATTCCTTGGAGGAACCGGTGATTGTGTTGGTCTGGCCAAAGGCTGATTTGATGATTGAACTAGAAACTGTTGCAGAGTTAACCTGAGGCGTTCCCTGCAAGAATTCTCTCGATAGATAGTTAGGGAGAGAATTATTTTCACCTTTAATATATTCTATTTGGAAATTATATGGTGATAACATTGCCTGCCAGCGAGCAAACATATGATGAGACACAAAGTTCTTTACATCTTTTTGAATTATTTATTTTGTTGCTTGGCAATCGACTCTTAATAAGAATTCTTTGTTTATAAGGTCTCCTTGAAATTTATCTATACAAATAACTATTGCTAACATTTCTTTTTTAATAGTAGGATATTTTATTCTAGTTTCATTCTATAATCCTGAAGTATAACGGACTAATTGTTCTTTATCTTGATCCCTTTGCTTGAGTATACTGCCATAACCAATATCAGACGCATCTGTTTCAACTATTTTAAATAAATCTGGATTTGCTAAATGTAAACATGATAAATACTTAATTTTTCTTTTAATATTGTGGACTGCTTTTGTATGATCTTCTGTCCATAGAGGTGGATTTTTTCTTAATCTCTATAATAATATTCCTCTATCATAAGCAACTTTCTCATAAAATTCTGCAACATAATTTAAACATCCTAAAAATCTTTACAATTGTTTTTATCTTTAATTTTGTCTAGAAATTTATCTACAAAGATTATAGCTCTATTGACAGGCTGAATAATATTATATTTTATATTAAATCATAAAAATGATATTTCTGTTCGAAATAGTTCCATTTTCCTTTCTGATAATACTAAGCCATTGTCATGTATTACTATCTTAAATGTTTTTAAATGTTTCCAGTGTTCTTGGATAAAATTAGAATATAATAAAATATCATCAATATAGACTATTATAAATTCAAAGTATGGATTAAATATATCATTCATAATGTTTTGGAATTCAGAGGGGGCATTTTTAAGGCCAAAGGACATAGCATTTCATTCATAGTGCCCAAAAGGTATAGTAAAAGCAGTTTTATATTTATTTTCTTCAACTATTTGAATTTGCCAATAACCTGATTTTACATCAAATTTACAGAATATTTTTACCTTTATAATTCGTTGTAATAAATCCTTTTTATTAGCAAGGGGATACCTGATCTATTTTAATACTTTATTTAGTGGTTTATAATTTATTACTAATCTAGGAGCTCCTCGTTCAATTTCTACTGCGTTATTTACATAGAAGGCGGCACACCTCCAAGGTGATTTACTAGGTCTTATTAATTTTTTATCTAATAAGGTTTGTATTTCTTACTTGCAATATTTTAATAATTCTAAATTCATCTGTATAGGTCTAGCTTTAGTGAGTATTTTCTTTTCATTAAATTCTTCTATATAAGGCAAATTCTTTATTTTTAGTAAAATATCTAAAATCATATCAAACGGAGTTGTATATGGGCTACATTTTATAAAACTATCTAAAAACATGTATAAGTATAGAAAATCACATGCACCCATGCTCTAAAGTTTTAGGATATTATGAAATTATATAGTATCATTATTTTAGGTAAGATGAATATTTTAAATGGTTTAGATATTAAATTAAAATCTTGTAAGTTTTTATAATAAATAAATGATTTGTAATATTTTTTTATAGAATTAATGGTTTTAAAATATTCTTAAATTGTGCTTAATTTTGAGAATGATGCTAATCATGAATTGAAATGATTTTTCTTTTATCTAAATACATAACGATAAAACTAATTGAGAGATTGAATTTAACATAAAATAGAAAGATAAGATCAAAATTAGAAAGACTTACCAATTCACTTTGGCTGTATGTATTGGAGATAACATATAAAAAGTCGATTCAAAATACCAAGGTTTACCTAGCCATGATACATTGTTGGGGGGGGGTGGTTGATGGAGGGGGGGGTTCGATTTTTTTATTTTTCTTTTCACTCTTATGAGGGCTCATGTGCATTTAATTAATATATTAAAATTTACTAGGTTTTGATTTTGGATTTTTCCTTTTAGTCTTATGAGGGCTCATGTGTACTTGATTAATATACTAAAATTTACTAGGCTTTGATTTTTGTTTTCACTCTTATGGTTCATGTGTCTTTAATTAATATACTAAAATTTACTATTCTGGATGTATTTTTAATTTCAAAAATTAATAATTTTATCCCTTTTTTCATTGCATTTGTGGGAAGGGAGGAGGGAGGCCATTCTCTTCTTGTGTGAGTTACTAGCTAGTTACACCTTGTACTTAATAACTTTACCCCTATTTGATGGTAAACGAAAGTGAAAATTTTTTATTTTTGAAATTTAAAAATATGTAAAAAATTCAAAAATGATAATTTTTTGGTGTATATAAAGATTACATCAGCATATGTGAGCCCATATAAAAAACAAAAGTCAAGCAATATGGAGGCTAAGTACAACTTGGTGTATTGAAACATTACCCATTATATCATATGACAATGATGAATGCAACCAACTACCTTACATATATAGTCAATAAGTAATGATTTAATATTTACAACAAATATGAAAGTAACAGACTTGCCCTTAATTTTTAATTCTAAAATATAGTTTTAAATATAAAAATTTATTTTGTTTAGTTTATCTTGTTTTTATCCCATTACAAAAAATAAATTTTATTAAAAAATTATATGTTGTAAAAATAACATTTTTAAAGTGACTATAATTTATTAAAATTTAAAAACTTATAGGGTGTATTTGACAAAAATAAAAAAATGTAATGCTAAAACATTTCAATCAAAAATAAAAACTTTTCACCCAAAAGTTCTATCACTTCCCAAATACACCTATAATATAAATATTGTTGGAAACATGTGGAAAATAAGTCAAGTTTATATTTTGATGATTAACAAATCAATTTGAGTAAGTTTTGATTACTAACATGTGTGGAGATAATTAAATATTATAAAAATGAAGAGAATGAAGCATGACAAGTCAAGTCGAATTCCAAGTCGACTCAGGCATCGATTTAAGCCAAGTCGATCCCCAAGTCGACTCCAGCAGCGACTTCAAAATGTCATTTCCTTCCAGAGTTGAAATCAAGAACGAGAGCTGCTGAAGTCGTATTCCAAGTCGACTCCGCATGCGACTTGAGTGAAGTCGCAGACCAAGTCGACTTCAGCTTCGACTTCAATGCGGGGATTGCCGAACGAGTTAACTCAATGACAGATTTGAGTGGAGATGAAGGTCAATTCGACTCAAACACTCAACATGGACAAAATAAGGATCAAATGAAGATCAAAGCAAGCAGGGCTGCATGAATCCATCATGTTGGATCATGAACACATACTCGGACATCTTCCATGCATTCCAAGACTCAAATACTCAAGAACTCAAGAAAAGGGATCCAAGGTTTTCAAGATAAATAATCATACAGTGTTCCAAAGAGATATAAATCAAGGGAATAACATCAATATGAAGAAAATCAAGTGATCAAAGTCATCTCTGAAGTTTTCAAGTTCAACTAGCAAGTTGAAGAAGTGAAGTTGCACCCGAAGTCGACTTCACCTGCGACTTGGGTCAAGTCGAGGACCAAGTCGACCCAGACTGGAACTTGAAGAAGTTGCGGAGAGCCGAAGTCACACCTGAAGTCGACTCCATTTGCGACTTGGGTGAAGTTGCACCCGAAGTGGACTCCACCTGCGACTTGGGTTGCAACGGTCGAAAATTTTTCGAACGTTGGCGCATTAAATGCGCACCACCTACCTCCAAACGTTCGGATTCCCTCGCAAATTATATAAGGCATTCAATATGAACGAGGAGGGTAGCTGAGAAATCATTGAATGAGCATAACTCCCATTTCTAAGAGCATTAAGTGATCAAGCCAACATCTAGAAGAAGAATCTTGCTTTCAAACTGCCAAGAGCCGCTCGTTGAATCTTTCAGATTGCTTTATAAGTTCTTCTCTGCGCCAAATCTGCCTCTACACAACAGTAACGTGTAGAAAATTTTCTTTTGTTATTTCTTGTTGTATTGAGCTTGATTTAGTTTGGGTAACTAAGATCAAGTGTAAGTAAAGTAGTGTGTGATTGGAGTGGAACTCGTCACCTACTTGTGCTGTGAATTGTTGATGCCCCCTAGAACTGGAATTTAGAAGAGAGCATTGGCTCTAGCTGTATTTGTGAAATACATAGCGGAACCTAAGTCACAAGAGGTGTGAGCTTGGAATAGTGGAGTAGGGAAGGTTGCCCGAACCACTATAAAATCTTATTTGTTGATATTTATTTCTTCTTTCTGCACTATATTGCTTTCCATTTGTTTCTTCATAAAAGTGGACTAGATTAATCTGGGGTAAAGTTTCTGTTTAAGTTGAAAAATTTTAAATACTCAATTCACCCCTCCCCTCTTGGGTAATTGCCATTAACTCGGGACCAACAAGTGGTATCAGAGCGGGTCTTTGAGTTTTACCAAAGAGATCTTTTGATATGGCATCCCAATCTACTTCCGTTCCCGCATTTGCCGAAGGCCAATCTTTTACTAGGCCACCATTGTTTGATGGAAATAATTTCAGCTATTGAAAGCTACGTATGAAACAACTCATCATGGATACAGATATGGACTCTTGGATTGCAATCCAAGATGGTGTAACCTTGCCTATTGATGAAAGAGATTCCAAATGGACCGATGAGGAAGTAAGAACTGTTAAGAGCAATGCTAAAGCTACGAACTCACTGTTTTGTGCTCTTACCGCTTCCGAATATGATAGAGTATCCTCTTGTTTAACTGCAAAAGAGATATGGGATACATTAACATCTATCTATGAAGAAACTTCTCAAGTCCAAGGGACAAGGAGAAATATTTTGATTGGAGAATTAGAAAGCTTTAGAATGTTAGAAACAGAAAATATTTCTGAAATGTTTGCTAGATTCTCTAAAATTACTAATGCTTTGAAAGGTCTTGAAAAAATAATTTCTGAATCGGAGCAGGTAATGAAGATTTTAAGGGCGCTACCCGAATCATGAACTCCAAAGATTATTGCGATAGAAGAAGCCAAGGACCTCAATACATTGAAGCTAGAAGACTTTATTAGCTCATTAATGTCACATGAGCTAATCAAGAAAAGAAATGAAGATCACCACAAAAGAAAGAAAGCAATTGCACTAAAGGTCATCCATAACTCGATGAGTCCACTTCTTCATCCCACAACGATGATGAAGACATTGCTCTACTTACTCGCAAATTTTGAAAGTTTGTGAGAAAAGAAAAGAACTTCAAATATTTTAAAGAAAGACCTCGAAAAGAGAAGAAGAAGGAGGCTACAAAGTGCTATAGATGCGGCGGTATGAGACATATGCAAGCTCAATGTCCTACACCGAAAGAAAGATCAAAGGATCAACAAGAAAGGAAGGAAAGATATGAAAGCAGAAAACTTCAAAGGCCGAAAGGAAGAGGAATGTACGTGAATGAAGAAACTTCATCAACAAGTAGCTCCTCAACTGATGATTTTGAAGTGGCAAATTGTGCAAGAATATGCTACATGGCGCGGATTGAGCAAGAAAAAAATTTGTAGTGTTTAAACACAACGGAAGTTTTGGAAGAACAAACCACCTCAACAAAGTGCACAAGTAATGAAGAGGTAACTTCCAAATTTTGCTATTCTCAATTTACTCACTCTTCTATTCAAGAATGTCTCAAATGTGCTGAATTAGAAGAGTTACAACATGCATATGATTCATTATATGAGGAAATTAAAAAACTAAGAAACAAGTTATCACTAAAGAGACAACAATGCAATTCCATTATTATTGTAAATGGAAAACTAGCTAAAAGTACATCAAAATTGAAAGAAGAAAATGAACTACTATTGAAGGAAGTAGAAAAATTAAGAAAGGAGAATGAATCATTAGCTAAATTCTCTAATCCATGAGAAAATGTGAAAATGTTTCTAAACATGACCTCTCAAAACAATAAAAGAGGTCTTGGATACTCAACATTTGAGCAAGGAGAAAGTAGCAAATTATGTGTGCTAACACTTAAAAAAATCAAACTGCATCTATCTACAAGCCCAAAGGGAAACATATTATGTGGACTAGAATGCCAACTTTTGAACCACTACATACTTGGAGGCCTACTCCTAGATTACTAATGGCTTGCAATTTTTGCAACAAGATGGGTCACAAGATTCATAGATGAAACTTTAAGAAATTATATGATCATGGTGCAAAACTAGTTTGGGTTCCAAGAAACTTAAGATTTGAACTTTCAAGAATAGAACAACAAAGATTAAATCAGTTTACTAACCCAAATGGACCCATAAAATGGGTACCAAAGAGATAAGATTTATTTGTTCATTTTTCAGATATGTTTCAAGGTAAAGGCAAGCAACGTTTGGTTCATGGATAGTGGTTGCTCAAGGCATATGACCGGTGAAAGAAGTTTATTTCATAAACTCAAGCCTTGCAACGATAGAACTGTTACTTTTGGAAATAATGAGAAAGGTAAAATCAAAGGTAAATGAAACATTTATAGTATTTCAAATATATGTATGGAAGATGTATTATTTGTTGAAGGACTCAAGCACAATTTAATGAGTATTAGCCAATTATGTGACAAAGGATACAAGGTTGTGTTTGAATCATCTATATGTAATGTATTTGATGGAGAATATATCATGTTTAGCGGAAAAAGACATGAAAATGTATATTTGATTTCACTTAATGAACTAGATGGTCAATGTCTAATGGTCATTGACAATGATCCATGGGTTTGGCATAAGAGGCTTGGGCATATAAACATGACAAATATAAAGACCCTATGGAAGAAGAGTTTGGTAGAAGGATTGCCTAAATTGAAATATAACAAAAATAAAATTTGCAAGACATGTCAATTGTCAAAACAACCTAAAATGCCTTTCTCTACCAAAAAGAAAATTTCCACCACTAGGCCACTTGAATTGCTACACATGGATCTATATGGGCTATCCGACATTTTAACCATTGGTGGAAAGAAATATGTGTTTGTAATAGTTGATGATTTTTCAAGATTCATATGGGTAATTCTCTTAGCTAGCAAAGATGAAGCCTTTTCTATATTTGCAACTTTTGTAAACTTGGTGCAAAATGAAAAATAATGTACGATTATGACTATTAGAAGTGATCATGGTGGTGAGTTTGAAAATAAATGTTTCATAGAATTATGTAATGAAAAAGGAATTCACCATACATTTTTGCACCAAGAACTCCACAACAAAATGGAGTGGTTGAAAGGAAAAATAGAACCATACAAGAGATGGCTAGAACAATGCTAAATGAGAGTAAATTATCCAAGAAATTTTGGGGTGAAGCTGTAAGTACAGCTTGTCATGTGTTGAATCGAGTTACCATTAGAGCTATCTTGAAAAAGACCTCATATGAGTTATGGAAAGGAAGAAAACCAAATATTTTTTATTTTCATGCCTTTGGTTGCACATGTTATGTTTTGAATAATGGAAAAATCAACTTGGGAAAACTGGATGCTAAGAGTGATGATGCAATATTCCTTGGTTACTCATCAAATAGCAAAGCATATAGAATCTTTAACAAAAGAAACCAAGTTGTAGAAGAGTCAATACATGTTGTTTTTGATGAAATTAACCCATGTTTCAAAAGAAAAGATGATTTAAGTGATGCAGATGAGATAACAAGTAGCCTTGAAAAATTGCATGTGGAGAAGCAAGAAGATTTCATGGAGGAAATGGTAAGTGAAGGTAATAATTCTTATAAACCTCCAACTGATTTAAAGTTCAAAAATGCCCATCCAATTGAGCAAGTTATAGGGAATGTTTATGAAGGTGTAAAGACTAGAAGGTCAAAACAAAATATCTGTGGACAATACGCCTTTGTATCCAAAATTGAACCATCCACTATAGACCAAGCTCTTGATGATGAAAACTGGATCATAGCAATGCAAGAGGAATTAAATCAATTCGAAAGAAATCAAGTTTGACATCTTGTTCCAAGACCAAAAGACTGCATTGTCATTGGCACAAAATGGGTCTTTAGGAACAAACTAGATGAAAGTGGACTTGTGGTGAGAAATAAAGCTAGACTTGTGGCAAAAGTATACTCACAAGAAGAAGGAATAGACTTTGAGGAATTCTATGCTCTGGTTGCTAGATCAGAAGTCATTCGTATCTTACTAGCTTTTGCATCTCACGTGAACTTTAAATTGTTTCAAATAGATGTTAAAAGTGCATTTCTGAATGGTTATATAAATGAAGAGGTGTATATTGAACAACCATCTGGATTTGAGGAGAAAGATCAATCTAAATTTATATACAAATTAACCAAAGCATTGTTGGATTAAAACAAGCCCCAAGAGCTTGGTATGAGAGATTAAGCAAATTTTTGATTGATCATGACTTTCAAAGGGGAAAGGTAGAAACCACTTTGTTTATCAAGTATAAAGAAAGAGACATTTTGATTATTCAAATTTATGTTGATGATATTATTTTTGGTGCTACTAATGAGATTCTTTGTCAAGAATTTTCTGAGCTTATGCAGAAGGAATTTGAGATGAGTATGATGGGAGAGCTAAACTTCTTCCTTGGACTACAAATCAAACAACTAAGTGAAGGGATCTTCATAAACCAGTCCAAGTATATCAAAGAAATGTTAAAGAAGTTTGGCATGGAAAATAGCAAAGGGGCAAACACGCCTATGAGCTCAACCATTAAAATTGATAAAGACAAGAAAGACAAACCAGTTGATTTAAAGTTATATAGAAGCATGACAGGTTCTTTATTATATTTAACTGCTTCTAGGCCTGATATATTGTTTAGTGTGTGTATATGCTCTAGATTTCAATCATGTTTAAAAGAATCACACTTGGTAGCTGTAAAAAGAATTTTCAGATATTTAGTAGATACTATCAACATAGGACTTTGGTATCCAAGGTTTTCAAGATAAATAATCATACAGTGTTCCAAAGAGATATAAATCAAGGGAATAACATCAATATGAAGAAAATCAAGTGATCAAAGTCATCTCTGAAGTTTTCAAGTTCAACTAGCAAGTTGAAGAAGTGAAGTTGCACCCGAAGTCGACTTCACCTGCGACTTGGGTCAAGTCGAGGACCAAGTCGACCCAGACTGGAACTTGAAGAAGTTGCGGAGAGCCGAAGTCACACCTGAAGTCGACTCCATTTGCGACTTGGGTGAAGTTGCACCCGAAGTGGACTCCACCTGCGACTTGGGTTGCAACGGTCGAAAATTTTTCGAACGTTGGCGCATTAAATGCGCACCACCTACCTCCAAACGTTCGGATTCCCTCGCAAATTATATAAGGCATTCAATATGAACGAGGAGGGTAGCTGAGAAATCATTGAATGAGCATAACTCCCATTTCTAAGAGCATTAAGTGATCAAGCCAACATCTAGAAGAAGAATCTTGCTTTCAAACTGCCAAGAGCCGCTCGTTGAATCTTTCAGATTGCTTTATAAGTTCTTCTCTGCGCCAAATCTGCCTCTACACAACAGTAACGTGTAGAAAATTTTCTTTTGTTATTTCTTGTTGTATTGAGCTTGATTTAGTTTGGGTAACTAAGATCAAGTGTAAGTAAAGTAGTGTGTGATTGGAGTGGAACTCGTCACCTACTTGTGCTGTGAATTGTTGATGCCCCCTAGAACTGGAATTTAGAAGAGAGCATTGGCTCTAGCTGTATTTGTGAAATACATAGCGGAACCCAAGTCACAAGAGGTGTGAGCTTGGAAGAGTGGAGTAGGGAAGGTTGCCCGAACCACTATAAAATCTTATTTGTTGATATTTATTTATGCTTTCTGCACTATATTGCTTTCCATTTGTTTCTTCATAAAAGGGGACTAGATTAATCCGGGTAAAGTTTCTGTTTAAGTTGAAAAATTTTAAATACCCAATTCACTCCTCCCCTCTTAGGTAATTGCCATTAACTCAGGACCAACAAATATAATATACAAAGGTTAGCAATACATATAGTGTACTTGACAATCATGAAAACTTGTCGACCTAAAACTTTTCCCTATTGATAATAATTATTATTTTAATTATTTCATCATATCTTCATATATAATAATTCTATTTTCTTTCAAAAATAATTATATTTTTCAATCATTTCTTTACAACAACTTATATAACTATCTTATCTATTTTAATTTTATTTTCTTTACTTCTTACCATTACCCTTATCATATCACATTTCTCATCTCATTTTAAAAATTTTTATAAAAAAGAAAAACTTTTTTTCAAAAGTTTTATCAAATATAAATGCACCATAGTTTTTGAAGAAAGAAATCACATAGATAAATATGATAAATAATTTAAAATTTAAAAATATATTATAATTAAAAACTAAGAGTAAGCATAGAGTCCCCATGCTTAGCATTGTATTTAATGATAACCCAGAGTTGAAAATATGTGCAAAAATTATTTTCTAATGTATAATTTAATAAAAAGACTTTTTGCATTAGTTTGTAGCCCCGTAAAATTTTGACTTTGGCTACAAGATTGTTAATTTTGCAAAACTATTCCCATTTACAAAATTTTTTAAAAGCACCCCAAATCAGCAGTTTACCAATTAAGATTTTATGGCCAACCAATGTGGTATTAACGCTACGCAATAGTGTTCTTAATCGTGCTCTGGCGATCTCTTTCGGAAAAAAAAAAATCATGCTCTACTGATTTTTGATAGTCAGTGGCTAGGATGATGATGTGGGCCTAAACATTGGATGTTCGATAAATAAATACTTTAAATTAATTTAGCACTTTTCGAGTTTAGAGCGTTGAAGTTATATACATGATATAATCTAGGAATACAATTGCATGACACGGATCTTTTTTTTTTTTTTTTTTTGATGAATGACACTGATCATGTTTAGACAAGAGTCACTACAAGAAAATCTACTTCTAGCAACGATACTTAGTTCTCTAGCAATGAAATCAATTTTCGTTGCTAAACTGTTAGTCGATCACGCTTCCAGAGGCATGATTTCGATGGGCGTGGATTCAGTCTATTACAGCCCAAAGAGGAGCTAGGCCCACAGCTCATTCTCCATCCACAACAGGGCAAGGGCGGGGATGAAAAACGAGAGAGAGAGAGAGCTGCCACCGGACGTCGATTCCTACTTCCAGTTGCCGGATAGGAAGGAGAAGGCCAGCGGTTGTTGTCGTCGCCGCTGTCACCATTGAGGTCCGTAGATTTTAGGCTTTTCTCGATTTTTCTGTTTAAGCATTGTAGATCATGATTTATACAAGGATCATCGGTTGATTGTTTGCCGTTAATGACGTATGGATCTTCTCGTTGATTTTCTTTATTTGATTATTTCTCGAGGTGATATTATTTTCGTTTTCTGATTGAGCAAACACGTGTACATATTACGCTTTTGAGTTTTCAACTTGTCCTGCTGATTCGGTTGATCAGATGCATGGTTTATGCACTTCTGTCTGACGTTTTTGAGTGCTTGAAGGCTTCAATTCAAGCGAAATCTGAAGCTTTGTTTCAATAGTTATGTTTTGACTTTTGATTAATATGTATGGAGGCTGCTCTTTTTCTCGTTCATTGCTTCTAATTTTTCTCATTCATTGCTTCTAATTTTTCTCATTCTACTTTAGCCATCCCGTAGCCTCTCCTTTTGTTTTCATCCTATTTTCCAGCAGTGATGCATCCCATAGCTATATCAGGATTTTGAGTGCTTGGAGGTTTACTCAGTGTCGTAGGCTTTGGCTGGGGTTATAGGATTTTCGGTACTCTCGGTTCTGTTCTTGAAACTTTCTGATGTCGTTTTTAGGACATGGTTGTGGTATGGATGCTTGTTTTACTATATATTATTTTTCTCTCCTCGTTTGGTAATTAATTTAGCAAAACTGTAGATTTCAAGATTGTAACAAGCAATTATTACTGGGTCAACTATGCACGTCCAATCTCACAATTCCACTATATCTAGGTTGCTCTCCTCTGCTAAGTTGCAATTTCAAATCCTTTCTTACTCCCTTCTAGGAAATTGCTTCCTTCTTGCTGTGACATTATTTTCAGCTCGAAGTCTTGAACCAGCTACTCACGAAATTTTGACTTTTAACTTATTATGGTGGTCTTTGTTGTCAAAATTGTTGGTTCTGTTGGTTTATTTCTCAATGGTGAAAATGCACGAGTCATCTACTTTTTTTACTTTGTGGCTTTATTATAGGTTTATTGTTTTCTTTCTACTTTATGTACCTTATGCTTTGTTCTTTTATCCTCTTCTTCTTTCATTTTTTTTTTTTTTTTTCTTCTTTTGATTGGATTAGATTTAACACATATGTCTTGGGGGCAGGGAGGATAAAAACCATTTGCACTGATTTTTTCTTTTTTTTTGCAAAATTTACAATCAGATCAGAATCTCATGTTTATGTATGTTTATTTCCCTTTGAAAATTATCTTTCCCAAATCCTTTACTTATTCATGATTGTATCATGGCAGAACAACCTGGAGGACATCTAGTCATTTTCGGTTTTCATGGGTGGAACCGTGGGGAAACTGGGGAGTGTAAGTTCTCTAATCCAAAGTCTATAATTGAAAAATATTTGATTGTCATTTGTCATCATCAGGCGCTGGTCTCACTTTTGTTGCCAAGTAATTTGTTTTTTGTATGCTTTGGGTGGAGGAAATGCATCAAAAATCCAAATTGGATTCACACAAGAGGTCTACCATTTAAATTTATTTTTGTGTTGACCTTCTATTTTGAGGAAGATGAGGAAGAACTTGGTTGTCATATATGTTTACCAGAAAAAGCTCAGGATGTGATATTTTTCAGTTTACGCATCATTATCCAATGCTTTATGCTAGCTAATTTGCTCAACATCCCCAAGACTTCATGTTGGGAACAGGGAACTGCCAGATTTGGTGCCTGTTGGAAATGAATATGAAATCGGTACTTGTTGGGAATGAATATCAAATTGTCATACTGAGATTTCTTAGTATGTATAGGGATGGATGGTAGATAAATGTCAGGATATGTGATCAAAAGGATAACATTTTCGAATTATTGTATATTCACCCGAAGTTTTATTACTGTCCCAATTATTTCTACATTTTAAATTATTTTTAAGGATTTGGATGGAAATCTGATGGCGTCTTTGCTTGCAATTACTGTTAAAAACTATTTGCAATTTTTCAAAAGTAAGGGACATGTTCATCATCTTACTGAAACTATGTAGTTGTATTTGCAAAACAGCCCAAGAAGTTGTGGCTGGAGCTCCGCCCACTGTTTTCACAGCATCATGCATACGTCTGTGGAATGAATCTGTGCCATTTTGATTAGACTAAATCTCTAACAATGTCAGTTTTCCTGTATTCATCTCGGAGCATCCTCTAATGATACTTGTTGTGGACTTAGAAATTGAAAATTTTCCTAAACAAACAGAATCAGGTCTACACACCTGAGAAAACAAACCATCTGACAATTCCATCTGAATCTGTAGGCAAACTTTAAGTTTTTGAAATGTGTGCAAGAAAATGCTAAAAAACAATAATAAAACACAAATTATTATCGAAAAGAGCTGCTAGCAAATTTAGAAACTGAGGGACCTATATTGTAACCTTGAAGGTCAGTGAAGAGAGAAAGCAAGAAGCATCATCTATGGATTCAAGATGTCTCTTAACAAAAAAACTGCCTTTGTATTCTCCGGTTGAATACCCTCAAATTGTGGTCGTAGAATGAAACTCTAACATGTGTCACTTGCATTATTGTAGATTTGTAGGCGAAAAATGTGCAACCTGTTAATCAAAAAATTAAAACAAAGAACAAGAACCATTTGTATCCTGATCATTATGGAAAATGTCAAAGTATCATGATATACTTGGAAAAGAAAGCAGTTGTCCTTCTTTTCCCTGGCTGTATTTGTCTTCAAGTAAAAAGGTTTTCTGATATATCTGAAAGGAACGCACATCTCTATAGCCAGTTCATCAGAAAGGAAACACACTGATTGAATTTCAACATTTTACATTCTATAACAACCTGATCTGCACAGCCTTCATTTATGCTTTCATATGGTCTCAATTGGATACAAGTTTTCATCTCTGTGGCTGGACATTGTGGATCGATAAAAAATCTTAACTAATGATTCGAACTTACTGGATTTTTGAAGCACAGCCTATGTGGGGGTTTGCTTGCCATCATGATTTGATTCTTTGCTTTTTTTATTACCAAAAGTTTATGCCCAAAGGATTTTGACCTTGCAGCACACTTAACCAAATAATGTTATTCACTTCAGATCTAGTTCAAATCAAATTTGTTTGTCAATTCAAACTTATACTATTCATGATAACATGTCATCACAGATAACTATGTAGAAAAATGTTTTTACTGTTAAATTATTTTGGGTCCGTAGATTATTTGTACGATTTGATATATATGTGATTTATGGTGAACCAAAAGTATTGTTTCTACCCAATTCCATTGCAGTCCAAACCCTTTCTAGATTTAACTGAGTTTATTTTTTTATGCCCGTCTTGTTCGGTCAACTGGGTGCATTTCAGCTGTACTAGAACAATTAATCTCAAAAGTAAGTATAAATTTTAAAATTTTAACAAACTACCATGCTTTTGATAAAACTGTGTCATAATCATTGCAAGAATTATCCTGTCAAACCATTTAGTGTAGAACATTAGACATGGTTATGGTAAATCTGAATTGTTTGAATTTTACCTTTTTTCCTTTTGGAGGAATGAGCTGGAGAGGTAGAAAGAGAAATAAGCATTGTGGCTAAGTAGTGCATGTGAACCAAGAACAGGAAGATGAAAATGGTGAAAGTTTCCTAGCAAGACTTTAGCATCTAGTTATTTATCCTTATGTTGTATGTATCCATTTTCAGTTTGTAAATCACAAAACAAAAAAAAAATATATCCAGTATGTGTAGGATGAAAAACCCTGTGACCACCTCCAAAAAAATGTAAACTAGATGAAGATTAACAGATGTGTTTGACTGTTGACTAATGGGATATATTTTGAATGGTGATGGTTTATGTTTATGAATGGCTTGTGCTTGTGTTATGAGCAGCTTGTGATTACGTGTATGAAGAGTTTGCGTTTGCAGTGTGGATAATTATCATGTGCATGATAGGTTGATAGCCTTTAGTTTGAACTCATTTCACCCTGTAATTCCAATGCTTGTTGTCTGCCTTTAGTTTGGACGGGTTGCTTCTTGAATGCTCAATGCTTGATGTTGGTAATTTTTTGTGATTTAGTCTGGACAGTTTGAATCAGTTTGGTTGCTGCTTGAATGTTTATGGTGGCTGATCGTATTTTTGGCTTTGGACAGGTTGTTGCTTGCATGTTCTAGATGTTTGATGCTTTAGTCTGGACAGTTTGCTCGAAACAGTTTGCAGGGAAGCAGAACAGAGCAGTGATGTATGAAGAATAGACATAGAAGTGATTGAGAACAGCAGTTTACTTTGGGCAGGGCTCAAATAGGAGAGAAGCTAGTCAGTCATGGTAGGAAAGAAGAAAGAGACTAGATGTTGTCCACTCCAAACACTCATTTTTCAGTCAAATTTTGTTATGAATTTGTTTGCATTTTCAGACAAATTTTGTAGCGAATTTGTTTAGTGATTGAAATTTTATTGTGTGATTTTTTTGAAATAATTAGATCTTGATTGTCCCAATTTGTTAATTTAATTTGAAAAAAGGGTTGAAATTGAGAATTAGCTACCAAAAAATTATTGAAGTTGAGTTTTAGCGACGAAGTTGAAGCATGAAGAAGCAATGAAATTTAGTTAGGCACCTTTAGCAACGTTTTTTTGTCTCGTTGCCAATATATTTTAGCAATGATATGTAACATCATTGCTAATGCTCTTCAACAAACGGGCCTATAGCAACGAACTGGCAACGATTATTTTTCCGTTGCTAAAGGTTAATCAGACTTTTAGCAATGAAGCGAGCTCGTTGCTAAAGGTCAATTTTCTTGTAGTGAGTACACTTACATGACCCTGATCATGTCTAGATAGGCAACAAAATGTTGTAAAGCGTGCGAAACATCAGATGGGGTAATTTTTTGCAAAAAAAATCATTAAGGAAGTGTTTTATAGAAGTAAGAATTCTGAGAGAAAATTGTAAATTTGATAGTTACGGGAGGCAATGCAGAAGGTACTAACTGATATATTCTTAAAAGAAGTTAAGTAGTAAGTTTAAAATTATTTGTTACTTTTTATATTAGCTAGGCCTTTTACTCCAATACACATGGAGTCAGCAATATGTGCGATATTTTTTAATTATAGGATACATTATATTTTTAATACATTTGGTTTTGTACAAAATAGAAAATTTTAATTATATTACAAAAATATATTATAAGAATAAATACTTATATATGAATTATTTTTTTGGTTTGGAATATAATGATGATAACGATACTGATGACGAAAATCAAAAGGCAGCTGCGTGCGTTAGGGGAATAGCCGTGGAAAACCCTAGCGAGCGCAAACTGGCCCACCGACTTTCAGCCCATGACCGTCGATAGGCCAGCCCAAGGCTGAGATTTCTCCCCAGTGCTGCAGCCCGCAGGCCGACACAGTCCAGCGTTTCTTCTCCCACCCCAGCATCCTACGCGGTGGTACCCGTTTCCCTCTACCTCTTCCTCCGATTCTCTGTTTCCTCATCCCCCTTCTAGCCCTATTCTCTCTTCCCCGAGCTTCCCCCATTCTCATTAGTCTTCATCGACGGTACTATGATCGCAGCAAGGTAACGTAGGCTTGCGGGGATGGTGTTTTCTAGATGCGATCTCTCTCTCTTTCAATCTAACGAATTTAGTGGAAGTGAAGGGACTGCTGAAAATTGCTAATTGACCGAAACTGTTGGTTACTTGGCAACCCTAGAATCTCTCTTAGGATTTAGGAAGTGCATTGCTCAGGATCAATTTCTAGAACCTGCTTAATTCCTAGGATTTACATTTTTTAAAATTTCGAATCCGCTTTTTATTTTGATTATTTTCTATTTGAGTTTTGTTGGTAATTGCAAGTCGTTGATAATTGTTGGCAACCAGGAAATTTTTAGAAGTTTTGGCAATTAGATCCTTTAGGATAGGTGAGCATGATTAATTAAATGTTCAAATTAACCGAGTTAAATTTTTTTTCTTGATCTTTTGTTCCTTTCCAATGAACTAATTAGTTTTCATTTAAATGCTTTCAATTCAGATATATCATAATGTCAAATATATATATATATATATCATTGTAAATCTCTTGTTATTTGTGGTATTATCATGCTTTGCAGCTTGGTACGTTGTCTATAGTTTTCTTATTGATAAGTCACTTTTAATTTGTGGCATTATCTATAATTTTCTGTGCAGATTGGATATTTGCCATGCATAAATTGAAAGTGTACGAAATCATGACATTTCAATGTGCAAAGTTGGTGACTTGTCTAAGTACAATTCCTGTACTATTTGCTTCTTCTGTGCTGCCAAAATTTGAGTAGAATGCCTTGAAAATATGGTAAACCAGCCAGCATCTTATTCACTTTCTGAGATGCACTATTTATCGCTGGGTAAGGTGGTTTAGTACCTGCTGGCATGCCTTTGTAGTAAACTAGATTTCTTAAAATGCTAGGCCTTGTCATCCATGAGATGAGTTATATATATATCATTGTAAATCTCTTGTTATTTGTGGTATTATCATGCTTTGCAGCTTGGTACGTTGTCTATAGTTTTCTTATTGATAAGTCACTTTTAATTTGTGGCATTATCTATAATTTTCTGTGCAGATTGGATATTTGCCATGCATAAATTGAAAGTGTACGAAATCATGACATTTCAATGTGCAAAGTTGGTGACTTGTCTAAGTACAATTCCTGTACTATTTGCTTCTTCTGTGCTGCCAAAATTTGAGTAGAATGCCTTGAAAATATGGTAAACCAGCCAGCATCTTATTCACTTTCTGAGATGCACTATTTATCGCTGGGTAAGGTGGTTTAGTACCTGCTGGCATGCCTTTGTAGTAAACTAGATTTCTTAAAATGCTAGGCCTTGTCATCCATGAGATGAGTTATATATATATCATTGTAAATCTCTTGTTATTTGTGGTATTATCATGCTTTGCAGCTTGGTACGTTGTCTATAGTTTTCTTATTGATAAGTCACTTTTAATTTGTGGCATTATCTATAATTTTCTGTGCAGATTGGATATTTGCCATGCATAAATTGAAAGTGTACGAAATCATGACATTTCAATGTGCAAAGTTGGTGACTTGTCTAAGTACAATTCCTGTACTATTTGCTTCTTCTGTGCTGCCAAAATTTGAGTAGAATGCCTTGAAAATATGGTAAACCAGCCAGCATCTTATTCACTTTCTGAGATGCACTATTTATCGCTGGGTAAGGTGGTTTAGTACCTGCTGGCATGCCTTTGTAGTAAACTAGATTTCTTAAAATGCTAGGCCTTGTCATCCATGAGATGAGTTATATATATATCATTGTAAATCTCTTGTTATTTGTGGTATTATCATGCTTTGCAGCTTGGTACGTTGTCTATAGTTTTCTTATTGATAAGTCACTTTTAATTTGTGGCATTATCTATAATTTTCTGTGCAGATTGGATATTTGCCATGCATAAATTGAAAGTGTACGAAATCATGACATTTCAATGTGCAAAGTTGGTGACTTGTCTAAGTACAATTCCTGAACTATTTGCTTCTTCTGTGCTGCCAAAATTTGAGTAGAATGCCTTGAAAATATGGTAAACCAGCCAGCATCTTATTCACTTTCTGAGATGCACTATTTATCGCTGGGTAAGGTGGTTTAGTACCTGCTGGCATGCCTTTGTAGTAAACTAGATTGCTTAAAATGCTAGGCCTTGTCATCCATGAGATGAGTTATTTGGATGAAACAAGAGAAGTTATTGGAAGATTAATTCAGGTTTGCTTTGTCTGCATTATTTTCTCCATGCTGTTCTTGACTTTCTCTGATTAAAATCAAGTTGGAATCTGAGTTACCTGTTTTTTTAATATAGGTAGTCTGATTTGGAAATACAGTATGGTCTGTAGGTTTTTCCTTGTGTTTATATCTAGCATTGGTTAAGAGTAAAATGCTTGTATTGAACCCATATAGAAGAAGGTTCAAGTGCATCTTTGATTATTGGTTTTTACCTCTGGTTTCCAGGAAGAAATGTAACATAGATTTACATTGACATTTGATATTGTTTGATTTAACTTTTTTTTTTTTTTTTGTTATGCTTTCAGATTGCTAGTAGAGTCATTGCTGATGTATTCTTCCAAGAAGTTTGAATCTACCTTATCAGATTGCATGTTAATTTATACATCCGTAGTGACAAGTTGTAAGGATCAGCTGCAGGGAATGGTTTTTGCTGTTGGTTGCATTGAATCACCTGACTCACTCCCCAATAGGTAATGCTAATACAAATTATATTTTAAAAATATAAAAAGTTTGGTAAAACAAAAAAACGCCAAAAGCATTGCAGATGACTTGCTTATGAAAACAGGTAAAACACTTAAAAAAAAAATACAAATAGACCCTTGAAGTGGAAGGACTCCCCACTCATCTGACCTCTCCCCTTAGCTTCCAGATGTTCTCCCTGACGCTTCAGCATCAGTGACATAGCCAGTAAAAAAAAAAAAAAAAAAGATCCTTTTTTTTTGTTCATTCATGTGATTACTGCATCATACCAAGTGTTTCTGCTTTTGTCAAACCATTAATGCATGGAATCCAAAGCCTCCCTTTATGTTACCTGGAGTTCCATTATAAATCATTTTTATGCTTGAAATCCTGTGACCATCTTCTATGTGCTTGCTATTTGTAGAAATTGTGGAAAGCTGCTCATCTTCCTGAAGTCTGTACCTGATGGAGTTGAAGCGGAGTCTGTTGTGGTGTAGCCCTTTTGCTTTTAGAAACCCCTTTACTGCTTCAAATTGTGAATTTGGTTTTTGCTGTTTGAGTGTGTGGTTGTAATTCATGCCATTCAATCATGAAAGTTGTGGAATGCTACTGCGCTGTATGTGCGCATGTAGATTTTTTGATGGTTCAAAGATATACATTAGCCGAATCCATACTTTTCAACCCATTAAGTGCAGGAAGTGCATCAAACCATTGAAGAAAAGGATGGTTAGCATAGCTAAAAATTGTGAGAAAAGGATAGATAAAGAACCTACTGTTTATATGAGGAATAAGATTGAAGACATATCGAAGGTTTTGAGGTACTGCACATGGGATTTAGCTCAAGAAAGGCTAGACAACCTCCAGATAAGATGGGATTCTTATACAATCAACCAGGTGCTGAAAACCCACCCTCCGATGGAAAAGGCTTGGCTGTTTTTCAATTGGGCTTCCCACATTGAAGGATTTAAGCATGACCAATTCACATATACAACAATGCTTGACATCTTTGGGGAAGCAGGGAGGATTGAGTCAATGAAATTTGTTTTCCAACAGATGCAAGAGAAAGGGATAAAGATAGATGCAGTTACATACACATCACTCATGCATTGGCTTTCAAAGGATGGAGATGTTGAGGCATCTTGTAAGATGTGGGAAGAGATGAAATCTAAAGGCTTCTCCCCAACCGTTGTATCATACACTGCCTTTATGAAGGTCCTTTTTGATAATAAAAGGCCAAAAGAGGCTGCTCAGGTTTATATGGAGATGCTTGAGTTAAGAATTTCACCGAATTGCCGCACTTATACCATTTTGATTGAGTATCTGGCTGGTTCTGGTGAGTGAAGTTATTCATGCTTTTCTTTTTAAACAAATTTTAATTTTATCCAATCTACTTGTATGACATTTCAGGAGAACTATTGATTGAGAGAAGTTATTCATGCTTTTCTTTAAAAAAAAAAAATTTTAATTTTGTCTAATCTACTTGTATGACATTTCAGGAGAACTATTGATTTTGGTTCTATTTGTGCTCTTGATCTTCTTATCATGTGCCATGAGTTGGATTTTTATCTGCACGTCTATTGCGTTTTTCATTCATCTGCATTTGTAGAATTCAAGCGTTGGTATGATTTTCTGCAACCATCAACACTGGGCTGACTGTTGATTGGTTGCTCTCCCCTGATCAGGAATTTAGCCTTGCAAGATGCTGCTTCTGGCTAGTTGCTCTCACATAATAAGGAATTTAGACTTGCAGGATGCTGTTGACGGTCTTCTTGTCAGCTTTCAGTCCTGTGCGATACTGGCATTTGCTAGTTCTGAATTCAAAGTGAGGCAGGGCTCTTTCTCATTGTTTGGGGGAAAGACAATTTATCTGCCTCCAAAAACCTGTTAAAAATGTATCCATATGTGTCCAAATATTCAACTGAAAACACGTCATACCTGCAAAAATACCAGCTTTTTAGCTACATATAGTTTTGTAAAAGGGAATTCAAAATTCAAAAAATCAGTTAGTCATGATTGCAGTAAATAAAAATTCAAATAATGTCTCTGAATCGATTTTGCTAAAGCCCACATTCTGTCATCATGGAACCAACTAGCGCTAAGCTACGCCTTGCAAAGAAACCATCATCCTGGTATTGGAAGTATTCACGAGCTCCTATTCCAGTTTCAGAGTTCGTGTGGTAGACACCAATAGCATATGTTGATTGGCCCAAGGTTTAGATATTAGCATAAACAGTTTTTTTAGATTAAAGACTCTGCAAGTTAGGAACATCGACAATAATGAATAATTCTGTTCAAGAAGGGAAAATGTGCGATTTTGATGGTTGTTTATATGAATAATGACTTCCATTTCCTTTATGGATTGGCTGCAGGCAAATTCAACGAATCACTTGAAATTTTTTGCAAAATGCAGCAAGCAGGAATTCAACCAGATAAGGCCTTATGCAACATATTCATCCAAAAATGTTCAGCAGCAGGACAGATGTATGCAATGGATCAAACCCTTAGGTACATGAAAGAGAATCGCCTTGTCCTTCGCCATCCGATATATGTGGAAGCTCTGCATGCTTTAAAAGCAGTTGGGAAGAGTGATAATCTCCTCCGACAAGTCAATCCCCATCTTGCATCTGTAGATATTGATGGGGGAAAATGTCAAGCTGATTCTGCAGGTTTCCATACTCAAGAGGACATTGATAGAGGCATCATTCTAAATCTTTTGAGGCGGCAGAATTTCATTGCAATCGAAATCATGCTTGCTGAACTGGTTTCTAAGGGCATTGTTTTAGATTTCAACCTCATCTCTGACATCATCCAAGCAAACTGTAGATATTACAGATCTTCCAGTGCTCTAATGGCATACGAGTATGCCATTACTGTGGGCATCCATCTTGACAGTGATGCATACGTTTCTCTTGTAGGTCTTTTCACCAGAATTAATTCATTTCAGAAGGTCCTGGAGATTGTCAATGACATGGCTATAACAGGGATGACACTTGGGACATATCTATCTTCCGTCTTGATATACAAGCTTGGTTGTGCCAAAATGCCTGCATCTGCTGCAAAGATCTTTGATTCCTTTCCCAGTGAGCAGAATACTACCACTTATACAGCTTTGGTAGCTGCATACATACAATCACAAGAAATTGATAAAGGCCTTGAAGTCTTTATAGATATGGAAAGGATGGGAATCCATCCTGCCTCTAGTACTTACAGAGTTCTGATAGTTGGTCTTGAAAAGTTTGGCAGAGGTGATGAAGCAGATGTGTACAGGAAGAAACAGAAGAGCTTATGGCATCATTACTGTAGTCCAGACAACATTTCTTTGGAAGAAAAGCTATCTGATCTTCTTTTTGGTAGGGGCCAGTCTCTATGAGTTACACAACAATACAAGCAAGTGTCACAGTGATCATTAAATGGCCTATCAAAGAGCCATGTGTTCGTGCATGGATTCTTGCCAGAAGTACATCTGCTGTTTGCCCATGTATTTGACTGTATCTGGCAAGGTATGTTTCTTATGTGCTGTTTTTGTAGTTATACGGCAATCACGCAAGAGTATATCATCAAACAAGCATGGATTATTTGATTTTCTAGAAGCGATTAATATAGGGAAAATCCAAGGACTACGATAATTCAGATCTAGATGCATTGACCTAGGGCCAACCAGTCATATAAACCACGTTATTTGTCACACTGCTGATTTGGTTATATGAAAGTGTCATTTTCTCATATTGCTTGTCTGACTTGATAGGAAATATCATTTTTCTTAGGTTGCTTATCCATTCACTTAATCCAAAATCAGAGTAGAAGTTGAAGAGTAAAAATTGGAAAATTTCCCAGGTTATGTGGTTCATTCTAAATTTTGTGATGTGGCGTTGTCGGGCCTCCTGCAACATCTTGAGAATGGGCAGCCGCAGCCTTCTGCCGAACTATGTATATGTCTAATCCTTTTGCTCTGTTTAATGCAAATATACGTGTCGAATAAGTAATATATGATGAGTTAAGTATTTTTCTCACGAGATAGTAACAGAAGTAGTACTACCTTAAATTCAAATTGTCTTAACTGGATATCAAATTAAACGAAGATTGCATTAAATGAATTGAACTTAAGCTTAACAACTAAAGTCGCAATATGACTAAGGATGGGACTGTAGTGGGTTAAGATTTCCTTGGGATGATTTTAATGGATGAGAGTATTAATTCCTTGGCTCATAGTTATGTTAATTTAGTTTCTTTTTAAGTTAATTGTGTAGAGATTATGTACCTCTTTTAATATATACAAACCTAATCTTGTTTAGTTAATTATTATGATCCCATGCTACTAAGTAAACAAAGTTGGTAACTATGTATCCTAATTAAGATTACACAAGATTAATAGATATATCTCTACCATATTAACATCTAACGAGCTGGAAAACCTGTGCTTATATATGGATCTTATCTAAATCTCACTTTTTCAAGCATAAATCTGGATATTAAATCAATTTACAAGGGTAATTACATGCAACATAAGTTATAGCATAACTATATCTTCATTCAAGCACAAGGAAACTAAAATAACATAGTCTATCATATCAATTCATCAATATCTCCCACCATAGGGAAATTTAACTTAAAAATATGATTTCAAATCCCATCAAAATCAAATTTACAAACATCCCAAGTGAGGAGAATAACAAAAATAAGAAGAGATGAAACTCTATGGATTTGCAGTGAACAACTTGATTTCCGCTTTTATCTCATTGTCTTGAAACTCTTGTTTTTCTTCTCTTTTCTTCATAGCCACAAGCTCTTTATGTTCTATTTTACAAACTCTAAAAGATGTATTTATATTCCCTTGCATTTGGACGTCAACATGTGTGAAGATTTCACACATGTGGAGTTGACGTTGAGGTGTTAGTCTTGCTGGAATTGTCTAGAAGCTATTGTTTTGGAGAATTCTACTGTATTGGTGCCTAAGGCCGGTGCGCCACTTTGTGAAGCCAAGGCGCTAGTCTTTATATCTCCAATATTGATGTATACTTACAATGCAACTTTTTTTCAATCACTTTGGCATTAAGTCTATGATTTAGTTATCATCGTTTCTTGCAACAAAAGATAAGTAAATATTAACTTAAATGATCTAATACAATTACAACAACTTAAAATGATATGATTTATATTGAATTCAACTAAAATGTACGAAGGATGCACGCCAGGCATGAAATGCAGAAATAATATAAATTAATGCAAATTCCATGCAAATTTACATGATTTTCTTAAATTAGCATTCAAAATGAATGCAAAATGAGCCTTGGTAACTCTATTTTTTATGGACTTATCACTCCTCCAAATTTAAACATTGCTAGTCCTCGAGTAACGCATAAAATAAGAATGGAACTAACACATGTAAAATCAAGCTTACTTTTAATCATTTGCAATACAATCATATTTCTCTACTTGGCAATGCGAAAAACAATAATATGTTGAAATAACTCATGAAAGCTTGTTAAAATTGAAGTGAAGTTATGCATTTTTAATCAAAAGTCAAGCTACATGCAAATGTGATTTGTAAATAGTGAAAAGTTATAGTTCAACCTTGTTAACTATTCTCCTGATTAAAAAGTCTTTCTAGGACGTGTGTAATATAAACGAATGTGTTCAAAGTAAATCTATTATCTCAAGTAGACGTAACATTCATCAATCTAATCTACATTTCTTAAACTTACAAAAATTGTACAATTAGTTCTTCCAAGTTTATTATTATAACTTTTCTCACCATATTTCAAGGTATTCGAAGAGTTTTTTTTTCTTTTTTGGCTTCCTTCACTATATTTCTAGGTATTTGCAGAGTTTTTTTATGAAGCGCTATTACTGTGGCTTTCCATTACTTTTTGATGCGAACATTGACATTTGTAGATGCTAAGTCCCGTTTACTTAACTCAAGTTAGCCACCTCTTTCATTACGAAATCCTATTAGAGATAATATATATATAATATAGTATGTACATACATTATTTGACCCTAAGTCTCAAGTAAAATAGATAAATCACACTATAAATCATCGAAAAAACGTATTTTCTTTATAGCATAAGGCTGACAATAACATATATATAAAGGCTTAAAAATTGGGAATAAAGATTATAATATATATGACATTCGAGCACAGTTAGGTGCAAGCATTTATAATACACAAAAATTTGCCTTGATCATCTTAATTGAACACATTAGCAAGAATATGAACTAGAAAACTCAACTACTTAATGAATTATATCATTCCATGTCACTTGAACCTACCCGTCGGGTCGGTTCGGTTCCGCGGATGAAATACCCATTCAAATTCGGGTAGGGGTCGGTTCCGGTGCTGGGTACCTGAAACCGACCCGGATTTCATATATTATATATATATATATATACCTATAATCCAGGTCCAGCCCTAATTCCTAAATCTCATCCCTCCCGTCTCACATTCCGATTTCGTTTCCCCTCTGCGGCAGCGCGACTGTGCGGCCTCCGCCCTCCAGTGCTCCTCTCTCTCTCTCTCTCTCGGAAGGATAAAATCTGGTGGTGAGTTCCATCTTCTACAACTTCAAGAGATCAAATGTAAGATATCTCGAGGGCTGCACTGCCCCATCATACGATCGGAACTAGCTCCATGCGACTGTTGTGGAGCTATACTAATCAGAGGGTGCAAAAATTAATTACTCCACTGTGCAGAATTGGTATGCTGGCAATGAGGAAGGGAAGGGCGGAATTTACAACTTCGTGACGAAGAGAGGTTTGTGCGATGGGGCACGATCGAAAATCTCTTGGACTCAGGTTGAGACTGGGTCTGCGATCACGTGGAAGTATCCGAGTGTGGTTTTGAAGGGGGATGATACGGTTGGGGAGTTTCATTCAGTGGCACTGATGAATAATTATCAGCAGGCGGATACAGGGATGAAGATGATACGTGTAGGGAAGAACACGCGAAGTAGGATTGTTTCAAAGGGCATTTCAGCAGGAAATTCAAGGAATTGTTATAGGGGCCTTGTACAGGTGCAACCTGGGGCTGAAAATGCGAGGAATTTCTCTTAATGTGATTCAATGCTAATTGGGGACAATGCAGCTGCTAACACATATCCCTATATCTAGGTACTTTTGTTTGTCAGCGTTATTCTTGCCTTATTTGGGGTTTGTGTTCATTGTGCTGCTTGGTTTTGTTTAAAATTCATGGTTTCGCTTAATACTTCAGGCAACGAGAAGAGCTCATAGGTGTTTTGTGGCATTTAGCCTCTGTTTGGCCTGGCTACTTTTTTGCCGCAAAAGTTCAACACGCAGCTCGTTTGAAAAAGACGCTAAGAATTCTGGCTTCCCCGCAAAAGCTACGATCCGAGCTTTTAGGTGTAAAAAATGCTGCTTAAAACTAGACCAAACACCTATTGTATGCTGTGTAGCGACATATGCAACTTATTAGCCAAACAGGCCCTTGGTGAAATATGAGAAGGGCGAAAAAGTTGAACGGGCATTAGCAAAACTAGGCCCTGCAAGACTTGGTCAAAGGTATTTTAGCTCTCTTTGTGTATAATGTTAAGACAATAGAATGATGTTCCTAATTTTGCTTTGCCATTTATGTATAAATGAAATTAGGATTACAGTTTCTATCTGCACATTAACTGACAGTTTATCCTGAGATGCATCCTAGTGTCTATTTCACATTGGTGAAGAATAAATACATGCATGATTGCATTCTACTAATACCCATTCTTCTGTTCATGCCTGCACATGCCAATGTGGGCTGTCTATTATTATAGAATATAGATTACAGGTTTGATGTGAAGGATTTTGGGATTTATTCATGGTAACTTAATAGAACAGAATTATGATGGGAGCAGTAAGTTCATTTGTTTTCTGTTGGTTTTTCCATTGAAGTCAGTCCTGTTCAGAATTATTTCTTGCTTTGTTCTTACCCTAGCTGTCTCAAGTTACTTCTAGGCTGATAATTATGATAACTTCAAGGCCTTCACACAATGAACAAAACTGTGATCTTTTGTCATGTGGTAGCTTCTGCATTTTACTAGTCTATGTACGTTTTCTGTTGTAGGGACGTCTTTTTGTGCGGCTTCTGGGGTTTTATATTGGTGAACACCTTGCGTCTTCTTGAATGTATGACTTCTTTAGGAACCGATTCGGAACCGAACCAGAACCGACCCGCTCTTGAGAAAATTGGGTAAGGTAGGCTCCGGACCGACCCGATCTAAAATAGAGTAGGGTAGAGATTTTTGAAAAATGGTAAGGGTAGGTTCCACCCATACTCGGACCTACCCGACCCAAGTTGCACCCCTAGTTAGAGCTCAATCAAATGCAATATTATGGATTAAAATTTTTTAATTTTTCATGAATTTGATTTCAATTTAACGTTTTCTTAAATATTGCAAGATAAATCGCAACAAATAAATTATTACATGCAAGATTTTAAATATAATGCAACCTAAAATGTATATATAATTAATATGATTATTTAAATGAATACATGAATAAAAATAAAACAGAACAAAGCATCTCCTTCAAACTTCGAGGAATGCATTGCCTTCAATGCATAAAAACTAAAGAAAAATAAAAAAGACAATAATATGGAAATACAAATATGATAAACAATTGAAAAGAAAAGCAAGAAAAAGAAAAAGACGGGTGACTCCTCTAATAATTTTGATGGGATAACCGCTCCTCATCCTCTTCTTTATTGCCTTCTCTGGCCTCTAGTTCGGGTGTTGGCTTGTTGAAGCATTCACGGAACTGGGGTGACGTCGATGGGAAGTGTAGCGTTGAGTTCGTATTCAAGCCTATCTTGGGTGATCCCTTGCAAAAAAAATTTCCGTCGCTCGTGTCGCCTCATAAGAGAAACACGAATGAGCAGCTACCAAGTTCATTGATGCAGTGAGTCCTCTGGCAGGAAGTGTTTGTCCAAAGGCAGCTAAGCACAACGTCCAACCATTCAATGCACTAATTCAACCATACAAAGCTCCAATGTATGAAGAAGTTTCAATTTCTTTTCAATGTAGTTCAACGATCTTCTCAATATGCAATTCCAATCTTCCACAATAAATTATCAACACTTCTTGAATCATGACAACTTCACAAATTCAATCAACTCCAGCCCATTTAGCACTTGGATAAACCAATATTCAACACCATTAACCATTTCACTTTTCAGTCCATATAATAACAAACACACACAAGCTTACACTTTCTCAATTCACTTGAAGTAAATCTCAATCAAGGCAACACTTATTCATGCTTTCAATAACGTTGAAATAGTGTATAAGTGGTTACCAACGAAGATCCCAAACCATGTTGAAGCCAAGTTGCTAAAGCTGTCACACCTGCTCAAAGTCGCCTCACCTTCAACTAGTGCCCTGACACCAGTATAGCTACCTAAAAATGGATGGCTGGAATAGGGGAAGAAGGAAGAGGGAAAAGAGAAGGAAAGATAGGAGGAAGATACAAAGATGGTATGGGTAAATTAAGAAATGAGAGAAGTAGATAATGAAAGGATGAAATGTGGAATGAAATGGGAGAAGAGAGAATGGAAAATGGAAGGAAGAAAATGGGAAGAAGTGGAGGAATTAAGTTGGGTTTGATTAGGGTGGAGTTAGGTTTGAGAAGAAGAAAGAGAAAAAAAGAGGGAAAGAAAGGAATGGGAAGGGGTGGGTTTAGGCTTTAGGGTTCTTTTTAAGAGTTTTTTTTTTTAGTTCAGCATCGGGGTGCCGTTTGGTGGGGTCGTGGCACTGGTGCAGCTATCTTCGACTCTCTACTCTTCTTTTTTTATATATATAAATAAAGGGGTGGTGCTGGGGCGCCATTTGGTGGAGTCATGGTGCGAGTCTTGCTAGTTGCTAAATTTCTTTTCAATTCTTGAGTTGATTTTGGTGCTAGGGCTCCATTAGTTAATTCCAGAGCCTCCATAATTCTGTCTTGTGTTGCCTTGAACAATGATTAACAGCTTGCAACTTACATTTCATCAATTAACCACTTAAAAGAGGATTGAATTTCAACAATGATCGTGATAGAGCTAATCTCCATTGCTTGAGCCTGTCCTTCCATGATTTACTATTTCATCAATTCACAACTCCATCTTGAATTGAATTTCACTTATTTGAGCATGCTGATCTTGAATTGGAAAATTTTGATGAGTAGATGACCTTGACGATTCTTCAGCTAGTGCAAATATTGCAAATGGGGGAATCATAATTGTCTGTCGAATTGCCAAATCCACCTATAGACTTCTTTTGCTACATACATTATTCTCAAGCTCCTCTTTTTAAGACCCCAAACATGGGTTTGTAGCTGCTCTGCTTGCATCAAAAATAGAGAAGAGAATGATTGTTGATAAATTTTGATTCCTGAAATCATGTTGAGCTGTAACTTCTAAGATCACAATGCATATGTTCAAAGAGAATTAACCAACTAAAGTATCACATTCTCTTTTGTGTGAAAGCTTTCAAAAGTAGTGATCTTTCTCAAGTTTCTATACTTCAAAACACAAATAATTGATCTTTAAATCATGTCTTCAATCAAAAAGAAAAAAGTATAATGAGTTGTCTCCCATTCAGCACTGAGTTTAATCGTCAATCCGACATTCCGTCTTAAAATGAATTTGCTAACATAATGGCCTCCTTGTTTCGGGTCAAATCTTCATCCATATAGTGCTTCAACCTCCATCCCCTAATAACAAATCTTTTATTTGATTTTTCATTAAAAACTTCCACTACACCACGAGCCGTTTTTCTCAATACAACAAAAGGACCCAACCAACGCGACTTTAGTTTTTCTGGGAATAATTTTAATCTTGAATTGAACAACAAAACTTTTTGACTCTGCTTAAAGGGCCTTGGCAAGTCTTGTTATTATGTCATCTCTTCAATCTTTCTATATAAACCTTGGCATTTTCATAAGCCAGCAACCGAAACTCATCGAGTTCATTTAATTGCAATAACCGACGCTCACTTGCTTGTTGCATATTAAGATTTAGATTCTTAATTGTCCAATAAGCGTCATGCTCTAGCTCAAGAGGCAAATGTCATGCCTTACCATAGACCAACTAATAAGGCAACATTCGAAGTTGCATCTTGTAAGTGGTACGATACACCCATAAACCATAATCAAGTTTGATAGACCAATCTTTGTGAGACGGTCTAACAATCTTCTTGACAATTTGTTTTAATTCTTGATTGGCAAGCTCAAACTACCCATTAGCTTGAGGATGATAAACAGTAGTGCTCAGTAACGCACTCCATATGTCATAAATTGTCGGTTGCAAAAATGAGATCCTCATAACTAATAATCACCCAAGGTGTGCCAAAGCGAGTGAATTTTTTTTTTTTTTTTTTGAGAAATGTGAGAACTACCTTGGCATCACATGTCAGGGCGAGAACCACTCAACTCATCTAGAAATATAATCAATGGAGACCAATATATATTGATTTCCAAAATAACAAATGAAAAGTCCCATAAAGTCAATGCCTCATATATCGAATAATTCCATTTCAATGATATTAGTTACAACCATCTTGTGCTGTTTTGAGATATTACCGGTATGTTGGCATCAATTGCAACACTTGAAATAAAAGTGAGCATCCTTGAACGGGGTGGGCCAATAAAACCCTTATTAAAGTACCTTAGTGGCAGTCTTATTGCCTAAAAATGACCCCCTTAAGGCAACGAATGGTAGCTCCGCAAGATTTGCGCTATCTCATTCTCCGAAACACATCTTCTATATAACTTATGTGGGCATTGTTTGAATAAATATGACTCGTCCTAGAAGTAGAATAGAACGTCATGTAACAAATTTTTATTTTGACGAGAATTGAAGTCCGGAGGCATAATCTGCTAACAATATAATTGACGTAATCTGCATATAATGGAATAATGCTATGAGATATAGAGAACTGTTGCTCGTCGGGAAATACTTTTTTGATATTCTCTGCATTTTGAAAATATCGATTACTTTTAACATGAGAGAGATGATTAGCCACTTGATTTTCTACTCCCTTCTGATTTTTGATTTCGAGATTGAACTCTTGTTACGATAAAACCTAACGGATCAAGTGGGATTTTGCATCTTTCTTCTTAATCAATTATTTGATGATTGAATGGTCGATATATACAATCACCTTGGTCTTGATCAAGTAAGCTCTGAATTTGTCAAATGCAAAAAAAAAAAATCGTAAGCAATTTTTTGTTGTGGTGTAATTGAGTAGGGTCTTGCTAGCATAATAAATAGAATGAAAGACCTTATCATGATGTTGACCAAGAACTGCACCAACTGCAAAATCACTGATGCCACTCCAATTCAGTGTAATAATAACTGATATTATAGTGAGTCATCTCCTTAACTCTTAAAATACTTACGTGTATGACTCATCAAAGTTAAAGGGTACATCCTTTTTAAGCAAATTGCATAGTGGCTTGGCGATTTTTGAAAAATCCTTGATGAAACGCAAATAAAAGCCAGCATGGCCTAAGAAACTACAAATGCCTTTGACTAATATAGAAGGAGGAAGCTTCTTAATTATCTCAATCTTTGTCTTGTCAACCTCAATGCCCTATTTAGAAACTTGATGCCCAAGCACAATGCCCTCTCGCACTATAAAATGATATTTTTTTATTTCAAAAATAGGTTAGTATTCCCACAACGCTACAGAACCATAGATAGAATGGAGAGACACTCATCATAGGAGTTCCCAAACACTGAAAAATAGTTTATAAATATCTCCAATAAATCTTTGACCATAATAGTGAAAATGCCCATCATATAATGTTGTAATGTAGCAGGTGCATTGCAAAAGCTGAATGGCATCCGATTGAAAGCGAATGTTCCATAGGGGCAAGTGAAAGTAGTCTTCTTTTGGTCCTCCGGTGCAAATAGAGTTATCAACGCTCATTTTGCACTCATTTGGGATGCTAGTTTAAAAGAAACCTGTGAATTTATATGGTTTTTGCATCAGTTTTTATTATTTGTATAATTCTTACATCTTATGTGGTTTTTATGCATTTTTGGTTGCATCTAGTCTAAATTCATCTCGTGCAATTTCAAGTTAAAAGATGATGGAATGAGAAAAATCACTTCAAGTTGTCAAAAGTGCAATGTTGTCTGTAGCATGCCCGTGGCCGCGGCCGCCAGTCCACCGCCTCTCCAGACAATTCTAGAAAGCAAATTCGACAAGCTTCAAGAGAGTTGGAGCTCTAGCGCTAACCCTACTTGTGTGCCATTTTTGCACGTGTCGACTTCCAAATGCAATGGGGTATAAATATATCTCTTAAGGTTTACTAAATATATCAAGGTCTCGTGGCTGCTGTAGGAAGAGGAGAAAAAAAGAGCTTCAAGAAAGATCAAGAGAAGACAAAGTTATTTATTGCAAATCTTTTGAGTTTCATCTCTTCTTCTTCTTCTTCTTCTTTTTCTTCTTATTTTTATTATTCTCTTCCCTTGAGATGATTGTAAACTTCATATTGAAGGGATTTGATATCATATTTATAGGCTGAATCTCCTAGTGGTGGGAGATATGGATGATTTGAACTCATATTTATGTTATTTGGTTTCCTTGTGCTTGGAATAATAATATAGTTATGTTGTGACTTTTGTTGCTTGAGATTACTCTCATATATCATGCTTAATATGTTTACAAGCTTTGCAACATTGTAGATTGATTGAATATTCATATTCGTCCTTAGAAAATTGATATTTGAATGAGATCCATATGTAAGGCATAAGTTTTTCAATTATTGTGTAAGTTTGATGTTACCCTATGTAATCTTACTTAAGTTATTTAGTTATCAATCTTATTTCACTTGTTTGCATAGAAATATATCAATATATTGAAGTAAGATTAGGTTACATACATTGGAAGATATATATAAATATATAAATATATATACCTAGGTTAGTAATTCCCTACACAACTAATTAGAATGGAACCAAATTAATATAGTTGGGAGTCAATGATTCCCAATTTACCATCCACCTTGATTAAACTGAAGAATCCTAACATGTTGCTACT
This sequence comes from Annona cherimola, assembly GCA_030490835.1. Taxonomy (NCBI): domain Eukaryota; kingdom Viridiplantae; phylum Streptophyta; class Magnoliopsida; order Magnoliales; family Annonaceae; genus Annona; species Annona cherimola. The sequence continues at coordinate 40,794,082 of CM059977.1, read as the reverse complement.
CAACCACTAGCCATTTAATCATTTAAGTTCTTGGTTTAATTTTTAATTACTTCAATATCAATTTCATTTAATTTCTTAACAGATGAGACATTGGAATTTTAGGACCGCTACGCTTAAACACAATCCTCGTGGGAATGATACTCTATTCAGTCTTTATTACTTAAGCAACACGTAAACTTGCATTAAAATGAACATTTAATTAGATATATACACAGCTTATTATGACAAGTGAAAGTAGTCTTCTCTTGGTCCTCTGGTGTAATCATAATCTGGTGATGGCCTAAATAATCATCGAGAAAACAATAGAATTCCTGACATGCGAACCTATTAAGCATTTGATCAATGAATGATAGCGTAAATGATCCTTCCTCATTGCTTTATTTAGCTTATGGTAGTTCAAACAAACTCTCTAGCCTGTAATAGTCTGAGTTGGAATTAATTCATTATTTTTATTTGCGACCACTGTCATACCACCTTTTTTTGGAACACACTACATTTGACTAACCCATGAGCTGTTAAAGATGGGATAAATGACTCCTGCATTGAGCCACTTGATTATCTCCTTCTTAACTACTTTCTTCATAATAGGATTTAGACGTCTTTATGCTTCAGTTAATGGTCTATAATTCCCTTCGAGTATAATTTTGTACATGCAAAATGCGGGGCTAATGTCACATATGTTAGCGATAATCCGCCCTATGACTCTTTTATACTCCTAAAGCACTCTTAGTAATTTTCCTTCTTAAAAAGAATCCAATGCAACTGAAATAACGACAAAAGTAATGATTCTTCACTGAGATAAGCATATCTCAAGTGAGATGGCAGAGGCTTATGTTCTAGCACCGGCGGCTCCTCAATTAATGGCTTCAATTGCTTAAATGGCTCTGGCTTGAGCTCAAAAGACTCATACTTTTGCGGATAGCGTGTAATGGTTGGTGATTACTGCAAGTAGGATACCATTTTAGCAGTTTCTTCATCAAACTCATTAGCGCTACCAACCAATGATGCTTCCAGTATATCTATATGTAAATTATGCTAAAATTCAGCTTGAATTGTTGAATCTACCGCATCAATCATTGAATGTTCTTCATAATCACCCAGAAATTGCATCGCCTCAAACACGCTAAATGTAACTCTTTCATCTTATACTTACATTATGAGCTCTCTAGCTTGTACATCAATAATTGTAGTACCTATAGCCAGAAATGGTTGACCCAATATAATTGGAACATCTTGATCTTCTTCATAGTCCATAATAATGAAATATGAAATTTTCAACTTTGACTAGAACATCCTTGATTATTCCTTCTGCAAACATGATAGATCGATCTACTAGCTGAGTCTGACTGTAGTGGGCCTTACCTCGCCAATGCCAAACTTTCTAAAAATTGGCTTTGACATTAGATTTTTGTTAGCTCCAAGATGAACTAGAGCTCTACCAAAATAATGATTCCCAATAGTTCATGGTATAGCAAAGCTCCCAAAATTCTTTAGCTTGGCCAATAGTTTTCTTTGTATTATAGTACTACACTTCTCAGATAGTGTCATTGTCTCAAACTCTGTTAAACACCTCTTCTTTGTAGGATGTCATTCATAAACATTGCATAATTTGACATTTGTTCAGGTGCTTCAACTAGAGGTATATTGATGTGCAATTGCTTTAATATATCTAAGAATTTCTTGAGCCGGCTATCCTTCTTTTCTCTAATCTTTAAGGGAATGGTGGCGGTGGTCTTTAAATAATGGGAGGAGTATCTTGTGCTTTCTTTGGATTGCAAAAAATTCTTCTTCCTCTCCTTCTTGCGAATCAAGTAGATGCAAAGCTATAACTATTTCCTTTAGAGGAGATTGTCATGCATCTCCTTGCCGCTTCTCAAAGTGACAACCTAGATTTTGCTCTTTACTTTTGCCCTTTGGATTTACTTCGGTATCACTAAGCAAATTGCCTTGAGGTTAGCTATTACTAGCTGAAGCAAGCTGGCCAATTTATGCCTCGAAGTTTATGATTGTTGTGAGTTGACATTGCATGAATTGCAAAAGAATATCCTCCAAATTTGTCTGCTTTTTGGATTGTGGTGGAGGAAGGAGAGATTGACGAATGGGTTGTTGCTGTGGTGACTGAGAAAACCCTAGTGGATGAGCCAGCCTTACTGGTTGCAATGCAAATTGATTATTCCGCGCAAAGTTTGGATGATTTCTCTACCCTAGATTGTATATATTTGAATATGGATCGCCTTGATTCTATGGGGAGTTGCCCACATAATTTACTGACTCCAGATTGGAGTCACATTGCTTGCTTTGGTGGCCAAATTCACCACACCATGTGCAGTATATGATAGATGATGATGAAAATGATCAGATTGCATTGACATTAGCAATCATTGATAAATTTTATATTTGCTTCGAGAGAGCGGCAAAATGATCATTAATAGAAAAAATTGCAAAGAAGTGAAGCATACCAACAGTTCTGCTCCACTTTGAAGGCAATCGATATGTATTTGTTGTTAGGGGTGCAACTCGGGTCGGGTTGTACCGGGTTTAGGTGAACCCAAACCCTAAGCCTACCGGATTTATGTGAACTCAAACCCAAACCCTAATGTTAGAACCTGGGTTCAGACTAAGTTGATGTTGGTTTCAATCTTGATTTTGGGTTATTATGAAACCAATATAAATTGGAATTACCAAAAGAGAATAATTTTTTAAAATATTATTGCATTAGTACATGAATAATTTACATGTGAATACATTTATATGACCTATAATATTTTTAATTTTGATGAAAGTTGGTCTTTTAAGTAAAAGATAATTCTAAATACAATGAACATACTAAATTTACACATAACAATCAAGGTAATTTTATAAAAAAAATCAAGATAAGAAAGATCAATGAAATTATATGAAATCATTATCTAAAGTTTAATAAAAGTGAGACTTATATAATTATAGTTAATTAGTATATATGTAACAAATTTAAAGAGTTGGTATATTTATAATTATTTGCAAATAAAGTTAATGTAGATGTAATATATTCAACTTTTATGGACAAATATATATATAATTTAGGTTTTAAAATAAATGTTTTATCGTTTAATTAGGTTATGATTATATTAAATAATTTTCATCACAATTATAGTTGAAATATTTAATGCATAAATAAATAAAATTATTTTAATAAATTAGAGAAAATATTGGGTTTAGACTAGGTCGGCCTTTGGTACCCGATTGATGCAAATCTGGTATTGATTTTGGGTTTTTTCAGGTTGGGTTGAAACTGTGATTAATTTGAAAAAAAATTTAAAAATAAAACCCAAACTTGGTTTTGAAACTAAGTTAGGACAAGTGGGTTCAGACCAACCCAGTACCAAGTCGCACCCTTATTTGCTGTCATGTTCTCCAAAAGAGCAACAATTCTCGGAAGCTCCTTCTCAGCAATGACCCATTTGAAGATGAATCCACCATATAACGTGTAGTATCTTTGAGACCATTATAAAAAAATTGAATTTGAACCCATGGTTGTATTTTATGATGAGGGCATTTGCAAAACAAGTCCTTGAAGTGATCCTATACCTCAAAGAGAGTTTCATTTTCATTTTGCTTAAAGGAGACAATATCCCTCTTAAGTTTTGCAAGCTTGGCGAGAAGAAAATACCTCTCGAGAAGCTTCTATACCAAATCATCCCGAGTATTGAGAGAGTTGGATGGTAAAGAGTGAAGCCACTCTAAAGCTCTATCTCTCAATGAGAATGAAAATGTCTTCAATCTCATAACTTCGTCCGATACTCCACTTTGCTTGAAAGTGTTCATTGTTGGAAACAATGTTTAAAACAAAATAAATTTGACCAAAGCATGAGTTTTGATGATTAACAAAGTTAAATTTGAGTATAATGTAAATACTAATGTTTATGTTGAATGGTTTAAGGAAAGGAAATAGTCAAGTCGATCTCCAAGTCGACTTGGGCTTCGACTTAGGGTGAAGTCGATCCCAAAGTCGACTCCATCTTCGACTCCAAATTGAACCCCACGACCAGTTTTAAAAATAGAAGAAAAGCAGGTGAAGTCGCAGGCCAAGTCGACTCCACTTGCGACTTGGGAAGCCAAGTCGCAAACCAAGTTGACTCCAGCATCGACTTGAGACGGCAAAAACACTCCAGAGTTGATTTTGGGGCACAAAAATACTGAAGTCGCGGACGAAGTCGACTCCAGTTACGACTTGGGTGAAGTCGCAGACGAAGTCGACCCCAACTTCAACTTGAGGCTTTCAAAGTTCAAAGATGTAGATTCAAGCTCATTCCAAGAATCAACTTGAGTTTTCTCAAATCCAAATCAAGGGTACAAGCTCATTATCAACTTAAGTCTCTCAAGTCCAAGGCAAAGCTCCAAGTGTATTTCAAGATGAAGAAACTCAAGTCATGAAGACTAGTGAATCAAAGACAAGTTCTTCAAAGATTCACAAAGACTACAAATATGTGAAGCCATCCCAGAATGAAAATGATCAAAGAAAGAAGCCAAGCAAACTAAAGGAAAATGGTCAAATTATTTTCGGCACAAGAACGAGTCAAGTCGCAACCCAAGTCGACTCCAATATCGACTTGAGGTCAAGTCTGAAACCAAGTCGACCTAGACTCAGACTTGAGAAATGCGGAACTGAAGTCGCACACGAAGTCGACTCCAGTTGCGACTTGGGAAGCCAAGTCGCAGACGAAGTCGACTCCACCTGCGACTTGGGGAAGCAACGTTCGAATTTTTGAACGTTGGAACATTTATTGCGCGCCAACCACTTCTATAACGTTCAAATCTTTCCCATTCTATAAATAGACACTCAAGCAAACGTTGGAACACACACTACATTGTCTATAGAGAGAAAAGAAGTGCAAACAAGAGCTCCCATTTGCTTTTCTCTAAATTTGAGTGATCTATACACTTTCAACGGAAGAACGAGCTTCAAGTTGCAAGTAGCTTCAACGACATACAACCGGTTGCATCTACAAATTCTTCCTCAAGCTCAATCTTGCCTACACAACTCTGTAAAGTGTAGATCTTCCTTATTTTCATTACTCTTTGTTATTGGTCTTGGTTTGAGTTTGTTGTAACAAACCAAGATGTTGCAAGTAGAGTTGTGATTGGAGTTGAACTCATCACCTACTTGTATCAAGTGTATAAGCCCCCTAGAGCTAGAATCTAGAAGAGAGCATAGGGTCTAATTGTGTATGCCCCCTAGAGCTAGAATCTAGAAGAGAGCGGAGACTCTAAGTGTATTCGCGGAATACATAGTGAAACCCAAGTCACAACGGTGTGTGAGCTTAGAAGAGTGGAGTAGGGAGAGGTTGCCCGAACCACTATAAATCTTGCCTACTGTTTACCTTATTGCTTTCACTATTTTATTGCTCTCTATTTGTTTCAATCAAGGGGATTAAGCTTTCAAGGGGTTAAGTTTTAATTTACCGAAGAATTTTATAAGAACCCAATTCACCCCTCCCCTCTTGGGTTTTGCCATTAACTCGGGACCAACAAGTGGTATCAAAGCAGGTCTTTGAGCTTACCAAAGATGTGCAGAGATGGCGTTGTGGATCTTCTAAATTAAGCCTCCAAACTACCCCATAGATTAAATCATTTGGAATACAACGAGCTTAATCTCAAAACTATTGATGAGATAAGAAGAGGTCGAATACTGATTTGCACGACATTTTATGCTATTGCGATGAGATCCCAAATAGGTCTATTCGATTCATCTTGTGGTTGAGCTAGTAGAACCTCGACCTGTTGGTTCTTACTGTTATTGTGGCCTTGATTTTCTGCGTGCTCTATTTGAATATTACAACCTTGAGCCTCTTTGCTTCTATGCCTTCATAAATATGTCCTTTTGGGTTCTTGATCAAATGGTAATATATTATCCTAATCCTCATGACCCCATCACATGCAAGAGCAATGAGGCCTTAAAAAGAACAATACAAACAATAAAAGTATAAAAGATAGAAAACAAAAGTAACTATATAAATTAAATATATACATAATTTTTATAGAAGACAAACGAATTTGTCTGGTACTTCGTTTACAATACCTATTGTAGCATACCGGTCTAAAAAAATGATCCTGACCATATATTTAATGCAAATCCCCATGATCAATCACATATTTATGGCAAAATTAATTATTATATTAATTTATGAAAAATTCAAAATTTCACTTCCACTAGTCATGTTCCCATTATTATATCCAAGACAAATAAAAATTACATGTCTGTTATTTCCAATACATGTTTTGAAATAAATATTCTTAAAAATTTTTACGTAAATCTAGGATGCTAGTGTCTCACTTGATTTGGTATACCTGTAAAATAATAGATTAGTCCCAACATGACTAGCAAGTATAAAATTATTTGAAATGGATAATGGCCCAATTAAAACTCAATAAATGATAAAAATATTTATTTAATTTAATATCTAAAAAATTAGGCTTCAAATGCAAAATTAAACTCTTTCATTAAGTCCAGAAGCAGCAAAAACATAGAAAATGACTATTTGATCATTACATTATGATTTGAAATGATCAATTAATAAATAATACAAATTGGACAGCTATTAAATTGTCACATCATCACTAGGTTTCCTTAGCTCATCTTTGTACACTAAACTTCTAGTAATTGGGTTTACCTAACCATTAGCCGAAACAAAAAGGTATAATGACCCAAGTGAAATTTTATTCTCAATAGGTGTTTCTGCAATTTAATATAAGTTGTCTTTTTTTGTAAAATTTCTTCAAAATGGACCTGTCTGCAAAAATATAAAACACCAAGTATGTTAGATGACATACAGATCAAGAAACACAATCCATCACATCATCCCGCCTTAGGATATATATATATTATGGAGCTGTTTGGCATGATTTAAAACTCACCCTTTTGCGTAAAACTTTTCACACGAGAGGGCTTTGTGCAAAAACTCGTCAAATAAGTCTTCTAGTCGACAGCGGGCTGCATCTCCCTTACGGTTGCAGAAGCTGGACGATCCTCGGGCTCGGTAATGGGGGAGAAAAACGGCAACCACGCAGACGGAACCCTTATCCTTCGTTGCCCTAGCGCCACCTGCGAGACCAGTGGCCCTCACGACTCGCGCAGCAGCCCATGCAAATCCGTCCACAGCCCGGACCACGTCGTGTTCTTCCGGCCAGAGTTCCTGCTACGCGTGCACGCCATCGTATGAGAAGATCGACTCGAGCAAGTGATTCAGCACAAATTTGACGGCGCAAATTCGAGTCCGAGCAATCGGAACCTTCCGTAGCCTCACCAGCGAAATCAGTGCACTGTGGAATTGTCGCGACAACTCGACAGGTAAGGAGGTCTGCCCTCTTTCTATTCGGTCAAATGCCAAAGTTATATGCAGAAGTCACTCTTCAAAAAAAAATGTTTGTCTAGTGTTCGTTGAAATGCCTTAGCTTTTTGGGAGAGGCAATACATAGGTCTGACAATGACATAAATTTGTTACAAACTGCTAATGTTAATCCTGGGATAGAATCATCCGATGAGATTCTGATTTTAGAACAAAGTCTATTAAATACTGATTGACTGGATTTGCATTAGTGTGTTCAATCCCTTTGGGCAAGCTCGGGTACAGTTCACAAATTAATGGCAGCGATTAAGCTTAAAATCGTCATAAAATCGTCATTCTTCACATCAAACGAACTAGATAATGAAAAATAATGGTTGAAGAACACATCAAAATATGAGTTGAGTTGTATGCAATATTAATTAATGAGAACTGAAGTAATTGAAGAATACATCAAAAAGTCACAAGGAAATTTATTCAACATAGTGAAGAGATCAGATGTCTTACTTCTCCAATCCGGGGACTGGCGAAATTAAGGTCCTCATGCAATCCTTTCAATGGAGGATCATAAGAGTCAATGAACTGGACCAATCTGCTATCCAAATGAAAAAGAAACATCATTCCAGCACTTTCAACACTATGGGAATTTTCTGCTATGACCTGAAAGGTAAGGCTTGAGCCAAATAATCCCATGGTACATTCACAGCCAAATTCTGCACACAGGTCATAGTTCTTAGTCATATCATCTGTCAATCTGGCTTTAGAGATGTAGATTCTTTTTATGGTAGATTTTTTGCAAGAAAATACTTTCACTTTCTCAACATGGTACAGGGAATCCTTGTGCAAAAAAACTTAATGACGAAAATAAATCAATTAAACAGGTGAACTGAGAAGAAATATAAAGTGTGTTTGGGAACAACAACAACAACAGAAAAACAAAAAAAAACAAAAAAAAAGAAGTTTTCCATTCAAAAGTTTTCTCCCTCCATTTCTACCCTATTTTCTAATTATTTCTTCAAATCTTTTAATATAACTACCCTACTTAATTATTTCTTGACATCTTTGCACATAACAACCCTATCTATTTTAACTTTATTCTCTTTACTCATCATTACCCCTATCACACCACATCTATTTTACATTTTTAAAAACTTTTCCACCAATTTTTTTCTCACTTCCCAAACACACCCATATATACCTGGTGCTGTTTTTCTTCCTCACTATTCACAACATTATATCTAGCACATTGATAATAGCAGTAAAAGAAAATAATCTCCAGAAAATAATCTCCACAACATTAGAAATGGAAACACAATTGATCCATTCGAGTGGCAGAATAAAATGCAAGCATCAAATTGTCACCCTACCGATGATAAAACTCACAGTCGAGTCCATTTCTTGACTTGATGTGCAGGACATTATACATTTGTAGCATCATTTTCCTAGGTATCTGTGAAGGAAGGATCAGATTCCTTAATCAGAAGTCAGCGCATAGAACAAGAAAAACAAAACTAATTTCCTATTGCGGACAGTTGGGCACTGAATGGCACTAAATAAATTAGACATGGAAAGTCAAGTCTAGTGGAATTGACTTCTCGGAGAAAAGGTTGACACGAACGAAGGAACAGAACATATCCATAATCATCATAGATTGCATCCAAATTAATGGCAGCGATTAAGCTTAAAATCATCATAAATCGTCATAGATTGTACTCATCACGGCTTTCCTCAATCCACCTGCATAGAGCTAAATCACAGTTACGAAGATTCCTTCAATCAGTATAAGAAATATATTCTGATTGATTCATAAGAATACCAAACAATTACGTTATAGTATAGAGTTTTCTTGACATTTTATAACATTCTAATACTGACTTAGAACTTATAATAGATAAGAAAACATTTATGTTGGATTAGATTTTACCCTCCCTCATCTAATTCGCTATCAAAATTTATAGATGAATTTGAATTCGTGAAGAACATGGAAACTTGATTTTTGTTGCCAACCGAAAGATTGTGATTAGATTTTATTTGATTGCCTAGGATCTTGTAGAATCTGTAATAAGTAGAGAATCACTGATTTCTGTTTCTGGGATAGAGAGTTTTCAAGATTGGCAAAGGGACGAAACTTGACATGACCATCTTCTTGTACAGCTGTCTGAAAAGTTTGATTTGAATCTCTTTTTTCCTTTTGATTTCTTTTCATATGGTCTCATACAACGAGTATAGCTTACAAAGGCAATTTAGCCCATAGCTGGGACCAACTTCCTAGTAAAAAAAAAAGAGTTAGGAATATATGTAGAGCATAAAGATAATCAAGATTGGACTGACTTTTATGTGTTATCTGCTGGCTATCCTGCCAATGTCTCTTTTGGTTCCATATCTTTCTTGTAGAACATGTCTATAAATTATTTCAGAACATCTCTTTATTCAAGATGAAGTCATTCATGATTATGTTTATATTATAACTTTCTTCTTACTTCGTGGAATTTTTATGTTTTATTTGTCTTCCTTTGACTGTTTCTCAATTTGGGCTTCTTCCCTTCCTCTTCAAGGGGCTGTTTAGACTTTTCTGTCATCTTGGTTTATATTTTTGGGCAGAAAGGGGATAAATTATTTTTGTAATATCTTAGATGCTTTCCTCGACATTTAAACTGTCCTTTCGTTGAATTTGTTGAGCACAATTAATCAATTGCATGTCACGCGAGTCTTTAATCGAGTTTAAAAATAGATGCATGATTGTCTATCCAGTCGATTATATTCCATCTTCCATTCCACATCTCCATCCACCTAGAATTTGACTAAGAACACATGCACCACCAAGTAAACAATCCAGCACAAACAGCAACGTGTGTGGGATGCAAACACAGAGATAATATATACACCTGTCTATGGACCACACACTCCGTCATTTTGTGTAAGTGCCATGTGACACATTAGGAGAGAAAAAGGCCTTCACAAGCATTAGGTGGGATGGTTGGAATGATATCAGAAAGTGGCTCATGAGACTGTAGATGGGTGGGGGCCATGCCCATCAATCCCACTTCACACATTCATTAGCATTCAAGTGGGGCCTACCTATGAAAATGGCACAAACCTTTGGAAGACATGTATATATTGCATGATGTCAAAGTTTGGTTTGGTTTCTTATATATACAATATGAAATATATATTATTTTCTTACTCTAGATCTTCCTTTTCCAAGTCATAGATGATGATGGAACAGAAATCTCCATTGCTGAGATCTGGTTGATTATTTTCTATTTATTTTGTGATTTTGTGACTTACAACCGTTGATTCGCAAATTACAAAGCGATGGATATATTCTAGTTCCTGTTTATTTCAACAAGTTGTTCCCAATTTAAGTGTGTATATATAGGTTATATATCCTTTCATTGTATTCGTCCCATAGGCTAGAATAGTGATCAGAGATGTCCGCGCCTCCAACATATGCTAATACACATGAAGATGAAATCAGATCCAACGTTGTTTTATCAATTATGCAAAGACGTAGGGCATACATTGTATTATGCTTTGCCACGTCAATAGCCCAGGACGAGGAAGATGTAATTGATCCAGGGTTCACCAATCGTGACTTAGCAATCCAACGAGAGTTATTCATGTATTCTATGGTCCGAGGGGGAGATAAGAGAAGCATATCACAAGTCTGAATATCCACTTATGCATTCAACCAACTGTGTGATCTTCTGAAAAACAAAGGCTTGTTACAATCAACCAAATACTTAACAGGGGATGAGCAGATGGCTATGTTTATGCACACATTGTCACATAATATACGAAATAGGTCTACTGGTATGTACTTTTGTAGGTCTGGTGAGATGATACATCGTCATTTCCATAGGTGTCTTCGAGCAGTTCTTGGGCTACACGAGGATTATGTCTCCCGCCCTGACAATTGAACTCATCCTAAGATTACCTCCGACCCGACACTATCACCTTATTTTCAGGTATGTCTCGTTAATTAGATTCCTATTCTCAAACTTAAAGGCTTTAACAACTCCATATGTATTTGGTAGGGGTGTGTTGGAGCAATCGATGGTACTCACATTCCTGTCCTACCTCCTTCTGATAATGTACTAGCGTTTAGAAACCATCATGGCACCCTTAGCCAAAATGTTATGGAAGCCTGTGACTTCAATATAAAGTTCACATATATTTTAGCTAGTTGGGAAGGCAGTGCTCATGACGCAAAAGTCCTCCAAGCTGCACTTGATTGGAATGCCAACCGTTTTACAATACCTGAAGGTATAATATAACGTCCTCCCTTAGAAATCTTGCATTAATTTCCATCATATTGCACACTTATTACTTGATATTGCGTGGACAATTTCCTTAGGTCGGTACTACTTAGTTGATGCTGGTTATGCCCACGTTCCTGGTTTTGTGGCACCATATAAAGGTATTTCATACCACATGAGTAACTACGGGCATGGTAGGACACCAAATAATGCCCAAGAATTATTCAATTTTCGTCATGCGCGCTTGAGCACAACCATTGAGAGACTTTTCGCAGTATGGAAGAAGAGGTTCACAGTACTTCAAGTAGCCACATCGTATCCATATAGGGTTCAAGTGCAAATTGTAATCGCAATTGCAGTTCTCCATAATTACATTACCATGGTGGATAGCCCGGAACTTCCACTATTTATAGAAGATGAACCACTTGTAGCCGCGGTTGACGTCATTAACGTTGAAGATGAAGAAGAGTAACAGATATTGATTAGGGGGATGTCTATAGCAACCCGGAATGCTTGGAAGGAACAATGGGATGAGATAGCGGCTAATATGTGGGCACATATGTAAACTTTGATTACCTTAACTGTGTATTCAGCGCTCCTTTAGTGTGGATTATTGTTGTTATGTTAACATTTTTGCTCAACTGCAATACTACTACAGTTATTTCCTGATTATATTTTGTAAATTGCTATATTTGTCTTTCTGCGTCTCTATACTTGTCTGTTTTTTCATCACAAATATTGCTCTACATTTTAAAGTTGATTTTCATAGGCGAGACTTATGGATCACATGTTCAATGTATTTATCGGTGGCCACCAACCTGTTGATGAGAGTACTCCCCAAAATATGCCTGGTCCGTCCTCATTGAGAAGGAGACATCAATGGACAAAGCTGCAGGACAGGAAATTAGTGGAGATATTACTTCATAATCTGCACACTCGGACCATTGAAGTGAATAAAATAAAGGATGTTGTGTACCAAGTTGTCCCATGTATTCTCCATTAGTATCACACCCCAGAACGTGAGGAACAGAGTGCAGTCACTGCGCAAAAAGTATGAAATGCACCGTATCCTTAACAACAAGACTGGGATGGGATGGATACATGATGAAAACAAGTTCAACGGTCCCCTAGAGGTCTGGGCTGCGCTGATTCAGGTATAATGTCACATTGCTCTTTATTTGCACTACTGCTAAATGTCTTGTTACTCTGACTCTTTGGATAATCCATTACTAGACTCGTTAACTCTTTCCATGGTTCATGACTTGGTGCAACAAAACAAAAAGTTCAAAAGTTTACAGAAGCCTCAACATCTAAGCTATGATGACCCACATAAGCTGTTTGGGGGGACCATGCGACAGGTGCATATATGGGTACTTTCGAGGTCCCTCCTCAAAGTGAGCCCCCTCATGAACAAGATGATAGATTATAGGATGATATTAGTTTGGAGACATTGGCAACACAGATGCCTGAAATTAGATCTTCAAGTCAATCAAACAGACGACGGTCGTCGAGGACTCCTATAGGGGATTCATCTGGTAATTCGTTGGGGCAAAGAGGGCAATCCTCGGTGCACAGAAGAAGGCAATCACAAGTCTCGCATATTCGAACCGAAATAGAGGATGTCCTTATACAACCTACAATAGTTACTGAAAAGAAGGAGTGGATGGAAGATTATTGTTCTGTTTTTTCCTTATTGAGATCGATGTCTATTTCAGGTCGTCTACTTGGGCAGACAATGTATTATTTTGATAAACATCCACACGCGGCAATGCAATTTGTATGTGCAGACAAGGAAGGGCGAAGGGACTATTTGGACTACATTTTGTCTTCTACTTGAGTTTATTGTTTCCCTCGTGTTATTTGTATTGATTATCATATTTGGACTAGTTGAACATTTATGTAGCAAACCATCTCTTTCCTCCGTTGATGCTATTAGACTTTGTCATGTACTTTTTATGTATGAATTATGTTAAACTATTTCATCATTGATATTGGTAGCTATGGGCTTAAATTTGTTTCGAAGTATTAGATACTTTCTATGAGTCCGCTTATGAACTCTACAATGATTGTATATGTTGACATATTTTCAGGTGGAGATGGTGCGTTCGTATGTAATTTTCACTGGTCGCGTGCCTGGCGTGTACCTATCATGGCCGGAAGCACATGCCCAAGTTAATGGTTTAAAAGGAGCTTGTTACCAAGCTTTCAACAGTACAGAAGAAGCCGAAGCTGTATGGAGGAATTATAATAGAAGGGGTGAAACGGAAAGAGCTGTGGTCATAAACATATGTGACTGCCCAAAATGTTGTAGTAACTCAGATAGAGTAGTGATTAATCTATGTTTATCGCAAGGCATGTGGCAAATCACCACGTATATAAACTTCCAAGTAGTGCAACAGATATAGACTTTCACTTTGTATAGATATTAGAGAGCGAACCCTAATTTCAGTATGTTGTTCCCTATGAGACTTAATTAATGTTATAAATAGTTTTTTATTAGTAGTAATGCACTTATATGCCCACATTGAGATCCATTTGATTGAATGGTTATCATTAAGATTCCATAATTTATTGGCGAATTGTACTGTTAGCGCAAGCCGTTAATTGTTGTTAGTATTCACGAGAAATTTGCAACATAGGAGGGTATGTAATTAAAATACACCGATTTGTAGGAACATAATTAATAATAAAAATAATTAGAATGTAAAAGTTAAAAATATAATAATAAGATGATTAATAAAACATCTAAAAAGTCGTCCACTTACGGTTTCCATCCCAAAGAGCGATTGTTGTGCGTTTCGGCTTCCTCTTTCCAACGGACAGAGCGGGGCACGTTTAGCACGATAAAAGTACTAAAAAATTATGGTGTCTAAATATATATATTATTATTTTTTTATCAAATAAAAAAGAACTTACCCTATTAATATATATATATGGCACGCCCAGCGGCACCCCGGGATCCCGGGCTTCTCGATATATATATATTATTTTATTGTCAAATAAAAAAGAACTTACCCTATTAATATATATATATGGCACGCCTAGGGGACCCCGGGATCCCGGGCTTCTCGAAATATATATATATTATTATTTTGTAAAATAAAAATGAACTTACCCTATTAATATATATATGGCACGCCCGGCGGGACCCCGGGATTCCGGGCTTCTCTAAATATATATATTATTTTTTTGTCATGTAAAAAAGAACTCACCCTATTAATATATATATATGGCACGCCCGGCGGGTCCCCGGGAACCCGGGCTTCTCGAAATATATATTATTATTTTTTTGTCACATAAAAAAGAACTTACCTTATTAATATATATATAGCACGCCTGGCGGGTCCCCGGGATCCCGGGCTTCTCGAAATATATATATTATTATTTTTTTGTCATATAAAAAAGAACTTACCCTATTAATATATATAGCACGCCCGACGGGACCCAGAGATCCCGGGCTTCTCGAAATATATATTATTATTTTTTGTCATATAAAAAAGAACTTACCCTATTAATATATATATATGGCACGCCCGGCGGGTCCCCGGGATCCCGGGCTTCTCGAAATATATATATTATTAATTTTTTGTCAAATATAAAAGAACTTACCCTATTAATATATATATATAGCATGCCCGGTGGGACCCCGAGATCCCGGGCTTCTCGAAATATATATATTATTATTTTTTTGTCATATAAAAAAGAACTTACTCTATTAAAATATACATATATATGGCACGCCTGGCGGGTCCCCGAGATCTCTGGCTTCTCGAAATATATATATTATTTTTTTTTCATATAAAAAAGAACTTACCCTATTAATATATATAGCACGTCCGGCGGTACCCTGGGATCTCGGGCTTCTCGAAATATATATATTATTTTTTTTGTCAAATAAAAAAGAACTTACCTTATTAATATATATATGACATGCCCGGCGAGACCCCAGGATTCCGGGCTTCTCGAAATATATATATTATTATTTTTTATAATATAAAAAAGCACTTACCCTATTAATATATATATAGCACGCCCGGTGGGACCCCGGGATCCCTGGCTTCTCAAAATATATATTATTATTTTTTTGTCATATAAAAAGGAACTTGCCTTATTAATATATGTATAGCACGCTCGGCGGGTCCCTAGGAACCTGGGCTTCTCGAAATATATATATTATTATTATTTTGTCATATAAAAAAGAACTTACCCTATTAATATATATATATATGGCAGGTCGGCTGGACCCCGGGTTCTCAGGCTTCTCGAAATATATATATTATTATTATTTTATCAAATAAAAAAGAACTTACCCTATTAATATATATATGGCACGCCCAGTGGGACCCCGGGATCCTGGGCTTCTCTAAATATATATATTATTATTTTTTATCATATAAAAAATTACTGACCCTTTTAATATATCCAGATATATATATGGCACGCCCGGTGGGACTAGGGGTGTTAACGGATCGGGTTGAATGGGTTGGAGCCTAATCCTAAACCTAACCCATTTAATATATCTCAACCCTAATCCGTTTATTAACCCATTTAAAAAACTTCAACCCTAACCCATTTACAACCCATTTAATAAACGGGTTAACGGGTTGTTAACGGGTTGTGTTTGTTACTAATTTTCATGCTAAAAATCTTTAATAAAGTCTGTAAATTTAAATAAATTAAATAATTCGAAGCTAACATACCTGAATTTAATTTATTTTAGCTTGAAAACATCAGCTCCAATCTCAAGTCATCTCTTTAATGTCAATTCTTATTATAAATATTACATATATATATTATAATATATTATATTAAATGAGTTATACGGGTTGAACGGGTTAAATAAACAGGTTGAACGGGTTGACGGGTTGCGAAGCCTCAACCCTAATCCGTTTATTTAATTAAATGGTTGAACGGGTTGGCGGATCATAACCCATTTATTCAAAAATCCCAACCCAAACCCATTTATTAACGGGTTGAACGAGCGGGTTAACGGGTTGATCATGACCATTAACACCCCTAGGTAGGACCCCAGGATCCCGGGCTTCATAAAATATATGTATTATTATTTTTATCAGAAAAAGTATTTACCCTTTTAATATGTATATATATTTGGCACGACCGGAGGGACGCCGGGTTCCGGGCTTCTCTTAATATATATATACACATTATTATTATGTTTTGATCATAAAAACATAACTAAACCTTTTAATATATATATATATGGCACGCCCAGTGGGACCTCGGGATCCGGGGCTTCTCTAAATATTATATATATGTTATTATTACTTTTCGACATAAAAAAGTACTTAGTTTTTTATTATATATATGGCATGCCCGGTGGGACCGCGGGATCCGGGGCCTCTCTAAATATATACATGTTATTATATTTTTATCAGAACAAGTATTTTGCCCCGTGTATCGACTCAACCCACCACATGGAAGTATTTACTTGGGGTGTATGTAAAATTTTATATATATATATATATATATTGAAAGCACTTTAATATATATATGTATTTTAGAAAATAATAGATATATTTTTGAAGATATTAAATATATATATATATGTATTTTAGAAAATAATATACATAGTTTTGGAAGCCTTTTAATATATATATATGTATTTTAGAAAATAACATATTTTTTGTGGCAAAGGCCCTTAATTAATTAATTAATTAATTTATTATATACATATATATTTTATTATTTATGCATATATATTTTTTGCTTTGGTCATCTTGTTTGACCGGCCAAATATATATATACTTGTTTGCTCGTTTTCTTTCAGATGAGGTTTCTTCTTCTTTTTTTTTGCAACCATTTCTTTCTATAACAAATTAAAACCCTTGGCTATCTGTGATTTCATAATAATAATACTATTTTGTTAGCGGTTTGCAAATTTTTTTTACACATGAAAGATAATATAATTTCACAAACTGAAATTAATCATATAATTGTAGTGGATTCACACTTCGAAATGTACCTCATCACACCCATACACACCAAAAGTAGGAATTTTCTTAACATTTAATATTTAATATTTTCATGATATTAAATAATATCTAAAGTTCACAAAATCATATATTAGACACACTCTTGCCACGTGTTACTGGAAAAAAAATTGGAATTGAGATACAAATGATTGCATTGGATCGTGGTTTATTAAGATATATGTACTCAGCTTAAAAGTCGGGGTTTCGCAGTGTATTAATATTTTACATTAGGTGAATTTTTTTAAGAAATATAGAGAATATTTTAGATATTTTATAAGTTGTTAATGGTGATTTTTTTAATACCATCAACTTGAAGATCAGCATTCGAATTACCGGATCCTATGACGAACAATGTTTTCCCCGACGCATGCGAATGCATTGCCCGTCCACCTGAGGACTACCATGAATTTGCGACGTAGAAACCATTTTCGTTGCTCGGACATTTCATTCGCCACCAGTACGACTCAAATGCGGTTGATTTATCGACGGACGAGAAATTGATGGCTGACGTTTTTTTAAGTCATAAAACATGTCAAAAAGTTTTAAATCATGACAAACAGCCCCTATATTTCCAAATATATTAATCCAAAAGCAACCACATATATTGGTTGTTATTAGTACATGTATGAACAAAAAATAAAAAGAAGACCAACGTCCTCCAAACCATACACCATCAGAAGCTCTTATGAATATAATACTGTATATTTATCATAGTTCAAGTAGGATGCATGAATCCCTGTGCAACCAAAGGTGCTCAACTCGCATGTATGTCACACATATGTTAGCCAGCATATAAAAATATATTAATCCAATATGCACAACACAATAAACATTCCACATAAATTTCAAGCATAATAATATATATTTTTCATGCTAACTACATAATCCAAGTATATACTACCCGCATGCTATATAAAAATTATATAATTAATTTTAACCTGACAAGTTAAATTAACAAATATTATTGTTTTAACCATGACATAAATAATTATTTGAAGCATAAAATAAATTTCCAAATAAAACTCTACTTGCCTCTGTGGAGTATAATAATCAATTTCCAATTTCCATAACTCTTAAGTATGTGCCTAAAGTGAGCACCAATGTGAGAAATGTAAAGAATGGATGTTAAATGATGAATGAGAAGTTTTGAACTTCCATATATTGAGTTAAATAAAAGATTATAATAAGCTTGAAAATTTACCTTAAATAAGGATATTAGAAATGAAAGGAATGGGTGTTAAGGAATCACAAGTCATACCAACGTGTGAATTGGTAAAATGAACACCCAACTTGAAAAAGAAGTAATGAAAATCATGTGGGTTAGAAAACTATATGATGTGCAATTATATGGATTATGTTTAAATGCAATGTCGTTCTTATGTATATAGGCAAAGGAAAAGAAAAAGTGGACAAATGAAACTAAGATGAATTCAAGTAAATAAGCAAATTTTTAAAACTTGCTTTCTCGAAATTATTACAAAATATTGCAAATTGCTATTTAAATGCTTTGAATTATAGGTTGCAAATGGATATTTAAATGTTTGTAGAATTATTTAAGGATGGTCATCCCTATAACTCTTACAAATGGACTTGTAAAATATTTTATTAAATGATATTGTGAAATTATCGTTCAAATGCTTATTCATGAAAATCATGCTAGCATGTCCATGTTTATGTCTATATTCATGGTACACAAGGTACTATGTCCATTTTAGAGGTATAAGCGGATCGATTGTCCCCCTCTAGTATGACCAAGTCACTAAGATAAACCAAAGGCCGTCGGCGCCCTCCCTGAGATGGGAGCAGGATGACGGGATGACCACCTAGCTTGCGTACCATCATATGATGTTCATGTTTATGATAATAATACATTGCGTTATTTGTGATATACCTATGATGGGTATGAGGATTGCATTTTTCATAATATACCCCCGAGTAGGTATGATGATGATTTTAAAGATATTTATTTAAATGAAAATTTTACCTGAAAAATGAATTGTCTGAAAACTATGCAGCTTGCTTACTGAGTTATACTCACGATTTGTTTTCCAAACCCTAAGACAGGTGCAAGGATGGCTACGAAGGAGGAGCACAGGTTTAAATGAAGGATTATATTTCATGGATTCCTATGTATGCAATCAAATGTTGAAAATGTATTACGAATTGAGGTTTACAACTTGTTGCTATTTATGATATTTACATTGTGGTGTATGATATGGATTGGTGTATGACAAATATGTTAAATTGAAAAAAAAATGTTGATGGATAATGAATGTACTCCTTAATATGATATGAATGCCATAAAATTTTATGTTAAATGATGTAACCTGATGTGTAGGAATTTAATATTGAATGTGTATAACAAGCTTGATGATAGCCAAGATAGGCAAATTGGTGAAAAAATGTCTAAGTGTCATGAGATAAACTCATATGGAGTGGTTATTAAATGTGTATGAATATTAAAATTTCACTGTGTAGCAGGGCAACAATCTTGATCACGTTTACCAATCAATAAACGATCTCGGAATAAGGCTTAGGATGTGACGCTCAGTTAGGGGTGCCACAACCGGACATCAATTCTATGATGAAATCAATTTCCCTTTCTAGGGGTACTCCCGGCAACTCCTTTGGAAACACATTCAAAAATTCATAAAAAACAAGAATGTCTTCCAACTTCACTTCTTTATCCTCTATTGCTAGAATTGAAACAAGACATCCTTGCTAACCCTTTCTAAGAAGTTTTCTAGCCTGAAAAGTTGATGTGGGGTGAGGTACCACCAATTGATTTCCTTTGAAATCAACACCTTGCTCATCAAATCCTCGCAAGCTAAAACATCGCTCATGAGGATAAATTTCATGTATCCACTTAGCTAACCAATTTATTCCTAAAATAATATCTAGATCTTTCATAGGTATGATTAAAAGATCTACTGGATGGTTAAACTTTCAATTTTTAAGGTACAAGCTATACAAGCATGTCTTACTAATAAATTACCCCAACAGTTAATTTGACCTAGACATCCTAAATTAACTTAGTGACTTCCAACCTATGCTCTCACACGAACTTTTCAAATATAAAAGAATTATTTGCACCTGTGTCAAATAATACTCGAGCAAAAATATCATAGAGATGAATAATACCTGCTACTATCTCTGTCAGTGCTTGGGCCTACTCAGGTATCAGGGCATGGACTTGTGCTTGAGTCGATACAACTGGTTGTCGTTCACTACCACCTTGGTACTATTATCTTGTTAGTTTGTCAATTAGACGATTTTGCCTCTTTTGTTGCGATTGTCAGACATTTCTGGTTGTTGAACAATCCTTTATGATGTGACCAGGTTGTCCATAGTCATAGCACGCAAAGCTCATGGCACAGTTTTATGTCCGATGACCGATCTTTCCGTATTTAAAGCATTTGCAAAGTTCAGTATGAAACTTCCTGCATCTATTACACTAGAGAACTCTTTGCTTCTTTTGAAATCTTTCATTCTTTGCACCTCTCTCAATTCTAGTTTATCTTGAAGAAAACTGTCAAATCCGCTTCTTTACCAAATGATCCCTCAGAGGTGATTATTCCATCTTCGGGTAACGCCTATCAAGCTCAGCAATATCACTCTCAACTAAGAGAGCATTGTCGACTGCGTCACCATATATTTTATTGCGGAAAAATATTACTCGACCGTATATACCTTCAACCAGACCGTCCTCAAACTTACGGATCCGACTATCTTCTTTCCATTCTAACATTGGAGCAAACCGAAGCAGACAGTTGAATTTTATTTCATACTTGGCCACAGTCATGGTCCCTTGCTTAAATTCAGCAAACTCTTGAGCCTTAGAAATTTTAACAAAAGATAGAAAGAACTTGGTGAAGAATTCCTTAAATTTGTCTCAAGTCACATTTTCTTTCCTACTATTGAAGACACATTGTTGTGTCTTTCACCATTGATAGGCCTCTCCACTGAGTTTGAACGGAGCAAAAAAAAGTTTCTCATAGTCATCACAATTCAGAAAGTCAAATTTTTTTCCATGGTCTCGATCCAATACTTGGCGGCTAAGCAATCACCACCAACAAAGGATGGGAGTTTTTTACGATGGAATGCATCAACATCTCACCGATCTATTTCTCGCTGTCCGAGACAACTCGTCGTTGCAACACTCTGACTTTCTACAACCGCTCCTTGAGCTTTATCACTAATCTCTCTGTTTGCCTATTATGAGACTTCCCTTTCTTCCTGCCTACCAAATTCTGACTTCTTTTCTAAAACCTGAGCATCTAGGTTTTGATCTAGCCTTTCTTTCTAACTCCTATGCATTCTAGCAGGCGATTGATGTTCATCATGCCTATGGTGACAGTGCTCTTGGTTTCTTAGCACTACTGATGATTGTCATTGAATAATCTGTTTTATCTGTGCTTGCATCCATTCCCACTGACGGAAAGCCTCTGCTTGAAACACTGCAATGGTTTGCTTTTGTTTGTTCAGACGCTGTTCAAGCATGGTAGTTGTGGTCAAAGATTCAACTAGAGATTTATCCTTCCTTCTACTGGGCCTCTTCCTAGGCTCAGCTTTTGGTTGGTCATTAGTCTGCTTCTTTCAGGGCTTCTTACTAGGATATTGCTCTGGGTGACCGGTTTGGGCATTCAGATCGTTGGAATTGCTTTTCATTTTGGCATAGAAGAGAATATGGTCTTAATATATATTCTTAAGCAAATAGGAACAATCTTAACTTTTATTATTTATAAAAAGTTACAACTTAGTTTAAATATTTGCTAAAAGGATAATTTTTTTAAGGTGATCAGAAGAATGACATAAGAAACAAACTTAGTTACCATATGGACATGTCTTAGCTATATGTTCATTGGTACCACAAAAATAACACACCAACTCAGTAACTATGAGTTGTGGGTTATAAAAAGTCTTTGGTTCCTTATTGGCGTAAGCTTCCTTAGACTCAACTATAGTGTGTACATCTTGACCTTGTGATTGCATAGAGGATAGCTTATAAGTAGCCTAAGAAGGTACTTCTCGAGTCTCTACCTTTGTATAGACAAGATCTGGGTTGGGTCTTTAAATAGGGAAAACTTCATTCTGCAGCTCTAAATTAGGTTCAACTATTACCTTTGGCTTAGGTATAGCAAAAGACTCATCAATGGCATTAGGTATATTAGCAGCCTTAGGTACATCCACCGCTTTAGGTATATCCACAACCTGGGGTACATCTACTGCCTTGAGCACATTTACAGCCTTGGGCACATCCACAGCCTTGGGTACATTAACAACTTTAAACTCATCTATAGCTTTGAGCACATCCTTAACTTTAGGTACATCGGCAGTTTTGAACTCATCCATGGCTTTGGGTACGTAAATAGGTGATGTCTTAGGCTTTAAAATAACAACCTTAGTCCATTTAGAGGGTTTCCTTAAGGTTAAAGGACCATCCTGTTTTAGGGTTCCAGCCATCTGAGGTTGCGGTGCAACCTTCTTATGTGTAAGTACAGCCTGAGTTTCAGCTGTTCTTTTCTTACGCTTCTCATCCTCTGTGTGTTTCTGGGTACCCAGTCTTTTACCTTTATTAGTCAGGTTTCATTATCTAGATCAATCTCTGAGTCAGCCATTACTTAGGTCACTGGTTACTTACCCTTATCTCTATTTAGATTTCTAACCTGAGACTTAACAGGTGTAGGTGGGGTTGCAACATCCATAGCATTTAGAATCCTATGTAGCTTTTTATTTAGAGCTTGGTATTGTAAATAGAACTTCTTTCTCTAGGTTAGAACATGTTTTTTCTAAGGCACTTAACCTTTCATGGGTAATAGAAAGGTTTTTTCCTTGGGTTTTAGGATTAAAGTATACCGATGCACCGAACTGACTATTTTCTGGACTCAAAAAGAAAAACATAGAGTCAAATTTGCAAATTTATTTCAAATTTTTTTTAACAAAAATTCATATAATAATTAATAAGCCATATTTTTATATGTGTTATCATTCTGATACCATCTATAACATACCGGTCCAGAAAAGTGATCCTAGCAGTATATTTAATGCAAATCCCCAAGATCAATCACACATTTATGGAAAAATTAATTATTATATTAATTTATGAAAAATACAAAATTTCACTTTCATTAGTTATGTTCTCATTATTATATCCAAGACACAAATAAAAATTAGATGTCTACTATTTCCAATATATGCCTTGAAATAAATAATTAGAAATAAATATTCTTAAAAATCTTCGCATAAATCCAGAATGCTAATGTGTCACTTAATTTGTTATACCTATAAAAATAATGGGTTAGTTCCAACATGACTAGCAAGTAAAAAATTATTTAAAAATGAATAATGACCCAATTAAAACTCAATAAATGATAAAAATAATTTAATATATCAAAAATCAGGCTTCAAATTTAAAATCAAACTCTTCCATTGAGTCCAGAAGGGTCAAAAACATAGAAAATGACTATGTGATCATTAAATTATGATTCAAAATGATCAATTAATAAATAATACAAATTGAACATTTATTAAATTGTCACATCATCATCGGGTCTCCTTAGCTCATCTTTCTGCACTAAACTTCTTCTAATATTGGGCTTACCCAATCATTAGCCAAAATAAAAAGGTATAATGACCCGAGGGAAATTTTATTCTCAATATGTGTTTCTGCAATTTAACATATACCTTTTTTTTTTGTAAAATCTCTTCAAAATGGACCTGTCCGCAAAATTACAAAATACCAAGTACGTTAGATGGCATACAAATCAAGAAACACAATCCATCACATCACCTTGCCTTAGGATATATATATATATATTATATTTCCAAATATATTAATCCAACAGCAACCACATATATTGGTTGTTATTAATACATGTATGGACAAAAAAAACAAAAAGAAGACCAAAGTCCTCTGACCATCAGAAGCTCTTATGACTATAATATTCTATATTTATCACAGTTCAAGTAGGATACGTGAATCCCTGTGCAACCAAAAGTGCTCAAGCCGCATGTACGTCACACATATGTTAGCCAGCGTATGAAAATACATTAATCCAGTACGTACAACACAATAAACATTCCGTATAAATTTCAAACATAATAATATATATATATATTTTCATGCTAAATATATAATCCAAGTATATACTACCCGCATGCTATAACAAATTATATAATTAATTTTAACTTCACAAGATAAATTAACAAATATTATTGTTTTAATGACGGCATAAATAATTATTTTGGAACCTAAAATCAATTACTTGCCTATGTGGAACATAATAGTCTTCTTTTTTTTTCTCTTCTTTTCCTTCCTCAAATCTAGCTCCCAATTTTTTCTATGATTCACAATACCTAAATCTATCAACTCCTCAACCCTTTTTATAAAAGTCTCCTAAAATTTTAGGAAAGGAATAAACGATAAAATCCTGTCACTTTAACTTAAATTAAATTTCTAATCTCATCTTATCTGGTAGGATATATATCTTATCTTGTGCGGCTCACATGCTTCGGAAGGTAAAAGTGCAAAAACTAATTATTTTTCTACGAAACTCCCTACTCGAACTCTAAATCTCTAAGACCACTAGACCGTTTGTATGAAATTTGAGCTACACGGGTTGCTGAAATAATATCCAATAATAAAAAAATAAAAATATAATCCGCAGCTTATATGATAATTGGCAAGCCCATTTTTAACCATTAGGCCCAATTAGTCGAAAGGTCAACCCTTGCCACGTAGGACATCCTACGTGAATTTTGACCGGTCAACTTAATTTATTATTATTATTTTCAATATTTTACACCTATTCCTGGCAACGACACTAAAAACTTGTCAAATCGCTATATGTCTAATTATTTTGTTCTATTTAACGCAAGTATACGTATCAAATAAGTAATATATAATAAGCTAAGTATTGTTTCCATGAAGATAGTAATAAATGTAGTACTAACTTGAGTTCAAATTGTCTTATCCAATTAAATAGAGATTGCATGAAGTGAATTGAACTTAAGCTCAACTACTAAAGCAGTAATATGGATAAGGATGAGACTGCAGCGGGTTGAGACTTCATTGGATGATTTTAATGGTTGGGAATATGAATTCCTTGACTTATAGCTAAGTTAATTTAGTTTCTTTTTAAGTTAGTTGTGTAAAGATTACTAACCTAGGTTCATATATGTTTATATATGTCTTTCAATATATACAAACCTAACCTTGTTTTTTAATTGCTATGTTCTCATGCAACTAGGTAAACAAAGTTGATAACCACGTAATCTAATCAAGATTACATAGGGTTAATAAGTATATTTCTATCCATATTAACATATAACACAACAAGAGTTGAAAAACTTGTGTCTTATATGGATCTGATCCAAATCTCACTTTTCTAAGCATAAAGCTGAATCTTAAATCAATCTACAAAGTAGCTAAGCTTGCAAACGCATTAAAGGTAATCTTATGGAACACAAGCTGCAGCACAATTATATCTTCATTCAAGCACGAGAAAAGCAAAATAACACAATCTATGACATCAATTCATCCATATCTTCTACCAGAAGAAGATTTAGCTAAAAAACGTGATTTCAAATCCTATCAAAGTTAAGTTTATAAACATCCCAAGTGAATAGAATAACAAAAATGGGAAGAAGAGATGAAATTCTATAGATTTGCAACGAACAGCTTGATTTCTACTTGATCTTCTCTCATTGTCTTCAAACTCTTGTTTTTCTCCTCTTCTCCATAGCCACGAGCTCTTTATATTCTATTTTACAAACCCTAAAAATGTATTTACATTCCCTTGCATTTGGACATCAACGCGTGTGAAGATTTCACACACGTGGAGTTGACGTCGTGGTGCTAGTCTTGCAGAAACTGTTTGGAAGTTGCTTGTTCTAGAGAATTCTACTGTATTGGTTCCTAAGGCTGGGGCACCACTTTGTAAAGCCAAGGTGCTAGTTTGTCTGTCTCCAATATTGATGTGCTTACAATGTAACTCTTTTTCAATCACTTTAGTATGAAGTTTATGAGTTAGTCATCATCTTTTCCTGTAAAAATGATATAAAATAAATAAATATTAAATATTATCCTAAATGATCTAATATAATTACAACAACCTAAAATGATATGATTTACATCGAATTCAACCAAAAATGCATGAAATCTACACACAATGCATGAAATGCAGAAATGATGCAAACTAATGCAAATCCTATAAAAATTTATATAATTCTCTTAAACTAATACTCAAAATGAATACAAAATGAGTCTTGATAACCTTATTTTATAGATTTATCACCTTCCTGAGAGTAAAGTACAACATCAACTGTAATGTCATATGTTTGGAAAATGATAAAACTTTTGGATGAAAATTTTTTAATGTAAGAATTTTGAATTAGGAAAAAATAATGTGATATGATAAAGGTAATGACGAAGAGTAAAGAGTATAAAATTAAAATAGATGGGTTAGTTATATAATACTTGTGCAAAAATGATTAAAAGGTAGAATAGTTATATAGGAAAATATGAAAAATAATTTTAAAAAATCTAATAATTATAGAGAGAAAAGTTTTGATATAAAACAAACACGCTCATAGTGTAGTTCTCTTGAACCATACAAAACTATCTGAGTTATGATCTAATTCAACCTGAGTGCATGGACATGTCCATCAATCCCTTTGCTTTTTAAATTATAAATTTTTTTTTAATAATCTAAACCATTTTTTTGTTAATTGGTGTTTACTTATGATGTCAAAAATCATTTCCATTGAAATGAAATGGAATGGAAAAATATGTAATTACTAAAATTTAGAAATGACTATATACATGAAAATTTTTCAATATATGTGGATTTTATAATCGTAAACAAATACACATGGATGAATGTTACGAAAGATGAATGGTTCAATTATTAAAAAAATTATAAATTAAAAAAAAATCAAAGGGATATATGGACATAGAGGGTTGCATTATGTCATAACTTGAAATGGTAGCGTGGATATCACAAAAGGACATGATATTGATCGACTACCGATTTTCTGGTTTGTCCCTTTAGGAAGGAGCAAGGGTAGAAAGGAAACCTGCAGGCTTTTGTAGATGCTCCGTCCAAGATCTGCTTCACGTCTCCTTGAAGCATGGAATAGTTGCTATAAGAAAAGAAAAAAAAAATTGAAGATTCTGTCCGAGAATCATAAAAATAAAAATTTTAAAGTGTGAACAGAGCAATACCTCATTAATTTATGTTTACATTTCCACTTTCGATATTCGTAGATCAGCAGATGTGCCTTTGTATTTTGCCTAATTTCGTGTTCCAATCAATTTTTGGATAATAATCACCGTTGTTATCATTAACTTGGAAATATTTAGGGTATGTTTGTTTATAGCAAATACTTTTCACTCTTTGTAACTACTTTTTTTAAATTATCCATTCATATCTTCTTGTACAATTATCCTATTGTTCAATCATTTTTTTACACTACTTGAACACTTAATCTATTTATTTTAATTTTATTCTCTTTACTTTTTATTATTACTCATATCATATCACATTATTTTCTACTAATTTAATTTTTTTTACATAAAAGAATTTTTTATTCAAAAATTTTCTCATTTCCCAAACATAGTGATGAAAAGTTTTTGGTATAAATTTTTTAATAAAAAAATGATATAATATGATAGAGACAATGATGATAAATAAAGAAAATAAAGTTAAAATAAATAAGTTAGATGTATGAGTAGTTGCGTAAAAAAGATTGAAAAATATGGTAGTTATACAGGAAGAAGTGAAAAATAATTTAAAAATAGGATAGTTGTAGAGAATGAAAAGTTTTCTATTGAAAATTTTTAATTTAAAATATTTTGATCATAAACAAACAATCCATAGTAAAACAAATTCTTTACCTGAGGAAATAACCATATTTATGAAAAATATTCGGTCATATTTTAAAATAACAGTAAAACTTATGGTTGTAGTGGGAATTCACCCCAATAAAATGCAGGACTTTCATTTCTTTGGAACTAGCCTTTTTTGCAACATAAAAGTAGCACTTTTCAATGCCCATTTTTTGTTTAAAAAATTCAAAAAATGTTTAAAAATGTAAAAACTATTTATTAGAAAATATAAGCTTAGGCTAGCATATTTATTTCAAAAAGAGAAAACAAAAAAAAAATTTTAAGAAGTGCTTCGAGGGCTTCATAAGGAGTTGCTGCGGATTTACCTCTTCTAGTTATCAAATAGCTCGATGAAAATCAAGGTTTAACATTAGTAAATTTAACTCTCCAATTAGGGCAGATTTACGAATCTATTCTTGATGATTATGCATCGATCAAAATCTTGCTTCTTCAGACGTTATCTTTAACATATGTAAAATGTCGTACCGCTTCAATCAAACTCCTTTTTTATATAATTCCCTGAATTTTTTAAATTTTGATCGGTGGTGGAAAAACACTCTATTCATTATATTTAACATTATTTATAGTTTATTAAAAATATTTTTATTTTTTTCATTTTATTGTATATGAGTTAATTTCATTGTATATGGGTCCAATCTATAAATGTATAAAATCAACATAATAAAATAATTTAATGCTAAAATATCAAATTTAAAGTACTTTTTCAACATCTAAACTATATAAAATATCACTACTATATGGATAAATGATTTTATAAAGTATTATTACATTCTAATCATATGTGAATGGATCTACGTATTTTTCATAATTTACACATGAATATATATATATATATATTTTCTTTTAGCAAATGTGGTTCATACGCGTACTTGATTTGGATGAAACTTGGTTTCATAGATAAACAAGTGATATTAAATACAATAAATGGATTGAATTTTAAATTAATCATCAATATTTTAAAAAATAAGAGGATTACATTTGACTGTTTATATGTAACCTGGTTACATAGAAGTGGAGCTCTTTGAAATAATTTGAACATAAAAAATAATAAGATAGTCCATTCAAAAAAATAAAGGTAGGATGACTGTAAATTTGGCACGGTTGAACTTCAAAAAATGAACAAGAAAAAATATACAAAAGTTTAATTAAATATATCAATGTTAATTCTTACATATTACACAAATAGATCATCTAAATTAAAGATTCACAAAAGTTATCTAAATTATTCAAACTAATCTGAATTAAAGATCCACAAAACAAAATTATCTAAAATTATTAATTAAGTTTAACCAAATTTAATTTTTATTTTTCAAAATAATCAAAAATAAAGATTCACAAAATAAAGATTATCCAAATCATTTTATTAATTAAATTTATACTCACTTTGATTATTTATTTTTATAATTAATTAAAATTAAAGATTCACTAGTTTGATGAGGAAAAGAGTAGTGACCAAGTTCCTCCACTCAAGTTCCAACTCCTATGATATTTAAAAATAAAAATTTGGAACTCTTACCTCCCACCTTAATCACTTGTCAAAGTAATGACTTTGACTTTTTTATTTTTAAGGTTAAATTAAATTGAAGATTCATACGTTGGTCTCTAGTTTATGTCAAAATTCAAGAAGAGATGAGTGAATTAAGTTCTTTAAAATTTTTTGGTATTTTAAACCTTTAACCCCTTGTGAGTTTAGCCTCCTTGAATGAAAATGTGGAGAATAAAAGAAAGAGCAAAAGATAGATAAATTTATTGCACAAAAAATAGATGGAAAATTACAGTGGTTCGGAACAACCTTCCCTATTCCACTTTTCCAAAAACACACTCTATTGTGTTTTAGGTTCCATTATCTCAATAAAATTACAAATAGAGCTCTTGTTATCTTCTAAATTATAGCTCTTAGAGGTCTTTATAACAATAGCATAAGTAGACGGTGAATTTCACTACAACCGCCAATACCAAACCAAATATCAATACAACAAGATTTATAAGAACAGGAATGAATCTACATTTTACAAATCATGTAGGATAGTTAAAACACTTGAGAAGACTCCTGAGAAGCTCAAGTAAGATGATTGCTTTCAGCCCTTACAGTGAAAAATGTGAGTCCCTCTCCTTAAAACACTTAATATATAATAAATTACTTGAAGAAAAGAAGATGGAAGCTCAATGAATACTTTAACTAATTCCCATAACTTCTCTTGACATCTCTTAAATAGTTATAGAATTATTTTAAATATTCGGTGAAATGCATTAAATGCGTCAACATTCAAATTTTTATGACTGTTACGAGCTAAGTGGCATCCGAAGTCTTCAAATGCAATTTCACCCAAGTTGCAGACTGAAGTTGACTTAGAGTGTAACTCTAGTCTTTTCCTTTCCTTCCAGCGTGATTTTCTCCTTGTGTATATTTTCAAGTTTTATTTTCGGATCGACTTGGTTTGGGACTTGACCTAAGTCACAAGTAAAGTTAACTTAGGTTGCGACTTTACATTACCTTATGCACTTGAAAGTCCAAATCTTTATAATTTATACACCTTCGATCTTTAAATCTTCATTTCTTCATATTTAATCTTCTTATCCTCAATTTTCATTTGGTCTTCTGAATTTTAATGTGGTCCTTAAAATGTAGTCTCCTTTGATTCAAGTCTTGTACTTGAGACTTCAATTCTTCATGGTTTGAACTCTATTTCTTGATATTTGAGTTTAATTCTTTAAGTTTTGAATTCCTTGGCATCAAGTTGTGTACTTGAGTCAACTCTTCGCAACTTGCAATTTAACTCAAGCCACAAGTGGAGTTGACTTAGACATGCAACTTCAGTGTATATTGCATACTTGAAATTTCAATTTTTTCATTTCCATGGTTGAGTAATCCAAGTCTTATTGCTGAGTTGACTTGATATGAAACTTCACTCAAGTCACATATTGGAGTGGACTTGGAATGTGACTTAGTTTTTTAGATTCTACTTTGGCAGGCTAATGTCTTCTAAATCGCAACTTGAGTCGACTTGGATTGAAATTTGACCTAGGTCGCAAATGAAGTCAACTTAGATTGCGACTTCATTTGCTCACGCGTCTCCATTTTCAGTGTTGCTTCTAGAAATGCATTTAAAGTCGATCCCTGAGTCAAACTTGGGTATCGAGGGATCGACTTGTCTTAAGTCAATACTTGAGTCAACTTGACTTTGCTACTTGATCCATAATAATTTATTTTTGAAAAAACTATATCAAAATTATTGCACTAAACATGTTAGTACCCTTAAACGCTCAAATTTGGATTGCTAACCATCAAAACATGAATAAATCTTAATTTGCCAATTGAGTTCACAACATCATAAACAAAAAATATCCAAATTATTTATTAGTTAAGTTTATACTGACCTTTTTTTTTTATCTTTGACATTCATCTAAATTAAAGATTCACAAGACCAAAAATCTAGATTTTTTATTAATTAAGTTTATGTTGACTTTGTTTTTTAAAAATTTATCTAAATTTAAGAATCATAAAACAAAAGAAAATATAGATTATCTTATTAATCAAGTTTATGCCAACTTTTATTTTTTATTTTTAAAAGTCATCTAAATTAAAGACTCACAAAACAAAAAATATCTAGATTATTTTGTTAACTAATTTTATACTGACTTTGATTTTTTATTTTAAAAATTCATCTAAATTAGACGTTCTGGCTAATAAAAATCAAATGGTCGAATTAAATTATTGTGAACTATAAGGATGCATTCTTGACCGGACAGTTTTAATAGAGAGTGGTGAGGGTTTTCAGAAAGGATTAATATTAACAAACGAAGTGGAACGTGCTATTTGAATTTTATAAAATTTAAAGGGGGGCATTTTCGTCATTTTCTATAATCACATAATTGTATCTAAGGGTTTGTTTGGCAATGTGCAGAAAATGTCAAGTTAAAACTTTTTAATTTAAAACTTTTTACTCTCCACAACTACCATATATTTTTAATTATTTTTTTACATTTTCCTATACAACTACCCTACTTTTCAATCATTTCTATACAACTATCCACACAACTAACCTATCTATTTTAATTTCATCTTCTTAACTCCTCATCATTACCCATATCATATTACATAATTTGACAACTTTTATTCTCAAAAAGTATAAATCAAAAGTTTTATCCATTCCCAAACATACCTTAAACCTATCTAAATTGAAACATTAGATTTGCTAAATTTCAAGTTTAGAGGCTTAGAACTTTCTAAAAAAAAAGGTTATTCTTAAATATATCCACTATGTTTGGAAACGTGGTCGTTTGTTCCCTTTCGGGTGCATACACTTATTTTTTTTTAATTTTGTTGAATTTTTTTTTACAAGATTGTTAATATAAGTGTATTTAACATGTGTATCAATTTTTACCATTTTTGGAGTATTGTAGATATTTACTTTTGATTTTTGAAAATCAGTGACATTTTAGTAATTTTAATTATCTAAAATGCCACTGATTTTCAAAAATTAAAAGTAAATATCTAAAATACTTCAAAAATGGTAAAAATTGATACACATGTTAAATACACTTATATTAACAATTTTATAAAAAAATTTGTAAAAAAAATAAAAAGATTGTTGTATGCACCCGGGAGCATAAGACCAAGCTCTCTACGTTTGACCTTAATTCCAAATATGTTTATTATGTTTTCAAAATCTCAAATATTTTCACTACGTTTGCATTTGATCCCAAAAATGCCCATTCTGTAAAAAACTGCCGGTTAAAATTTTTTAATACCCAAAATACCCTTATTGTAAAAGCATAAATAATGAAATGAATAAAAAGAAAATTAAATTAAAGTGCTTTAAATTCATGCGCAATTAGGGCATTCATGAGTTATAATATTCAATTTTTCCGATTGTGTTCTAAATTTGAGAGGCGTATTAGTAATTTTACATATTCTCAACGACATTAGCTTACGGAATGAGCATTTTTGGAATTAAAAGCAAATGTAGTTTGTATATTTGGAATTTTGAAAACGTAATTGATATACTTTGAATTAAGACCAACCATAGTGTGTATATTTGGAAATGACCAAAAAAGGTGTAAAGGCTCAGAGAAAATTAGAAGGTTAGACACTTAAAACAGCGCTTGACAATGGAAGCTCCGGGCATACCCCCCATGGTGCATGCCATTAGGATTCCAAAAGGCTTCTTTGCATTAGGATGGGATGATTCTAGCAATCTTCCATTTTTAAAATATTTTTTTTCAAAAAAAGCAAACTAATTTTTTATTTCAATACAACTTTTATTAATTTCAATACATCTTTTCCCATTTTCAATACACTTCCCTTCCAAATTGTAAAACTATTTTCATTCCAAACGGTTATCAATTAATAAAACATCACGGACCCTTTTGTAAATATCAGCAACATCATGGGTGCACAAAAATTATCCTCAAATATAAGCCTTTCTGAAAATCCTCTTGAAGGTAGGCCCTTATTGGTAAACTACTAACTCAACAGACATTGATCTCTGTCTTCCTTCCTTCGCTTTCCCAACCAGAAATGTTCAGTTCTAGCAATTGCCTTCCAAACAAATGAAAACTGGGGTTTTTCTCTTCCCTCCATCTCATACCTCCCACCTCCCGAGTCTTCTGACGAATTCTGCTCTCAGTAGCTTATCCATCTGTTTTCTTTCTTCCAGGAGGAGGATGATGAGACTTTCCTCAAGCAGCTGCAGGACGCTCTTAATTCCGATCCAGACAACGCTTCTCACCATTACCGTCTCGTATGTCTTTCTCCCCTCTACGTTTTCTTTCATTTCCATCCTCTCTCTGCCTCTCTCCGCCAAAATTTGTGTGGTTTCAGGGGATTTTCCTTTGGGAGAAAGGCGGGGAGTCGAAGGAATGGAGAGAGAGAGCGGTCGAGCATATTATCGCTTCTGCAAAGCTGAACCCTAGCAACGGACCTGCTTTTCGATTCTTAGGTTATTTCTACAGACGGGTATCACTCGATTCGCAGCGAGCTTCCAAGTGCTACCACAGGGCTGTCACGCTCAATGCCGATGACTCTGAAGCTGGGGTACCTTTCTGCAACATGCCTTTCATTTTATTTTACTCTACTTCTTACCCTGCTTTCGTTAGAAGTTTGTTCTTACGTGCTTTGAGCCAAACTCCGCCATCATAGGTTTGTTGTCTGGTTATCTTCTTCATTTTCATGTCCCAGCAAACTTTCCCAGTGTTTCAATTTGAGATTTGTGAAACTCATTTTGAGATTTTTTTTTTTTTTTCACAGGAAGAGCTGTGTGACTTGTTGGATGAGGAAGGAAAAGAGAGCTTGGAAGTGGCTGTTTGTAGAGAGGCCTCAGAGAAGTCACCCAGGGCATTTTGGGCATTTCGGAGATTGGGCTACATGCAGGCATGTTCTTCCTGGACCTTTTCAATAGTTAGTTTTGAATGCTTTACCTAGTTAGCTATTTTTATTGCTGATTATGTGGCGAACATGTTGTTGTTCAGATTTCCTCTTTGTGCCTTTCGAAGAGGTTATTTGGAGGACTTAAGAAATTGCTTTTTGATCTTTGGAAGTTCTACTTGATTGTTTC
The DNA here is from genome assembly GCA_030490835.1 of Annona cherimola. NCBI lineage: Eukaryota > Viridiplantae > Streptophyta > Magnoliopsida > Magnoliales > Annonaceae > Annona > Annona cherimola. Next base: position 40,759,042 of record CM059977.1, on the reverse strand, counting down.
AGGTCCATCAGAAGAAATGGTCTGAAGCAGTTCCAAGCCTACAACACTCGATTCGAGGTTATCCAACATGTGCAGACTTGTGGGAAGTATGTCAGATTCATCCTTTCCATATATTACAAATGAATATATATTTCTATGCTATATTTATCCATGGGCATCTATGATGTGTGCCTAACTTGTTATCAACTAACATTTAATGCCGATTGTTACACTTCAGGCTCTAGGTCTTGCATATCAGCGGCTGGGCATGTTTACTGCTGCTTTAAAGGTAATTCTATTTACTAATTGCTACTGCTGTCATTTTCTTTTCTTTTATTGCCCTTGATTTGTGATTTTACTGAGTAGTTGATGCTTGAATTAAGTACAAGAGGTAACCGTAGTTCTAATGAGTTCTTGACATTGAACATCTAGAAGTTGAGGTATGCTTGTGTAGGATGGATGTGTGCATTGAGGTTTTGAAATAAAGCTATGTAAAGTTTGGGAGTGGCATGAGTTCTTCGAAAGAAGGTTATTGTGGTGCCCCTGACCCGAGGCGTCACATAGCCTTACTCCGAGGATCGTTTGTGATTGGTAAATGTGACATAGGATTGTCGTCCTGTTCATGCGGTGGGAATTTTTTTGTATATATTTCATTTAGCGGAATAATAATAAAAATTTTTCTTTTCTTTTTGTTTCCTTCATCTCATTCAATCTTTTACAAGCAATATACCCTGGAAATTCATTAATTATACATATCATTCATAAAATCTCATCTTGTCCCCTTACATCAATGGTTTTGTCAACCTAACCATGTCACATTCATATAAAATATGCTCATAGTCTAATATTCACATATATACTAGTAAACATACATTCAACCATCAATTCACATAAAATTTAGAATTACTAGTAAGTTTGCGTACTTTAGCATTCCTTAAAAATCTAGACCTACCATTCCATACGGGGTAGCTAACTATTTCAGCATACACAAGAATATCAGCTCATACCTTCCTTTAAATACTCAGGCTCTTTACCTCTTGAGTTTCTCTGTACCTGTCTAGGGTTTGGGAAAACAAAACGCATGTGGGAACTCAATAAGCAAATATTTTCATCATCAGGCAAGCGTTTTCCTATAAATATATTTTCATAAAAATCTTTTTCATATAAACCTTTTTATATCCCAATGTTTGGGCTTTTCAAAGGCGATGCATATGCGTATAAACTTTTTGGTAAACCCTTTTTTCTTATGTGGACATTTTTTCTTGTAAATCGTTTTTCATGACCCCATTTTGAGGCTTGTTTAAAAACAAAGTGTATGTATGTAATCCTTTTTCATGTATGCATTTGCATAGAAATCTTTTTATCTAAACCTTGATATATACACCTTTCTTGTAAACACTTTTATTACCCATTTAGGGTAAACTTTTTCATATAAATCATTTCATATCCTAGTTTCTGGGTTTTTCAAAAGCAAAGCATATGCAAATGCATTTCTTTTCATTCAATAGTGACACTTACCAAGTGATCATCTACCTTTTGGAAAAGAAATCTATCATGTAACAGCACGCTAGCCAGGCGGCCGTTTATTGAACCTGCACCCATCTCAGGAAGGGTGCCGTCGGCCTCCGGCCTTTCCTTAGCGACTCGGCCATATGTAGAGGAGGCCTTGGTCTACTTGTGATCGTCTCTACAATTGACCTATTCCTTGTTCTGGTACACCATACACCAATCATGTATATTTACATGCTAGCATATTTTCAAGCAACATCACAGACCTTAGTCTGTGTCCTTTTTTTGCAACTTGAAAAATGGGCACAATCCACTTTAAACACATTTTCATAAACATTAATTAAATTCTAGTTTTAGGATGACCACCTTTAAATAATTTTAGAAGTATTTAAGTAAAACATTTTAATAAATATTTGCAGTATTTGAGAAAACAAAAAAAAGAAAACAATATTTCTAAAGTGTTGCTTTTAATAAATTTTAAAATCATCATGATAAAGGAATTTCAAAACATTTCAATATTCAAGAAGAGAAAACCTTTCTCACTAACATTTTTGTTCCAATTTGTGGGCTTTCGTAAGCAAAGGATATGCAAATGCATCATCTTCCTTTATCCATCCTGGCATCATATATTTTGTTCACATGTCATTATTGTCATTTTTATGTAAAGAAGAGCTTACATAACCCTTTGAATACTACTTTAGCAAACAGAAATTAAATCATTTTGTATGTACAATTAACTTATCGGGTTGGCCACCCTTAAATCCTCTTTGGAAACATCCGTATAAAATATTTTCAAAGCATTTTCAAGGTATTTTTATATTTAAAGAAATTCAAAATTTTTCTAATAAACCATTTGAAAATAAATGAACTATTTCCAAAACATTGTTTGTTTTCAACCATTGTGTTAGGGAGAAATCAACCTTCTTTTATAAATCAAACATTCTTTTCATAAACCTAATTTGCTTTTCACAAAGTCCTATAGAAGTAAAATTTTGAAAGACTTGTTTGCAATTATTATTTTGTGAAAGAATCAAGACTTTTCATAAAATCCTTTAGAAATAGTGTCTTTTGTAAGCAATTCTTAAAATCATCCATGTAAAGCACTTTCAATCATTTTAATACTTGAGATGAAATAAATATTTTTAAAAGTGTTGCTTGCTTACCTGTGGCGATCAAATGACGCCTTCAATCTTTTCCCTGCCTTTTCCTAGACGAGTAAAAACAATCATCTTATATACATGTATAACATCATATGCCTGCATGCCTTGCTTTTTATTAACTTATTCCCAACCCTCTTTATGATTTTATTTAATTCTTCCTTTGAGATGAACACTCACGTCTCCTTAAGTCACATATATCTATTTTTTTCAATAGTCAATCATTTTCTTGGTTCAATATCCTAATTTATAGCATTTAATCTCTTTAATTACTTGAGATACTTACTTGAAATTATAACAAGCTAAGTTCAAGTAAGATTTCCAGTAGTTCACATCTACCTTTCTTAGTCATATACATACCCTTAAGTAATCTTAATGATTGGTTACTTGTTTCATTTAACACTTGCATTTTAACGATATATATGTGTTATAAATCATCAACTCTTGAATTCAAGAGCTTTATTTGCATGAACTTAGTGTTTCTCATTCCACCCTTTAAACTTTTGAATTCTACTTATCCCTTTATTTTCTAGCTTGTTGTAACATAATCAACATAATTGAGGTAATTTCAAAACTAATAGCTCCACTTGGTTAATATCTTGAAGTCTCAACTATGTGAGGGCTAGCTCAGTTGGTTCAAAGGACTTCCTTAAAGTCTATTGCAACACAATTCATATCAAATTTTTGAAATTAACTACCTTTTCCAAAACAGTGAGGTATACCCTCATTTCCATCACGTTTCACTTCTCACAATTCCACTTTAACCATGTGCACATGTAGGGTTATTAACGAACAGCCCTCGTGCTCATTTCAAGGGCTTGTATACCATCTTTAACACATTAAATATGCATCGATATTTCTGAAATAATCATTCATTTCCAAAACAACTCCACGTATCATTCATTCATCAAGTATCATTTCCACAATTTGCACTTTTATGTATATATGTGTGGCTACCAATCAACAACTCTTGATTCCAAGAGCTCTTCTATTTATTTCTTCTTCTTTTTCTTTTCCTAATCACATACAATGAATTACTTTATACATTTTAACTCATCATATCAATTTGGATTATTATTCTTTATGTTTCAAATTTCGTTTTGATTATTCCTCAATTTGTCGACATTTACTAAAATCAGACATTGATCTCTCTTAATTTTGATTTATAATAAAATCAAGGAGTTTAAATTTGAAATTTCTATCCTGCATTAATAATTACACGAATTAACCAAAATAAATAATTCCAGCACAAAATATTAAGTATTTATATTTATTTATGTATTTTTACTCTGATGGATAGAAGTATCAATTTTGGGACGGGTCAAATCACGTTAATTATTAGCCATATTTATATCCTCCAAAAGTTAATTTTTATTTTCGTTGAGTGATATTTAGGATATCTTCTATACCATATAAAATTTTCAGATTAAAATTCATTGTATACAAATTATTAAAAATCAATTAGTGTAGCCGATCCTGACAACTATTCTACCCTGTTCAGGTTGATCTTCTCGGATTTTTAATTTGCAACCTGATTAACATTTTAAGTTGAAATTTGGGTCGTTCCTTAATCATCATATCATAAGTTCTCATATAAATTTTTATGCTAAAAATCATTCATTTACTATTTCTTTTATATTTTGGTTTTCTGTTCCATTTCTACTAAGTTTTGCTCCCATACTTGCATCTTAATTTAATATACATCTAAAACCTTCAATCATTAGTTCTTAATTCTTAAACTCAATATGTATTCTCTGTCTAATCATAGAATTAACTCAAGAAATCAGAATTTTGCTTTCATTGTACCTAGCTTTGGACGTCCACACCTACGTGTATATGTGCTTCATTTCAATCACTTATATATCATTAGAGAGGTAGCTACTTGACTTTTGAAGACGAATTTGCCCCACCTTAGCACAACCAGCTGCCCTTCTCTTCTGTCTTCTCCTTGGCTTGGACGTCCTCTATGGCTGCCTCTCTTTTCCCCTTTTTTCTAAGTGTTTTCTCTCTCTAACCCCCTGCTGAACTGTCCCTAGCTGCTGCCCATTTCTCTTTTATGATTTTGCTGAAACTAATTCCATATTGCCACATGTTTTTAGGATTTAATAAAATCCTCTATTTTAATTAATTGGTTCCTTAATCTCAAGCGTCCAAGTGGCCCATTTGCTGCCACATTTCCAATTACTTGCTGCCCAATTCACCCTGCTGGTCACGTGCACATGGGGCTGCCCTTTATATATTTTTTTTTTTTTGCAATTTTTTCATTTCATCAAAATGCCTTAAAATCCCATTGCTAAAACACGTCCATATAAACTGGTTTTAATCATGCTTTTCATTTAATTATTGGTTGACATTTTTGCTCCCTAATTCCATCCCATGATGACACCTCAAAAGTGGGCTACCAAAGTCCACTCTCTCTTTTCCTAATCCATCCTACGCTGACGCATGTCCCACCTTTGATGCACATTGTCAACCTTTCATTTATGGCCATCCACCTTTCATCATTAGTTTTTATAACCATTCATAAGGTTTAATCTAATCCATTCATTACTTAAGAGCATCTTAACTTAGCTATACATAAAAAAAAATCTCATCTCAAAACGATGAATGTATGCTAAGATATTGGCATATTGAATTTAATTCATAAAATATCATGTACTCTAGTCATTTAACCCCTTTCCATTCATAATTTTCATGATTCAAACCGTTCATCATGTAGGGCATGCCAACTTAGGCTTTCTCTTAAAATTTCATATCAATCTACCTTGTATATCCTAAGATGTGAATTAATCAAACTATTAATCATATAATAAATCAAAATGACATGGAAAATGAACTTAAATGAGCATGCCACCTCACCACTTACTACACTTAATTTTGTCTTTTAGTGGAAACTTCCTCTTTTGTCACTTAGTGGCACACCTTTCCAAGTTAATCAAAAGTGATTATCTTAATCACTTTGCATTAATTGATTGCCCTAATCTCATTCATTTTAAATAAAAGAACATATAGTTTTAATCATTTTCTTCTAATTTTCCATTCCCCATGTGGGTTATACCAATACCCTTCATGTTATGAAATTACCAAAATCTCATTCTTATACAAGCTCTAAACAACCTTTATTAAACTTATAGTCGGGGTTTCACAGTTATGGAGATGTGTGCATCTGCACTTATGCCTTGTGTCCATTGGATCTGACTGCATGGTAAGGTTTTGTGCAAAAGGTATTATTTCTGAGTAACGTTTCTATGACAGTCATATGGAAGAGCCATTGAACTGGAGGATTCAAGAATATTTTCACTGATTGAGAGTGGGAACATCTTACTGATGCTTGCTTCATTCATGAAGGTAAGCTTCAGTTCTTTTTTCCCCTTCCTTATACTGACCTTTGATGTACTTATTTGATAGTGCAAAGTGCATTGCTGTTGGTGGCAGTTTTTCGTTTGACTCTTCTGTGCATTTTGATTTTTGTTCATTGAATGACACATTAATGGACCTGTTGCAGTTGATCTGTTTGCTTATCATGTTTTTTTCAAGAGTTCTCAACAAATAATATTGTGCTTAGAACCCAATGATTTCAAGCTATTGCATTGGCCAAAAGGGAAGTCCCTTTATTGATGACTTACGAGATTGCATTAAAATTTTCTTTCTTTGCACTTTTGTAGGAACTCATTGATAATGCCTCCATGCTTGCAGATATATAAGTTTCTGTTGTTGACAATTAAAAAATTGAATGACAAGTCAAACGAAGTTTAAAGGATGCTGGCTAGTTTAATTGATTATTTAATTATACATGGCTCCATGCTAATTTGGAGATGTAGTATATAACTGTTACACCACATCATAATTCATCTTGGTGCAATATGAACTTGCCACGCCATCATTGTCTTCGCTTTTGGAAAAAAAAAGCAAGACACATCAGGGATTCTAATTATAGATTGAATATAACTTCTAAGCAATATCAATTCTTGGCAGGAAACAGCTCAAAGAGCTATCATGTAGGATTATGAAATATCCATCTTGACAAGAAATTATCTACTATCTAGATGTTAAGATGCTTATGAAAGGTGAAAGGGCTATAGTTCAGTTAGGTAGAGTACCTTGTTTGTATATTCACCAATACCTTTTCAAGGGGTTCCATCATATGACATATAATCAATAGAAATGATTTTCTTGAGAAATCAATGTCTTAATCCTTAGATTTGAGGGAAGAACAGAAACTTATCTGCAAATCTTTTGTTCAGTTCGATCGGGTGATCAACCATAGTTGTTAGAGGCGCAAGACGCACTTAGGTGCCAAGGACCCTTAGGATCTAAGGCACGGGGTGCACAAGCGAGGCACGTGCCTGAGCGAAGCAAAGCGCATAGGACTTAACATTCAATAAATTTAATAATATATTAAACTTATAAGAAAAATATTCAATATGTTCCAAAATCATAGCCATTATGAGTAAAGGCAACCTCAAATTTCACTAATCTATCATTTAATTGAAAAGATCTGTGAAACTGAAGAAGTCAGCTCTATTTGACTGCTCGGAATTTGGATGCTTTTGAAGAAGTTATATAAAATGCACTAGAGGCAACTCGAGGCTCAAGAGGTGGGCTTGAGTAAGCCTTGAGCCTAAGCCCATCTTTAACAACTATGCAATCAACATAATTGATATACAAATTCTATCTTCTTTATTTTTTATTTTTTATTTTCGAAGATCTCACTTTGGTGGTAGATCGATATGAGCTCTTGTGATTTTTCTTTCTTGTCTTCAATTGCTATTACCTCCTTTGGTCTATTTTCTGTCTTTTTGGTTGCAGACTTGGAGTAGGATAATGAATGTTTGAGGCACGTGCCAAACTTGACAAAGTATCCAATTATCATTTTTCGGTCTAGATCTCAGAATTTTTTTTTTTTTTTTTTCACTGTGAATCCTGATTCAGGGTCAGATATAGATCTTAAATGGGGTATATGCTGTAAGATGGCCCCCATCTGTACTGGAAAGCTTGCATTTTATAATCCCTTTGAACAGCAAGTATTTTAAGTAGATAACCAAATGTCCTGTATACTGGAAGAATCATGTTCCGAAGTACTAACCAACCATTATTTCCAATTTTCTCTCAATCTTCAATGGGGTTGGAGGTAGTGTTCACAATTTCGCTGACTTTAAAATGAGGAAGTTTCACCAATTTCGAAGAAATTATTGATAATTTTGCTGAACTATTTCTTTAAAATATAATAAAATAAAAAGTTCTAAGTTAAGAATTTTTAATGACATTTCAAAATAAAAATTATGATAAGTAAAATACACTTCTAAAATATAAAATACTCAATTTAAATACCAAAAATTATAAAAAGTAATAGATACGTATTATGTCACATGCATCAGTAAAGAAAATTTTCAGTATATAAATATATCTTTACGAATCATTATATTCATAAACTATAATATTTGAATGATTTTATTATGGACAGTTTTTATTAATTTTTTCTTATAATAGATATGTATTATGTCATATGTATCAGTAAAGAAATTTTCCTCTGTATATATTGTTACAACTCATTATATGAAAAAAATTCATAAGCTATAATATTTGAATAATATTACTATAGGCTTTTTAATAAAATTTTTCCTTAAATATGCATTAACGATACACTTCTTATGATTCATTCAAAATGTGAGCTGCTGCACTCTTCTATATTCCAACCAATCTAAAAATAGAATTATTAATGAGCGCACCTTCCTTTCAACAGTTCTGGTATATACATATATATATATATATATTGATATCTTGATATTCTGGGAAAGTTCTTGATAATTTCCTAGAACATTGAAATTTTCATCTAAACACGAAAAATACTCTGTTCGATGACAATAAAATTTTGATGGAGTGCCAAGACGATTATCACTGAAATTTTCACCGATATTGTTGAAATGGCAAACAATGGTCAGAAGCCATTCAACATAATTAGACAATTTTTAAATGGACTCAATGCCTTCCGACACCCATGATTGACTGATTGTATCATTAGTTTTCATTGTGCTTAGAAAAATGACAAAAAGGAAGAAAACAAAAAGAGTTGCCTGCAATTATTATGTTTTGAATTTTACGTCAGTGTGCATGCTGCTTAGGAATATAAACATGTATGATTAGTATCACGACAGCTTGCCTGCAATTCAAACTTCTTGTGTGTATTTTGTTTCTTATGAATCGATATGATGAGTGTCTCATTTGCATAAGTCATAATAGACTGATGCAAACGTCAACCAGTTATTCATCTGCGTGCATCATGCAGGTGTGTTGTGGAAACTAGTTATGCATCTTCATGTTAAATCTTTTTTCAGCAAAAAAGATATATATATTGATATTTTCCCCATCTCTGTATTTGATTTCTTTTGATTAGGGAGTTGAACAATTTCGACTTGCTCTGAAGATAGAACCCCATAATATAGCTGCGCAATATGGGCTTGCTTCTGGATTGCTTGGGCTTTCAAAAGATTGTGTGAGCTCTGGTGCATTTGTCTGGGGAGCAGCACTGTTGGAGGTCAATTGCATCCTGTCGTTTACTGCATTTCTTTGGTTTCATTTTTCTATAGATGCTTTCTAAAAATGAAGCTGCCTTTTTGGAATTTCAGGAAGCATCCGATGTTGTAGAAGCAAGCACTGGCTTGGTTGGAAATATTTCTTCTAGTTGGAAGTTGCACGGGGATATTCAGGTGTCCTTTTTTGTGGTTTTCCCTCTTTTTATTTTTTTTAAATTTTGTCTCTTCAGATGCCTTCTTTTCTTTAAGATTTACCTGTTACTGCCTTTGTTAGTTCATGTGGAGAATTAGGAACCACAACAGGAATAAACTTTTCTCTATGATGTTGACAGATGGAACAGATATTTTATTGGTGCATTGACATTGCACAACAAAAAATTTTGTATACCATCGCATCATGCATTGGTTGGAGCCATATGTTGACAACTTTGTTGCTTAGATATTGAAAATGATTAGTTTACCAGCATGTGTTTCCAGCTTGCTCATCTTTGCTCTCTGTTCTATGGTGGCATCCAATGCCTGTCTAGTGTCAATGTTATATTTTTGAACTTATAAACTATTATATGGAAGAAAAGAAAGACACCTTGCTCATTTAAGATCCTTCATTTAAGGCTTCTCACTGTTTATCCTTCTCACCTTGCTCATTTAAGGTTACTCACGGTTTATCCTTTCGCATAAAAGACCCTTTGTAATTTAGCAATGTTGATAGTTGTTTTTACTTGTTCTCAATTTACTCCAAGAAAGACAGTTGTTTGGTTAACCAACTCCATCTGGTATGTCCGTTTAATTTGTCTAATATAGGTATTGAATTGATAAGCCATTGTATATGGAAAGGGTAGTTTTGCTTTCTACTTATGGAGATCATGGAGTACATGATTTGCATTTAGTACATTAAGATCACATGGTCTAATGTGAGAGAACCAGCATCATAACTATCCCATATAGCAAGTTGACATTTTGTTGAGTACTAGAGTGGCAGCCTTTCAGTTTTGTTTCATTTTAGTTAACAAGTCATGTTCTTATGGCAACCTGCTGTTCTTATGCAAGCTTTAAAATTGTCTGTGATGTCAGTTTTTTTTTTTTTTTTTAAATGTATGACTTGAAGTAAACTGTGCTTCACATGTTCTAGATGGCATATTCAAAATGTTTTCCGTGGGAATATGGAGGTGAGGGATTGGAAACTGATGAGGATTCTTTCAAAATTTCCATCGATTCTTGGAAAAGGAAGCGATGGTTGGCTGCAGTTACAGCTAAGCGGTCTTACCAGAGAGCATTGCACTTAACACCTTGGCAAGCAAATTTCTACACTGACATGGCCATCTCTTTGGATCTTATTGATTCTTTGGAGGAGAAAAATAACGCTGTGCTGGAGGGTTGGTAGGATCTTCTTGCAACTCATTTTCACAGAGTTTTGGATCATATTTTTCTGTTATTTCTTGTTTTATTGACTATTGTGTTCCTCAGGCAGCTACCAGAGAAGATGTCTCTGGGTGGTCTGATGCTTGAGGGTGACAATAACGAGTTCTGGGTTGTTTTGGGTTGTTTGTCTGCCGATAATGCATTGAAGCAGCATGCTTTTATAAGGGGGCTACAATTGGATGCATCTTTTGCTGTCGCATGGGCTTACCTCGGAAAGGTTTTTTTTTTTTGCTTTTTCTTTATTATTTATTTATTTAGTTAAAGTTATTGACGGTAGAAAACTTGATTGATAGCTTCGTATCATATTACTGAGTTGCAACTTCTGTTGTTGTCTAATTTGTTTGATCAACAGTTGTATAGGACAGTGGGTGAAAAGTTATTGGCAAGACAAGCCTTTGATCATGCTAGAAGCATAGACCCTTCATTAGCTTTACCATGGGCAGGGATGTCAATTGATACTTCTGCTGGGTATATGCCTATATTACATAATACTAATCCTTGGAATATGGGCTATCTGCTTTCTTTTATGTTTTATATTACTTTTATGGTGATGTGTAGGAGCGGGTCTTCGGATGAAGCTTATGAGAGCTGCTTACGAGCTGCATATACAATGCCAGTAAGATTTTCTAGACCTTTTTTTTTTTTTCCCTATTTCTGTTATTGGGATGAAGTGTGCCCTCTGGCATGCTGTTTCACACACTTTGGGTCTGTTTGGGTACTCGTAAAAGGGAATGTAAATGGTTTACACCCCTTCAAAATCCTCTTTTATTCCTTCCATTTTACCTCCATTGAGATAAGTCTTTCTTTTTCATCATTGCACTACTTTTTCAATCAATGGTATCAAAACCGGACTGGGCATTAAACCAGTTGGCCCACCGGTTGCAGGTTTTTCTGATTTAACCACTGACATTGGTTGATTGAGCCAGGTATGAACATTTCTTGGTCCAACCAGTTCAACAGTCCAAACTGGAAGTTTAAGCTGGAAAAATTGGGAACCAGTGGGTCAACCATTTTGATGCCCAATCCAGTTTTAATTAGACTGTTCGCAATTATTGTCACCCATAATTTCTATCACTGCCCCCATATGTTCCAGTGAAAATCCTATCTTTTTCTTGGGAACCAGTGGGTCAACAATTTGATACTTGAACTGGTTTTGATTACATTGTTCTCAATTGTTGTCCCCCATAATTCCTGTCACTGCCTCTGTATGTTTCAATGGAAAGCCTATCTTTTCCACTTATCACCCAGTTATTCCGTGATTATTATGCCATTTTATCTTGATCCCATTACACTTTTATTTGTCTAGTTCCCAAATTTACACAGCTATTTTGTCTATTTTTGTCATTTGCATTCTCTTTTATGCAAGTCGACACAGGCCTGAAATTTGAAAGTCTGGAAAAGCTAATTTTACGCTAAGCATCTTCTACCAGTTGGTAATGAAGTTTTGCATGGATATCCTCTGCATGTGTTAGTCTTATACATACTGATGATTTTGGTTCACTTGCAGTTGGCAGAATTCCAACTTGGTCTTGGAAAGCTTGCATTATTCACTGGTCACCTTCTATTCCCACAGGTATGATGTGCATTGTGGTTTCCACGTTGGGATTGCCAAAATGTAGACGCCTGGATTTTATATGTTCTTAACCAACTCATTAGTTGTTGTCATTGTCATTGTTATCATTATCAGTTTCCACCCACTCCACTTTCTTCAGCACCACCACTAGCAGCACTTCACTTTGATCATCAACTCAGCAGCATTGATGTCATCACTTTCAACTTGGTGGTTTGCATATCTAGTATTACTTTTATCATCATACCACTATCACTTGCTTCATTGCCATTACTACCATCTTCAACACCAGAACCATGCTAAGCTTTTCTCTAACCGACATTTTACAGCATCGGTATTGGCATCACCTTCATCATGATCATTATTTGATGCAGGACAAGCTGCCCTAAATCAATAAAGAGGGGAAGACTTTGGAGGAAAGAGGGAAGATCCTCTTAATAGTGAAAGAAGGGAAGAAAGGGAGAAACCATATATAATTTAAGAGAAAGAAAGAAGGCTAGAGAAAGACTCAAAGAAATTTCAATTCATAAACTCTCTTCAAAAGCTGTTTATGATTGAATAAAGCACTCTATTTATAAGAAAATACTAAATCTTAAACTTAAGCAACAAGGTGGAATCTTGTGAACAAAGAAAGTTGCATTATAGGAAGACTAAAGATGGAAATAACCTAAAACCAATCTGAACCATTAATTAAACTAAAGATACTAAATCCCTAAAATTACAAAAATTTCCAAATAAAAACCTTGAACAAAATAATCCTAATTTACGAAAACTTCTTCACGCCCCTGTGTAAACCATCATCTCTCCAGTTTCCTGTATAGTATTTATGGGGCTAAAGATATGGTTGCATGAAGGTTGGGGACCCTTGCTGGGCATTGGTTTTGGGCTACTGTTGGCTCATGCATGCTTTTACTCATCTTACATATAAAAAAAAATGATTTGCACAGAATTCTTTAGATTTAGTACATTTATTCCTTGGTTGTTGCACATCCTTTTTAAGTATCTAGATGTGGAAAAACATGTTTCTTTATTGTCATTAAACTATATCCATGTACTGCAGTTATACCTTGGCCCTATGCATGTAGGATTTTAAGCTGCCTGATTGGTTGGTATATTGTAAACCTATTATTGTAATTAACTTAAATAGATACTTTTTAATTGCACTAATCTTGTCAAATATTTGTTTTTAAATTCTCTAGTTATTTCAGATCTTGCAAGTATGGTGTTATCTAATCAGAACATCTGCAGAAACGTCTTGAAATTTTCATCCCAACAGTTTAAATTGTCATAAATTACCAGCCCGCGAAGTTTATAATTGTAATAAACCCTCCTCCATTCAATCTTCTCAAAGATTTTCTTGTAGACATGATCCATGAATGGGAGTTCTATCTATTTGGGTGAAATCTCTGAGTTGTCATAGCAACATTTTTTACAAGTTTCAACCTTGTTCAAGTCTATTTGTCCAACTCAATTCAGTTTTGTGCCAGACGAACCATTCTGGTGTGATGAGTCTACCACTTAAATCACTTCTTATTAATCCTTGCTTTGACAAGTGAGCTGAGTGTGACTACAATATGATTTTGTTTCAGGGATGACGAGTTGTAATGAATCAATGATTGTATGGAACATGGATGAACATGAAGTGTTTGACAGCCCTTTTGCGTCCTATGCATTCCATTCATGCTGATAGTATATGTTCATCGAACACGCTGAAATAAAAGCATATAAACCATGGATGGGCCGCATGACTGGAATTGGTTAATCACAAATATTTCGTTCTTCTTTCTTTGCTATAGTTCACTTATTTTTGAGCTGTACATGCAAAAAATTATCATAACTCATATAATATATGCAATTTAATATTGGCATCATTCCATCTCTATGAGTTTACATAAAGGGCTTTATGTAGGAAGTGGTCTACTTCATTGTCTCTCTCAACTGGAGTATTTTTATTGGAGGAGTGATTCTATTAGCCCGGGCTAAGTAAATGGCCCACTTAGCCCACCTCAAAAAACCTATTTAAAACAACTTTTTTTTACTTTTTTTTTCATGTACTTGTTTATCTAAATGTATTTAACATATAGACCAAGTTTTACCATTTTTGAATATGTTTATCTATTTTTTTGAGATTTTCAAACATCTATGTGTATATATGCATTTAAAATACCCTTATTTTCAAAAATCTAAAAAAAATATATGCACATTTCCAAAAATGGTAAAACTTGGTCTATATGTTAAATACACTTAGATAAACAAGTGTATGAAGAAAAAAACAAAAAAAAGTTGTTTTAAATAGGTTTTTTGAGGTGGGCTAAGTGGGCCATTTACTTAGCCCGGGCTAATAGAATCACTCCTCTTTTTATTGGAGCATGCAAATTTGGAATGATAGAAGTGGAACCAAATGCTCATTTCTTTGCAGGTCTTTGGAGCTGTGCGGCAGGCTGTTCAGCGTGCACCGCACTGTCCTGAGTCCCATAATTTAAATGGCCTTGCATACGAGGCACGATTAGATTATGAGTCTGCAGTTGCTGCTTATAGGAAGGCACGATATGCCGTGAATGCTTTTGCAAAGACAGCACCAAAATCCTATTTCACTGATATATCTGTTAACCTAGCAAGAGCGCTTTGTCAGGTAAATGAATTTTTCTAAGAACATTTGTCTAACAGCATTCCTATCATATTTTTGGAGAATTGTTGTGATGTATGATGAAAGCTAGTCTAAACTGAGGATACATTGTATGAACCAATGTTATCAGTACTGGATTGATGAACTGGCCAATTGCCTGGTTTGGTTTTAATTGGTTAGGCCATTAAATCTAATCAGTTTTAACTGTGATGTTAGCATGTCATAAAGTAATAATGTTTTAAGAATTGTATAAATACTGAGAAAGCATAATAATATAACCAGGCTAGACAGACTGGTTCCTGGTTGGTCTGGTTTGGTTTTAATGACACCGACATGAACTGTATTGAAGAAACTAATGATTCCATTCTGCACCTTTGGCTAACTATTTAAAATGAATTGATTGGTGTGCAGGCAGGAAATGCCCATGAAGCAGCCATTGAATGTCAAGATCTGGAGAAAGAAGGTGCGTAGATTTGACTATAAGCTGGTTTTGTTTGTATGTTATTCATTTACAAGTCAAAAAGTCTGTACATGCTCCTCAGATTTCTGTCTGCAATCTCATGGTTGGAATCTACCTGCATGATAAAGGAATAATTTGTGTTTGAATTCATTTAAATTAAATGGTTTACATATAGGTCGTTTCACCTGTATGCTGTGCTGTAATCTTTATAGGAATTTAGAAAGTTGCTTAACATCAGACCACCTTTTCTGTGGGATCAGAAAGGTTTGTTTTCTGGCTATAATGAAATGTTTGGTCGGATTTGTAAGAACCTGCTGGAATGGCTTTATCCTTGATTTTCTGAAACGCTCTTCCTAAATGTTGCTAATGAAAATTGTATTTTTTTTTTTTTTTCACTGTCTAGGTTTGCTTGACAACATTGGCCAGCAGATATATGCTGTGACATTATGGAAGCTAGGCAGGAATGGCCCTGCCCTATCTATTGCCAGAAAGTTAGCTTCTAACATAGAAACCATGAACAATTCATCTGCAGCTGGTCTGTTGGGGTTGATATGCAAACTGATGTATCAGATTTTAGGCTTGAAAGCCACAACTGCTAATATTCTGAAAATGCCCAAGGATATATTGCATGGCACAAAAATCAGTTCTATCATTGCTGTGCTAAGCGCTCTTGATCAAAGCGGTCAACTTAGCTCCCTTATTTTGCATCTTCTTACATCTCATGATGTGGGTGTTGGATTCCACTCTTTACTTGCTCTGGGTAAGCTGGTAAGTTGCTCTCTCTCTCTCTCTCTCTCTCTCTCTCTCTCTCTTGCTCCCACACACACACCCATTTGGTTGTCTTTTCTCTTCATCTTTTCCTTCTCTGGAAGCACTGAAGCTGATACTGGTTTGTTTGTCTTACAGATCAGACATGGGTCGGAGCATAGTCTGGGAGTCTTCAGTGCAGTAGTGTACCTGAAAAAGGTTCTTCACATGTATCCGGACAGTTGTTTGATAAGGTATGTTCATCTGTCGGATATTGACCACTTTGATTGTAAGTCTTGAACTTTTAAGTGATGCAATGTAAAAGCCATAATTATTTATTTGATTGCATCTTGAGGATAGATCCAATCATTAAGGCGGTCCATATTGATGACCTGGTCCAAATAAAAAATCTGATGATCAGTTTGAACATATTAACAGTGGGTTTACATTACTAGGATTTTAAAAATAACTATAAGAGTCATGGAGCCAATCGACAGATTGTTAACTTTGAATGACTAAGATGTGTGAATCTGACAGTTTGAGAAATTTTCATTTCATCAAAATAAAGCATATAGACTTTCTTCAGGTTCTAGGAGCAATGGTTTCTCGTGGTGATATCTCAAAGTAGCAGAGGTGGTGTTGTTAATGATCCCATCAATTTCTGTGCAACTTCTTTTCATTTGATCTGAGCTGGTTGACCTAGTATATGCTGGGACATGGACAGTCAGATTTTTCTTTCAGTTGTTCCTTTCTTAATTAGAGTTCTTTGCACTTTTCTTAAATATTCTGAAGGCAGGCAATCATGTACACTTTGCAGACATATTTTTTTTATGAGATTTGCAGACATAATTTGATGTTATCATTTTACTGCATTCCAGTCTCTAACTCCACCGCAGTATTAGGTTATTTCTAGAGCAAAATCTTTCACAGCTGTTGCTATTATTTTCTCATGAAAATTAGCCACCTAATTCAATATAGGTCAAAGGCACCACGAAGTTAATGATTTGATGGGCATTGCAAAGAAGATTTCTCCATTGCTTGTGTTTTTTATTTGCTGTAAGTTATGTAGGAACCTTTATGGAGCCAAAATCTGTGAACAAGGCTGATTTTGGTGCCTAGATTTGGTTACCTGGTCCAGGAGTAATGAGTTTTTGATTTGGCAGCTTCATTGCTTGCGTTTGAAAAGTCAAATGAAACTAAACATATGATCATTTCTATGGATATAATGGTTGGCCGACTCCTGGTTGTATCCTGCTTTGGTTGGTGGAGAACCTGAAGCATGATTGTCTGGGTTCCATATCTTATTTGGAGTACCCACCTAGTTATTTGAAGGTAATTTGGTCCAGTCACTTCCAATGATTCTCTTTGATGCCCATTATTTTGGTTTCTTTGACCAACTACTTTTAACCAAGTTAGCTATTATACTGGTCATTAATGAGACTGTTAACTTCCCAAAACATGTTACTGAAAATTAGTTCTGTAGTTGAAGTCATGCATAGGAACTGCACGTTTTGTATTTATTTCAATATTTTCATATTTCTATCTATTTCGGTTTTGTGTGAAAATTCTAGCTTCTGTGTTTTTCCGATGACAACTGTGTTTTGCCAGGAACCATCTTAGTAACCTCTTATTGTCCAGTAAAGAATGGGAAAGTTCTCACAATTCAATCAGATGTGTTGTGGTTGAGCCTGCTGGGCACCCTTACATGGAAGGCAGAAAATCAGAAAATGAGATTCTCGGTTCTGCTGCAGTCGCATGCTATGCTAGCTGCACTGCACAATCAAAGTTCTACTTTCCAACATGCGAAAGACAGTGCACACATAGAGCTCAAAAAGCAGAACCTCTTCAGCAGCTACAGAAGTATGTCTTTGATCCATGTGGTTCGTTTGAGTTTTTATTGCTTTTGAATGGCATAATATAACTTCCAAAACTAATTGGGCTGTGTAATTTTCCATTAGATGTGGATTAATTGTGAAACTTTATATAAAGTGAATGCGAGACTGTATTTTTGTAGGTGATCCCAATTGGTTGGAATATTGCTTTCTGTGATGATCATGAATCATAGTTTTGTTTAGCATTGTTGGCATCTTAATGCTGTGCATACTGACCTACAAACAAGTAAGTGATCAAAGACCATTCTGGTGTCTTGATCTGTATGTGCAAGAATCTGGGATTATCCACTTCTAATTTGTGATGAAGTGTCTATACCACTAATGGAAACATCCTTATTATGATAGGATCAATTTAATTGGTTAAATGCCAAAATTTTGAATTTTTGCACTTGGTGTGAAATTTTTTTTTTTAAAAAAAACATTTATATTGATGACTTCCAAAGCCTTTGACATGGCACAAAATGTTGAAATTTTTTTTGTTTGCAGATGGTTGCATCAAGAACCATGGAATGACAACTCAAGATACCTACTTGTACTTTGTATGCTACAAAAGGCTCGTGAAGAGAAATTTCCTAAACATCTTTGTGTTACTCTTAAACGTCTAGTGGCTGGTGCTCTGTCTAGTCAACTCTTTTCAAAGAAATATCAGCCTTATGAATATCAGAAATTTCAACTTTTACTATGTGCTTCTGAAATCTGTATGCAAGATAGAGACTATGTGGGTTGCATTGGTCATGCTACTGCTGCGTTGAGACTTACAATTCCTAATGGTTACCTGTTCTTTGCATGCTTGCAACTATGTCGTGCATATGCAGTGCAAGAGGATTTTTCTAAGTTAAAACTAGAGTATGAAAAGTGCATGCAGCTTCAAACAGATTATCAAATCGGTTGGATATCTTTAAAATTTATTGAAGGTAGGTACAAACAGCAGGTTCATTTGAGTCCCATTGATGTGAATTTCGAAGCATGTCTGGAAAGGAACGGTGGTTCACGAAATATGTGGGTGGCCATCATGGATTTAGTGCATGCTCAGAACTTTATGTGGGATCAGGATCTCCTTCGCGCTGAACAAGCTTTACTGCATGGTTGTTCAACATCGGAGGCTGACTGCTGTCTTTTCCTCTGTCATGGTATTTATCTTCTTGTAAATTTTTCTGCCATAGCTCAAATGCTTTTAATTTTATCAACTATTGTTATTCTAACCAGATTGCATATGGTTTGCTGTCTTCCAGTAACTTAGTCTCATGGGCTTTGACAAAAAAATATTGCTTGTTATTGAATATTCCTTTTACTGATGTATTCATTCCATCCATTTCTGATTTCTCAGTTTACTAAGAAGTATATACTCGTTACAAATCTTCAAAGTGCTTTGAGATGCATTGTGAATGCAGCTCGTAGTATTGTGACCATACTGCTGTTTTTCTTTTGTTTGGTTTCTACTGGAGTAGTTTTTGGGTATCTGGTTCCAAGCTTAAGTGCAAGTAGAGTTATGTGAAAACAGAACCCCTCCAGTACATGACATCCTTCGGAAAATATGAATCTTTGTGGCTGAGTAGTTGATGTAGAAACTATATCCTAATGTTTTACCCCATGAGTAGGATTTCTGACTATTCCAATATTTTCCTTGAAAGTTTTCAACACCATTTCTCCCTCCATGCTACCCTAGTGCATTGAAGTTTTTTTTTGTGTAGCCTTGTGGATGGGGCCAATTTTGATGATGGAATCAAATACCAACCTTTCACATTGTTCAACATCATTAGGTTTATTAGGAGACGCAAATCATCTTGTTAGAGGTGTGGTTGCGCCACATTTCAATCTTGAAAACACACTTTTTCCCTCTTTTTAGCAACTTCCATGTGTTAACAAGCAAATCAAGATATAATTTTCTGCCCATGCTACCTCAGTAATGTGTGTGTATGTGTGTGCGTGTGTTTGTGTGTGTATCTTTGGAAGATAAGGTCTGAACATCCTTTTTGAATCCTTAGTTTGAGATAAGGTCTGAACGTCCTTTTTGAATTCCTGTTCCTGACTATGAAATCTTATTGCCATTATCTGACACAAAAAATTGAGAATAAGACTACATTTTGCAGTAGTAGTAGGTTCGGAATTCAAAGAAAAGCAATTTTAATACATTACTGTGAACTTGATCAGGAACCATCTGCTTGGAGCTTGCTAGGCAGAGGTCAGGCTCTCACTTTCTATCACTTGCAGCAAGCAGCCTGAGAAAAGCTCAAGAATTGTCTCCTGTTCCGTTGCCTATTGTCTCACTTCTGCTTGCCCAGGCAGAAGCCAGCATTGGTTCCAGAACAAAGTGGGAGAGCAACCTTCGCCTTGAATGGTATTGTTGGTCACCAGGTAGGGTAGCAAGGAACTAATGTATGCTTCACGAATTTCTGCTTTTTGTGGTTTACTAACTTTATTTTAACTATACTTCTTGTTATGGCAAACACTTTTCCACAGAGACAAGGCCTGCAGAAGTATATTTTCAAATGCATTTGCTTGCGAGGCAGTCAACAGGTGGGACTGAGTGTGTGGAATATTCTCAGAGCCCACGGAGATGGCTTCTTCGGGCAATTCACTCTAACCCATCCTGTTCAAGGTACTGGAGGGTTTTGGACAAGCTTGGGCAATGGTAATAGTTGCTCATAGTTGTAGTACTGTGGCTTGTATGGTTCTATTCTTACTTCTTGTAACCAATGTCGCCATGTTATAGAAAAAAGGAAATCTTCCAGCACATTTGAATGTGTGTTTGTTTCCTCAGTGGACTAGTTCACCACACAAAAGTAGCAGCATGTAACATTGATTGGTGTCTAATTTGAAAATGTCCATGTTCCTCTGTATTAATGAAAAATGCCAATCCATCCATCTCAACGGCAGTGTTTCAGCAAGTTCTTCTATATTACCGGTGACAAGACAAGCTCTTTAGCGGTCTGCCTGTGCAGCTGTGCCTTGCTAGGCAGTGGTAGTTATAGGTTGGAATCCTGGTTTGTTGAGGAAAGAAAATCTAATTTCTGCTTTTGCTCTTTGTAGTTTTCCAACTCATGATGGCTTGGGACCAAATGGGTGAGGTGATGATTGATTGGAAATTGGAATAGACCTGACTCATTTTCCTATTCCCCTATAAATGAATAGTCATTTGATGAAAAGTGGAATGACCGATGACTAATAATGAACATCGATGTGATGTCAAAATGTCATTTTAGTTAGTGTAAGACTATTGAAAGCTTAAGATCTATTTGGAAACGTCAAATGGGAAATATCATTTTTGGGAACTTTCTAATGGGCAGCACTTAAAATAGTGCGTGTACTCAATGTGAATGGTTATGTTTGTCAAATCGGGCCCCATTTAGGTGATTATGCAAAATCCAATGAATTCACTAGTTTTTATTGTACGTATAGAGTTAGGAATCGAAAAATCATCTCGATCAAAGATTTGTACGGTAAACAGTTATTTGAGAGTGAATTTTAACTTGTTAAAATTATTTATTTGTTAATAACACATCACCAGTTATAAATTAACATTTGAACATTGTAAAGTTTTTATCTCACTTAAAATAATGTAATGCTTGTGTACAAATTTACGAGATCCTTATACCATGTTCAACGAACTCAAATTGAATTGGGCATTCAGGGTTTCTATCGAAATGTTTTTTGGCAACTTGGTTAAAATGATAGTACCGAATGTAATAAAAATTAAATTTTGTTTAACTAAAATGGGGCTATGACTAATGTACTGATTCATTTTAGTATATTATGCAACATTGTTAGTGCTTCTTTTTAGGAAACAAGTAAAGAGCACTGACAGAACAATACGAACAAGTCGTTAGAAATATTTGCACCTATTCAGATATATTCGTCTAGCAATTTTTTCTTTTTTTTTTAATTATATGAAGAGTTCTTCTCACTACTCCAAAAAGACAGTCTATGTAAAACTGATTTACTGCGAAAGGAGGTGGGCATCCCCACCATAATACCATTCATTACAGAAGTCCAATCCCTTTCCAGCATGTTCAGCTCACAAGTGTGCACATCCATTACCTGTCCTCAACACATGCCGGACAGCTACGTTTGGGATAGCCGACAACATTTCCCGTATTCCTTGAATGACGATTCCAACCATAGACAAAATGGTTTTTTCCCTTGTTAGTAGTTCCGTTAGTACTTGGGAGTCGGTTTCAATCTCTAAGTTTTGGATTTTTAGATCCCTTGCCCAACTGACACCTTGCTTCATAGCCAAGGTTTCCATGTGGATAGCTTCGGATATTCCCTCTATTCTTCAGTTTTTTGCCGCTAGAAGTGACCATCAACGTTTCTAAGGATAGCCCCCGCCCAGTCCCACGCGTTTACTTCTGGAGAACTAGCGACCGTCCACATTTACTTTTAGCCACCCGACGCTAGGTTTCACCGATCTTGGTTTTAGGCTTCTGTTCAAGATGCCCGACATCATCAGTCGTGGGGCAGATTGGAGCCCCTCCCAGTATTCATTACACCAGTCCAATGCATGCTGAATTTTTGAGCAATCCCCTGTCATCCTGCATTTGTTTCTGCGATGCCAGATCCTCCAGCACCGTAGTATGAACTTTTCCAGTTTTTCATTCTTCTGTGCATTCTGTGGATGCTTCTCAAGGCCACTCTCGGGGTCCATACATTCTTATCTGGTATGAACTATGAAGGTTCTTCGTTCCTGGACCACATTACACCAGCAGGTGTTGCAGATCTTCTCTCGCTTTCCTACACAAAAAGCAAGTTTGGGCCACCATTATCCCTCTCCTGTTGAGATTAGCTTTTGTGGTAGCACGTTCCTTATCATTCTCCACCCGAAAATCTTCACTTCGTTGGGCAGTTTCAGTCTCCATATTCTCCTGCAAATACCCTTCAGTTGTTGGTGCTCGTCTTTATCTCCTCTCTGTAATTCCTGCAGAAAGAAAATGGTTAGTTTTGATCAATTTGTATATGGATCTGACACTGTAATTTCCATTAGCCTCTCTGTTCCAACACCATGAATCCAGAATACGAGCTTGAGGAATGGGTATTAACTTGATTTTATCCTAGCCTGGCGTGCCAGCCACTGCTATGATCTCGTCTTCCTTCCACCTCTTGTGTTCAAATTCAATAAAACTGCTCACTTTCTCCTCCTCAGAAATATGCTTAGGAAGAAGACTTGTCTTTATGATTCTGCCGTTAGCCCAAAATCCTGGAAGAAACGGATTTTCCTACCATCCCCCACCCTGCATTTTGCCCCTTCCGGTAGAACAAATATTGTTTTCAATATGCTTCTCCATATGTAGGAGTCCCTAGCCTTCTCTGTGCAATCCAGAATATTGCCCCATGGAATGCCCTGAACAGTGTGGGAGAACGAGTTTCTGTTCACGTGTAGCCTTCATAGGCGTTTTGTCAGCATCGCAATATTCAAAGCCCCCATATCTTTGAATCGCATTCCACCCTCAGCTTTTGAAATGCACATCTGACTAAGCCACCTAGCTAATTTTTCTCTTTCCTCCAATCTCTCCTCGCCAAAATTTGCTAATTAGGCCATGAACTTCTTTATAAAAACTTTTAAGGAGGAGGAACATACTCGTTGTGTAACCGAGGATTACTTGGACTACCGCCTTTATCAGAACTTCCTTTCCTCTGTTGACAGTAATTTTTCCTTCCATCCCTGTATTTTCTTCCAGATTTGCTAGTATTATGCTCTTGAATATTGTTTTCTTGGATCTACCTATCCATCCTGACAGCCCCAAGTAGTTTTGAATTTCACTTTCTCTTGCTCCTAGAAGGCCTCGAATCTCATTCCTTTGTCCTTCCTTTGTGTTGGCACTAAAGAGTAATGCAGTTTTATTTATGTTCACGGTATGCCCCGAGTTAGGATTTGTACTAACCTTTGAGCTTCCTTGTGGTTTGCCTTTAGAAAGAGGAAGGCGTCATCTGCAAAAAACAGATGCATAAACTGTGGTTCCCTTGTAGAGATTTTTAGGCCTATGGTTCCTTTTCTTCTGTTCTCGTCCTGGATGAGGGTCAATAAACCTTCTGCGCATACAAGGAACAAGTATGGCAATAGTGGGTCACCATGACGGTCCTCTGCTCGGGATAAATTTTTTCGATTTACAGCCATTAATCATCACTTGCTACCTTACCGAGTACATGCGACCTTTAATCCATTTGAACCACACCTTTGCTAAAGTTCATCGCCCTCGTAACATTGCAAACTGTCGGGGCAAAATATAAAATTGAGAGAATTAAGAAAAGTGGGACAAGTGAAACTAAAATTAAATTTCACTTAAGGCGTATTACGACGTAACTTTCCTTAAGGTCATTTTGCTACTCTATTTGCTGCTTAGGATAATTTTCTAGTTGCCTCCGGGATACAAAAAGTGAAATATAAACTAAAATAGGAAACATTACTTTTTTTAAGCACACGAACACTTGAAACAAGAACTTTGGTTGAATTGAGAGAATTTCAAAACTATATGGTAAAACTACAAAACATGATTAAAACATCAAATGTCTGAATCAAAACAATCCACAAGGACGTTTGAATGGAGACAACACAATGTCTTTAAGGAGACAAAGATGATGCAAAAAATTTGCCAGTAGAAAGATTCGATCCTATGACCTATTAGTTATTGCCAACATCTCTTATCAACTTAGCTACTTTGCTTTTATTGTTAATTTTTCAAACTAGATTATACTTATTATAAATTTGAAAAATCTCAACATTCCTTTGCCATTTTTAAAATTTAAGTCAACTTCATTCAACCAAGGAAGTCAAGTATATAAATAAAGGTATCAGGTAGACTTGAACCTTTACTTAGTGAAAATATATTAAGATTTACTGAAGTGTACAGTAGTCAAGGCTTTGAACTATCTACCCCATTTAATAAATTGGAATATCTTACATATAAGATTTTAAAATATATCGAGTGTTCTAAAGGTGACACGTTATAGCAATGTGTTAGTATCTCAGTTTCATGAGTACCTTATAGTAGGGGTGCAACTTGGGCCGGGTTTGGCCCGAACCCAGCCCGCCAAACCCGAGAATTTGCAGTGCTGAAACTTATGAATTCTCAACCCGAATTCCCAGCCCGAACCCGAATTTATATTTATAATATATATATTTTTTATTATAATACATTACCAAGTCAGACATGACAATAGGCATTGACAGAAGACAGTCTGTCTCCTTTCCCTTTCTCCCGAGTCTCCCTTTCCCTTTCCGGCTTTCTCCCGCTCGTCTTATCCAAAAATTTCTTCCCGCTCCCTAATCCCACTCGGCGCCTTCACAACATGAGCATCTTCTTCACCCGCGGCAGCCTAATCCCGCCCGGCACCTGCACGAGCATTCTTCTTCACCCGCGGCAACCTCGCGTCCTGCTTGCGTCGGCGGCCGGCATCCAGCGTCTTGCCTTTGTGTCGTTTTCTTCTCCTTGCACGGTAGCCTCTGCGTCTCGCGTCCTGCGTCCGACGTTGGTAGCTTCTGCATCATCTTCTTCTTCCCTGCCATCCACCTGCGCTGTACCAACCGACGGGCTGCGTGGCCTGTGCCATCCCTGCCGACGAGTTGCGTCCCTGCTACTTGGAGGTTAGACGATTATCTCCAGGAAAAATATTTTGCGATGTTATAATGTTAATAATCCATTTTTTAAGCCAAAGATCGATGTTTGAGTAGATGCTGCTTCAATTTTTGTGTGAAGCCCACATGCGACCTAAGATGCCGGCTGATCCATTTTCTCATTCAGCCCTGCACATGAAGTTGCAGAAGTCATGAATTAGTCATAGCGCCCCAACAGATGTCGTGGTCATAGTGAGTGTTACTATATCCAACAAATTAAAAATAGACAAAATTTTACGACCCTAGGCCTTCTCTGGCTATTACAATCTGTTTTACAGAATATCCAAACAGAAACATTCAAAATAGTCTATAAACGATTTGTCTTTTTTTTTCCCTGGTTAACATAGACGAGTCTGAAAGAGGAATAAGAATAATAAATTTAGATTCCACACTGTATGAGGAATCATAAGAAACAAACAACAGAGAGCATTTGCTTTGACAAATTAATTAAATTAGATTGCAATGATTAGCTTAGACTGGAGGATGAACATAATCCCATTTTTGCAATCCTGTCCAGTTTGGAGTGGTGTTGATCAATGATTAGAATTCTAAATCAGAAGAACATATTGGAGGGATGACTATGTTATTCTTTGAAAATCAAGAAACTGATAATTGCAGAGCCCAATGATCTAATAACTCAGATGGAAAGAGAAACAGACAACTGAAGGCCAAAGAATTATCAAAGACATGAATAGTCCAATGAACGCTGAAGACCTTATTTACCTTCAAAAAAAATTTTAAGAAGTTACCAGCAACGTTTGAAGCTTAATAAACTTAAACACCCTTGTCCATTTCAAAATGATCTGTATATGTTTAATTTGGTGTTTATTTTTATTTATATCAATTTTTATTTCTTATCTCCTGTCTTATGTTCTATTGCATGGGGTGACTAGTACTGAAACGAGTAGAACTATTGAAATTCACATGGACAATTTCTAATTATTTTTATGTATTAAAAAAAGTGATATTTAGGTGATCAAATCAATATGGATAGTTCAAGTAATATGCAAGACAAGTTTAGCTATATTTGATGCAAAGGGAAGGCTCAAAACAAGTTTCCTTCTTTCTACTCTTAAGTGGTATTTGAATTTTTCTAGTTTTCTTATAATAAATTGTTTTTCAATTTTTTTATTCAATAGGTTTGTGATAAAAATATATATATATGATGAGTAACAAAGACATTAATAGGAGAATATCAACGCGAAACTCAACCCGAAACTCAATCCGAACCCGAATTTTAAAAATAGGGTTAGGGTTGAGGTTTATAAATAGGGTTAGGGTTAGGGTTGAAATTTTACAAATAAGGTTAGGGTTAGGGTTGAGGTGAACCCGAGTTTCATGAGCCCGAGTTGCACCCCTACCTCAGAGCGAATCCACAAACTCTTCAAACAAAAGCGGCATCATTTCCAACGCTTATATAAGTGGATCTATTTAGAGTACCCTGTAACTAAATACTTCAACATAATTGTTTTAGATCCATTAAGAGTATAAAACACTCAATCTCAAAAATACGTTACAGGATTCAAGCACTGCTTGAATTATGCAAAATTATAAATATAACCAGTGCTTACAAGTTGTAAAAATAACTTATTTTGCTCATTGAATTCTTAGACTTAAGCTACAAAAATAGAGTTGAGTTTCAGTTATTGCAACTCCTAGATGTGTATTTCAGTGTCATCCCTCTCAATGTTTTCAATACCATTTTCCTAGTAAGGCCTTTTGTAAGCAGGTCTGTCAAGTTTTCATTTGATTTTACAAAATCAATATTAATCACCTCATCTTGGAATAACTGTTTTATATAATTATGTCTCGATGCAATATGTCGTGACTTACCATTATAAGTCTTACTCTATGCTCTAGACAAGGTTACTTTACTGTAACAATATAAATAAATAGGAGACATTGACTTAGGCCAAATGAAAATTTCAAGTAACTAATTTTTAAGTCACTCTGCCTCTTTCCCTGTTGTAGCCAAAGCAAGGAACTCAGACTACATGGTCAAATGTGTAATGCGGGTTTGCTTTTTAGAAGCTCACGAAACAACAGCTCCTCCAATGGTAAAAATCTAACCACTAGATGATATAGATTCCTTGGTATTAGAGATCTAACTTGCATTACTGTACCCTTATAATACAGTGGGTTCACCATTGAAATGTAATCCATAGTCAATAGTCTTTCTCAAATATTTCAAAATCCTATAAATTTCATTCCAAGGCATATATCCTGAATTACTAGTGAACCTGCTTAATACACCTATAACAAAAGTGATATCTGGTCTAGTACAACACATAACATATATTAAACTTCCTATCACTTAGAACACTCAAGTTGATCTATAGATCTACCATCATTTTTGCACAACTCAAGCTGAGATCGAAAGAAGTTGAGGCCATATCAACGTTAAAATGATTAAATCGCTTGAGCATTTTTCCAATGTAATGAAATCGAGAAAGATAAAATACATTACCATCTCTTATAATTTCAATGTCAAGGATGACATCGGCCCTGCCCATATCTTTCATATTGAAGTTAACTGACATAAAAATTTTAGTGTGTATAATAATATCAAGGTTAGTACTAAATATGAGTATATCATCCATATATAAGCAAATAATAACACATCTATTGACAACAAATTTATGATAAATACATTTATATGACTGGTTTAATTTAATTCCATTTGTTAACACAACTTGATCGAAATTTTAATGTCATTGCTTAGATACCTGTTTCAAACCATATAAAGATTTAATTAATTTACAAATTTTCTTTTCTTGTCCAGATAATACAAAATCTTGAGGTTGTTCCATTTAATCTTATCATCTTAATCTCCATTTAAAAAAGCAGTTTTTAAATCAATTTGGTGAATTTTAAGATGATAAATTGATGTTAAAGCCATTAATAACCTAGTTTTTCTAAATTGATTTTCAACTTCAGCCGTATAGGATTTAAATTTATCTAAGGTTTCATATTTAGTTCTCAATAAATACACATAAGTATATTTACTAAAATCATCTATAAATATTTTGAAGTATTTCTTTCCACCTCTTATTAATGTATGCTCTATATCACAAATATCTGAATGAATTAAACCTAACAATTTAGAATTCCTTTCTACTTTTTGAAATGATTTTTTAGTGAATTTAGTTTGAACACAAATTTTACATTCATCTCAAAATTCATTAGGTGATCTAGGAATTAAACTGAATTTCATCATAGTGTTCATACTATAAAAATTAACATGACTGGTCTACCATGCCATATAGAAAAAAGTCAACCATATAAGCAGAAGATGATGATCCATTATTGATGTTTAGGCCAAACATGTCATTTACAATATAGCCCTTGCCCACAAATACACCTCCCTTGATAACAATAATTTGATCCGACTCAATACCAATTTGAAACCATACTTACTAAGAAAACTAACCGAGATAAGATTCTGGCATATTTTTTGTACATGAAGTAGTTTGTGAGAGTAAGTGATTTTTTCGAAATTAGTTCAAGATCGCGGTTCTTGACCTTTCCACCTTAGAAGTAAAAGAATTACCCATAAATAATTTATTTTTATTTCTTATTGGGAAAAATATAAAATTGAGAGAATTAAGAAAAATGGAAAAAGTGAAATTAAAATCAAGTTTCACTACAGGCGTGTTATGACATCACTTTCCTTAAGGCAATTTTGCTACCCTATTTGTTGCTTAGGGTAATTTTGCAATTGCCTTCAGGATACAAAAAATGAAACCTGAACTAGAATAAGAAGTATTACCTTTTCTACTAATACGCACACGAACACTTGAAATAAGAATTTTGGTTGAATAGAGAGAATTTCAAAACTATATGGTAAAATTGCAAAACATGATTAAGACAGCAATGTCTGAATCAAAACAATCTACAAGGACGTCTGAATGGAGACAACACAATATTTTGAAGGAGACAAGGATGATGTGTCTGAATGGAGGTAATGAGAATACTTGGGTGGAATCATCCGATTCAATTTATCAGACACATCCCAATTTCAATTGGATGCATCCCTAGAATCTTGCCACAACCATTGCATCCCTTGGTGCAAATCAAAAATTCAAAAAAATTTCCAGTAGAAAGATTCAATCCCATGACCGCCAATGTCTCCTACCAACTTAGCTACTTTGCTTTTGTTGTTAATCTATTAAACTATATTATACTTATTATAAATTTAAAAATCCCAACACAAACATATCCCCACTTGACTCTATCATAAGCCTTGGATATATCCAGTTTTACTGCCACTTCTCACCTTTTCCTCTTCTTCCCTCTCAGATGATGAATTACCTCATATATTATAAGCATGTTATCTGAAATTAGTCTTCCTAGAATAAATCCAATGCTCTTTGGTATCCAAACCATTTTTATACTAAATTTATATAATTTCTTTACTTTACACTGATAAATTTTGTGGCTCATTTTATTGCAAAAATTGCATGCCCCTAGAAGTCTTGGAGTGGGAACCCATGCAGTAGATGGTTCCCAAATTGGTCTTTTTGTCCAAGTAACATGATTCAATTTTAGTTTAGGATAGATGAACTTGGTTTGATTTTTAACAGTCCTTGGAGCATTTGATTTACTACATTCACCTTTCTCAAATGTGGAATAGTCGAGTCCTCTTTTGTTATTCTGGGCGGTCATATTTAGAAACATTTTTACACTTTTCCCTGGATTAGAGAACTTTGTTAATGATTCATTTAACGACTCAATTTCTTTCTTCAGTCTTTCCACCTCGTTTGTTAAAGTATTCTTGTCATTTGTTAGGTGGTCGACCTTTTCAGCAAGCTTTCCATTCACAATAATTATTGAGTCACATTGTCTTTTTTTATTGTGAATTTATTTCCTAATTTTTTATTTAATCATATAATGAATCATATGCTTGTTATAGTTCCTCTAATTTAGCACATTTGAGACAATCATTTATAGAAGGAGAAAATAGACTGAGTTTTTAGTTTAAAAGTTATCTCTTCATTGCTTGTGCAGTTTGTTGAGTTAGTTTGTCCATTTAAGATTTCTGTTGCAACAAGGCAGATGATGTTGTTTTTTTCCTCCATTGTAGCCAAGCAACATATCCTAGTACAGTTTGCAGCTTCATTGTCTTCATTCGACGAGCTGCTTATTGTGGACGGTTCCTCATTTACATACATTCTCCTTTCTTTAGCTTTCTGAAATTTTCAGTTTTCATTTCTGTCTTTCTTCTCTCGTCGTTCCTTTGTCTTATTTTTCTCTTGTGTGGGACATTGAGCTTGCATATGTCCTACTCCACTACACCGGTAGCACTTAGTTATCTCCTTCTTTTTCTCCTTTCCGTTTCTCTCCTTGAATCCTTTAAAGTTCTTTCCCTTTCTCACAAATTTTCTGAATCTTCAGGTGAGTAGGGTGATCTCTTCATCATCATTTTGAGAAGATGAATTGGACTCATCTGAGTTTGCTGCAACCCTCAAAGCAATCACCTTTTTTCCTTTGTGCCGCTTCTCATTTCTTCTCTTTATCAGCTTATGTGACATGAGTGAGTTGATGAGATCCTCCAGCCTTAGAGTGTTCAGGTCATTTGCCTCTTCAATGGCCGTGATCTTGGGAGTTCACGACTCAGGTAGAGCCCTTAAGATCTTCATGACCTACTTAGATTCAGAAATGACTTTTCCAAGACCTTTTAGTGCATTAGTAATCTTTGAGAATCTAGCAAACATTTCAGATATTTTTTGATCTCTAGCATTTTAAAACTTTCTAATGCTCCAATTAAAATATTTCTTCTCGTCCCTTGGACTTGAGAAGTCCCTCATAGATAGATGTTAGTGTATTCCATATTTCTTTGACAGTTTGACATGAGGATACCCTATCATATTCAGAAGCGGTAGAGCACAGAAGAGGGAGTTCATGGCTTTGGCGTTGTTTTTTACGGTTCTAACTTCCTCCTCAGACTATGCGGAAGCTCTTTCATCAATTGGTAAAACAACTCCATCTTAGATAGCAATCCAAGAATCTATGTCTGTGGCTATGATAAGTTACTTTCATCCTCAACTTTCAATAACCGAAGTTACTTCCATCAAATAGTGGTGATCTTGTAAATGATTGACTTCAGCAAATGCGGGGGTGGAAGTTGATTAGGATGTCATTAGTAAGATCTCTTTGGTATAAACTCAAAAACCTGCTCTAATACCACTTGTTGATCTTGAGTTTATGACAGTTACCCAAGAGAGAATGAGTGAATTGAGTATTTTAAACTTCTTTGCTTAAATAGAAATTTCTCCTTTTGTGGAATTAATCCCCTTAATGAAATGATCAATAAGTTGGAGAGAAATAATGCAAGAATAAACACAAGCAATCAATCCAATTCAAGAGACAAAGATTTATAGTGGTTCAGGCAACTTCCCCTACTCCACTCTTCCAAGCACACACCTGTTGTGGCTTGGGTTCCACTATTGTATTTTCAATACAACTTAGAGCAACAATTCTCTTCTAGATTCTAGCTCTATGGGACTTGTACAATCTTAGCACAAGTAGGTGACGAGTTTCACTCCAATCACACACTACTTTGCCTTCACTTAGTTTCGATCTCCAATATCAAACCAAGTGGGAAAAATAAGTAAACAATGAATAAAAAGATCTACACGTTATAGATTTGTGTAGGCAATTTCAAGCATGTAAAAGAACTCGTGGAAGCAGTTGTTGATTGAGCAATGCAACTTTCAGCAATTTTAAAGTCAAGTTCTTCTCCAAACTTCTGGTAGATCACTTTAAATGCAAGAGAGAGTGGAAGGTAAGCTCATTCAATATTTTTTTTAACTTTGTTTATGTTCATTTGATGCTCCTTAAACAACGAGAAGTGAATTCGAACGTTTGGTGGTAGGTGGTGCACATTTAATGCGCCAACGTTCGAATTTTTTCGATCGTTGTGAGCCAAGTCGCGTTTGGAGTCGACTTAGCATTTGACTTCGTTCAAGTCGCAAGGTGGAGTCGACTTCGAGTGCGACTTCACCCAAGTCGCAAGCTGGAGTCGACTTCGGGAGCAACTTCGGTCTTCAGCTTCCAACTCAAGTTTCAGGTTCAGGTTGACTTGGTCTTAGACTTGACCCAAGTCGCAGGTAGAGTCTACTTTGGATACGACTTCACTAGCCATTGATCATATTGGAACTTTAAGGTTTTGCACGTGATATACATATTGTTTATATCTTCTTTCTTCTTTTGAACTTCATTAAATGTCTTTGATTGTGTATTGTTTTGCTGAAGTTGAGCAATATACTAGTCTCTTGAAAGATTCTTTCTTATGGCCTTGATTCATGATAGTTGTTTCTTCTTGATCTAGTTGTCCAATCTTTAACAAGAAATTTCTGAATCATTATAAGGTAGTCATATACTTGAGCCGCAGGCTTGGGTCAACTTAGACTTCGACTTTACCTAAGTCGCATACTTAGGTCGACTTGGGATGCGACTTCACTTAAGTAGCATGATGGAGTCGGCTTGGAAAGCGACTTAACTCTGATATTTTGAAGTCTTCAGCAAAGCCATACCCAAGTCGCATATGGAGTCGACTTGGGATTGCGACTTCACCTAAGTCACAAATGGAGTCGACTTCAACTGCGACTTCACCTGTCTCCGAGTCCCAATTTCAGTTCTGTCGATTTTATGTTACTTGAAGTCGAATCTAGAGTCGACTTAGGTATCGACTTGACCTAAGTTGATAGATGAGTTGACTTGGATTGCGACTTGACCTGCTATCTTTTGAATCTTGATTTTGTAAACCTTAACAACACTTAACAACCTCATAAGTGCTTAAATAGTTCTCAAATTGAGTTGTTATTCATCAAAACATGGATTGTGCTTAATTTGCCTTGAATTTCAATACAATGGTCGCTCAATAAGACTTTAACATCAATGTGAATGTTAGAATAACTTACCACATTTACATTATAGTCCTTTTTCCATATGAGTGCTAAGTTGCCCTTTTTCCCACACAAGGAACTATCAGGAAATGATTAAATCTTAGTTTCTATTTTATCACCTCCATCTCCTTATTTTTTCTCTTGATCTCACTTTAAAAAACCAAGTTGGGATCTTTCCTCTTAATAATGTCAAAAGTATTGCAAATTGCTTGAGGGATCCCAAGCTCCCAACAATTCCATGCCATTATACTCATTTGTATTTTGTGGGGCTAGATATGTATCCAACTGCCACCTCCCAAGCACTTGTCTTTCTCTTTTTGCTTCCCCCATTCTCTCCTATTCGCCTTCTCTTATGCCATCTATCCCTCTTTCTATTTTTGCTGCACCTCCCTCTCTTCCCATTCCCCTCTCCTATCCCCTTTCATTTTCCCCTTGAATGTCTATCTTTCTTACTCGTATCCTCAGACCTCTCAATTCGTTCTCCACAGTTGGCCATGCCTCCCAACCCCCTATATCCTTTTCAATTTGTACCCCCTGTGAGCGTCCATCTTTCCTCTTCCTCTACAAATAGGTCTTCCCCATTCTCTTTCCCTTAACCTTCTTCTTCATTACTAAGCTACATTAGTCTCTCATCCTCTTTTCCCTATTTCAATGCCCCCCAAATGGTTTTCCTCTCTTTGCTTAACTTTTTTGCCTCCCTTCCCTTGATTTCCTCCCTCTTCCCCAATACAATATTACCGACTTCCCCCAGAATCGTTCTACTTGACTTTCTTCCTAGTCTTTCCTTGAACACCTCCCCCTTCTTTCCCCTTTCCCCCTTCTTTTCCTCCTCGCCTAGCCCTACCATATAGCCAAGGTCTACATTGCAATACATCTTCCTTATCATCTTTCAATTCAAAGGATACCTTGTAGAGATTATCATCTACTTTGGAAAAAGTTACTATGACTTGTATCTTTCATAGTCTACGCATGATAACTTTAAAAAGCCCACTGTTGCAGCTTCGGTTCATTTTAAAAAGCTCTTTGTTATTGCTTCGGTTCCTACATGCTTAACACAAAATGGTGGACTTCCCTGTAGGTCCTCTGCTTCTCCCGACTTGGATTTCTTTAGTGAGCAACTCTTCTTCATTTAAGGTCATGCCCCTTGAATGTGTGTTGATTATCCTGGATTTGCTCTCTGTCCTTCTCTAGCTGCCCGGTTCGGCTATTGTATGGGAATATTGCTCCCGTAGCCCTATCAACTTCTAGTCGAGTCTTACTGTCCCAACCTTCCTTCGCTTATCCTGGCACCAAAGAACCTTCCTACTTTGTGTGCGATCTTCTTCTTTAAAGTAATCTTTTGTGATTTACCCAAACTGATGAGATTCTAAAAAGATCGATCTTCACCAAGCTACCCGCATGAAAATTTTTGCCTTTGAGTATCACTAAGGAAACGACATTTATCTTGTAATTATATGCAAAAGAACATCTACACAACGTTAGTAGTGAGGGATGATGTAATAATTAAAGATTAATATATCAGTTCTCAAAGACAAGAAAGAATGTTTAGCGTGGGGCTCACCACTTCATCCACTTTGTTCATATATGAATTTTCATATCCTCCTCATAATGGTTTCCACTGCCCCCACTGCCCCACCCTCCAATCTGGTTTCAAACTTTGAACCTCTAACACTCACATATCGTAAACACCTTAAATTTTTCTAAGTTGACCGGATAAAGTCCACGTAGGTTATCCTGTGTGGCAAAGGTTGACACTTTGACCAATTGGAGTCGAATGGTTAATAATAGGTCTTGCCTAATTATTATTTATATGCTACATGATGTATTTTATTTTTATTTTTTGATATTAATTTCAGTAACCCATATAACTTGGTTGATATATAGGAAGTCCAAAGGTCTTAGAGGTCTCATGTTCGAGTGGGAGTTCCGTAAGGAAAAAAATTAGAGTTGTAAAAAGGAAAAGAGAGTGTAGTAGGAGAAATTTGTAGGCTAGTGAGATTTTATTTGAAAGTTAATTTTAGTTCAATAATTATGTGTTTCATATTGAAATTATTTTTATAATTAGTTAGGTAGTTTTAATTAATTGTGCCAAAATGATTCCTTACGGTTAACCGTATGGAATCCATTTATGCATTCAAAATTCTAACCGTTTAGATCGGACGACATTACTTTAGGCTGTTGGATGAAACGTGGGGCAACAAGTAAAAAGTCCCCACATTTTATGAGCTGTCAAAATATTCAAGGTGCTATTGGTAAAAACCTATGATTTAATGGGTTTTTCCTAAAAAACCCAATAGTCAAAGCCATCGACCAAAGGAGTTGAAGAAAGAATAGCTTACCAAAGGGGTTTTTTGATTTCAATCCCTAGCATGGCTGCCCTCTTTGTTGTCTTCAATCCCTAGCACATTTTCCCTATTCGTTATCCTCAATTCCTAGTACCAGAGAAGTAGCTGCATTTTGTATGTGAAAATACAGTGACAGACGACAACAAGGCAAGTCAGAACTTGGGATGATGGCATATAGCAGCAACGGAGGTTGGAGAAGGAAGGTTGCAGTGAGGAGATCTATGGAGGTGGCGATGCGAGAGGGAGATCGAGCGAGAGAGATAGAGAAAGAGAAGCCGCGTAAGGCTACAAAAAGGGAATATCATCTAGTGTAATCCCTCTATTTTAAAAATCTTAATGGTTGATGAAAAATTCATTCCATCTATTGTGTTTAATATCACTTTTAGTATCTTCAAGATCTTTTTATTTATCTAATATCACTGCGGTTGGGCCCTATTGAAAATCAATGTAATAAAATAGCTTAACATTAAATATCAATTTTAAAGTTGTATTTTCAATATCTAAATTGTCTAAAATATCATTTATACATGGATAAATAATTCTATAAAGTATTATTATATTTTAATATATGTGTAAATAGATCTAAGAATTTTTCACAATTTACACATGAATAACACTATCTTTCAACAAATGTGACTCATAAACATACTTTATTGAGATGAAACTTGGTCTTCTAGATAAGCAAATAATGTTAAATACAATGAATGGATTGAATTTTACATCAATGATCAAAATTTTAAATTTTGAAGGGTTATATGGCTTCGCTTCTATAGAACCAAGTTACATAGAAGCGAAGCCCATATATATAATATATACATACGGGCGCACTTCAGTTACGTTACACTGAGGCTGATGCTGGAAACCCAACATCCCATCATCCATCCTCGCTATAAAATCTCCACCATCCAAATACACTACTGCATTTTGAAGTGGGTTGCCTGGACCCGAAATACATAATCCCACCCAAACTCCCTCTCCAACTCTCTTGTTCTCTCTCTCCTGCACATGCTCTCTCTCTCTCTCTCACTCGCCTGTCTGCCTCTATCTCTCTCTCGCTTTCTTGCCTATGCACGCTGGTTCTACTCTCTCTTTCTCTTTCTCGGCCTCTCTCTCCCTCTCGCTTTCTTGCTTGCGCATGCTGGCTCTGCTCTCTCTCTCTTTCTTGCCCTCTCTCTCCCTCTTCCTCTCCCTCTCTCGCATGCTCTCTCTTTCTCTCCCATGGAACTGCCGAACGAAGCCTCTCTCTCTAGTATAGCATCGTCGCGTGTCTTCTTTCACTCTCACCATCATCACAAGCACCCTTCTCACCCCCTTCATTTGCTTCCATGGATTTGCATACATGAGAGGTAGTGATAAAATGGGAAATCATAAGTCTTTAACTAGCGGGCAAATACTGGACATCAAGAATAATTTCAGCAATGGTCAATATAAACCCACAAAATATGAAAATCTCAATAATATCATGGATAGACAATAGGATCTTTCTATAAAGAAATATTACTTCATAAGTCAATCAAATGCCCTCACCTATAAAACGTGAATCAGTACAACACAAACTCTTAGCTCAACAAAAAGTACTTGTATTACTAATTACCAGTGGAGGCAAGTTGAATTTCTGCACAAATCTCACACATTCAGCATGACATGGTTTAGATAAGAAAAAAAAAGAAACTGCTAATCATAAATTGAACCAAATTGCAATCATTATGACTAAATTTTTTTTATAGAGTCATAATAGCAAGGAAATAAAATGACGATAACAATGAGTCAATCCGCTAAGATACGATAAGTTTTAATCATATATAGAAAACTTTATTCTACTAAGATGGAGATGTGATTTTTAATCTTGGCTAGAACCAAAAAGTTTCCAAGATGGAAAGATAAACAATACATAATCTAAAAATTTTGTCAAGATAAATTCATCTCTTTGTGTTACATGACAAACTAAAGTACTGAATTAGCCAATGAAACAAATCACATAATTCCAAAATACCCTTTATTATTTTTGTTAGCATGTTGTCTTCTATTTTTTCTTATTCCAGGGCTAATTTGGAATTACGATGACACATTAGAGGTGTTCATGTATGGTGTACAACAATTTAGAAGACGACCTAGATTTGGATGTCTTAAACTCACATATGAATAGAAAAGACAACATAAAGTAGGACGTCTAAATATCGAATGGTGGTGTATAAGGCAACCGATATTGGACGTCTAACCATGAGATACTCTATATGAGCTTTTAAGAAATTTTTATATATGATCTGTTTTTATTATTTTAGCTTGATTAGGTTAGACTTGAATGTAATTGTTCATTTTAATCTTGCTT
This sequence comes from Annona cherimola, assembly GCA_030490835.1. Classification (NCBI taxonomy): domain Eukaryota; kingdom Viridiplantae; phylum Streptophyta; class Magnoliopsida; order Magnoliales; family Annonaceae; genus Annona; species Annona cherimola. The sequence continues at coordinate 40,720,960 of CM059977.1, read as the reverse complement.
TTCCATTTCAAAAATGCCAAAGACGGAATTAATTAGTTATATAATAGAGTTCAACTTTTAATTTGACTATGTGGTTTTAAAGAATCATGAGAGACTGAATGATTATGTACTGCTTGTTGTCTTCCTATAAGGATTAAAGACATAGGCTTTGTCTGGTTGCTGTAGCGGTGTTATTCGGACATTAGTTGTCTATGCGTTGGTTGTATGTGTGTTGGTTGTATGATTATTGGTCATCTGAGCATTGGTCATCTGGTTGTTTTTAATCGATCCAATTTATCTTCATATATGCAATTATTGTTCAACTATAATGTTATATGATGGGGGTATTGACAAATTCATATTTTGAAAGTTAGCAAACATGGTGAAGACTCGTAGTACTCATCATGGGTCAGATGATGAAGAACAATTGACTCTATATGAATTCTAGAGAAAGACAAGAACGAAGCGTGAAGCAAAAGAATCTTCAACTGTTGGTGATGCGGAAACAAGAAAACATAACAAGAAATATAAGAAGAAATGTGGTAAAACATATATGCCCAATGTAAGTATGTGCCCGACGAAGAGGAAACAGAAGATTTGCAGCAAGGAAATGAAGAACATGTACAACTAAATGAGGCTACAAAAGAAGAGCATATGGCACGAGAGGAAAAGGTGGACATTGAAGTAGAGGAAGAGAAACAAAATGAGATGGTTGAGGGAGACGTTAGAGAGGGAGACAAAGAACAATTAGGGAAAGATGATAACATCGTCGAGAACAAAGAAGTAGAAGAAGAGCAAGAGGATGAATTAGAAGCTCATACAAATGAAAAATGAGTCAAGCACTTTTAGAATTGGGCTATTCTGAAATGAAGAATAGTATTTGAAAATTTTGAAAATTTTCAAGAGAGATAAGTTCAAGATAGGCAGGCAATTTAAATATCAAGGTTGACACAAATTATTGTCTATGAATGACAATGAATGCTATCCTCACCTCGTTTGAAAATTCTACTGGACTCTTTGTCGAGACAGTTCGTTTTGCATTCATGGTCAACGATATCAATCGACAACTGAGATTATTATGACTAGCCTTGGAATTCCTAACGATGAGGCACAATTGGATGATGATGAAGATGATTTGCAAAGGATTTTTTCTTTCTATCTAGCAACCTTGCCTGATCAGTAGAAGCAAAAATGATAGTTTCTACCTCAATGACATTGGAATTGAGGATATTGCACCAAATTTGCATGCATTGCCTGTTGCCGCATTCAAGTGCTAAAGAGGCCGTGACAACTATTGATGCACAGATGATATGAATGTCGAAAAAAGAAAAACAAAGTTAGCCTTCCTAAGAGTAATTTTGCGTAGATGCACAAGGCGAGGTGCTCAAATCAATCTCCACTACCGTATGGTTGCTCTCGTCGAAGATATTCCTTCACTTAGGCGTGGATGTTAGCGACGAATGGACTGAAATCATAAAGTACAACGATCGGATTAACAAGACAAGTTTATTGGGAATGTGTTCGCAATCTCACCGCAAGTGCACGGGTCGTAGATTGTAATATATAAATTATCGATCCACAGGAAATTCAGAACTATAAATTTTGTTTTTAAACGCTTTCGTGTCGGATATGGAGAGAATATAGCAAATAAAATAGAAAAGTGGAAAGAAAATATAGTAAATAAAATAGAAAAAAATAGAAAAATGGGGAGAGAGAATTGCAAATTAGAACGAGTAGAGAACAAGAGTGCAAGTACCTAGGGTCTAGGATTTCACATGTGTCTTTTGCAACGGGTAGTGATATAATTATCTAATTTGGATATTATTTGTTAAAGGAGAACAAACCCTAACTTATACTTGCACCTTCTCTTGAAACCTACAAAGCATACCTTAATTTTTCTTAATCACCTATTCTCATGGGATTAAGTTAATTAGAATTCATTAAGTTCTGTGGTTTGTTCATAAAATTCCTCAAGGTCATCATGTCTATTCTCATGGTCTTAGATTTCCAGGTTTAATATCTTGATTATCGTATATTAGGTTTCCACATCTCGGTTTCATCACCTAATATGTGAAATTATACTAAAGTATGGGCCAATGTACAAAGCAAGTATTTAAATCACAAGATATTAAATTAACAACAATATCCACCATAAATAAATTAAAAACCCACATCATGCTACATTGTATGCATGCTACATCCTAAACCATAGATTTAGGATTTAGCCAAGCATGTTTAAGTCCAAAATAAAATTAAATTCCAAATCCATCTTAAATAAGACAATTAAAATTAAAAGGGGACAAGATAAGAAAGCTTATTGGTTTGAAGCCCTGATGGTGTGTCGGCCGCTCCACGCAACTCGCCAGTCCGCCTCTGCCCGTGCTCTCCACCTTGCTTTCTCTCTCTAATTTTTCTTCAGAATTCTGCCGCGAATTTTCACCCTGTTGGAATTTTCTTTCTCACTGGATTTCTTCTCTCCAATCTCCCTGCACGTCAATTATGCTGTCCTTTTATAGGGCTGGAAATTGCGCAAATCAGCTTCATGGTGGGCCCCATATTTCAACGCAATCCAAATTACGTAACAATTGATCGCGCAAACCAGCTCGAAAATCTGGACGGTTTCCTTTGCTGGACATCAAAAATCTGGATGGTTGCTGATTTGTATTAAACAACTGGGATGGATAATTGGATGACATGGTTTGATGCTCAAGGGGGTGAAAATCTGGACCGTTAAAATCTGACGGCTTTGATTTCTGGATGTGATCTTAGCTGCATGGATTATGGCCTGGAAGGATGGACGTATAAAATAATGCATGGATTTAAATCTGATGGATGGTTGTAATTCGTTGAATAATTGGACGGCTTGCATTAATAAAATTTGGACGGTGGATTTTAGCAGCTGCATGGATTTTTCAGCTTAGATCAATGGCCTGGATTGATTTTGAGGGTCTAAGAATCTGGACGAAAATTTCTAGATGGATGGAATTTTTGGACAACTCTAATTACTTGATTTGGACGGCAGATCTACTCTGCATGGAGATGGACGGCTTTGATGGCTGGACACATTGGATTAGCGGTGATGATGGCTGTTGATTTAATTGCTGGATGCTGTAGATCAGCTTGGGTGCTGATTTTTTGGACGGTTGATCGTGTCTGATGTGGCAGGAGATTGGACGGCAAGGATTTGCAAGGGACAACTGAAAGGTGGGCCCCACTGGACTTTAGATGGACTGGAGAGATTTGGACGGTTCATATGGTTACTGGACGGTGGCTTGGTTGATGGACGACTGGTTTGATTTTTCTTAGATTGGTTGGACGTTGCTGATTTCTGGACGGTGTGGACAGCTGATTCAATGGCTGGATTAAATGGACAGCTGCTGATCAGATTTCTGATTGAGAATGGACGGCCTGGATGCAGAATTAAACGGTGGTTGAGCGGTGGATTTTGGATGGCATGATGAATGGACTTGATCTAGCTTGCTGAATTTTGTTTGAACGGCCATGATTAATTAAAATTCTGGACGGCATGATCAGCATTATTTGGACGGTCCAATTGCTGCTGATTCTCTGAAAAATGGACGGCTTCAGTGTATCTGGATTGGCTGAATTGGTGCTGCTAAAAAAATGAAATCCAGACGGCCAGATTTTTTGGTCGTTTGATCATGTATGAAGGACGGTCCAGATTTAATTAGACAGCTAGGGATTAATTCTGAAAATTCTTTGGACGGTGCAGATTTTTCTGGATTGGCTGGACGTTGATCTTGTGGGGCCCACTTGTTGTAATTTGTTTTCCTGCATAAAAAAATATTTAAATCATTAATTCATCAAATCCATTAATGGGTTATTATTATAAAAATTAGTTCAAGCCCATTTAATTTCACGGCAATAAATAAAATGTAATTTCAAGCCAAAAGATCACAAAAATTATATAAATAACTTGAAATTAATATTTAATGCCCAAATGTTACAAAACCACACTTTAGAGTAAATTTCACATGAAACTCAATTAATTACCCACCTAATTGGTATAAAATGTCCCCAAAATATATTATTAATTTCCAATTATCAGGATGCAATGACAAAAGAACACCTCAAATCGGTGGATGTTGAGAGATGCACGGTTAAATAAACCAATTCGTCATCACAATATTCCAAGGGTTGACATATTTGAGGAATCCTTGGCTAACGAAGCATCATCGGTTGGTCATTTCGAGATCATTCATTGAAGGTCAGTTGCCGCTATTGTGGAAAAGTTGAATGTAATGGACACCCGACTGAAAAAAAGTGAAGAGTATCTAGACTAGACGTGAACAACAATCATGGTGAAGACTAAACTCCATTTCTTTTTCTATATGTTAATCAATTCAAGTGTAGGACCTAATCACATTTTGATGTTGGATTATGTCCAAATTGCCTGTGATTAAAACTATATTGGAATGTGATATGCCTTATCTTTAAAATTAGAACACTCATGTGGCATATATAGAGCTTAGCAAATATGAAATATATTTTAAAATTTACTTACGTTTGTGGAATGATAGGTTTTGATTACATGAAACAAGTTTATGCTATTTTGTCAGTGTGATTTTTGCTATGATGTTTTTTCTCGTGTGATGCTTTTTAAAGTTAAACGACTGAGTAGTAGTCGTCTCCAATTGTAGCATATGACATTGTCTATCCAAACGACTGACTAGAAGACGTCCGTTGACTAGTCGATTCTTTCTTGGCCATCTTGCAAATATCTATTTAAAATGCATTTGTAAGGTTTATAACATGAATACTAGGTGAAGCGGAATAGGGGCATATTCAATTACTGTGCTATTATGTCTGTTAGCAATTTTAGCTGATCTCGTACTTTGAAATGTCAGATGACTAAGTTTCAGTTGTCTCCTATTTTCATAGCGTTTGTTATTTGTCTAGACGATCGATTCGTAGACGTCTATCTATCTGATGAGTAACTTACTATTGGCAGATCTATGTTGAATGGGACTGGCATTGCATATATACAATAAATTGATCAAAAAAGAGACAACTCGTGTAAATAACCTCCAAATAAACAGACAAAATCGTAATTGTCCCACTTTACATATACCAAATTCAACATATAACCCATACAAAAATCGTCTCAGGCCTAATTTCCGTCCCAATAATTTAACTCATAAAGTCAATTATAAACCTAAACATTGGCATAAATAGTAACAGTTATACACTTGAAGATGACACATCTCTGCATATCTGTGTCTTGGAAGCCGTTGTGTATGATCCTTATGCTCTTTCAGCTTCTTCTCTTCATGTTGGAGCTAATGACATATCATTACCCTATCAAAAAAAAAAAAATGACATATCATTACATACTAGCACCTATGAAATAAACATGCATACAAATATTAGTGAATATGATAAACAGACAACAAATGTGATACGATAAATTATGTTACCTTCATTTATTATTGCACAACGCAAAGTGGGACAATTTCTCTTGTCGTGGTCTTTTATTGCTTTGTGATGTCCACGACACAACCTAGATTTCTTCGATCTAGCTTTCTCTAATGATGATTTGTATCTTAAAGATGTCCGCCATTTAGTTTTTTAACTGCTTGGGTCGATTGGGCCACTTCTTTCAACCGTATTTTCCTCCGCACCTAAGGGATGAGGCGAAGAAGTCGTATCCGTACATCCCATAGTAGGTTCATGCCTTTTTAATTGGTTTTGTGAATTCTCTAGCTGCTTCAACGTTGATGTGATATTGATAACTCCCTTCATTTCTCATATGCATCAATACTATACGTCCTAACATTTATAATATATGACCACTTTTGTGATAGAAAATGTTGGCGTAGCAGTGATGAATTAGCAGATCTATAGCTTCAGGAATTTCAACTATGTGCGCACTGTCTTTAGGCTTCCTTGTCCAATTTTGAAGTATGTGTGCTTCAAGCATGTAATACAAATACACATTTCTGAAGCAAAAAATTGCAAAAAGATAACGACATCAATCCCAACGAACTCAAACTTTCTACATGGACATCTACCATAGTTATGAGCATTGTCTCGCATAACTATTTGAGGTCGATTTTCTGGTACATCCCCACTAAATGTGACTGAGTATTTGTCCATATATCCATCCGTCTGTAGGTAGACTACATTATAGTACCTGTCATGCTCGAGTTTAGCTTGGAAGATATTAAACATTTTCTTCATGTACAATTTTATCATTTGTTCCTCTATAAAGACTTTTGATTTTAGTAGGCTTTCACAGTCTGCAGTCCTTTCATCTTTAGCAAGCTCATCAAACTTACTCCTTTCACGAGCTCGATCATAAGCCACTACAAAGTCTAGCAGATTTGTTCTACTATGAACAAAATAATCAAAAGAATGAATTGAAACTCTTAGAACGACCTGTGGTAATCGTCCCAGCAAGAAAGTAATTTTTAATGTAAGTCAAAACCCATATATGCCTAATCTCAAATAATGATTGCAACCATACATTATCCTCCCACACATATTCTAATAGCATCAATTGCCAAGCTTCCTCAAATTCATTGACCTTTTCAATCTTCTTAACACATTTGTGCTTAGTGTCTTTGAACTTTGGATGCCTTTAGTAAATAGCACTCAATTTTGATGGAAGTTTCTTAATGATATATCAAGTACATAGCACATGCTTTGTATTAGGACAGACTTCAGCAATGACTTTCATCATAGCAACACCTCACATTGCCTCATACCAAGTGCTAAACAACCACTTGACATCCTCATACGTCTCTCCAAATACAAGCTCGGTGCCAAGCAAAATGGTGTGTCTATGGTGGTTGACTCCAACAAATGGACCAAATGGCATGTCATGATAATTTTTTTTGTATGTCGTGTCGAAGGTAATGACATCGTTGAAGACCTTATAGTCAACCTTAGATCTCTTGTCTACCTGTAAACATGAAAAAGTCAGTTGTCCTCATCAATCTGCAAAATCACATGTGAATGATTGATTGAACTTTGATTTATTGTTAAAGTAATCTAACATTATTGTAGTTCCTTCGCCAAATTTTGCTTGACATCTCCTCTGTAGAGAATTCCGCAAATCAACTTCCAAAAATTCAACATGGTCATGATTGCCACAATATATACATTTTTTAATAAATGTGGCCCATAAACATACTTGATTGGGATGAAATTTAATCCTTTAGATAAACGAATGATGTTGAATACAACTTAGATTTTTCATTAAAGATCAAAATCTTAAATTTTGAAGGGGTTATATGCATTTGCTTCTGTGTAACTGGGTTACATAAAAGCGAACTCATATGGATGGAAAATTTAATCCATTCATTATATTTAACATCATTTGTTTATTTAGGGGATCAGTTTTATCTCAATCAAGTATGTTTATGGGCCACATTTGTTAGAAAATATATATATTCATGTGTAAATTATGAGAAATGCTAAAATATTAATTTTAAGGTAGTATTTTAGACATCTAAACCATCCAAAATATCATTTCTATATGAATAAATGATTCTATAAAGTATTATTACATTCTAATACATGTGTAAATACATCTAAGTATTTTTCATAATTTACACATGAATATATATATGAACAAATGTAACCCATAAACATACTTGATTAGGATGAAACTTGGTCTCCTAGATAAACAAATATGATTAAATACAATAAATAAATTGAATTTTCCGTTAAGGATCAAGCTTTTAAATTTTAAAGGGGTTACGTGGGTCTGCTTCGACATAGAAGTGAGACACACACACACACACATATATATATAGAGAGAGAGAGAGAACTGTTCTAGTGCAGCGCCACTATACCGAAACAGTGGTACATTAGCCTATTTTTGAGCTCTACATTTATTATAATGCAATGAAACTTTATACAATCATTTATTCATATAAATTTTATAGCAAATAGTTTACATGTTGAAAAAACCACTTTAAAGTTTTTATTTACATCAAACTATTTTATTAAATTAAATTTGTACTATTCAAATGGGGTCCATACACATATCTGATTGGGATGATAATTGATATGGTAATAGAATACATTATTCTAAATACAATGGGTGAAGTAAATTTTAATTTTATCATCATGTGCAGCCCATTTCACCATAATTACAGTGCAGTAGCATTGTACTTAAAAATTTCTCATATATATATGAGAAATATTCATGTACAACTTCACTGCAACATAATTACAGTCAGTTACCTCAAAATGAACCCTACATGATCATAAAATTATAATCTATTATACTCATTGTATTTAGAATTATGTATTTTATTACCATACCAATTTTCATCCCAATTGGATATATATATGGACCCCATCTAAAAATAGTACAAATTCAACGTAATAAAATAATTTGATGTAAATAACAACTTTAAAGTTATTTTTTCAACATGTAAACCAGTTGTTATAAAATTTATATATAGATAAATGATTGCACAAAGTATCAATATATTTAAGTACATGTAGAGCTCATTTTGGGCCAAATGTACTGTTAATTATAGTGCAGCTTCACTGCACAGAAAAGGTTCTCTCTCTCGATAGAGAAAGAGAGAGCACCGGAACAGCGGTACAGTGACCCCAAAATGGGGCCCACATGATCATGAAATTATGATCTACTCCACCCATTGTATTTAGAATAATGTATTCTACTACCATACCAATTTTCATCCCAATCAGATATGTATATGGGCCCCATCTGAAAATGGTACAAATCCAACGTAATAAAATAGTTTGATGTAAATAACAACTTTAAAGTATCTGATTGGGATGAAAATTGGTATGATAATAGAATACATTATTCTAAATAAATGGATGGAGTAGATCATGATTTCATGATCATGTGGGCCCCATTTTGGGGCCACTGCACCGGAACAGCATCCATATATATATATATATAGAGAGAGAGAGAGAGAGAGAGAGAAAGAGAAAGAGAAAGCTGTTCCGGTGCACCGCATCGGAACAGCGATACATTTGCCCAAAAATGGGTCCCACACATTAAAATGCAATGAAACTTTATACAATCATTTATCAATATATAAATTTTATAGCAAATGATTTACACGTTGAAAAAACCACTTTAAAGTTGTTATTTACATCAAAATATTTTATTACATTGTATTTGTATTATTTTCAGATGGGGGTTCATACATATATCTGATTGGGATGAAAATTGATATGGTAATAAAATACATAATTTTAACTATAATGGGTGGAGTAGGTCATAATTTTATAATCATGTGGAGCCCATTTTGGTGCAACTGCACCGCACCTGAATATTTCTTATGTGTGTGTGAGGAGTATTCAAGTGCAGTAACATTGAAATGGGCCCCACATGGTAATAAAATTAAAATTTACTTCACTCATTATATTTAGAATTATGTATTCTATTACCATATCAATTTTCATCCCAATCAAATATGTGTATGAACCTCATCTGAAAAAATGGTATAAATTCAATGTAATAAAATAGTTTAATGTAAATAACAACTTTTAAGTAATTTTTCAAATGTAAACCATTTACTATAAAATTTATATATAAAAAAATGATTGTAAAAAGTTTCATTGTATTTTAATATGTGTAGGGTCCATTTTTGGACAAATGATCGTTGTTCTGGTACAGTTACACTGTACCGGAACAGCTCTCTCTATGTGTATGTGTATATATATATATTCAAAATTAAAATTTTGGATGTGTATATTTTTTTGAATTTCAAAAATCAACCATCTTAGGAGGTATTTAAGTAATTTTCATCTTAAAAGATTGTTTATTTTTTCAATTGAAAAAATATATACACATCTAAAATTATAAAATGTGGTATGTGAAATAAATACACTTGGGCCCGTTGTTTCAAGAAAAAATTAAAGAAATTTAAAAAATATATTTATATGCCCAGACTAACATGAATTCCTGTAAGCTCAAGCTATCAGGATCATAGCCTATTTAAGAATGCCCAGTACATCTTTCTGCATAAGTTTTCATGCATGTCATGCATTTCTTATTCTCGTAAAGCATACTTAATCCGGCATTGCCAACTATGCTTTTGGTTGGTATATCCATGAGATACTTTCACAAACTTACTCAATTCCCCAGGAACTCAAGAGTGGCAATGCGCAAATTCAATTGGATGCAACGAATTAAAGTGGTGCTACGCGTAGAAATGAAGAAATGCTATAATGGGATGCTTAAAATTTATAAACTACTGATGGCACTTGAGAGATTTCAAACATCCACTCATCCTCTCCTCAACATCCTAGTATCCTATTCAAGACAATTGTTGCTCTTGTTTTAATTCAGACATTATGTGTCTCAGTTATTAATTTGCCACATTACTGCATTATATTGAAGTTCTCATCATTCACCCAAAAATTCTGTTTTCAAGTATTCATGTGCTTAAAAGAGATATTGCTTTCTGTTTTAGTTCCAATTTCATGGCAACTAAAAAATTATCCTAAATAGCAAATAAAATAGCAAAGTTGCCTTAAGAAAAATGACACTGTAACATGTCTGAAGTAAAACTTATTTCTATTTTCACTTTTACCACCTTCCTTATTTTCTTTTTTTTATATATATATATTTTTCCCCAACACAAACTCATGACCTAAAACAATTATTTTGGAAATAATTATGTCTGAGTTTGCTTACACTCCCACACCTTCCAAGAATAGACTACAACGTGTCACAACAGTTCTTTGTTGCTGAGTCTGAAATTATTGTTCAAAGTTTTGCGTACCTTGTTTTTAGCTCCCCAAAACCAAATAAATAAATATAAATAAAATCAACAACAGGAACTTTTCTGTCAATGAATAACTTACATGTTAATTATCAGCAAGGGTGCAACTTGGGCCGGGTTGAGCCCGAACCCGGCCCGCCGAACCTAATTTTGAACGGTGTTAAAATTTACTTTTTCGTAACCCCAACCCGAGGAACTCAATTTGTAAATATAATAAGGTTATGGTTCAAGTGAACCCGAGCCCAATTTTCCATTTTATATTTATTATAAAATATATTATATATATACTATTTAAACAATATCTTTTTATATTCTTCATATTTTATGTTATGATATCTATATTTGAATACATGTTTGATATATTATAATTTTATTATAAATAAACTTTACTATTTTCATTTATATTTATTTTTTATTTTTATCATTTACTTTTACACTCATTAATTTTCTTTCTTTATCTTATTTTTTAAGTTAAATTTTTTCTAAAAATATTATTTATATTACTATTTTTAAAAAAATATGTAGTTCGATTATATATTATTATGTTTACTTACATAATTTGTTATTATTATTTATTCATATGAAATTCTAAACTTATCACTTTTAAATAAAATATAAATTCATCAACATAAATTTCAACCCGAAACTCAACTCGAACCCATTTTTCAAAAATAGGATTAAGATTTAAGTTTTATAAATAGAGTTAAAATTAATATTTAAGTTGATGTTTTATAAATAGGGTTAGGATTAGGATCGAGGTGAACCCGAATTTCATGAGCCCGAGTTGCACCCCTAATTCTCAATGTCGGGTTTATTCAATTTTTTCACCCTTTCATGTCAATTTTAATATTTGAACAATGTCAAGTCAATGCAATGATGCTTAATGGCAACTCTATATGCATGCATAACTTTTTATCCAAGTTTAATCATTTTCCAACTTTGCATGGTTTCTTATTTCGTGAATGACCAATTCATATATAAAAAAAGTGGCCTTTCATCATTTCTGGCGTCTTTCCCATCAAGTCTTCATGTCATGGTAAATGGCGAGTTCAGTCGTCAATTCCATGACCAGCCTTAAAACAGATTGGGTTTCACCAATCCAGTCTCCAAAATCACATTATATTGGCCAAATAGCTACTGGTTAGTGATAAGTCTAAAAATTTTCATTTAATTCCATGTTAAATTCGCACAATTAAATATTAAAACGTTAATTAAATGCATGTTTTAAGCGAAATTTTATGAAAATCATATTTTTGGTAGAATCTTTAATTTTAATATAAAACGGGTCGTTTTTGCAATACTTTGGAAAATATGAAATTATAAAAATAATTAGACAAGCTAAAAGGGATTAAATAAGCTCACTTTGAAATATGGGTAAACTGTTATAAAATCTTAAGATAAAATAAAATAAACTCAAAAGGGGCTCAAAAGTAAATTAAAAAGTCTATGTGGGTTTATTAAAATCATTTTAACAGAAAACAAATATTTAAATTCACGATTTTATTTTCCGCATGTGCACGGAAGCAAAACACCGCCGGACTACCATTTCCGGTACTCCATCTTCCCCAAATCGGTAGAATGGAAGCACGGCCATGAAAATTTGAGCAGCAAGCTCCTTTGGAATTCGATGCAGCAATCCATTGCGAGAAATCCCAAATCAATTGAATAGGCAGCCTTCTCCATCAAAAACGGCAGCCCCTTGCTTATCTACACCATCTTCCCCGAATCCGGCCAAAGCCCCAACCGGGAAACCATTTCAGCAACACCGAAATCAGAACAAAATCCCAGCCATGAAGCAGCAAATTCGCCGGCCCGAAATACAATCAATCCCAAGCAACGGCAATGGCAATGGAAAGCAGCCATCATCCATTAAAAATCCAACCGTGGCAGCAGAACCGATCAGCCCCATTGATTCAGTCAGCTACCACCGATCCGCAACGACAGAAATGCATCTGTCGTTCAAGCCAAACCGCACTGCACTTTCTCCATGGTTAGCAGCAGATGGGCACGAAGAGCGGGGAATTGGGAAGGAGCAGGAGGCGGCTACGGCCGAACCCATTGAAAAAGAACTGGCAGCCATGGATGATTCAAAGCACCAATTTCCACCCAGCAGAAACTGCAGCATCTCCATTTTCCAGCTGCAAAAAGCACCGGAACTGTTGGAATTTCAGAATAAAATATTCCGTTTCAGACGTTTTCCGTTTTAGACGTTTCAGCCGTTTCTTAAGAAACGCTTCAGCCACCGTGCGTTTTCAGCCAGCACGTTTTCAGCCGTTTCTTAAGAAACGCTTCAGCCACCGTACGTTTGAATTTTGATTTAAAATTTTTTTTTTTGAAACGTTCAAAATCCCAAGCCTATATATACGAGTCTTTCTTTCCCTAATTTTCAACACACTTGCATATTTCTTCATTATTACCGAGCTTAGGAATAGTTTTATAAGTATTTTCATAAAAATCAGCATCTCTGGATTCAATAATGGTATTTTGTTGAATTGGACTGTTAGGTTCTACCACTACAAATCTGTAGGCTTTACTATTTATTGCATACCCTAAAAATATGCATTCTATTCTTCTTTGTCCTAATTTTGGTCTTTTAGGATCAGGTAATCTTACTAAGGCTCTACAACCCCAAACTCTAAAATATTTAATATTAGGTGCCTTATTTTTCCATAATTCATAAGGAGTAACTTTAGTTTTCTTATGTGGAATTCTGTTAAGAATGTGACAAGCTGTTAATAAAGCTTCACCCCACCAACTTATACTTAGATCGGCATTTATTAACATTGAATTTACCATTTCAACTAATGTTCTATTTTTCCTTTCTGCCGTTCCATTCTGCCGTTCCATTCTGTTGAGGTGTATATGGGGTTGTTACTTGGTGAATTATGCCAACATTTTCACAAAAATCATTAAAGTCATTTGATAAATATTCACCACCTCTATCTGATTTTAGAGTTTTAATGGTTTTACCAAGTTGATTTTCAACTTCAGCTTTATAAGACTTGAATTTTTCTAAAGCTTCATCTTTAGTTCTTAGCAAATAAACATAAGTATATTTAGGGTGTGTTTGGTTAGAGGTAAAAATTTTGATGAAAAGTTTTAGAGGTAGAAGTTGTCAAATTGATAGAAAATGATGTGATATAATAGGGGTAATGATGAGGAGTAAAGAGAATAAAGTTAAAATAGATAGGTTAGTTGTATGGGTAGTTGTGTAGAAATGATTGAAAAATATGGTAGTTTGTATAGAAAAATGTGAAAAAATAATTAAAAAATAGAGTAATTATGGAGAGTGAAAAGTTTTGGGTTGAAAAGTTTTAATTGACAAGTTTTGGCCCCAAACAAACATACCCTTACTAAAATCATCTATAAATGTTATAAAATATCTTTTACCACCTCTTGTTAGGTTATTTTCCATATCACATATATCAGAATGAATTAAACCCAATAATTCTGAATTTCTTTCTACTTTTTGAAATGGCTTTTTAGTAATTTTAGTTTGAACACATACTTTACATTTATCAGTTGATTCATTTGGTGATCTAGGAATTAATCCTAATTTCATCATAGTGTCCATACTTCTAAAATTAACATGTCCTAGTCTATCATGCCATAAAGAAAATGAATCAACAATGTAGGCAGAAGAAGATGATCCATTATTCACATTGAGGCGAAACATGCCGTCTACAACATAACCCTTCCCAACAAAAATACCTCCTTTTGTAATAATAATTTGATCTGACTCAAATACTAATTTAAAACCATATTTGCTAAGAAGGCTAACCGAGACCAGGTTTTTGCGAATTTCTGGTACATGAAGCACATTTGTAAGTGTGAGTGATTTTCCAGAAGTCAGTTTCAGGATAACAGTCCCTGACCCTACCACTTTGGCGGTAGATGAGTTACCCATGAATAAATTATTTTCATTATTACTAGATTCATAGGTTTTAAACTGATTTCTATCTTTGCATACATGCCTAGTAGCCCCAAAATCAAGCCACCAAGTCTGATCATCACTCACAGCACAAATTTCAGAAATCATAGCAACAAAATTTTCTTCAGTCAAATGTGCCTCAGGACCCTTTTGAGTGTTATTCTTCTTTTTTGAGAAGCCTGCACTCCCTTTTCAAATGTCCCATCTTTTTGCAATAATAACAAGGTCCCTTTTTCTTCTTAGCAATAGTTTTATTAGTATTTAAGTTAAATTTTCTAAAGGGTTGATTATTGCTAATTGTCACCCGATTTTGAGATTCAACCATATGAGCTTTAGATTGAATTTGCTCGTCTTTCTTTTCACTTTGTCTAGATTTTTCCTCAGTACGCAGGTTAAGAGCAAGTTCATCTAAACTCATAAGACCTTTCATTTGTTTCAAATTCTTGCGGTGGTTATTCCAACTAGGTGGCAATTTTGCAATAATAGTACTTACAAGAATGGACTCATCTATCTTACTGCCCTCCGACTCAAGTTGATTGACGATATGCTGGATCTCATGAACTTGATCAAGGATCGGCTTATCGTCAGTCATAGTGTATTCAAGAAAATCACTTACAAGAAATTTCTTGATACTGGCATCATCCGTGTTGTACTTGTGCTGAAGTGAGTCCCAAATTTCTTTGGCCGTGTCCACCTTCTGGTATGCGTTGAAGAGAGAGTCTGATAGAGATTCGACAATGTGGCCTTTGCAGATGTAGTTGTCCATCTCCCACTTTATTCTTTTGCGTTGTTGCTGCAACGTCTCATCCGTGGTTTCTTCAGGCTTCGGGTTGGTAAGAACATAGACAACTCCAAGGTGGGTTAGGTAGAGGTGAAGTCGTTGTTGCCACCTTTTGAAATTGGTGCCAACACAGACATCCAACCTTGGGATATCAGGCTTCGCAATGGGAATAGTAGATTGGGGGGCCATTTAGGAAAATGAAAAATACCAGATATTGCCTTAAGAATGTTGGGACACAGACTTGGAAATAAAGATAAAATTTAAGGAAAGTGGAAATTGTGCAAACCAAAAAAATAGGTTACTCCTCTAGGCGTGTTACAGACGTCACTTTCCTTAAGGCAATATTTGCATCCCTCAGGCAGTGCTTGGTTCCTGTAATGCATTTATGAGGATGAGTGTATTATACTCTTAATGGATCTAAAACCTTTGTGTTGGAGTATTTAATTACAGGGTACTCTAAATAGATCCACCTATATGAGTGTTGGAAGTGAGGCCGCTTCTGTTTCCAGAGTGTGTGGGTTCACTCTGAGGTGCTCATGAAACTGGGATATTGACACATGGCCATAAAAGTGTCACCTTTATAAACACTTGATACAATTTGAAATCTTGTATGTGGGGTATTTCCGATCTATCAAATGGGGTCAACAGTTCAAAGCTCTGGCTACTGAACACCTCGCTAGATCTTGAGATATTCTCACTAAATGAAGGTTCAAGTCTATCCGACACCTTTAATTATGTATGAGATTTCTTTGGCTTAAATGGAATTGATTTTATTTTGAAAATGGAAGGGGAATGTTGGAATTTCAGAATAAAATATTCCGTTTCAGACGTTTTCCGTTTTAGACGTTTCAGCCGTTTCTTAAGAAACGCTTCAGCCACCGTGCGTTTTCAGCCAGCACGTTTTCAGCCGTTTCTTAAGAAACGCTTCAGCCACCGTACGTTTGAATTTTGATTTTAAATTTTTTTTTTGAAACGTTCAAAATCCCAAGCCTATATATACGAGTCTTTCTTTCCCTAATTTTCAACACACTTGCATATTTCTTCACTTGGGTTCTTCTTGAAAATTTTCTTTCAATTCCCTACTAAGCCTGTTCTTTTGTTATTAAGTGTTTGGAATCTAGAAGGGATGCTGTTTCCATTCTAGATTAGGTTCACTCTTTGTATCCTGGGGGCAAACTGCTAAAACCCAAAACAGCTGTGAGGGTGCAAATATTGCCTTAAGGAAAGTGACGTCTGTAACACGCCTAGAGGAGTAACCTATTTTTTTGGTTTGCACAATTTCCACTTTCCTTAAATTTTATCTTTATTTCCAAGTCTGTGCCCCAACAGGAACCACCAGCGTCTTCGTCTCCAACTTCACCAGCTGCCCACGATCGGCCCTTTCTCTACAGGCAGCATGCACTTTGCCTTTCTTCTCTAATTCTAGCGACTCTCTCCTAAATTCCGACCACCACCCATCTTCCTCCCCGCACCAGCAGCACTGTAGGCAGCCCCATTTTCCCCCAAAATTCACCAACGCTGAACCGAACCCATTTTTATGGCAGCCAATTAAAGCAGCAATTACAGGCAGCCACGAAAATCTCTAGCCTCTCCAATCAAGTAAACAAGCAGCCGCGGTCCTTGCAGCCAAACCCAATCCAAACAACAGCACGGAAATCCAGGGTCCGGCATTCCAATGGCCAAACTCAACTTCCTTCTCAGAAACGGCAACCCATAGCACCCCTGCATCTTCGGCCAGATATGGATCATGGTTTCTTCGGTCATTCTCCGAGAAGGCAGCCAAAGCAGGTGACGGGATGGAATCCCACATCGATTTTTCAAAAGAAAGGAGGGCTGCCCAACACCTATAAAAAGAGGGTCCCTCTTGCCTTGACACCACACCCCATACCCCACACACAACCCCTTGGGTGGGACCCATTTTGTGAGATCCCGTAGCAAGTGAGTGGGACCCATTTTGTGGGACCCGTAGTGAGGAGGTGGGGCCAAGCAATAAAAATTCCATTGCGTGGAGATTCACTTTTTACGGGTGATGTGAATTTTATTTTTTTTGCATTATAGTTGGTAGTGCTTCGTAGTTGTTAATTTTTAATTTGTAGTTTTAATTTTTAGATTAGATTTACTGCTTTATTTTATGCTTTATAATTTTTAGATTAAATTTAATGTAATTCTCTTTCCTACTTTAATAGTTAAATTTCATAGCTTTTATTGCTTTCTTAGAATAGTTTTAATTAAGTTGTTAGTTAATTTCTTTTAGCTTCTTATCTCCTTTTCTTTTCTCTCCAATTTCTTCTATTTTCATTTCTTTTCTCTCTTTTCTCTTTCTCTCTAAAATTTCTTCTTCTCTCTCTCTCTAACGTCTCTCTCTCCTCTCTCTTAATTTCTTTCCTTTTCTTTCTCTCTCTTCTATTTCTCTCTTTTCTTTCTCTCTCTTCTTTTCTCTTTCTTCTCTCTCTCTAATTTCTTCTAATTTCTCATTTCGTCTCTTTCTCTCTTCTCTCATTCTCTCTCTAATTTCTTCTAATTTCTCTTTCTCTTTCTCTCTCTTCTTTCTCTCTCTTCTCTCTTCTCTCTTTCTCTTTCTCTCTTCTCTATACCCTCTCTTTCTCTTAAAAACAATTCAAAACTACATCGCCTCTCTGTGGATTCGATCCGACTCACCGTTATTCTACACTATCACCCGTATAGTGGTAGCTTTAATGTGTTTCGATTAATTTTAATTAAACTGGTGATCACAATGCTCTTAACGACAAGCACTTGGTTCGCATCAGTTAGTATTTCCAGCATTCCGTTATCATCTTACATCTAGCCTCTATCGCATATTTTGGCCTTCGGTCACATGGGTAAGCATTCAGTTTGCTAGCTGTTTACATTTGCAGTCACAACTGAACTTCATTTGCAAAATAGTTTGCTGGGCAAACTAAAATTTCATGATTTAACCAGTTAGGGGATGTTCACTTGAATTGTTAGTCATAAATTAATGCAGTTGGCATGCATCATTCACACTTTTGTGTGTTGATCTTTCGCTAACTCATTGTCATTTTAGAAACTTGGTGATATAGGGTCATACTCACAACAAATTCATGAAGTGGGCTGTTCATAAATCCTACATTCAATCCGTTATCCTTGTAAATTAGAAATTACTTACAGATAAGCAAATAAATTGTTGGCCATTGGGTTTTCCTAAGTAAGCTGTTAACTCTTTTATGCATTCCTTGAAACTTTCTAATTATTTAACATCAATTTGTAATGCCCACAAGACTTCATAGCGCTAGATCTTCCACATAAAGGAATCTTTTAAATAGGTTCAGCAATCTCAATAAGAACTTATACGATATACAAATAAACAATGCATAAAATCCCATGCATTTTCCAAATTGTTCCTTAGATATTTTTGTCACCTCCCCAGGTTTGAGGATTTTCTCAAACATTGTGAATCCTCGTATTATAGCCTCATTCCTTTAATATAAACTAAGCTAGCATTCTTCCTACACATGTAAATTTATAGCTAAGCTGCCATGCAAGATAATAGGACAGCTTTCAGGATATGTTTGATAACAGATAAAAAGAAAAAAAAAAAAAATTTGTTCTATTTCTTTATTTATCCCATTTGATGTGATGTGACAACTTACTTGACAACCTTACTTTTTAATTATTACCTATATTTCTGATCATTTATTTCATACCTTTTATACAACTAACCTATTTTATTCTATTCTCTTTACTCGCAATAATTATCCCTACTATATCATATCACATCACTCCCTCATTTTTTCAAAAATTTCCCCTACAATTTTGCCTCCATTTTTTTCCTCATTGCCAAAGGGAGACCCTTAAGGAAGAATATATAATGAAAATTTGCAATTTAAAGCTGAACACCAATATGCAAAAGAAGAAACCTACAGGACAAATTGTACTTCTTATTTGCTTAAAAGCCCATAAGATTCCGTGGATTTAGGGATTTCAGCTAGGCTTCTCCAAAATCTTAACCAGAATCCCAAAACAGGAGAATGGGAAAATAGAGAAGGTGGCGGGTTTAACTAAGTGAAATGAGGTTTTGATGAGCCTTTCCGTGTTTCGTAAAGCACGTGTGTGCTACACTGTGGTTGAAGCCATCCGGCCTCCCCTAGTCATGCATATGGGGACCATTTATTAAGCCTATCCTCAATTTTAAAAAAATGCCTAATATCAAAGAGATCGCACTAGTTATGTATGAAACGGATAAAACATTGCTGGATTGACTAAGACAACACCGAAACATCTTGTTTTCATGAATTGCTTGTCCGTGAAAAGTAGCATGTCATGTGTAAGAGAAATATGGCAAGCAAGACGTAGGGTTGCTGTCAATTTATCTTGACAAAGATTGAATTCCCAGCATGCTATGACTTCCAATCTATACAGTTGGTCTTTTTTCCTTTGGAAAGCATCCTGTAAGGCCCTTGTGGCAATGACAATTCAAGAATTATATGCACAAAGAAAATGAAACAAGATAAAATAGTTGATTTACATGCACAACACACAACGATCCAGTGATAATTATAGTGGTTTAGTCCACTATACCTACTCGACTTTCCAAGAACTTAGGGATTTTTGCAAATATACTTACAACATTTGACCAATATTGTGTCCTTAAGTTTGTCAATATTGCAAATATATCTACAAAGTTTGCATCAAAATTGCAAGTGTGTCCCCTTCTATTAGGACACCCTCAAATTTTTTTATAAATTAACAATAATGTCATTTAAGCCAAACGATATACTTTCATTTTTTTTGCAATATTATAAGCATATTTCAAAAAAATCTAAAATAATAATATATGTAAAAATATATAAATATTGAAATAGCAAATATATCTACAATATTTGAAAAATTGCAAGTTTATCACTTGTTTTAAAGAACATTATTGTCAGTTTACAAAAAATTCTAATTGTGTCCTAATGCTTCAAACATGCTTGCAATTTCATGCAAACTTTGTGGGCATATTTATGATATCAGCGAACTTAAAAACACAAATGCAATATTAGTCAAATTTCATAGGCATAATTGCAAAAATCTCAATAACTTATCTTGGGTTTTCACTAGTCAACTTCTCAACCCAAGTTACATTGATTCAATTTTTCAACTGCCATTTTGATATACAATTTTGGCTCTAAGCAGCGCATGAAGCTATTTACACAATTACACTAATTAAAAAGCTTACATCTTGGTGTAGACAAACCCAAAACTATGAACTCAACCAAATAAGTTGCAAATCAAGGCATACTCAAGTCTTGATGATTAACGACCAAATTTGAAAATATAAAGATTACTAATGTGTTTGACTCTGTGTTTAAAGTTAAAACTTTGAAATTCCAGAGAAAACAACTTAAGTTGCAAAGCCAGGTTGACCTCAACATCGACTTGGGTCAAAGTCAATACCTAAGTCGACTCCACAAGCGGCTTGAAATGATCCTCCTGAGTTAGAATAAAAAATATGAAGGTTTGACAACTGAAGTCACACTCTAAGTTGACTTAGTCAGTGACTTGGGCGAAGTCGCAACCCCAAGTCCACCCCACATGCGACTTGGAGTGCATCAGGCGGCTGAAGATTTCTCTGACTAAAGCTCTTGCAGAATGAAGTCGCAACCCAAGTCGACTTTACTTGCAACCTGAGTCAAGTTGGATATAAAGTCCACCTAGAGTTCTGAAAGAGAAGATAGAAATTTGGCTAAGTACCAGGAATGAAGTCGCATCCCCAAGCCGACTGCATTTGTGACTTGGGTTAAGTTTTATGCCAAGTCGACCAATGAGCAAGACTTGAAAAAAAAAAAACCAAAAGAAGAAAGTTTTAAAGCTTTGAAATATCAATGTATGGTGAAGTTGAAACCCAAGTCAACTTCACATGTGACTTAAGTGAAGTCCCAAGTCTAAGTCGATTCAGAATGGAACTTGAAGAGTAACAGCTAAAGAATAATATTATGAAAAAAATTTGAAGAATGAAGTTGCAAGCCAAGTTGTCTCAGCCTGCGACTTGGATGAAGTCACAAACCAAAGTCGACTTCATATGTGACTTGAGTAGCAATGGTCGAAAATTTTTAAACTTCAGCGCATTTAATGCGCTCCACTTACCCTCCAACGTTCAAGTTTTTCTCACAAGTATTTAAAGCACGTCAAGGGAAGTTACGAGGATCAGAAAAAATATTGATTAGCTACAACATTCCAACTTATAAGCATTTAATGATCCATAAAGCAAGACTCCCAAACTCGCTACAAGAGCTTCCTCTTCTCATCTTCTTTAAATTCTCAAGAGTTTGCTCAAGTGCTTTAATTGCCCTACACAATTTATAAAGTGTAATTTTTTTTATTTCATTCATTCTTGTTGTATTGTGATACTTGGCTTGGTGTTGGAGACCAAGCTCAATGTGAGACACAAGTAGTGGTCAATTGGAGTGGGACTTGCCGTTTACTTGTGTGATCCCCCATAGAGCTAGAATCTGAAAGAGAGCTGAGACTATAATTGTAATATTTGCTAAGATAATGGAATACAAGACACAAGGGAGTGTCTGCTTGAAAGACTGGAATAAGAAAGTTGCTCGAACCACTATAATTCTCTCTGTCCTTTGTGATTGTTGCATTTGTTCTTTCATTACTCTCTTACTAGTTCTCTGCATTTCATTCAAGGAATTGATAAAATCAAGGGTTAACTTTTATTTAGTAAAATAATTTTTATTAACCCAATTCACCCTTCCTATCTTGAGTTGAACCTATAACTAGGGACCAACAAAACCAAAGTAAAATCCGCAAAATAATGCAAAAGCTTAAAACCAATTGAGACACACAAAAGAACAGAAGTACCTCTAGATGGATGACAAGACAAACTCAAATTTGAAGTTTCTGACAGGCGACAGAGGTTGAGCAGAGCCATTGAACAGATCTGCATTTTAACAAATCCTCTCCATGAAACCAGGCTTAGCCCAGTAGTACCACATCAAGTGCATGAGTGCGACATTCCGGATTCGAAGTCTGGTGGGAGCATTCTCTCCTTGTAATTTGAAGTAATCAAAATAAATAAATAAATACTCAGTGTGTTTTTTCTACAGATGAAATGGCCTTTGTAGAGCACGCATAACCTCTCAACCAGAGGATTTTTCTACTCAAAATCCTCAACAAACCGCTAGAAATCAAAACTGCATAAATGGAAAATCAAGCTGCAAGTGAAAAATTGCAACTGCTTGCAAGGGACATTCAACAAAAACTGTCAACATTTTTGACCAAAAACATCGACATTTTGGTTTCTAGAAAACTCTGTCCACACAGGCTTAGACATAGTTAAATAAACTGATTAGGTATCTAGCAAAAGTTTTCGCTGTCAGCAAGGTTTACCTTACAAACGTACAAAGCATTATTGAAAAACATTCATCAACTGTATAAACAGTTATTATTGACAGGCAAACAAGATATCACAAATTACTCACACCTAGCACCATTCTCATATCATCCACCCCATTCACACATTACTCATTCAAACACATAATTTATGTTCCCAACTGTCCATCATCAAAACAAGGTTTATACTTCCCAAGACTCCAAATGAATGGCATCCCAGCAGTTGTAGATACATTTGATGCAAACCGAATGATCAAAAGATGCAGAAGAAACAACATATCTATTTAAGAAAACAAATCCTAAAATTTCATGAGCAAAAAATGAGCTGTCAAAGGAAACTATTTGTTGCCAGGGTAAAGTAAGGTATCATCATCATAAGATGTTTCCAACCTAAGTCCATGCACATCGAACTCATATAAAGGATTGGATGGTTACCTTAAAGTTGGTCAAAATTCCTTTGAATTCTTGTATACCTGCAATTCATGCTGTCACAGTTAGGAATATAAAAAGCTGATTGGTTACAGGCCCCAATTCCTGCTATTTTTTAACTCAAGACCTGCGGTCTTCACTGCGAATTACCTTTTCATGCTCAGGAGCACCCTCTTTCCACTTTTAATGTACAGAACTAGTCTAGGGCTCATGCATGTGGCCTGTTTGATTCGTTTGATTCATTTGTTTGGCACATATAATAGACAGTTACCAATGAAAATTCCACTAGAACCCCACTGTCTCTCTTTCTGTTTTATACAAGATACCGATGATGTGACCTTTTACCATAACTTACACAAAAAAGGGAAGAGCTAAATGATCTAGAAGAGAGGTAAACAAAATTTAGGGCCTGTTTGGCTGTGTTTTTCATACCACCAGCACTTCTACGAGTTTTGAAAGTGTTTGGCCTTATCTAAAAGTGCTGCAACTTCTAGAAAATAGCCTAATTTTGGTAAAAGTTGGTACAGTTGCTGGAAGTTGGTAGTTGATGCTTCCATCAAAAGTACCGGCAATGAAATTTTTCTGCACACGTACACTTGACTAAACAGGCCGCTAGTCAGTTTTCAACCAGTTGAAATTTAAACCATTACGCAAAAAACATGCGGGTGGAAACACCATAAACATTCACCCATCAGTTCCATTTAAGTGTTCAGACACTTGGTTATTCTATTTCTATCAGGCAAAAGAACAATAATTGAAAAAATAGCTTCATGGATCAGTATAAACCAAATTTGGAAGTGTTTTCACACACAGACTTAGAACAAGGAAATTCCCATTTTCATTAATGTCAGCAACGTAAGACATGGAAATGATGCAACAAGGCTTCAAATTTAATATCATAAAATCTAGTAATAGAAGCTCACAACAACTCAAAAGTTAGCAACCTTGGCAACACTCCACAATGGTAACAAGAATCATCTTAACCAGGTATTTGGATCGATTCAAGGTGTGTTTCGTACTGAGCATTTTTAGATTCCAAGACGCTTCTTGCAGCTTCAATGACAACTTGTCCATTCACATAGTGCTGTCGACAAACTGGCATGTAGACATCAGCTCCACCAATTAACTCCGTTTGTGTCTCATCTGTTTTCCTCAAGGTAAAGAAGGCTTGTTTCTGGCAGAGCTCACAGCGAGCTGTTAATTTGGTCACAGAATTAGCCAAAGGTATAATATCCAGCATAGATCCAAAGCTCCTCCTGCAACCAGACATCCAACTACATTTAGGTGATGATATTAAAAAACACTGGCATCTGATTTTGAGTGCTAGGTTGTTGGGTAGTTCTGCAGGCAAGACATGCATTTGGGAAAACTTCTGGAAAGCGGTACCTCAAGTAGTCACCATCCAGGCCTGCAACTATTACAATCTTTCCATCATGATCAGCTGCCTTGCAGCAAAAACTGTAAAGGTCTTCAAAGAATTGACCCTCATCAACTCCTATAACATCAAGCTGAAACAATGCTCTGTCAGAAAAAGGTTGACATGGAATTGCATGATGATTGGGGTTAATTACATTAGCAAATGCAAAAGCTTGTCACATCCACATTTCATTCGGACAATGATTCAAAGGAACCCAAATAAACTAGCAACAATGATTAGCTACAAGGACATGCATTCATTTAGATTATATACTGAGCCTGTGCAGAAACAAAAGAATCAGATCAAAGGAATCTAAGAAAATGACCAAAATTTGCTTTATCACATACCTTGTCATATTCAGCAGCTCCACATCTAACTTTGAAAGAAGAAAGATCATTCAAAGCCCAACATGGCATTTTTGCACCATCATGTGTCACAATTGAGTCCAACCCATATCTTGTATCCTTGTCAGACTTTATAATTGCCACTTTTCTAAAAACAGATAAAGGAAAGAGAAAAAATGTCAACACACTATTTCATCATTATAAAATTACTATGCAATGAGGGTCTCTAAGATAAGTTGTAAAAGAAATAATTAAAAAAATTCCCACATCTTAATTACCTAGCCTACTTTTGTATTATTATATCTACATTTCAATCTTTTTCACATCTTTCCATGCAAACTACCTTATCTATTTCGTCTTTATTCTTTCTACTCCTAGCCATTAATCCTATTATATCAGCTAACTCTCTACTTTTTCAAAAATTTCCCTCCTAATTTTTTTACCTCTTCCCAAATGACCATTCAATACATGAAATAGGATATGCTGACGTAAATATGCAATCATGTGCTAACATGGAGAAAAAATGTTGCTATCATATTTCATGCCTAATCTAACTGTTGATATACCAAACCACAGCATTTACAAGGAATTAAGATCATTTCAAGTCTCTTCATGATCCTTAATTGCATCTTCAAAGGAAAAGCAAACTTGATGAAAAGAATATACAGTGAGTCTTTAGATGTGTTAGCGTTTGTATCTTGCTTTATGTATATGGGTTATTTACATAACAATTCACATGTGACTGTGTGGCTAATAGGGTATCGGTTAGGGATTTAATGGAGCTCTTGAGAGAAGCCTAAAGAGACAAAAGGCAAAGGAGTCATCACGTAATTCCTAAGGTGTCCTGGAATATGAGAAAGGTGTTATCAAAGTGCCATGATTAGGAATGTGTGTGAGGCATCTAGAGGATGAGTATGAATTACTCTGTTTATATCTTTATAACTCGTTTGATTGAAAATTTTTCAATGTAAATCTTTGTGGCTTGTGTGTTTGATCTTGTAGTTAGTTGTTTATTTGATTCTGATTCATTAGATATTTGTGAGAATTATATTTCCTAATAAGTGCTATAAAAGATATGGCCATAGATTTGTGATTCAAGAAGTGAGTTTGCGTTAGATCAATGGCTTGATCAAACAAAAGATCATGGTCACTGATTTGAAGGTACAACAAATTACAGTGTTTAGATGACCATAGTTCATGTAGATCCAAGCCAATTAGAGATGATGGCTGAATTAATGGAGGCCAAATCTAGTAGATCCAGCAGAAGAGGGTGGCTGCTATTGAACAGCCATGATGAATCGGCATGGATGATGTCGATGTGATGCACAGTGGCAACATACAAATAGCACGATGGTTGTCAATTTGAACAAAGCTGGCAAACAGTGGACAACCCTGAAGATAAGTGCTAGAGAAGAAGACACTAAGATGTGTTTTGAAAGAAGAGTGGCCTGATTCTACGAAATTACATTCATCTAGTCCTACTCAATTATTCGCTCTCTAAATTGAACAACCATTTTTAGGATCCTGGACATGTAAGTGATCAATGTTTCATCTGCTTTTTGGGTCAATATTGTTACATCCTCTTCACTAGACAGTACATCCTAATTGAATGCATATTCCTTCAAAACAAGATGGGCCAATTAATTTCAAAGACTAAGAATTTCAAAAGCTAGCGTGTGAAACAATGCAAATCTTGGACCACCAAACTTTCTGAAAAATATCAAATCATGAGTCTATCATCATGGTTGCACTTATTCATAACAACATAATAAGTCAGAATATGGATTTCTAGATTTCTTTCTCCTGAATATCATCGAAATAGTAACTTTTAAAAATCAGAGGAGAATCTTCATTTGGAAACATGTAAAAGTCCCCTAGATCTATGGACCTTGTAGAACCATTCTGCATTCATAGTTTCATAATAGTCGATCCTCTAATCTTGCAAAGGATGTTCGTAAGAGTGTGTTTGTTTGGGGGAAAACAAATGTCAATCAAAACTTTTCAATCCAAAACTTTTCACTCTCCGTAATTACTCTATTTTTTCACATTTTCCTATACAAACTACCCTACTTTTCAATCATTTCTACTCAACTACCCATACAACTAACCTATCTATTTTAACTTTATTATATTTACTCCTCATCATTACCCCTATTATATCACATCATTTTCTATCAATTTGACAACTTCTACCCCAAAAACTTTTCATCAAAAGTTTTACCCACAACCAAACACACCCCAAATCATCAATCCTCATATCCCTGGTAACCACTTAATAATGATGATATTAGTTAGGTTGAACTCAAGCAACTTGAACATGATGTTGATGCGCAACTGAGGGTGTGTGGAAAGATTAAAGGTATTGGCTTATTCCCTCTCTTGAATTGTTGTGTGTGCAAGAGGAGTTACAAGCACAATGATTTGCCTTTACACCATCTTGATTATGTTGTCTTTTATATCTTGCACATAGATTGTAAGTACACAGATATGCTCTTCCATATACAAGACTCTAGAAACTTCCACACTTCATGTGCTAGCCACGGCAGATGGATTTTGATTCAGCTCAAGACCTATGACAAAGACACTCTAGCACATGCAAAATGAATGCAAACTACTCAAAAATTCCTAAACTAAACAATCAATACTCATGATCTAGTGTTTTCTCTTCCTTCACAGGTTCCCCAAACTATATATTTCCCAAATCAAGCCAAAACTTAGTTTGATCCAAGTATGTGTTGTCAAGTGTGCTCTTTAGAAATCCATATTAACTATCATGAATGTGATAGTACTCCTTAAGCACAGGTTCCTAGCTCTTATTCAAGATGACAATCGTCGTTTTGAAAATCAGGCATATCGGATCTGATATGCCCAACACCTATACGCTATACGCCCCCATATCAGATTAGGGTTTAGTTTTGTACTACATCAGCCTGTATCGGGTCTACCATATATCAGGTATCGCATCAGGTCACATATTAAAACTCAAAATGCTGTCCATCAGCACTGTTTGAAGGAAATTCACCCCATACACAATCTTTCCACCAAGTTTTCCACCCCTACAAGCTTCCTTAATCATTTTGACAACACCCATGCATTAAAATCCCATTAAAAACCAGATCTGAGCCGATTTTCATCTGTTTTAGGGGGAAAAG
Organism: Annona cherimola; assembly: GCA_030490835.1. Classification (NCBI taxonomy): domain Eukaryota; kingdom Viridiplantae; phylum Streptophyta; class Magnoliopsida; order Magnoliales; family Annonaceae; genus Annona; species Annona cherimola. The sequence goes on along the minus strand of CM059977.1, from coordinate 40,692,820 downwards.
GGTGTTTTACTCCGGTTGCAAAATTAGGGATAAAAATCCCAAAAAGTGTCCATTGCTTTACAAAATCATCACTGTAGAAGGAAGATGGAGTAATTTCAACCACATAGAAGCTTCCAATTTGAACAAAAACATGTTATTTTGGAAGTAATTTCAGATCTATCAAGAATCAGATCTAGCAAGAAGAACCCTTTTTAGGGGAAAACCACGTAAGGTAAGATTTTTTCGTGTATTTGCTTTAAGATTTCAGATTTGAATGTATTTTATCATCCTATTGTTCTGCTAGACCTACAATTTCTTGATTTTTAAATTATTTTTAAAAAAATTTCAAAAATAATTCCGAAAATTAGAAAATATTTTTTTTTGCTGTTTCATTTTTCCATCTTGATATAAAAATTAAATTTGCGTTTTACCTCTATTTTCACACTGTATTTTGATTATAAATACATTTTTTAAATTTTCAGATTTAAAAATATTAGGTTTATAAATATTTAATATATATATTTCTTGATAAAAATATTTAATATATATTAGTGATTGTATGTAATACTTTATTAACGATCTGGGTATGTCATTTTTTTGTCCTAGATCTGCAATTTCTTTATTTTTAAATTTTTTATTTTTAAAAAAAATAATTCCTAAACTTAGAGAATATTAATTTTTTCTAGCTGATTCATTTTTCATCTTGATATAAAAATCAAATCCATGTTTTAACTTTGCTTTCACACCGTATTTTGATTATAAATATATTTTTAAATTTTCAGATTTAAAATTTTTTAAGTTATGAATTACTTTTTCATTTTGTGTGTTCAATACTTCCATGTTTATGTTATTGATAACTTATGTAGTCATGTGTCCCAACTTAGCTATTTGAAATTTTGAACTATTAATTATGTATTTATTTAAAGTTTGCCTTTTATCTATTTTTTTATTCTCTTCTTGTTTATTATTTAATTTTAGCATGATATTGTTATTTCTAGTTATAACATTGCATATAAAAAATCATATTACCTATATTCAGTAAACAACTTCTTATAAGAAAACATGGACCAATACATTATCCTATATACAAGCAAAATGTGAACAAGTTATATATTCTTTCGTTTCTCAATTTTCTGAATTTATTACATATTTTTTCAATTTTTTTCTAGTTAAAAAAAAAAATCCGTCCGATACTAATACCAATGCACCTGTATCGTATCGTTTTTAGAAGGGACCAATACGCCATCCCACCAATACCAATATTCGGAACCTGGATTACAATCAACACACAAGTGCAACCATGCAATACAAGTTCGACTTGCTTCTTTTATCTACGATAATTTACCAAGATCTACTCAAATGAAAAACAAGAAACTGATCAACTGCCACGAAGCAAACTCTTTACTATAAAAACAAAAACACCAACAATCCACCATCCACTCTGAAAATTTGTGCTGCAGTGCAATGCAAAGCTCTCTTTCATCAGGCGCTACTATACTGCTTTCTTCGAATAATTGTTTCTGCTGCAACTTTGAACTTCTAACCTTGCTGCTGCTACTAGTAACTACTACAGATTTGCTACAAACTGCTCATCCAATACCAGTTCAAAACAAATGAAAACAAGAACAAAACAAGCCTTTAATTCCATAAACCCAAAACATTATATCTAGGAATATGTCATATTCTCAATCCAACATCTAATAGCATAATCAACAATTTTATCAAACCAAATTCACTACTCAAAAAGCTAGAGTTGGGATCAATTCTCTTCCTACACCATGTAGTGAAGGAACTCACCAATTGTAACCAACCAATCTTGATTTCTATTACAAATTACCATTATTTGACTATAAGGAAGATCTTGGAAATCAAATATCATTGCTCTTAGATACAATGATTTTAGGCCACAGATTCTAATCTATTCAATGCTCTTGCTGCACTACTTCATGAAAAAACACACCTTGAAGTATTCAAGGTCTCATTTAGAACTCAAAAAGCTCACTTGGTTTCAGCCAAAACGACTCAACAGTAACAAATCTTCAACCCTGAATCTAACTGCCGATCACACAATGCACCACTGATCAGACAGTAAAACTTCTCAAATGATCATCAAAGTCAGAAATGCTGTGTGAGCAGAGTTTCATAAGCTGTGAAGTCAAAAGACAATTGCTCACCACACAAATCCAACTCTATTAATTTGCAACATACCATGAAAATCACAGAATCACAAATCCACACTACAAATTCTGGATGGATCAAATGTGGCTAATGGATGAAGGCATAAATCATAACAGAAGTCCTAAAACAATGGCACAGACCACAAAACCAGTCTCCAAATCAGTAAGCATAGAAGCAAAAGGACCATGCTTTAACGTAGACCTTATCTCAGTTCTGATGCCATGAACATTGCCTATAAGCCAAACAAGACCCAAAATCTCAAATTCACGTGTTACTAGTGAACATGACCATATTCGACTTCAATTCAAACAGAGATTCAAAATAAGCAACTGACCTTCTATCACAAGCAAGCTACAATATAAATTACAGATTCAAAATCTTATTCAAAACAGAAATGTCTCTAAAATGCTACAAAACATTTAAAAACTGTCACTTAAATCATAGATTCTACACCATTAAATCTCAAAACATGAAAAAATCACGTTCAAACCAAAATTTCTGTAATGAAAACTGTGTATATGCTCAAATCCATCCCTAAGATAACTCAAACAAACGGAAACATGTTCAAATCATTCTCAAAGGTCCAAACTGCACCAGATTAAAACTGATTCAAAACCCTTGACCATTTGATAAAAATTACAAGTCCATAATTATCCCTAGAAACATGCAAAAATCAGAACATACAAAATCATGCAGAAACAAAAATGCCACAGCATCCCAATTTGGCACTGAAAAATGCTCATACGATTATTTAAACCACCAAAGCCTCATCAAACTAGAGATTCTGGGTTACAGAAATTCGATCAAACAGCTAGAATGGATCAAGCATGCCCAGTGGAGTAACCAAATTGAATATAATTTTTGGATTTTTAAACATAGGGGGATGGCTAAAACGACTAAAATACCCTATGATTAAAAATCCAAAAAATATATACACATCTCAAAAAATAGTAAAAACTTTGTTTATGTATTAAATACACAAATTAACAAGTTTCTAAAAAACAAAAAAACAAAAAAAAATAGTTTTTAGGCTGGGCTAATTTGATTTATTAGCCTGAGCTGACAAGATCACAACTCACTAACAACAACAATAACACCAGCACCACTAACAACAACAACAAACATCAAAAACAACAACCACCAACATTACTAAACAACAACAAGATTTGGCAGCTTTTTCACCATTTGACATGTTATGAAAGCCATTTCCTACTAATGGGAAGATCAAGAGTAGAGCATCTAGAAATCTAATTAAACACGCATTCAAAATTTCAAACACAAGGTGACCCCAGCCATGCAACTTCCAACTATCACCTTAATCACCAGATGTAATATTCCAATTTCCCTAGCAGCCAAATGCACCAGAGCCTGACATGCAACAATAACAAGATTTGGCAGCTTTTTTCACAATGACATGGCATACAAGACATTTACTGCTAATGGGAAGATCAAGAGTAGAGCATGCAGGAATCTAACTAAACACACATTTTTTAAAAAAAAAAAAAAAAAGGTAATCCCAGCCATGCAACCTCCGATTTTCCACATGCATCACCACATGTAAAATTCCAGTAGCAGTGACCATCAGTGCCACCAACACCAAAACCAACAAAATAATCATAATAATAGTAATAATAATAATAGTAACAACAACAACAACAACTAGTACTACTACACCAGCAACAGTTTTTTCACTATTTGACATGTCATACAGCTCATCTCTTTAATAGGAAGACCAAGAGCAGAGCATGTGGAAATATAAAACAAACAATTCAAACACAAGGTGATCCCAGCATGCAACTTCCAATCTATCACATGCATCACCACGTGTAAAACTCCAATTTTCCTGCAACCAGATGCACCGGAGCCTAGCATAAAAAGATGATGGTTGGGTGCTTACGCCCACAGAAGTTTCCTAAAATGTGGCATGAATTGAAAGAGGAAAGAAGGATAAATCCAGACCTCCCATTTCTCCTCTCCTGCTGGATACGGCTAAGGAGGGCAGTGGTTTTGCCAGCGAACATGGGTCCAAGGATGACGTGGATCTCCCCGGAGGCAGGGCCAAAATCCCTGGCGGGATCTGAGCAATCAGCAAGCATGGGAGAGAGGGGCTCAAGAGGATGGTCCAGGGAAGCAGAACAAAAGTTCTTTGGACGGAGGGAGACAAGCTGAGGCGCGTCAGAGAAGGGAAGCTGGGATTTCGAGAAAACAGATGGGGGAAATGGGAGAAGAGGAGGGAGCTTGTGGTATTTGGAGAAGAGAGGAGGTGAAGAATGGAGGAGAGGAAGTGATTTCATGATCCTGGAAATGGATGGCATGGGTTGCATAGTTGGAGAGATTTATAGACTGGGTGTGAATGAGGATTCCTTTTCAGATATTTGAAACACGAAAAATGGAGGGAAAAGATTTGAAGATCATGGAGCGAAAAAAAAGAAAAAAAAAACGGGAGAGGAGCGAGGGAACGACGGAGAGAGGGGAGCGGGAATCGTTCCCATGATATGATATGATGACGTCCAGGTGTTTGATGAAATTACCAACGACCACTCACGAATCACGATGGGAGGCACGTTTTGCATTTTGCGCACAGCCAATCATTGGATCATGATCTTGTTAGCCTGAGTAAATGTAGGTGTAAACTCCCACGGTATACATGTTCCATGTGATAGGATGGGACCATCTTGGGATGAAATCTTCCAATTTCCAATAATTTTTACCTAATTTCGATATACCTTTATTTAATTTTAATACACCTTTACTCATTCTTCCATATACTTATTTCTTAAATTCTCGTCACATCCCATCCCATACTGAATTCCAATATTATATCGCCCTTGGAAAGGCCCTCAACTTATGCCATTTTTTCCGTGGCTGGCTTTGCATGGTAGACATTGACAAACTATCAATATTACCGTCGCCATTGTGCAGATTCTAGCATCTGTGACCGCTATTTAGTCGCTATTGAGACAACCGTGCAACCCCTTCGTGATTGTCTAATGAATAAACAGATTTGGCTCTCCCTGCTTCCTAAAAACTTGCGTGATCTGTTCTTTTCATGGGATCTTCATAATTGGCTCATTCAGGCCAAGGGATCCAGTAGAAGCTTATATTTGATGCGGCAGTTTGGAAGATCTGGTCTATGGGAACTTTTATGATTTTTCCAGGTACGCGGGCAGCCCCAAATTTAGAAGTCCAAGATATATCAGTTGTTTGTAATATTTTTAATAGCCAAAATAATTACGTCTGGAGTAATTTCTCCACCCACAAACCCAATTAGACGTGGCCACTGGAGTGTTGCCCCCCTGTGGTCAGCTTGTTGGCACTGCTATCATGGGGCTGGGTTTCAAATCTGGTGCATTGTTGACTCTCCATTGTATGAGTATTCTTAGCGTATGATGGGAGCTTTTGTCTCCTTAGTGATTTAATGAGAACTTGTTGTCTCTCTCAATGAATACATGGGGGCATATTGTCTCCCCAAATAATAAATAAGAGTTTGTTATCTTCCTTAGCCTTGATTGTAATATCTTACATGAGTTGTAATATAAACAAACAATCAAAAAAAAGTTCCATTTAAGTGTGATGTGTCTTGAAAACCACCATAAAAGGATTGGATTGTGGGGAATGTTGATGGAGTTGTTCCTGTAACAAATCAAATGGCCGCAAGAAGAAGTCTTATTAGAGATGACCATGATTCATGGAGAGGTGTTTTTAAAGTTTCACTCCCGGCATTATCTTTTTTTTTTTTTTGATGGAAAAAGAATCACTCTAACCCTATTCCCTCACAGGATTATGGGGATTAGAGTTAGAGTAATCCAATATATTCATAGTCAAAAAATTGTCTTTACAAATTTTCCCACGTATAACTTGGGGGGGATTGCCCCACCAACACTGGTAATTCCCATGAGAAACTAAAACAACTTCGGCTAAGGAATGAGCAACAGCATTTCCTTGCCAAAGGACATGATGAACCGAGAAAGAGTCAACTGCAGTGAGGATAGCCCTAATTTCAGCAATAACCAAACCCACAGGGGAGGAAATGAGGTCGTTATTCGACAGATAGTTACATAGGATGAGGGAGTCAGTTTCCATTTGAGCACATGTAGCATTAATTTGAGAAGCCCACCTCAAACCCAGCAAAAAAGCCATGGCCTCCATAAATAACGAATCCGCTCCGCCCTCCCGTTTCCAGCCTTGGGAGTTCCTCAAAACCGCAGCACAAGCAAAGATACTTCTATTCCCATGAGAGCGAGCGTCTACATTTATCTTAAAGAAACCCATCGGCGGTTTCCCGGCATTATCTTAGTTGGTGGCAACATTGCTTATTATGTTGCTGAACATGGGTTTGAAATCCAATGCCAACAATTGGTGTGAGATTTTGTATTTCCTTGCACGTGTCTTTCTAGTAATTGGGATATTTACACTTGATCCCCTTAAGTGTGGAGGTAGTTACAAAACTTTCCTCTATTATGAGGATTGTACACAGGCCTAATTTGTAATATTATATGTCACAATGTATATAATATTAATCTTTGATCTATCTTTAACTTGGTAAATGGGCTATATATCTATAAAACTCAGGATTATGCAATTGACTAATTCTCTTATTGCTGATGTTGAAGCTTTCCTTACAAGAAACTAGATTGTCGCTATTAATCATGTGCATCAAGTAGCTAATAAATGTGCTAATTGTATAGCGAAATTGGGTTTTAGGCAGCAGTTTGAGTACGAGAAAATTAGCCATCTACTAGAAGAGCTGGCTCATTTTCTTAACATGGCCGGAGCTAAGAATTAATTTTATGTAATTTTAATTTCTTGTTCCCGTCAAACTTGGGCATCTAGAATCGAAGTGAATTCCTCTTTTGTCTAGCAACAGAAAACTCTAAAAACCATCTTTCCTCGCTAGGTCACAAAGAGGTGATTCTCATAAGTTGCGACTGAACCGAAAGGTTAGGGCTTGTTCTCAAGAGAAAGAAGGGCAAATTATGAACTCCTCTATTTGAAAATTTGATGTAAATCTAATTCTTGTAAATATGTAATTGTGGAACAAATAGAATGTAAATATGTTACATAAAATTTTTATGCAGTTGTCTTTACATTTAAAACTTTTTCTAATGACCACCTATGACTAGCACAAGCGGCTAAAGACATTATCCCTGTTAGCAGTTGTCCTAGGTTCGAAATCTCAGTTGTGTAGTTTAAGAGTTGTCTCCTCACTGATATTTAGGAGTTTATGGTCTCTCCTATTAATATTTGGGAGATTGTTGTCTCCGTTTGAAAATTTATAAAAATTATCTCAAAGCTTTAATTGCAATATGAGTTGAGATGTGATGTAAAAATATACTAATAAAAAAATTTCTAATGAAAGCTAGGAAGTTCTAAAATTATAATAATTGAACCAAAGATGTATGCATGGTAAACCATAACAAGATGGTGACGACAATTGACTTTAAAATCATGGTTTTAAGTTCGAACAACCTTGGCTCAATTTTTGTATTTATTTTGTCAGTTTAATGGGGACTATTTATTTTCAAATTTCAAATAAATATACAATGCAAATTATGTTACATCTTTTTGGTGGACAAAACTGTGCATGGTTATTAATGAAAACATAAAGTGTAAGTGATAAGAGCATAAATCAAAAAATCAACTTCTAGAAGGATATGGATTGCGTGATTTTGATAAGAATTCTTATTGTTTCGACACAAAAAAAAAATTTCTAACCTAATCTTGTGTCAAAGATTAGGAAGACAATAATACCTCCTATAAGTGAATTTTATTCTGATAGCTTCATTCTAATAAATACTAGTAGATAGTAGACATTAAGCAGGGGCGAATACACAGCAAAGGATAAATAAATGGAAGAAATGATTCACTTCTATGCAGCAGAAAAAACTATTGATGCACTTCATGACATTTATAGTCTAGAAGTAGGAGACCCAGCACGACTACATTGCTTTGATTTGGATTGAAAATTAGGGGGTCGAGTAGTCTTCTTGGCAATATCATACGTACCATTACTAGGAATAGAATGGGATACTAGCAATTTCTTACATCTCCTATAAAAGAAAATTGTACAAACAAAATAAGTAGAAAAGGCAAAACATTTCCCTAGATTTTTGGATCACATATAATATAATTGTATTGATCACAAAAATTCGGCCCATTCTTTCTACCATTACCAACTTGACGGATCCACTAATTTAGAAATTCATTTCAAACAATTGGACCTTCTTGAATTATTTCTTTTTTAAAACCAAAAAGATTTGTACCAGAATAATAGATGTTAAAAAGAACAACAAAACTTGGACATATAATGGATTTTAAAGTACTATTTTTGCATCCTAGCAACCAAACCCGCCTACATTAGGATTAATCATTAATGGTTGATCAAACTTGATTGATTCACCCTTTAAAACAAGAAACTCTGGTTCTGGGTATATAATATTAACAACCTGATGTCCATCTGATGCATCAAATATAGATATCTCATACTCTCATAGTCTCATTTTTTTACATACTATTATATTTATTATAATTGCTACTGTAGAAGTATAGTTTGTATTGTTGCCCTTGCTCTCCTTAGGATAAATCTGATCCCGTTCCCACCTACATATACGGGATATTTTAAAAAGTGAATGTTTTTTCAGGAAAGATGATTTCATTATAATTATGACTAGTTCAATTATGATTAATCATTAAAAGATAGATTGCCTATCTTTTCTTTTATGAGAGTTATGATGAATTCAACTGCAGAGTCCAATGACAAAAAGAAGGAGACTCATTAACTCGTTACTTAGTTCAATCAATGAAATGATGGAATATATGAGAATTATCCAACAGGCTCTGAAGAGAATTCACGGAGTGCCCTATAAGAATTTAGAAGTCTAACAATTTAATAAGGCAAAGGAATTTCTAGTGGAATGATTTTAAACATATTGAATAATTAGTAAAAAGCCTTCTCTCGCTTTTGAAACATCGAAATAAGAACTTTATGTGAGGTTTGAAGCCCCGAACGGAGCATTGGGAATTTTTCTGATTGGAAATAATCTTGGGTTCTCCTAATCGATTTGTAAATTCTTTTTTAGTCGGTCAAAAGAATAAAATTGGCTAATATCATGATGATACTAGATAGTATAGATATCATTATGGGAGAATTTGATCGTTAAAATGATCATCAATACGACATAAATATAGACTATCAATTTTTTTCATATCGGAATCCTTAAAAAAAAAAGTATGTGACCTCATATGGTTGTTTATTCCCATTTCTATAGTGAGAATCACGGTAGGTGTACCCATAATTGTATGGTTAGAAAGAGTAATATTCATAAAGATACAATAACATATTAGTCCTAAATATGCTAATTCATTGAGAATTCTTCAAGCTATGGTCGATGATATAAAACCACTTTTTAAAGAAGATCTTCTACCATCTAGAAGAGATATTAAATTATTAAATATTGGACCATCTATTGTAGTGTTCTTATCCCAAAAATATCCCTTCATAGTTAATTATTTATTGACAAAAATTAAGAAACTAAGGGTGTGTTTGGTTACACACAAAATATGTCAATGAAAACTTTTCAATCAAAAATCTTTTACTTCCCATAACTACCTTATTTTTTAATTATTTTTTCACATTTTCCTATATAAACAACCCTACTTTTCAATCATTTCCACACAAATACCCATACAACTACCCTATCTATTTTAACTTTATTCTCTTTACACCTCATTATTACCCCTATCATATCACATCATTTTCTATCAACTTGACAACTTCTACTCTGAAAAGTTTTCATCAAAAAGTTTTACCTCCAACCAAACACACCCTAAACACAAAGGAAAAAAAAAGATGAGTCTTGATCTGATGCATTTAGATGTACTTGGCTTTAGTGTACCTAAGTGTAAATTTTTTGAAATTTTTTTTATTTTTTTAAATTCATATATAAGCCCAAATAGAAATGTCCCACTATTTTTTTTACATTTTTTATTTTTTTAATGCTTTATTTCAAATTTTAAAAATAAAAAATAAGTTATTTCTCAAGTGAAATTTAAAATAAAAGGATTATGCACTCCGTTACACTAAAGCTAAGTACACTTAGGTGCATCACATCATGATTCAGAAAATAAACTCCAACAGTTAAATAAGGGGCTAAAATAATATTTTGTCGCTGCTTTCCAAAACCGAAAACCCTGTTTCGATAGATAAGGATTTTGCAATAAATACCACATAAAAAGTAACATGGGAAAACTTCGTTGGAAGAAGCAATTTCTAACGGCTACTTCAATACCATTCCACTAAGGGTAAAAATTGATGCAGGTCATATCAATCCCAACCTTAATCATATTTTTTCAGAAATCTAATCCGACTCTATTTTTTATATATAATGGGCTAGTACAAGATTAGGTTGATGCTCACTTTTCTTCTTGAGACAAAATTTAGATTAATTTCAAATTGGCATCAAGATAACAGCTTAAAAAATGTGTAATAATTTTAAGAATTCACATATATTAATATGAGGACCGGTCAAAAAATATTTTTTTTTTGTTTTTTTTTAAAAAATATTTTTATAAACATGTTAATCTAGTTATATTTAATTTATAAATCAAGTTTTACCATTTTTGGATATGTATATATATTTATTTTTGATTTTTAAATACAGGGGTATTTAAGTCATTTTAAATATTTGAAAATTACTTAAATACCCCTGTTTTTAAAAATTCAAAATAAATATATATAAATATTCAAAAATGGTAAAACTTAGTTTATAGATTAAATATAACTAGATTAATATGTTTATAAAAATATTTTTCAAAAAAAAGCAAAAAAAATATATTTTTTGACCGGTCGGAAATCATCGTAAAAGATCATTCGTCTATTAATATAAAGTCTTATCTCTGATAAATTTAGAAGTTGAACGTTTTAACATTTTATTATTCAGTCAAAGTAAAACACGATTATTATAACAAAGTCTCGGTAAAATATTTCTTTTTTATCATTCCACTTGTAATTTAAACTTGACGAATATATGTATTTGCCTTCAACAAAAAATAATATATGTAAAATTGCGAATTATATTTAAAACTACTAAATGCAAAATGATAATCTTCATTCCTCAAAGGTGCAAATAATATTTCAAAAAAAATATTGATGATATTTTTTATTTCATTGAGTAATCATGCAAAGGACATAATTTTAACAACGCCTGTGCAATCAAGAAATAAAAATTATATTCATACAAATAAATCATAAAGTTAAATGTACATCTATATAGACTATATTTATATTAACAAGTGACAAATATAAACACATACATCCAGTAACGAGAAAATTAAACGTGAAATTAAATGAGAAAATTTTTTGCACAAGGGGCCCATTGGTGGTTTCCAAAAAACCGCCCATAAAATTACAAAAAAATCCATTTTTGTTAGAGATTTGCAAAAAAAGAAAAATGGAGTTGTGCAAAAAATTAAAAGAAAATACCAATGTGCAAATTATCAAACTTAAAAAGCTATAAATGAGAGGGCCTCTCCCTCATTTGGAGGCCAAAAAAAAAAAAAACTGACCCAAAAAAATCCATCCACTTTCTTTTTCTTTCAACACTTTTTTTGCTCTTTTCTACTCCATTGCATTTGACAACGGGTTGCAAGGAAAAAAATCCAGGTTCACGTATATCTGCCTCTTTCACCATTGTCATTCTTTTCCAAGTTTTTATTATTATTATTATTTTAAAAAAAAACACATAAAAAAAATCCATCACGTATCATCTCCTTTTGTTATAAACAGTCGCACGTGGTTTTTAGCGCGCGCAAATGAGCCTTATGAAGAAAATATGCATCATCTGTGATAGTGGTGCTCATAACATCATCTATATGAAGACAACCGAGATTATAGGTGAACAAGGAAAAGGGGAAAATGATAGTAGTGGTTTCATATGATTTTTTGATGTTGGGATCAAGACACCCAGATACCATTCATACCGTGATCAATATGAACAGCAACGGGCTATGGAAATTTTAACAAGTGTGAAAATGGGAGCGTGGCAGAGGAGGTAGCTGCTGTCCCGAATTTGAAGTGCAATCGCAGCAAATGGATGGAATGGTGACAAAAATAAAGAGTCCCAACCCATAGGAAACACTTCCCTTGCGTAAAAAAAAAGAAGCTGGGCATTTTGGTAATTTTACAGCGAGAGTATAATAACTTAAAAACGTGAGTATGTTTGGTTTTTTGATAAAATTTGTATTATATATATACAAAATTTCAATCTATTCCATTCATTTGCTAGATGAAATATTAAAATGTATGTGGACATAATTTCTCATCATTTGAAAATTTCTAAAAAAATTTTTGTACAAAAAATTATTTTTTAAAAAGATTTCATTATAATTAGTAAAGTTAGAAAATATAAATTTTATTAGAAGTTATTTCATATTATTTAAAGTTAATGTAATCATGGTACTCTCAAAAATAACAAGTTCTTTTATTTTTCTCGAATTTTTGAAAATTTATTAATATTTTATTATTTTCTGAATAAAATCGGATCTAACGGCATCTAACAGCATCTAACAGCATCTAACAACATCTAATAGCATCTAATAGCATCTAACAGCATCTAATAGCATCTAACGGCATCTAACAGCATCTAACAGCATCTAACAACATCTAATAGCATCTAACAGCATCTAATAGCATCTAACAGCATCTAACAGCATCTAATTTTTAAAATTAATAAGTTAATCCTAATTTAACACCTGTAATATAATCCTAGGTCCTTTATAATGTCATTTAGACCATAAATTCAGAATTTGAAACTCATATTATATGATTTAATAAAATCATCATAATCTAACAGCGTCTAACAGCGTCTAACAGCGTCTAACAGCATTTAACAGCGTCTAACAGCATCTAACAGCGTCTAACAGCGTCTAACAGCATCTAACAGCATCTAATTTTTGAAATTAATAAGTTAATCATAATTTAACACCTGTAATATGATCCTAGGCCCCTTATAAGGTCATTTAGATCTTAATTTCTGAATTTGAAACCCAGTTAATATGATTTAAAGAAATCCAACTTAATCTAACAGCGTCTAACGGCATCTAACGGCATCTAACAGCATCTAACAGAATCTAACGGAATCTAACCGCATCTAACAGCATCTAACGGAATCTAACAGCATCTAACAGCATCTAATTTTTGAAATTAATAAGTTAATCCTAATTTAACACCTGTAATATGATCCTAGGCCCCTTATAAGGTCATTTAGATCTTAATTACGGAATTTGAAACCCAGTTAATATGATTTAAAGAAATCCAACTTAATCTAACAGCGTCTAACGGCATCTAACGGCATCTAACAGCATCTAATTTTTGAAATTAATAAGTTAATCCTAATTTAACACCTGTAATATGATTCTAGGCCCCTTATAAGGTCATTTAGACCTTAATTACGGAATTTTAAACCCATATAATATGATTTAAAGAAATCCAACTTAATCTAACAGTGTCTAACGGCATCTAACAGCATCTAACAGCATCTAACGGCATCTAACGGCATCTAACAGCATCTAACGGCATCTAAAAGCATCTAATTTTTGAAATTAATAAGTTAATCCTAATTTAACACCTGTAATATGATCCTATGCCCCTTATAAGGTCATTTAGACCTTAATTTCTGAATTTGAAACCCATTTAATATGATTTAAAGAAATCCAACTTAATCTAACAGCGTCTAACGGCATCTAACAGCATCTAACAACATCTAACGGTATCTAATGGCATCTAACAGCATCTAAGAGCATCTAATTTTTGAAATTAATAAGTTAATCCTAATTTAACACCTGTAATATGATCATAGGCCCCTTATAAGGTCATTTAGACCTTAATTTCTGAATTTGAAACCCAGTTAATATGATTTAAAGAAATTCAACTTAATCTAACAGCGTCTAACGGCATCTAACGGCATCTAACAGCATCTAACGGAATCTAACAGCATCTAACCGCATCTAACATCATCTAACAGCATCTAACAGCATCTAATTTTTGAAATTAATAAGTTAATCGTAATTTAACACCTCTAATATAATGTTAAGGCCCTTATAAGATCATATATGTCTTCAAAACCAAATTTGGAACCCAAATAAATATATTAAATTATAATTAAAAATATTAACTCCACTTGATTTAATGAAATAAAAATTTATATAAAGAAATAAAATAGTAAAAAATATTATATATATTTTGGATGCCCGCGGGACACATGATTATTTTTGTAAAAAAAAAATTAATTTGTTAAGGCTCGTAGGACATTTATATATTTTTAAAAAACAATACATTTATTTTTGGAGGCCCGTGGGACACATTTAAATTTTTATAAAACATTATATTCAATTTTGGACGCCCGCGGGACACGTATATATTTTTATAAAAACAAAATACTCATATTTTGAGGCCCGTCGGACATTTATATATTTTTAAAAAATAATACATTTATTTTTGGAGGCCCGTGGGACACATTTAAATTTTTATAAAACATTATATTCAATTTTGGACGCCCGCGGGACACGTATATATTTTTATAAAAATAAAATACTCATTTTTTGAGGCCCGTGGGACATTTATATATTTTTAAAAAATAATACATTTATTTTTGGAGGCCCGTGGGACACATTTAAATTTTTATAAAACATTATATTCAATTTTGGACGCCCGCGGGACACGTATATATTTTTATAAAAAAAAATACTCATTTTTTGAGGCCCGTGAAACATTTATCTATTTTTATAAAATAATATATTTATTTTTGGACGCCCGCGGGACACGTAGATATTTTTATAAAATATTATATTCATTTTTTGAGGCCCGTGGGACATTTATACATTTTTAAAAAATAATATATTCATTTTTGGACGCCCGCGGGACACGTAGATATTTTTATAAAACATTATATTCATTTTTGGACGCCCATGAGACACGTATATATTTTTATAAAAAAAAATACTCATTTTTTTAGGCCCGTGGGACATTTATATATTTTTAAAAAGTAATATATTCATTTTTGGACACCCGCGGGACACGTAGATTTTTTTATAAAATATTATATTCATTTTTTGACGCCCACGGGACACGTATATATTTTTATAAAAACAAAATATTCATTTTTTGAGGCCCGTGGGACATTTATACATTTTTATAAACCGTCTATTGTTATAAATATTTTGCAAATCAAAATAGAGTAAGGTAAGCAACTTTCTAAAAAGATCAAAATTTGTATTAAACTCACACACCCATAACACTCCATTAAAAAACATAAAAATTAACTAACTTCCCACCCACGCGCCCTTTCACACACATTATTATATTAATATAATATATTTTAAAAAATAAATTAGATCTTCAGTTACAATATATCTTTAAATTTTTATAATCCATGGACTTTTATTCGATTTTAATGATTCTAAATAATATAAACATGTACAAAAGAAATATAAATGTATAATTAAAAATAATAGTAGATAATATCTTCAATTATAATATATCTACAATTTTTAATGTTCACGTAAGCTCCTTTTATTTTCGTGATTCTAAGTAATTCATGCGATTAGTTCAATAATCGGTTTAGTAAATAACTATATTTAATACAAATTTTATAATAAAATTTATTAAAATTATAAAATAATATTATTACACTTTATATTACAAGTTTAACGTACTAATATACTAATTGTGATTTATTATTACTAGAATTAATTTATTTAAAATAAAAATAAAAATTTATTTTTTCAAGTGAAATCAATGTAAAACTATCAATTTAATCAATTTAATCAATTTATTATGTTGATTTATTTTGCGAACTTAGTAAACTAAATTTCTAAAGCTCTAGAGTTCACTTATCTGTCTCATTGCTTGTTATAATTTAAAATAAATATTTATTTAAGTCAAATTAAAATAAAAAGATCAAATTAAATTTACAAAAATTTATTAGCAATGTACGCATACGATTAAATTTTTCTAACATGAAGAATGCATGTTTGAGGGTTAATTTTTTTCAAAAAATTTTGATTTAAGTAAAAAGTAGCGAGAGGCCCGCGGGACACATATATATTTTTTAGAAAACAAAATATTCATTTTTGGAAGCCCGCGGGACACATATATATTTTTTAGAAAATAAAATATTTATTTTTAGAGGCCCGTGGAACATATATCTATTTTTTAGAAAATAAAATATTCATTTTTGGAGGCCCGCGGGACACATATATATTTTTAGAAAATAAAATATTCATTTTAGGAGCCCCGCGGGACACATATATATATTTAGAAAATAAAATATTCATTTTAGGAGGCCCGCGGGACACATATATATTTAGAAAACAAAATATTTATTTTAGGAGGCCCGCGGGACACATATATATATTTAGAAAATAAAATATTCATTGTCGGTGGCCCACGGGACACATATATATATTTAAAAAATAAAATATTCAATTGTGGAAGCCCGCGGGACACATATATATTTTTAGAAATCAAAATATTCATTTTTGGAGGCCCGTGGGACGCATATATATTTAGAAAATAAAATATTCATTTTAGGAGCCCCAAGGGACACATATATATTTTTAGAAAATAAAATATTCATTTTTTGGACGCCCGAGGGACACGTATATATTTTAGAAAAATAAAACATTCATTTTTGGACGCCCGCATGACACATATATATTTTTAGAAAATAAAATATTCATTTTTGGACGCCCGCGGGACACGTATATATTTTAGAAAAATAAAATATTCATTTTTTGGACGCCCGCGGGACACGTATATATTTTAGAAAAACAAAACATTCATTTTCGGAGGCCCGCGGGACACATATATATTTTTAGAAAACAAAATATTTATTTTTGGACGCCCGCGGCACACGTATATATTTTATAAAAACAAAATATTCATTTTTTGGACACCCACGGGACACGTATATATTTTAGAAAAACAAAACATTCATTTTTAAAGGCCCGTGGGACACATATATATTTTTAGAAAACAAAATGTTTATTTTTGGACGCCCATGGGACACGTATATATTTTAGAAAAACAAAATATTCATTTTTTGGACGCCCGCGGGACGCGTATATATTTTAGAAAAACAAAACATTCATTTTTGGAGGCCCGTGGGGCACATATATATTTTTAGAAAACGAAATATTCATTTTTGGAGGCCCGCGGGACATATATATATATTTTTAGAAAAACAAAACTTTCATTTTCGGAGGCCCGCGGGACATATATATTTTTAGAAAATAAAATATTCATTTTTGGAGGCCGCGAGACATATATATATTTTTAGAAAACAAAATATTCATTTTTGGAAGCTATATATTTTTAGAAAAACAAAACTTTCATTTTCGGAGGCCCGCGGGACACATATATATTTTTAGAAAATAAATTATTCGTTTTTGAAGGCCCGCGGGACATGTATATATTTTCGAAAAATAAAACATTCATTTTAGGAGGCCCGTGAGACACACGTATATTTTTAGAAAACAAAATATTCATTTTTAGAGGCCTGCGGGACACATATATATATTTTAGAAACAAAATATTTATTTTTGGATGTTCGCGGGACACCTATATATATTTTAGAAAACAAAATATTCATTTTTGGAAATCCGTGGGACATGTATACATTTTCGAAAAATAAAAGATTCATTTTTGGAGGCCCACGGGACACATATATATTTTAAATTTCTTACCTAGAGGCATTAAATTTAAACAAAAGATATTTACATTTTTAATAGCAAAAATTATATCACTCATCCTCTTTTGTTATAAAATTTTTGCAAATAGAAATTTACGTAAAAATATAAAATAGTTAAAATTATTATATATATGGCGCTGTAAAACTAAAATTATGATTAATTATATATAACTGTAATTTAGATTTAATTAGTAATGTTACTCTATTGTATTGTTAACTGTAATTATGAAGAAAATACATGTTAACTTTTTTGAATATACGTTACGATTATATATAATTGTAATTTTATAAGAAAATTTCTAAAAATTATAAAATATTATTATTATAGTTTATGCCGTCTAAATTTAAAGTATTAATATAATAATTGTAATTTATTGTTACTATTATTAATTAAATTAAACTAGAAATACAAATGTTATTCATGTACTTAATTATTTACTTTTATCTGTTATGCTATTAAAAATTTTGTCACATGTTTTTTTTATTATTTAAAATTTTTGAATTTTAAAATTTTATGAATAAATTTATAACGATGTACCTCAGCCACGACATGCATATAAATGAGACGTATGCTTCAAGAAATGCATGAACAACACCTAGTCATGCAGCTTTTGGAGATTACCATGAGTTTTGATTTTTAAAGATGGATGATATTTTTAGCTCGCAAATTATAATTTTATAAAAATTTTATGCATTAAACTCTAAACCTCAATGTATAGCAATTTCTGTTAACTATTCAATTCCACAAAATAATTTCATATTCTTATAAGTTGAAACTAAATAATCACATGGTAATGGACTCAAATAGGCTCATAAGTTAAGGAATTAATATATAACTCTTAAATACAATTTATAATTAATAGGTGTGAAAATAAAAAAAAAGACAAATATATACAAAGTTGCAAACTATGCACTTATCATAAGGTTAGCCCAATAAAATTATTTCGTGCATCAAATCAATAAAAAAAATTATTGCATGTGCACATTTGGTTATTGCATTATGGGAGCACTATAATTTGATGTTCCATTATCCCCCAATGATGGAAGGCTGCCATGAATGATTTACTTATCTTGTCATCTCGTGTTCCGGTGTTAATGGATATTCTGGTGATTAGAGCCAACCAAAAGGATGTAGGTAAAAATCTCCCTATAGATTGGAAGCTATTTTGCCAGTATTCACGTGTATACATTTACATGAAATGATTATTAACAAAAAAATTTAAAATGATTTTTAATGATAAATATATTTTAAAATTACAATTAATATAATATATAAATATATTTTTTTAGACCATTTATTTGAATGGATATTAAACCCTTTAAATTTATACCATTAAATATTATTATTTTTTATATTAGTGGATAAAACTGTTGGGGAAGTTTAATGTTTTATTACATCTAATTTTAATATTCTTAAAAATATTTTACATAAAATTGTGTATTTTACAAAATATATATACTTAATAATTCATTTTAGAACTAAGCAAACTTTGATTTTGATTTGAAAAACTTTAAAAGTAAATAAATATTTAAAGCTATAATTAAAATAATAGTTAAGCATCTATTGCTTGACATAATTTTCTTATTATTTTATTTGAACAAAATCTAGTTTTTGTATTTTTCATGCTACTATAAAATCTTGATAATTTAAAGTTATTAAAAAATTAAATATTATATCCTATTGGTCCCCATTAGAAAAAAATTTTCTTTATTTTTATAATTTGTAAATTTAAGTTTTCTATATTCTCACTCTTAGACAACTTGTTACATGTTCCTTTTAACATCAATAGCTACCTTGTGAATATCATAAAAAAAAGCTACCTTGTGTTTATTCATATTTATTTAAAATGTTTTATATTTTTATAATATTTGTAATTTTCTTTATTATTCTGAAATTTCCAAACTAGTCCGATTTTTTAAAAAAAATTAGGTTGGGGTTTATGACCTAATTTAGTGGCCGGACTATGGTCTTAGTCATACAACTACTCGTTCTGGGCCTAATCTTCTCTCGGCCCATTATTTTTCTTCGTTCTTCTAAAATTTATGGGTAGTTTCGGGGTTTTTGCAAAATTTTTTGACTTGATCCATTTGCAAATGTCTCTAGCCAAGGGGCTTTTTGTAAATTTCACGGAAGTCCTTCTTCTTCCCCGAACTGGTGAAACCCTAGTTGCCACATGACCCATCACCACCAACTGTCCCCCATAGTCCTAGCCGGCCACACGGCTCCATATCTGGCATCCAAACCGTCGCCGACGACCATGGCTGCGACAATGGCAACTGCTATCCATGCGCCGTCTAAAAGCTGGGTTTGAAAAACGCATCTGAATCAAGCTAGATCGTGCCATCGGATTCATCGAATTGCAAAACAAAAAAAAAAAAAAAATTAGCTACCAAAATTGCAGTGCTTAATCCATATGGGCAGCGGAAGCAAAAATAGGACGGCTTGAATATGAAGATGTAGCAGGTAAAGACGGCAGCAGAAGAAAATTTCAAATAGGCACATGACAGATTTATTCGATTGCGAAACCCCAAATTCAAGCCCTTTTTCAATTATGTAACACGATTGAATTGGCTAGATACGTTTAATGGTGAGAAACAAAAAACAAATCTGAGATTAAAAAAAAATAGCAATACCCAATTTCAAACCAAGATCAAGCATGGGTTTGACAGATTTGATAGTCCGAACAGGGATGGAAACGAGCACGAGGAAGAACGATGGACGGGAGGAGAAGTGCGAGTAAGCAGGAACCCTCCGTGCGTTCCATTCGATTTTTTAAAATACCCTGATAAATCTTAGCCGTCAAACTCAAATGAACGGCAGAGGAGTCCCAACCCATAGGAAGCACTTCCCTTGGGTAAAAAAAAAGGAAGCTGGGCATTTTGGTAATTTTACAGCGAGAGTATAATAACTTAAAAACGTGAGTATGTTTGATTTTTTGATAAAATTTGTATTATATATATACAAAATCTCAATCTATTCCATTCATTTGCTAGATGAAATATTAAAATGTATGTGGACATAATTTCTCATCATTTGAAAATTTCTAAAAAAAATTTTGTACAAAAAATTATTTTTTAAAAAGATTTCGTTATAATTAGTAAAGTTAGAAAATATAAATTTTATTAGAAGTTATTTCATATTATTTAAAGTTAATGTAATCATGGTACTCTAAAAAATAACAACTTCTTTTATTTTTCTCGAATTTTTGAAAATTTATTAATATTTTATTATTTTCTGAATAAAATCGGATCTAACGGCATCTAACAGCATCTAATTTTTAAAATTAATAAGTTAATCCTAATTTAACACCTGTAATATAATCCTAGGTCCCTTATAATGTCATTTAGACCATAAATTCAGAATTTGAAACTCATATTATATGATTTAATAAAATCATCATAATCTAACAGCGTCTAACAGCGTCTAACAGCATCTAACAGCGTCTAACAGCATCTAACAGCATCTAACAGCATCTAATTTTTGAAATTAATAAGTTAATTATAATTTAACACCTGTAATATGATCTTAGGCCCCTTATAAGGTCATTTAGACCTTAATTTCTGAATTTGAAACCCAGTTAATATGATTTAAAGAAATCCAACTTAATCTAACAGCGTCTAACGGCATCTAACGGCATCTAACAGCATCTAACAGCATCTAATTTTTGAAATTAATAAGTTAATCCTAATTTAACACATGTAATATGATCCTAGGCCCCTTATAAGGTCATTTAGATCTTAATTACGGAATTTGAAACCCAGTTAATATGATTTAAAGAAATCCAACTTAATCTAACAGCGTCTAACGGCATCTAACGGCATCTAACAGTATCTAACAGCATCTAACGGAATCTAACAGCATCTAACAGCATCTAACAACATCTAATTTTTGAAATTAATAAGTTAATCCTAATTTAACACCTGTAATATGATTCTAGGCCCCTTATAAGGTCATTTAGACCTTAATTACGGAATTTTAAACCCATATAATATGATTTAAAGAAATCCAACTTAATCTAACAGCGTCTAACGACATCTAATGACATCTAACAGCATCTAACAGCATCTAACGGCATCTAATGACATCTAACAGCATCTAACGGCATCTAACGGCATCTAACAGCATCTAACAGCATCTAACAGCATCTAATTTTTGAAATTAATAAGTTAATAATAATTTAACACCTGTAATATGATCCTAGACCCCTTATAAGGTCATTTAGACCTTAATTTCTGAATTTGAAACCTAGTTAATATGATTTAAAGAAATCCAACTTAATCTAACAGCGTCGGCATCTAATGGCATCTAACAGCATCTAACGGCATCTAATGGCATCTAACAGCATCTAACGGCATCTAACAGCATCTAACAGCATCTAACAGCATCTAATTTTTGAAATTAATAAGTTAATCCTAATTTAACACCTGTAATATGATCCTAGGCCCCTTATAAGGTCATTTAGACCTTAATTTCTGAATTTGAAACCCAGTTAATATAATTTAAAGAAATCCAACTTAATCTAACAGCATCTAACGGCATCTAACAGCATCTAACAGCATCTAACGGAATCTAACAGCATTTAACCGCATCTAACAGCATTTAACGGCATCTAACAGCATCTAACAGCATCTAACAACATCTAATTTTTGAAATTAATAAGTTAATCGTAATTTAACACCTCTAATATAATCTTAAGACCCTTATAAGATCATATATGTCTTCAAAACCAAATTTGGAACCCAAATAAATATATTAAATTATAATTAAAAATATTAACTCCACTTGATTTAATGAAATAAAAATTTATATAAAGAAATAAAATAGTAAAAAATATTATATATATTTTGGATGCCCGCGGGACACATGATTATTTTTGTAAAAAAAATATTCATTTGTTAAGGCTCGTAGGACATTTATATATTTTTAAAAAATAATACATTTATTTTTGGAGGCCCGTGGGACACATTTAAATTTTTATAAAACATTATATTCAATTTTGGACGCCCGCGGCACACGTATATATTTTTATAAAAACAAAATACTCATTTGTTATGGCTCGTAGGACATTTATATATTTTTAAAAAATAATACATTTATTTTTGGAGGCCCGTGGGACACATTTAAATTTTTATAAAACATTATATTCAATTTTGGACGCCCGCGGGACACGTATATATTTTTATAAAAACAAAATACTCATTTGTTAAGGCTCGTAGGACATTTATATATTTTTAAAAAATAATACATTTATTTTTGGAGGCCCATGGGACACATTTAAATTTTTATAAAACATTATATTCAATTTTGGACGCCCGCGGGACACGTATATATTTTTATAAAAACAAAATACTCATTTGTTAAGGCTCGTAGGACATTTATATATTTTTAAAAAACAATACATTTATTTTTGGAGGCCCATGGGACACATTTAAATTTTTATGAAACATTATATTCAATTTTGGACGCCCGCGGGACACGTATATATTTTTATAAAAACAAAATACTCATTTTTTGAGGCCCGTGGGACATTTATATATTTTTAAAATGTAATATATTCATTTTTGGACGCCCGCGGGACACATAGATATTTTTATAAAATATTATATTCATTTTTCGACGCCCACGGGACACGTATATATTTTTATAAAAACGAAATACTCATTTTTTGAGGCCCGTGGGACATTTATACATTTTAAAAAAATAATATATTCATTTTTGGACGCCCGCGGGACAAGTAGATATTTTTATAAAACATTATATTCATTTTTTGACGCCCACGGGACACGTATATATTTTTATAAAAACAAATCATTTATGAACGCCCGTGGGACATATATGTTTCAGAAAAACAAAATATTCATTGTTTGGACCCCGCGGGCACATATATATTTTTAGAAATTAAAATTGGCGACCCCGCGGGCACATATATATTTTTAGAAATTAAAATTGGCATTTTTTGAGGCCCGCGGGACGCATATACATATTTTAGAAAATAAAATATTTATTTTTTAAGGCCCGCGGGACACATATAATAATAAAATTTGTCCAAATTATATAATAATGTTATTACAGTTTATATTACAAAGAATATAATAATTGTAATTTTCTGTTACTATTATCTATTAAATTAAACTAGTAATACAAATTTATTTACTCCAAATGAACTCAACGTGGACAAATAATCTAATTAAAATTTACGTTGAATATAAAATTTATACAAAATTTTATGTTATATAACACCTCTAAAAATGTACCCTTGTGTTATATCTCATGTAAATTTTCTATAGACATTTGTTTATTTCATAATTTGTTAGAAATAGATACGTTAGTGAAAAATATTACATTCATAAGTCGTTTTTTAAAAGTAATGCAGCTGAACTTAGATTTCGACGATTCTGAGCATTTTCGGTCAAAATTGGAGCTTTATTTTGACCAAGGAAACAACCCCGTCATGTATCTGTGTATGGTCTACTTTAATGCGGCAAATGACTTAATTAATCCTAAACTCACTTTCGCACACACATTTGCGTTTCTTATTTATTGTATATTAGGCCAATACTTTTTCTTTCTTTATATCTAGCCAAATTAGTTAATTAATGCCCAAAATACACAAATCAGAAAAGACCAGAAGTTTCCATTAAACGATTATTAAAAAAATATGAATAATTCCAAAAAACTTAACTGGCATGCCTATGGAGGGATCTATCGAAACAGATTTGAGAAATATACTTATACACAAATTTTGCACCGAAGATATTTTATTTCGCGTACCACCAGATATATAGTCGGTGTTTTATTTGCAAATGGTATGTTTGTTTTTTTCCGTCCGTTCATTCGTTTCAGTTTAAGAGTTCGTCGTGTTTTATTTGCAAATGGTATGTTTGTTTTTTTCCGTCCGTTCATTCGTTTCACTTTAAGAGTTCGTCGCTTGCTCTTGCTCCAAGCATCCAGCTGCGTACATGAACTTCAAATTTACTTGTGGACACATTTTTGGGATCGTTATTTAATATAGATTTGCTCAATTTTATTTAAATTTGGATTTTTAAAATTACAGAGTTTTAGGAAAAAGTGTACGAATTATATAAGTTTACAAATCTAATCGAATATTTAATATAATAGCCAAAAAAATTAAATTAACTTAATTGGCATGCCCACTTAGGCATTTACCAGAACAGATCCGGGAGATGTATGCATATCATAAAATTTTCAAAAGATTTTAGAATGGTGCATTATATAAACTGGTATGAAAATTTAAAAATGCCTAGTAAATGTCTCTGTCCCGGTGCGACGTGATGCCGTCGGTTGTTTACCAACCTTGCCGCCGATATTAAATCGTCCGTCCCATTTATAGCTGAGCAGATCAACTGATGTTGTGGCTGAGATTTTTTTATAATTTATGAATTTTTTACCTAATCTATGTATTTTACAAATTAATAATAAATTATTATTCAATTAAATATGTAATTAATTTAAATTGAATAAAATAAAATTTAAATAAATATATATAACTATAATTATTATATTGACTTTTAAAAATAAAATTGTATAAATTATATTTATTTAAATTAAATTACTATAATTAACATTTGATAATATAAATATATATAACATAATTTCAACATATAAACATGCATTCAAACATAAAAATAAATAATATAAAATAAAATAATTGCTTTTTTGAAAAATGAAGAAATGCAAAATATAAAATAAACTATTCCATTAATATTTTTATTACTTAACTTTTATTTATTCATTTTAGTATAACAAGTGTGAATTGAAATGATAGGTAGTCACCAAAAAGCTATCAATTATTGTCATTTCTGTTAAATAAAAACTTTACAAAAATTCACCCAATATTATCTCTAATTTTGTTGAATTAAATTAATTTGAATTGAAGCTCCATGAAAAATGAATTAATCAAATAATCGAACTTACTTTTTAGAACAAAGTGATGGTACAAATATTTGACAAATATTTATTTCAACACCAACAAAGGCCAATAATGAAACCCAAGATAAATAATTCCAAAAATTATTTTTAATGTAAAAAATAAATAAAAATTTTTGGACGCCCACGGGACAAGTATATATTTTTATAAAAATAAAATATTCATTTTTTGAGGCCCGTGGGACACATTTAAATTTTTATAAAACATTATATTCATTTTTGGACGCCCGCGGGACACATATACATTTTTAAAAAAACAAAATATTCATTTTTTGAGGCTCTGGGACATTTATATATTTAAAAATATATATATATTCATTTTTGGACGCCTGCGGGACACGTATATATTTTTATAAAACATTATATTCATTTTTGGACGCCCACGGGACACGTATATATTTTTATAAAAACAAAATATTCATTTTTTGAGACCCGTATGACATTTATATATTTTATAAAAACAATACATTCATTTTTTGAAGCCCGCGGGACACATTTAAATTTTTATAAAATATTATATTCATTTTTGGACGCCCGCGGGACATGTATACATTTTTAAAAAAACAAAATATTCATTTTTTGAGGCCCGTGGGACATTTATATATTTTATAAAAACAATACATTCATTTTTTGAAGCCCGCGGGACACATTTAAATTTTTATAAAACATTATATTCTTTTTTGGACGTCCACGGGACACATATATATTTTTATAAAAACAAAATATTCATTTTTTGAGGCCCGTGGGACATTTATATATTTTTAAAAAATAATATATTCATTTTTGGACGCCCACGGGACGTATATATTTTTATAAAAAAAAATATTCATTTTTTGAGGCCCGTGGGACATTTATATATTTTAAAAAAACAATATACGTTCATTTTTGGACGCCCGCGGGACACGTATATATTTTTATAAAAACAAAATATTCATTTTTTGAGGCCCGTGGGACATTTATATATTTAAAAAAAACAAAATACGTTCATTTTTGGAGGCCCGTGGGACACATTTAATTTCTTAAAAAACAAAATATTCATTTTTGGACACCCGCAGGACACATATATATTTTTATAAAAATAAAATATTCTTTGTTTGAGGCCCGTGAGACATTTATATATTTTATAAAGCAAAATATTCATATTTGGAGGCCCGCGGGACACATATATATTTTTATAAAAATAAAATATTCATTCTTTGAGGCTCGTGGGACACATATATATTTTAAATTAACAAAACATTCATTTTTGGAGGCCCTCGGGACACATATATATTTTTAGAAAACAAAATATTCATTTTTGGACGCCCGCGGGCCACATATATATTTTTATAAAAACAAAATATTCATTTTTTGAGGCCCGTGGGATATTTATATATTTAAAAAACAAAACATTCATTTTTGGAGGCCCGCGGGACACATATATTATTAGAAAACAAAATATTCATTTTTGGAGGCCCGTGGGACATTTATATATTTTAAAGAAACAAAACATTCATTTTTGGAGGCCCGCGGGACACATATATATTTTTAGAAAACAAAATATTCATTTTTGGACGCCCGCGGGACACGTATATATTTTTATAAAAATAAAATATTCATTTTTTGAGGCCCGTGGCACATTTATATATTTTGAAAAAACAAAACATTCATTTTTTGAGGCCCGCGGGACACATATATATTTTTAGAAAACAAAATATTCATTTTTGGACGCCCGCGGGACACGTTTTTAATTTCTTAAAAAACAAAATATTCATTTTTTGAGGCCCGTGCGACATTTATATATTTTAAAAAAATAAAACATTCTTTTTTGGAGGCCCGCGGGACACATATATATTTTTAGAAAATAAAATATTCATTTTTGGAGTCTCGCGGGACACATATGTATTTTAGAAATACAAAATATTCATTTTTTGAAGGCCCGCGGGACATTTATATATTTTAGAAAAATAAAACATTTATTTTTCTAGACCTGCGGGACACATATATATATTTACAAAATAAAATATTCATTTTTGGACGCCCGCGGGACATATATATATTTTTATAAAAATATAATATTCATTTTTGGAGGCCCGCGGGACACATATATATTTTTATAAAACAAAACATTCATTTTTGGAGGCCCGCGGGACACGTATATATTTTTATAAATTAAAATATTCATTTTTGGAAGCCCGCGGGATATATATATATTTTTAGAAAATAAAATATTTATTTTTGGAGGCCCACGGGACACATATATATATTTAGAAAATAAAATATTCATTTTTGGAAGCTCGCGGGACACATATATATTGCTTACTAATGTTCAAATTCTAGATATAATTAAAATTATCAGGTTAATAAATATTTGTTTCAAATTGAGACTTTGTATAAAAAAATTTTTTTTAACATTGCCAAGGAGCTATTGCTCCCTAACATATATGAGAATCGAAACCCGGCTCCTTGGAATACAAGCCTATATGTGAAAACAACGTGCACTTCATTATTATGTTATCTATTTTTTAAAATTATGAATGTCCACATGTAATAGACACACCATACTATGGCCATGATGTCTACATTTTTATTTTTGGCTGTCCAGATATAAAATGTGCTTCATGTTTTATTTTTTATTTATAATTTAAGCTACAATAATAAAATTTTAAAAAACTAAATATTAATTTAAATCAAATTAAGTCAATATAAAAATTCAATTTAATAAATATTCTACCATATATAAACTTTATAAAAAATCTTTTGCAGTGGCCATAGTATGGGTTACATCTGCAATAACCCATATCGTCAGTATATTACCTTTGTTGCCTATGCGGTAAACTAAAACTAATAAAACTAAATTAATAATAAATAATAAGTTCAATGAAATTAAAATTGAAATAAATTGAATGTGTTGTAGATGATTTTTATTTTTATTTTTAAATTTGTTCTAAATTGAATATTAACAAATAAAATTTTATAAATTTGCTCGGCCACCATCATCATAAATAACAGCTCAATGCCAAGAGAAGTATCAAAATTATTATATTGACAAAAATTATATCGCCTTTGCTTTTTATTTTAAAATTCATAATATTAAAATTCTAGATATAATTAAAAAATATTCATAAAATAAATATTAATTTAAATACAATCTAAAATAAAATTGAATAGATATAAAATAATTATTTTGATATTTTAGGTCAAAATAAATAATTTTTACTTATTCAATCAAATAGTAGGTTAAAAATTATCATGGATAAATTTGAACTATATTTATTTTAATCGATATATTATGGATAGATAAATTCCATATACTACAATAGGGGGTATATTTTTGAACGAAACTTATAAGTTAAAGATGTTTTTAAAAAGCCAATAATTTTTTTATGGGTAATGTAGAACATCACATTTAATATTACATATCAAGCTCATTCATATATGGAAAATACATTATGCTCCACAAATTCTCTTTTAGAGGATAAAGTTCCACCAATAATAATAAGGATCTCCCGCCACGGAGAGACTCAAAACTACACTAGCAGTATGAGAATCAATGAACGTACCATGCCTAATTGGCAAAGTCAATAGTTATTAGGTAATATAAAAAATTATGAAAATAGAAAGTAAGTATTTTGTTAATATATATTTTAGAATTTTTTAAAATATTGAGGTGATATTATGATTACATTTAATATCCAACTTTTTTGTTTTTATTTTTCAAACAAACTTTTAAATTTATAAAATATATCTTGCTAATATTCTTAATTTTTTTGATATACGTAGAAATGTATAATACATTTTTAGAAGAAATTTAACTTTTAAAAATAATATAAAAGAAGAAACTAATAAATATAAAGGTAAATAACATAAATATAACATAAATGCATATGAAAATAATATAATTTTGATATATAAACATGCATTCAAACATAAAAAAAATTGCCCTTTTATTTTTTAAAAAATTAAGAAATCTAATCTAGATATATCCAACAAATCTTTAGAACTTTAATTGCTTATTTGTTTTCATGTAAATGCTACCATGTAATATTTTTTTTATAAAAAAAATACAAGGTAATCCTACCAACCTTTATCCAACATGGCTTTTTCCTTTTCTACCTTTAAAAGATTTAGATTAAGATTACAAAACTAATTAAGTAATTAATGATATATAAATAGGCAGGAATATGATTTCAGATAGGCCACAAGAGCACGTAATATGGTGCCCCACCATCTTCAACCCATTCCCGTTCTCAACCCATCTGTCGGCGATGGCAAGAGACATCTTCTCCAGCTAACAAGTAGCATGGATCAAAAGCTAAATCCTTCTGCACCTTCTCTGACATCAATCGGCGATGCATGTCTTAAATCCAACATCTGAACAATGTCACCCCCTTTCCAAAGACCCATCAGCCATGAAAGCTAGAGCTCGATTTTCCTCTTAGAATCAACAAATGATTAGCTTCAACAGAAGCATAGATTATGTGGACCTCCGATTAGAAAAGCTAGAGCATCTTCATCATCCTAAAATGAGGCATCTGTAAAAACTACAAAACCATCTTGTCACCAGCCTCCGTCCACATAGCAGCAAATCGTAGCTTTCTAACAATCCAACCCCTGTTTCCATCTTAGAACAGCAGCTTCCGGCCCAAAATCCGGCAACAAATCCAAGCAGTCCATTGTTAGCAATGCCTCATTCTTCAAAGACGGTGACTATGAAAACTTTTTCGGTTTCAGCAGCCATAAAGTCAACTAAGATTCGATTGGCCAAACATCCCTTTCGTTGATCTCTAATCTACTACCCATCTGAGTTTGGTAGCAGATGTTGATCTCTAATCTACTACCCATCTGAGTTTGGTAGCAGATGGAGGAGGAAAGGACTTGAGAGAGAGGAGGCGACCGGCGAGCAGAAGCACACGAATACCTCCTTTCCAAACTTTCGACTACCGAAAATACCCAAGTACATCTCATCCGTCAAGCTGAAATCAACGGTGGATATGACGCTTCCCACGAGAAAAACGCAGAAAACGCTTCCTATGGGTTGGGCCTCACGGCAGAGATGCTGCTTCCCCTGTCAAAAATCAGGGAAGCCCTTCCTATGGGTGGCTCTCAAAAATAAAAGAGGGTGCTTCTAGGCATCCACCCGTCTGGTCCTTCCGCCTTCAGATGGGTGAGCATAAATGGCAGCACAAAATGAAGAAGGGACTTAAACCTACGGTGATGGACTCAACTTATGTAAAGAGGTGGAAAGCATACCCATCATCCGGACGCGACTGGGGCAAATGGATGATTCAGGCTTTTTTGCTTTTTTTTTTTTAAAAAATGTTGTATGTGGATGGGAGTTGGATTGGAGTTGGATTGGAGTTGGAAGAGACGGAGGCTATGGCGTCCGTGAGGTGAAGACCAAGCAGAGAAAGTAGTCAACGGGTAAAAAAATGGAGACGTTGCAGGGATTTTGAGATGGGTGCTGGAAAAAATGAAACAACAGGATTCCTTGGGCATGCACATTCTTTTTTTTTTTTTTTTTTACAATGGCATTTTGTTGAAACCGACCTGGATTGAAGGAAATGATGCCGGTAAATAAAGTGGGGCTCGGATTTTTTTTTTTTTTAGATGGAAGTTGGAAAGTGGAAGGGTTGAATGGAGGAAAAATCAGAGAAAGAGGCTGTTTATATATCTCGACACTGGGCAAATGGGAGAGAAGAAAATGGAGTTGTTCTCATGATGATGATATGAGAAGAGTATAAGCAAAATAAGGCTGAAAATTTTGGGCAACGGAAAAAAGTGAAGGGACAAGGGAGGCAGTGACAAGCAGAGGTATTTTGGGAAAAATGGAAGATAGTTAATGGGTTTTGGAGGGTGGAACCTGTTGGAGATAAGACAATTTGGGTGAGAATGTCGTCCCTTTTTGAGGGAGAAGAGACTTCTTTTTATAGCTTCCGAGTTTGGAAAAATTGCTCATTAATGGGCTGTTATAATATTTTGCATAAACCCACCTTGTCCATTATGCAATATTCCAACTTAAGGAGTCCTTTCTAGCAAATCTATGGGTGGTTTTGTAAAACCACCAATGAGGCTCATAATTTTGCTTGGCTAGTAAGTCAACTCTTTCTTAGCCATTGATTTTGTGCATTTTTATGCCTTTCATTCATGCCTTGATCTTCACTTAATTTTTCTTGATTTTGGATGGGGCCCGCAGTTGTTGATGTCCCTTAACCACTTTAACGGTTCAGATCTTCATTTGGTGGGTTAGATCTGATAGTTTTCACCATTTGAAGTGTTGCAAATCCACCTCCTTTCTTGGTCAAATATATTTTGACCATTGAAAATCTCATAAAATATTAATTATTCGTTTAATCTAAACCGTTCATCACATCAACTCTGCTCCAATTAACTTGAAAAAATATTCTTCACTTCATCTTGAATGCAAATTGCTCTTGATTAACCGTATAGATTATTGGTGGTTACTTCCATAGTCGGCTTAAAATATTGGAGGCCCATGAATTCTACACAAATTTGGTATTGCGAATATATGGGTTAAAAATTCAAATATAAATTCACAAAAAACCTTAAATAGGTATGCCAAAGGGTAGTAAGCTCATTTGAAAATTTAATTTTCACATTTAAGTAGGGTGTCAACAGTTGCCCCCCTTCTTTGATGATAATGAACATTGTCATCAAAGAAGGTATGGTTGACACATAAAATTTTTCCCTCTTTTTAGTGCAGCTTAGTATGATTTCCTTAATTTTTATAATTTTCCATACCCTCATACTTTTCATCTTATTTTAGATTGTCTTTAATAAATTTTTTTAAGGAAATTTTCTTGTAATCCTATTAATTATGTAATATGAGCTTTCATAGTTTTTTTTTTAATTTAAGAATTATTAACTTTTCCAGCCATATGAGTAGTGAAGTTGCAAAATTTCAAGGTTATTAGTTGAAACAATTAGCTTCAGAAGTGAGCTTCATTAATTTATATTAGTGATAATTTTTTCATGAAGTATCTAAAATTACATAGCACATGAGTGTGTGATCTATTAACCGGTAGATGTCAGATACATGAAACTTTAAAAACTCATCCAAATGAATTAACCGTAATATCAAAATTATAATAGTTGTGTATTGTATTTTCCTCCCCTCACCTATTTCAGGGTATCTGAGGATTTTCTTTAATATATTTTTTTCCCTCACTATATTTCAGGATATCTAGGGATTTTTTTTTATTTTAAAAAAAATCTTCCCCTCACCATATTTCAAAGTATTTGGGAAAAATAATTCACCATGTTTCATAATGATATTAATAGTTATCTCTTTGAATGAGAAAATGTTAAATCATCTTAATATCTACCAATTTTTATTAATGTGTGTATAAGATTTCTTTTTTAGAGTGCTATGGAATTTTTACATATGTTATGAAAAATTTTCACGAATATAACTGGTTACTTCTCACTTCTGGATCCATTAGAGTAATAGATATTTTTTAGTTTTTTTTTAAAATGCTTTGACATCTTGAAAACTTAACTCAAAATTTTGTTATTTTTTGACAAAAAAATTAATTTTGTTTTATTTTTTCCTTTTATCTATTTTGCATTTTTTATTTTTTTTATACCTGGCCAACCAACACGCATATCTTAAAACTCTATAGATTAATATTTGCTTGGAATTCAACCTTTTTAAGTAGTGTGGTCAATGACATTCTCATAATGGGGTCTACAACCGGACTAGTTAGTGCCTTGAGCTTTGTATGACCCACCGGGCTCAATTGATTAGTGCCTTGCGCCTTCTGCGACTTACGAGGCTTAATAACCGGAATATTAATGATGGTTATGCCCCCATTTGAGATTGACTTGCACATTTCTACACTTTAAAAAGACAATCCCATATATATATTTTTTAAATTCAATTAATTCATTTTGTATTTGACAGCGTTAATTGTGAATTGATTGCCTCCTAATAGCTAAAAGATGATTTGGTTGTCTCTTAGGTATGTATATATATATATATATATTTAATATCTTGTTTTGTCTTTTTTTTGCGTTGTCATTTTCCATCATTTTTTATGTTTTTGTTAAATAAGATATGCTATCCATATGACTAATTTTGAAAATTCGTTAAAACGTATGTAAGTTTTAAAGTTTTTTTCTTTAAAAATACTACTTTTATTTAAAAATAACAAGCCCATTTTGATAAAAAAAATGCGTATAAAATGCAGAGGGAGGGAGGGTAAAGTAGCATACCTTGCTAACTATCCTCCAGGGTCCCATACCTTGTTTGCAGTCATGCCCGATTTGACGCTGAAAATTTTGATGACTTTCCTTGATTTGAGCCATGGTTGTCTCAGTCTCCCATGATAAAATAACTTTTTTGCTTTGCTTCCTTTTCTTTTCTTTTTTAGCCTTTGTCTCTTATTATTTGATTTCCTCTTTCGTCTGAGAATGATATCACCTTGATATTTTTGCTGCATAGCTTTTCATTTGGCAGATATTGCCTCCATTTTTGTAACATTTTTTAGTATGATGATAACTCCTTCTAGTTTTGAAAATTTCTTTAATATATTGGTAGCTGCCCTTAATTTTGTAACCTTTTTTGATAAATTGGTAATTAAGTGGAGTATATTGGGACCTTGCAAAAATATGGTCTCCATGCTGATTGAAAGCATTCTTCGCAATAATGATAAAACCTCATTTTGAAGATTAATTCGATTTTTGGATAAGTACCCTGCCGCCTTTTGCGACCTTATGGGCCAACTTATCCGATGTCTGAGTGACAAAGATCCCTGCACTTTCTACGACTTTACAGGCTAGCTTTTTTGAAAAATGGATAACAAAGCTCCCTACCCTTTCCACGGTTTTATGGGCTAGCTTTCCCAATGATTGAGATTTGACTTTATTTGAATTGTTTAAAATGAAGAGGCTTTGACAAGGAGTTGTAGATGCTTTGGCTTGATTTTCTGGTTGAGTCATGCTGCATGAGCTTTTGGTATATTCCGCAATAGTAGGCTTTATTTCTTTTTCTGGATTAATCGCTTTAAGATTCATTGGTTGGTCAATTGGAGTGTAAAGTTTTTCTGAAAAAATATCTTTTGGATTGACCTTTTCAAGCTTTAAAGATGAAATGTCTTGAATAGAAATTTTTTTCGAAGATATGTGGGAGTTATCTTTTGTTTGATTAACCGGAATAAGAATTTTTTCCAAAGATACGAAGAAATTATCGGTTTGCTGATTAATGAAGGTGGAAATTTTTTCTGAAGGAATGAAAGGTGTTTGGGAGAAATTTGTTGGATAACTCACTTTTGATATTTTATTTGTATTTTCAGATAATCTAATAACTGATTTTCTTGTGGACGTAGGAAGAGAATTTGACTTTTTAGATTTAGATTGACTGGAAAATGTAAAAAATTCTTTTGAGGATAAATGAGAGACTTTTGTTTGGGAAGCTGTTTTTGGTGTTTCACAAATATTCTCAGAAAATTTATTTATCATACTTTCTGCAAAGATAGAAGATTCAGAGGCCGTTAAATCTTAAGGCTTTGATTGGATAGCTGAAGCGAGAATCTTTTTTGAAAATATGCAGGAAGAGTCTACTTGGTAGGACATTTTTTGTGCTCTATTTGTGCTTTCATGGAATATACTAATTACGTTTTTTGTAAAAGTCGGTGATTGGGGAGTCGACTCTGTAGGCTCTTTCTGAAAAAAGATTGAATAATCCGTAGGTGGTGTCGAGGGAATGATAGTGTAACATACCAGTCCAGAAAAGTGATCCCGGCTGTGTATTTAATGTAATTTCCCAAGATCAATCACACATTTATGGCAAAATTAATTATTATAATTTCATAAAAATTTTAAAATTCTACTTCCACTAGTCATGTTCCCATTATTATATCAAAGCACAAATAAAAGAAGTTTTATAAGTCTCATTCTCAATACATGCCTTTGAAATAAATAAATAAAATTAAATATCCTTGAAAATCTTCACGTAAATCCAAAATGTTAGTGTCCCACTTGATTTGGTACACCTGTAAAAATAATGGGTTTGTCTCAATCATGACTAGCAAGTAGAAAATTATTTGAAAATGGATAATGGCCCAATTAAAACTTAATTAAATGATAAAATAATCATTTAATTTAATATCTTAAAAATTAGGCCTCAAATGCAAAATTAAACCCTTCCATTGAGTCCAGAAGCATAAAAAATATAGAAATGAACTATTTGGTCATTCAAATTGGAGTTCAAATGATTAAATCATAATAAAATGAAATAAACGGTCCACATTAAGCTATATCATCATAACCTTTACTGCATGTGGGCCCTACTAAGGCCTCTGTCACTCAGCCTTTATTGCTGTAATGGCCTACACATCAATTTCCAAAATCCTGTGGAGATCAAAAGCATCACAAATTATTAAATGTGAAAGAAAACGTCTAAAGCAACAAAACAATTTTGTTGCAAAAGCAAGCTTCTCATGCTTGGACGAAAATTCCTCTCCCTAACGCCTCTGACGAAAATTATCTCTGAACGAAACTTCTTATTTGGACGACTTTCCATTCATGTACGTCTCGAAAAATCAGAACTGGCTTATATAACTTGATTTTTCACCATTCATAATACACATAAATATTATTAAATACATGCTGCAATTAACCCATATCATTAATATATAATTTTAATATCCACATATTTATTGCATATCAATGCATTAAAAAAATGCATAATAAAATTCAAAAATCTCAATACATGTAATTTCAAGCATAAAATTTCAACATATTTATCTGCAAAATTTTATATCCTAAAAATTTAGGATTATAAAATTTAAATATGCAAAGCATAGTCTAAAAATTATAATATATATATATATATAATATACATGCTTTATACATAACAATTGTATAAAAATAATCATAGCATTGAACTAAAATCAATTTCAAATAAAATCCCACTTGCCTTATAAAAGTTCTCTCCTCGCGCAAGTCGTTTTCTCTAAAATTCTCCCAACTTTTTTTACGAATACCCCTATCTATCAAGTCCCCACCCCAATTTATAGAAGGCTCGTAGCTTCTAAGGGATAGGAAGATAGGAATAAGATAAAATTTATTTTAAAATTAGATTCAATCTTAACAAATCTTATCTATGATAATTCTTATCTCATCATATCTTATCCTGTGGATATAAGATTTGTTTCAAAATTAAATTCTATCTTAACTACCCTATCTAGGAGAGTTCTTATCCCATCCTATCTTATCCTATGAGGCTCACATGTCTGCGGAGGCAAAATTGCAAAAATTAAAAAAAAATTTCAATATTTTACAGATAGGATTAGAAGGTTTCCCTTTTAAAATAATAATTTTTGATTCATCAACAGGTTATTTTGAAAATATATTAGAACTAAATGATGCATCTTTTGAAACAATAGTATCATTTAAGTTATTATGCCGTTTTTGAAAAATGATAGGATTGGAGAGTGAGCCTTTTAAAACAATAGTATCGTTTTGATTAACGGACTTTCTTTGGAAAGGAGTAGGTTTAGAAGATGCACATTTTAAAACGAGAATATCATTTTGATCAATATTCTGTTTTTGAAAAGCAATGTGATTAGGAGGTGCACCCTTTAAAACAAAAATATTAGTTTGATTAATAGGTTGTCTTTGAGAAGTGATAGGATTGGAGGGTGTACCCATTAGAACAAGAGCCTTGTCTTTTATATTTGTATGAAAAGCTCGTTTATTGGGCATGTAAAGGTCATGACTTTTACCTCCTTTAATCAAATAAACTTGTGGGCTATTATCGGACACTTGTGACTTATCATCCATTTTTTCACAAAAAGCACTCCCTTGATATGGCCAAGGAGAGATGATTCCTCTTCTTAATCTATATTCAATTTGTTCACCGATTTGTATTAATTGCACAAAGCTAGTGAAGGGGTATGAGACTAAATATCCAGAAATGCTAGGATGTACAGTCTTGATGATTATGGATATTTGATTTTCTACAGATAAATTGATCTTTAACTTTGCCGCTAAAGCTCTCCATCTAGTTATATACTCAACATATGGTTCATCTTCTTTTTGCCGTAAAGCTTCCAAGTCCGCTTTTTTAGGTGCAATATTTAATCTATAAGAGAATCTGTCTAAACAAGTTGTAGATAATTGCCTCCAATTTTTAATAAACTTGTAATCTAGAGATATATACCATTCAAGTGCATCTCCTTTCAAACTTTGTTGAAATAATTTTACTAAAAGTTCATCCCTTTGAACTAGAGGGTATAAAATTCCACAAAATGCTTTCAAATGAGCTTTTGGACATGAATCCTCGTCATATATAGGTAATTTGGGAATTTTTATACCTCTAGGTAATTCGATATCTGGGAATGGACACAGGTCTTCTATCTTTGAAGATAACAACCCTTCTTCATCTTTTTGTCTCACTTTATCTTCTAATTTATTAAGTTGAGATTGAAGAGTTTCTTTTACTTTTTCAATTTTATCTGTGGTATATTTTAAAATAAATTCTTCTTTTTCATAATGATCTATGTTTTTTCTTTTTATAATATTACTAGTAGAAGTGTCTTCTTTGTTATCTTTTTGGTTCCTAGATAGGTGTAAGGTTTCTAACCTTTCTAGGACCTTGGACATCATTCCTTCTAACTTGTCTACTTGTTGTGTTACACTAGTGAGACTTGTAGCAGGGTGGTTTGAATATGATCCTCCCTTATTTTGTGATGCCTCAGTCATATTTGTTTGACTTGCTTTAGACCTAGTGACCACTAGACTACGGGGGTAGTAGAATTCCCTTTTTATGCGCTATTATTACTATATAGGTAGATTTTTAATATCTAATTATACTTAAATTCTATAAATCTTTTCCAAAAGGATATTAATTTTTTCCCCTTTTTTTTCAAAAAAAAGAAAAAAAATTCAAAACTTTTATTTTTAAAAAAACCTTAAAAATACCCTCCATGAGCTTTTACTAAAAATGAAAATTAGCACTCCTAGCTTCCCGAACGGAGTCGCCAAACTGTCGCACGTGGTTTTTAGCGCGCTACCTATATAGCAAGAATAAGTAAAATTTTATAAAGCAAAAAATAAGTAAAAGTTTTAAATCATAAAAAAAAGAGGGATTCTAACTCTCCTTTTGTTTTTTTTTTCTCTTAAAAAAAGATGAAAAAAAATAATTTGATAGCCCTTTACGAGAGATCCATAGAATTTAAGTACCATTTAGTGTTAAAAATCTACATATATAGCAAAAATAGCGCATAAAAAGAAAATATTACCATCCCGTAGTCCAGAAGTCACCAGATTCAAAACAAATCAAACAAATATGACTAAAGCATCACAAAATAAGGGAGGATCATCCTACCACCCTACCACTGATCTCACTAGTGTAACACAACAAGTAGATAAGTTAGAAGGAATGATATCTAAGGTCCTAGAAATGGTAAAAACTTTATACCAATCTAGGAACCAAAAAGATAACAAGGAAGACACTTCTACTAGTAATATTAAAAAAAAAAAATTTAGACCATTATGAAAAAGAAGAATTTATTTTAAAACATACGACAGATAAAATTGAAAAAGTAAAAGAAATCCTTCAATCTCAACTTAAGAAATTAGAAGACAAAGTGAGACAAAATGATAGAGAAGGGTTGTCATCTTTAAAGATAGAAGACTTGTGTCCATTCCCAGACATTAAATTACCTAGAGGTATAAAAATTCCCAAATTACCTATATATGACGGGGATGCATGTCCAAAAGCTCATTTGAAAGCATTTTGTGTAATTTTATACCCTCTAGTTCAAAGAGATGAACTATTAGTAAAATTATTTCAACAAAGTCTGAAAGGAGATGCACTTGATGGTATATATCTCAAATTACAAGTTTATTAAAAATTGGGGGCAATTATCTACAGCTTTTCTAGATAGATTCTCTTATAGATTAAATATTGTACCTAAAAGAGCGGACTTAGAAGCTTTACGGCAAAAAAAGGATGAACCATTTGCTGAGTATATAGGTAGATGGAGAGCTTTAACGGCAAAGTTAAAGATTAATTTATCCGTAGAAGATCAAATATCCATAATCATCAAGACTGTGCATCCTAGCATTTCTTGATATTTAGTCTCATACCCCTTCACTAGCTTTCGCAACTAATACAAGTCGGTGAACAAATTGAATATAGATTAAGAAGAGGAACCATCTCTCCTTGGCCATTTCAAGGAAGTGCTTTTTGTGAAAAAATGGATGATAAGTCACAAGTGTCCGATAATAGCCCACAAGTTTATTTGATTAAAGGAGGTAGAAGTCATGACTCTTATATGCCTAATAAACAAACTTTTCATACAAATACAAAAGACGAGGTTCTTATACTAATGGACACACCCACCAATCTCATCGTTTCTCAAAGACAGCTTATTAATCAAATTGATATTTTTGTTTGAAATGGTGCACCTTCTAATCACATTGCTTTTCAAAAACAGCCTATTGATCAAAATAATGTTCTTATTTTAAAAGGTGCATCTTCTAAACCCACACATTTTCAAAGAAAGTCCGTTGATCAAAACGATACTATTATTTTAAAAGGTGCACTCTCCAATCTTGTCATTTTTCAAAAACAGCATGATAGCTTAAATGATACTATTATTTTAAAAGGAACGTCATCTAGTTCTAATATATTTTCAAAACAACCTGTTGATGAATCAAAAATTATTATTTTAAAAGGGGAACCTTCTAATCCTATCATTCCCCCGACACCACCTATGGATTATCCTATCTTTTTTTTTAAAGAGCCCACAGAGTCAACTCCCCAGTCACTGACTTTTACAAAAAAAAGTAATTAGTATATTCCATGAAAGCATAAATAGAACACCAAAAATGACCAACCAAGTAAACCCTTCCCACGTATTTTCAAAAGAGATTCTCGCTTCAACTATCCAATTAAAGCATATAGATTTAACAGCCTCTGAATCTTCTATCTTTGCAAAAAGTATGATAAATAAATTTTTCGAGAATATTTGTGAAACACTAAAAAGAGCTTTCCAAACAAAAGTCTCTCATTTATCCTCAAAAGAATTTTTTACATTTTCTGTCAACCTAAATCTAAAAAGTCAAATTCTCTTCCTACGTCTACTAGAAAATCAGTTATTAGATTCTCTAAAAATACAAATAAAATATCAAAAGTGGATTATCCAACAAATTTCTCCCAAGCACCCTTCATTCCTCTAGAAAAATTTTCCACCTTTGTTAATCAGCAAACCGATAATTTCTTCATATCTTTGGAAAAAATTCTCATTCCAGTTAATCAAACAAAAGATAACTCCTACATATCTTCGGAAAAAATTTCCATTTAAGACATTTCATCTTTAAAGCTTGAAAAGGTCAATCCAAAAGATATTTTTCCAGAAAAACTTTACACTCCAATTGACCAACCAATGAATCTTAAAGCGATTAATCCAGAAAAAGAAACAAATTCTACTATTGCAGAATATACCAAAAGCTCATGCAGCATGACTCAATCAGAAAATTAAGCCAAAGCATCTACAATTCCTTGTCAAAGCCTCTTCATTTTAAACAATTCAAATAAAGTCAAATCTCGATCATTGGGAAAGCTAGCTTGTAAAGCCGTGGAAAGCGCAGAGAGATTTATTACCCAAGTATCAAAAAAGCTAGCCCGCAAAGCCGCAGTAAGCGCAGGGAGCTTTGTTATCCATTTTTCAAAAAAACTAGCCCATAAAGTCGCAAAAAGCGCAGAGAGCTTTATTACTCAGACATCGGATAAGTTGGCCCATAAGGTTGCAAAAGGCGCAGGATACTTATCCAAAAATTGAATTAATTTTCAAAATGAGGCTTTATCATCATTGCAAAGGTTGCTTTCAATCAACATGAAGACCATATTTTTGCAAGGTCCCAATATACTCCAGGCAGTTACCAATTTATCAAAAAAAGTTACAAAATTGAGGGCAACTACCAATATATTAAAGATGGTTTCAAAACTAGGAGGAATTATCAATATACTAAAAAATATT
This sequence comes from Annona cherimola, assembly GCA_030490835.1. Lineage (NCBI taxonomy): Eukaryota > Viridiplantae > Streptophyta > Magnoliopsida > Magnoliales > Annonaceae > Annona > Annona cherimola. Next base: position 40,650,980 of record CM059977.1, on the reverse strand, counting down.
ACAAAAATGGGGGCAATATCTACCAAATGGAAAGCTATGCAACACAAATATCAAGTCGATATCATTCGCAAAAGAAAGAGGAAGACAAATAATAGGAGACAAGGGCTAAAAAAGAAAAGAAAAATAAGAAAAGCAAAAAAGTTATTTTATCATGGGAGATTGAGACAATTATTGCTCTAATCAAGAGAAGGCATTTAAGTTTCCAACATCAAATCAGACATCACTGCAAATAAGGTATGGGACCCTGGAGTGTTGAATCATCCTTTCTTAGAAATTGCAGCTCGGTTTTGGATCTCTTCATTATGATTATTCAGGTTTGGAATGTGGAATTGTCTCCTTCCTTGGAGGAGGTTTCTAGACTTACTGGATTACCATTCTTTAGGGATGTTTTAGTTTTGCCTCCTGGGCCTATAGGTGAAGACCTATTTACTTTTCTGTTTAATGCAAATCCTAGGAATTATGATTTGTTTGCCCCTAATGAGTCTCCCTCCATTTCCTTAGACCTGTTTTATGAGTAGTTTTTTATTCATAGAGAGCATCCTGGTACTCCTAGGGGTGTTGCATGCAGAAAAGCCTTAATTTTAGGGATCCTTGTTGAAATTCTCCTTCCTTCGGATATATTTTTAAAATTTCCACTTCTTTCTTTTGTACATTTTGCCATACTAAAGAAACCTCTTGTTCATACTGTTTTGGCTGGGATTCATGAAGGACTGACTCAATTTCATAAAGGATCTGGTTTTTTGCAAGGATGCCTAGCTGTTTTACAAGTAAGTACTTATATGCTTCTTTTTTTTGTAAAGAAATATACACTGCTCCAAATTTGATTCTTTAAATCTGGTTAGAACATGAGTGTTGGGATAATGTGCATACACTAGAGAAGAAAATAAATATGAGATGTAAGTTAGCAAATTAGCGGGTTAGACGTGATGCAAGTTAGATATAGAAATTAAACGTGCAAAAATGAAAATGTAAACGGTGTAGAAAAGTGGTTCAAGATCACAAATGGAAAAAATATAAGAGGTGTAGACATGGAGGTTAAAGAAGGGAGATGCAAACGTTAAGACTTTTAGATGATGCGAGTTTTTAGAGGTTTTTAAATGATGCGAGTTAGTCAAACACAAACATGTATCTCAATTAAACGCAATTAACAGTTAGTAACATGTGTACAAATATTGATAAATTTAATATATTAATTTTTGGAGTCGCCACTAATCATATAACGGTGGTTAGTCCGTGTACAATAAGACACTAAAATACAGAGATTCTCTAGGTGAACTCACAACTAGAAAAAAATATAACTTTATTTTTCTAATACATTGGTCTTAGGAGTGCGAAAAATTAATATATATTTTTTATATAAAAGCTCAGGAGGGTGGAGGCAGGAAGTTAATCCCTAGGCTTTTTTTGAGGCCCTAACTCAATTTGAAAGTAAGATGCGGGTAGTTGTTCTCGTTGCACAGAATAAAATATTTCTTATGATGATTTGATTTTATGCTTTTTTTATATATTTATTTTATAAATATAACCACACATACCTGTTGCATAAGTATTTTGATTTGGATAAAAAAAATTATGAGCAGTTAAAAAAATACCCTAAAAAAAAAGTTTCAGCAGCAGCTTTGTTTTTTTTTTTTTTAAGAAAAGCCGAGAAAAAAAGTATATAATGTAAAGAGAAAGTGATGTGCGGGATTTTTTGGAAAATGAAAAAGAAGAATGATAACGCGCTGGAGGTTTTGTTTTCTTTTGATTTTTTTAAAAAAAATGAAAATGAAAATAAACGAGAAAGGGGATGATGCAATGGGAAATGAGTGCTGATATATATATATATATATATATAATAATAAATGAAAAAATTGAAAAGGGATGATGATGACGCAGAGGGAATAACGTACTAGAGGTCTTGGGGTTTGTTTTTTTTTTTTTAAAAAAAGGAAAATGAAAATAAAGTAAAGAAGGATGATTCAAGGGAAATGTCGTGCTAATTTTATTCTATTATTTTTTATTTTTTTTACTGAAAAATGAAAAGGGAGGAGGACGTGCTGAAGTTTTTTTTAAAAAAAAATGAAAAAATGAAAAAACTGAAGAATGATAACGTGTTGGTGAGTTTTTGCTTTCTTTTGATTTTTTTTAAAAAGAAAAAATGAAAAATGAAAAGAGGATGCGCTGGTGGGTTTTTGCTTTCTTTTTTCTTTTCTTTTTTTAAAAAAAATGAAGAAAAAGATGATGGTGCAAAAGGCAGATAGCGTGCTGGAGATTTTTTTTTTTTTTAAACAAAGGGTGACAATCAATGGAAATGATGCAATGAGAGATGAGTGTTAATATATATATATATATATATATATATATATATATATTTAATGAAGACTAAGATATTGAAAACAAATGAAAGACGATGACATGCTGACAGTTTATAAAAAGGGAGATGATACGTGATGGATTTTTTTTGATGTGTTTTTTTTTTGAAAAAAAAATAATAAAAAAAAACTTGAAAAAGAATGACAAAGGTGAAGGAGGCAGATATATGTGAACCTAGACTTTTTTTCCTTGCAACCCGTTGTCAAATGCAATGGAGTAGAAAAGAGCAAAAAAAGTGATCTACCACACGTTGAAAGAAAAAGAAAGTGGATGGATTTTTTTGGGTCAATTTTTTTTTTGCCTCCAAATGAGGGAGAGGGCCCCCCCTTTTATAGTTTTTTAAGTTTGATAATTTTCACATTGGTATTTTCTTTTAATTTTTTGCACAACTCCATTTTTCTTTTTTTGCAAAACTCTAACAAAAATGGATTTTTTTGTAATTTTATGGGCGGTTTTTTGGAAACCACGAATGGGCCCCTTGTTTTACTTGGCTAGTAAGTCAACTTTCTCTTAGCCATTGATTTTGTGCATTTTGTGTCTTTTATCCATGCTTTGATCATCACATATTTTTCTTGATCTTAGATGGGCCCGCACTTGTTGATGTTCCTTAACCAATTTAACAGTTCAGATCTTCATTTAGTGGGTTAGATCGGGTAGTTTTCATCTACCATTTGAAGTATTTCAAATCCACCTCCATTCTTGGTCAAATTTATTTTGACCATTAAAAATTTCATAAAATATTAATTACTCTTTTAATCCAAACTGTTCATCACGTCGACTCTGCTCCAATTGACTTGAGAAAATATTGTTCACTTCATCGTGAATGCAAATTGCTCTTGATCAACCGTATAGATTATTGGCCGTTACTTCCGTAGTGGGCTTAAAGCATTGGAAGCCCATGGATCCTACACAAATTTGGGCTTGCAAATATATGAGTTAAAAATTCAAATGTAAATTTACAAAAAACCTTAAATGGGTGTGCTAAATGATAGTAAGCCCATTTGAAAATTTAATTTTCACATTTAAGTGGAGTGTCAATACAAATAAATAAGCCATAATTATTTTCAGGCAAAAAAAAAATCTTGTACTTATGTGAAGGGCGGGTTGGGTCAAGGAAAGTCAGAATATGGTCAACCCACATTACTTTGAAATAATATGGGTCTAGATTCTTGACCCACCCTACCCGAAAATTGCCACGCCCATGTAAAATCGGGTCCCGTTTTCGCCTACATCCTACCCAAATTTGAGGGGCGTTGGAAGGTCGGCCAAGTGAAGCTGCATTTATTTGAATGGGAGCAATATGTCTCCCTCTTTTACTTAAACTAGAGCTGCGTTTCCAGGTGTTGATGGGGTAGAGCTTTATCTCCAAATTTTATTGGAGAAGCAGTTGGCCTCCTATAAATTTATAAGAATGTTAATTTTAATACATACTGAGATGGATATAACATCTATACCTATCAAAAAAAAAAATATTGCCCTCTTTCAGAGTATTCAAGAGACTTGCATGAAATGTTAATGTGACGAGGTTTCCTTATAAATATTTTGGTGATGTCCGCACACCATCGATGCACTACCCAAATAAAAACTCTCTCTTTTTTTAAGAAAGTTCTTATTTGATGTGGACTGTTAAGCATGTATAATTAAAGTAATTTTAATTTGGCCTCAAGATTACCTCTTCTAGAATTCTAATCCCAGATCCATCAATTGACATTCTTAACAAAAAGAGAGAGAAAAAGGCCTTTTGTTCATAATCGTATTCAACACCTACAATAACTTTATGCTTACCCTTAGTTTTTAAATTTTAAAAATATTTTTTAAAATCTAAATCATTTATCAATTTTCACATATCATATATTATTATGCTACCAAACATAATTTTCTTGCTACTTTATATCTTGTAAAAAATAGCTTCTTATTGTCGGTCCCAAGCCCGGAAAAAAAGCGAGGGTTGGCATGTCAGGCTAGTAGCCGGTGCTATTAAAAATCATCGTCACATCTCTTATGGATTCTGAAAATATATTAAAAGTTGTTAACGCTAGGGCGTCCCCTGTAAGCGACACGCTGCATCGGAGCCCAACTGTAGTGAGAAATAAGCAAGGGTTGCTAGGGTGTTTCTCCATAATCGACGCGCTACATCGGAGCCCGGATGTAGTGAGAAATAGGCAAGGGTTGCTAGGGCGTCTACCTGGAAGCGACGCGCCACAACAACGTCCGGTTGTGGCGAAAAGTCGGCAAAGGTTCCCATGCCTTTATGGACGTGGTTTAGGGAAGAAGGTAATACCAAAACATAAGGTCCATTTTGCCTCATGGAATGTTAAGACTCTTTTAGGGAAAAGTATGGAAGTAATAGATATTATGAAAAGGAGAAAAATTGATATAGCATGCCTTCAAGAGACTAGGTGGAAAGGAGAGAAGGCTAAAGAGATTAATAGATTCAAATTATGGTATGTTGGAAAGGATGGTAATAGAAATGGTGTATGGATAATAGTAGATAACAAATTCATAAATAAAGTTGTAGAAGTCAATAGAATAAATGATAAAATTATTCAAATAAAACTTGTATTAGGTGTAGAGGTCTTAAATGTGATTAGTGCCTATGCACCACAAGTAGGATTAGATGATAGAATCAAGAAACAATTTTGGGATGACTTAGATAGTGTTATGCAAAGGACATCTAACCAAGAAAAGGTTGTGATAGGTGAAAATTTAAATGGACATTTAGAAAAGAATAATGTAGGATATGAGAGAAGTCATGGAGGTTTCGGCTTTGGAATAAGGAATGAAATGAGGAATGTCATTTTAGACTTTGCTATAGCATTTGATTTGGTTATAGAAAATACCTTATTTCAAAAACGAGATGAACACTTGATAACTTTTAAGAGTGGGACCAATTCTAGCCAAATAGATTTCTTCCTTATTAGAAAATTAGATAGATCCCTTTGTATTAATTGTAAGGTTATTTTAGGTGAGAGCTTAGCTATGCAGCATAGATTATTAGTGATGGATATATATACACAAAAAGAGTCAACAAAAACTACAGACAATATAATTTCAAAAATTAAATGGTGGAATTTAAAGGGAAACAACATAGAACTTTTTAGTAAAAGAATGATGGAATAAGGAAAATGAGACGCACAAGAAGATGAAGTAGAATCAATGTGAGATAAAAAGACAACTAACACAAAAGAAGTATGACAAAGTATTGTAGGTATATATAAAAATCATAGATCCTCACATAGAGAAACTTGATGGTGGAATGAAGATGTTCAAAAATCTATAAATGCTAAACAAGAAAAGTTTAAAACATGGCAGAGAAATAAAAATGATACAAACTTACAATAATACAAATTATAAAAAAAAGCTACTAAAAAGATTATTAACGATGCTAAACACAAAGCTGATGAGAACTTATATGACATATTATGAACTAGACAGGGTGAAAAAGATATATTTAAGTTGGCTAAATTAAGAGAAAATAAGGGCAAATATTTAACACATGTTAGATGTATTAAAAGTAAGGACCAAAGAGTTCTAGTCAAAGATGATATTAAAGAAAGATTAAAAGCTTATTTTTATAGTTTACTAAATGATACCCCACACGAATATTTAACATTAGATGTTAGTTGAAATAGAGAAGAACATAGGAATATCGGTTATTTCCTAAAAATTTGAATATATGAAGTAAAGAAAGCTTTAAGGAAAATGAAAATAGGAAAAACCTTAGGCCTAGATAATATACCAATTGAGGCATGGAAGTGCGTGAGAGATGTAGGTGCAACATGATTAATAATTTTTTTAATAAGATTATAAAAACAAAGTTAATGCCAAGTAAATGGAGGAAAAGCATTATAGTTCCAATTTATAAAAAAAAAAGATATTCAAAATTGTGCAAATTATCATGGAATAAAATTAATGAGTCATATTATAAAATTATGGAACCTTGTCAGTAAGAGTTTCTATCTTACTGCCGGTCCCAAGCCCGGAAAAAAGCGAGGGTTGGCATGTCAGGCTGGCAGCCGGTGCTATTAAAAATCACCGCCACATCTCATATGGATTCTGAAAATATATTAAAAATTGCTAACACTAGGGCGTCCTCTGTAAGCGACGCACTACAGCGGAGCCCGACTGTAGTGAGAAATGAGCAAGGGTTGCTAGGGCGTTTTCCCAGAAGCGACGTGCTACATCGGAGCTCGGATGTAGTGAGAAATAAGCAAGGGTTGCTAGGGCGTCCCCCTGGAAGCGACGTGCCACAACAACGTCCGATTGTGGTGAAAAGTTGACAAAGGTTCCCATGCCTTTATGGATGTGGTTTAGGGAAGAAGGTGATACTAAAACACAAGGTCCGTTTTGCCTAATGGAATGTTGGGACTTTTTCAAGGAAAAGTATGGAAGTAGTAGATATTATGAGAAGAAGAAAAATTAATATAGCATGCCTTCAAGAGACTAGGTGGGAAGGAGAGAAGGCTAAAGAGATTAATGGATTCAAATTATGGTATATAGGAAAGGATGGTAATTGAAATGGTGTAGGGATAATAGTAGATAACAATTTCATAAATAAAGTTGTAGATTTTAATAGAGTAAATGATAGAATTATTCAAGTAAAACTTGTATTAGGTGCAGAGGTCCTAAATGTGATTAGTGTTTATGCACCACAAGTAGGATTAGATGATAGAATCAAGAAACAATTTTGGGATGACTTTGATAGTATTATGCAAAGGACATCTAACCAAGAAAAGGTTGTGATAGGTGGAGATTTAAATGGACATGTAGGAAAGGAGAATGTAGGATATAAGAGAAGTCATGGAGGTTTTGGCTTTGGAATAAGGAACGAAATGGGGAATGCCATTTGGACTTTGCCATAGCATGTGATTTTGTTATAGCAAATACCTTATTTTAAAAATAAGATGAACACTTGATAACTTTTAAGAGTGGGACCAATTCTAGCCAAATAGATTTCTTCCTTATAAGAAAATTGGATAGATTCCTTTGTATAAATTGTAAAGTTATCCCAGGTGAGAGCTTAGCTATGCAGCATAGATTATTAGTGATTGATATATATACACAAAAAGAGTCAACAAAAACTAAAGGCAATGTAATTTCAAAAATTAAATGGTGGAATTTAAAAGGAAACAACATAGAACTTTTTAAAAAAAGAATGACAGAAGAAGAAAAATGGGGCACACAAGAAGATGAAGTAGAATCGATGTGGGATAAAATGACAACTAATATAAAAGAAGTAGGACAAAGTATTGTAGGTATATATAAAAATCGTAGATCCCCACATAAAGCAACTTGGTGGTGGAATGAAGATGTTCAAAAAGCTATAAATGTTAAACAAGAAAAGTTTAAAACATGGCAGAGAAATAAAAATGATACAAACTTACAACAATACAAACTATCAAAAAAAGCTACTAAAAAGATTATTAGCGATGTTAAACACAAAACTTATGAGAACTTATATGACAGATTAGGAACTTGACAAGGTGAAAAGGATATTTTTAAGTTGACTAAATTAAGAGAAAATAAGGGCAAAGATTTAACACATGTTAGGTGTATTAAAAGTGAGGACCAAAGAGTTCTAGTCAAAGATGATAATATTAAGGAAAGATGGAAAACTTATTTTTATAGTTTACTAAATGATACCCCATACGAACATTTAACATTAGATGTTAGTTTAAATAGAGAAAAAATAGGAATATCAGCTATTTCACAAAAATTCGAATATCTGAAGTAAAGGAAGCTCTAAGAAAAATGAAAATAGGAAAAGCCTTAGGCCCAGATAATATACCAATTGAGGCATGAAAGTGCATGAGAGATGTAGGTACAACATGGTTAACAAAGTTTTTTAATAAGATTATAAAAACGAAGTTAATGCCAAGTGAATGGAGGAAAAGCATTATAGTTCCAATTTATAAAAATAAGGGAGATATTCAAAATTGTGCAAATTATCGTGGAATAAAATTAATGAGTCATACTATGAAATTATGAGAAAGAGTAATTGAACATAGACTAAGACAGGAAACTAATGTATCTGAAAATCAATTTGGTTTTATACCAGGAAGATCAACCATTGAAGTTATTTTCTTACTTAGACAATTATTTGAAAAGTATAGGGAGAAGAAAAAGAACTTACATGATTTTTATTGATTTAGAAAAAGCTTATGATCGAGTACCAAGAAAGTTAATATCTGTAAGTTGATTGCACATATACAGCCGACTAGTTCATAAATTAAATTGAAGTTTGACACTCCTTAACTGTTGCATTCATCCTGAAATCTGGTTACCGTTACATCAAGGGCAAGCCAAACAACATACGACACATGTACTGTAAATTGGATTGTAAGTGTACATCATTCCTAACCAAAACATTTCTCCCATAGTTTGTACAAGCATATTCCTTGAATTCCAAGGAGATGCAAGTATACATGGTCCAGCTCGCATTCAATGGACTTCAGTGCTAAAGTTATTTTAATTGGTATGATCCAGGGTTTATTATTACATGCATCATAAAGTAGAATAACTTCTAAGAGTAAATTAGGCCCCAGAATTGCTATGGAATGATGTAGCATTTCCTCATTCATTCCCTTACAATTAATTAATAAAGCTGTGATGTGGATGCTAGCGAAAAATGGCAGCTGAAATTCCTATGACAGAAACAAGCAGGACAGTTTCTCTAATTATTTTCCAAAAGTCAGCATTGCCTTTCACACACACGAATGCTGCTGTGCAATTGAAGGCCTGGGTTAATGTTTTCCTTAATTTATTTCTTAGGTCTGAAATATTTTGTGAGAACGGGAATGAGCATATTTTGCATCTCATCTGACTTTGTTTTTTGTGAATTATGCAAGTGAGGCAATCTTTTGGCTAACGGTTTATCTCAAACTTTGACCTTGCTCTAGGCAGATCAATCTGGGACAATTGTTGAGATACTAGTTGAGGATGGCAAACCAGTCAGCGTTGATATAGTGAGCTTCTCTTCCTTACCTTGGTTTCAACCTTGCATTCCTGTGATTTGACATGTAACTGCTATGAAAATGATAGAATGTATGACATAGCTTAGCAGTTAGCGTGAATGAAAAATAGCCTGCCCTGTTGGCTGAAACATTCTTCTGGTCTTTCCCCCCTTGATGCAGCCTCTATTTATCATCCAGCCGTGAAGAAAGGTGACACCTTGCTTGAGCTGGAATGCTTCTACTTCTGTTGGTCAGGGATATTTAATCTGAGTTTCCATGTCATAAATAGAGTTCCTGTTATAACTCGGAACAGCTTTGAAAATTTCTTGGTACCTTGATCCCAGTCAAGGGCTCTTGGTTTTTCTTGTTAATGTTTGACATGTACCTTAATATCGGTATGGCTATGATTGTAGGAATACTTCTGTTATCGAACAATCTTCACCTTGTATTCTTTGTTTATGCTTTTATGTTGGTGGAATTTAAACACCATTTGAATAATGCAATTCTCTTTCAGGTAATAAAATATACTTGGTGGCATTATTTCTTGGTCCCTTCAGGTCTTTAGACCTTTTTCAGTCAACAAACATGGTTATTTTGATGAACAATAATCGCATTGAAAATAATAATAATAATAATAATAATAATAATCCAATGGTTGTTTAATTCCTTAGGTGACTGTTTAGAAATCGGAAAAAGGGATAAAAAGTTTCTTCCCTTTTCAGTCTCTTTTATTTCCTATTTTAATGCAGCTGGTTTACTTTTTATTTTAAATATATTTTTAGGAAAATCTAAACCATCCATCGTAGCATTAATCCATACGTATTTAATTGTGATTACAAAAATCTCATATCATGAAGACTTTTTTTTTAAGGTTCATATCATGAAGACTTTAAATGCAATGTATTTATTATATTTTCAAATTTTAGCGGTTAAATATTTATCATTATATGATGTTATATACTTATGACCTATAAGTTGCCAAGGCGACTTTTGCGTCATAATTAATATTTTAAATGGTTTGGATTTATGCATTTTTAAGATGTAAAAGGTAACCAACCGATTGCAGTTTATATGCATAAGAATCAGAAAGTTGATCTGTAGACATCCTCATTTTGAGCTATTTTTGGATTATATTAATTAATTTTAGGCCTGTTTTATGAAATAGTGCTATTTGAAATGATATGTGTAGTTTGGATTAATTTGCAATTAAAGGTGCATCACTGGGACATGTTGACGCTGGAGGATTATTGCAAAATGATTTGATCAAGCAACACCTAAAAATCTGCGATTCGGATCATTTGCACATGGCTGCATGTGTATAGATCTGAATACAGAAGCGGACCACCATAATCTACACCTCATCTCGTCAGCATCATGGTACTACCATATCTATTGTTAGTGTCTTCCACTTCACCATCTCTGGCAAATCCACCCTCCTCAAGGTTTCGCTCAAAACCCATCTCCTCTCATCCGTTGTCGCGCTACCGCTCTCCTCTGCCCAACCTTGATTCCGGCAGCGGCCTTCATGGCAGCATCTCCTCTGGCTTTGTCTCCAACCACATCTATTTTCCCTCCAGATCCGGCAACGCAGCTCCACACCGGTGATCCCCGATTCTGTTTTCAGCATCCATGACGCCACCAAAAAACCAACACTGGCATCCATGGCGCAACTATGACTCCATCTAGCGAGCAACACTCTTCCCATATATCATGCCAATAGCTATACATTCCACTAACGATCTCCACCATCCAACCTCGTTGCCTGGCCACCAAGAAAAATTACTTGGGGATGAAGTAACGAGCTGATTACAATGCGCCATGTCAGTAGCCCTTGGCCAAACGCCTATAAATACCCAAGCTCCACCACAATGTTGGACACAGAATAAGCTCCCAACAAAGAGAGAGGAGACGTTGCTCTGCTTGGCAGTCATGCAGCTCAGCCTCCATCTTCTCTGCCTCACTCCTCCATTCTCTAGCCTCTTTTTATCTCCATCTTTCCAAAAATAAAGCTTGTAGCCTCTTTATTTTTCCACAAAAGCAAGTCTCTATAATCGCTCCAAAAATGCCATTTCTGTCCCCACCCGCTATTCTAGCCCTCCATTCTAGAAAAAAACCTCCCTGTCTTATAAAAGCCTCAGTCCTGCTACACATGTTCCAACCTCTAAAAAATTCTGCATTTATTTTTTATGCCATAGCATATGATTTGCCTGTAACCCGTATCTCTATTTATGTAAACTGTTGCTTTATCGATACAATATTTAAGTTCTAATATTCCCAAAAAGATTAGTGGTGACTCCTCTTTTTATATTTTTATATTATTTTTATTTTAATGCTTTAATGCTTATTTATTGCAATAATATTTATCATAGCATCTACCTTCTACGAAAAGGGTGCTACAGCTTGGCGATTCTACTGGGGAAGACTATATTTTTTAAAATTATTATCCTATGGCAAATGGAAAAACTAGGGGCATGTTTATTTTCATTCTCGTGTCATTACATGTGATTAACACAAGCTTTTAAGTTAATAGACAGGTGCTAAGCGAGGAAAAGGTGTTGAAAAGTAGCTCCGTGATCAAACCTGAGAAGTTCTCAGGTCTGGAAGCTTCCATAGATTCTACCCACAACTCCATTTTGACATGAAGATACCCATCTGTGCTTCATCAATACTTTAGCAGAAACCAACCACAATAAAGCACGACAAAAAAGGACACAGCGAAACATAAAAACAAAGTGAAAAGCTACAAAAAGAATCTATCTGAAAACCTAAAACATTTTTAGGTCTAGGGGCATAAAACAAGCTCAGCTCACGACTGACTTTAACTCTGCACATCCATATCAGCATCCCATATATTTATATCAAAAAAGCATTACCACTGACTATCATTTATAGTCCTACTAATCTTTGAGCTAGTCTACATACAGGAAGCCAAAGGGTAGCTCTTTCATTCCCATTTTCATGACCAACACATATCTGGAGGCATATTGCTGCTTTACTACAAAAGTAGGCTGAAATGAAGGTTTGAAAAGAGGCATCAAAATCTGGATGAAGCAGATGGGCACTAAAGAGAGCCCCCTGACTAAACCAGAAGAGTTTTTAGGTCCAATTGGCATCTAGAACCATTCAAACGAGGCAACAACAAGCTAGCAACCAATTTTCAAGCCCAAAGGCGTTAAATCAGTTTCTCCACCCTTGATTCTGAAATAGGGGGCATCTTATCATATTTTATGTAATTCACCTTTGGCTTCTTACAAAAAAAAGCAAAAAGAAAAAAAAAGAGTGAAAAAGAAAAGCAAAAAAAAAGTGAAAAAAAGCAAAAAAAAAGAGTGAGCGAGAAAAAAAGAAGGAAAAATATAACTTAAAGTTCTAGTTGTTTTCAAGCTAAAGCTACATGCATGCAGTCGACGAATCATTTTTCAAAGAAAAATACTACATTCTCATTTGAAAAATGGAATCAAACAATACAACGGATGCAACAAATGGTAGAAATGCTCTACGAAATACTAGATCAACGTCGATCAACATCAGATCTCTAACATCAAGTGACATTGTCTTCATCACAACATCAGCAAACAACAACTTCAGGCTCGCAACCTATTCCTACTCAAAATCAAGTGACCTGATGAATATGCAAGGTCGAATAGAAGAGGTCAATACACAGTTTCAAAGCCAGCTCCAAGAGATAAAAAGAAAAATTAAGCGACAGCAAGGAGATGACTTTTCTTCGATAAAAATTGAAGAGTTGTGCCTATTTTCAAATACACAATTAACTGAAAATTTCAAAATGCCAACCCTCCCTATCTACGAAGGAGACTCATGCCCACATGTCCATTTTAAAGTCTTTTGCAGTATTTTATATCCTCTAGTAAAAAAGGAAGAAATTTTGGTCGAGCTATTCCAACATAGCTTGAGAAGGGATGCCCTTGAATGGTATAGTCACTCGACTGCAAACAAATCAAAACATGGGAGCATCTATCTCTAGCTTTCATGGATCAATTTTTCTATATGCTAAATGTTGCACCCAAAAGGACTGACTTAGAGGCCTTAAGGCAAAAAGATGGCAAGACCTTCTCAAAATACATAGCAAGATGGCGGGCCTTAGCAACAAAAGTGAAGGTTCCCTTACCCCTTAATGAGCAAATATCCATCATCATCAACTCAGCACTCCCAAATATCTCTGAGTATTTGGTCTCACACTCCTTTACCAACTTTATACCATTGCTACAAGTGGCAGAGCAAGTTCAAGATGGCCTAAGGAAGGAAAAGATTTCTCCATGACTACAACAATGTAATGCTATTTATCTCGAACAAGTAAGTCAGATGTCTACTTCTCTTTTTATAACAAAAGTCCCACCCATAATACTCCTGTTATCTCACAAAGCCGAAATGTCAACCTTATTACTCTTTAAAGAAAACGTGCCGACCCTGTCATTTTATTAAGAAAATCTACAAAGCCCATGCAAGAAAATCTAATTTCATGTGAACTGCCTATGGCTAAAAGACAACTCTCTAGTATTTTTCTTACAAACCCAGAAACTCCACTCAAAATAGCTGGTCAACCAACTTTGCCTCACCTGTCCTTAGAAAATATCTTTATTTCAGTCAACCAACCAACATGCCCACAACCTAAACATGCAAAAGAAAACCCAAAAGCTCCTTACACCTGTATTCCTAGCATCCATTTAAAGCAGTCATTGCCATCATCATATACACAATCTTGTTTAATCACAGAAGGTAAAATATTAGTCTCATCAGCAAACTAGACAAACGCCTTAGAAAAAAAAAGTGTCAACCAAAGGGTATAACTTTCAAAAAATTTCAACAAAAGTGAAGCCAAGTGAAAAAGACAAGTTATAAGCCATACATGAATTTGTTCTTCGCACATACAATCAAGCGGAGACATCTAAAAAGCCTCAACAAATCATCATCAATGCAGGCGATATTAACAAAGTCAAATAACCAGTTAGGATAGCCCTGAAAGTCGTAAAATGCACAGAGCACACAACCATCTCAGTCAACTTACTATCAGAGATGCATCTCCATCACACCCACAGGGGATACTTCAAAATAGCTACAAGATAGTCTTTCCACCAAGCATAGAAGGAAAAATGCCAACAATAAATGCAGATAATATTTCACTGGGGGCAACATTTATTCCAAAAATCTCAGAGACAACACTATTTTGATGGGACAGCTACAACAGATATCATTCAAAAGAAACAGATTATCCAAGCTACTTGTTAAAGAAATATTAAATTCAAGCAACAAAAAATAGTTTACAGAGAAAGACTAAAGGGGAAAAGGCGGATGAAAATGTTTTTATCTCACAATAATGCAAGGGGGCTGGCAATTTCCAAAATAAAGGACACAAATTATTTTTATATCAAGATGGGTTTCACTTCAACCAAAGTGTGGAACTTGGAGGCAAAGCTACATGAAGAAAGGTAATTATGTATATATACTTTTTTAAAAAAATCAAAAAAAAAGAGAGAGAGAAAGAGAGAGAAAAGAAAAAAAGAGAAAAAAAGAAAAAAAGAGAGAAAAAAATAAAAAATAAAAAAAGAGAAGAAAGAGAAAAGAGAGAAAAAAGAAAAAAGAGAGAGAAAGAGAAAGAGAAAGAAAAAAGAGCAAGTGAGGGAAAAAAAAGAAAGAGTAAAGAGAGAGAGAGAGAGAGAGAGAGAGAGAGAGAGAGAGAGAGAGAGAGGAAAGAAGAGAAAAAAGAGAAAAAAGGAAGAAAAAAGAGAAAAAGAAGAAAAAGAGAAAAAGTTATACCGATGAGTTTGTTACACAAAAAAGGGGAAAACAATGACGTTAGTAGCCAAGAAGACATTAACTTGGTGGACACCTCAAAAATTAGGATGTCAAATTCTTTTCCATTCATCGACAAGTTACTTCTAGCAAAGGGGGGGGGCAGCTGTAGATATCCCTATTTTAAGCCATTTTTGGATTATATTAATTAATTTTAGGCCTTTTTTATGAAATAGTGCTATTTGAAATGATATGTGTAGTTTGGATTAATTTTCAATTAAAGGTGCATCCCTGGGACATGTTTACACTAGAGGATTATTGCAAAATGATTTGATCAAGCAACACTTGAAAATCTGCGATTCGGATCACTTGGACATGGCTACATGTGTACAGATCTGAATACAGAAGCGGACCACCATAATCTACACCTTATCTTCCCAAATCATGCGAGTTTTTCGTTGACGAAAAGGGGCCACGGCTTGCCCATTTACGATCACCACCAACAGCCACCGGATGACCGATCAGAGCCGTTCAGAAAGTTGTTAGCATCATGGTAACACCATGTCTATCGTCGGCATCTTCCACTTCACCATCTTTGGCAGATCCACCCTCCTCAAGATTCTACCCAAAACCCATTTCCTCTCATCCGTTGCCGCGCCATTGCTCTGCTCTGCCCAACCTTGATTCCAGCAGTAGCCTTCATAGCAATATCTCCTCCGACTTCATCTCCAATTGCAGCCATCTCCCCTCCAGATCAGTCAACACAACTCTACACTAGCGACCCCCGCTTCCGTTTTCAGCATCCATGACACCACCAAAAACCTAACACCGGCATCCATGGCGAAACTCCTACTCTATCCAGCGAGTGACACCTTCTCATCCATCACAGCGGCAGCCGTAATATGTCCCACCAAAGATCTCCACCATCCAACCCCGTTGCTTGGCTGCCAAGCAAGATTACTTGGGGATGAAGTAACGAGCACTCTATTGCACTGCGCCACATCAGCAGCCCTTGCCCAAATGCCTATAAATACTCGAGCTCCACCATAGCGTCAGACACAGAATAAGCCCCCAACAAAGAAGAGAGGAGATGTTGCTCTGCTTGGCACCCATGCTAGCTAATATAGGATGGGTAGAGAAGAAAATAGAATAAAGAGGAATGAACCTCTAAAGAGATGAGAAGAGAAGAAAGAGGGTAGAAAGAGTAGAAGAATAAGGAGAAAGATAAGGGAAAAAGTAGAAGAGAAAATCAAAGAAATACTTTTTTATATTTCTCAAAAATTGATGCTCCTTAGAGCTTACAAAGGCTGTATTTATAAGTGAACATACTACCTAATTTTAGTAAATTATTAAAGATGAAATCTTTTTAGAAAAGAAAATTGTATATTTTAAGAAAACTTCTTAAGGAAGTAAATCTAAAATAAATACATGCTTATTTTAAATAGATTCTAAAATATTCTAGAAATCTTCTAATATCTTTCAAAAATAGCAAAAATATTGCAATAAAATCTTTCTAAAATATCCTAGGATTATATTCCCTTTTCAAAATTCTTGCGCCTAGAATAGACAGATTTGAAATATTGCTTTCCATTTTCATCAATTCTTTATCTAATCTGAAAAAGTAGATGGTACTCGTGGGAGTATAGGCACATGTGGTGATGTTGGACTATTATCTGTTGAAATTCCTGCATACAAACTTGGAGGCTCAAAAGTACTTTGGTAAGGAAACAAATTCTCTATATTAAAGGTAGAACTAATTTCTATATCTGAAGGCAAATCAAGTTTATATGCATTGGATCCCAATTTTCTTAAAAGACGAAAGGGACCACTAGCTCGTGCACGCAACTTTTTAAAAGAATTTTTAGAATATCTTTCTAGACGTACATGAACCATGACATAATCCCCAACATCAAACTCTTGTTTTCTTCTATGAATATCTGCAGTAAGCTTAGAATTTTCATTGCTTAGAGTAATCTTTCTTCTAATATCGACATGAACATCTCGAATGTGTTTTTCAACAGATTCAGCAGTAGCAGATGAATGAATATCAATGGGCAAAGGAATTAAATCGATAGGAGCTCAAGGACTACAACCATAGATAATTTCAAAAGGAGATTTCCCAGTAGAACGATTGACTGAATTATTGTATGTAAATTCGGCAATAGCCAATCCAGAATCTTACTCTAAAAAATAATTTTGCAATATATGAATCATCAACAGATTTAATACATGGGATAAAATGAGTCATTTTTGAAAATCTATCAATTACATAAGAAATTGAATCAAATCCTCAACTACATAAGAATTGAATCAAATTCTCGAGAGGTTTTAGGCAATCCGAGAATAAAGTCCATACTAATATCTTGCTAAGGAATATGTGGTACAACTAGAGGAGATATAATCCAGTGTTTTTCTTTTAAGCTTTAGCAAGTTAAATAATTCTTCACACATCTCTTTTCAATGCGGGCCAGTAAAATTTATCCTCAACTAATGAAATAGTTTTACCACCAGCATGTAATTCCCAAATTAAAAAGTCTCAAAGTAATGTGTTGGGAATACATAGCTTTATTTTTAAAATAAATATCCATTATGAATCACATAATCATTACGATTTTCATTTTGTGTTTCATGAAAAATAATTTCAAAAAAAGTGCATGGTGGATATTCACTTTTCAACCTATCAAATCCAACAACTTTAACATTCATAATATGAAGAATGAGTGCAACACAACTGAGAGCATTTGCAAATTTGTCCAGTCTGATGTTTGAGAATAAATGTATACTCTTGTAAAAACCCAATCCACCTTGCATGTTTAGTACTTGATCATTTTTATGATCGCAGATACTTGGAGTCATATGATCTAAATACAATACAAATTCATGAGGTAGCAAATAATGCCTCCAAAATTTAAGTGTTTGCATGACAACATAAAATTCTCTATCATATGTTGAATATTTTTTCTTAGATTCATTGAGTTTTTGATAAAAGTACGCAATTGGATGACCTTCCTTGCTCAAAACACTCCCAATCCCAACTCCTGATGCATCACAACCAATTTCAAGAACTTTGGTAAAATTAGGAAGTTGCAATACAGGTGTTTCAGTCATTTTCTTTTTAATCTCCGTAAATGCTCTAGATGTAGAAGTCGATCACTGAAATTCTTTATTTTTTAGACACTGTGATAGGTGTCATGATTATGCTAAACCCTTTAATGAAGTGCCTATAGAATGTAGCTAAACTATGAAAACTTCACACCTTAGTAGAAGTCGATCACTGAAATTCTTTATTTTTTAGACACTCTGTGATAGGTGTCATGATTATGCTAAACCCTTTAATGAAGTGCCTATAGAATGTAGCTAAACCATGAAAACTTCACACCTTAGAAATTGACGTGGGTTCTAGCAATTCCCTAGGACTTTTACTTTGAGGGATCCATACAAATTCCATTAACTGATAACAAGAATCCTAAAAAAATCACTTGATTTATCAAAAAATAACATTTCTTGAGATTTACAAAGAACTTTTCAGTTCAAAGCGTCTTAAGAACAGTTTTTAAATATTGTAAATGTTCTTTTTTAAAACAGCTATAAATGAGAATATCATCAAAATAAACTGCCATGAACTTTCCCATGAAAGGTTGAAATACTCGGTTCATGCTTCTCATAAATGTACTTGGGGCATTTGATTGTCTAAAAGGCATAACCAACCATTCAAACAATCCATCTTGAGTTTTAAAGACAATTTTCCATTCATCCCCGTTCTAATTCGAATTTGATGGTATCCGCTTCTAAGATCTATCGTAGAGAACCATTGTGCTCCAATCAAAATATCTAACATATCATCGAGTTTTGGTATAGGAAATCTATACTTTATGATAATTTTATTGATCACGCGACTACCAATACACATTCTCCAATATCCATCTTTCTTAGAGGTTAATAGAGCTGGTACAGTACATGGGCTAAGACTTTCACGAATAAACCCCTTATCAAGTAGTTCAGTTACCTGCCCTTTTAGTTCAACACACTCATTAAGAATTATATGAAAATGAGACAAATTTGGTAATTGAGATCCTGGTTTAAGATCAATAGCATGTTAAATACCTCTCATAGGTGGAAGCTCATTTGGTAATTCATCAGGAATCACATCTTTGTATTCTTTCATTAATGTTTGGATTTCAGGCAATGCTACATTAGTCTCATGAAGAACAGTATTTGTTTCCTCTTTATATGTTATAACTAGAACGATTCCTGAATCTTGTCATTTTTCAAATTGTTTTCTTGTAAGAATATGCAAATGTCATTTTTCAAATGAATCAACTGAAGACTCCTTGTGGGATCTATCACTTTCTTTAGATTTGGTAGGCTTCAAAAGGATAAATTTTCCATTATGTTTGATAATATAAGTGTTTGGTTGCCCATAATGGATTACTTTTAAGTCATATAGCCATGGACGACCAAGAAGAATATGAGCACATCCATGGGTAGTACATCACACCAAATACGATCAGAATAATCACCCATCAATATAGGAACCAAGCATCTTTCCTTAACAAGAAGTATAGTTTTGTTTATCTATGCTACACGATATGGATGAGGATGTGGTTCAGTTTTCAAATTCAATTTAGCTATAGCTAATTTAGCAATCACATTCATGGAACTACTTCCATCTATAACAATTTTGTACACTATATTTCCACATTTAAAAAATTGATGAAATATATTTGTACATCTTTAATCACTATTTGAAAAAGAAGTAGTCAAAATGCAACGCATAACATTTAATTGTGAGTCCTTATTATAGTTATAGTCTCCATCAAGTTCACAATCCGATGTTCCTCAAAAGTTTCAGCAATTTGATCAATGGTCACATCTTCATGATCCTCTACATGATTGATTACAAATGTGAGGACCATTAGTGGAGAAACTAATGTCTTCTCAGTTAAAATAGTTTACATCAAGGCTCAGCCTTGAGTCCTTACCTTTTTACCTTAGTAATAGATGAAATTACTAGACATCTCCAAGAAGAAGTACCTTGATGTATGTTATTTGCAGATGACATTGTTCTAATAGATAAAACTAAAGAATGACTAAATTTAAAATTGAATAGGTGGGTAGATGCTTTAGAATCAAATGGTTTTAGAATTAGTCTCACTAAAACTGAATATATGAAGTGCAATTTTAATAATAGTGATAACCTGAATGAGGAACCAATTAAGATTTTAGATCAAGTAATAACAAGAACTAATCACTTTCGGTACTTAAGATCAATAGTTCAAGAGAACGGGGAAATTGAGAAAGATATAATTCATAGAATTCAAGCAGGATGGAAGAAATGGAGAAGTGCGTCTGGAATTTTATGTGACCGTTGAGTTCCAATCAAATTAAAAGGAAAATTTTATAAGACTGCAATTAGACCTGCTATACTTTATGAGGCAGAATGTTAGGAAGTTAAAGAACGACATATACAAAAAATGAGTGTAGCGGAAATGAGAATGTTAAGGTGGATGAGTGGTAAAACAAGAAAAGACAAAATTATGAATGAAATAATTCGAGAAAACTTAAAAGTGAGACTAATTTTTGATAAAATGAGATAAAATAGATTAAGATTTTGATCATGTAAAAAGGAGGCCTGAAGTAGCACCGGTTAGAAAAACAGAGTTTATCTAAGTAGAAGGTGGTCGGAAAATGAGAGGAAGACCCAAAAAAATATGGATGAAAGTAATTAAACAAGATTTAAAAATATTATAAATTACAGAAAATGTAGTCTTAAATCGCCAAGAATTGCGTAACAAAATCCATGCAACCGACCCCATTTAAGTGGGAAATGACTTATGACGACGACGATGATGATATAACTATTAAAATTTTGAAAAATATAATATAATATATCAAAAGTTTAAGATATGTGTGATTTTTTGAACTGTATATTAAAACATACGATAAACATGAGAAATGGTTTAGAATTGCTTAAAAAATGTAAAATTAAAAAAACTAAGCGCAAGCATGGAACCCCCCCCCCCCCCCCCCCCCCCATACTCACTATAAGTATTGAATCATTACCCATCTCCAAATTCCCTATAACCTTTCATTTGGTTGGGTTGCATCAAATTGTTATTAAGAAATCAAAACATGCTAACCGATGCATCTAATCCCACAAATAATAGATAACAGTTGGTTTGGCAGATACGATATTATGATAATTACAATAGAGATATCCTTACAAGCCTTTAAAGCAATTCAAAGCTGAAAGCCACCAACATTTTTACAATTCCTAGCAACGCACTTCAACTTCATAGCAACCTTGAAGTTATGATTTGTGTGCCAGGGTCAAAGATCAGATCACAGTTGCAGGCTCTAAATTAGGAACCAATCTTTCCAAATTGTACACGATGCGAAAAATATGCATCGCAAGAAGATGAAATATCTACAGGGTGGATCTAGTTGTGTTGCTGGAAATCCCATATACTTTCTGCTGTATGTAACTGCCATTGCATTGTGATAGTGAGGTTGTATTAAGATCAGGAAATGGGTCCCAATAAATTCCCAAAAACGAAATTAGAGGATCTGCCCGGGATCTATCAATGACGAATCTTATCCACTGTGTTGTAACTTCGGTGAACCGTAGAAGCCTTTTATATCCAATGGTTGTTCCGTTCACCGCCTTTTGCCACTCACCTTTAGCCAGAAAATCAAGGTGGAACTTAATAACACGCTGCCCCATCTGGATTGGCTCTTGTACTTGAAGCAAGTTAAATGACAGTGATTGTCCAAGGTCTATATACAATTCCCAAATGGATTGACCCTCCTCGGGAGCCCAATAAGCGTACATACTTTCTTTGAGAACATTGTGAGGACTGAACCTGACGTCAGTAGTCCCTCCACGAGTGCTGCTTGCAGTAACAAGAGCTTTCTCTGCCAGGTTGTTTGAGAATATAGCCCAACGGAGCTCACGGAAATCTCTGAGCACTTGGATGTCTTCATCTGATATAAGACCCGATGAATTGGGAGGCACATTTAGTAACAAGAGACAGTTCCTGCCTACAGATTTATAATATAAATCAAGCATAGTGGCTGAAGATTTTGGGCGCTCCGACTTGTGCCAAAACCAGCCAGGTCTAATGGACACATCACACTCAGCAGGAACCCAATCACTTCCTCTAGGGTCTCCTTCCCATGAATACCTATTAGATACAGAACATTTGAACATTCAAATAATATGGTGGCTAGTAGAATTCGAATAGACTGAAACATTCTTTGAAATATATAATGCTCATTCGAGGATATGGTCTATTTGTGTGGCTGTGTTGTTGACTTGTTTCCCCCATGAATATAGACCAGCCACAAGGCAAATAAGAAATGAGGTTTCCGCATGGATGTTTAACATCAGATTTCCGGTCCATATTCAACAATCATCCAATACTAGATCAGGTGGGTCTATCTCCACATCCATCACAAACATTGCATGTCTCCTCTATTCCTACGATGCAAGCCCCAAAAGCATCCATATTTGTTGCTCATGGGACCAAATGCTGTCACAATGAGTAGGAGCCGAATTCAGGCATATTGGCTCATGAATTGAAAGGTGTTCTATAAAATTGAAAAATAATATATTAATTAGAAAATGCTGTGTGTCAAAATTATATGTTCCTCATCAACATACAAAACGAGGAGAGGTATATCATTATTGATATTCATAATATTATTGTCATGTGATGTATTAATGGCACAATTATAAGAATATATACGGGGATATGCTAGGGTGCAGCCAGCAACCTACTGCTAGCTTAAAATGGGCCCCTCATTGATAATGAAATCTGTATCCAGCTGGTCATGTTGTTTGAAATCATCATTTATTTTATCATATATCCAAAAATCATTCCAATCAGAATCTTGGGCCATACCTACTAAAAATGCATACAATCATGTATCATGAAAAACGCTTAAATCCAATAACAAATGCATTATTATGTAATGATACTGTATAAGATCATTTATCTACATAGGAATGATATTTTAGGTGGTTTACATGTTGAAAATATAATTTAAAATTAATATTTAAATCATATAATTTTATTATGTTGATTTTGACCTATTTTACGTGGGTTCTATACACATCTGATTTATCGCTTGTTTGGTAATGTAAAAGTTGTGGGAAATGTGGAATGGGGCGGGAAGCGAGAAATGAAATATTTTGGGAATTGTGTGATTAATATGAAATAATAAGGGTAAAGATGGAATAAATATGGTAGTTGAAGTGTAGCAGGAAAGAGAAATGATTAAAATATAGGGGTAAATGAGTAAAAATACGGTTATAGATTGATTAATTAATGAGCTTGGGAATTTGTGCTCTCATGCTTTTCCATGCCATATTTCCCACATAGATTACCAAACAACACCTTAGATGAAAGTTGGTGTGCTGCTTAAGTAATTCTAAACAGAGTGGGTGGGCCGGATATTGATTTAAACACCAAGTAGCGTGATTCTAATAGGCAACATCCTAACCCTAGTACAACCTTGTATATATAATAACTTTAGTACATCAAGATGTATCAATTCACTTCAGAATGATGGTCCAGTTTGGGCCTCATATTGATGATTTTGTCAAATCCAATCCACCCATCAAATTTAACACTATGTTATACTCAAATACCAAAAATCATCCCAATCCATGGATCACATCATTCCCAAAAAATAAGAATCACTTAAAGAGTGATTTTAAACCCATGAAAAATGATTTGTTTATTATAAAGATCCATAAGGTCCTATTCATCTAAACCATCTAAAATATTTATCCTACTTAGAATAATGATTCTATGTGATTTTATAACATTCTAAAACTTCAGTGTATATATCCAAGCAATTTTCTATATTTATATGCATATTATATATTTTTAGAAGATGTGGCCCACATGTATCTCTAATCGATGTAATTTTCAGTATCTAAGTAAAATAAATAATGTCAATACAACGAATGGATTCGATTTGACCGTTCATCAAGATAGGGCCTAACTAGACCTTCTACCAAAGTGAACTGGTACAACTGGATATGTTGAAGTTATTCTCTCTCTCACACACGCAGGGTTGTGATCTTATACACTTGATTGTTACCTAGCTAAGTAACAACTTTGTGCACTTCATATATATTTTTCCATTTTTATGTGGAGTCACATATATTTAATTCATCTACCAAAAATTTTATCAATTTTGGATTCTTATATATATATATATATTTTTACAACAATCCAAAAATTGAAAATTTACCATTTTTCATGTGCAGAAGAAAGTAAAATGGGGTGAAATTTTACAAAAAAATTTTAAAAAAGAAAAAAATTTTAAAAGTAAATTTTCGTATATACTAATTCACTTGGGTTGTTTGGCACGCATTACTTAGCCAAGGAACAAATGGGTGAACATGATTATGAAATATGAGAAGATGTCAAGGTGCAATCATTGCAAATGGGTCTCAAAATCAAAATCTAACCTATCTATTATATTTAAATCATTTATTTCAAGAACACACAAAGTTTCATCTAAATAGGATGTGTATAGGGCCCACAGGCCCCATATGAAAACAGTATAGAACCAACTAAAAAAATAGTTTGAATTGAATACCAATTTTAAAGTTTCATTTTCAACATCTCAATCATCCAAAACATCATTCTTATATGAATAAATGACTACTATATTCTAGTACATTAGTGAATGGATCTAATATTTTCACAATTTACACATAAATTTATACATTTTAAAGCAAATGTGGTCATCCAAGAAATTGATTGAGATGATTTTTGGTACCATGGAAAAACAAATTATACTAAATAATATGCCCTTTGGGATTTTAATTTTTTGATCACTGTGGAACCATTTTCAGCTGGCAACACCCTAACTAGGGTGCTGCTACACCCTAGCAATATCTCATATATCTACATCGCAAAGGATATATTGAAATATGGAACCATGATTTTGGTTATAAAGAAATTATGATACATTAGGAAAAACCTTATTTGGACATCAAAAATATATATATATATATATCAAATTAGAATAGCATGAATGCAGATTTTCCTTGCATATGATACACAAAATTTGAATAATCTGATGCAAAACAATTCAATTGATTCACCATAAAGGAATTTGCATGCATGGTAGTTAATTGATTAATGCATATACATATATTCCCAATATACCATACAATTCTACGTTGCAAACGTAGCACATTAATTTTAATGGATTTGTAGTGTTAATGTTCTCTTGAGATACATTCACATCCAAAGATAGTATAACTGATCACATCAAAAGAAAAAAGAAAGAAAGAAAGAAAAGATTGTATAACTGATGTGTCATGTGTCAAATAGATATATCACAGGAATTTGCCGGACACAGTGGACACTGCAAACAGTAGTCATGAGATGAAATCAAGAAACTTAATGGGTGCTTTTTGTACAACAAGTACATTTGTATACTAGGGTTGATTTCGCTATATAAATATTTAATTATCCAAGGCAAAGTAGACTTGGGTATGATCATGAACAATGGATATAATAATTATAGCAGTTTGAACAAGTGAGGTTGTTTGAAGAGAAGGATATTAAAAGATCATAATGAAGGTCAAAATAAACATGTACAGAAGTTATTGGAAAAGCTATGAAGAAACACGGGCAAACTAAAAAAGAGTTTAGCATAAAGAAGAAGAACAAGAAGAATGACAATGACGATGATATTATGATTGTTTACCATGGAAAAATTGTGACCACTAAGTTATTCACAAATATTTGATAAACTATGAAATGGAATTCCCAGTAAATATACTCATAACATGTCCTAACATCTAAGTAAATAGCCAAATAGTGCAAGTTCCTGATAAAATATTCAGAGCTAAAACTGCATGTTTCCTTTTATTAGAAAAGAACAAAATAATATTAAAAGCTTGGGCCTCATAATGAACTCTTGGCAAACACAACTTGTTAAGTCTATCTAGTTCACTAAGAAAAATATACTAAAAGAACTGCAACATTTGTCTATGAAAATAACAACACAGACACTTTGGTGATGCATCGTCAACTAAAAGTTTTATTATGCATATAAATATGGCCAGATCTTAAAAAAATTTAAATGTTAGGTTTCTATCAATGCCAAATAAAACTTGGAAAAGAAGATAGATCATGAAGCGAAAAAATCACTTAAAAGGACTCAATCATAAAATTGTAAGATTCATTCAATTAGGGTCAAATAGTTTTAACCTTAGCATCAGTTTTACATCATTATGTTTTAAGCAAACAAAATGGGATCAAAACAAGTGACCATTAGGAAGAACTCCTACATTCAATTGGGGATGCTCCTGCTAAGGCAGAGTGGAGAGTTTAATGGGATAAACTTTTTCCACAAATGACTATGGGCAGTATACTAAACCAAGATAAGACACCCCTCTTGCAAAGATGTTTGTTGACCAATAGAACCAAGGACTAACCTGATTTGGGTCATACCCTATATGAAGCTACTGACCTCATCAATTTGTTAAATTTCATTCCAGTCAAGGCAATCACACTATCTAGCTTCCTTGAAAGTTAACCTATTGCACTTCACGTAGGCATAAGAATACTTTGAAAATAAACATTTTGTGCTTTGTATAGCTTGTCATTTCAATAATCAACTCCCCAATAAATTTGGGATCTTCTAATATAAGCAATAACGGTGCATGGATGGTCATGGTGACATCAACTGTTTCGAAATGCATACATAATGCACGTGGTAGAAACTGGTTGAAAAAGCATGAAAATCATCATGGCATAACATTTGCTTTTCAAACAAACTTAAATCCTCCTTTTTTATGGGCCCTTTTGCTTTCTCTGTTGTTTCCTTCCACTTGAAATTCAATCTCAATCCTAACTGGTGTATTTTGACATCTCGCCAAATATGATGAAGCTACCTAGTTCTGCTTTCCCTTGAGTTAATTTGTATGATACTATCTTTATTTTTTTTTATCCATTTCTTTTCATTCTAGTTTCTATCATGGTCTTGGTACTCATTCATCTATCCAACATCCTCAGTTTGAATGTATCCCTTTCTCTGAAAGTGCTTTGGCGCCATTTCCAACATTCTACTCCGTCATTGAAGCAAGGTTAGAAATATGAATCAGTCCTCAAGGTAGCATGCAATTAGTTGAATAAATTAAGAATGAGAAATGATCCTGTTAGCCCGGGCTAAGCAAATGCCCCGCTTAGCCCACCTCAAATAACTTATTTACAACAATTTGTTTGTTTTTTCTTTATACACTAGTTTATCTAAGTGTATTTAACATATAAACCAAAATTTACCATTTTTGGATATGTTTATACATTTTTTTAGATTTTTAAAAATAAGGGTATTTTAAATACATATTCACACACAGATGTTTAAAAATCTCAAAAAAATATATAAACATATCTAAAAATGATAAATTTTGATTTATATGTTAAATACACTTAGATAAACAAGTGTATGAAGAAAAAAGCAAAAAAAAATGTTGTAAATAAGTTTTTTGAGGTAGGCTAAGCAGACATTTGCTTAGCCCAAGCTAACAGGATCACTTCTCATTAAGAATATATGATTAACTACTCGTAAAAGATGAGTCATTTCAGGTTTATATTTCAGATAAACCGATACATGAGTGTACACTGCATAACATAACTCCTAGGCAAGCCATATAATCCTGCAAAGAATCTCATTTGAGACAAAGCCCTTGGGATATTGCTTAGAATCATGGACATTTGATTGTACAAAATCCATTTGAACCTCATGTAACTATTTTGGTCAAGAGTAAAGTCCATGGCCATAGCGATAATAAAGGCATAAATTACACATATTTCTAGGAATGTTAGAAATGATCTTGAAGCACCCCAAGAGGGGAGAGTCATGATGAGTTTGGCTCTTCATCAACGTGTAAGCTTCAAAAGGGCTTGTAAACAATAAGGGGACCTTTGGCAATTGGTAAAAAGGAAAAAATCAATGACTTTCTTTACCTTTTTTATGCAATTTGATATTTTAACTATTTAACAACCTTACTTCAATTATTATTTTACATTGCCATATAATTTCCCTACCTATTCTGTTCTTATATTCTTACTTCCAATAATTACCAATACCACACCACATTGCTCTCTCACTTTTAAAAAAATTTCACTTACTTCTGACAATTTCCAATATTTTTCTATACAATTTTCCTATCTATTTTACATTTTCCATACAATTTTCCTATTTATTTTATCCATATTCTCTTTACTTTAATAATCACTTCTATCACATCACATTGCTCTATCACTTTTTTAAAAAAAATTCCTACAAAAAATTCCTGTGTTTTTTTTTTTTAACTCATTACAAAAATACGCCCAAAGAGAAAAATTTGCAGAGTTGGACAGGTGGAATATTGGATGACAAAGAAAAAATAGGATGATGATGCTAATTTAAGGCAACTCTATGAAGAGGGGTGATCGGGTGCAGCCGGGCGCATGGGAGCAGCCACGCGTTCGTCCAAAAAAACACATTTTTAAAACTTTTTTGATGTTTTTTTATAAACACGTAGAGCTAAGTGTATTTAACCTATAAACCAAGTTTTACTATTTTTGGATGTTTTTAAGTATTTTTTATTTTTAAACACAACGACATTTTTTGTAATTTCTGAGTTAGAAAATTACAAAAATGCCAGTGTTTAAAAATAAAAAATATTTAAAAGCGTCCAATCTAAAAATGGTAAAACTTAGTTTAAGATTAAATACATCCAGCTCTACATGTTTAAAAAAAAATCAAAAACAATATTTTTGGGTAGTCTCATGCGCCCGGACGCATGGGATCACCCTTCCTCTATGAATGCCTCAAAGACTGAGGGTGTGTTTGGGGATGTAAGTGTGAAGTGGCAAAGTGGAAAAAATTTTTAGAATTGTGAGAGTGATGTAATAAGATAAAGGTATAGTCAAAATAAATAAATAGTTGCATATAAAAAAAACAAAATATAAGGGTAAAAAGAGAAAAAGTAGGGTAATTAAGGTAAGTAAAATGATTAAAATGCATCGGAAATTGGGCTTTACCTTTCCCCTCACCCTCCTTACTTTCCTAAACATCCCCTAAGTAATAGTCCACTGACAAAATGCTCAAGTTGGAGAGAAGTAAGCCTATTTTCCATGAGCCAATGAGGGATATTTTTAGTGGTGATAATAGCTAGCACAGGCAGCATAAGAAAGTATAAATAAGGAATAAAAGGACTTTTAAATCATGGTGCTTCTTTTAGGTACTGAGGTGGGAGAAAATAAACTTTATGGGAAACAGTTAGCGTAGGAAAAAACTAAATTAGGCATAAGACAGGGTGTAGATGTTTGACTATTAATGCTATGTTTTCAGTAGCAGTGTTGATGCTATTGTTTTTAGATCTCAGTTACAAACTTACAATTACCTAACGACAAAGGAATAATGTTTCTTTGAGGAAGGACATCATCAGAATGTATTTAAAGAGAAGGTGATATACATCAGATCATGGATTCTTGAGATGGACTACAGCAGAGATTCTTGAGATGGACTACAGCAGATGTCTATTATTAACTTTCTGACATATTGCAAGCACGCGGACATGACATCTGTTTAGATATATTAGAGATAGATACATTAGAGACATATAAATAAGAAGGAAATAGAAAAGTAACTTGATTTTGTGGATACAGATTGCTTTCCAACTTGTCGCTAATAATGCAAATGTATCTAAAAATGCTGACAGAGTCTTGGTTAAGTGGCCACAATATTGGACTACATGAGTAGCACATTATATCTGATCTCATCTTTGAAAAGGTTGGTTGTGATCCAACTGTACAAAGGATAATCAGCATGGAATGCTTAGCAACAATGTTCATCTATTGTCATAGTTGGACATTTGCAAAATATTAAGCTACACATGCAATATAGTGTATTCAAACTTGCAACTTATCTTATTGCCTTGGTTAGGGCATGATGATGATGAAGATGATGATGATCAAATGTCTCTGAAAGTGATAAACAGACACCCGAGATGAAGATCATGACGCATGTTTTGTAGAAGGGCATGAAAATGAAAAAGAAGGGGATAAAAGAAGAAGATTCAGTTGCAGAAATTATGATATCCGTGATTTGAAAGTAGATGCCAAGAGTCTTCTTATGGATATCAGAATGTTTCTTAAGACTCATATGTCTAACCTTAGATGACTGGATGATAGCAAAGGCAATACCTAGTTTGCCAAGTTTTTAGCATGATTGGTATCAGCACCTTACATGGTGTTCCACAATGTTCACCATCCCAAGACTCTCAGCCTGAGTTCTAATCTTACCCATCTCTCTCACTTTATAGCTTTGTACTCACGCTCCCCTAAATTCCACCATGTTTTTTGCTTGCAATTCCATCCTTCCATCCTCTTATTGTTCATTCATCTCTGCATCCCAATTTCACTAGTCATCATCATCATAAGCCATTTGCCACCTAGGTGAGGTTGGCTGCAAGGATTCTGTTCTGCCATTCTTCGTGATTAAAGACTAAATTTTCAGTAATTCGTAATATTTTCAAATCTAGTTTAATTACTTTCATCTATGTTTTTTGGGTCTTTCCCTCATTTTCCTATTACCTTCTATTTAGATAGACTCTGCTCTCCTAACCGGTGTCATTTTAGGCCTCCGTTTAACATGACCAAACCATCTTAATCTATTTCCCTCATTTTATCACCTATTGGTTTCACTTTTAGATTTTCTTAAATTATTTCATTCATAATTTTATCTTTTCTTGTTTTACCACTCATCCACCTTAATATTTTCATTTCCGCTACATTCATTTTATCTGTATGTTGTTCTTTAACTGCCCAACATTCTGCACCATAAAGCATAGGGGGTCTAATCACAGTCTCATAAAATTTTCCTTTTAATTTAATTGAGACTGACGATCACATAAAATTCCTGATGCCCTTCGTCATTTCTTCTATCCTGCTTGAATTCTATATATTATATCATTTTCAGTTTCCCCATTCTCTTGAACTATTGATCTTAAGTACAGAAAGTGATAGTTTTTATTACTACTTGATCTAAAATCTTAATTGGTTCCTCATCAAAGTTCTCACTATTATTAAAATTGCATTTCATATATTCAGTTTTTGTACAACTAATTCTAAAACTATTCGATTTTAAGGCATCTACCCATCTATTCAATTTCAAATTTAGTCATTCTCTAGTTTCATCTATTAGAACAATATCATATGCAAATAGCATGTACCAAAGTATTTCTTCTTATAGATGTCTAGTAATTTCATCTATTACTAAAGTAAAAAGATAAGGACTCAAGGCTGAGCCTTGATGTAAACCTATTTTAATTGGAAAAATATTAGTATCCCAACTAATGGTCCTCACATTTGTTACAGCCCCCTCATACATATCTTTAATAACATCAATGTATCTATTATTAATTCTTTTTTTTCCATCACTTGCCATATTAATTTTCTTGGTACTTGATCACGTGCTTTTTTTAAATCAGTAAAGATCATGTATAGTTCTTTTTCTTCTCCCTATACTTCTAAAATAGTTGTTTAAATAAGAAAATGACCTTAGTGGTTGATCTTTATGGCATAAAACTAAAATGATTTTCAGATACATTAATTTCCTATCTTACTCTATATTCGATTACTCTTTCCCATAACTTCATAATGTGATTCATTAATTTTATTCTTCGATGATTTGCACAATTTTGAATATTTTTCTTATTTTTATATATTGGGACTATAATGTTTTTTCTCTATTCACTTGACATTAATTTTGTTTTTATAATCTTATTAAAGAAATTAGTTAACCATGTTGCACCTACATCTCCCATCCACTTCTATGCCTCAATTGGTATGAATTTTCTAAGCCCAAGGATTTTCCTATTTTCATTTTTTTAGAGCTTCCTTTACTTTGGATATTTGAATTTTTGGAAAATAACTAATATTCCTATTTTCTTCTCTATTAAAACTAACATTTAATGTTAAATGTTCTGGTGGGGTATCATTTAATAGACTATCAAAATAAGTTTTCCATCTTTCTTCAATTTTATCGTCTTGAACTAAAACTCTTTGGT
The DNA here is from genome assembly GCA_030490835.1 of Annona cherimola. Lineage (NCBI taxonomy): Eukaryota > Viridiplantae > Streptophyta > Magnoliopsida > Magnoliales > Annonaceae > Annona > Annona cherimola. Next base: position 40,618,832 of record CM059977.1, on the reverse strand, counting down.
CTTCACTTTTCATATATATAACATGTGCTAAATCTTTGCCTTTATTTTCTCTTAATTTAGCTAACTTAAATATATCATTTTCACCTTATCTAGTTCCTCGTTTGTCATATAAGTTGTCATAAGCTTTGTGTTTAACGTCGCTAATAATCTTTTTAGTGACTTTTTTTGATCGCTTGTATTGTTGTAAATTTGTATCATTTTTATTACATTGCCATTTTTTAAACTTTTTTATTTATCATTTATAGCTTTTTGAACATCCTCAATCCACCACCAAGTTTCTCTATGTAAGGATTTACGATTTTTATATATCCCTATAATACTTTGTCCAACTTCTTTTATGTTAGTTGACATTTTATCCCAAATTGATTCCACTCCCTCTTCTTGGAGGTCTCATTTTCTTTATTCTATCATTCTTTTACTAAAAAATTCCATGTTGTTTCCTTTTAAATTTCACTATTTAATTTTTGGAATTATATTGCTTTTAATTTTTGTTGACTCTTTTTGTGTATGTATATCCATTATTAGTAATCTATGTTGCATAGTTAAACTCTCACCTGGGATAACCTTACAATTTATATAAAGAGATTTATCCAATTTTCTTATAAGGAAAAAGTCTATTTAGCTAAAATTGGTCCCACTTTGAAGATTTGCAAGTGTTCATCTTATTTTTGAAAGAAGGTATTTGCGATAACCAAATCATGACATTCCTCGTTTCATTTCTTATTCTAAAGCCGAAACCTCCATGAATTATCTTATATCTTACATTCTCCTTTCCTACATGTCTATTTAAATCTCTACCTATCGCAACCTTTTCTTAGTTAAGTATCCTTTGCATTATGCTATCTAAGTTATCCCAAAATTATTTTTTGATTCTATCACCTAATCCTACCTGTGGTGCATCAGCACTAATCACATTTATGATCTCTACAACTAATAAAAGTTTTATTTGAATAATTCTATCATTTACTCTATTGATATCTACAATTTTATTTATGAATTTATTTTCTACTATTATCCCAACACCATTTCTGTAACCATCATTTGAATCCGTTTACCTCTTTAGCCTTCTCTCCTTTCCACCTAGTCTCTTGAAAGCATGCTACATTAATTCTTCTCCTTCTCATTGCATCTACTACTTTCATACTTTTTCTTGAGAGAGTTCAACATTCCATGAGGCAAAATGGACCTTATGTTTTGGTATCACCTTTCCTAAACCACGTTCATAAAGGCACAAGAACCTTTGTCTACTTCTCACAACAACCGGACATTGTTATGGTGCATCGCTTATGGGAAAATGTCATAGCAGCCCTTGCTCATTTCTCACTGCATCCGGGCTTCGATGTAGCGCATCGCTTCTGGGAAAACGCCCTAAAATTTTCAGAATCCATAAGAGCTGCGGCGGTGATTTTTATAGCACCGGCTGCCAACCTGACATGCCAACCCTCATTTTTTATCCAGGATTGGGACCGGTAGTAAGATAATATATGTATGTATGTATGTATGTATGTATGTATGTATGTATGTATGTATATCTAGCATGCATAATCTTGAATATGAATGCGATAAATTGTAATGTGCAAAAAATCTGAAAACTTGTTGAGTAACCCTATCACTTGAACAATCACAAGTCTGTGTGTTCTTGCAAAGATTCATCACTTCAATTAGAGAAAAATAAGAGAATAAAAAGGTATAGACTGTAAGAAAGATAAGAACATTAACTGGTAATCATTGTTGCCTCCTATTGTAACTGCGCTCCGGTTGAAAAGGGACCAACATGTAGAACCAGCAGCACCAGTCTCATCCCCAACCCATCGGGTGTCAGGACCAGCATCAGAAAAAATGGTGGCTTCGGGCTGGAGCTGATGAATAAGTTCAAACCAACAATCAAAATAGTACTTCATATCTTTCTCGCCTTTCCCCTTAGCACCATCCAACCAGACCTCCTTAATCTTCCCATACCTGCATGAAACGCAGCGGAATTGTGCAGTCTGGATCTCAATAGTTAAGATCTTTGCTTGGAAAGAGAATGAATCTAGAAATGCACATTTGAAATATAGATATATCATATACTCTGAACAAAAATAGAATCCAAAATAAAATTAGAGAAATGACAAGTATCTAAATCGCAGAGGAAATATGACTACAAATAAACATTTCCTATGACCAATAGCTATTAAGATATATTTTGCTTTTGTTTGAAAATAAAGGAAGAATACTGAGAAAAAGGCTGAGAGAATGAATGGATTTTAAACGAATGAAGATGATTGACTATTAGATTTCTCCCAATATCAAATTTCTCTAGACCCTGACGTTCATCCGTTCTAAAGTGCATCCACCACATCATTCATAGACATCAAAAGTAGCAATGTGGAAGCATGCCAGCAAAACATTTGGGACTTGAAAGTGCAAAGAAGAATAAACAGTAGGATATAGAAAGGTTCTGGTTCTCACAAATTTTCTCTTTGGAGCCGATCGCAAATAAGAATGCCTATACTACAGTAAGTTTGGAAAAGAAATTAATTAATACAAAGAATCTGATGCATAGAAGGAAGAAGAGACAGCAAAATAACCACACATAATCAGTTATTATGAATATGGGGCATAAGTTGTTTTTTTTTTTTCCTTTGGTTAGAAATGGCTGAAAAATCATTGGCATCATCATTGTTACAGATACCATTATCATTGAATCATCATTGTTTTTTGTCACCCATATGGGGACAAATGCATGGATTCTGTTGAACCATTTATGTTTGTCATGTAATATTTTCTTCCTAAGCTCCAATCTTTTCATATATTTCCTAACTACTTGTTGCTCTCTTTGAGTTGTGTGTGTGGGTATCTGAGTAAATTCATGCCTCCCAACTGATACATTCTGGTCTCCAGCATAAACTTATGTCTATCCATGAAAATCTGCAGAAGAAGAAATGTTACTTGAGCCTTGAGCAGAAACTTGTCTTCCCCTATTCCATTAAGACTATCAATTTATTGGTGCTAACACCATAAGTGAAGTGTCTATTGTAAACAAGAGATGAAATTGAGGCTAATAATTGACTGGAAGTATACTGATCGGAGAGGTGATGGGAGGCAAAACATATTGCAAGTTGTGTGAATACAGCCAAGTAATGATATTTCCTGGGTTTTGAGCACATGAATTAGCTAATATGGTTGTCAAAGCTAATGGTAACAAGAATGTACAGGCAAAAAATGCCACCCAAAATGAAAGAGACTTTGTTTATGATTTAGTATATTAACAAAATGATTTCAGTATCTGTTCCATTATATCTAAACCTAGTTGTTCGTGATTATTCTTGATAGGCTTCAGAAAATTAATCTAGTAGTGGTGGTTTGAAAAAGCAATCACTTGAGATGATCAAATCCAGAAGCGCAGATTGTTTTCAAAAGTAGGTTTTTCCATGAATCCACTGGATTGGGTAGGTCTAATGAATATGATATTTTGGAAGCAGATGGATACCTGTAAGACGCAGTCAATTAAGTTTTAAACAAGGATAGAGAATCTAGATTAAATGACTACCTTCTAATGTGGGTGGCCATATGAAACACGATAACACTGAAAACTTTGAAGAAGTTAAAGAAATACTCTGGTAACACCACAGAAGCTCTAAAAAAACTAATCCATTGATGTCAGTTATAAGATATCATTCATAACATGAAGAAATTGCCATTTCCATCACTAGATGGAAGTCGTTTCTCTTATGAAGGGAATCAGTCAGATACCTTGACAGTTTATGGCAAATATTAAGGTTACCAGAGGGTCATGCACATCTTTTTTTGGATAATAAGATATCAAATTTGATCCAGCATAAGGACAGCTGTTTGTCATCCTATCACTAAAATTTGATCATGTATATATCACATTCTAAGACAAATGAAAGCAGTTTAAGAAAACTCTCTCTCTCTGGTTCCCTTCTTCTTACAAGACTTATTCGAGTTGTATAATTGGCAAAGCAGCAAAAACATTGTTTTCAATATATATTATTTTCAACAGAGTAGCAAATTCATGATATCATCAGTGATAAATATAACTGTAATCATCATTGACAGTATTTGCATCTTCCATAGATGATGCATGATATTATTTATCCTCATTATTTTTTATGTTAATGTGGATTATTTGTCCGACACATCACTACTTGGATTGGACGACGATGGGATGACGATGTGGGATGAAAAAAGAGTTTTGTATATTCGGCAAGAGAAAAGTTGTATGGAAATTGGGAAAATAATGTTATTTTTTGGGAATGAGAAATTCCATCCCATCTCTATCCCATCAAAGTTGTGAAATGGTGAACCAACACTACAAGTAAAATTAACCGTCATTCTCAAGGAGAAGTAATGTAGTGAAAATTTCAGTATCCGCAACCCAATTTATCTTGATCAGAGAAACAAAAGCCTCCCAACTCTAGCAAGACATAATTCCAAATTCGTCGGAATGCACTTGTGAAGACGACGGACACCACCCTCAAATTTCAACCTCACATAGGAGAATGCCCACGCAATTCTTTAGCCCCAATCCTCAAACACACAAGATAAGAGAATGGGACATAATCAAAAGATAATCCAGTCTCAGAGTAACAAACTACTCACCTTGTAAGCAATTCTGTCAACTGCCCCAGGTAAAACTCGTTGTACTCCAAGGTCATGCCATACGACGTCTCATGACGGTCCCATGGCGAGAGGTAGATTCCGACCCCAATCCCGACCTCCCTCGCTGCAGCCGTGAAATCTCCCACGACATCGCCCATCCCGCCTCTCCATGGGCTGGCGGCCACAGAGTAGTTAGTGTAGGTGGAGGGCCAGAGGCAGAAGCCATCATGGTGCTTGGCAGTGAGAATGATCTTGGAGAAACCAGCATCCTTGGCGACTCGGGCCCACTGGGAAGCATTGAAATTGGGTCCAGGATCGAAAAGGGAGGGGTCGGCGTGGCCGGTGCCCCATTCAGAGTCAGTGAAGGTGTTCATCCCGAAGTGGAGGAACATCGCCATTTCACCCAGCTGCCATGAGAGCTGGTTGGCAGAAGGGAGGGGTAGGAGGGGAAGAGGAGGTGGTGTGGTTGGGAAATGGTAATGGTAATGGTAGGAATGAGGAGGAGATTGTGCTGCGTTGGTGGAATGAGGGAAGAAGAAGGTGGAGAATGGGAGCAGCAGAAGCGAGAGGAGGAAATTGGGGTTGTTGGCATTGCAGCTGTTGTTATTGTGGGCAGTCATGGATGCTGCCGCTGCCGCTGCTTGCTTGGCTTGAGAAGTGAATCGATTTTCTTCAGCCACTCCGGTTTCAGAGGGCGGGAGAGAAGGGGTGGGTCGTTGGGGGCCGTTGGGGCGTCGCATTTCATCGACTGTTTTATTTTTTCATTAACGTTGAAGGGAGGAATGGGATCGACACGTAGAAGGGAATAATTGTGGGAATTCGATCCAGAGCGCCGCGGGTGCGCATAGCTTTAGTGCATCCGCATGCATTACCGTTTGTTTTAAGCATGTTCGGGTTAAGAACTTTCGCCTGGATGACCGGGTATCAGATATCTCAGCATGTTTCATATAAAATTTTTTAGTTTTCATAAATATTTTATTTTTAATTAATTTCGTAGATAATCATTTCTTTACAACTACAAATGCAATTAACTTATTTATTTTAACTTTATTTAATACTCTATTTTTAATTATTTCTTTATATTTTCCTAAACATTTATCTTAGTTTTAGTCATTTTTATTAAACTATATATATACATCTATTTTTAAAAAAAAAATTATTCTTTTTATTTCTCATCATTTCTTATATGATATTACATGATTTTCTTTAATTTCAAAATTTTTATTTCAAAAATTTTAATCCAAAAGTTTTATTACTTTCCAAAATCTTTTTATTCAAAAATTTTATACATTGGCCCGAGCATGAACTTTACATGTGTAGTTTTTATATTTTTAGATTTACTTTAATAAAAATAATCCTATTAATATACTAAAAATATAAAAACTATGTATGTATGAATTTCATGTTTAGCCATATGTAAATTCCAAAAAATTAAAAGATAATAAATTCGGATGCACTGGAGGTAGGTGCATGTGAGTGTACTAAAGTATACCAAATCTCTTAATTTGGGTCCACCGCGATGGGTGAAATCAGAATCTCATCCAATCCATTTCATTTTGCAACCAATTATTCTGCCGATAAAGCAAACTTCATTTAAAAAAAAAAATTAATTTTTTTATCGGTATATATACACTATGACATCTCGGATTATAATTGAGCACATTCAACCTTCACATATTGGACAGATTTTTCTATAAATACCTTCAAGGGAGAATTTGTGTAAAGGACTCTGGTTTCAAAACCCGTTCTCGTTTGGGCCATGCTGGCATACCACAAGGCCTATGGCGTGGTGGCCTTTTTAGAATTTATACATGGGTCTAGCCAGAACTTTATATATATGTAATTTTTATATATTTGATTTATTTTAATAAACATAGTCTTATTAAATTAATCAATAAATATAAAAAATGCATATATGTGAATTTCATGATTAGCCATATACAATTTTTTAAAAATAAAATAATAAGTATCGGGATAACACACCCATAGTCGCAGAAGCTAAGTGCGCTTGAGTACACTAAATGGTATGTTCGGTTGGGGAAAAAATGACAACAAAACTTTCAATCAAAATTTTTTTATTCTCTACTATTATCCAATTTTTTAATTATTTTTTCACATTTTCTTATATAAACTACTATATTTTTCAATCATGTCCCCGCAACTACTCTCACCAACCAATTTATTTTTACTTTATTTTCTTTACATTTTATCATTATCCTTATTATATCACATAATTTACTATTAAGTTGACAGCTTTTATCTTGAAAACTTTATCAAACACAACCTTAGGTTATGATTATGATTAGAAATTGAGAGCCAATTTCGTGAAAGTCAATCAAATCTCTTGATTCCGGCCTACCATGATGGATGAAATCAAAATCTCATCCTATCTATTTCATTTGCAACCATTTATTTACAATGCGAACTTCATTAAAAAAAAAAAATTTCTTGGAATTTATATGAGTCTAAACATGAACTTTGCATGTTCGTAGTTTTTAATTTAAGGCATGATTTTATTAACTCAGGCTCTAAAAAATGTATTTATTAATTTTTTTTACTTTTTCATAAACTTATTAATCTCATTATATTGAATATATAAATCAAGTATTACTATATATATATGTTTTATTCAGATTTTTAAACATAGGGTACTTTAATCATTTTTTACCATTAAGAATGACTAACATAACCCTGTATTTAAAAATCTAAAAATATATATACTTCTTCAAAAATAGAAAACCTAGTTTATATATTAAATACGCATAGCTTAACAATTTTTTCAAAAAAATTAAAAAAAGTTTTAGTTTTTTTAGTTGTCTAAATAAGCCATTATTTAGCCTGGGCTAATAAGATCATATATCTCGCATTTTTATTTATTTTAATAAGAATAATTTTATTAAATTAATCAAAAAATTATAAAAACTACACATTTGAATTTCATCCTTAGTCATAAATAACTTCTAAAATTAAAAAAACAATACAGAAATAATGCGCTTAGATGCACTGAAGCTTAGCATCCATGATTACACTAATTTAGGGTACGATTACGATTAGAAATTGAGCCTTTTTGGTGGAAGTCAATGAAACCTCTCGATTTTGTCTCATGATACCCATTTCATTTACAATCATTTATTCAATCAATGATGCAACCTTCATTAAATAAAAGATAATGTATTGCCATATATCAGCCTAGTAAACTATTTTATTATTATACGAATTTTAGATGAAAACCATATCTTGTGAAATATTTTTCCTATACAGACAAATGATTTTATAAAATAATTTAGCTTTTCAATTCTTATGTTAACTAACTGAATTATTTTAGGATTTTTGCACATGCAATTGTTGGATTTTGAACACTTACAAAATAAAGGAACATACCTATCACACTAGCACAAGGTCAATCTGAATCTCAGAGAGATGAGCTGGTGAGTCATCTAAGTAACTCCTCCATTTCAAATTTGTTCTGTCCTATTCCTATTGAGTCTATAGATCTTGATATTCCTATAGTTCTCAAAGAAAGGTGTTCATTTGTGTATCAATCAACCCATTGCAAAATACCTGGCCTGCAAAATATCCAACTCCAATCTCACATACCATCTTCAATTGGATGGCATTTGCCTGTTACAGATCATTCTTCTATGGGAATTATCCATGCAAGGAAATCAACCTTTTAAGTTGGGATAGTGATTCCTTTCTTTACGGTATCCAATCGATAAGCTACGCTTCATTCAATTGGATTATAGACCACGTTTCATGTGACACGGGCATTGACAATTCAGATTTCACATTTGACCCGCATTTGCAAAGTGCTGCAGCCAATCAGCACCAGAGATGAAACTTCCTGTACTTCAATTTTACTAGTGAAACAAAATGCCAACAACATAACAGCCTACAGGAACACAGTATAGAAGATGCCTTTCCCATATTTACTTTTCAAAAGAAGAAGCCATTGGAAATGAAGCAACATCAGTGAATTTATTTGTCCTCCCTGTCGAACGGTCCTGTCAGCATGCAAATGTTGGTGGAAATTCAGTTGTGAGCAAAGCAAAGAAACAAGATCAAGAACCAACAAAATTACCTTGAATGACGCAACATAAAATTCATTTCTCAGCATATCTTGCACCATTCCTCAACCGGACTGGTGTATTAGGTTGAATCCAATGCAGAATTTTTGGGTTGAGAGTCAGAATCTGAGAGGGCACATATCAGAAACATTGACTAGCATGAGAATCTAGCCAAGGGCACATAAAAAGAATTGTGAGCATATTGGATGGAAGATTTTTTTTTTTTTTTTTGGTCATGTGCTTGAGATATCCTTAGAACTACAGTATAAGGGATTTACCGGATCTTAGGCATAGGAAGTGCTGTTCATGCATGTGTTGAATCACACTGGATTGTAGACCCTCTTGCCACGTTTTTGGAAAACTTTAGATGCCCAACCAATCTTGGGTGAGAATTCTGACTAGAAACAGATTCAAAATAGCAAACACGCTGTAGAGGAACAGCAGAAGCCATGAAGCACCACATGCCATTCCAAATCCAACAGAGACTTTTATCCAAGCAGGAGGGAGGGTGGAGAAGAGGACGCATTCGGCATCATTATTCATAAATGCTTTTGCCAGAAAAAGATCTTAACAAAATCATGAATGGCCAATTCCGGGATTCTGACTTTTGAAAAGGAACATTAAGTTGCCACACCAAAGGACACACAACTGCTACTGGTGCATCTTTTCCTCTCTGCTGTTCTATTTCAACAATGGATATGCAACCAACATTTTTTATTTTTTTATCAAGTGCATTAAAAAAATCAAATTTTTTGGGCACCCAAAATTCCAACTTGTGCTTTTTATCATTCTTTAATAGATAACAGATAAAGCCCCTAAACCGCTCTACAGAAAAAGGGATGATATAGAGATAATGTGCTGAAACCAAAAATTACGAAAGGCAACAATGTTTTTCAATCCCTGAGTCTGTCCCCTTCATCTAAAACAATCAAGTAAACAGAAGGTAAGGGTTTTTGGACATTGATGGAAGCAGCAGGGCATGTGGGTCTTTAAGGATACTATACACGTTACCAACAAGGTGGGATAATAATACCACCACAGAGGACTAAAATAAATACATACATACGTACATACAACATACATACATGTGCATTAGCTGGCTTTCATTAATTGCTGATTAATCTGTCTGTTTTAAGTTTTAACTAAATTGTATGAGTTTCCTAGCTGCAAATGCCCTCGCAGCATCCGAGAGCTTGCACTCCTCCACAACAACCCGAGACAAACTAGAGGAGGAATTCAAAATAAAGAACTCCACAGCAGCCATCCCAATTCCACGGCACTGCATGATTTCAATGCTCCGGAGAAGCTGGCAGCATTGGTTGACAGAGAATAGAGCAGCATCGGTGAGGCACCAACATCCTCTCAGCTTGATATCTACTAAATTGTTGCAGGAATGGAGCATTGAGCAGAGCTCCTTGTCGAAGAGGAGGTCGTTGTAAGAGAGGTCCAGCCGCCGGAGCTGCCGCAGGCTCTGGCCCAAGGAAGTAAGCAGCCCCGGATGCCTCTCGACTGCGTCGCAGTTGATGAGGGCGAGCTCTTCGAGCGTGGAGCCCAATGCAGAGGCGAGCTGCTTGAGTCCGTCGCCGGTGACCAGGCAGCAGCTCTGCAGGCCGAGGCTTGAAAGGCCTGGGAGCTTGGCTGCCATGGCCGAGAGGTGGTGGTCATCGAGGTCGAGCGGCAGTCGGAGGTCAAGCCGGCGGAGGTCAGCCCTGCAGTGGGCGAAGAAGAGGTGGAGGGCGGTGCTGCTGCCACCGTCGTAGATACGGAGGGACGTGAGGGAGGTGCAGTGGTGGGCGATAGTGAGGAGGAGGTCATCAGCGATGGTGCGGCAGGTGCGGAGGCAAAGCTCTCGCACCCGTTGGAGGCAGCGGACGAAGGAGGAGAAGGGAGGACCATCGCCAGTGCCCTGGCAGATGCGGAGCTCGAGCTTGGAGAGGTTGGTGCAGCTGCGCCACAGCCATCCCAGGCCCCGATTCCCAGGCCCAATTCCAGCCAAGTAAAGGCTCTCAAGAAGCAATTCTCGAGATGGGGCGCCGCCGTCTTCGTCGTCGGTGCCGCCGCCGACGTCGACCCCGTCGACGTCGCCACAGCTACTGCTGCTGGTGGTTGTGTCGTGGACGGAGAGGTCCTTGAGAAGAGGGAAGGAGAAAAGCCAGGAGGGAGAGGAGAAAAGGGCTTGGAGGGAAGAGTGGATGCTGAGGGAGGTAAGGAAGGGGCAGGAGGCAGAGAGGGAGGTGAGAGCTGAGGAAGAGATGGGTCCGAGAAAGAATCGGAGATGGCGGAGGTTGTGGCAGTGGGAGGCGATAGAGAGGAGGAGGGAGTCAGGTGGGAGAGTGGGATGGGAAGAGGAGGCATTTTGATCTTGGAGAAGTGTGAGAGAGAGAAGAGAAGGGTAGTGAGAGAGAATTGTGGAGAGATTGATGGAAGAAGAAGATGGTGATGGTGGTGGTGGAATCCGTAAAGAAAGGTTGGTCTTGGAGGAGCGATGAAGATTGAGCCAGCGCTTGCAGACGAGGGAAAAGGAGGCGGAATTGGAACTGGAATTGGAAGGAAGGCGAAGAAGGATTTCCAGAAGGAGCTCGTCGCAAAGAAGGAGATTGAGCTGATCCATCTCTCTCTCTCTTCGATCGATCCTTCTCTCTTCTTCTTCTTCTCTCGACTGGGAGCAGCCGGCCAAATGGGTGGGGATCCTGGCATTCATTGCTCGACTATGCGCTTGCCACCAACTATTTCACCAATACCCTGTCATTTTCTTTCTTTTCTCCACTTCCATTCGTAATACTTTCTTCGCGTCTTTCAACACGAGTCCCTTGTATATCATGGGGCTTGACAGAAGCCATTCAAGATTTTTAAATTTACAGTTGGTTTAGTCACCGTAAATTTTTTAAACTAAGGATGTGCTTGTCATATCATGGGGCTTGACAGAAGCCATTCAAGATTTTTAAATTTATAGTTGGTTTAGTCACCGTAAATTTTTTATACTAAGGATGTGCTTGTCAATAATACAAAAATATCGTACTGAAATTTTTTAATCTAAAACTTTTTATTATTCATAATTATCTTATTTTTTAATTATTTATTCATATCTTCTCATACAACTATCTTATTTTTCAATCATTTTTACGCAATTAATTACATAACTAACTTATCTATTTTAACTTTATTCTCTTTATTCCTCTTCATTATCTTTATCATATCATATCATTTTCTTCTAATTCAAAAACTTTTATATTAAAAACTTTTGAATGAAAATTTTTGAGGTGATAAAAAATAATATGATATAATAGGGGTAATAATACTCAATAAAAATAAGAGTAATAATGATGAATAAAGAAAATAAAATTAAAATAGATAAGTTAATTGTATAGTTAATTGTATAAAAATGATTGAAAAGTAGGATAATTGTATAATAAGATGCAGAGAAATGATTAAAGAAATATGTTAGTTATGGAAAGTGAAAAACTTTAGATTAAAAAGTTCTAGTTCAAAAATTTTTTATTGTTGCCAAATATACCCTAAAAATTTTCAATTTAAAACTTTTTACTCTCCACAATTATTGTATTTTTAATTATTTTTCATATTTTATGTAATTATCTTATTTTTAATCATTTATACACAACTACTCATGCAACTAAGTTATCTCTTTTAATTTCATTATCTTTACTCGTTATCATTATTTTTATCATATCACATTATTTTATCAGATTTCTAAAACTTATACACAAAATAACTTTTCATCCAAAATTTTTTATCACTTTCCAAACATTAATTTATATTTCCATTTCCATGGAAGTTTTTCAATTCTCAAAACGATAATTTTTAATAATTTTTTTATTCTCAATAAAAAATTTATTTTCCCTGTACATCAGTACATTCTCATTCCGAATATAAATTTCATTCAAAAAATCTTATGGGGCTTGAATCTATCCCTCTTCGGATTCTTTTTCTCATTTCCCCCAAATAATATCATATATCATACTATCAGAGTCCTTCCCCTGTAGACCCGATTGACAATTAAGTCGTGCTCGGGACTAGGTGAGGGTGGTTGGGAATTCAGAAGACCGGAGCCGATCGGAGTGACAACGGACGTCGTTTGAAGGGCGGCAGAGAGTGAGGGTGACAGGCGAAGCAGAGCAAGGGGGGAATCGGGAGAAATAGTGGAGCATGATAATGAATCCAAGCATCGGGGATTTACTGGGGGCTGAACTCCAAACCATGGCCATATCCGGTGCAGCCGTTAAGAAGATAAAGCCAGGAGATGGCGCATCATTCCTCTGCTCTTTCTGGATGTCCAAGACCTACAACAAGGAGCTATTCAAAGCTATGATGAAGAGGCTGTGGAGGACGAAGAGCACGTGTCACTTTACAGAGATGGGGGAGAACTTGTACCAGGTTCCGTTCTCGGATCAAGATGACAAGGACCGCATTATGAAGGGATGCCCTTGGATCTTCGAGAGGTGTTTGGTGCTGGTGTAGAACCTGAGAGAGGAGATGGAAATAGTCCACATAGTGCTCGTCAAAATGCCAATGTGGGTGCACATTTCTGGGGTCCCTTACATCGTCGACAAAAAATTCCTGGGATGCAGTATTGGAAATTCCTTTGAAGACATGACCGAAATGGTTGCCACAGAAGCTGATCTCAAGCTGAAAGTGACGATCAATTGTAGGGAACCTCTTAGAAGAGGGATGTTCATCCAGGTCGGTTCACAACATCGAAAATGGATTACTTTCCAATATGAGAAACTTCCTATATTTTTCTATCTATGCAGAATCATGGGACATGCTCATTGTGATTGTCCTAGGACAATTAAACATCACAAACAGCTGACAGAAGCAGAAATGCCATATGGGAGTTGGCTGAGGGAGGGGATCAAGCCAATGCAGCTTCGATATGAGCACACTAATGGCAACAGGGCAGCACCAACCAAATATTTGGGTGAGAACTTTTGCATCCAATGGGAGCAATCTGAGGAAAGTTTAGGACACAGGGGAGCATATGAAGGGAGAGGAGATCATTGTAGTGGAAGCCGGTATGAAGGCAGTTCTGATCAGAGTTGGCGAGGGGACGTTGCTGCTATGCCCAGATCAACCCAGATGGCAAACCCCAACTCTCGACAGCCACATGTTGTAATCTCCAACATTCCTTTGGATTCCTCAAGCTATCCTCAACAGCAACCCCAAACAACAACTCCAGAAGGCTACATGAATCGATCGGATGAGCAATTAGAGCAGCAGGGAGGCCAACTAAAGGAAGTCCTACAGAACAGGGGTGTGCAAGTGCAGAATTGGGATATGGGGGAAAGCAAGCTTGGTGATGTACGACCATAGAAGTTTATGCAGATCCAGAATGGGTGGCATAACGATTGCGATGTATCTACTAAGGAGAAGAAATGGGGATCATTGATGGGGATCAAATGCTTTGTGTGGGGGAGGAAGCTAACTTGTTATTCGATGTTCACATGCATCATGAAGATCATAGGGATGGTGATGTAAGGTGCTTATCCGACTATCAAGAGACTACATTGGGTGATAGAACTGGTTTGAGATGTAGGCATGATGGCGGAAGTGTGGAAATCAAACGAACGAATGGTAGATGGAAGAGGAGGGCTAGAATGGGGCAAGACATGGAAAATTATGTTTCTCGTGAATGACGGGTGGGAGGAGGTGAAAAGCGAGGTCGGGTCAGTGAACTGGGTGAACAGATGGAGGTGCAAAAGCGAAGGAAGACACAAGAGAGCAACGACATGGACGAGGTGGTGGCTGCTTGGAGTCCCCAGCCCTGTCTCAACTAATATGGCCCTAATAGCCTGGAATTGTTGTGGGCTTGGGAACCCACGAGCGATTCATAGCCTCCTTGATTTGGTCAGGAAACAAGATCCCTGGTTGGTTTTCCTTTGTGAAACAAAATGCAATTCCAAAGAGATGGAGGGTATTAGAAGAAGACTCAAGTTTGAATACTACTTTGTTGTGGGACTAGAAGCTAGGAGGGGGGGTTTGGCTCTCCTGTGGAACAACGACCAACCAGCTTGCATCAAGAGTTTCTCTATCCACCCATTGATGCAGACTTTCTTGGATGGCGATTCATGGGGTTTTACGACCACCCCGAAACTCACCATCGACACCAAAGCTGGCATATCCTCAATCAGCTAAGCATTGGGAGTAGTGCCCCTTGGCTATTTAAGGAAGATTTCAATAAAATTATGGGTCCAAGTGAATATATTAGCGGGAGGACTCGTCCACAGACCCAAATGGATCTTTTTTGTGAGACTATGGACAAATGCAATCTGCTGGATCTTGGTTTTGCTGGTGCGACCATGACATCGAGAGACAATAGAAGGGAAGGCAAAGAGTGGAAGCGAGATTGGATAGGGAGCTTGCCACACTGTCTTGGTTGAATTTGTATTCTCATGCAAAAATCAATCACTTGTCGGCTCCCACTTCGGACTATTGCCCCATTATGTTGGTGCTAGATTTCAAAGTTGGAAGGAGGAAGCTGTCAAGGGAGTTCATATATGTGAAACCCCGACCGTATACGCATCATTTCGACCGTATACGCGTCATTTCAATATTTATAATTTTGTAATTATTTTATGAATAAATGAAAATTCATGAATTATATTGATAGATATGTGTATTGGAGATTGAAATAATGCAATTAGGAATTTAATCCCGTGAATAGTGCACGTGAATAGTGCACGTGAATAGTAAACGTGCATAGTAATTGTGGATTAAGATATGAGATTAAGAGTTAATCACTTGATTAACCTAATCACAAAAAGTCAAAAGGAGAATTAATCACTACAAGATAAAATAGTATTACTTTTGGATCTGCTACAGTGAACAGCGTGATTTTGGAGAAAATTTTAGATTTATTTTTATATTTTATTAGGATATACGGATTGAATTTTTAAGGATTTATGGATAAAAATCCATATAAGAAAATGATGATCACGCATTTTTAAGTATAACCTCTATAAAAAATTATGGTGGAAAATAAGGTCATAAATAAATATAAAATATGCATGATAAAGTATGTATATCCTTTTCACTTGTATAGGAAAAGGAAAGGAAAGGATAAAGGAGTCGGATTAAAGCAAAGCAAAGGTAAGCAAGCAAACTTTTGAAAATGATTTTTATATAGTGCAACTATGGAATATGTCAAATTTGCTTTATTATAAGCAAATTCATATGGAAGTAAGAAGAAATGTTGAAGTATGTGGGAATTGCTTTATCCTAAGCAAATCCTTATAAATGAAGAGAAAGATGGAAATGGTTGCATTATAATGGAAACGGAAAAGTTTTGATTTCCAAAATAGTATTTTGTTTTATCGAATGAATTTAAAATGATTTATTAAAATGTTTTGAAACGGATTTAAGGAAGGCCAACCAATAACCGATTTAAATGAAGATTTCTTTTAAATGACCAAAGGATCATACAAGCGTATCTTCGTATAGAAGAAACTTAAGTGTTATGTGGACAAAGAATATGATATATATATATATATAAAATGAATTATGCATTAGTATATCCTTTGTTCATGAAAAATCTAGAAACGAGAAGAAAAATATTTCCAAAGTCTTTGGTTTCCAAATATTAAAATGTTTTTCAAAATTATTTTACCGATCAAAAATGATTTATAACCATTTTTTAGCAATATTTCAAATTTATTATTTCTCAAATATTTCAAATGTTTTAAGAATGTGCCATTTAAATGTTTTTAAAATTATTTAAGGTTGGTCATCCTTACAAAATATTTTTATTAACTTGTTAACTTGGGCTATGCCGAGTTATCAAGTTAAAGATAGAAAAGGAAATACAGGCCGAGGTCTGTACTATTTTGAAATGACATGCTAGCATCAAATTTAAAAAGGAAAAATCACAGACTAGGGTCTGTGGAGTTTTATAAAAAGCATGCTAGCATATGAATATGGAGAAAGGAATGTGCACATGAGCTATGTACTAGGTTTATTGTAGAGGATATGCAGACCGGACGCGGTTGCAAGATGGGCCCCCTCTACATAGGCCAAGTCGCTTTAAAAGGAAAAATGCCGGCGGCGCCCTCCCTGAAATGGGAGAAGAACACGGATAACTGCCTGGCTCGCGAGTTATCGATAGAGACGGTTTCTCTCCTAAGGAGGAAAAGGTGATCACTTGGTAAGTGTCACCTACCAGACGGACAGAAACGTTATGCATGATGCATATGCTTGTTTTAAAAAGGTTTTATGAAAAATGTTTTAAGGACATGAGAATGTCCTTGGAGAAAGAAAGTTTTATGAAAAACGTTTTATGTTCTTGAAAATGAGGTTTACATGTTAAGTTTGCAAGAATATGTTTTACGAAAGGTTTTATGAAAAGGTTTCCACTGGTTGATGGTAGATCACTTGATAAGTGTCTACTATTGAACGGGTGAAATGCATTTAAATGAAAAAAAACGCTTGCTTACTGAGTTTCGACTCACGTTTTGCTTTTCAAACCATAGACAGGTACAGCACAGGCCAAGAGGAAAAGGAAAAAGAATGTATGAAGAAAATTTTATGATATGCTGATCCATATATGGTATGACATGAATATATGATAAGGAGTTTTCAAATTATGTATGTATAAAATATTCAGGTTAAAATAACCTGTATTGTACAAAAACAAGTATGAATGTTATCAATGATAATTGAGATTTGATGATAAGTATGTGTCTTTATGTGATGAAAGAAAAAGAAATTTTTTTTTTTGACGAGATCGAATTAAGTACCCGCCGCGTGATCAGGGCAACAATCCTGATTCACACTTACCAATCGACAAGATCTTGGAGTAAGGACAAATGTGACGCATCGGTTCGGGGCGCCACAATATATGAGCTATTTTGGGGTCAAGATAAAGAGGCTACCAAAATTGTTAACCAAGCATGAGAATCCGAGCCTCCGACGGCTATGTATGCAGCTGATCTGCTTTCTTGGAAGCTTAATTGGTGTGGTATTGAGCTATCTAATTAGAATTGAAGGAAGAGAGACAATCTTAGGAAAGCGATTAAGCGGAAGCAAAGGGAGCTGGATTCTATTATGGGTATGAGGCCGAGTGACGAAAGGGATGATTCCATGCAGAAGCTAAAACTCCAAATCAACCTTTTGCTGGAAGATGAGGAGCAACTTTGGAGGATGCATGCAAAGTCACATTGGCTCTAGGAGGGAGATAAAAACACTGGTTTTTTCCATCGTATCGCTTCCAATAGGCGACAAACAAATTTCATCGAGGCGTTGAGAGACCAGAACGGAGTGTGGGTGAGGGACTAAGACCAGTTGATCGACATGGCAGTTAAGCACTTCTCTGAGGTTTATTCCTCATCTGCACCTCGGGAGGTGCCATGGGTGGAGAATGTTATTACAAGAAGAATATCTGATGAACAAAGGCAGTCCCCAACCAAACCCTTGCAGATCGAGGAAGTTGTCAAAGCGATTAAAGGAATGAGTCCTACTAAAGCCCCGGGCCCGGACGGAATGTCGGCCGGATTTTATCAAAAACATTGGAACACCGTGGGTGGAGATATCTTCAATTGGTGTAAGTTGTTCATGGAAGAGAGCAATCCCGCCCAAATGTGCAGGCACATAAAAGGACTCAAATTCAACCACACTAATTTTGATTCCAAAGAGGGCTGGAGTTCAAGCATTATCTCATTTTAGACCCATTAGCCTATGCAATGTGGTCTATAAAATTTTGGCAAATGTCCTAGCTAACAGACTTAAATTGGTACTCCATGATGTCATCGGGGAAGAACAAAGCGCTTTCGTCCCTGGGCGGCTTATCACAGACAACATGTTGATCGCCTATGAAGCAATCCACTCACTTCGAAGGCGCAAGAAGGGACGCAAGCGAGAGATGACTATTAAGCTGGATATGTCAAAGGCCTACAACCTGGTTGAATGGAATTTCCTCAAACAGATGATGGGTGCTATGAATTTCAGCAAGGTGTGGATCAATTGGATCATGAGTTGCATAACCACGGTCAGATACCGAGTAAATGTTAATGGCTTCAGATCCTCGTACTTCCAACCTCATAGGGGATTAAGGTAGGGAGACCCGCTATCTCCATACCTCTTTCTTCTATGTGCTGAGGGTCTTTCTGCTCTGATTTCTTATGCGGCCGCTCGTGGGACAATTCATGGCATTAGACTACAACCGCATGGCACAACGATTACTCAACTGCTGTTTGCGGATGACGCTATCATCTTCATTAGGGCGGATGGGATGGACATCAGGAACTTATTGGGCATTCTAAACCAATATGCGGATTCCTCGGGCCATATGGTAAACGTTGACAAAACCGCGGTTTTTGCAGCACTAATATGGACAGTGTTGCCAAGAGGGAGATGATCCAACTCTTAGGATCTGCTGGAAATGATTTCCACAAATACTTGGGGCTCCCGGCCTGGCTTGGAAAATCCAAAGTTGGAATATTCAAGGGTCTCAAAGAACGTATATGGAACCGAATTCAAGGATGGAAAGGTAAGCTGCTCTCCTGGGGTGGAAAAGAGGTGTTAATCAAGGCGGTTGCTCAGGCTATCCCTTCGTACACTATGAGCATCTTTTTACTACCCAAATCATTCTGTAATGACATCAATGAGATGCTGAGCAAATTTTTGGTGGGGAGAGAAGGATGGTAAAAGGAAATTGAGCTGGGTCACATGGAAGCATATCTGCAAGCCAAAGCGAGCGGGTGGAATTGGACTCAGGGATTTTTACAAATTCAACTATGCCTTTCTAGCAAAACAGGTATGGAGGTTAGTATCGTGCAATACATCCTTATGTCACAAAGTTCTTAAAGCCAGATACTTCCCATCCTCAGACATCTGGACCTATAAGGCGAAGCCATCTGATTCCTTCACCTGGAAGAGTATTTTGAAGGCGCGAGATGTGATTCAGAGGAGCCGCAAATAGAGGATTGGAGATGGGAAATGGGTGAAGTTCTTTGCCGATATTTGGCTGGAGTCTAGGGTGGATAAGGCGGGACCCATTCCGCCATCAATCCAGGAGGATGTGACGGTTAGCCACTTTATCAATGGTGAAACAAAATCATGGAACAAGGATCGGGTGGTGGCCACTATGGGGGAGGCTAGATGGCATGAGGTCAATCTGATTCTCCTTCCCCAAAGGAATGTGGAGGATTGTATATTTTGGAAGCATGAACCAATTGGATTCTACACTGTCAAATCGGCATACAGACTCTTGTGCTCTGATGATGATTACCTGGCCCTCTCTAGGAGCTATAAGGCAATATGGCGGACGAAACTCCCAAGCAAAGTCATAATTTTTTGATGGAGACTTCTCAAAAATGCCCTTCCTACGTTACAAAATCTGATTCATAGGGGCATTGTGGTGGACCCGTGTTGTGTGTTATGCAAAAATGATACTGAAGATGCGAATCACCTGTTCCTGAGTTGTGCAACGACAGATGGGGTATGCAGGAAAGCTGCAAGGATGGTCTCTCAGGGGGTAACAGTCCAGGAGATTTTGAAAAATTTAGTGAAGGAGAATAGATTCGAGGACCTTGCCTTTTTCATCTTGAGCTGTTGGAGGGTATGGTATTTACGGAACAAGCTTAGGGAGGAGGAATCTCAACCGATGTTCACGGATACATTGGCCTGGTGTGCAGAATTTCTTAACCAACATAGGAGAGCTAAAATGCTCGCTCAGTCAGGTGTGTTGGACAGATCCCTTGTGCCCCGATGGCTCCGTTGGGGTTTGTCAAGATAAATGTGGATGCTCGTAGACAAGGAGATTTGGGAGCTTTCGGTTGCGCAACGGTTATCAAAGACTCTCGTGGTTTCTTTATTGCAGCAAAAGGGTGGAGATAGATTGGTGTGATGGATCCGCTACTTATGGAAGCTACCGCCTTTCTGTTGGGACTTAGATGGGCACTCCAGCTTAATGTCAGACTTGCACAGTTTGAAACCGACTCTCTTATACTGTGCAACTATCTGTCCAATATTGAACCCATTACCTCCCCGGTGGGTTTTATTATTGCAGAAATCAAGACTATTCTCAGTGGGAATATTGCATTTTTGGTCCATCATGTATTACGACAAGGAAATACAGTTGCTCATTCCTTAGCCGAATTGGTTTTGGTTTCTCTTGTGGACCACCAGCCTTGGTGGGGCAACTCCCCCAAGCTATCCTTGGGAAAATCTGTACAGACAATTTTTTGGTAATGAATTGCTTGGATTACTCTATCCCTAACTCCTTTCATATTGAAAGGGAGCAGAGATAGAGTGCTTCCTTTCATAAAAAAAAATCATATATCATATAGTATATTTGTCATTGTTTGGATCACAACCGGATTATGTTTTAAGTGGATTACAATATATTATGGGAAAAAGCTCGGTTTAGAAATCATATCTAGGCTTCTCAAGATTTCTTCTCTCCTCATATATTCTTTTGATTTCTTGGTTATCTAACAACTCTACTTTCTAACTTTACCTTTATGCTCTAATTATTTTTTTTGCAATCACTATATTTATTTAAAATTTACCCTTATCATATATTTACATAATTTTCAAATATCTCTTTCCTACTCCTCATACTTTCCCACAATCCCATCATATTCCACATCACCAAATATAGCCTAAGTATTTAACGAGTATATAAGGGCATATAGGATAGGAGGTTGAAGTTTTATTAATTTTAACTTGTTTTGGGCATTCTTTTCATGTTGCATTTAATTATTATTATTTAATTTATACATTTATCTTTTGTTGCAACTTTGCTCACATGAAATGTGTTTTTGCTGTTATGAGTTGTCCACCTCTGGTTATAAAAAAAATAAAGCTAAAATAGATAGTATAGTTGGATGAAAAATTATTTCACTTTTTTTAAAAAAAATTCTCAAAATTTTTTCTCCACTTATGTGCCAAATCCAAAACACACTTATTTATTCATTTTAGCTTGTTTTGGGCATTTTTTTAACCTCTTGCATTTCTTTATTTATTTTAATTTATTCATTTATCTTTTATTTCCTTTAAACTTTGCTCCCATGGAACGAGATGCAACATCTACTTTTGTGTTTTGTTCTTATTTATTGTGAGGTTACGTGATTTTTATATTATTTTTTATTTATAATTAAGAGATACACTTGTAAAATAAATTAGAGAGACAATTTGGAAAGAGTTTTATGATTTCAATTTAGTCATATAAAGAAATTGTGTAAAAACATAAGGAGGCAATTTGCAATTTTTCCGATGAAACAGAATAAATATGTGTGAGAGGGGTTAGCTTTCCATATCTTCTTCTCTGTTATTCTTTTTCCTCTTCCACCATTATTAGACTTCAACCCTACCTTATAAACTTTGTTTAAGATTTTCAAAAATCATTATTTAACATTAATGAGCATTAAGCCTATTTCAAGTTTCAAATAAGGGTCTTGGAAGAAATTTAAGGAAAATTAGATTTCAAGTAACTTATTTTCTCTTTTAAAAAATTGTATATTTAAAGTACATATATGTTGTTTAACCTTTACATATAAATACTGCACATATGGTTGAAGATTTTTATGATTCTTACTCATTCAAGAGTAATGTAGAGATTTGTTAAAATGGATGATTTGAAAGTATTTATTAATCTATTCGAAATGTATTAGATTGATTTTGGTTAATTCCAATAAGATTTTAATGATTTCTAAATAATGTCTATCAAATGTTTGATGAAAAGCCTAAGAAAAGCGAACACATGTATGTTGGTCCCGATAGTTACCTTAATCCAAAATAGGGAGGGGTGAATTATGTAATTTAAAATTTCTTTGCCAATTTAAACTTAACCCCTTTGAGATTGAATTCCATTGAATAAGACCTATAAAGAGCCAAATCCGGAGAACAAGAAAGTAAAAACGAATGCACCAGAAGATAAAATTACAGTGGTTCAGACAACATACTCTACTAAGCACATATCCTTTGCATCTTGGGTTTCACTATCTCTTTAGCAAGTACAACTTAAAGCCTCAACTCTCCTCTAAATTCTAATTCTAAGGGGCATCTACAACAATCACATAAGTAGTCGGTGAGTACCGTTCCGACCGAACACTACTTCTTGCCTTATCGTGGACTTGGTCTTCGACACTTTGTATGAGTCTATCCTCTATGAATTGGAGGTATTCTAAGAGTGCAGGATGCATGGGTGCATAGGGTGTGGTATGTGCATAGCGGGAAGATGCATGAAGTGAGAATAATGCGTGAGATGCAGGTGTAGGCCGTGGTTGTGGCTCCTAGCTTGAGTCTCTCCCTCAAATAATGATTCTTCTCTAATTTCTTCTTCTTGCTTGGGAGCAATGTCTTCCTCTTAATTTTGAGCCCTAAATATTGCTGCTAGTTGTGCTTCCCTAAACTTCTTAATGTCAATCTGCGTCCGGGTCAATAGGGCTTTGTTGCATTTATTCGCTTCATTAGTTCAAAATGCTCCCCATCAAGATCGACATGGTAATACTCAAGAACTTTGGTTATCCACATTCCATTCCATAGGGGATAATGCCTCTAAAATTGCCTTTCTTCAGTTCTAATGCTTGCATTATTAGTTGAGGTAGATTTATTTTTCCTGTTTCCCAACTTGCAGAGTATTTTAGCCTTTTAAGGGTTAAGTTGACTTCTACCTCATCCCTTAGGATAAATTCGATGTGGCACTAGCAAACAAATGACCCTTATTGGGAAGGCAAGTTCATATAATAGAAAAATCTCATGCCCTTCACATACTTGTTACTCTTAGTCAATTCATCATATATAATGACCTAAGTTAAAGTTTAGGTAGGAGCTCCTCTCCACATGGGATGTTCAGAACTGCAAATTGCTCTCCAGTAAATTTTCTTGAAATTCCTCGTGTGACCCAAATTAATTTCTTATCCTTTGACAAAAGTATTCAATTCGTCTACACCCCAAGCATAATAGAATTTCCTGGTTAAATCAAGGTAAATCGTACCCTCCCCCTTCAATAGATTGGTTCAGCCTTGATAATATACCAACTCTTTAGAGGAAACACTTTTCTCTCATAAAAATGCTTATAAAATCTCCTGTGTTGAGCGGGGATCCTAAAATATTCATCTGGTATTTCTATAGCTTTAGCCCTTTAAACTTGGGTTCCCTTCTTCCTACTTATTCCTACCTCTTCTCCTCCTCCACCAAAGTGTTTTCCTCTTCTTGAGGTTGGGTGGATGGAATGAAGATATTACCTTCCTTGAATTGAACTCAACGCTCAATGGAGGGTGAGATGATGTAGTTTCTTCCCATGACATCTTGGAGGGATTTTTTTTGCCTCTTAGGCACATTTCCATTGAAGCTCGTAGTCGATGAGCATGAAAATGGGTAGTTTGGGAAGTGATAGAACTTTCAGATAAAAAATTTTTGAAGTAAGAAAAATAATATAATATGGTATGAGTAATGATATGGAGTAAAGAGAATAAAGTTAAAATAGATATATTAATTGTATAAGTAGTTATGTATAAATAATTAAAAAGTAAAGTAGTTATATAAGAAGATGTGAATAAATAATTAAAAATAAGGTACTTGTGAAGAGTGAAAAGTCTTAAATTGAAAAATTTTGATTTGAAAATTTTTTATGGTAAACAAATACACTCATAGTATCTTGGTGAAATAAATAAATTATTTTTGATAGTTGAATTATGTTGGGTTGTACATGGTGTGGAATGAGGGTTTGGTACAAATGAGTATTAATGTATATTATTTGTAAAAGATATTAAGTTTGTTTGCTTGAATTGTGATTGAATTGATATTATAATGATGTAAACCTTTGAGTTTGGAATAGGCGATTATAACTTGGAATGGATGAATGATATAAATATAGATGAGATAATATTTAAATCCTAATATCACTTTGTTTGGAACTAGTGTTATTAGACTATTAGATGAGCATATGCATAGATTTAGTTTATGTGTTTAGATGGATTTTAGGTTGACTTAGATTTTGGATTTTCATGTCACGTGTTACTTTTTATAGTTTAGCACAAGGCCCTTTGTTGAAAATGATTTAGTAATGTGCTTTGACATGGTTATGTGAAATTATATGATGCAAGGTTTTGATATGAGTGTGTGACATATGATGATGTGATTGGTGCATGCACATTCTTTGCATAGATGACGGTTTGAGCAATAGTTTGATGCTATGGGAACCAAGTCCTAACCTTAAGGTAGAGGCATGTGGACCCTCCTAAACTAGGTGCATGGGCCATTCATGAGTGGACATACACAAGGTAGTTGGATAAGTCATGACATCGATAATGGGCATTAATTGTATACTTGAGGCATTGGTTGTTCATGATCCTTGATAGATATGAGGATAATAGTTACATGTGTATTTATAGCATAATATGACATGACATGATTGTGTAGGGTCTGTAAAAAGCCTAGTATCTGCATTGCATGCAGTGACTTGCCATACACATTAAATTTGGCATTAGCTTGTTGTTATTTTCACTAATCGCATCTACTTATTGAGTTTTATGTAGATTCATATATTCATTTTCAATATTTTTAGCAAGAATAATATTGTTTGTGAAACCCGCAATCCTAGAATAACATATAGATTTTTGTACTGATTTTTATGATAAATAAAATTCATGAAATATGTTATATTTGCAAATGTGTGTACTAGAGGTTAAAATAATGCAATTAAGAATTTAACCCACGTGAATAGTGAACATGAATAGTAACTGAGGATTAATACACGTGATTAAGAGTTAATCACTTGGATTAACCTAATCACAAAAAAATAAAATAGGAATTTAATCACTACAAGAAAAAATAGCATTACTTATTATTATTTTAATACAAATTTGGATTTTAATGAAAAAATAGAAAAAATTCATAATTTGCAATCTGGGCGTCGGAATTCGATGAAATTTTTTATGGATGGTTAAAAATTCATGATGGACATGATGAATGGGTTAAGATGTGATGAAAATCACAAATCAAGGGTCAATATGGAACGTCAAGAAGAGATAAAAAAATAGCCAACTTTTAATTAATTCCACTTTTGACTTTTTAATAAAATAAATAAAAAATTAAATGAAAAGCAGTTGCAATGGCAGGGACGTTCAGGCTAGGGTGGGTGAGCTTGACCAAAATCCATGGCTTAAAATCAACATGCTCATTAACCAATAGTTAGGATTGATTTAGCCTAAATTAATTAATTTTAAAAATTAAATAAATAAATAAATAATAGGGCTGCATAGGGTCGGCTGGAGTAGGCCTAGGGTGGCAGCTCTTATCTCAAAGAAATTTTTAAAATTAAAAATAAATACCAATCTACAATTAAATACCTCAAAGATAGGGGGTAAATTCTAAATTCTTGAAAAATCCAACCCTATAAACAGGGCAGCAGGGGGGACGTCCAAGGCATCAGAAATCTCAGCTCGATTTGAGCCATTCTAAGCCCCCAAACCATCCCACATGTCCAAGAAAAAAAAGGAGAAGGTTAGAGAGAAAAAGTGTGAGAAAAAGTGGGATATCTCTACTTCGGGTAAGTGATTTTCACCCAAAATTTTTTTGGATGTTAAGTAGGGTAAAATCATACTTAGATAATGCCTAAGTATGAAAAAATAAGTATAGATATAATGCTTAATTGGAATATGCCAAAATATAAAAAATTTGGAGCGAAGATAGAGCATTCGGAAAGATAACATATGATATGTGTAAATAATGCTCCAAAAATGATAAATGATGATTTGGGATGTATGATTATGATAAATACAATGTTGGAATGATGATATATTAATTTTATGATTTTTGAAATTAAGAATTATGCTTAAGTGAATTTATGTTGGAGAAAATGATTTATTTAGCCAAGTAAATGATCATAAATTCAAAATGTAAGAAATTTTCCATGATATACTAAGCATAAGCTATGTCATGGTATTTTTTATTTTTGAAAAAATGTCAATTTTTAGAACCCATGAACAGTAACCCACATTACTGTGAACAGTAACCTCGGAGTGAACAGTGATTTACTACAGTAATCTGCTAAAGTAATTTGATACAGTGATTTGAGATTAATATTTAAATCTAAAGATGGAATTTTTAAGGATTTATGGATAAAAATCTATAAGGAAATAATGACCAAGTATTTTTAAGGTTAACCTCTATAAGAAATTATGAAGAAAAATAAGGTCATAAATGAATATAACATATGTATGATAAAGTATGTATATCTTTTTTACTTATATAGGAAAACAAAAGGAAAGGATAAATGATTCAAACTGAAGCAAAACAGAGGTAAGCAAGCAAACTTTTTGAAAATGAATTTATATATTTTATATTGCAACCATGGAATATATCGGAATTGCCTTATTATAAGCAAATCCATATGGAAGTAAGGAGAATGTTAAGTTATGTGGAAATTGCATTATCATAAGCAAATACTTACGAAAATAAGGAAAAATGTGAAAATGGTTGCATTATAATGGAAAAGAAAAATTTTGATTTCCAAATAATATTTGGTTTTATCAAATGAATTTAAAATGATTTATTAAAATATTTTGAAGCGGATTTAAGGAAGGCCGACCAATAATTGATTTGAATGAAGATTTGTTTTTAAAGTAATGACCAAAGGATCATACAAGTTTACCTTCATATAGAAGTAACTCATGTGTCATGTGGGCAAAGAATATGATACCATATAAAGAAAATGAATTATGCATTGGTATATCCTATGTTCATGAAAAACCCAGAAATTGGAAGAAAAGCGTTTGCAAACTCTTTTGTCTTTAGATATTAAAATGTTTTCGAAATTGTTTTACCGCTCAAAATTTATTTAAAAATATTTTAGCAAAATTTTGAAATTACTATTTCTCAAATATTTCCTTCAAATATTTTAAATGATTTATAAATATGTTATTTAAATATTTTCAAAATTATTTAAGATTGGTCATCCTTACAATATATTTTTATTAACTTGTTAACTTGGGTTGTGCCAAGTTTTCAAGTTAGAAATGGGAATACAGGCCGATGTCTGTACTATTTTGAAATGACATGCTAGCATCAAGTTTTGAAAAGAAAAAGTCACAGACTAAGGTTTGTGGAGTTTTATAAAAAGCATGCTAGCATATGAATATGGAGAAAGGAATGTGAACATGAGTTATGCACTAGGTCTATTGTAGAGGATATGTAGACCGGACGCGGTTGCAAGATGGGCCGCCTCTACATAGGCCAAGTCACTTCAAAAGGCGAAATACTGGTGGCACCCTCTTTGAAATGGGAGAAGAATACGGATAACAGCCTGACTCGCGAGTTATCAAATAAAATGGTTTCTCTCCTCAGGAGGAAAGGGTGATCACTTGGTGAATGTCACCTACCAGACGGACAGAAACGTATTGCATATTGCATATGCTTGTTTTAAAAAGGTTTTATGGAAAATGTTTTAAGAACATGAGAATATCCTTGGAGAAAGGAAGTTTTATGAAAAATGTTTTTATATTCATGAAAAAGAGGTTTACATATTAAGTTTGCAAGCATATATTTTATGAAAGGTTTTATGAAAAGGTTTCCACTGGTTGATAGTAGATCACTTGATAAGTATCTACTATTGAACGGGAGAAATGCATTTAAATGGAAAAATGCTTGCTTACTGAGTTTCGACTCACGTTTTGCTTTTCAAACCATAGACAGGTAACACACAGGCCAGGAAGGAAAAAAAAAGAAGGTATGAAGAAAATTTTATGATATGCTGATCTGTATATGGTATGAATGAACATATGGTAAGGAGTTTTCAAATTATGTATGTATGAAATGATCAGGTTAAAATAACCTATATTGTACAAAAATAAGTATGAATGTTATCAATGATAATTAAAATTTGATGATAAGTATGTGTCTTTATGTGATGAAAGAAAAGAAAAAGAAAGAAAAAAAATTGAACGAGATCAAATTAAGTACTCGCCGCGTGATCAGGGCAACAATCCTGATTCACACTTACCAATCGACAAGATCTTGGAGTAAGGACAAATATGACGCCTGGGTTCGGGGTGCCACATTGTTGGTATTTAATTATGAGCTAGGTCATTTTAATCCCCGGTTGAAGTGGACCATGATAGGAGTAAGTTAATTTAACTTTGATTGTGTGACACTTTTGAGGTTTTGATGTGTTTGTAAAATGGAAAATATATATGAGTATGCATCATATTTGAATGTTGGGATATATATTGGATTGTAGTTTATGAATGCATGCCTCAGAGATGCTTCATTATTAGTATAATGATTTGTAAATGTATAATTTATGTTTGCTATATGTTGAATTCTTGCTTTCATATATAGTTGTGATGATGATGATGATGAGGTTGAAAAGATGTAATTTTAGATTATTTCTACTGCGATATGATTAAATAACATACTAATGGTGAATATTTAGGGTTGTTATAGGTGTATTCTCATATATATATATGTGGTCCTTTGCTTTATGAAGTGTAACAAGTCTTGGGAAGATGTAGCCAAATCTCTACTTTAGCGACCATCGACCCAAAGCTCAAACAGGCAAGATGCTACATTTATATTTACATTTGTATTTGTATTTCAGTATGAATGGTTTTTCTTTTTATATAATCTTTTAGTGAATCAAAATTCAATTAAATTAGGTTGATATGTAGTAATTCATATTAGATTAAAATGTATGAGGCTTTTTAAATCAATAAGAAGGTGTATGCTATATGTAGGGGTGCAACATTTGTGAAACTTAGATTTGTCTTGATCGTAACTAAAACACTATTTATAAAACTGGACGTGATTTTGTATGACATGACGTAAAAAACTAGAATATGTGACTGTTGTTCTAGCCGCTGGTTGCACGAATGCTTCATCCTAACCGCTTCAATGTCATTTAATGGGCAACTTGCTAGCATTTAATGAGGAGGCCATTGGTAGCTAAAGCATGCCAACATTTAGGCTGCTTATTAAATGCACAATAGTAGTTAACGATGGGAAAGAGGTTAATGTGGCCTATAAAAAGAGCCATGAGACATTGATGTGCAAAAACGGAGAGGAGAGCTCGGGTTTTTTGGTTTGAATTTTTTATCAGATTTTATAGGACAAGCCCGAACAGTCACGCAGAGAGAGGGGTGCACGGTGGCATTGTGAATACTTTGGATGTATGGAGGTTTGTTATGACTTTTGATTTCATTTTTTAATGAAACGTATGACTTTTCTTTTGATATTTTTCCTATTTCTATTTCTTTTTTTTTCTTTTGACGATCAGATGCATTATTTTTAGATGCAGGCCTTTTTTTATATCTTTAAAGCTGTGGTGGGATACCCTAAAAATGAGGGTTGGAGTGCTGCAGGTATTATGTTTTGCATTTCTTGGATTAGGATTTTATGGCCTTCTAATTTGGTGGGTGTTTGTTTACAAGATAGGGAAGCTGATATTTACACGGTAGCTCTTCAATTAGATCTTTTTTTAAAAAAATTATTTAGGTGGTAGATCACTACATGCCTTCCTTCATGCATATTAAAAATTTATTATATGTGAACAGGCGATAATCTAGCCGAACAGAGTATCTGACGGCATTCATTGCATACCTGCTTTCGGTTTTCATCATTTCATAATTTTTAAGTAAATACTCAAGGTTCCATCTGTGCTAACATGTTTATATGTTTTGCAGAATGATATAGTTTTTCAAATGCAAGATTCACTTGCAATGGTTGCAGGTTCAACAATGAATTGTAGAGGTGCATAAGACAGGCTAAATGTATTTTCTTCACCTTATCCAGATGTTTTCTATGGCTATTTGAAGAACTCCAAGAGATCATGTGTTCTCTTTTAATTCAAACATGTCTAATGGTGGAAAATGTCTTAATTCTTTTCAAAAGTTTGTCGATTAGTTAGAACAGTGTATTCTCAAATAGTGGATATGTATATTCTCTAGGCTATGTTGTTTCAGACAATGTGTTTTCTATTAGTGTGTTTACTAAACCAAAGAGTGAATCTAGCTTAGACCTATTTGTTGTAAATAAATGATAAATTAAGCACAATCTATGTTTTGATGATTAATAATTCATTTTGAGAAGATTTTAGGCACCAACATATATGTTGAGATGTGTTAAGATACTTCAAGATTCAACTTGGCAGACTCAGGCATTGACTTAAGTCAAGTCGATATTGAAGTCGACTCCAGCATCGACTTCAAAGAGGCATTTTTGACAATGTTGACAAGTAAATGCATGAACAGGTGAAGTTTTAACCGAAGTCAATTTCGTATGAGACTTTGGTGAAGTCGCAACCCAAGTCGACTCAATTAGTGACTTGGGGTACTTTCAGGGGTCCAGAGCTGAATTTGACAAAAGTCAAGTCGCAACCCAAATTGACTCTGACATGTGACTTAGGTGAAGTCGCACATGAAGTCAACTCAAGCATGCGACTTAAGTAGAGTTGCAATTCCAGTTGACCCCAACATTACACTTGGACAGGTAAATGTCAAGTCAAGTAATTTCAAGCTTAAGAATGAGAAGTTTAACTTAAGGAATACAATACTATCATCTAAGACTAAGTCATTTAGAAATACTCACAAGACCATGACTAAGTATAGCATTTAAGAAGGTTTTAAAAGCCCACATATAGAAGCAAAGAATTATCAAGATGAATCATGAAGAAATAAGAGTAATTATATACATGGTTAAAGATCACACTGTGTCAAGATTCTAATGAATCAAATAAAAGGTGAAGTTGCAACCCAAGTCGACTTCACCTGCGACTTGGGTCAAGTCTGAGACTAAGTTGACTCAAGAGTGAAACTTGACTGAAGAGCTGAAGATCGAAGTTGCAACCCAAGTCAACTCTAGTTTGCGACTTGGGCGAAGTCGAATCTGATGTTGACTCCAAATGCAATTTGAATCGTAACGATGGCAAAACTTCAAACGTTAGCGCATTAAATGAGCGTCTCCTACCACCAAATGTTCAAATTTATTCCTAACTATTTAATACACTTCAGTGGAAGAGAAGAAGTAGAACAAAAGCATTAATTAAGCTTCAACTTTCCTATTCTCAAGTGACGAGCTATGTGCATGTCTAATTAAATACTCATTTTCACGCAAGTATACGTGTCGATCAAGTAATATAAAGTGAGTAGAGTATTGTTCCCACGAGGATATTGTTTAAACTAATTATGTCAATTAATTCAATTGCCTTTTGCGATGGGAAAGAATTTTTACAAATGTAATTGAATGTGCAAGATAAGTAAAAAGTAATAAAAGAAAATTTAACAAAAGAGCAGGATTGCAAAAGGGGTTTATCTAGTTGAGTCGGTAGATGGGAGAGTTGGAAATCTTTGACTCTAAACTATATTAAATTGGTTCCTTTTTCAGTAGATTGTGCAGTGAATTCTTAGTCCAAATTCAATAAGCTTTAGATGTGTCTCCTAACACACATAAAGTTAATTACACCACACCCAATTACTATGTTCCCATGCAAATGAAAGTGATGAAATTGATCTATACGCAACCTGCTCATGACTACATAGGGTTTAATGGTATATTTCTATCCATTAAACATTCTCCATTCACCAAGAGAGAAACATATGCCTTACACATGAACTTTGCTTAGATTCTCCTTTTCCAAAGATAAATCCAGCAAATAAATCATCTTACAAGATAACTAATCTTGTAAAAAAACATTAAACACCACATGCAAAGGTAAATCCACACAACACAAGTATTCAGCAATCAAATACTCATTTTCAAATCATCAAGAACCAAAATAATATAGTTTAGGCATCAATTCATCTCAACTTCCTATGTATTGAAGTTTAGATCATGAATATGGAGTTAAATCTCATTGAAACTCAGTTTGAATACATTCCCAACAAAAGAGAAAAGGAAAATATGCAGAGCAAAAGAGAAACTAAAACTTATTAGTTTCCACCAACGAAGTTGATTATCCTCTTCAGGTGCTCTTGTATTGGAAGTCCTTTCCTTTCTCTCTCCTTGGCTGCTCCTTATGCATTCTTCTTTTCTATACGAACCCTCAGTATATATTTATACCCCCTTGAACTTAGCATGAGACACGTGACAAAATGCACATGTGCAGGGGTCTCCATTTGCTCCGTTCTTCGTCCTATCATATTCCAAAGCGGTTAGCCACCCATCTTTCCTGCGAAACTAACTAACATCCAATAAATGCACTTATAAATGATGAGGTGTTAGTTCTATAACCCGAAGTTCACTAGGTTTTCCTCGATTTACAATAAAAATGCGTAAAAACTATGCATTGTACCTAAAACGCAAGGATAACCTCAACTTGAAACAATTCATGAAAAAAATCATCACCAATTAGCCAAAATAGGACATGCATTTTCATTTCAAAGCAAGCTACATGTAAATAACAATGTTAATAGTCTAGAGTGATAACTCAATTATGCTAAACGTCCTCCTGATCAAAAGAAACTGAGTAGAAAAAGCAACACAAAATAGGTAAACCAATGTTTAAGAATATATCTCTTGTCAAGTAACATTCCATTAATTCACCTAATTCACTTGACCTCGTTTTGCTCAAATGCACATTCGTTTCCCCAAACTTATTGCTTGACTCTCCTCGCCATATTTTAGGGTATCCGAAGAAAATTTTTTATCTTTTTTTTGGGCTCCCCTCACCATATTTTAGGGTATTTGGGGAGAATTTTCTTTTAAAAGCGTTATTACTGTGACTTCCCATTGCCTTTTTATGCAAACGTTGACAGTTGTTGATGCCAATTCCCGGTTACTCAGCTTAGGTCAGTCACCCCCTTTTATTATTTTGACAATCTAATAGCGGTACTGAAACATGCAAGTTAACCCATTTTAAGTCCCATAGAAAGAAGTGAAACTTTATGCATTACTGAGACCATTTATTTCTTTAAAGCACATGGTTATCAAACATTTAACTCAGTCCTTGTCATTTCAGTTGAACAGATTAGCATGAAATTGAATTATGACAATGTACTACAAAATTTATTCCAATTATTCACATGTCACTTGCAAATTTCCTTAACACCTAATCCTTGGCATAATCATTCTAGTTTTTCATGAAATTAATTTCAAGTTAAAGTTTTCCTAAATCTTGCAAATTTTTCATCAAAATGGATTGCAACAAAATAATTTTTACAGGCAGAATTTGACATGTTATGGAATCTACACATACACCAAAAGGAATTATACATCCCTCCCAAACTTGAGGGATGCATTGTCCTCAATGCATGTGTGGCACCTCAGCCTGAGCGACACAACATTAGTCTTACTCCGGGACTGTTATTGATTAGTAAACGTAATCAGGATTGTTGCCCTGTCACATGGCGGGATTTATTGGATATTTATCCACTTGATCTTGATTCCTCAAGAGTTAATGTCATTAAACATATTTCAATTTTCATCACGTGCCCTTTTAGGCCATTATAACATCTGAATATACATATGTTATATCATAAAACTCATATTCAATCATAATATGATAAATCATACCTTAGCATTTGTCCATAAAAAATTTTCTCCATCTATAGCCACATATCATGGAATATTTTTCATACAACATCAAGACAGTTACATAAGTCCATCATACAACCATTCATTCACAAATTCATATACATGCATTCTTAAAAATTCATCAATCTTCAAGTTCAACCTGGGCTCCTTGCCTTGTGCTTCCTTTCACCTGTCTTTGAGTTGAGTCGAAACTCAATAAGCAAGCTATAAGATTTTCAGACAATTCAGTTTGCAGGCAATGTTTCCATTTAAAACATCTTGGGAAGCAAACATTATACCCTCTCGAGGGTATATCATGAAAACATGCTCCTTATACCCATCATGGGTATATCATCAACAATGCAATGCATCATTTTTAAACATGACATCATAGGATGGAAGCTAACTTGGCAACCATCCATCTCCAACTTCTCTCCCAATCCAGGGAGGCGCCGTCGGCCCGAGCCTATCTTAGCGACTTGGCCGCACCAAAAGGGGACAATCGGTTCACTTACACCATTAAGGTAGACCTTATTCTTTGTGCACATGAACCTTTCATAAACATCATTTTTGACATGCTAGCATGATTCTTCATTCATAAATTCATGTTTCATCACTTGTCATAAACAATTGAGAAAGCATTGTACAAATCATTTGACATATTGGAAATATCATTTCAATACACCTTGAGATAAAGGAATGACCATCCTTAAACATCTTAAAAAGAATTTAAATCAATCATTTGCTAAACTATTCAAATAGTTAGAACATTATTAGCAAACATTTTATCATATTTTAATAAAATAAGAAGTATTTAGAAAATCGCTTGCTTACCTGTTCCGCCTTTGCTTTCCGAGTCTACTTTCTCTTTGCCTTTGCCTATACATAAGAATGATATTGCATTCATACAACTTTCATTTGCTTGCATACACTTAGTTTTCTAACCCATAATTCATTGCATACACAACCAACTTAAATTCCAAGTCGGGTACACATAAATAACACATACTTGTGCATCATACATCCATTTCATATTATGTTCTAAACCCACATGTAGGGTATACATTCATACACATAATAATCATTCGTTTGTCATCATATGGGGGTTCATACCTCCCATTTATCATTTTTATTCATTTTTTACATTTCATACGTCGGTGCTCATTTTAAGCACATATTCGACGTCTTAGGTTTCATATTTTAATCTTAAAATTTGAGATTATCATTCATTCTCAAAACAGCAACATAATTATGCATTTTACCATTATTTCATTCATTTTTACATTTTAGCAAATCACACAAGTCATTCATCACTTGTCTACACGTATCTTTCCATGTACACTCATCTTATGACACATAACTTATGTGTTTCTTAAAATTTTTCAAAACAGAAACTTATATATTAATTCAGCATGATTAAATTCTTTAATTAACATCTAATTTAGGGTTTATTTCTGGAATTTTAATCCATTTATCATAGGGTTCCAAAACAGTTATTTTTCATCCTTTCAATGCCTCTTTTGATACTTAAATTAAAACAGATTTTTAATCTATAAATTCTAGCAATTAATCATACCTTTCTTAACCCAAATTTAGGATAATATCATATATTTAAAATTCATAAATTGGTTGCTCCCAAAACAGCAACTTCCACACATGTTTTGGGTACCTTTTGCACCCCTTTTTGGACACCCCTTTGCATGCCCTTAAAAATCAGATTTAGGGCATACCTTCCCAACTTATTTTGGCCGTCTGAAGTACCCTAATCTTAGGGTATTCTACCCTCTAAAACATCCATAATTTAATTATTTATAATTCACTTTACCTTACAATTCATCCATATATAATTTAAGCTAATCCTTGTATCAAATTTAACATAAAAAGTGGAAAATCGGGCCAAACATGAAACCCTAAGTTCCATCCTTTCTAAAATCTTTAGCTTATGCCTAAATTAGCATATATAATCCATAAGAACATGAATCATGTCCTAATTATAGTACTTAAAAAAATAGCAACATATCTTAGGGATTTAAGAAAGTTTAAGATAGCTTCTCATCCCAAAAATCAACCTTAGCTTTCAATTTCTCCCTTTTGAACATTTGATTTCATATATATCATTCAATCATCATTCAACACCCTAATCGAGGGCATCATAAATAATCCTTGAAAGATTCTTTATGAATCATGTTCATGACCCATAATTAGAGGTAGAAAACTTGGGTTCAAATGATTCAAAACTCAAGATATACTTACTTGTTTCAAATGAAACTTGAATCCAAACTTTCCTAACTTGAATCCATTTCTTTCTTCTCCTTTTTTCTTCTCTTTTTCTCCTCTTTTTCCCTTCTTCCTTGCTGGTTTTGGGCACGTCCGAAGTCTGCTCTCTTGAGAATTTTTTCCCCTTTGAATTTTACCCAAATGGACGTCCCTAGTTTTGCTCCATGTATGTATATATTTTGATATTTTTAACCACCTTGTGGGACCCACTTTCCACATCATGGATAGGGTAATTTATTTTCCACTTATCCATCGATGAGTTGACACATTCACATCCAAGTAAAATGGCTAATTATAATATTTTTAAAATTCCAAATCTTAGCTCATAAGCGAGTTACTTAGCCCCTCACCCTTGAATGTCCACATGGCTGCCCCTTGTGGCTTTGGTTAGCCACCAATTCAACATCCATTTATGTGCATTTACATCCCCCTCTAATTTAGCTTAGCTAGGTTTTGACTTGGTATAAAAAAATCAAAAATCCAAGCATATGGCCCCCTTGGACGTCCCCACTTAAGCCACCTCCATGGTCTCCTTGAGGCTAGCTCATTAGCCCCTTAACTCAAGCATAAATGCATGGAATTTATCATGAATTTTGTGATTTAGAATAATTCACAAAATCAAGCCAAAAAAACCCTTGGTTGACACCTTATATGGGGCATTAACTCAATCTATTAAGCCACTTGTTTTTTCATAAATGTTTGTTGCAAAAGTCAAAGTCACTTTGTCCTTTTGTGATTAAGCATATTTTTATGGTAATTAGCTTAATCAACATCTCCCATAATATTCACCATATAGTTTTAGCCGTTCATCTCGAATTTCATCTCAAAACAACTTTTCTATCTCAAGTTATTGTCATTTGAAATTAACTTTTGGATTTGGGATGAAAATAATTGATTATCATCCTAATGCCATCACAATTTCCATAATCCAATCCATTCATATGATTGGGTACAAAATCATGTGCTTATCTTTTAAATTTTATCTCAATCTGCCTTGTAGGCATCACATTATGAATTTTGTAGCATTTTCACTTTAATCCCATAATTATCATTCTAATTTTATTAATCAAATCATGATAATTAAAATAATTTTTCATGATATATTAACATTTCTCAATCCTTATTAAGCCACTTTAGTCGTATTTACTCACGTTGGGCTACGACGATTAATTTTAATAACCATTCTTAATCATAACCCTAATTGCAAAATATCATAAAATCATAAAATTATTCATAAATGAATTAAATCATACATGAGTCATAATTATAGGTCAAATGCATCTATATGAGCACTACTTGGGTCCGGGTATTACAACATGAAACTAAATGAAACCTAAATGATAATGATATGAGAAATGAAATAGAAAAGACAAGTACTCCCTTAGGCGTCTAATGAGGCGGAATCATCATCATGCTCGCTCTCTTCATCAGTCTGATGTGAAGGCTGGCCAAAGCAAGCTCAAAATTTTGGTGGTGTTGACAAAAATGGTGGTAAAGCCGTCATATCGATGTGTTGGTCCTCCACGAGCCTTTTAAAATGTGCTTCCATAGCCCGATTGGACTACTGTAGAAATCGGGCCTAGGCTGCCATTAAGTTTTTTAGGTTGGTCAGCTTAACACTAGTTGGGAGTGGTTGAGATGAGGCAGTGGCTGGTGGTTGTGATGTTGGATGAGTTGTGATAGTTCGGACTCGGGAAAGTGCGTAGAAAGACAGATCATCTACGATGGATTAGCAATTCAGCACCTCTTCTGTGGCCTGCCATCACACTCCAGCTCTTTTGCACAACCCGGTGATTAGCGATGAGAACCAATAGTTGCCTCTAGGTGCCCGAGCATTGGCGCATATTTGATTGAATAAGAGTCTCCCCACATCTATAGATAAGTTCGAATAAATAGCGTGAAGGAGAAACATCCAATCCATTGTAATATCACTCAAGTGGGTCGATGGCATCATCTTGGCAAAGATGAAATAGAACATCATCTTTCCGTGAAATCAGAGAGCATCGCGCTTGAAAGACGTTAATTGTCCACCTGTTGATTTCCACTATGGTGGTTCTTCACAATAAGCTCTAGTGATCATTGTGATGTCCCTTTCTTCTCCCTCCAAACTTTCCTCATATTGATCCGAGTAATCAATATTAGGTAGCTCGTGGAATGCATCGATGGCTTCAGGATGAAATGGAACAATTTTGCCTCGGACCTTAACCCTCCCCTGATCATGCTCGATGGCATTGGCTATGAACTTCTGCCATCTCCGGGCATGCATAGCGTTTATGAAAGCATCTAAGACTGAATCAATCTTAATCCCCCACTCAGGTATGAGGTGCCTCTTCTGTAGTGAATCTGTATACCGCTTAAATGCTTATGCCGATACGAAATGAGTTGCATCAAAGTCAATACGGTCTTGGGTTTTTTGCATTTGGCAAAGGAGGATGAAGCCATGTCTCCAATATGTGCACTACCATTGAATCAAACAACCCAAACAAAATCCCAATATGAATACTTCCCGTCAATAGAAAATTATAACGTAAGTCCAACTACCAACTCCTCCACAAGATTTGCTTGATTCCAATCCAAATCAATCACAATTAATCACAACTAGGTACCCCGCAAACTCCAAACAACACTTCCAAACACCAATAATTAACTCCAAAGCACCATATCACATTCAACCACACATTGATTCCAATAGCACTACAATTAGGCCAAACCAATGGTAAAAAGAAGTTACCCTTTGAGCATGCCACAACATGTTGAAGGAGGAGAAGGTTCTGCACTGGCATTGTGCCACGGCCTGTGTGGCGCCGAGGCGCCGATCAACTGATAGCAAAAATCGGCATTGGCCGAAACTAGAGAGGGAGATGTGGTGTGAATGGTAGAGAAAAATAGAGGAAAAATGGCAATGGAATCACTGAGGGGATGGGGTGTGGGAAAAGAAAATGGACTATCTTAGTTTAGGAGGATTGTGGATGGATTACGGGATGGAAAAGAGAAGAGAAGGAATGGAGGAAGAGAGATGCTTCGTCCTCGAAAATTTTTTCAGTTTGAAAATAAATGCTTAATTAATTCCCCAGCAAAATTTTAAAGCATTTAATTCTTTAACCGAGTCCGAAAAGTATATCACAGAAATATTTTGCATTGTGTTTCACATTCTGATTTTACATCTCCAACGAGAAAATCTTTGATTAAAAGAGTTGAATACAATAGTCTAAAAAATGATTATTTTATTGAAATGATGATGAAATGCGTAGAAGATTTTTCTACGACTTTACAAGTGCACGAAAATTTGTGTCTCACAAAAATACAAAGATAAATGAGTACACTTTGCCCCGTGCCGTGACCCGAACGTGTGGTACATGATGCCACGCTCCATGACTTAAACGTGAGTTTACGCTTAGCCTGTCGACCAGCGAGGACTCGGTCTGGGAATAGTGAGAGACCCGTTGGCTACACTAATGACCCTACACAGCAAGCTAAGTATGCTCTCATCTTCTAGATTTTCACAGCAGACTAGTGTCTCCTGCTTTCAGTTTAATAAGCCAGCGTGTCCCGCATTGAGTCTCTGGATTGAGAAATTGAGTGGTTTTACCAAGAAATGGATTTAATCAAATTTTGAAAATATGTTTGGGTCAACTTGGATCAACTAAAGAGGTTTGGGCCAAACTAGGCTTGTTGAAAAGAGTTTGGGCCTAACTGGGCTTGACTCAACCAATTTGGGCTTAAGTCGGCTTTTAGAGGATTTTGGGCCCAACTGGGCATGGGCCTATTGAAGAGTTTTGGGCCCAAGTGGGCTTGTTGAAGTGTTTTGGACCATCCTGGGCTTGCTAGAGAATTTTGAGCCCAAGTGAGCTTGTTGAAGAGTTCTGGGCCTAATTGAGCCTTTTGGGAGGTTTTTGGGCCCACTTGAATCTGTTGAAGATTTTTGGGCTCATTTGAGCTAAATAAAGGGGCATGAGTGGAAGTTGCTTATTTAGCTTTCAAGCGTGAGCAGTGTAGAATTTACACATATATATCACAATGGATGTATAAATTCCCAACCATAGCTTGAGAAAAGAGTTTTCATAACTTTTCAATGCAAAGCGTCTTCCCCCTCTTTTTGATTTTCCATGTCCATAGGTTGGTATCTTTTAGAGGGTCCCATAGATCACGCGCATTCCTCAAATAAGGGTAAAGTGCCCACAGTAGATGTATTACGAAAACTCTCTCACTATAGCAATAGTAGGATCTATTTAGATCCATCACGATTTGATTGCTCAAATCATGAAAACCAGGAGGGTTTGACGATTCCGTTCCAGCAGCGCAGCAAGTTCACATAGTGGCCTTACTCGGACATTAAGGCTCGGGTTTGAGTAGAAAGGTTTTTTTTATATAATAATAAAAAAGTACTGATCCCTGTGTATCAATTCAACGCACCACCTGGGGAGTATTTACTTGGGGAGTATGTAAAATAATATATATATATATATTTTTGAAAGCCTTTTAATATATATATGTATTTTAAAAAATAATATATATTTTTTGGAGGCCTTTAATATATATATGTATTTAATATATATATATATTTTGAAGCCTTTTAACATATATATGTATTTGAGAAAATAATATATATTTTTTTGGAAGCCTTCTAATATATATATGTATTTTAGAAAATCATATATATATTTTTGGAAGCCTTTTAACATATATATTTTAGAAAATAATATACATATTTTTAGAAGCATTTTAACATATATATGTATTTTAGGAAATAATATATATATTTTTAGAAGCCTTTTAATATATATATATGTATTTTAGAAAATAATATATATTTTTGGAGACCTTGAATATATATATATGTATAATATATATATATTTTTGGAGGCCTTGAATATATATATATATGTCTAATATATATATTTTTGGAGGCCTTTTAAAGAATATATATAAATAATACTTGAAGAAAATTAAAAGACTTACGTTTTCTTCTTTTTTTTTTGGAGTGAGAGAACTTGTCCCGGGATTCCGGGCCTCATATATTAT
Organism: Annona cherimola; assembly: GCA_030490835.1. Classification (NCBI taxonomy): domain Eukaryota; kingdom Viridiplantae; phylum Streptophyta; class Magnoliopsida; order Magnoliales; family Annonaceae; genus Annona; species Annona cherimola. The sequence goes on along the minus strand of CM059977.1, from coordinate 40,577,403 downwards.
ATTTTTTAATCATAAAAAACTTAGCCCTATGTTCAACTCAACCCGCCACCTGGGGAGTATTTACTTAGGGCGTATATATATATATATATATTTACAAAATAATATATATTTTTGAAAGCCCTTTAATATATATGTATTTTAGAAAATAATATATATATTTTTGAAGGCCTTGAATATATATATATATATGTATTTTAGAAAATAATATATATATTTTTGGAAGCTATTAATATATATATGTATTTTAGAAAACAATATATATATTTTTGGAGGCCTTGAATATATACATGTATTTTAGAAAATAATATATATATTTTTGGAAGCCTTTTAATATATATATATATGTATTTTAGGAAATAATATATATATTTTGGAGGCCTTTAATATATATGTATTTTAGAAAATAATATATATTTTTGGAGGCCTTTAATATATATATTTTTTAGAAAATAATATATATATTAAAGGAGGTCTTTAATATATATATATGTGTGTGTATTTTAGAAAATATAAATATTTTTGGAGACCTTATAGATATAATGGGATGAGGAGACTTATCTCGGGATCCCGAGCCTCTTTAAATATATATATATATATATATTATTTTTTTATCATTAAAAATATATTTAGCCCCGTGTATCGACTTAACCCACCACCTGGGGAGTAGCACAAGACATCCTATGGCTTCCCCTCCAGCGCCTACAACAAGTACAGCCCGAGGTCGAGCTTATCCTTTTTCTGTGGCTTTGGATTTTTGTAGTCATCTGTCCTTCCTCTTTGGCCTACGGTCTTGTGAAATGGTCGTGTTTTCATGTCATCTGCGAGATGGCTCAAGGCAAGCATTTTGCCTTGGCACCAAGAGTATTGTGTGACGTTTATAAGGGCCTAAATTAGCTCGTATACAATGAGAAGGGCCCAGGGTGTGCCATTTCCTATTTTCTAGCTCATTTTCTCCTTGGATGGCTCATGTTCTATTTTCCAGAGATTTATGGAGTCGAGGAAGTCACTCAGTTTCCTTCTCAAGGTTTAATACTGAAGAAATTTTCCAGGCGCAACTTAGCCAGTTATAGTTTTGAGGATATGACTGAGCTTTTTATCCAAACTGGCTATTTTGAAGAGAGGTTCTTACGTATGGTTGCTCCGTCCGGATGGTCAACGAAATTCTCTTCTGAGAAACTGACCCTTAACGAGAAGGACTTTGCCCTATCGCTTCAACCGGGTCTTTTAGCTTGTAGGGATGGTCCTCGTTTTGAGGTTGAACCATATTATCCTCGTAGATTTGCTCGTCAGTTTGGCTTTGATCAGGACGTTCCTGCATACCTCCCTCGCATCCCGAGGTATCAAAGGGAAGTTGGCATCGGACCCCTTCACTAGCTTGCAGTATGCTCGCGTTTTGAGGGATTTAAATTTTCTTGCGAGCTAAAATTTCCTTCATTCGACCATTGTGTTCGGGGAACCTAACATTATGTACATTGGTACGACATTTGTGCGGTTGATGAGCTGCATATATGTCAATTAAAATGCTCGCTATTTACGCAAGTATACGTGCCATGTCAAGTAATAAAGAGTGAGTAGAGTATCGTTCCCACAAGGAATTGTTAATCAGAATTATTAATTAGTTTAATTGCTTTCAGTGGGTAGAAAATTTTGAGTTTATGGATTTAAGCTAAAACTAACAACTGCAACAAGAAATCAGAGTAGAGTTCATGGAACTGCTGGATACTAGAAATGGGGTTACTAATCGGGGATGGCAGATGGATAGCTTGGAATCCTTGAATCTAAACTATATCGCATTGGTTCTTTTTAATTGGATTGTGTATAGATTTACTAGCCCAAGTTCAATAATCTTTATATATGTCTTCCAACACTATATAAAGCTAAATTACACCTTATTTAATTACTACGTTCCCATGCTATTAAATAAAGTGAAATTGATAAGTGCATAACCTGTTTAGTGACTACACAGGGTTTAACGGTATATTTATATCCGTTAAACAACTTCCCTTACAAAGAGGAAACCTATGCCTTGCACATGGATCTAGCAGAAATTTTTCTCTTCCAAGGATAAATCAAGCAATTAAATTATCTTACAAGGTAGCTAATCTTGTAAAAAATATTAAAATCATACATGCAAGGGTAAATCATACACAATCATATATAAAATCAAATATTCATTCCTGAATTTCAAATAACTAAGAAAATATAGTTTAGAGTTCAATTCATCCTAACTATCCATCTAATAGAGGTTTAGTTCAAAGACATGATCATAACATCCATTACATCTATATTGAAAGTATCCATGAAAGCAGAAAAAGAAAAATAGAAAGAATAAGAGAAAATTAGTTTTCCAACGGCTTCCACCAATGGAGTTGAATCCTCTTTTCAATATGTGCTTTGATCGCGTTTTCATCTTTCCCTTCTGTGTAATTCCGTTCCTAAGCTCTCTTTTCCCTCCTTCTCTGCGCGCAAACCCCTATGATCTATTTATAAATTGGCATTGCGCAATACACACACTGAAATCTACGCATACGGATGCGTATTGGCACCTAAGCACCAACTCTTTGTGTGCTGGACAACTTGGAACTTTTCTGCAAACCCTAGGAGTCCTAGGCCAACTCCTTGGAGTTTCATAATTTGGAGCTTCTCCTGGACACACCTGTGTGATCATGCCTGGCACCTGGGTGTCCCTGTCTGGAGCCTAGGCGCCAACTCCCTATAAGCAATCTCTCCCATGTGACTTCATAACTCTTCTGGAATGGTCTGCCTGTTGGTAAGGTGGCACCTGGGCACTATCCCACTGCTCCTGTACTTGGTTCTACTTTGCATTTGACTCGCCTGCATGCCTTTATATAGCCCGTCCTTCCTACAAAAGATGAATAAACTAAGTAAATGAAATAAATATGACTAATTAATGTTAAAAATGCCTAAAAACTAGATAATGCTCCTAAAATGCAAAGCGAGTGAAAATTAAGCTAAATGGATGCAAACTAAGCCTAATCTTTCGGACTAACACACAAATATAGTCTGAAATGGGCTATGATAACTCGTACTTTTACGAGTTATCACACCCCAAACTTAAATGTTGCTAGTCTTCGAGCAACACATGTAAACATAATGAATAAATGAATAAATAAATAAATGCAGACTCTGCCAACTCCATTTGCTTCCTGTTATGCTTTGATCAATCCACTTATCTATTCCACAAGGTTAAGATTAATTTAAACTTGAAAAATCAATCATTCATTACACAAAACAGGGCATGCATTTTCATCCTTAAACCAAGTTACATGTGGTTGCCAAAATTTCTTAGTGCATGGTCATAATTCAACATGTTAATCTTCCATTGGATCAGAAAATTGGTTAAAAAATTAATGGAAATAGGCAAACCTAGGTTTAAGCTGAATTAACTGGTTCCAGAAAATAGTAATAAGTCACTGGATTTAATTTCTACCAACTGTACATTCTTTTCCCCCCCCAAACTTTTTGCAAAAATTCTCCTCACCATATTTCAGGATATCTAGAGATCTTTTTTTTTGGCTCCCCTCACCATATTTCAGGATATCTGGGGAGAATTTTGATCTTAAAGCGTTATTACTATGATTGTCCTTTGCTTTTTTACACGAACCTTGCCATTTGTTAATGCCAAGTCCCGATTACTCAGCTTCAGTCAACCACCCCCTTTTTATTTTTCTTATTTTGTTAGGGGTATTGAACATGCCTGTGTGATTTATGTGAAATAATACCATTTCTGAACCCATTAAAGTACTTGGTCAGCATTCATTTAATTCAATTCTCATCATTTCAGTCTGGAAGATATACATGTAATTGAATTAGAACAATGTATTATGAAATCCTTTTAATTCTTTCACATGTCAATTTCAACTTGCTTTCATACTTGGTTCTTAATTTGAATTGCCCATTCTCTCATGAATTCAATTTCAAGTCAACATTAATCACAACCTTGCATATTTTCAATAAGATGGATCAAATAAAGATAACTTTCATTAGCCTAAATTGACATAAGCAATGTGAACATGAAATAAAACATGAAAAACTAACCTATGGTTGAGAATTATACACCCCCCAAACTTGAGAGATGCATTGTCGTTAATGCATGATGACCTAGAATGACCTAATAAAGAAAATATAATGAAAAGAAAAAATAAAAAAATGAAAAAATGAAAGGACTAGGACTCCCTCAAGAATCGGACTCCGTGACGTCCTCGTCGTCGCTGTCGCTGGGATGGCTGCCTGAAGCAGGCTCGAACCTCCGGCAGTGTCGATGGGAAGGTCGGGAGAGTCAAGACGTCGATCTGGCGTTCCTCAGAAATCCGCCATAAGTAGGCCTCTATCGCCCTGTCATGCTGACGCCTGTACCTGGCTTGGCCCGCAACCAAGTTTTCCAGATTGGTTAGCCGCTCGCCCATGGATAGCAGCTGTGAGGAGGGGCCCGCTGGTGGAGCTACTCTAGGATGCGTCGTGGCGGTGCGGACCCAAGGCTGGGTGCGGTAAGAGAGGTCATCGATGATGGCCTGACAGTTCAGGACCTCCTCCATCTACTCCCATTTGACTCTGACCCGCTTGCTGAGCCCGGTGATAAGTGACGGAAAATAATAGCTGCCCCGGGGTGCGGTCGTGCAGGCACAGATCTGCTGGTAGATAAGGCGGCCCACGTCAATCGTCATGCCGCTGTAAATGGCATGGAGAAGCAGCGCTCTATCCATCATCACCTCACTGACGTGGGTCGACGGCATCATCCGGGCTGAGATGAAATGGAAGAACATCCGCCCGTCGTACATCATCTCGCTGCTCTTGAAGGACGTGAGCTGTCCTCTAGTAGACTTCCATGTCGGAAGCCGTTCGCAGAGATGCCTGGTGATGGAGTTGACATCTCGGTCGTCTCTTGCCAAAAATGCCTCGTACTGGTCCGGGTGATCAAAAGAACCCAACTCGTAATAGGAGTTGATCGCCTCAGCATGGAATAGGACGATCTTGCCCCGGACCTTTACCCTGCCCTGCTCATGTTCTACCGCATTGGGGTAGAACTCTTTCACAACTGGCACGATTGCAGACTCTGGCTGTGCGAGAAATTTCTACCAGCCTCGAGCATTCAATGTAGTGATGAAGTTATCAGAAAAAGAAGTAATCTTGATTCCCCTCTCTGGAATCAAATGCCGCTTTTGGAGCGAATCTGTTTATCACTTAAACACCTGAGCAGACACGAATCGGTTGGCGTCAAATTCCACGTGTTCCTGAACCTTTTTCCTCTTGGCCGATGATGATGAAGCCATGCCTCTAACAAGTATCTCAAATCCAACACAACTAAACAAGCCAAAGTCCACCAACCAATCGCCACAAACCAACCAACACGCCAATCAAGCTAATCAATCCAATCCAACACAATTCCCAAGCAATCAATAAGCCAATCTTCGCAAACCAATCAACAAGCAAGTACCAAGCCAATCAAGCCAAACCATTCTCCAATCCTCCGCCCAATCCACACAATTCAACCACTCCAATCCAATTCTCCACCCACACAATCACCAAATCTTTCAAAGTAATGAAAAGGGACCAAAAATGGAGAAATTTTTACCCACAGAAGCTTTCTGCCTGAAATCTGGACCTCAAGCTATTTCTGCACTAGCACTAGGGTGTGAGGTCGCGGCGCCTAGGCGCCGATCTACTGACAGCGGGTTTCGGCGCCGAGCGAAGGAGATGATGATGGTTGGGCTCAAAATGGATCCCAAATTAAGGAGAAAATGATGGAAAAGCTAGAAGAGTGTGGGGCTAAGGATTTGGTGATGAAAAACTAGATTTTGGATGGATTTGAGTGGATCTAAGGAAAGGGGGAAAAGGAGAAAAGTAAGATGGATGGAATGGATGGAATGGAGGGATGATTTCTTGATGAAATGGGTTTGGATTTAGGTTGGAAAGGCTTGGAATCAAAGGTAAGTCAATAGCAATGAGAAAGGAGGAGTTTTTCGACACCGGGGCGTGAGGGTTAGGATTTAAACCCTAACCCCGAGCTTTATAAGGCGTCCGAGTCGCGTTGTCCACGACCCAGCGCCTAGGCGTTGATCTTCTTCAGCAATTTTTTTGAATTTTTTTTCCTGGCTACTTCTAAGCATGATCTTTGTGAAACTATGCTCCAAGTTATTTTCCTAAAAATAAAAAAAATAAAAACAAAGACAAAGACAAAGTGACAATGAAAATGAGTTACCTCCCATTCAGCGCTAAGTTTAACATCCTTAGCCCGACGTTCTCGCTGTTCAATCTTCCTTCAAGTCCACCACCTCCTTACAATGCTGAAAATTATTTCCCAAATAATGCTTTAAATGTTGCCCATTCACGACAAAACCATTACTGGATGTCTCGTTGAATATTTTCGTTGCCCGTGCTCAGTTGCCCTTATCACCACGAATGGACCCGACCATCTAGATTTGAATTTTTCTGGAAACAGTTTCAATTTTGAATTGAAAAGTAGAATTTTTTGACCTGGTTCGAATTTCCGTAGTAGAGTCTTTTTGTTAAGTCATTTCTTCACCTTTTCTTTATAAAATTTGGCATTTTCATAAGCTTGCATTAGGAATTCGTCCAACTCATTGAGCTGCAACAAATTACGCTCCCCTGCTTGTTGCATGTCCAAGTTCACCAGTTGGGGCGAATTGGGCTTAATAATGCCTTTTGAGATCAGACGTTTTAAAGAACCAAACGTGGAGGAAACTGAAGCTCATTGTGTCCAACACATTGATTCCTGCAAAGCTTACCCTGGGATTGTCGGGTGCAACTTTCATTGCACTGATTGGGTAACAGAAGGAAAAAAAATATATCCGCAGTGACACCCAACCTACTAAGAAGACTTTTTGGGCGTTAGCCGCTGAAAAGGCAACCTCTCAAAAAGACTAAAAGCCTATGGAGGCTTGGAGTATGTTTCTTTCTTCTTGCCCTAGTTTCCTTTTCTTTTCATACATGTTTTTACCCTTATATATCTTCCTCTTTTTTTTTTAGAATACAACGTCAAGCTTCCCGAAGTTGTATATCCACCAAAGCCAATCAGTCACTTTTGGTTTCTTAATCATCCTACGAACTTCGAGGCTACAGAGTCATTAACAATGCATGACACTCGTGGCAAGAAGCAAAAAATTTGGAGAACGAGGGATTTTTCTTCGATTGCTGGACTTTCTAATCCTTCCCAAGGGAAAGATTCCTCAAAGCTAGGAGAAGCTGTGAGACCTTCTAAAGTTGATATACCAGGAGAGTCTGATAAAAGGTTATATCCCATTTCCAAGCCACCCGAGCCATCTAAGGAAGGGGAGGTTGTAGCAAAGCCAAATGTTGCCACAAATTCTTCCAATGACTATGAAGTGAGCAAGGAAATGCTTGCCGAGGTGCAGAACAACTCCCCTGTGCTGCTGGATTCCAGCGACCATGCTCTGAGTGACCTCTTGGGCTTCCACGTAGATCTAAATATGGGTCAAGTTGACCAACTGATGCGGTCTTGTGATAGTGGGCCTATATTTTCTGATAACATCTTCATGAGGGATTTTTTGGGGGTCCAGACTCCCGAGGCGTGTTAATCTCTGCTTTCTATAGCCCAAGATACTCCTATGAAGGCAGCTTCTTATTTTGACATAAGTATGTTATATCACTTTGTCAATTATGCGTATTTCTTATGATACTATCTATCTCAATCACTTATTTAGGAAGGTCTAGTTCGGAAGGGAAAATCTGTTCGGAGGCTCCTTGTATTCACCAAGAGGGCGAGGGCGTGAATTTTGAAGGTAAACTTTTTTAATCTGCGTACTTTTCCTTTTTCTCCTTTTTCCTTGCACGTCTCACACTTTCAGTGCTTTTTGACAACTGCCTTAGTCATTGAAGTTTCTGATGATAATGCTCGTGGTGAAGAGAATTTATCACCACTTGATAAGCTGATGGGGCCATTGCCTGTTTCTCCTGTGTCACAGGGTATTATCGCATTTTTGTGCCTTTTTTCTTCTTTTTTTTGCTAATCTGACATTTTAGCTTATCATTTTTTAACCTTGGGATCTGATTGCTTAGACGATCTTCATTTCGGCTCTACTGGCCCTAGTACTGGCGCAAGTTCTAGTGGGACTCGTCGGCTTCCTTATGTCAAAGATCATTTCTTGGATCCCTTGCATCATTTCTTTTCAACTTTTAGGGTGATTGGAGCTGGGCGGTTAGAGCAGCGGGCTCTGAAGCGCCTAAGGCGTGCAATAACACAATTCAAAGGTTGCATTGTTTTTTCTTTGAAGGATATGGATACTCCTGATGATGTCACTGAAGTGTTAAATATTTGTGAAGACTTTTCTATGATTTTAGACAAGCTTCGACTTAGGGTTTTCGGCTTTGGTGGTGTTATACTTTCACCGGAGAAGTTATGTGCTCATTGGCATGAGCTTGAAGCTGCTGTAAGATCTTTGATTTCTGCAGAAAGTTTAGCATCAGCAAAAATTGACCTTGCTGGATGTAGAGATTGCCTTACTCAACTCAAGGAGCATAATTTCCGAGTTGCCAAGGAGGCGGAAGATAAAAAGATGATTGCCGAGGAAATTCGTGCGTCCATAGGAACAAAGCAAGTTGAGGTCCGCCGTATTATCACTTCTATCTTTGTAGACAGAAGTAGATTGAATTCATTGATTTTACTCTCCAATGAGCTCCAGGCCGAAGTTGATCTTCATGAAGAGAGAATTAAGTCAGAGAGTCGAGATATCCTCATTATGGAGGCCAAGGTAGAAGAGTTGCAAGCATACATGGTTCCTCCTACTGATGTAATGAATTCTCTTCGAATACTAAAGGAGTCGCTTCCTTTGACAAGGGGGACTATAGAGACTCTTTTGCAGAACTTTGATGCATGATTATTTTGTAATTTTATGGATGATATCTTTTTAAGTAATTTCCGTTTACTGTCACTTTGATTTGATTCTCGCAATTAATAACTTCATATGTGTCATTCTCATAGACCCTCTCAATGATGTACGACCCTTCCCATTTAGGCTCGAATTTGCCAGTAAGTTTGCCTTTTGCCATGATCTCTATGCGCAGTTTTAGCACCAAATCTCCTCTTTTGAATGAACGATGCTTCACGGCTTTATCGTATGCTTCGATCATTCGAGCTTGATAAAGTTCAATTCATTGTCGTGCTTGAATTTGCTTTTCATCTAGTGCTTCGAGCTCATCAAAACAAAGTTTGGCTTGCTGTTCAGTAGTCAACTCGAAATGGATAGCAACCCTTAATGATGCTAACTGGATCTCCACTGGTAAAACTGCTTTAGCGCCAAAAAGTAGTGAATATGGAGTTGCTCTCATCGCAGTTCGATGTGTGGCTCTATAGGCCCATAGTGCTTCGGGTAACCTCTCATACCAATCTCGTTTGTTATTTACTGTTGTCCTCTTGAGGATTCAAATGATGTTCTTGTTGAACGTTTCTGCCTGGCCATTCCCTTGCAGATAATATGGTGACAAGAATACTTGCTTGATTCCAAACTTCCGGCATAACTGATTTACTTTATCATTTTTGAATGGTGTGCCATTATCTAAGGTGATTTGATAGGGGAAGCCATAACGGTAGATGATCTTGTACTTGATAAATTCAACCACCTCTTGCGCTTGGACTCTTTTGTAAGCTTTAGCTTTTGCCCATTCGGAGAAATAATCTGTGGCGGCTATAATATATAAGTGTCCTTTGGATGATGACGGGTTTATTGGACCGACGATGTCAAAGCCCCACAAGAGAAAAGCCATGGAATAGGTGCTGGTGACATTCTCAAAGTAGACATATGATAAATATTCCCATCCATTTGACAGGCTTCACAAGATTTTACAAAATTGATGAAATCTTGAACCATTGTGGGCCTATAATAGCCCAATATTCTGATCTTAAGATAAAGATGTCGTCCAGATTGGCGGGCGCCACACTCACTGGAGTGTGTCTCTTTAAGAACCTGGCAGATATCATTCCCGTTAATGCAGTGAAGCCAAAGTCCATCAAAAGTAATCCAATACAAATCATCTTGAAACACGATATATCACAAAACAGTCTTTCTGAGTGGCTTCCTTGCATTAGGATCCTCTGGAACAATACCATATTTGAGGTAGTTGATGATAGAGATGCGTCAGTCATCATTGTTTGTAGTCACCTCGGATATACACCTTCCAACTTGGTTCACTTGGAGCTCTCCGTCATCTTCGAGTCTTTGCACTCGAACCGTCATGTTATCAAGCTCATTGATAGTGAGAATACTGGCTAGCTTTGACAGTGCATTAGCAACTATATTTTATGACCGAGGAACGTGCTCAACAAAAATAATTTCAAATTTGGCCAATAAAGTTTGAGCTTTGTCATAATATTTTCGCAAATGAGGCTGGTGCACTTCGTATTGATTGTTTAGCTGTTTAATAACCAATTCAAAATCTCCAAATATTTGCACAAATAAAATGTCTGATTGTGAAAGAAGTTTCATGCCAATGAGTAAAGCCTCATATTCAGCTTCATTTTTGTTGCGCTTTTTCCAAGAAAATATGCTTGTGGGAACAAGTCTTTATGAGGGAAGACTATGAAAATTTCGCCGCCAGCTCTGGATGGCTTCGAAGCGCCATCAAAGTACATTTGCCACATTGGGTCATCATTTGCATAAAAAATTTCTCATCAGGTAAGTTTTCTAAGATAGAAAATTCTTCTTCAAGCGGATGGGCTGCTAGGAAATCTGCTAACACTTGCCCTTTCACCGCCTTTCATGGTACATATTTGATATCAAATTCAGATAACAGCAGTGACCATTTTGCTAGGCGTCCTGAAAGTATGGGTCTAGTGATTAGGAATTTGAGGGGGTCAGCCTTTGATATAAGCATGATTTGATGTGCGAGGAAGTAATGTCTTAGCTTTTGTGCCACAAAGACCAATGCTAGACAAATCTTCTCAATCGAAGAATAATTACATTTAGCTTGCAATAATTGACGACTGAGATAATATGCGGCTTGCTCTTTATCTTGGCATTTTCTTGTGCGAGCAATGCCCCAGTGATTGTCAAAACAAGGGGTTCTTGCAGTAATTATTTAATAGCTTCAAAAGCTCATTGACGTTCTGTGTCCCATTGGAAGGTCATATCCTTTTTCATTAATTTATGAAATGGCCAACATCGGACGGACAGGTTAGATATAAAACGACGGATATAAGACAATTGGCCTTGCAGACTCCTGAGATCTTTGAGGTTCCGTGGAGGCGAATTATGAACTCAAGAAATTTTCCAGATGACACTCCGAATGCACATTTGAGAGATTCATCTTCAGATCATATCTTCTTAGACGCAGGAATATCGACCTCAAATCTTCTTCGTGCCTTTTGTGACCCTCAGATCTTACAACCAGGTCATCAACATAATATTCGACATGTTTATGTAACATATCATGAAATATATTTTGCATAGCTCTTTGATAAGTTGCACCAGTATTTTTGAGCACAAAAGGAATAACTTTGTAGCAAAAGACACCCATCGGTGTTCGAAATGCAGTTACGGCTTCATCTGTCGGGGCCATCTTGATTTGATTATATCCAGAATATCCGTCCATGAATGAGAATGTATCATATAAGGTTGTGCTATCGATTAGCAAATCAGTGAAAGGGAGAGGAAATTCATCCTTCGGGTATGCTTCATTTAGATCTCAAAAATCTATACAAATGCGGATTTGCCCATTCTTCTTTTTTACGGGAACAATGCTAGAAATCCATTTTGAGAATTTGATTTCTCGGATGAATTCAGCATTAATGAGTTTTTCAATTTCTTTGATGATTTGCTCTTCGAGTTTCGGTCGAAACCTTCTTGATGCCTGCTTGACTGGTTTTTTATCCTGCGTAATATGCAAATGGTGCATTGCAACTGTAGGATTGAGCCATGATATTTCATAATATCCCCAAGCAAAGATATCCTTAAATTCACTCAAAAGCTGTCATAGTGCTGCTTTTTCCTCTTTGGCTAAGTTCTTGCCGATGAAAATAGGCCTCGGGTTTTCTTCAGTCCCGAGATTGAATTCTTCAAGTATATCGATGGTAGGCTGTCCTCCATCTTCTATTGCTGGTGGAGCATCCTCTGGTTCTACTACTGTTTCTTCATTGTTGCTGAGGCTTTCATTCGTAGAGATATAACAAGTGGTAGCAAAGTCACCATCATCTTTTTCCTTGTACCCATGACCAAACTTCATGTTACCTTTTTGGTAACCTAGGAGTTTTTTAGATAATGGGATTGAGATGTCATTGCCGAGCCCTGATAGATGTGGCTCATCATAGTAGAACATCATCAAATCCATAATTTTCTTATTTTCTCTGCTATAGCGATGTAAATCCCATTTTTTGAGTTTAGCAGTTGGCAAGCAGAAGGATTTGTTTAGATTACCATAAACTTTACTGTATTGCTTCACAAAATATTTTTTAGCAAATTTTTCATCTTTGGGTTCTCGTGCACTTGGAGTAGACATATTAAATCCGACAAGTATTGCTAAAACCTTATCGAGCGAGTCCTTAGGTTTTTAGTTTTATTAAGCGGCCTTAGTGGCCATTTTGTCGCTATCATGGTAAAGCAACTTGGCTTCCTCACTGGCCTGGCTCGGGAACCTTCGAAGAGCTTCCAGATCCACCTTAAACCTAAGGGGATCGGCTCAGGGTGGTTTAGAAATCTTTTTCAAGATTTATAGGTTCGAGTAGAACCGTGAGCCTACATCAGCGCACTATAGTTGTTAGGAGGTGGAATAGCTGCCTCCTGTCGCTGTTGTGGTAGTGGCTGTAATGGGTCAAGACTCATATTTTCAAATTTCTTCTGAAATTCAGTCCTGGGTTCTGCCATTCCTTGTCCATGACCGCGTCCTCGACCTTCCATCCTTTCATTTCTTGGAAAGATGTCTTTACTTACTGGGATAGGGGGAGTCTGAGATATCTCCTGTTGATTCTCCAGCGTTGTTGCTTTTATTTCCTTTGTAGGAGTGTTGATAGCAAGTATTAAGTCGTAATACTTGGCATCAGAGTAAAATGCTTCCGCTATTGTGAATGGCTTATGGTCGACGAAAATCCTCTTTTCTACTCCATCCTTGCAATATTTGAAGCATTGATGCACCGTTGATACGACGATCCTGTTGCTGTGAAGTCAAGGTCTTCCTAGTAACAAATTGTATGATGTCGGAGCATTGATCACAAAGCATGGCATTTCGGTGCAGAAATCTTCTATGTTGAGTTCCAACTCAATTAGACCAATGGCCTTTTGAGTTCATTGATTAAATCCGTGAATCACCACACTGGTATCTTTTAGTGTTGACGGAGAGATTACAATTCTTCTGAGTGTCCGAAAGGGTAGGATATTAATTGCGGATCCGACATCGATCATGATCTTGTTAACCAGTCCACCGGCCAAGTTGCTTGTGACATATAGAGGCCGATTGTGATTGGCATCCCCGAGCAACATATCCTCATCAGTAAATGAAATAATCTCATCACACTTAGCCGTGTCGAGCAAGTAAGTAAGATGGACATTTTCGTCAGTCAAAGCACTGACTAAGGCATCTCTAGCTTTCTGTGATAGCTGCAAGACATCATAGATGCTAAGCCGAGCAGGGAGTTGCTTCAAGTGCTCAAGCACATCATAACTCATTGGCGGCTTTTCATGATTCGTTGGTACAGATTGTTCTGGCTGAGTACGGATTCTTGCATTGGGGATTTGCCCTTGTTTTCTGGTGTAATTTGACCAGATCGAAGGATTGCCAGAACATCCTCTTCAACTTGCACCATATTACAAGAGGCAGAGTCTTGAATGTTTGTGGCTAATGTTCGGAGTATATCTGAGAAAAATACTTGCATCTTTGGGATTTCTAGGAATTACCCATCCATGGACTTGATGCACTGGCGAACCATGATTTTCTCTTTATCGAATGTTGGTTGATTATCTTGCAGTTTATCCATCGCAAGATATAATCGTATTGAGATTTTCCTAATAGAGGGTGCATTACTTCGATCATCTCTAGAGGAAATTCAGTATCAAATTCATGGAATCTTTGGATAAACATATCAGCTAATTCTTCCCATGAACTAAATGCTTCTTCAGGGAGTGAAGAAATCCAGAGGAGAGTGCAACTATCATGGGCCAAACTCAAGACAAAGTATTCGAGTGCGAACTGTTTTGTTTGCCCCATTTTACAGACTGCCAGTGCATAGTCATGCAAGTGTGGCAATGCATACTTGTGATTCTTGTGAAACAACTGAATATGCGGCCAATCATAACCTAACTCTTCAGTTAGGAAGGGGAATACTCAGAGTATAGGCGCATCATTCAGTTGTAGCACATGCAGGACTTGGAGTTGATTTGTTCTTCCAAAATTTTCGGCATCACTAAAAATTGTATCTTGCTTGTAGCCTTCACTATCAACCCACCAGATTGCTTTCATAAAAGTTTTGGCTCCAAAGATTTTGTACCCATCATCTGAAGTAGGACATACTGCATCCAAAAGGTACTTCGAGACCATTTTAGGTTCAGCTAACCATATGACCAAGGATTGCCCCATGTGCTATCTCTGAGGTAATTTATGTAGTGGGTAGTGAATTCTTGACTGTATTATATTTTCCTCAAGTAATTATTGGGAAACTACTCTCTTTGTCTTGATAAGAAACAGATCAAGAATGCATCTACTAAGATTACTTACTCCGTAATTTCTTCAAGATGATTATCCCAATACCAAGACATCACCAATTCTCCAAGCGAATACCAGAAGTATCCTACTCTGATTCCCCAAGATGCTGGCAACGGTCGCGACTCCTGCAAATATGTGATGATGTGGTTTGCTGGTGACATCCCAACTTCAAACTTTGTGTAGTTAGGGATGAGAGTTGGGGCAATTCTTTGCCGCTTTGTAGGTTTGGATGAAGATATATTTATGTAATATCAAGTTTCTGTTTCATCTTTATTGCTATCCAAGTCCTAGAATAGACCATCCTCAGGAAACTCGCATGGAGTAATGCCCGACAACTTCTCAAGTATATATTTCTCTTTTGTTTGACGAGGTGATCTACCAGCAAGCCGTTGATAGAATGGAAGCGATAACTCAGGTTGAAGGAAGTCCATAATCAGGAACGGTTGCACCCGTGAAGATTGCCTTGAATACCTTGAAAGGAAAGGGAAAATGGCTTTATCTCTGATCCTTTTGTTTTCTCTATATAGATTTTTAAGGCAACTTTTTATTCGCTTTAAAGTTGCCAGTTTTCAAACTGCCTCCCAATCATTCTTCTCAACTGTCTACACTGTCACAACATTGCCTGGAGGTCCCAACATTTCTTGGCTGGGTGACCAAAATATCAATGATAGCTACAGTACCACTGATGAGCGATACGCCCAACTTCTTTTGGTCTTTTTGGAGCGGGTAGCTCGAATAGCCCAGTTAACATGAGATGTTGGAATAGTGTCTCCACATCATCTTCTCCAAAGGAATATTTGATTTCTTCTCTTTGGAAAGGTTTTGTAGGCTGCTCTTTTGCTAGCAGCTTTGCTTTATCTGGCTGTTTCTTGACTTCCATAGTGTTTGCGGAAGTCTCCCTAGTTTTCTTCTTCTTAAACGGTCGTGGATGATTCTTTCTTTCAAGCTTTTTGTTGAGATAATAGATACTCTTTTCGAAAGCCTCTATGGCTAAGGCCTGGAATGTGTTTAACTGTTCATTCATTAATAGGGAAATCTCCATCTTGATGCCATTTCGACAAAGATTGACCTTCATTGCTTGAGAGAAGGGTGCCTGACAACGGTTAGTGGTCATTTTCCTTCTGGTGATATAATCTTCAATCGACTCGTCCTTCCTTTGGGACAAGGTTAACAATTCTAATAATTGTACTTCCCGGGTAGTATCGACTAATCAGAAAGTGAACATTTCCTTCATTTCTTCCCATGCTCATACCGAACCGGTCGGGAGAGATACGTACCACTAGAAAGCGTCATCGGAGAGGGTATTAGGGAACATCCGAAGGAAAAAGTTCGAATGATGTGCCCAATTGCCCATGGCATAGTGGAATGATGCTAGGTGCTTTAATGCACTCCCGGTCCCATCAAATTGGATCTTTGGCGGCTTCAAATCCCTAGGCAGTAACTCTACTTCAACATCCGGGGGATAAGGCCTATTAATTGTCATTATAGGGACCCCGGTAAGTTGGGGTGCCTAAGGACAAAGACATTCAGGCACCGACTAGTGCACCATCTCTTTTTGGGCAATAAACTCAGGTGGAGACCCCATGGGTGTATTTATTAGTGCGTCTTGTGTTTGAGGAGTATTGATATGCAGGTTATTGAATTGCGGAAAGCCTTATTCGATTTTCATATTTTCATCTTCCTTCGTCCGTCGCCTAGATGGTTTCTCAGGCGGGTGCACTGATTGATGATTCCATAGTGATGGTGGCTGATGGGAACTTGTCGCCTTGTCGCCTTGGATTTTCGTAGCCCATTTCATGCGCTTAATCTCCTCCTAGAGATCGTGAATGAGCTGGAACTTAGGTGTAAGGATCTCCTCTTCTTCACCCACCATGTAAGAGCTTCAAACTAGCCTCTTGGGAGAGAGGCCCTGATACCTTCTGGATGAGAAAGACTACAGAAGGGTGGTGTGATGGGCATTGCGGCTGCCCTTGATCGAGTTAACATCTCAGAGACTTTTGAAGTACTTGGCTGAGTGAGATCCACCATGTTGACTTCAGCCATTTGCAAAAAACGTCTTCTCCTTTTAGCCTCTCTTTTGGGATGCAGCTTTCGATTTTTTGCTCGGAATGGGGTTCTGACAGGTGCATAAGTTATATCTTCCCTTAGTCTGATTAGTAACGCAAATTGGTTTGCATGCTCGAAGTTTGGGATCAGACTGAGTGCCGATCATTGATATGTTGTGTGGCACCTGGGAGGATATTGTCATTCATTAAAGAGATTCAGCCTTTGAGATACCTCTGGCCTAAGAACTCTTTTTGCTTGCCTCTTTTGCGACTTGCCCCTTTGATAGGAGTATAGGGGCAGCTTGAATCTTGGCTCTGTTGGCAATGGCGGTTAAGCTTTCAAATTTAGGCGAGAAGTGGCTTTCCCGGACTGCTTTTTCCGTTGTGATTTTCTCTTCTATTTCCTTGAAGCAGGAGAAGGGGCTTCCATAACTTTGGCAATGACATGATGGTGTGGAGACTTAACTCTGGCTCTTAAACTAGACGAGGCAGCAGTTGACTGATGAGGTGGATACTTTGGATCCGAGATGACGAATCTTAAAGTATTTAAATTAGATCGGACAATAATAGGCCCTTGTGGCTTGAGTCGGTCATCCCTTAGTAGAGCAACAGGCCGAGAAACCTTAGCAGGTTTTCTTGACTTTTTCCACTCCCGGATGACATCTTGGTTAGGTTGGGAAGCGAAGTTGACAACCCTTGAGGCGAATCGGCCGAACTGGCGAGTAATAATACATCGGACAAGATTTGACATAACTTTGCTCCCCTTTGAGCTAGTAGTGACCGAGAGGGCACTCTTAGACTGACAGGTTGGTGTCGATTGAGTTGCAGTAGATT
Source organism: Annona cherimola (assembly GCA_030490835.1). NCBI lineage: Eukaryota > Viridiplantae > Streptophyta > Magnoliopsida > Magnoliales > Annonaceae > Annona > Annona cherimola. The sequence goes on along the minus strand of CM059977.1, from coordinate 40,559,839 downwards.
GGCTTGCAGACTTCTTAGCAGAGCCTGATCGAAGAGCAAATGGATCCACATGAGTCAGCACCAGTGAAGACCGTGCTTGCTGAACAGGGGTAGACTTAATGACAGTAGCAACAATATGAGGACCTCGAACATCAAGAGACTTCCTAGGTGGTGTGGGTCGACCTTTCCTCCCTAGAATTGCCGCTGGAGAGTAATCAACGTGTTAATAGACATGATGCTCTAGTTTCTCTAGTATGCGAATGAAGTGATGCGGGATAGCTGCATCCATGTCGTTTGGCTCAGAAATGACAAAATCACAATTGGGCATAATTCGAAAGCCATCGAATGCGCCATGAGATCTGCAAAGGAACATTCAAGAGTGTCAGTAGTAAGGGATTAAGTAAGCATATAAAGACCATGGTTTTTAGCTCTTAAAGATGAAGGGAGAATGTTTCACGTCGGGTTTACCATTTGTTTCGGCCTCAAAAAAAATTTCGGTTTGAAATAAATGCTTAATTAATTCCCCAGCAAAATTTTAAAGCATTTAATTCTTTAACCAAGTTCGAAAATTATATCACAGAAATATCTTGCATTATGTTCCACATTCTGATTTTACATCTCCAACGAGAAAACTCTTGATAAAAAAGCTGAATACAATAGTCTAAAAAATGATTATTTTATTGAAATGATGATGAAATGCGTAGAAGAGTTTTCTACGACTTTACAAGTGCACTAAAAATTGTGTCTCACAAAAATACAAAGATAAATGAGTACGCTTTGCCCCGTGCCATGACTCGAATGTGTGGTACATGACGCCATGTGCCATGACTTAAATGTGAGTTTATGCTTAGCTCGTCGACCAGCGATGACTCAGTCTAGAAATAGTGAGAGGACCGTCGGCTACACGAATGACCCTATACAGCAAGCTAAGTAGCTCTCAGCTTCTGGATTTTCACAGCAGACTAGCGTTTCCCGCTTTCAGTTTAATAAGCCAGCGTGTCACGCATTCAATCTTTGGATTGAGAAATTGGGTGGTTTTACCAAAAAATAGACTTAACCAAAATTTGAAAATATGTTTGGGTCAACTTGGACCAATTAAAGAGGTTTGGGCCTAATTGGGCTTGTTGAAAAAAATTTGGGCCTAACTGGGCTTGACTCAACCAATTTGGGCTCAATTGGGCTTATTGGAGGATTTTAGGCCCAAGTGGGCTTGTTGAAGAGTTCTGGGCCTAACTGAGCCTTTTGGGAGGTTTTTGGGCCCACTTGAATCTATTGAAGATTTTTGGGCCCATTTGAGCCTAAATAAAGGGGCACGGGTGGAAGCTGCTCGTCTAGCTTTCAAGCGTGAGCAGTATATAATTTACACATATACATATCGCAATGGATGTATAAATTCCCAACCATGGATTGAGAAAAGAGTTTTCATAACTTTTCAATGCAAAGCGTCTTCCCCCTCTTTTTTTAACATATATATGTATTTTAGAAAATAATATATATTTTTGGAAGCCTTGTAACATATATATGTATTTTAAGAAATGATATATATTTTTGGAAGCCTTTTAATATATATATGTATTTTAGAAAATATTATATATATTTTTGGAGGCCTTGAATATATATATAATATATTTTTGGAGGCCTTTTAAAAAATATATATAAATAATACTTGAAGAAAATTAAAATACTTACGTTTTCTTCTTTTTTTGGGGTGAGAGAACTTGTCCCGGGATCCCAAGCCTCATATATTATATTTTTTAATCATAAAAAAACTTAGCCCTGTGTTTGACTCAACTCACCACCTGGGGAGTATTTACTTGGGAAGTATGTATATATATATATATTTAGAAAATAATATATATTTTTGAAAGCCTTTTAATATATATGTATTTTAGAAAATAATATATATATTTTTGGGGGCCTTGAATATATATATATATTTTAGAAAATATATATTTTTGGAGACCTTATAGATATAATGGGATGAGGAGACTTATCTCTGGATCCCGGACCTCCCTAAATATATATATTATTATTTTTTATCATAAAAAATATATTTAGCCCCGTGTATCGACTCAACCCACCACCTGGGGAGTATTTACTTGGGGAGTATGTAATATAATATATATTTTTTGAAAGCCCTTTAATATATATATATGTATTTTAGAAAATAATATATATTTTTGGAGGCCTTTTTAATATATATATATGTATTTTAGAAAATAATATATATATTTTTGGAAGCGTTTTAATATATATATATATGTATTTTAGAAAATAATATATATTTTTTTGGAAGCCTTTTAATATATATATGTATTTTAGAAAATAATATATATTTGGAGGCCTTTAATATATATATGTTTTTTAGAAAATAATATATATATTTTTTGAGGCCTTTAATATATATATATATGCATTTTAAAAAATAATATATATATTAAAGGAGGTCTTGAATATATATATGTACTTTAGAAAATATATATATTTTTGGAGACCTTATAGATATAATATATATTTTTTAAAAAAAAATACTTGTAGAAAATTAAAAATGGCTGAGAACTTACATTCTCTTTTTTTGGAATGAGAGAGCTTATCTTCCTGGGGCTGTGTTTCCGTCTCCTCTCCTTTCTCCTCCTTTTTTTTGAAATGGCTGAAGGAGGTATTTATAGATGTTTCGGGTGTAGGTGTGAGTAGTCCTGCGGGACTTAGATACCAATAAACCACCGCACGGAACTAAGGCTCCCGGGCGAATTTCTATGGATGCCAAGTAAGGTGGCGTGGCCGGTTCCGCATCGGTAAAGTACTGCCTCGTGGTTCCGTGTAAAGTAATGAAGTTCAGCGTGAAACTCATTTCGCGGCTAAGCGAGAGCTAGTTTTGGTTTTGAGCTGCAGAATTGCTCACTTTATTCCACATGTTCATTTCTCATTGGCAATCTCGGGCTGCTTGAGTTCCAAACAACTCCACTGTTTCGCGTGTACTTGCTGCGCAGCTTTGAGGTTTCTTGCTTAGTCTCCAAGCAATACACGTCACCTCTCCATCCAAATATCATCATTGAGTAGCTGCTACTATTCCAGTTGCTGGCTATCTCTGCTGCACCTTTGAAGCTAGAGGAGCTCCTCCACCACAAGCCGTTCCTAGCTGTCTTCCCCATAGCTCGCCCCCGAGTGAGTCGAACAGTGCTGAGTAGGAATGTATGGCCTCCACAAACCTCGCCAAGAACGTCCCTCCATGGCTCGAGTCCAGCTCCACCATGGTCACCACCTTCGGTGACAACCTCTACAAAAGCCAAAGGTGTTGACGTCGTAAAGGGATTGGTGAAGCCAATGCACGGCAACAGCCTCCCGCTTGCTGACGTTTAGCCGCTCCGAGCTCAAGTTGCCCACTTTCTCCGCCATTGGGAAGAACTCGAATGACAAGCCAAGGGTCCCCATGAAGTCCAACAGTTGCTTCCCCATCGCCTCTAGCGCTTCCATGGACGTGCTCAGCCTTATGAGGCGCACGTAAAGGGGGTCCTCCGGGCCACCGCCGGCAGTCGGCAACCACGCGAGAGCTCGTGTTGCTTCGCTTTGTCCTCATGAACTCCGTCATCGCCGTGCACGCTAATGTCCGGCAATCACCACCACCGCCGTCACTAGAGTTGGAACCCGACAAGACCCTGAAAGAGACCAGTGAGTTAAGGATGGAATCAGGCATCATCAGTCGTCTTCGACGTTGTAGCAGGTGTTGTCTCCGAATGGGAGGAATTCGCATTGGTAGAGATACTTGGACAGCCCGCCTTCCCGTTCCACCAAGTGTTGCACCTTGCAGGCTAGGGAGCAAAAGATGTATGGGTCTTGAAGGCTCCTGTCGTAGATGTTACAGACGTTCTTGGAGCCTCTGAAGGGCCAAGATTGAGGCCTTTGATTCAAGAATATGACTTTTGCATTGTTGGTCGAATACGATTGAACAATAGAGCAATCTATTAGTTTCTCCATGTCATCCAGCCAAACAACATCATGATAAACATATCTCCGAATCTGAATCAATCGATGGGAACGATGTAGAGACAAGCAATGAGCGCAGATGCTATAACAGCAATCCAAACAGAAGATGTACTTCTTGTTCTTCTTGGCTGTGTTGTGAATCACACAAGGAGTGAAGAACTTGTCGTCCAGCAGCACTTCGAGCCAATGAGGAAAATAAGACAAACCCATCATTTTTTAATATCTTCTCTCCTCTGTTGAGAAATCAAAGAATGATGGAATGGAGAGAAAATGCTCTTTCAATCAAGTCACTCGTGGTAAAGAGACATGAGTCTGGCCATCATCGTCTGGTGTAGTTGTAGCTCTTTGAAAATTGGTCATGATCGAATGCCCATCTAACTGGCCATGGTACTCAATGGATTTATATATATTTGCTGCTGACATTCCCGGCACTAGAAAATTCTTTGAAGCGAAGGCCCTTAATTAATTAATTTATTATATATATATATTTTTTTTCTTTGGTCCTCTCGTTTGACCGGCCAATTATATATATATATTTGCTCGTTTTCTTTCATATATTTTTTGGTTCATTATTTTTCTTTTTTTCTTTTTTTTGCAACCTTTTCTTTTTGTAATAAATAAAAAGCCTTGGCTATCTGTGATTTCATAATAATAATACTATTTTTTAGCCATTTTTTTCTCTCTCTTTTTTTTTACCCACATGAAAAATTATATAATTGTAGTGGACCCATGGTTCAAAATATACCTCATCAAGAGAAGATGAGCTGGAGGAGAGATTATGAAGGAAAAAAGATGAAATGGAGGAGAGGAGGAGAGGGATGAGCGTTAGGGTTGTGGAGGAGAGGAAGAGGAGGAAGATGACAACGTCTGCATTGAGCTGCCCACGCAGCGGCGCCTAGGCGCCAATTCTCTGACTCTGTCGTGCATCGCGATGCATCACACGGCGCCGGGGCACCTAATTGGGGTGCCGGAGCGCCAGTTCTCTTTTTCTCCCTCTTGACCTAGCCATCCATACGAACAACTTCTTCCCCTTAATTTAATCAATTAGTTCTTGGCGCGAATTCACATGCCGTTCTTGCTTGGATATACTCGAGTTGTCGTCTTCTCAGTTCATATTGGGATAACCCATTGCATGCATTGTGGTTTCAATTCAAGTGCGAGGCTCCTTGCTTGATGGATCTGAACTACCATGAACTTGAGCTTCTCCACTTATAGAGTTCACCTTTGTACTCCAAAAAAATCATGAGAATTATCAAAACAAAAAAGAATAATGAGTTACCTCCCATTCAGCGCTAAATTTATCGTCCTCAACCCGACGTTCTATCTTTCTATGGATCTTCCAACAACACCACCTCCTTGCAATGCTGCAAATCTTCCCCATATAATGTTTCAATCTTTGCCCCTTCACCACAAAACTTTCATTTGATTTTTCAATGAATACTTCCACTGCCCTATGATCAGTTGCTTTCAACACAATAAATGGACCTAACCATCGCAACTTGAATTTACCAGGAAAAGCTTCAATCTGGAATTAAATAGCAAGACTTTTTGTCCTGGCTCGAATCGCCTAGGCAGGATCCTTTTGTCATGTCATTTATTCACTTTTTCCTTGTAAATCTTGGTATTTTCATAAGCTCGCATTCTGAATTCATCCAGTTCGTTAAGCTGCAAAAGGCTTCGCTCACCAGCTTGTTGCATATCCATATTTAATTTCTTGATCGCCCAATATGCATTATGCTCCAATTCAAGTGGATGGTAGGCTTTTCCATATACTAGCTGATAAGGAGACAACCCAAGCTGAGTTTTGTAAGCAATGCGATAGGCCCATAAAGCGTCATCCAACTTGAGGGACCAATCTTTGCTAGATGGCCCAATTGTTTTCTCGAGGATTTGCTTTAATTCTCTGTTGGTAAGTTCAACTTGCCCATTGGCTTGTGGATGATATGCTGTGGCAACTCTGTGGCGTACTCCATACTTATTCAAGATTGTCATGAATTGCCTATTATAGAAATGTGAACCTTTATCACTAATAATCACTCTTGGTGTGCCGAAATGAGTAAAGATATTTTTCTTGACAAATTCAAGAACCGTTTTAGCATCACCCGCTAGAGTTGGTACTGCTTCAACCCATTTAGATACGTAATCAACTGCAACCAAAATGAACTGATTGCCAAAAGAAGGGATGAAGGGTCCCATGAAGTTGATACCCTAGACGTCAAAGATTTCCACTTCAATGATATTAATGAATAGTATTTCATGTCTTTTCATGATATTCCCTGTACACTGGCATTGATCACACCTCTTGACAAATGAATGAGCGTCCTTGAATAGAGATGACCAATAAAATCCATATTGAAGTACTTTTGCTGTGGTTTTGTCCCCATGGAATGACCCCCATATGGTGATGAATGGCAGCCTTGCAAAATTGATTCTATCTCACATTCAGGAATACATCTCCTATATAACTGATCCGGGCTTTGTTTAAACAAAAATGGTTCATCCTAGAAGTAGAACTTGACATCATGAAGAAATTTCTTTCTTTGGTGAGAATTCATCTCCGGAGGTAATATACCACTGACTATATAGTTTACAAAGTCTTCACACCACGATGAACTATCTTGGAATATTAAAAATAGCTGCTCATCCGAGAAAACTTCTATGATTTGTTCCATGTGTTGGAACTACAGGCTTCTTTCTAGGCAAGATAGGTGGTTAGCTACCTGATTTTCTGCTCCTTTCCGATCTTTAATCTCAAGATCAAATTCTTGTAGCAACAAGACCCACTGAATCAAACATGTTTTTGCATCTTTCTTTTCAATCAAGTATTTGATTGCAGAATGATTTGTAAAAATAATCACCTTGGTCCCAACCAAATAGGCTCTGAATTTGTTAAACACGAACACTACTGCTAGTAACTCCTTTTCTGTAGTAGTGTAATTTAGTTGCTCCTCATTCGAGGTTTTGCTGGCATAATAAATTGAATGAAATATCTTATTTTTTCTCTGGCCCAACACTACCCCAACTGCAAAGTTGCTAGCATCACACATTAATTTAAAAGGAAGGTTCCACTTAGGAGAAATGATAATTGGCGTCGATACCAATCTCTTTTTCAACTCTTGGAACGACTGCACACATTCCTTATCAAAATCGAATATCACATCCTTTTCTAGCAAGGAACGTAGCAGCTTAGTAATCTTTGAGAAATCCTTGATGAATCTTCTATAAAATCCTACATGTCCCAAAAAATTGCGATGCTCTTTACTGATGCAGGAGGAGGAAGTTTTTCAATTGTCTCGATTTTCACCTTGTCAACTTTAATTTCCTATTTGGAAACCTGGTGCCCAAGTACTATACTCTCTTGCACCATGAAATGACATTTCTTCCAGTTAAGAAGTAGGTTTGTGTCTTCACAACATTGAAGCATTTTGGAATGATTTACAAGACACTCATCAAATGAATTCCGAATACAGAGAAGTTGTCCATAAATATTTCTAAAAAATCTTCGACCATGGGTGTGTTTGGTAATAAGTAAAAGTTGTTAAGTTAAAATTTTTCAATCTAAAACTTTTCACTCTGCACAACTATCTTATTTTTTAATCATTTCTTCACATTTTTCTATACAACTACCCTACTTTTCAATCATTTCTACACAACTACCAATACAACTAACCTATCTATTTCAACTTTATCCTATTTATTCCTTATCATTACTCCTATCATATCACATCATTTGACAACTTCTACTCTCTACAACTTTTTATCAAAAGTTTTATTCATTCCCAAACACACCCCATATCAGTAAAGATTGCCATTATACAATGCTGGAATGTGGCTGGCGCGTTGCACAAGCCAAATGGCATTCGCTTGAATGCGAATGTACCATATGGACATGTGAAAGTAGTCTTTTCTTGGTCCTCAAGTGCTATCATAATTTGGTGGTAGCCTGAATAACCATTTAGAAAATAATAGAATTCCCGACCAGCCAACCTGTCTAGCATCTGGTCGATGAACAAGAGCGGAAAGTGATCCTTCCTAGTAGCTTTGTTCAGCTTCCGGTAGTCCATACATACTCTCCAATCCGTAACTGTTCGTGTTGGAATCAATTCATTATTCTCATTGAATACTACTGTCATTCCACCCTTCTTTAGAACACATTGTACCGGACTAACCCAAGAACTGTCGAAGATGAGATATATAACACCTGCGTCAAGCCATTTGATAATCTCCTTTTTAACCACTTTCTTCATAATAGGATTTAATCTTCTCTGGGCTTCAATGGACAGCCTTGAATTCTCTTCTAATGGAATTTTGTGCATACAAAAAGAAGGGCTAATTCCTCTGATGTCCGCAATGGTCCAACCAATAGCCCTTTTGTGGTCCCTGAGCGCTCTAAGCAATTTTTCTTCTTGTAAAGAATTCAAAGCCAAAGAAATAATAACTAGGAGCGATGATTTAGCTCCCAGTTACACATATCTTAAATGGGTTGGCAGAGGTTTCAGTTCCAAAATGGTTGGCTCCTCAATTAATGGCTTTAAATGTTTAAATGAATCCGGATTGAGCTCCAGCGACTCAAATTTCTGCAGGTAGCGTGTAAAGGTCAGAGATTTCTGCAAATAACGTATCATCTCAGTTGATTCTTCATCAGCTTCATTCACTTCTCTGACCAATGATGGTTCTTAAATGTCCTTATGAGAGGTAACCTGAATTTCGGCTTGAACCGCCGAGTCCACTATATCAACCATAAAACATTTCTCTGGATCATTTGAAAACTACATCACCTTGAACACACTGAATGTGATTTTATCATTCTGCACATGCATGGTCAGCTCTCCAGCTTGTACATCAATTAATGCCTTGCCAGTTGCGAGAAATGACCGACCCAAAATAATTGGCATGTCTCAGTCCTCTTCATAATCTAGAATGATAAAATCAGCTGGAAATATAAACTTGTCAACTATGACAAGCACATCCTCAATAATTCCTTCTGGATATATCATAGAGCGATCCGCCAATTGCAACATCATTGTAGTAGGTTGTGCTTCCCCAATGCCAAGTTTCTTGAATATAGATTTTGGCATTAAATTAATACTAGTTACCAAATCATAGAGAGCTCTTCCAAAATAATAATTTTCAATTATACATGGAATGGTAAAGCTCCCTGGATCCCTAAGCTTGGGCGGCAACTTTCTTTGCACCATAACACTAGTCTCTTCTGTTAATGCCACTGTTTCAAATTCTGTTAATCATTTTTTCTTTGACAATATATCTTTCATAAATTTAGCATAGCTGGTCTTCTGTTCCATGGCTTCAACAAGAGGTATATTGATGTGCAATTGCTTTAATAACTCTAAGAATTTTTTAAACTGGCCCTCCTTTTTTTTACAAGTCTTTGAGGAAATGGAGGGAGAGTACTTTGAATAGTGGCTATTGCATCCTCAGGTTGCTTCTGGTTAGTTTCATTCGATTCCTCCTCTGCTTCCTGTGACTGATGCCAAGAAGGACTAGTAACTCCAAATTCTGTTTCTGGCTTAACTACCTCTGTTAGTTGCTTACCACTATGTAGCGTGACTGCTTGCACTTACTCCTTGCCTTTTCCTTTCAGATTCTGTTCAGTATTGCTCGACAATGCACCTTGAGGGTGACTATTTATAGTTGAGGCAAGCTGGCTTATATGAGCTTCTAAATTTCTATTTGTGGTGATCTAGGATTGCATGAATAGGTTTTCCATATCTGATTTCTTCTCTTCTCGAGGAAGTGGGGCAAGTTGAATTGGTCTGGCTGGTTGTTGCTGTGGGGGCTGCGAGAATCCCGGTGGCTGATTAGGCCTAGCTTGTTTATTCCATGAGAAATTAGGATGATTTCTCCATCCTTGATTATAAGTATTGGCATATTGATTGGCTGGGTTTATCTGGAAGTTACCTACGTAATTAATTGACTCCGAATTGGAGGCACATTGATCACTTAGGTGGTCGAACTCTCCACACCACGTACAATATTCTGCTGATGACGACTGTGATGCAGAAGTTCCTACTGCATTGACATTGGCAAATCTTGATAGGTTCTAAATTTGCCTGGATAGAGCATCAATGTGGGCTTTAATAGATGAGACTGCAACTAATTGAAGTAAGCCTCCACTTCGACTTCTGTCAGATGGCAATTGATATGTGTTGGCCGCCATGTTCTCCAATAACGCATAAGATTCTCGATTACTTTTTCTCAATAATGAACCATTTGATGAAGAATCTACCATATGACGGATAGAATCTTAGAGACCATTATAAAATATCTAGATTTGTACCCACGGCCGAATTCCATGATAGGGACATTTGCGAAGTAAATCCTTGAATTGATCCCATGCCTCTGATAAGGTCTCTTCTCCGTGCTGTTTGAATAAAACTATGCCCATTCTGAGTTTGGCTAACTTGGCCTGAGAAAAATATTTTTCAAGAAATTTCTATGTCAAGTCGTTCCATGTGCTGATAGAGTTTGGCAGCAAAGAATCTAGCCACTCCGATGCTCTGTCCCTCGAAGAGAACGGGAAAGTTTTCAACCTCATTGCTTCGTCGGAGACTCCATGATGCTTAAATGTATTCATAATTTGCAGGAAATTACGTAAGTGGTGATGCATCTTCAGAAGATAAACCCCCAAACTGCCCAATAGATTGGAGCATTTTGAAGACCACAAGCTTGATCTCAAAATTGTTGGTGTTGACAGGGGGAGGTTGGATGCTGGTTTGCACTGCATTTTGCCCCATTGCAATGAGATCCCAAATAGGCTGGTCCAAATCATCTTGCTGTGGATGAAGTGGAACCTCAACCCGTTGGTTCCCATTCTGATTTGCATGAGGATTTTCATCTTGGCCTCCAATACACTCCATTCGATGATGTTGACTCGTAGCTTCCTTACTCCTGCAACGTCTTTTCAGATAGGTTCTTTCTGGCTCCAGATCAAATGGTACAATATTATCCTTTTCAGCCCTACCTCGGCGCATACAAAAGTAATAAGCCCTGTAATGACCAATTCAACTGTGCTAAACTAGAAAATATATAGAACTAATGGATTTATATAATTGAATGTAGTTACAAATTTGTACAAGAAGACAATAGAAATAACAATAATTAGTTAGCACTAAATATCCCTAGCAACGATACTAAAAACTTGATGAGCTGCGTATATGTCTAATTAAATGCTCATTTTCACGCAAGTATACGCGTCAATCTAGTAATATAAAGTGAGTAGAGTATCGTTCCCACGAGGATATTGTCTAAACTAATTATGTCAATTAATTCAATTGCCTTTAGTGATTGGAAAGAATTTTTACAAATATAATTGAATGTGAAAGATAAGTAAAAACGAATAAAAGAAATTTTAACGAAAGAGCAGGATTACAAAAGGGGTTTATCGAGTTGGATCGGTAGATGGGAGAGTTGAAAATCCTTGACTCTAAACTATATTAAATTGGTTCTTTTTAGTAGATTGTGCAGTGAATTCTTAGTCCAAGTTCAATAATCTTTAGATGTGTCTCCCAACACACATAAAGCTAATTACACCACACCTAATGACTATGTTCCCATGCAAATGAATGTGATGGAATTGATCTATACGCAACCTGCTCATGACTACATAGGGTTTAACGATATATTCCTATCCATTAAACATTTTCCATTCACCAAGAGAAAAACCTATGCCTTACACATGAACCTTGCTTAAATTCTCCTTTTCCAAAGATAAATCCAGCAAATAAATCATCTTACAAAGTAGTTAATTTTGTAAAAAGTATTAAACACAACATGCAAGGGTAAATCCACACAGCACAAGTATTCAGCAATCAAATACTCATTTTCAAATCATCAAGAACCAAAATAACATAGTTTAGGCATCAATTCATCTCAACTTCTCATCTATTGAAGTTTAGCTCATGAACATGGAGTTAAATCCCATTGAAACCCAGTTTGAATACATTTCCAACAAAAGAGAAAAGGAAAATATGTTTAAAAAAGAAAAACTAAAACTTGCTAGTTTCCACCAACGAAGTTGATTCTCCTCTTCAGGTGCTCTCGTATTAGAAGTCATTTCCTTGCTCTCTCCTTGGCTGCTCCTTACGCATTCTCCTTTTCCGTACGAACCCTCAGTATATATTTATACCCCCTTGAACTCAGCATGAGACACGTGCCGAAATGCATACGTGTGGGGGTTGACGCCGATTGTGCGCCGCCTAGGCGTCGACTCTCTGAAAGCCTACCAACTGAAGGATTTCTAGTGAGTTCCTATATGGCGTTAAAGTGGCTCCTAGGCGCCATAGGTCGATGCTGGGGCGCCAGCAAACTTGCTTTCTCCATTTGCTCCATTCTTTGTCCCATCATATTCCAAAGCGGTTAGCCACTCATCTTTGCTGCGAAACTAACTAACATCCAATAAATGCAATTATAAATGATGAGGTATTAGTGCTACAACCCGAAGTTTACTAGGTTTGTCTCGGTTTACACTAAAAATGTATAAAAACTACACGTTGTACCTCAAATGCAAAGTGCATGAAAACTAAGCTAAATAGGTGCAATTTAACCATATTCTCTTAGACTAACATGCAAAACTAGTCTAAAATGAGCCATGATAACTCATCAAGCATTCAAGTGATCATCAAAAGACTTTCTAAGAAGAGCATAGTAATTAATTGCAAGTACTGAACTACTTTATCTACAACTCATTCCACATGTTCTTCTCTATGTGAAAATTTATTTTGTATATACCTATAAAGTGTAATGTTATTTTTATGCTTATTATTTACTTTTGTTCCCACTTGATTTGGTATTGGAGACCAAGACCAAGTGAAGGCAAAGTAGTGTATGACTAGAGTGTGACTTGTCACCTACTTGTGCATAGTCTGTAAAGGCCCTTAGAGCTGGAATCTGGAAAAGAGAAAGTGCTCTAAATGTATTTTCATTTACATAGTGGAACTCAAGGCACAAAAGTGTGTTCTTGGAGGAGTGGAGTAGGGAGAGTTGTCCCGAACCACTATAACTTCTTGAGTTTGTTTTGCTCTTTCTACTTTCATTTATATTCTCCATATTTTTTCATTCAAGAGGATTTACTTCACAAGGGGTTATATCTACAATACCAAAAGTTTTTTAACTCAATTCACCCTTTCTTTCTTGGATTTTTGCCATTAGCTCGAGACCAACACTATCTTTATTCGCATTTTCACAAGGAAGATGTGTCTTGACTTGTATGATATATCGATTCAATGCATCTGTTGGCCATGGAGTTTTTTCCTTCCTTTTAAGCCAACACTTAACTTTGAGCTAGAACCTGCAAGTTCTAGTTGGCAATGCATCCCATGTGGATGTATCACTACAAATATGATTTTCCAAAAAATCCAATTGACTATTCTTTCCATGTCGTTCTCTGGAAAATCCAGCTTCATATAGATGGGAGTCTTTTATGTAAAGGAAAATATGCAAGAAATGTGGGAGATCATTCTTGCAAGCATAATGATATTCATGAGTTATGATGAAAACAAAGCTTAATAATGTTATGGTAAACTTTTATTATACTGGCTCCAATCCTGGCCAATGTTACAGGTATTCTATTTCTAAAGGCACTACAACGGCTGCAACTGGCAATGGGGCTCTAATGGGACAAAAATCTACCTTATTATCCAATGAACATGGATTAGTGGTGCTGCTCTCCAACTATAGCTTGTACTTGTTTAATGCGTAGGAATGCAACCCTAATCTAGGACTAGCAAAAATAGAATCAGACCATTTGGTGATGTTTGTTAGGGTCTGAAACTAGGGCCAAAAATAATGACGATTGGTAGCATGTTTATAAGAATTGGCAAAAATTTCCCTATGGAATTAGATTAATTGGCTTGTATGACAGGGAAAAACACAAACAACGCATTCATGATAAGCGATTCAAAATCAATAGAAATATTCAATATTCATACTCTTATAAAAGTCTTTATGAACTCCTCCTCATATCATGATGGAAAAATTCAGTCGGAGATACATAGATTTAGTTTTAAAACCTGTGTTGATCATATGCTTGCTTTAAGAAAGATTAATTTGATTTTGATAATTAATAAATAATTAAAATATCATTATAAAGGATCTAATGAATTTGTGGGAAACTAACGCATTTATGACTAGCGATTCAAAATCAATGAAAATATTCAATAAAAAAGCTTTATGAACTCCTCTGCATATCATGATGGAAAAATTCAATCGAAGATACATGGATTTAGTTTTGAAACCTGTGTTGATCATATGCTTGCTTTAAGAAAGATTAATTCAATTTTGATAATTAACAAACAATTGAAATATCATTATAAAGAATCTAATGAATTCGTGTAAGTGTGCTCAGATATTTTATCTCAAATTATATGAATGAAGATGAAAATGTAAAATAATTTAAGTTTCAAGAGCTCAAGTCCATATATAGCAAGTTCAGCAAAGTGAAGTCTTAACTCAAGTCGACTTTACTTATCTCAAGTCGACTCCACTTGAGACTTCACCCTATAATAGTAAAAAATTTGAACGTTGGAGCATTAAATGCAAGTCAACCACCACTTCAATGGCTGGATCTTCTTCGGCTCTATATATATCATTGAAGTATGAATGTGAAGGAAGTAGAGAAACATAAGATGAGTTTACATCTTCCAATGTTTAAGATTGTTGACATGATTTGAACAAATATTGAAGCGTCAAATGATACTACTTTAAGTGAGCTTATAAGATCATCTTCTTCACATAATAAGGATCTTCCGAAGCTTATTGATTATACGTTGTAAAGTGAAAATTCTCTTTTGTCTATTTATTTTGTATTATTGCCTTGGATCAGTATTGGAGATCAAATTCAAAAAGAAGCAAAATAGGGGGTTGGTTTGAGTTTGTCTCACTAACGGGTTTCACTTGATTGGTTTGAGTTTGTCTCACTAACGGATTAGACTTGGTTGGTTGGAATTAGCCTCATGAACAAGTGATTATTGTATATGTCATCTAGAGCTAGAATCTAGAAGACGAGCTGCATATATATCTAATTAAATGCTCATTTTTACGCAAGTATACGTGCTGATCAAGTAATAAAGAATAAGTAGAGTATCGTTCCTACGAGGATTGTGTTAAACGGATTAGCACTTTAAATCTCAATTGTCAAAGTAAATTGGTAAAGTGAAGGAGAAGTTGTATCAAAGAATTGAATTAAACTAAACTATGAAAACAGTAAATGACCAAGGTCAGGTGGAAATTGCCGAGATTGCCTTGAGATGATTAAGATAGGTAGTATAACATACCGGTCTAGAAAAGTGATCCCGGGCCGTGTATTTAATGCAATTTCCCAAGATCAATCACACATTTATGGAAAATTAATTATTAAAATTTCATAAAAAATTCAAATTTCCACTTCTACTAGTCATGTTCCCATTATTACATCAAGGCATAAAGAAAAAGAAATTTTACAAGTCTATCATTCTCAATACATGCCTTTAAAATAAATAAATAGAAATAATTATTCTTGAAAATCTTCTTATAAATCCCAAAATGCTAGTGTCCCACTTGATTTGGTAAACCTGTAAAAATAATGGGTTAGTCTCAACATGACTAGCAAGTAGAAAATTATTTGAAAATGGATATTGGCCCAAATAAAACTTAATTAAATGATAAAATAATCATTTAATTTAATATCTTAAAAATTCGGCCTCAAATGCAAAATTAAACCCTTCCGTTGAGTCCAGAAGCATCAAAAATATAGAAATGGACTATTTGATCATTCAAATCGGAGTTCAAATGAATAAATCATAATAAAATAGAATGAACGACCCACATTAAGCTACATTATCATAATTTTTCCAGCAGATGGGTCCCACTTAGACCTCTCTGACTTAGCCTTGTTGCTGTAACAGGCTACACGTCAGTTTCCAAGAATACTTTAACATCAAAAGCATCAAAATTATTAAATGCATTAAAATGTCAAAAGCAACAAAAAAATTTCGTTGCAAAAAGAGGATGCACATGCATTGGACGAAAATTCCTCTATGTTCTTCCGTTCCAACAATTCTTAACCTGCAGAAATTCTTTACCGAACAGAGTTACTTTTCTGGACATATGACGAAAGTAAAAATCGGCTTATATATAATCTGCTTTTACGCATATTATATTATATATATATAATTAACTCACATCATTAATATATAATTTCAATATCCATATATTTATTGCATATCAATGCATTTATAAAAATAAAATGCATAAAAAAATCTCAATACACATAATTAACATATTTATCTGCAAAAATTTATATCCTAAAAATTTAGGATTATAAAATTTTAATATGTTAAGCATAGTCTAATATATATATAATATACATGCTTTATACATAACAATTGTATAAAAATAATCATAGCCTTGAACTAAAATCAATTTCAAATAAAATCCCACTTGCCTTATAAAAGTTCTCTCCTCACGCAAGCCGCTTTCTCTAAAATTCTCCCAACCTTTCTTACGAATACCCCCATCTATCAAGTCCTCACCCCAATTTATAGAAGTCTCATAACTTCTAAGGGATAGGAAGATAGGAATAAGATAAATTTTATTTTAAAAATAGATTCTATCTTAACAAATCTTATCTATAATAATTCTTATCTCATCATATCTTATGCCGTGGAGATAAGATTTGTTTCAAATTTAAATTCTATCTTAACCACCCTATCTAGGAGAGTTCTTATCTCATCCTATCTTATCCTGTGGGGCCCACATGTCTGGAGAGGCAAAAATGCAAAAATTAATTATTATTTTTTTTCAATATTTTACAGGTGGGAATATGAAGTCATTAAGTCATAGCTATGTCATTTGGTCTTAATTAAGTTAGTTGTGCAGAGATTACTAATCTAGGTTCATTCATATTCATATATGCTTTCCAACATATACAAACCTAACCAAGTTTTAATTATGTGTTATGTTCCCATGTATACATGTAAAAGAAGGTTGATAACCACATAACCTAATCAAGATTACACATGATTAATAGGTATATTCCTATCCATATTAACATCCAACACAACAAGAGCTAGAATACATGTACCTTATATATGGATTTCATTAAAATACTACTTTTCCAAGCATGAATCTGAATATTAGATCAATCCATAAGATTACAAAGCTTGTAAACGCATTAAGCATGATATATAAGGGTAATCTCAAGTAACTCAAGTCACAGTAAAACAATATTATTAATTCAAGCATAAGAAAACCAAATATCATAAGCTATGAGTGCAAATCCTACATATCTCCCACCATAGGAAGGTTTAGCTCATTAACATGACTTCAATTCTCATTAAAATCAAGTTATAATCATCTCTAAGAACACGAAAGAAAGAAAAGAGAAAAAAAAGAGAATGAAAAAGAGAAGAACTAAATCCCGGAAACATCCACCAATGAGATTGGATCTCCTCTTTCGTTTGCGATGGAAAACAAATCCTTTTCCTTCTCTGTGCGGTTGCTCTAGGGGCTCTCTCCACGCCTCTCCTTGTTCTGGTCTCTCTCCGTGAATCTCTCACACGTAGCCCTAAAAGATCTATTTATATTGGTAGCTTGCGCAACATACGAGCAGAAACCCGCGCGTACGAATGCGTAGTGGCACCTAGGCGCCAACTCTCTGTGTGCTGAAACCTTTCTGAATGCCCCGGGAGTTCATGTCTTGGTGCCTAGGCGCCATCTCCCTGGATGCAATATGTTTGTAGATTTTGGCAAAGGCCTGTAGAATGGCGCCTGGGTGCCACTGGGAGGCGCCTGGGCTCCAACCCCATGCTCCTTCACTTGGCTTTGTTCTGCATTCGACTCGCTCGCGTGCCTGTAATTCTCCGTCCTTCCTGTAAAAATGAATGAAACTAAATAAATGAACTAAAAATACCTAATTTATACTAAAAATGCTTAAAAACTACATAATGCTCATAAAATGCAAAGCGAGTAAAAATTTAGCTAAATGGATGCAAACTAAACCTAATCTCTTGGACTAACACGCAAAAATAGTCTGAAATAGGCCATGATAACTCGTATTTTTACAAGTTATCAATATACAATAGTAAAACCCTAGAGACAACAGGCTTGTGCTTGGAAGAATGGAGTAGGAAAGATTACCCGAACCACTATATATTATTATCTCTTGTGTGATTTCATTGCCCGTATTTTATATTCTATTTTGCACCTTCTCATTTTATCTCTTAGCATATTTCATCAAGGGGATTAAACTTACAAGGGGTTAAGTTTTAAATTTACTAAAGAATTTTCAAGAACCCAATTCACCCCTCTCTTCTTGGATTTTGCCATAAATTTGGGACCAATAAGTGGTATCAGAGTAGACCTCTATCTTATTTAAGGTGATCTCTTTTATATATATCTATGAAAATCCATGTAACTTTTGTACCTGCATTTGCTAAGAGCCAATCATTTTTTAGGCCACCTTTATTCAATGATAATAATTTATCTATTAGAAGTTGAGGATGAAATAACTAATTATGGTAATTAGTATTAATTCTTGAATAGCCATACAAGATGACATTACATTACCAAAAGGGGATAAGATGTCCACTTAGACGGAAGAAGAAACAATGTCAATCCAAAGTAATGCTAAAATAATGAATTTTTTGCTTTGTGCATTGACTACTGTAGAATTTGATAGAGTTTCTTCATGCACAACAGCCAAAGAGATATGGGATAAATTGGTGTCTATTTATGAGGGTTCCTCCCAAGTAAAGGGAACTAAAAAGAACATCTTTATTGGTGATTTTGAGAGGTTTCACAAGTTGGAGGTGAATTTATTTAAGAAATATATGCTAGATTTTCTAAAATCACTAACACACTTAAAGGTCTAGAAAAGCCAATTTCTGAAAGTGAGTAGGTTATGAAGATATTAGAGCATTTTCAAACTCATTAAATCAAAATGTTATAGCTATTGAGGAGGTAAAAGACTTAAATAAGCTCGAAGTAGATAACTTGATTAGCTTACTCATGTCTCACGAGCTCATCAAAAACAAGAAAGAAGAAAGTCACAAAAGTAAAAAGTCTATTGCATTTAAAAGTATAAAAGAGAGCTTAAGTGAATCTACATCAAGCTTATACTCCAACATGAAGAGAAATAAAAATTTTAGCTCACACAAGAAAAATGAAGGATATAGAAAAACATTTGCAAAATATTATAAATGTAGTCATGCTGAACATATACAAATTGAATGCACCATACTGGATGACTTGGAAATTTGAAATAAGAAAAATTTCTCAAAGGAAAAGGCTAGAAGAAAGCTCACAGATGAATACATTTTCTCAAGCTTTAGCACTTCATCAAGTGAAAAAGAAGATGCAGCAAATTGGGCAAGAGTTTGCTGTATGGCCATTATAGAAGATGGAAAGGAATCTTGCTATAAATTTGGAGAGAAAAATGATGATACAAAAAAGTTCAAGTTGCCAACATTGGATGCATCTATGGATGTAGAGGTAAGCTCATATGATCCCGATTGTATTTAATCTTTTAATGCATGTTCTAGATGTAATGTGTTGAATAATTTACAACAAACTTGTGACTCATATTTGATGAATTTAAAAGCCTTGGTATCAAATATACTGAAAAGAAAAAATAATTCAATACAACCGCTATTACAAACGGAAAGTTAGCAAAAAAGAATGCATTCTTATAAAATGACATAAATACCTTAAAGAAGGAGATAGAGGTATTAAGAAAGGAGAATCAAAATTTAAAAGATTCATTTGCTAAGTTCTCCAACTTGGGAGAAAATATGCAGAAATTTTTTAGAATGATTACTCAAGTTGATAAGAAAGGTCTTGGATATATAAAGCACATTAATGCCAAATTAAATAAATCAAATACTCCTATTTGGATTAAGGCTTCTAGCAAATCAAATATTTTCTCGTGTTAAGAAGCTTGTTGTTAAATCATGGATAAAAATACCTACTTAGCAACCAAAAGGCTATCATGTTATTCTAACCTATGCTAGAGTTGTTTGTCATTATTGTAATAAATTTGGACATAAAATATATTAATGCAAGGTAAGAAAAAATCTTTACAATGGAGTTAGATTAGTTTAGATGCTAAAGAGATATTTCTAAGGTGGAACCAAGTCTTCTTGAGTTCTTACATTTTATGATACTAATATTCATGGACTCGTGACTCGGATGCCAAAAGAAAAGAAGATATCATATTTGTGATATAGAATTTATCTCAAATAAGTGTAAAGTCATCTAAAGAATGAAGGAACATGAGTTGCAAAAGAAAGGAGAAGTTAAGCAAAATAGTGATAACCCTCATTAAAAGTAAGCAAAGAGGTATGCTGCTCTCATAGCCCTCTACATAAAGGAATCGGTAAATAAGTTATGTCACATGGTCATATTATAGATCATATACTTATAACTCAAAATGAATGAATTGAATAAAGAAAGAAAACATTTAATAGAAGATTTGGATGCACGAAACGAACTTACTATGCTCCATTTGCACTACTACTGTTAATTCATTTTAAGTCTCACCTTTTGTGTTAAATGACAAAAAGGAGAAGAAAGTAGTATGGAAATATCTTAAAAGAAGAGAATAATATTGTATATATCTTAAGAGGAGAAGTATCTTCATGCATAATGGGAGAACAAAAATGTTCTGAAAATGCATCTTATTACAATTTTGATCTTGAAATTCGAGACAAAAAAGGTTCTAAAAATATAGTAGCTGATTATCTTTCTCGAATCATAATACTAGAGAGCACATCTATAAATGACTCTTTCTTAGATGAGCATCTTTTAGCCATTACACAAATATCACCCCCATGGTTTGCACATATTGTGAATTATAAAGTAGTAGGGCAGATTTCAAAAGATTAGACAAAGTATGAAAAAGATAGATTCTTTGTTCAGAACAAATATTATATTTGGGAGGATCCATAACTTTTTAAAATTTGTTCTGATAATATTATTCGTAGATGTGTTCCAGAAAGTAAACAACAAAGTATTTTGAAATTTTGTCATAATCTTGAATGTGGAGGACACTTTTTAAGTAAGAAAACAACAGCCAAGGTGTTGCAAAGTGATTTTTATTGGCCAACTTTTTTAATGATGCCTATAACTCAGCCAATCTTGCATTAAATGTCAAGCAATAGGAAACATTACAAAAAGAGATATGATGGCTTTCAATCCTGTTCTTGTAGTTGAAATATTTAATGATGGGGAATTGATTATATGGGGCCATTTCCACCATCTTATGGACATGAATGCATCTTAGTGGTAGTAGACTATGTATCTAAATGAATTGAGGTTGTCGCAACTATGAATAATGATCACAAGGTAGTTTTAAAATTTATCCAGAAAAATATTTTTTCTCGATTTGGATTTCCTAGGGCCATTATTAGCGATGGAGGAACACACTTCACCAACTATCAGTTTAGAGCCCTACTCAAGAAATATGGAATCACCCATAAGATAGCTACAACTTATCATTTTCAAACCAGTGGACAAGTGGAAGTTTTCGATAGGGAGATTAAAAATATCTTGCAAAAGACTGTTAGGCCCGATCTTAAAGATTGGTCAGATAGATTAGATAATGCATTATGGACCTATAGAATAGCATTTAAAACTTTTATTGGAATGTCTCCGTTCAAGTTAATAAATGAAAAAGCTTGTCATCTTTCTTTGGAATTAGGGCATAAAGCTTATTGGGCTATCAAGCAATATAATTTGGATTTAAATACTGCAGAAACACATCAAAAGCTACAATTAAATGAGTTGGAAGAATTATGCAGAGAAGCATATGAAAATTCTCATATTTACAAAAGCAAAATGAAAGCATTTCATGACAAACATATATCTAGAAAAACCTTTGAGCCCAATAAAAAATTATAGTTATTTAATTCAAAATTACGTCTATTTTCTGAAAAATTAAGATCTCATTAGGATGAACCCTTCATTATAGATAATGTATTTCCCTGTGGTGCTATAAAAATTCGTGATCCAAAAAGTGAAAATATTTTTACGGTAAATGGTCAACGACTTAAACTATATATTGAAGGCATCTCTAATGATAAAATTATTGAAAAGGTTGGACTGGTTGACCCACATTGATCTAAACTTCACAACGTCTGGCTGAAGACGTTAAACTTAGCGCTGATTGGGAGGCAACCCAATATTTTTCATGTTTATTTATTTCTCTTATAGCATGAAAAGAATGTTTTATTACAAGGGAAGATTGTTGAGAAATCAACAATTACAATGTTCAATCAAACCACTACACCCCAGATTGCCTCTTACTATGCTATCTTATTTTTATAAATTTATACTCTATGAACGTTTATTAAAAATAGCAACATTTACGTTGGAGGGCCTAGTTTGTTTAACTTAAAATTTTGAAAAAAAGAGGAGCATGAAGATAAAGTGGACTTGCTAAGAAGCAAATAGAAATTAGTTGTACTTGTAAAAATATTTTCTTGGTGCACCTAAATTTCGTTAGCATTAATTGCATCTACAAGCTAATGAACTTGGTAAGCTCCATGATAATATAATTTTCTTTTTTCATCTAAGTAACCTTCATTATCATTACAATTGATAGTTGTTAGTTTAAAAAAATGTATATTTTTAGATACCCTGAAATATGATGAGGGGAGAATAAAAAAAGAGCAAAAAGAAAAAAAAAGAATCCCTGGATACCTTAAAATATGGTGAGGGGAGGAAAAAATAAAAATAAAAATAAAAAATAAATATATATTAACTGTCACTATCATAAGTTTGATACGAATGCTCCTTAGCTTGAATGAGCTGAAATTAATCTATTTATCTAGTACTTTTAGGCTACATTCTTTTATGTGCATCATGAAAAATGTTTTACACATATACACTAATGAAATTTACTTCTAAAACTCATTATTGTGGTTAATAGTGCACCTAGATTTTTATTTGTACTAAATTAATATTACACTAAGTTTTTTTAAAATATATATATAATAAATAATGAATATATATCTAATATCCATTGCTAAGGGACTAGCAATGCTTAAGTTAGAGGGAGTGATAAGTCTCAAAAAAGTAAATTCATACCTTTTATTATAAAAATTGCTAATTAAATGCAGATTTTTTGTGAAATTTTGTGAAGAATATATTTTTCATGAAATCTCCATATTTGCTGTAAAATAAGTCATTTTGCAATATTTTTTGAAAATATAAAAATATGAAGAGAATTTCATGTGCTAAGATAAAATTAAATAGGCTAAAAAATGTAACATTGAAATATGTATTATCCTATTAATATAATTTGGGCAAATTTATAAAACTATTTAATTGGAAAAATCACACATACAATTATAAATATATTCTAAAATACAGATATAAAGTAAACTATTATGAAATCTTAAGATAAAATTTCATAAAATAAATTCAAAAAGGGCTAAAAAGTAAATTAAAAATCTCTGTGAGCTTATTAAAATTATTTTAACAGAAATTATATGTTTAAATCCACGTTTTCATTTTCTGCACGAGTACAGGTGACCGTACACCTCCAGAGCAACATTTTGGTGCTCCAACAACTTTATCTTCCCCAAATTCAGCAACCATAGCTTCACGACCAAGCTTCTGCCCCTTCCCTATTCAAAAACCAAACCTCCCCTGCCTGAATCTGACCATACAACAGCACCAGAGGCTGTTCCTTCAAAACGAGGCAGCCATTAAAAATTGCAACCGAACCAAGCACCAGTAAATGGCCACTCAGCTCTCAAACCGGCCAAAAATTCCTCCATCATTCCTAAGCAGCAACAGAAACCCATCGGGTTGAAAAATTCCAACAAGCTAAATGTAGCAACTTCCCAATCCGGTACCCACTCATCAGCAGCAACTTCACCGATCGAAAATGCTAACCCTAAATCTGAGCAAACGACCAGGTTTTGATTTCCGTATGCTCAAACGGCAGGAAAAATTCAACATTGGCCAAAAGCTCTATTAAGGCGCCTAATTGATGACCACTGGCAGTCAAGTATCGAGTAGCAATAGAAATAAAATCCAGCCAACAACTAGCCAGAAAATCCCACAACCCATCAATCCATCTCAAAGCCACCAACCCATTTTCTCCTCTTCACCAAACAGCAGCCATGGCGTCCCTCTCTTAGTCCGGTCAAGCAGGAAGCCGGCAGCCATCAAGCGGAAGCTGCCATAGCCCCCGCATGTCCCAGTTTGATTTCTCTCAATCCAAACCCATCCAAATAGCTATTAAAAATTGGCCAAGCTTCAAATCGTAGCAACGATTTGCACGATCTCTCTTCTGGCGACCCCGTCAAGCAGGATCCACCACCGATCACAAAGCCCCTGCTCCTTTCATTTCCATTGTCGGCCAACTGACTCATTGGCTCCTTCATCTCCTTTGAGCCCACCGGCAAGCGGCCACAAAAATCAATTCCGGCAGTCAACATTCGGCCCCTTCTCCTCTTCATCAACCGGTAGCACTGCCATTGCAATTTACCCAACACCACTTCCCCAACTAGCAGAATCGACCATTGGCAGCCCCATTTTCCAGCAAAGATTACATAATCCCTTTTTCAGTTGGTCATCACCAAGCAGTCCCAAATTGAACAAGCAGGGTAGCCAGCTACAAATCCACCTTCCATTCAAACCGACAGAGCTCCAAACTAGTTGTAGGTTTGCCATCCACAACCATCTCCACTGATGTAACCACAAATCAACAAAATAAAAGCTTTTCAAGTTTAGGAGTTGCAAAATCTCAGTCCATCACAGACCAATCGGCAGCACTCTCCCGATCGTGACAACACTATTTCTCCAGTCCCTTCCATCAAGCAACTAGCTATCTCATCAACAAAGTAAAGAAGCAACGAGAGCATAAGGAAACAAGCAGCTGAAGGCGGCGAGAAGGATCAAATGCAGGAAACAACAGTGGCATTCCAAATGGGAATCCCACATCAACTCTAGAAAACTTCCCAAAGGGTGTCTCGCACACTTATAAAAAGGAGGGCCCTCCAAATGTCCCAACACACACACACCCCTCTCCCACACATTCAAAGTGGATAATGCTCTAAAGGCTTGGATTGCTCATCAAAGAGTAGGCTTCGAGCAAAATTTGGGGTAAATAAATTTTCTTTTAATTGTAGTTTTTAATATTTTGTAGTTGTGAATTTTAGATTTGTAGCTTTTTAGATTAGATTTACTGTTTTATGCTTTGTAATTTTTGAATTAAGTTAATACAATTTTCTTTCCTGCTTTTGTACATTAAATTTTACTTCTGAAATCTTTTAATTGCTTCTATAGTTTAGATTTAATTTAGTTATTGTTAATATCTAAACTTAGTTATTGTTAATTGCAATTTCTCCTCTCCTTTCTCCTTCCTCTCTCTTCTTTCTCTCTCTTCTCTATACCCTCTCTGTCTCTCTCTTTCTTCTCTCATCTCTTCTTAAACAATTCAAAACCATATAGTCTCTTTGTGGATTCGAACTGACTCACCATTGTTCTTCACTATCACTCGCATAGTGGCAGTTTTAATGTGTTTCAGTTATTTTAATTGAATTGGTAATCATAGTGCTCTTAATGACAAGAACTTGATTCGCATCACCTAGACATAATGGGTGTGTGCTTGGAAGAGTGGAGTAGGGAAGGTTGCCCGAACCACTATATATTGTTGTCTCTTGTATGGTTTGATTGCATATATTTCATATTCTATTTGCATCCTCTCATTCTATCTCTTAGCATGTTTCATCAAGGGGATTAAACTTACAAGGGGTTAAGTTTTAAATTTACCAAAGAATTTTCAAGAACCCAATTCACCCTTCCCTTCTTGGATTTTGCCATAAACTCGGGACCAACAACCTGAAATTAAAATAAGATTGAGTTGGATCAAACACTGCTAATTGGAAAAGATTTAAATAAATGCAAACCACGCAGAGTAATCCTCGGCTAATTGGAAAATATTTAAATTGATGCAAGCAAAAACAAACTTTTGTCACTGGATCAAACATATTGTCACAAAAAATTGAGTCTCATGGCTCTTTTTATAATTACAATAGTAATTAGTTAGCAATTGTCAATGATTCATTCGGATGTTTTTGAAGGTTAATATAATTGATTTGATGTTAGCTTGCTATTTCAAAAGTTCGATCTCCTTCTTAGCAAGAGCAAGCTCTCGCTTTAAAAACTCTACTTCTCTCTTCAAGTTTTTTGCTGCATCACAATTACACTCTTCTACATAATTTTGCACTTGCAATATATCATACTCATCCACTCGACAAAAATAATTGTATGTTATCGAAGCTTGACAAGATAGAAAAATAGAATCAATTCAACAAACAATTTCATTCCAATAAAAAAATTCATTGAATTATAAATTAAAATGTATAGATTACACAAAATAGTTGTCATTTTAGACAATGAAACCATCTGCCCAAATTTTTTAGTGTCCTTAATATAAATAAATCACAAAGTCTTGCCCATATGGATGCAACACTCGTTCAACCCGTTTGGTTTATGAAGAAAATGTCATTTTTCGACAACCTAGTGTATGCAAAACATTAGTAAATTGCAGAACCAGCTCGTGAAGCATGCCTTAGCCAAAACTTCAGTCCAAGCAATAGGCGCATGGGCCAAAAGAGAAATTCAAAAACAAATAGAAAGATGGTCATAGGTGCATGTTCAATTCACATTTGCAGCCACCTGATGAAATAAAAAGCCTTTTTTTTACCCTTCTCTTCTCTGACCTTGAAAATTATTCTAGATGAAAATTTGAATGAGTTCCCTATAATCTAATGATACCATATCGATCAAGGAGCAAAGCAACTTCTTTGACCTCCCAACCTTATAGATTAAGACATTGTATTATACCGACCGAAAAACTACCAACAATCAAGGTAGCCAAGCATCAATTTCAAATCATTTCCAAGTTCCAACTAAACTTAGATCATATAAATTCACACTCCTAATAAAATACAGATTCTTTATAAATAAAAATAAAAATGCCATTAGAACTGCAGTTGAATACTTGAATTCAATCAAAATGCAAAAGTATGATCTAGAGAAAAATAATTTTAAAAAAAGAAGACTTAATTTAAGAGTTACCAAGTAAATATCAACTTCCCTCTCTTGTAAACAAACACCCCACCAATATTAGAAGGCGACAAAATCCCAATCCAGGCAATGCAAAACCTTAATACCTGTAGCACTCCAACCCTCATTTTCAGGGCATCCCACTATGACTTTAAAGATACAAAAAAAGAAGCATGTCTGCCTCTTCTATATGCTTTTATCTCTCCCTTCTTTGCCTCAATGCCAATGACATGATTCCATTTAATCACATATATACAAAATTAAACAATAAATCAAAAAGGGAGGCAGACAATTTAATCATCAACAACACACCAAGATCCCATTTAATCATAAACATGCACACATTCCATATAACATGTTTTATTCCAAGCGAATGAGAAAAATCTCAACCAAGACAAGGGAAATATCAAAACAAAATTGGGAAGAAAATAAATTAAAAAAATAGATCCAAGCAAAACAAAAACAAAAACAAAAATGAAAAATAATGCATCTGATTGTCAAAAGAAAAAAAATAGAAACAAGAAAAATATCAAAAGAAAAGCCATACTTTTCATTAAAAAAATGAAAGAAAAAGTCATACCATACCTCCATACCTTTGAAGTATTCATAATGCCACGGTGCACCTGTCCACCTGCATGACTGTCGAGGCTTCTCCTCTAAAATTTGATGAAAAATTCAAACAAAAAAACCTGAGCTCTCCTCTCCATTTTTGCACAACAATGTCTCATGGCTTGGTGTGCAACTTAGGCCGAGCTCAGCCCGAACCCTGCCCACTAAACCTGAGATTTCACAGGGTTGAAACTCTGTATTTTCCATCCTGAGATCAATTTTCTTGACCCAAACTAGGACCAAATTAAAACAGTAGT
The DNA here is from genome assembly GCA_030490835.1 of Annona cherimola. NCBI lineage: Eukaryota > Viridiplantae > Streptophyta > Magnoliopsida > Magnoliales > Annonaceae > Annona > Annona cherimola. The sequence goes on along the minus strand of CM059977.1, from coordinate 40,531,934 downwards.
TGGTCTCGGGTTCTAACAAACCCAAACCCTGTAAACCCAAACCCGAATTGCTGCTATTAAAATATGCATATTTTATAAGTATCCTTCCCCATATAAAGTTGAATGTTTTGCAACCCTAGCTCGGTTTGTCTTCTCTTCCTTGCCGCCAGCTCCCGTTTTACCCAACCCTAGATCGGTTTTATGTTCCTCACCGCTAGCTCCCTGCAGATAGCAGCCTCTAGCGTTAAGCAACTAAGTAGGTTATCTCCTTCCTGTCCAATGATGCCAATAGTGACAAGCTTGCCCTTTAGCTATTCTCGCCCAGTTCCCAGCAGGCAGCAACCACCACAGCAGATAATCTCCTCCCCGACCCCGTCCATCAGCACCGACACCGACAAGCTAGCAACGTCCAGCCTTCCATTGGCTGCCGATAATTTCCAAGGCCGATGACTGATTTTTTTATCCAACGTCGTTAATTTTTCTAAACAGGTTTCTTCCCTTCCCTTTAAGGCTTTCTTCATTTCATGAATCTAAAAATGGTTAAAATTCTTTGGTCATAAATAACTGCAATAATCATGTCTAATTTCATTTTTTAAAATGATAGAAGAACCTAATGGTGTCAAAGTTTGTGAGTGGTGGCACAAAGAATGGCTTAACCGCATGACGAGAAGTATCGACATTTTACATCATACCATCAGAATTCCCCAAAGACACAAATGGAATGGCATAACCCTGTATTACAAGCTATAAAATTCAAACTCGATGAACCCTAATCCAAGTTGACCCAAAACTTGAAAATTTGACTAAAGTCTTAGTTGGTCTTTAGGAGGTCCGCTTGATGCTGAAAATGCCCTTGTTCATGTTTGCTTGCTTGCTTGGTACCATTGATAATTTAGAACATAGATTGAATCGACATAACCTACATTATGGTAGTTGGAAATGTCGTTTATTGCTGTGGAAAATTGGAAATGTTGTTTAGTGCTGAAAAAATGTGCTTTAGTGCTGTAAAAGCTGTGCTTGTTTTGCATTTTTTTGAATAGATATTTCTATACCTTGAATGCTTGTATTTCAAATATTTTTGCTACTATGTATGTTTCTGTTGATATGCATTGGTTAATGTTTTGATTTAATTTGGTTAATGATGTAATATAGGTAGAATTGTTGGGATTGACACAAAAATCTCTAATTGTGTTTACATATAATGAAATATATAGGTGGTTAATAAAATATGGACAGTTCAAGTAATATGCAAGACAAGACTAGTGAACAAGAGATCAACAATGAGCAAATAAAAAATATAACTGCTTCAATCATTATTAATTTTACATAAGGTTCAAATGCAAATGAGTCTCTTCCTAAGAAGAAAAAAGGTATAAAATTTCATCACCAATTTGGGAAGACTTTGAAAAGATTTTGGATAAAGATGGAAAAGTGACATGTGGTATTTGTAGGTATCGTAAGATTAAACTTAAGTATCCAAGTACTCAAGGAACAAACACATTAAGTAAACACTTAAAGTTATGCAAGTATAATACCTACAAAAGAGGTAAAGGTTAATGCTTATTATCATTTTAAACGGTAACTAATGATGGTGGACAAGTTATATCGAATTGGAAGTTTGACCAAGAAGCTTACAAAAGAGCAATGACGCGAATGATTATTCTTGATGAATTGTCATTTAAATCTGTCGAGAAAGAAGGGTTTAAAGAATTTTGTAAAGTTGTGCAGTAACTCATTAAACATATTTCTAGAGCCACAATTGTAAAAGAAAATCTTCAAAATGTACAAGTTAGAGAAGACTAAATTAAGGAATATTTTTAGCGAGAATGTTCAGCGTGTATGCTTGACAACAGATTTGTGAACTTCAAATCAGAATATTGGGTATTTATATTTGATTGCTCACTTTATAGACTCTAATTGGACTCTTCAAAAGCTTATTTTTAATTTTTGTATTCTTCCTTCACCACATATAGGTGAAGCTATTGCTAATGCAATTGAAGAATGTCTGAATGCCTGAAATATTAGACAAATATGTACTCTTACTATTGATAACGCATTGGCCAATGATGTTATGCTAATACTTTGTATTTGAATTTAAAAATGAAGAATGCTCTCTTTGGGGATGGGAAATCTTTGCGCGTTTATTGTGTTGCACACATTTTAAATTTCGTTGTGAAGGATGGAACTGATCAAATCAATGATTCCATTACTTGAATTTGTAATAATATAAAGTGGGTCAAGAGTTCTCATAGTAGAGAACAAGCATTTGAAAAATCTTGTGAAAATGTTAGAATTTCGAGTAAAATGTTTTTGTATTTAGATGTGTCAACACATTGGAATTCTACATACTTGATGTTGAAACATACTCTACCCTTTGAAATAGCTTTCAAACATCTTGAAGTGAATGATGCAAGCTTTAGAAGCACTAGTCGTCCTCTTGAAGAAGATTAGAACAATGCTAGAGTCATTTTTGACTTCTTGGTCTTATTTTTTGAAGCTACTAAGATCTTGTCGAGTATTAAATATGTCACTTTCCTACATCATTTCTTCAACTTGATGCAATTCAAGATCGATTAAATACATTTCCAACCGAGAATAGTAACCCTATCATTTTTCAAATGTACAACAAAATGAAGGAAAAACTTGCAAAATATTGGAGTTCTATTGACAAGTTCAATATTTACTTATTCATTGCGGTAGTATTTGATCCAAGGTACAAGCTAGGCTATTTGGAACTTTGTCTTAATATTTTTCTTCCTAAGGATCAAGTTTGTGCATTATCAAAGAAAGTGTATGATAAAACGATTGAATTATATAGAACTTATGAATCTAGATCTACTTGTACTACTATAAGTTCTTCGTCTAAAGTAAGTGGGGCATCATCCGAATCAAAGCGCGCAAAAAGGAAGTTGTGGCAATGCATGAGTAACACCACTGTTGGAGTTATCACAAATGAAATCGATGCCTATTTAAAAGATCCAATTGAGAATGATGTAGAACCATTTGATATTTTAGTTTGGTGCTCGATGACTACAAAATACAGGATTTTATCTTCTATGGCAAAATATATTTTGGTTATTCCTGTTTTAACAGTTGCATCAGAATCTGCATTTAGCACTGGAGGACGTATTCTTGACCAATATCGTAGTTCATTAACACTCATGTTGGTTGAGTGTTTGATTTGCACTCGAGATTAGTTGATAGCAACTCCAAACGATTCAAATTATGAAGAATTCGTTGATTAACTAGACAAATGTGCAAGTTGTAAAATATATTTTTCTATGTTTTAATTATTTACCTTACTCTTAATATTATTTTTAAACTAATATTTATTTTTTTAGAGGAAGTTTCTGAAACATCGAGAAATGCTTCTTTACCACCTCTTCCACGAATAAATTAATTTACAGGAGGTCTTAATTATATATTTGAATATATATACATATATATGCTCCTTAAGTTCAATTACACAATAAAATATCGATTTTTTGTATTTTCTTTTAGGAAAAAAAATTGGTTTGGCGGATGAGAATAACACAAGACAAAAAGAATGAAGACTACATTGGGAAATTAAAATGTTTCATATTGTTGTGTTGTAACTTGACGATCTAAGTTAAGTGTTGTAATTTGGTAATTCGAACTTAAGACTTATGTTGTAGACTTAGACCTAACTTGTATGTTGTGATTTAAAGTTGTGTTCTCAAACTTGTTGTAATCTTATTTGTCTTGATATTATTGTAGTTTTTGAATTATTTTCTTTTCTTGTGATTGATATTATAAAGTTTCTCTTATAGTTAGATCTAATATTTATATATATGATTGTGATATTGATGTTAAATTGCAGAACAGACAAAGGTTGTATTTCTACATTCTCCAAAATATTATTATTATTCTACTTAATGCGATAAGAAGGCCCAAAACAAGTTTTTCTTCTTTATACTCTTAAGTGGTATTTGAATTTTTTTTGCTTTCTTATAGTAAATTGTCATTTTAGATTTTTTTTAGTAATAAATTTGTGAATAAATGAGTATCGAATATATATTGATAGTAACATATCAACCCGAAACTAAACTCGAGCCAGAATTTCAAAATAGGATTAGGGTTGAGGTTTTATAAATAGGGTTAGGGTTGAAGTGAACTCGAGTTTCATAAGCCCAAGTTGCACATCTACTCATGACTCTTTTTATAGGCCACGTCAGCATTTTGTATCATTAACTACTGTTGTGCATTTAATAAGCAGCCCAAACAATCAACATGCTTCAGCTACCAATAGCCTCCTCATTAAATTCCAGCAAGCTGCCGATTAAATGACGCTGAAGCGGCCAGATTGAAGCGCCTCTGCATCCAATAGCTAAAAAGGCAGGTCGCATATTCTTGTTTTTACGCAATGTCGTATAAAATCATGTCCGAAAAATATTATAAGCCTATTATATGCATTGTAATGTTAGAACAGGTTAATCTAACTTGGGTTGTATTAGAGTTGATCAATCTAACTCGTCTTAGAACATTTTAAATTCAAGAATAACATCCAACCTCTCAACTTGAGCATGAGCTTGACAAGTTTGGCTTTAGTCAAGCAAGAGGTGAGCTTGATTAAGTTTTTTCTACCTCACATTTTGGGTCGTGTTTATTATTTGATCTATGTGTCTTGTCTTCTTGTAGCTTGTAACCAAGGGTGTGTTTAGAATTTGATAAAGTTTTTAAAATGAAAGAAGTGATGTGATATGATAGGGGCATTAATAAGGTGTAAAGAGAATAAAATAATAAGGTAGTTATATAGGTATGTAAGATGGTGAATCTCATAAGGGTTAAAAGATATTGACACGGGGTCTAGGAAGGATCCTAGTGAGTCAAGATGAGTATCAAAGGAGATAGAATAAATCCTAGAGGATCTAGGATAAGTACCAGAGGCAGTGAGACGAACAAAGAAGGATGTGAGATGAGCCCCCAAAGGTTTCGTTGAAGGTGTTAGAATGTAATTTAAGATTAATCAAAGGGGTGAGAGTGTAAAATGAGTACGAGTTTAGTCAAAATAGAGTCCTTATGGAAGTAAGAAAAATGATCTCCTATTTATAGCAATATTATATGTTCGGTTAGAGTGGAAGCATTTCCACATTGTTAGCTCAACTCCCTTGATTTTAGGAGGGATTAGAGGGCTAAGTGGTGATTGGTTAGAGTAAGTGACTCCTTTTGTAGAAAGTAGTTTTGAATTAGTCTTTAATTAACATATCATTTCACATGTCAATTTGTGATTATTTAATTTAATATTATTTTATTAAAGGTGTATATCTACAAAGTAGTCGTAGAAAAAGGATTAAAAAGTAGAATAACTATATACATAGATGTAAAGAAATTATTAGAAAATATGATAATGTTATAAAGAGTGAAAAAAAATTTAGATTGAAAAGTTTCATAGAATACCAAACACACCTTATATGATTCTTTTCTTGTTGCTTGGAGAATTTACTTTTTTCTTGAATCTACCATGTGTTTAAGGATTACGTAGAATTGTGTTGTGAAATATGGTTTTTTATTGATTACGTGGGCATGAATTCTAATTTTGGAAACATCTAAATCGTAAATGCATAATTTTGTTACAAAACAGAATGGGATAACAAAAAAATTGATCTTATTTTTATTTTATTAAAGGTAATTTTGACATTTCCAAAAACGTCTATTGTTAAACTTGATATAACCACAAGGTTTGAATTTCTTTTTAGTGACAAAAGTTTGAAAATTGGAGCTCAATTTTGTTATTATTGAAACCTGGGGGCCTATCCGCTAAAACCCAAACTTAGAAAGTCAATATGAAAAGTAGACCCGGCTATGAGATTCCCACGAAATTGATTCACCAGCTTGGAATCCAATTGGTCTGTGTTTTGACTTAAAAGAAAGGGCACGGATCAGAAAAAGAAGAGTAAGATACTGCACGGTTGGAAGCAGTTGCACGGAAATGAAAATCCGAATTTTAGGTTAGCTTGGATGTTTACGGAACCTAACCGGTCAAAATTTTTGAAAATACGCGTAGCATTCCTTATCCCTCGAATTGAGTGGAATATGGCCCCATAGAAGGCTGAAAGCCGTAGCAATGGGTCAACGGCCCTTTTTTTTTCCCCTTTTCTTTTCTTTTTCCTTTTCTTTTCCTTTTATGAAGCGGCTAAATCTTAGCACATAATGACATTTGCAGTTTACAGAAGTTGATACTCGGACCTGGGGCATTATGGCTAGGTGAGAAACCACTGCCTTAGAGGCAGGCTCTTGTTAACAACCCGTTTGAGTGCAGGCTCAGGAGTGTAACTTGAGCACGGTCGAGCAGAACAATGTTGTGCTCTTCAAAATTTTGGGTGTGTTAGAATTTTATCTTCTTGCTGCTTGATCCTCAAATAACTTGAATACGAGTAACTCAATTTATAAATAAGACAAAGTTAGAGTTGCAAATACAAACTTGATTTTCATTTATATTATATATAATAATAATTGATTAATATTTTTTCATATTTATGTATTTTATATTATTTATATTTGAATCACGTTTATTAGGTTGTAATTATCTAATATACAAATCGCATCTACTTCTATATAACCGGGTTGCATGGAAGTAATTCTATATAACTTCTTCAAAATTTAAAATTTTGACGCCTGATGGAAAGCCAAATTCATCCATTGTATTTAACATCATTTGTTAGTTAGAAGACTAAATTTCATCCAAATCGAATATATGTATGGGTCATATTTGCTTATATATATTCATGCGTAAATTATGAAAAATGCTTAAATTCATTTACATTTGTATTAAAATATAATAATACTTTGTAAAATTATTTATCCATATAGAAATGATATTTTAGATGATTAAATCTTGAAAATACAACTTTTAAATTGATATTTAGTATTAAACTATTTTATTATGTAAATTTTAGACATTGGTAAATGAAGCTTGTGCACAGTAATACTAAACAAATGAAAATTTTTTAAAGATATTACAAAAGGATGTTAAGTATTGTTGATTAAGTTGATTATTCATCGAGCATTAATATATTAAAAATAAAATAAGTTATATACTTCATAGAAGCATTCCCATATAATATATGTATATTATATTATTTTCATTATATATATATATCATATTTTATATTTTATTTTTATATTTATTATTTTTTTCTATATCTTCTTTTGAAAGGTTAAATTTTTTAAAAATATATTATATTGCTATATTTTTTAAATATAGTTTGACTATGTATTATTACTTTTGTTTAGATGATGTATTGTTATTATATATATAAATTTTGAACTTGTCATTCTTCTTTTGAAAAAATAAACTTGTCACTCTAAAATTAAATTGGTGGGTTTGCTATTAACTAAAATAAAAAAAAATTCTATTTAAAACTTTTTTATCTATCACTATTTTATTTTTTAATTATTTTTTTGGAATTTTTCAAATGCACCCGGGTGCACTTGGTTTTCAGTGCACCCAAGTGCAAGTACTCATTTTTTTGAAAATTTATTTACACAACTATTAATCTAAGCGTATTTAAAGTATGTATCAATTTTTACTGATTTCGAAAACTTTTAGATTTTTTTGGATTTTTAAAAGTTAGCAGCATTTTTAGTAATTCAAAAATATCTAAAAATCTTTAAAATTAGTAAAAATTGATATATGTTAAATACACTTAGATTAACAATTGTGTAAAAAAAATTTCAAAATTAAAAAATGAGTATTTACTCCCTGGTGCACCTGACAGGGTCCTTATTTTTTACATCTTCCAATACAATTACACTGTTTTTAATTCATTTATTAGTGATTTTTCATACACCTTCGCTATTTATTTTAATTTTATTATCTTTACTTCTTATCAATAATCATCTATCATATTATATCACTTACTCTTATTTCAAAAAATTTGCCATAATCTTGAATTCCAACTTGAAACTCAATTTAAATTCCGTTTTCACAAATAGGTTAGATTTAGATGTTATAAATGATCGAATGCAATTATATGCACCAGGTCATATTTCGATGTTTTTACGATGCTTCCTCTGCACCGTCCAAGCATGCGTGTTTAATATGTAACCTCCGTCTCGCGTTTATTTCGGCGCAAATAATTGGCAGTAAAAACGTTAATGTGGATAAGCTCAACTTTTTTTTTTTTTTTTTCTTTTCGATAGAAAATAGGAATAGACACTCTCCATCCTTCCATCTACTGAGTTTTGAAAAGCAGTAGGAGACGAGACGGGTGTGTTTGGTAACAACAAAAAGTTGTCAATTTAAACTTTTCAATCTAAAACTTTTCAATCTCCACAACTACTCTATTTCTTAATTATTTCTTCACATTTTTCTATACAACTACCATACTTTTCAATCATTTCTACACAACTACCAACACAACAAACCTATCTATTTCAACTTTATCCTATTTATTCCTCATCATTACCCCTATCATATCACATCATTTGACAACTTCTCATCTCTACAACTTTTTATCAAAATTTTTATCCATTCCCAAACACATCCTTAATGAGCATGTAAAGACAGAAAAGACCACTTACATGAAAGGCGAATTGATTGGGCTTGATTGGGCTTCTCAGTTCCAAAATGGAGCTCTGAGGCAACAAGTCCAAAATTTTAATATGATTTAAAAATCTCACCACGCATAATTTAAAAATAAAATTTTAACTATTCACATTGAAAATCATAAAAATAAAATACTACTAATTCAAAATTTTAAAATAGAAGAGTATTAACCGTACATGTATTTTTAAATTATCAAAATATACGGTAAGTTTTATGTAATTCAAAATGCTATTCATTCCATAAAAAAATGCTATTCATATGTATTTTGTAAGGATGAGCATAAAAAAGTCTTTTATATTACTAGAAGTATTGACCGTTATTTTTTTACATGCTAACTATTTAATTTTTATAATTTTTACTTATTTAAGATTATATTAATATCTGATTTATATGATTTTTATTATGAATGCCAAATTTACATTTGAAATCATGTGTGATGGGATTTTTGAAATAGAACAAAAGTATTAAAATCTTGGATGTTTCCGGTTTGAGCTTGGTGCAAACCAGTTACCACAAAAGCCGTTCTTCTCCATTCGAAGTTATGGAAAGGAGGAGAAGGGAAACATAAATGGTGGACGCCAGACGGCAGATATATCCAATGGTGGATTTTGGTGTTATTTATTTCACACATCTATTATTTTTCTTCCTTTTTTTATTTGATTTTTTTCAAATTTTATATTTTTCTATGTTTTTCGTTTGTTTTTCTTTTTCCTTTTAAATTTTTTGTTTTATTTTTCGAGTTTTATTTGTTTTTTCATTTATTATTTTCTATTTTTTGTTTGCCCAGTTTCCATGTTTTTTCTGTTCTGAATTTTTTATTTTTAATTCGTTGATTGCTCAGCTATTTTCTTTTTTTAGTCTTCTCTATTTTCTTTTTCTTTTATTATTCTTATTTTTTATTTACCTGATTTTTGTGTTTTTGGTCGTATTTTTCTAAATATTTTACTTTTAATTTATTGTCTACTCAATTGTTTTAATTTTTCAAGTTTTTTAATTAAATGAGCCTATTTACATTAGCTCAATGTTTTAATCTCCCTTTCTCTCTCTCTCTCTCCACATGCTCATTATAAGCTTATCCAGCTCAGCCTTTTTACCGCCAATGCGAGATAGAGGATGAATATTAAACATGCACACTTGGACGGTGGAGATGAAGCATAGTAAAAAGACCAAAAATACAACTAGATGAAATGCACAGTTGTGGGCTGAATTTTGATCAATTGAATTTCTCCCATGTATTATGCAGTGGCAACAAAACAGCACACCTCTTGGCACGATGTGCTTCTGATGACCTTATTTTAGATTCTGTTTGGATTCGAACATCCCACAAAAATGTATAAAGGCTCAATTATGTAAATTCTGCGGTTCGATTATTGAATGATAGATAGGTGCATTTATTTCTATTTCTCATCACCTCATCCTCCTATTGTAGGATGAAAAATAGTTTTTCAACGAAGCACCTGATATTTTAAAGATCGAAGAAAAAACATCCCCAACAATTCAACTTTTTAATCTAACAGTTTCTTCAAAACTATAAACAAACTATTCCAAACATCGATCCAATGAATGAAGCGTTCCTTTTCTTTCTTTCTTTTTTTCCCCAATAAAATTACATGAGAGGGAAGGAAAGGGAGCAAGAGTGAGTAAAATCCCAGAGCTGCCGTCAATCTACATATCCTTACTTTTGCCTAACCTGGTGGAGTCAGATCACCACTTAAGCACTCCAAGAACCAAGTTCTTCTGATTTATATGGCTTTTGCATAAAACCACTTGCGAAATGAGCGAGATGTCCGAAGAAGCAATTGACAGTAGAGAAATTGCAAATCTTTATTATATCACAATCTCTTCTTCTCTTCCCGTTCTACCACATTCTCTTTCTTCTTTCCCATGTACGCATTTTATGCGCACTTATTTACTTCATAAAAGAATTTAACTTTATTGCTTAGCTCAAATATGAATAAAAGGATTTTATTAAAAAAAATATATGAATAAAAGGAAGGGGAGCCCACTCTTCAAGTAACAATTTCAGCAACAAGGATAGAAATGTACTCCTGGACAAATATGCTAAAACCCAAGCTTAAGTGGTTAGATATAGAAAATCCCTTCAAATGGTCTTCTTATTTAACTAAACTCTTTTTATTGGTTTTGTAGAAATAGACATCTGATGTTACAATAAACACATTTATCTGGAGATTACAAGTCCTAAACTAATAGAAGATAGTTTAAACTTTGGAGTTAAAATCCCTTACTTTAACTAGTTTTGATTCAACTGCGTGGATATAGTGCTCGTAGATGACTACATGCATGTCGTGCTCCTAGGAGAATTGTAGTCATCGAAGTTATTTATTTTTTTTTAGTTTTCTCACATTATGTGGACTTAAGTATAAATTTTTTATTATAATTTTGAATTTATAACATAAAAAGGAGCAACATTTCATTTTTTCGATACAAAGCAACATTTCATTTTTGTGCTCACGTATTGGTGAATTTTTTTTAAATGAAAAAATTGGCTATCGTTACTTTTTTTATTGGTAATTATACACCAAAACAATTAATATTACAATTAAGTACATTGACAACCCTTCCACGGGTGTGGTTAGGGGTGTTAACGGATCAGGTTGGACGGGTTGGAGTCTAATACTAACTAATTTAAAATATGTCAACCCTAATCCGTTTATTAATCCATTTAAAAAACTTCAATTCTAATCTATTTACAATCCATTTAATAAACGAGTTAATAGGTTGTTAACGAGTTGTATAGCAAATAACCTGAAAGCCTAAACTTTAGTAGATGATGATCTTGCGGGGATAGACGAAAGAGTGTTTTTGGCGTAGGGAAAATGCAAATAGAGCAGTAATGGGAAAATGGAATTATGAGAGCAGTAAAAAATGAAAATTAGATGACTTGAGGAAAACTTAGAAAAAAAAAATAACCAAGGAGTTTATACGTGTTTATGTGCGTGTGTGTATATATATATATGTAAAACTTTAATGAGTTAAACGAGTTAAATAGGTTGAACGAATTAAACGGGTTGAACAGATTATATGAGTTAAAATAAGTTACTAAACGAGTTATTAATTAAATAATTAAATGGGTTGACTGATCATAACACATTTATTCAAAAGTCTAGTTAAACGAATTGGACGAGGGTGTTAACGGGTTTACCATAGTGGATTTTCTGGTAAACATCCCGACACGCAGGAGAATCTATGAATACTTCAATAAGGAGAATCAACATAAAGAGGAGATCAAACAAAATTGATTTGGCTCCCGTGACTTGGGACTATTGTTTTATGCACCGTATGATGCAGGATTGTTTAAAAAACCATATGCTGCAGGTTTAGTTACTTCATCTTCTGGAATACAGGTGGAACGAAAGAAGAGGTGGCGCCATTGACGCCGCCGCCAGTCGGGTAGGCGAGTTCTTTTTTTTTTTTGCTTGTTTAATATTTTTCGATCTTGCTGCATGTTGGGTATGAATCGTGCATGCATGTCATCTGGGGGGGAGATTGTGTTTTATTTCCATGGATACAAGGGATTTAGGGAGATTTAAGCCGAAAACTTGAGAAATTGAAGTTGGGAAAAAGGGAAATTGACGCTGCCATAACCGTGATGAAATGTATGCTTCGATTTTGCTTTAATGTATGCAATTTCTGGTTGTTTTATATGATTTGGCTTAGGATCTATGAGATTTTATGTGTCAAGCCACCTAATCTATCAATCTGTGTTTGATATAGACGTTATACATTGAAGTTCACTACCCGTAGTTCTGCAAGGCTTGTCCACTGTTCATACACATGCAGTGGTCACCCTTAAATTTTAACAAATAGGCAGTCTTAAAATCAGACTGAATGATTTTTTTTTCTCAAAAGAGAAGCAATTCATTACCATTAACAAAACACGGAGGTGCTTGACTTAAGACAACACAACTTGCCCAACCAGATGCAGATGGGAATATAAAGCACTTGGTTCTTAAGCCAGTCATAAGTTCTGAATCCAGCTGGCAGTCTCAAAATACCTTTCCCCATTAATGCACTCAAAAAAAGTAAGTTGCGATCATCGGAAAATCTGCAGTGGAGTTTCATTCCATCGAATAGATCAGAATTGCTACTGTTTAAGGACATGGACTATGGATGCTTATGGATAATTCTCATTGTTTGTAACTCTTGGGTCATGGTATGCAGCCTCCCGGAGATTGTTCCAAAGCTGACAAAGGTTTTTGAGCAACATCATAGCTGCTTTGCTGAATTTTTATTTTGGTTTCAAGTTTGAACTTCTAATTTATATACTTTGTATTTCTTGAAAACCATGTAATCAGGACTTTTAGCAGTGTCTTTATGGTAGGATTGCGCATGATTTTGCCTTTCTTTTCAGGTTTGTAGTTTAATAGAAAAAAATCCACATTAGCAGCACTTTAGCTGTGTCGTTTTTTTTTTTTTTGTTTCAGGTTCTAATAATTATGTGTAGCACTCCCTTGATATTTTTCTTCAAGTAAGATGCCTGACAGATTTTAGTGAGATTTTTCACTCACATTTCTGTGCTCATTAGATGGTATTGGCTGAAGTGCAACATGCACTCTTACATTCTAGTTTCTTTTGCTGCATTAGGATTCTTGTTTCAGGTTTTGGATATTTTTCCTTGAAAAGAATTAAAGATACTGGACAATTGGATGCAGAGCACATGAGCGTATGATTCCTTCCTATGGAAGTTTTGTATCAATTAGTTGTCGTTGTCCAGGATTCTCATACTAGCAATTAAGATAGACTCTTCATCTTCTCTTTTGTTGAATCCAGCTTCTGTCTTATTGTTGAATTTCTCCTATAAAACTGGCATCTCATTTTCATTTACCTTCCTAACTTGACATTGAAACTTCTTGTAAATGATAAATATTGGCTTACGATATGATAAACTGTCTTCCTTTAAACTCATTTCCCCACTTCTATTATGCCTGCATTCTTATTGATAGATCTTTGTCATTTTCAAATTGTGACTTCCGATCCTCCATGGTATTTTCATCACGTTTGGCCAATTGTTGCTATAGCCAGCTTCAGACTTGTTAGTTTACTATTTGAGGCTCCTATCCCATCGAAGAAAGGATGCTATTGTCATAAGCATAATGATGGGCATTGCTAAATCAGAGAAAATGAAAGTGCACGCGGCTATTCATTTCATCTCTTCTTACTTTTTTTTTTTTTTTTATGGAATCTCTTCCTACTTTGTTAATTGATAACCAATGTTATGATATTGGTGGGGAAAAGTTAATTTGATTCTTGCCACTCTTTTATCTAATTTTTCTCTTAGTTTTTGAAAGGTTTGAAATAGAAATGCATTGCTCATCCAATTTCTAGACTCTTCTACAATCACTAAATGAAAAAAGATATAAATATCACCTGACTGATGATGAATTTGTTTGTCTGATGTCCAGGTTGTTCTTTGTTTTGAATGTGATTTTTTTTTTTACAGCCATGAAGCTGCTAATTAACTACTAATTATAATTTCAATGTTTTATCTATTTATTCCAGGCTATTGGTCAAATGTTAATATTCACTACTGCTGCACTTTTCTGATTTTTAGATACTTAATTCCATTGAAAATAGAAGCAGTGTTAAGCCTTCAGCTGTGCACATGGGCCTAATGTTGGATTTGGATCCTCCATTGAGTTGAGGTAGGCCGAAGTAATCTTATGAACCTTAATAGCTAGTTTTGTCCTAGAATCTTAAGGGAGGGAGGCAGATCACTAGCTTACCTGTATATAGTTAGATAGCTGGAACTGCAATAGGGACCCTTATAAGCAAGCAAAAAGGCAAACTCCTTTCCTCTTGGAAAAGGGTCGGGCTTAGCAATGTTCATGGTTCAAAGTCATATAAAAGAAACATGATTTTCCAATTCCCTTCCAAACCTCAATATTGTTCTACTCCAGTGCCTGTTTAATTGAAGATTTGGCTTTCAGAGAACAATGGTTAGGGACAAATGGAGTGGCTGCCTTTTCTGGCTTATTTCCATTGCCTTCAGTTAGATACTCATCTGTCTACCGGACATTGGTTAAGTCAGACCATTAGAAGCAGCAGACCGGAAGTTTCTTGCTCTTCCATGCTGTATGTGAATGTGAATGGATTAATTGTAATTTTAATTGGTTTATAGCAGTGGACTTGTTAGTCATTTGCTGAATGCAGATTGGCTCCTGAATACTTGATATTGTTCTTCAAGTACAATGCCTGCAAATTTAGCTGAGATTCTTGTCCTTTATAAGACTCCTCTTCCCTTGCTCTTACATTTATTATCCATTTTTTCTCACACTTCTAGGCTCAATAAATGATATGTCATTTCCATTCCTAACTTGAAGTAGACATAACATGAATGATATTTCAAAGGGTGCGTTGGGAATCCCAAATGTGAATAATAATGTCCATTTTCTGAAAAGTAAAATAATTTTCATTGAAAAATGGAAAAAGGATACTTTGTCATCTGTTTGATAATTTCCGTATAAGTTTATGTCTAATTTGAAAATACTCTTTCCTTTTTATTAGTACATTTTTCATTGAAATCTTTTGCTTGCTTGTCTCAGCCAATCCATCAATCTCTCTACTCTTGCTTCCGTTCTCCCTTTTTGACAACTTGAAGAAGAAAATTGAGAAGAACAAGGGCCATGGCAGAAGTGTATGTTCACTTCATTTTTTCATTTTTCTTCCTTCTTGGGGATTGGTTTTCTTAACCTCAATTAGAAAATTTGGCTTTTTCAGAGTCATATCTGCGCCTGGGAAGGTTTTGCTGACTGGTGGTTACCTTGTTTTGGAGAGACCAAATCCTGGAATTGTTCTTAGCACCACAGCTCGCTTCTATGCCATCGTGAAACCATTGTATGAAGCAGTTGACCCCAACAGCTGGGCATGGGTATGAGTCTGTTCTATTGTCTTCTTTCTTAAAAGTATAAACTACTTCCCTGCTGAGTATCGCCCTGCTGAGTATTGGTTGGGTTTTGTGCAAAATTCAGCTTTTTATGTTACATATTCTATCAACCAGTTAACTGTAACAATAGTGTAATGCATTAATGAATCTGGTCTCTTGTTTGAGCATGGATACTTTTGCATGTGCGTGCGTGCACATATCTATGAAGCATTTGAATTTAAAAATTGGTAGATGGCAAACCATTTGAATACGCAAATAATATTAAAAAATGACAAAATTAATTGACATATGTGGATAGTTGCAAAGATATATTCCCCAAGGATTCATGTTCAATGTGCATTGCTGGCCTGCCTGATGATTCAAGGAACTTTGCCAAGACAATCTCTGGTGTGCGCTGGCACTCCGGATTGATATCAGAGAAACCAGCTCAAGAGGAACAGATTGGATGTTGCAATCGTCAACAACTGGGCTTGACATCGTGTCCTTGTACTTGTGTTCATTTTCACTATCGTGTCTTGGTTTATCTGAATCTGATGATTGGCTGCTGATAATTTAAATTCAGAAGCTTTTGGGGCAGCAATTTCAATTGTTTATTGATTTACTTTGTCATTTCAGTTCATAAAGATTTTTGAAGCACTAAATTCTTTTTCTCCTGATTCAATTTGTCATTCTTAGGCATGGACAGATGTAAAATTATCGTCTCCTCAGCTTTTTAGGGAGACATCATACAAGTTGTCACTTGGAAAATCAACTCTCCAGTGTGTCTCTGCAAGGCAAGCTTTTAATTTGAACAGAAATTATTGTTACTTCCTAGTTTCTCATTTCACTTCCATTGATCTTGAGCTCTTAACATCTTTATCCACATCCACCACTTCCATGCATATAATTATGGGTCCCACTTTTATGTACCAGTTACATAGAAGTGGACTCAAATAACTGCTTGTATGAGGAAATCGCAATCCAACTGTTCACACTGTTTAACACCAGTAGTTCTATCATGGTACCAAAAATCATTTCACTAAGACACTTTGGTGGGTCCTATCTGCTTTAAAAAATATATATTCATGTGTAAATTATGAAAAACAATAACATCCATTCACGGATGTATTAGAATGTTATAATAATTCCTATAACCATTAGTCTACCAAGGAATACTATATTTTAAATGGTTTAGATATTTGTTCGACAGCTTTACAATTGGCACAGAAAGCAAACTGTTATATTCCATTGACTTTACACTTTAAACAGATGGGGCCCATGCAGTGGTCTGATCTCGATGAAACTTGGTGGACTAGTTAAAACAAATAATTTTAAATGCGGTGGATGGGATGGATTCTGATTTCCTCAATCCACTGGGCTCGTCCAAGTGGTTATTTGAATCTGCTTCTTTGTAACTGGTTACATAGAAGCAGGGCATCCTATTTATGTACTCATTTTTTGAATTAATATTCTCTTTATGGAAGAGAAGGTAACCACCATAAAAAAATGGAATCTGGTAGAACAGAATAGAGACATGGGAAGTCGATGTCATCCAGGACCATAGGTTCAGAGTTCAAACTTCTCCATTAGAAGAGAAGGAAACCTGTAGAATGGAAACGATACAATGGAAAAATCATCCCATGAAAGACCTTACTGTATTCAAATCCCAAGAGTCTTGGTATCTCATCCCATCTTAATTCTTTTAGTGTGTTAATGGAAAACATTATATTTTCTTCTTTAACATTCTGAAAAGCCAGTTCCTTTCTGTGCTATTCGTAGGACTATTTTTGTTTCAGCCTTTCCCTATGGGTCATATTGCCAATAAACAACTATATTTGTTTTTAAAATTATTAGTCTTGTTTAGGTGGAAAAAGAGATCTCCCAGACTTGAGTGAAACTGCAACTGGAAAAAAAAAAAAGAATAATTATTGATTCATCATAACTTGGTGAAGTTGTGCTAGTGAAAATGATCATGTTGTTATTTCTCCGTATCAGATGGATGGGCATGCCGTATCATGTTGACTGCATCTACCTTAGATAATGTGTCTCAAGACTCTGTCAGGTGGCTGTCTAATTATAGTAGAAAGGCAAAAACCTAAAAAAAGTGAGAAGGAACATTGCTCTTT
This sequence comes from Annona cherimola, assembly GCA_030490835.1. Lineage (NCBI taxonomy): Eukaryota > Viridiplantae > Streptophyta > Magnoliopsida > Magnoliales > Annonaceae > Annona > Annona cherimola. The sequence goes on along the minus strand of CM059977.1, from coordinate 40,514,377 downwards.
GTCACATTGCCTATTAACTTCAATGTTAGTTGATTCTTGTTCAGCTGCTGTTAGTAGGCGGTATTGACCCTTGGATAATAGTCTTCCACCTTCACCATCACCCAAACTCAAGAATTTGTAAATGAAAACAATTATTATTGTTTTTCTTTTTTTTCACTTGCTCTTGTTTTTAATTTTGCTATTTTGAAATTTTATAATTCTTAGTTGTTAATTATTGACAATAGTGCTACTGGCTTAAGATTTTAGGGACCCTGGCAATCCATTTATAGAACAAGCATTGCAATATTCTGTGGCTGCCGCACGCTCAATATGCAGTGACAAGGGTATGAAAGACTGGTTACACAAGTTGCTATTACAAGGTATTATAACCATAAGTATTTTAACGATTCTTTATGTGGTAGATATGGATTATTTCTATATCCTGTTTGATGCAAAACTTCACTGGATTATATGAATTTGATTTATTTGACCAAGTTGTTCTTCCTGAGTCTGAGTGTGTTTACTTCTTTCCTTTTTTTCCTTTGGTGTTTTTTGGTTTGTTTTCATGCGAAGGAGTTCTGGTCTAGTCTCACCTCTTCGATGTTGCAAATCTCGTCTATTTGTGGCTAGCTACCTTAGCCCGATGGTTGCAAAATGTATGAGAGAGATAAATTCAGCTCTAGTTGTTTACTACTATTGCAACTATCAATTTTATAAGCACTAATATTATTTTTTGGAAAAATTCCTCTCATAATCATAAAATTTGTCCATTATTCTTAATATACCCACAATGTTTCATAAATTCCTCTTATCATAACATTTTACTATAAATTCCTCCTTTGCCCACGCCATTAATGCAACCGTCATTTATCATATCAAAACTATGATTGACCATTCAAAATTTCTTAATTAAAATAATTCAGCCCTAATATGACTCAATTGATGATAGTAAATCATCAATATGTGACGTTAAATGATTTGAGAGTCATATTGGGGTTGAATCATTTCATTTTAAAAAATTGTAGAGGGGCAAACTTGTCTTTTTTCATAGGTGGATGACAGTTGTGTTAACAGTGTTGGTATGATAGGAATTTAGGGTAAAATGTTATGGGTATCGAGGAATTTTAAAAATATTATAAGTATATTAGGTATTAGGGGCAAATGTTGTGGGTATAAAAGAAATTTTCTTTTTTCTTTTTTAAAAGATCTTGAATTTAACATGCATTGGCTCTTCAGGTCTTGATATCACAGCTATAGGTTGCAATGATTTCTACTCATATCGGAGTCAGGTTAGTGATGATTTTACTCGCATGATCAATTGATTCTCCTGGCATCCATTAACTGCTTTCTTCCACCACTGCCATCTCCTTCCTGCTCCTACCTTGAGTTTGAAATTTTCTCTTTTTATGAAAAGAATTATACAAGATATAAAGGTTATCCGACTTCTCTAGAATTGAGGTTTTTAATCTTTGTTATATGCAGCTCATGATTACAATGCGTAAATGTACCTTGGTTGCTTGAAATGAATTACAAGTAGAATAGAAGAACTTGCTAATGTAGCGATGTCCAGATGATGATCTTGGTTTTATTGTGTAAACCATGATTTTTCCAGATAACAAAATGAGGGACTTTATTATTTCTTTTGAAGGACAAACTATCTTTTTATGTAGTTATGATGTTATCTGTCAATTTTTGTTTTTCTTTTGTAGATTATATGATTAGTTGTCTTTCTGATTATGAATCATGGCTAAAATATCTGCAATTTCCACCTGTTAGATTGAAGCAAAAGGGATTCCTTTGACACCAGAAGTGTTGGCTTCAATTCCGCCTTTCTCACCTATTACTTTTAACAAAGAGAATGCCACTGTCAGAGAGCAGTGCAAACCAGAGGTTGCAAAGACTGGTCTTGGTTCATCAGCAGCAATGACCACAGCAGTAGTCGCAGCTGTACTTCAGTATCTTGGTGTTGTTAATGTCTCATCTATGACTGGGAATATCCATGAAACAATGTACAATCCAGATTTTGATTTGGTACACGTTGTGGCTCAAACTGCTCATTGTATAGCACAAGGGAAAGTGGGCAGTGGCTTTGATGTGAGTGCTGCAGTATATGGAAGTCAACGCTATATTCGCTTTTCTCCTTCAGTTCTCTCTTCTGCTCAGGTCACTCTCTCTCTCTCTCTCTCTCTCTCTCATGGTTTAACACCTTTATCTTGTCATACTACACACTTACGCACAGGCACTTCTTGTTCATTCTCTCATTGTTTTAGCCAATACGTGTCATAACATCAAAATTAAAGTACAGCTGGCCACCATTCTACATTCTTTTCAGTGGTGTTATAAGTTGTCAACAAATTTTCTCTTGAAGCCTCTCACATGTGCACATACATGGTTCTCAAAAATGCATGCATGATGTTGCAAATTCTCTACAGAATAACAGGTGACTTAAGCATCAAACAAAATAGTGTGTTTGGGCTGATGCAAACCTTATCGGTGGATGTCTTACTCAGCAAGAGAAGCTGACAGTATGATGGCTCTTTCCTGTAATTGTGCCAACTAGATCTTTGCCAAACATTTTAGTTACTTTTTTGGATATTTGGCATATTTTCCTGGATTTCAGTAATGACATTTCGAAACTTGCTCATGTGCATGCTATTAGGTTTATCACTTACAGAGGCTTCTGGATACTTGTATAGATGATGTGGAAGGAATTTTCATTGTTCTTTTACTACTGAACTGCAGGTTGCGGTGAGAGGAGAGCCATTAGAAGAGGTTATTGATCATATCTTGAAAGAAAAGTGGGATCATGAGAAGGTTCAGTTTTCATTACCGCCATTAATGACGTTGGTGAGTCTGTAAGCTTTCGAAACCTTCTGTTTATGATTCAAAAAATGGTTCACCTATGTTATCATGACATAAAAATTTGATTTTTGAAACTTTAAAAATGTTGCAGTTGTAACCATTAATTCTGCTCAAAGACTTGACTTATTGCCATCATGCTGACATAGACCGTTTTACAAGATATTTATCCTGTATACTGTTGGACCTAAATAACATCCATAATAGAATTGATTATAACGCCTTCCTTTCATGGCAATATAGTTAGCAAGTGTAAAGTGTACTATTGATTTTGATAGAAACTGATGTAACTAAGAAAAAATTGAAGCGATGCCAAATTACTCTCAAAATGATTTCTGTCAGCTATTAGGGGAACCTGGAACTGGTGGATCATCTACACCATCAATGGTAGGTGCTGTGAAGCAGTGGCAAAAATCTGAACCTCAAAAATCAGCGGAAACATGGACAAGATTGGCAGAAGCAAATTCAAACCTTGAAATGCAACTTTCAGACCTGAAGAAGTTTGCACAAGAAAACATGGAGACGTACAAAATTGTTATTGGAAACTGCAGTCATCACAGGCATGAAAAGGTATTCCTGTCAAAAGAGTGTAGAAGTCGTGGGCTACTTGCGGGCATGGTTTTTGAAAGTCCTGAATTATTATTAGGCTATTTTTTTTTTAATTTTTTGGACCTAAAAGAAAAAGAGAGAAAACATCAATATCAAGAAAATCTCTTCAGAAGTTCCTATTTATTCTATACTTTAATCAAATAAATAGGTAGTCAAATCTTTTTCTAATGACACTAGTTGTCAATGATATGTTTCATTGCTCAGGTCTATGGTTGACTGCTACCATGAGTCCTACATTTTCTGGTGCATTCTAAAAATCATAATGTCATATTCTTCTCAAGAGGCTATTGGATTCATTATGAATTTCCCATTTCGAATGTGCAAGCATATATGGCATTGCTGCTTCTGCATTTTGATGGGTGTCAAAATGTAAATTTTACTAGAATCAAGTGGAAACGTTTGGTCATTCAAGCATGACTTCAGATCTACAGACAATTGTGAAAACTCTCTTAACAAATATCATACATGGGTTTCAACTCACAGTGAATCACATGAAATAGAAAGTGCTTATTCTAAGCTGATGAATGGAGGCCTGCCTTGGATGGACAATGTTGCAACATGCAATAAACATTTTTTTAATTGTTGATTGTTAAATTAGGTACAAGAAACTTCCTGCTTGTTCACATCACATATTATTAGAAAAATTTTCATTGGGATAGTACATTGTTTACTAACAAATTTTCTTATTAAATTCCATCTAGCATGTAATTTCACTGAAAGCTCCCTGCTCTTGTTATGAGTTTTGAAATTTGTTTTGACGTTTATAATTGGTTTATTCTACCTTTTATGATCTTATACTCAAGTATAACATTAACTTTACCTGAACCAAGTATAGCATTGTTGTTTAGCATTGAGATCAATTATAACATTGATGTTAGGGGCTGGTTTATTCTATCTTTATACATATTGAGGAAATGTATGGGCTTGACAATTTGTTACTGGTGGTTTTAACCGCACAAAATGCATCAGCATTGAGAACTGAAATTATTAAAGGTTCAAAACAACAGAATTTTGATCTTAGTGGAACGGCTGCATGAATCCTGTTTAAACACTCCAGATGGTTAATTGCATTGTTGAAATTGCCAAAAATGATGCTCGCATTCCTTACAGGGGATGTTTGATGAGGGTATGATTGATACTTGACTTGTTCATATTATGAATTCTCAAATGGGTGGGGAAAACCTGACAATCCCCACGACTGAATATTATTACAAGCCTAGGAACTTGTTTTTTAACATCCTTAATTTGAGCTTCAATTTGTTTTCTTTTTTTGTGCTTGTTTTAGTCATTTGATCTGCAAACATCTTGCAGTGGTTGGAGCAAGCAACTGATCAACATCAGGAAGCAGTTACAAGGTCACTGCTTGCAGTTAGAGATGCTATGCTTGAGATTAGGTTTCACCTGCGACAGATGGGTGAAGCTGCGGGTGCTCCGGTATGTAATTTCTTCCTTACTGACATGGAAGCCATGGAATATAATGTTTGATATGGATAGCTTCCATTTTTGTTGGTGTCTTTGGTTCATTGGTTGACTAATGCAAGACCAAGTAATGACATACATGATCTGCAGTATTTCTTTGGGCCCATCAAGATTGATGGCTTTAAGTCATTCAAATCTCTTCTCATTTATCTTTGAAACTCGAAAGCCCCATTTTGAAAATTTCTTGAATTTATCTCAAAAATGAATACAATTTAACTAATTCTTGTACATGCCGGTCTTGGATATCGATGTGCTGAGTGTCGACTTATCGCCAATCAGGTCAAAAAAGGATGAATTTTGCCTTTAAGTATGTTCATAAGCAGCTTGTGGTGATCTAGTCTGGCTCTTCCAGCCCTTCTATGAGTGCGCCATTTATGGATGTTGGGCAATGATTCTGGAGTAAAATGCTACTCAGAATCAAATTGGCAGTCACAACTGTTTAGCTATTTAAGCTCAATTATATGTTCAAACATTGTTGCACCATGGTGCAAGAATTTTGGAGGAGAAAGCAATTGCCTGCAAAAGGGTAGTAATTGCCAAACCGATCCATTCAATGGAGGCAAGTTTCATGATTTATAGTAGTAATCATTAATATGCAAGCTACGTATCTGAATCAAGTTTTTGGTCAAGGTCACCAATGATTAACGACATGGCATTAGGGCCTGCTATCTCCAGTCCAATGTGACTAATGGTGGCATATACATATTTCGACTTATCATGGCTCTAGATATGTTGTTTATGTCTGTTGTAAATTGTGTATATACAGCATCATGTGAGCCATAGTGCTTATTTGCAGTATGTACTTGAGTAATTTTATTGTTCTTTTGCACTACCTAAAACCTTGCAGATAGAGCCTGAATCCCAGACTCTGCTTCTGGATGCTACAATGAACCTGGAAGGAGTACTATTTGCTGGAGTCCCTGGAGCTGGTGGCTTCGATGCTATTTTTGCTGTTGTCTTAGGAGATTCCAGAAACAATATAGCCAATATTTGGAGTTCACAAGGGGTGTTGCCGATGCTAGTCAGAGAAGACCCAAGAGGACTCAACTTAGAAAGCGGAGATCCACGCACCAAGGAAATCTCATCTGCCTTTTCAGCAGTACACGTTTAAGCCTATGATACAACAACCCTCCCATCAGTTGGATATTGATGATGTTCATCTTAAGGTGGAACCCTTACTGCTAGCTTGGTGTTTGATTTGTGACTGAGAGAGGGCCTTTTTGGTACATCGCAGTTTCACCCAAGGAATGTATTATTACACAATCAATTGATATTACAAAATACATGGTGATTCCACTTAGTTTAATGATTGTCAAATTTACTCAATGATATAAACATAAAGGATGTATAAAGCACCTATGATTGTTTCATATCTTCACATATCCCTGCATGCATATTTCTCCGGATTTAGAATTTATGATAGTTAAATGCATTGTTGTCGGGACCAAACAAGTAAAGGGACTAGTATAGTTCGAACTAGTCTAGTAAACTAGTCTGAATCGGTGATGTAAGCATGTGGCACACTTCTACGTAATTGGGTTATATAGAAATGATTTCACTTAATCCCGTTCATTTTTTAAATATTGATGAGTGTTACAAAATATAATCCATTTATTGTATTCACTTTCATTTTTTAACTAGGAAATCATGTTTCATCTAAATTCAATGTGTACTGGCCACATTTACTTAAAAATAAGTACATTTATGCGTAAATTAAGAAAAATGTTTAAATTCATTTCCATGTGTATTAAAATATAATAATATTTTTTTATAATCATTTATCTATTTAGTAATGATGTTTTAGACGTTTTAGATGTTGAAAATATAACTTAAAAATTAATATTAATTTATACATTTATAGGTGAAATTTATATATAGTGATGCTAAATAAATAAAAATATTTTCATGATAGTAGTGAGGTGCTAAATATAATAGATGTAGTTAATTTTTGATCAACCATCAAGAAATTAAAAAATTGAGGGGGTTACATAGAAGTGTTCTTGTGTAAGTATTACATATTTATGACATCATAAATATACTTGATATTATTATATCCATAACTTTTAACACTATATGTTAAACTTTGGCTTGTCATTTTAATTATCAAAACATATAGAAAAAATTAATTGAAACATTTCAAAGAAATACTAACAAGCACATTGTTGCCACCCCCATTTTAAGGTATTTTTGGCCATATTAACTAAATCTGTATCATTACTAGTGATGTATTAATTTGCAAAGAAAGCATTATTTGGTCTGATTTACAAGTGTCCGACGGTTGAGATTATTTGTAAAATGGCAGTATGTGTACGGATCTGTATACTCTGGTGGACTATCATAATTGAATTCATCTTCCTAAAATCGCATGATTTTGTTATCTATTTCATACTAATTCAACTTTAAATCTATCATTAAAAAAATGATATTTTTCTATTTTCAAGCAAAAATTCAAGAGTGTTTAAGAATGTAAAGAAGAAAAATCACATTTAAACATTCTTTTTATATTAAGTAGACTAATAGTCATTTTTTTTAAAAAAAAAAAGTAAACTAGTAGCCTCTTTTAGCAAATGAAAAGGTATATTATTTTTCTATTATAATATTAATATCATAAATATATAAATAAACATTAATATCTAATTATAAGAAAAACCTTATAATGTCAATCATAATAAAAAAAATTCAACAATCATAGTATTAAGTAAGTGGAATAAACATCTAACTACTAATATCATATTAAAACGACTAAATAATAACATCCTACATAAGTGGTTAAGTTAAAACACTAAATAAAACATCTCAAGTTCTAAAAATAGTATTTATTTATTTTTTGTTTTGAAACTACCACTAAATCAAACTCCTTTTTCCTAAAAGAAAATGAAAAAATATTATACTATATAATTGGACTTAAGGAGGAATAATGTTTATATATGGTATAAAATAAATATAATATATATGAGGGCAATGAAACTAGATTTATATGCAGTATAAAATATATGTATTATATATAATTCGGGTTTGGGTTCAACGGATTCGGGTATAGCTCAACCCAGGTTCAAGTTCTTTTCAATTCGAGCTTGGGTTATGCAGTGCCTGGTTTTAACGTTGGTTTAATTCAGGTTTGGGAGGCGGGTTCGGGTTGAGCCCGGCCAAAGTTGCAACCCCACTGGCGAGATCTGCCCGCACTATATCCGGCAAATCCACGCATCACAATTCACAACAGATCCACCTACACCATGGTCCAACTGTCATCTGAAGGGAAGAAAAAGCCCTTGCTAAGCTGCAAGTTGAGATCCCTACCACAGCAGATTCGCCCACAACACATCCGGTAAGTTCACCCATTATAATTGACAATGGATTCCCCCGCACCACTGTTGAACTATCATACGAATTACGAAGGCAAGAAAAAGCGCTTGCTAAGCTGCAAGTTGAGATCCCAATCACAGTAGATCTGCCCACACACATCCCGCAAATCTATCCAAATCAGCTCTCCAATCCTCCAGGTCGAATCCGGTATCGAACCCTATGCTACCAATTCCAGTCCGGGTTAAAGGAGGTCCGGACCCGGTTAAAAAATTAGTATTAAAAAATCAAAAATTGCCCATGCTAGGTTTTGGAATGGCCTAATAAAAAAATGAAGAAAAATATTTTTTGATATGTTTTTTTCATAGTTTATCTCTATTATATTATATCATTTATCATTTCAAAAATATTTATTTTTCCACTTTTCACTTCCCTTTCTAGCTGGGGTGCACACTGGGCGGGTTTTACCCGGCCCAGACTCAGGATCAATTTTGACCCTATGCATTTAGTTTTGGGTTAAACCTAGTACCAAACTCTATAACATCAAATCCCGTTTGGGTTGGACAGGTCCGAAATAAAGAGTTGTTTTTTCAAATTGATTCAAAATATAAACTTAAATAATTACATGGAGAAGTTTTTCAATAAATTTAAGAATATAAATTTTAAGATAATTATATGAAAAATATTTTTCAATAAATTTAAAAATATAAATTTTAAAAAAATATGTGGAGAATGTTTCTACAATAAATTTAAAAATGGTATTATACAGAACATTTCCTTAATAAATTTAAAAATATAAATTTTGAAATAATTATTTGAAGAACATTTCTACAATAAAATTTTTAAAAATTATATAATATTTCAAATTATAAATTTTACAATAATTCTATGGAGTACATTTCTATGATAAATTTTAAATTTTAAATTTTAAATTTTAAAATAATTATATTGAGAATGTTCTAAAATTAATTTAAAAATAATTTCATATGGAGAATATTTCTATAATAAATTTTAAATAATCGTATAGAGAATATTTCTACAATAAAATTTAAAATAATTATATGGAGAAAATTTTTACAATAAATTTAAAAATGGCGATTGTGATGACGACCCTATTATTATTGCCACATGTATATTCGATATTAATTTTGACCATATATATTCCAATTTTGGTTGAATTTGATCTTAAATTGTTTCATTAATTCATATCTAGGTTAGAATAGGTCCAGACGAGGTTAAAAATAGAGTTATTTTTGTTTCATATATTTTTTATGTGACGGACCACACGACCTGAATGCTACAACCTTACATGTAATTTTGATTAGAAAATTTCCTTTTAAACCAAATGAAAATATATCCATTTTAGTAATTTTTTAAGGAAAGATGTACGTAAACAACCTTTGTGTCCTCCAAGAAAAAATAGAGGTCTATTTTAATTATTTTCATAAAGAAAAATGAAATAAATAGCAGTTAGTCTTATATTTTAAAATCTTCCGAATTTATATTGCAAAATATATAAATAAATTTTTAAAATAGATATATATAACCCATAAAACTTCCTATTCTTATTTTTTTGAATCTTGAATAAGTACGTATTAGTGATATTATTATTCATGAAGATTTTATTAACAAATTATTTATTTTAATATGGTACTAAAAATCATTTTTAACTAAATCCTTAGATAATTTACGCTTCCTTAAAAACATATATAATTACGTATAAATTGTAAAAAAAAAGTATATAGATTCATTTATAAATGCATTAAAATGTAATAATGATAATTTGAGGAATCATTTATCCATCTAGGAATAATATTTTAGGTATGTTTGGGAATGAATAAAACTTTTGATGAAAAGTTTTAGAGAATAAAAGTTGTCAAATGATATGATATAATAGGGGTAATGATGAGGAATAAATAGGATAAAGTTGAAATAAATATATTAGTTGTATTGATAGTTGTGTAGAAATAATTGAAAAGTAGGATAATTACAAAGAAAAAAGTAGGGTAATTATATATAAAAATGTGAAGAAATGATTAAAAAATAGGGTAGTATTGGAGAGTAAAAAATTTTAAATTGAAAAGTTTTAACTTGACAACTTTTATTTGTTACCAAACACACCCTTTACATAATTTATATGTTAAATATATAAAATTGAAACTGATATATAAATTAAATTATTTTATTACAATGATTTTATATATTTTTAAAATGGCCCATGCATATTTTTATTTAAATAAAACTTGATTTCTTACTTAAATGAATAATTATAGACAGACTAGGTGAACTAGATTTTTTTAAAGATCTGTTGGTCATTCTTATTAAAATAATTTGAATTTTCATGTCTTTTAAGGTTATTTGATGCCATAAAAAGATAATTTTTTAAAAAAATCTGTCTTTAATAGCGTAAATAGGGCAGGTTTTTTAAGGGTCGGTTCAGTTCTGGGAAAATCAACTTTGGACCAGGTCGAACCCCGTATTAATGTATAAGATACTTTTGCAAAAAATTCTAAAATGGATTTCTTAAGGTGCCGAACCGGACTAGTTTAGGAAAACCCGCTCGGCTTGCACTCTTAATCAGCAGCAGGGAGACACATGCCACTGCCACCGCCCAACATTTTTTTTGGAATTTTTGCAAATATACCTACAAATTTTCACCCATTTGCATACATGTCCTCAAGTTTTCAAATATTGCAAATATACCTATAAAGTTACGCACAAATTGCAATCATATCCCAACTTATGACGATTTGCCAAAATGCCATGAGGTGAATAGTAAATAATTTTTCTATGTTATGAAATTACCCCTGCCAAAATGATGATATCCCCCAAAATACAAAAAACTATTATTCATCTACTTGCATTGATCACATGACACTAAAATAATTTCAAAATGATGTCTCTCCTTAGATGGCTCTAAACATGCAAATGAAAAATTATCACTTCAGCAGAGGGTAATTTAGTAATATAGAAAAATTATTTACTATTCGGGTCACGGTATTTTAGAAAACTATCAAAAGGAGACAAGCTGCAAGTTGTGGATAACTTTATACACATATTTGTAATATTTGAGAACTTAAAGATACAAGATCCAATGTCGGTAAAACTTCAAGTGTATTTGGCAATTGACAGAAAATGTCAAGTTAAAACTTTTCAATCTAAAACTTTTCAATCTAAAACTTTTCACTCTCCACAACTATCATTTTTTTAATCATTTTTTCACATTTTCCTATATAACTACCATATTTTTCAATCATTTCTACATAACTATGTACACAATTAACCTATCTATTTTAACTTTATACTCTTTAGTACTCATCATTGCCGCTATCATATTACATTATTTGACAACTTTTACTTTCTAAAATTTTTCATCAAAAATTTTATTTATTACCAAACACACCTTTTATTAACATATTTAGGGTGTGTTTGTTTAGGGCAAAAAAAGTGTCAACTAAAACTTTTCAATCTAAAACTTTTCACTTTCCGTAATTACTCTATTTTTTAATTATTTTTTCACATTTTTCTATACAAACTACCCTACTTTTCAATCATTTCTACACAACTACCCATACAACTAACCTATCTATTTTAACTTTATTCTCTTTACTCCTCATCATTACTCCTATTATATCACATCACTTTCTATTAATTTGACAACTTCTACTCAAAAAATTTTCCATCAGAAATTTTACCTCCAACCAAACACACCATTGCACTTTTTTTTTTTTTCGCCCGAGATCATTTCAAGCTTGGTCGCATCCACTCGGCGTACCATCCCATACGTCAATTGCGAAAGGCCAAACGTCCCTTAGAAGCACGGGCTGTTCAATAACAGATGTGACAGAAATAGAACTAACCTGTCAACAATTTGTTTTTGTTGACTACGTGGAAAGGCGAGCCTGGAGCAAGTGTCAACGCCACGTGGGATGGCGCCGGCAGTAGCGGTGCAAGTGCAGCAGGCGGCAGAAAAGGATGGGAATTGGGAGGCGGGAGCACCACCGAACCCTCTTTGACGTGACACAACCATTTCCATCATTTTCGTCCCTTCCTCGCGTCCTTTTATTAATTAATGCGCCCGATCAAAAATCCCCCAACCCCTCCATGATACACTGCCCCTCGCACAGCGATCAAAGGCCCACGGTCGGTGGCGTGGTCCAAAATAAAGGTGGAGTGAACTTCACGCGTCTGTGTGTCCCCCCCCCTCCCTTAAAGAATATTGATGAGCAAGGCCAGGCCGAGGAGAAAAGATATTTCCAGTTTCAGGCGACGCGAAAGTCTTTTTTTCTTGCCTTATTAAAATAATAATTTTTATTTTATAATTTAGAATGTGTTTAGAAATTGATAAAACTATTAAATGAAAAGTTTTTGATATAAAAGTTTTAAAATTGATAGAAAATTATATGAAATAATAAGAGTAATGGCGAGATATAAAGAAAATAAAGTTGACGGAGTAGGTAGGTATGTAAAAATGATTAAAAAATAAGATAATTATATAAGAAGTTATAAAGAAATAATTTTAAAATATGGTAGTTACGGAGATTGGAAATTTTAGATTGAGAAATTTTAGTTTGTAAAGATTTTATTAAAAATAAACATGAAAGTAGAAATTAAAACAAATTTGAATATATTTAATATTTTTCTATTAGCATTTACATTGTGATATCATGATATTGCACTGGTATATTCACGTCCCTCACACTATGGAGGGAAATCATTTATTCACACCCCCCGTGAAAATTCCAATTTAGAGAAAATTATAAACCCCCACATAAGGAGGACTATTTTGCAAAAACTCCTCTAAATGCATGGGAGGGGTCTCGAACACAAACATTTGGGCCTGCGACCCCTACTCATAACCACAACACGACCTACATTGTGGCAAATATGTTTGGTATTTGATAAAAATTTTAAATGAAATATTTTTATTGTTAAAATTTTTGAAATAGAATAAGTACTATAATATAATAGAGTTAATGATGATAAAGTCAAAATAATAAAATCCTTAGATAGATAGTTGGGTGAAATTGATGAAAAAGTATTATCATTGTACAGGAAAATATGAAAAATGACTAGAAAATAAAGTAATTATGAAAAATAAAAATGTTAGAGAAACAAATTTCATTGAATGTAAAACACGCTCTTCAAATAATGAAAGAGTAATACAAAGAAGTGTTTGGCATTTAATAAAAAATTTTAAAAGAAAATTTTTAAAGGATGAAGCGGAAATAAATATAGCAACTATGTGGAAAGATTTCAAAAAATAATTTAAATATAAAAATAATAAGATATATAGTTAGTTAAGATGTCAAATTATACAGAAAAGTGTATTCTCATTTGTCCAGTGACTCTACACGAATAAAAGGAATGTTTAGCAAAATGAATTTTGATAGGTTTTAGAAAGAGTGGGAAGCAGTAAAGGAAATATTTTAAAAATTTTATGAACGATGTGAAATAACAGAATTAAAGTTGAAATAAATAGAGGAGTTTTAAGAAATACTCAAAATACAGGAATAAAGTTGAAAATAAAATAATTGGATAGTTAAATTATTTATGAGATGATACACACGAAAGAGAAAACTTTGAAAAATCTAAGCGAAGAGATTATCAAGCATCCCCTTTGGCGGATGAGCAGCTTTAAAGGTTGCTAATGCACTGTTTAGAACATGGTGCGTTGGACTAAGATTCCTTGGTCGGCACTCGGCAGTTTTTTTTTTTATCAGCGAAACATCTAGTGGGAACTGGGAAGCCCTCAACTGCACTCCTCACAGGGAACATGTTGCGAGTAGGGAGAGGGGTTGCCATTAGAAGCTCAATTAAGACAATCATTATCAAAAAATAATGTTTGAGCTATAGAAGATGGTGGGTTTTCCCACCAAATATTTTCATTTACATCCCCCATCATAGCTACTTCGGCTAATGCATGAGCAGTGGTGTTTCCAGTTCGCAATTCTCCACTTCGACAGCCAAACGTTTGGTCCGGCCCACCACGGATCGCAGGTAACAGTGGACATTATCATGGCCATTGAGTAGAGTGATTAAAAGAAGGGAATCGCTTTCCACCTGGATATTTTGATATTGAAGTAAGGATACCCATTCGATGCTCTTTAGGATTGCATTTGCCTCCATCATGATTGGGTCCATAACGCCACGCTTCAACCAAATTTTGGCCCCAACAAAAGCTCCATTCCAGTGTCGAATGACGGCTCCAATGCCAATTTTCTTTCTGTTGATATCGATTCCAGCATCCACGTTTAATTTCAACAGCCCTTGGGTTGGTTTCTGCCATCGAACAGCACTCACTTGGGTTGCTTGGTTACAGATTTTTAAGAGTCTGGCGGAGCTGATGGTCGGGATGTATTCTGTGGTCCAACTAGGCACGTCAGAGAAAGGTAATTTGAGGCCCTCAGCATAGAATTTTCTCCTTATATGCCACATTCTCCAGCATGTACAAAACAGGAACATAAAAGGATAGTGTGTGCACTGTTTCAGGATATGATGAAAGACATCCCCCATGTTTTCAAGGAGCAATCCGGAAGTTAAATGTGTAATTTGAGAATGTAAGGCGCACCTTGTTGCAGAGCAGGTCTGGAACAAATGGAAGCAGTGCTCTACACCACTATTGTATAACGAGCAGTTGGTTGTGAAAGGAATCCCTCTCTTTGCCAGTTGAGCTTTTGGTTGGTAAGGAGTCCAGGAGCATCCTCCAACTAAAGATGATGATTTTCCTAGGGATTTTTAGCCTCCACAAAGTAGCAAAGATTGTCTCTCCCATTGTGCTGGTCCATTGCTAATTTATATGCAGACTTAACCCTGAAGATACCGTCATGGTCACTAGAATCTCCTTCCTCGCAATGGGGAATTGGAATGGAGTTTATGATACACCATCCCTCATCACCACACCCACAGCACTTTTGATCTCTGTCTCATTCCAACCTTAGATTCTTCATCGATTCCAGATGGTAAGGGGCCAATTTTGGTTAAAGGCGCCGGAGTCTGGCGCTTACTACAGTTGCTGGCTGCGGCGAAGAGTCGGACTTTCGAGGTAAGCTGTCAATAGTACTGAGAAGAGGTGCGAATCAATCCAAGGCGATGAACCACTTCCCTGTCTCCGTCTCTCGCATTCCTGATCTAATGAGAAAGAAATAAATTTCTGATCTAAGCCGTTTATATAGTTTTTACATACTATTAAATTAAGGATACAATTCCTTTCCCATCATAAATTTTCAACTAAGGGCATATTTGATTCGCACCAAAGCTTTTCAAATTAAAATTTTTTTTCTTTTTAAAGTTTCAAACTAAAATATTTTTTGAGTGTATTTGGTTGCACTAAAAAAATCTTAATAAAAAAACTTTTAACTTTTCATAATTTTTTTTTTTAATTTTTTTTTTTCACATTTTCTATACTACGTTACCTTTCAATCATTTTCACACAACTACTAATACTACTAATCTATTTATAAACGTATGCTTGTTTAATATAAAATTTTCCAATCAAAGCTTTTCGATATATATATTTTTTAATTCAATCCTTGGCACAACCGCCATGGGACAGATGCAGGTCATGTGACATATGTAAGCCTTAGGTTTCGAACCTGGGACAATTTGGGCTTCATGCCCGCGTGAGTACTACTGCACAGCTGGTGCTATGGCAAAACTTTTCGGCATTTGATTCCACGTACCTGGTGTACTACACTTCGGTGCATCAGGTTTCAAAAACTCTTTTTTTTTTTTAAAGTTTCTTTTGAAAATTTTTAAATTACCAAAATGGTACTTATTTTTAAAAATTTTAAAAATATCTACAAATTTTCAAACATAAAAAAAATTAATATACATCTTAAATACACTAAATTAGCACTTGTATAAAAAAATTAAAAAATGAGTTTTTGCACCCGAATGCATTAAGCACCGAATCTTAGCGCACCTAGGTATACCAAACAACAATTCAAACTTTTTGATTTAAAATTTTTCATTTTACATAGCTACCATACTTTTTAATTACTTTTTCATATTCTTCTTATATAAATTATCGTACTTTTCAATTATTTTTGCACAACTAACCTATCAATTTTAACTTTTTAACCAAAATTTTTTAGTTTACAACTTTTCATTTTATACAAATTATTTTATTTTTCAATTATTTCTACACAACTATCCTCATAACTAACTCATTCATTTTAACTTTATTTACTTTATTCGTCACCATTAACTCTAAAATATCACATTATTTTCTTTTATTTAGAAAAATTTTACATCGGAAATTTTTTATTCAAAAGTTTTATCATTTTTAGGACAAACCATAAATTAGAATTTATTATCTTTTTAGAAAAATTTATTGAATTCACGGGATGATCTCTCCCCTTTAAAATTTTATTTAGATGCATCAACGCCAGAATCTGAAATGAGTAGATCCGGATATTCGGTGTTTTTGGTGATATGCCACTTGTGCCAGGAGTGGGCTCATATGAATCGGGATGGAAAAAAAATCTCTACAAATCATTAAGCTAGCCATGTGATCCAATTATCATATCAACCAACCCAAAAGAACCTTTTTGTGGGTTCAAAGAGATTTACTCCTGCTTTTGTTGCATTGCAATTCAAATCCATTTTTATAATCACTGCCGTGTGATTTAGTACGAAATTAGAGATATATTAATTTTGGACAGATTTGTCTCTTATTTGTATCTCAAATGCTATGTATAAAAATTTGAGCTTCATTAACGAAAATTTAGAGCTCCCTCCTCGCCCTCCCTAAAAATTGCCTGCAGAGAAGGCGTGTTGGAAACCAATCCTTCTTCCATTTGAAAATTAAAAAAATAAATTGGATGGTCAGTTAAGGAAATTAGCCAATTAGGTGGCAGATAAGACCTTCAGTGCACTCATTTCCTCATTTAAGCCCTTTGAAAATACCAAAATACGTTACAATTTTATAGCAAATTGGAAGTGAATTTTGATCACTTCCTATTAAGGTGACGGAAACATGGTTGTGGAACTTGAACTCATCTCCCACAAAAAAACAGAATTAAAAAGTCAAAAAAGGGAAAACTTGCAGGGACGCATATGCAAAATCCCACTAGATCCAATTAAAGTCGTCTATCGTTTTTGCTACAAATTTTTATATTATCGGAAGAATTATATAATAAGTAGATATCACTTTCAAATGGTTTTATATTTTTTGAAATTATAAATTTGCAATGAACATATTTTTTGGCATGTTAGTAAAAGTTAAATACGTAATATCCATGTAGGCTTCATTGAAGCACAGCATGTTGTACCCATGTTAATGAAATGAGGTTGATTTTGATAATGAAATCCAAATCCACCTCACCCATTTCATGATAACATGTATCTAAATAAGACATCGAGTTTCATAAGAATCAAATAGGTGCTTAAGTCATCCAAAGAAAATGTAAAATCAATATAATATAATTGTTTGATATATATATATATATATGAGATCCGATCCTGTGCAGTCGGACTGCACCCGCTGTAAAATGGACCCCACACATATTAGATTGTAATGAAACTTTATACACTCATTTATCCATATATAAATCATACTTTAGACAGTTTAGATATTGAAAAAACCACTTTAAACTTGATATTTATATTAAACTATTTTATTACGTTGATTTTGCACCATTTTAAGATGGGGACTACACACATGTTGGATTTGGATGAAAATTGATATGCTAATAAAGTGAACAATTCTAAATACAATGGGTGGGGTGGATTTTTTATTTATGATCAAGTGGGGCCCACAGTGCATGGACTGCACCGTGCAGTCACATGCACTGGATTATTTCCCATATAATTGTAAAATCAATATAATATAATTGTTTGATATATATATATATATCAATTCTAAAGAACTTGAAAGCTATTAATACAACATTTTTAAATGGTCTAAAATATCATTCACATATGAATGAATGTTTCTATAAAGCATTATGATATTATAACACATCAATGAATGGATTAAACATTTCACAATTTATCTATAGGCTATGTTTTTATGACACTCATCTTCTATGTAACCTCATTTATTTTTAATATCTCAATGATCGATGAAAATCCACTTTATACTTTATATTTAACATTATTTATATTACCATAATAACTTTTTTCATTTGCCCGTTGTGCAGCAGCCGTCGGCAAATGTAAATCAATATAATAAAATAGTTTAATACTAGATATCAATTTTAAAGTAGTACTTCAATATTTAAACCATCTAAAATATTATTGTTATGAGACCCGGATGTAGTGCAAAAACTTTTCTTTGTTTTTTTGAAATTTTTTTACATAATTGTTGATCTAAATATATTTAACATGCATCAAGTTTTACTAATTTTGAAGATTCGTAAATATTTTATTTTTCGAAATTAGTATTATTTTTGTAATTCATAAATTACGAAAATGTCGTTGATTTTAAAAAATAAATATCTATAAATCTCCAAAATTGGTAAAATGTGATATACATATTAAATAAACTTAGATTAACAATTGTATAAAAATTCAAAAAAATATAAATGAGTTAAATACGCCCCGGTGTACTGAGGTTAAGTACACCCAGTTGGATGCAATCATGAGCAAGTGTTACGTTGATAAATGATTTTATACAATATTATTAATATTACATTCTAATATATGGGAATAAATTTAAGTAATTTTTTCAAATTTACATACAAATAGATTTATTTTCAAGCAAATGTGGCTTACACATGTATTTTTATTTATATTATATACTATAACAACTCGTATTAGAATTCAGCATCTTTCGTAACCTCTCATATAATGCAGAAAATTTTTCTGTTAGTACTCCCACCTTAGGGAGGAATCTGTAAAATTTCCGCATCATGGGGAACTACAAAAAATAGACCTATATTACACATGTACTTGACTTAAATGAAATTTGGTTCTCTCAACTAAAAAAAGAATATTGCATATAATGAATGAATTCGATTTTGCGTTAATCATTAACATGTTAAAAAGTGAAATGGGTGACCATCATGTAGCTACCACAGGTAACCAGGGTCTCTCCCCCTTAGCCAAAGTTATGGGTTCAAAGTCAGATAAGAACATATGAAGAGCTTTGTTTCTTCATTAATATTTAAGAGTTTGTAGTCTCCCTCTTAAAAAATTGTAAGAATTATCTTAGAACTTGGTTGTAATATAAGTCAAATTTGACGAAGGAATACACTAATTTAAAAAAATGAAAAGGGTATAGAAGCATAGACTTTTATATATAATTATATATTTTAAAGCAAATATGGCCCACTCAAGATTCTAAGTGGAAAACAAATTAAACCATATGACTATTGTATTTGGATGTCATGATAAATGTAGGCCCCATTTGATCATGTTATATGAATTTAGATCTAATGCATGTAATACAATCTCAATACATATAGGTGTCTTAAGCCCCTTTTTTATTTTTTATTTTTCATTTTTGTGTGAGGCCTATATGTATGTAGTTCATATATCAACATATCATTTTTCAAAATTTTTATACTTTTTCATAATTTCAAAAATCAACACGTTTTGAGGGTGAAAATTGTTGATTTTTGAAATTATAAAAAAAATACATGTACAAACGATAAATTTTAGTATGTATAAACATATATAGTCCGAATAATCAATTATAACTAGTCAGAAATGATGGTATATGTAGTCTGCATAATCAATTATAACTAGTCAGAAATGAAGGCATTTCTGACTATCATAAAAACCTTTTTAAAATATTTTTAAGTTTTTAATGAAGTGGTTAAACTAGATGTATACAATCATAAATCAAATGTTATGATTTTTAGAGATGTGTTTACATTTTTTTTTTTGAATTTTAAACACTGGGGTGTTATGGTCATTTCAAAGTTTGAAAATGACCATAACACTCTTGTGTGTTTGAATTTCAAAAAAAATATATTTACGCATTTCCAAAAATGAAAAATCTTGATTTATGGATTGTATAGATCTACATTAGCAGTTTCATAAAAAAAAAAAAAAGAGTAAAAAATCATTTAAAAACAAAGATTTTATGACCTGTCGGAAATGCCTTATCATAGATCAAATCCTTATATGCAGGCGGTGGGCCCGCGTAAAATGAAAATAAAAACAAAGAAAAGTAAAAAAAGAAAAAAGTACTCAAAAACAAACAAATGTAAAAAAAAAAAAAAAATACTTAAAATACCTATATATATCGATGCTCGGTACATGTGCATATTTTGAATTATAACCCTTTCATCTATAGTTTATCCTAACTGGAGTACAACACAATGCACCCAACATATCCCTTAAATAACATTAAAAATAATTTAAATTTTATATCAAAATATAAATTTTCATTGAAAAAGGTGTATACAATTGCATGATGTAAAACACACTATCCTAAATAAATTTTCTTTTAGGAATAAAAAATTTGAAGTATGCCTATCTTTTTCCACTCATCAAATACAAATATCTTGTAGGGGTAATAAATGGGTCAACCCACTAAATCATTTATAAAGGGGTTAGAGTTGACCATTTTACTTAAATGAGTTGTAACCATTTAACTATGAGTGCTAATAGTCATGATCAACCCATCAACTCGCTCATCCAATTCATTTATAAAAATTGTTTGAATTAGGATTTTTAAATAAATGAATTATAATTTGCTAGCTCAGTCAACTATTTAATTAAATAAACTGATTATGGTTTAGCTTTTATAACTCGTTAACCCATTTAACTCGTTCGACCAGTTTAACTTGTTTAACCAATTAAAATCTAATTTATATGCAAATCCTTAGTTATTTTCATCCACTAAGTCTTACTCTCGCCATCTAATTTTCATTTTCTACTATTGCCCTAATTTCATTTTTTCATTACAGTTCTCTTTTTATTTTTACTATATAGAAAACACCTTCTTGTCTCTTCCTGCAAAATCAGAGACTACTGGAATTTGGATCTTCAAATAGTTTATTATACAATCCATTAACAACTCTCCAATCCATTTATTAAATGAATTAGGGTTAAAGTTTTTTAAATAAGTTAATAAACAGATTAAGATTGAAATATTTTAAATAAGTTAGGATTAAGATTAAGGTCTAACCCGTCTAACCTGATTCTTTAACACAACAACCGAATTAAGCTAAATAAACAAATTAAAGTTGCTTATTGGTAATTCATTAGCGCATTTAACCTATATAACTTGTCCAACCTGCTAACTTCTTAACAACTCATATATCCTTAGTATATAATTTAAGCTTGAAATGCCCTGACCTTTTTAACTGGACCATATATTTGCTGCTATTTGGGATTATCTGATAAGTTTGTACGGTACTAATATTTTTTATTATTTAGAAGTCTAATTTTGATTTATTTTATATAATTTCAACAAATTAGTTTGTTTAGATAACCTATTAATAATATGTTTAGACAACTCATAAATAGCCCGCTAACTCGTTATTTGATTGAGTTGTAGACGAATTAAAGTTAAGGTTTCGTGAAAGAAATAATAAACCTATTAAGCTTGAGAACTTTTTAATAAATCAAGATTAGATTTATACTTCAACTGGGCAAACTCGAATGTCCTTTTCTATACGCTTCCATCCACTACAAGCATATTCTTCTGGTTGCCTCTTTTTTTTTCATTCCTCCTCCAACTGCGATAATTGATGGCCTCTGCACGTGTAGCAAGTCTCTGCCCGAGTATGTTTATATATCCTAAGATTCTTCCTCCTCATTTTGGACGCTAGCCACAGCGACCAATGCTAAAAACAGAAAAAAATAAATAGAAAAATCAAAACACTCAATAACTCCGTGTCCTTTTCCATGCCCATGTCGCCAGCTGTTGCTTCTGCGCTCCTCAACGTTAAATTATTTTAATTTTTGGTGTTTAAACTTTAAAGGGGATCGGGTTGACTCCAGTGGTCTACTACTGGAGTCAACTCAACCCTAGTCTGGTTACATCGGCATCTTATTTTAGACAAATGTTATATAGTAGCTATAATATGAAATTTTATTTTAAATACTAAATTTATTTAAGAAAATAATGAAGAAAACAAAGGGACAGCAAATTACATAAGACGTGAATTAGATGGTGATTAGGTGGAGGCTTCATAAAAGATTTGGTGGATCACAAAATTAAATTATTTAAAATAGGCTGTTAAACATTTTAAATATTGACTTTTATGGGTTTTTAGCCTTTTAATCCACCAAATCTTTCGATAATACAATAGTCCTATTTTTAAATGAACATATATTTTTAAATTTATCGAACAATTAGATCTCGAAATTAAATTCATTGAGTGATTAAACCAAAATATTCATTTAGACTTTCAAAAGTAGATTGGGCCAAGATTTCAAAATTAGCCGTTTAACAGCATAAAAATAATTTTATGTTCATTTTATATGATTTGATATCTTAACAACTTAACTACTTTTTTTTATTATTGTATATACTTTCTAATCAATTATTATATTGATTTTATCTTTACTCTCTTTATCCTTAACTATATTTTCTATCATGGCTTGGTTGGTCACCGTAGGCCTGTTGGAGGGTTGCAGGCGCTGGGGTGTGGGGTTCGAATCCCGTATTCGGGATTTCGGCCAGAAGGAAAAAATTATTAGTGTGAGCAGTGGTCTCCCGTTCGGTTGTTAGAAGTTATATTTTCCTAATTTTTTGGTGGAGCTGTGTCTTCGGATTTCTTTGGGGGAGCTGTGTGTCTCCAGATTTGTAAGAATGTCTCAGAACTTCAGTATAATATGTGTTGAGATATATGTAAAATATACTAATAAAAAAAGTATATTTTCTATCACATTACATGATTTACGTCACAACATCTCATTTTTTCAACTGATTATTACTAGTTAAGCCCATGAATTCTTGCAAATTTTTTACAAATTGAGACAATTGCTCTCATGTACATGGAGGATGACAACAGAGGTTGAACTTGCGGTAGGACTATAAAAACATTGTCCCTGACGAATGTACTAGCATTTTTTTTTGATGGTACACATCATTTTTATAAACTCAACTTATTAAAAATATTTTATTTAACTCAAGAGGTATATAAGATAGGCAAACTCTTACAATCTAGTACGGAAGACATAACTCTCATAATACAATAAGAGAGACGTGGCTCCCACACTTTTTTTTTGATGACAGGAAAACCTTATCCCCTCTCCCAACCACCTTGGGGGGCAGATTGGATAAGGAGATCCGAGCAATTCATTGACAAAAAAATGTCTGTACAGATTTTCTCGTGAATTACATGAGGGGGGTTGTCCCACCACACCCATTGACCCAATACAGAAAGAGAAGCAAAATCGGCCAGCGCATGCGCCACCGCATTCCCCTGTCTAAGGACATGATGAACCGAAAAGAAGTTTGAAGATTGAAGGATAGCCTTAATTTCATCAATAATCACCCCAGCAGGGGAGGAGATAGGTTCGTCCGTAGAGAGGAAATGAACAAGGAGAAGGGAGTCCACTTCGATCTGGAGCCTAGACAGGTTAAGATGAATGGCCCAGTGTGCCCCCAAAAGGCAAGCACGAGCCTCCAACAGTAAGGGATCCAGCGAACCACTCATTCTCCAAGCCTTAGCCGCAATGAAAGCGCCACATGAGTCCCTGATAACCGCAGCAAATCCCATAGACGAAGACCGATTAATGATCCTAGCATCAACATTCATTTTGAGGAACCCAACTGGGGGTTTAGTCCATCTAGGGCTCAAGGTGCGATCGATCGCTCCACCAAGAGAGAGGGGGGTGGCCCGTCGGTATTGCTCGAGATACTCCTTGCACCAGTCCCAAATTTTGGAGAAATCCGGCTTGGTTCCATCAACCCGGAGGAAATTTCGCATAAACCAGATCCTCCAGCAGCAGAGAAAGAAGAATGCGAGATCCTTGGGCCTGCGACGTTCCGCCAGGGACATGACAAGGTCCTTAACAGAAGCCGGAGACAAAGAGTGTCTAGCAGCCCTCAAACAAATCCCCCTGGTAAGAGCACATTCAGAGAAGAGATTATCAGTATCTTCGATAGCAGCCCTGCAAAAAAGACACAAAGGGTCAACAAGAATGCCCCGGCTACGCAAATTGGAGAGAGTCGGGAGTCTATCCAAAAAGAGTCTCCAAGAGAAGATGAGGATTTTGGATGGGAGTTTTGTGCTCCAAATAGCCTTGAAAGCCGTGGAAAGTGGGGAGGGACCGTAGCCCGAGCGGAGCACCCTGTGAGCAGATTTAACCGAGAAGCCCCCATGAGGTTCAAACATCCAATATCTCTGGTCATCCTGTGGCAAAGGGGAGAGAGGAATTTGAGAAATTGCCCGCCACCCGTCATCCCCCACAGCCGCCACAATACGCTCCTTGATCCATGACCGAGAAGTCCCGTTGATAAAATAACAAACTTTGACATCGTCCGGGATAGATGCTGGAAGAGGCCCCGCCTTGGTAATAGAAGAATCCATCCAGGGATCATGAAAGAACTGAACCCGCTCCCCCGTGCCAATCCGCCATCTGCAACCAAAGCGGATTGCCTCTCTGGCCTTAAGGATGCTCCTCCAAGTGAAAGAGTCAGATGGTTTTGCATGGCAGTTCCAAACGTCCCCCTTCGGGAAATATTTAGCTTTGAGGACCCTATAGCATAAAGAATTGGAAGGAGAGTTGAGCCGCCAGACCTGCTTTGCAAGGAGGGCATAGTTGAAAATGTGAAGGTCCCTAAACCCCAACCCACCCGAGTACTTAGTCTTGCACATGTCCTGCCAAGCCACCCAACTCATCTTGCATCTATCACCATGATCGCCCCACCAAAACCTGCTTAGCATGCCATTCAGATCGGAAGAAAATGACTTGGGGAGTAGAAAGATGCTCATCGAATAGGTTGGGATTGCCTGAGCAACAGCTTTGATAAGAATCTCTTTACCGCCCCAAGAGAGTAATTTGTCTTTCCACCCTTGAACTTTCCTCCATACCCTCTCCCTCAAGCCTTTGAACATCACTCGCTTTGATCTCCCAAGCCAAGCCGGAAGCCCAAGATAGTTTAGAATTTCCTGGCCCGAAGAACCTAGTAAAGACTTAATATGCTGCCTAGATGCCAAGTCGGTGTTGGAACTGAAGAACACAGCAGTCTTATCAACATTTACAACCTGACCAGAAGATTGCTCATACCTGCGTAAGGTATCCAAAAAGTTCGAGACATCCAAGGAGGAGGCCCGCAAAAAACTGATGGCATCGTCAGCGAACAACAGGTGAGAAAGGGTGGGGCCCCTCGGGTTGATTTTGATCCCATGAATGCACGAACGAGCAACCGCATCACAAATGAGGGCAGAAAGACCTTCCGCACACAGGATAAACAAATAGGGAGATAGCGGGTCCCCCTGCCGCAGGCCCCGCTCAGGTTGGAAAGGCCTGAATTTGGCTCCGTTGACATTGACTCGGTATGTGACAGTGGTGACGCAAGATTGGATCCAATTTAGCCAGCGCGGGCAGAAGTTCATGGCAGCCAACATCTCATGAGGAATAAAGATAAATCAAGGGATCGCAGCCCCTACTTGGTATTGAAACCTGGACTTCTGCTTGAGGAATAAAGATAATAAAGATAAAATATAAAAAATAGTTGTATAAAAAGGGTAGAAGATGGTTGAAATGTAAAAGTAATAATAGAAAATATAAACAGATATAAAATCATATTAAGAAACGTATAAGACAAGCGATGAATTTTTCTTTTTCTTTTTTCAATAAAAAAAAATTCATACCAAACAGGAATTCGTCCTACTCCTGCCCGATAGACCCTAAACATGGGGAAAAGCAAGATCCAAATCAAGCCGAATCAAACAAATCTCCGTAGCGACGCGCATATCAACCACCGGTTCTGGACCGTCTACTGTGGGACCGCTTATCTCCAAGCCGGTAAAAAGCCAATGAAGCACGTGGACGGTCCAGATTTGTTAGCTTACCTGCCACGAGACGGTGGCATCTACGTGCATGCGTGTGGTACGGATCATGTCCGCATGTCGTCCACTGAAAATCTCATGATCTTTTTCTTTACTACTTTCTCTCACCTTCGCATTACCGGCCTTTTCGATCCTTGTTCCTCGGGCTAAGGAATATTATAAATAGTCGCCCTTTCCACAATGCCAATTTGAAATTTACCACTTCTTTTATCGAACTCCGATGTCAGCCTGTTTTATAGCTATCTCAGGATGTGCTCGTACCCCGAGGTTGGCAGCTCCGAGGATTTGTAGACAAGGACCGAAGCTTGGTCAATTTTAAAAACAAGTTTTCTGCAGGCTTTTTACCACGAGAGTAGCCACGATGAAAAAATTTTTAAATAAAAAAAATTAGGTAGTATAATATGAATAATAACGAGAAATAAAAAAAATAAAGTTAACATAGATAGGTTTAGTGTATGGATAATTACGTAGAAATGATTAAAAAGTATAATAGTTTTTATACAAAAATATAAAGAAAAAATTAAAAAAATATAATAGTTATAAATAGTGAAAAGTTTTAAATAGAAAAAAAAATCTCTTAAAATAGCTTTATCATATATAATTGGTATATTATAAACCAAATTTAATACCTATGTTTGAGGATTGACTATATTGTCCTTTCTAAGGAAGCTCAAGAAAAAAAAAAGATGGACATACAACATTAAACTCTGCACAAAATTTAATAACCATATATTTATCGAACTAACAAGATAGCTATTCAAAATGTCGATGGAATGTTAATTGAGGGCATATTTAGCAAATACTAAAACTTTTCGACTAAAAAATTTTCCATCTAAAACTTTTTAATCTCCACAATTATCCTACATTTTAATTTTTTTTACATATTTCCATATATTTACCATACTTTTTAAATCATTTATATACAACTATCGATACAATTAACATATTTATTTTAATTTTATTCTTTTTACTCCTCATCATCAATCTTATCATATTATATCATTTTCTACTAATTCAAAAACTTTTATACTAAATTTTTTTTTTATACAAAAGTTTTATTATTTCTCAAACACATCCTGAATTACTTGGGTACTAATCCCATGAAATATTCAATAGTAAATGATTTCGTTAATTTGCTGGGGGTTACTCGAATATTAGTTTGATTATTTTTCAAGATATAACCAATCACCATGAGAAAATGTTGATTTTGTAACATCGTCCTAGCCATATATTTTTTTCTTTGTTGGCAAGAGATACTATTGAACGATGCTAAATAATTGTTGCTACTACAATTTCATACAATTTAGCAACGTGCTCTTTTTTCTTTTCTTTTCTTTTTTTTTGATCTTAATGTGCTCGTATTTTAGTGTTGCTAAAGTTTTCACTTTATAAGAAGGAATTCTAATTAGTGACAACAAAAAAGATTTCACAAAAATTACAATTTTTGATGTTTCCAACAATATCATAACAATAACGATAAGACTTTTATATTTTACTGCAGATTCTTATTTTTTATAATAAAAAGATTTTTAGGTGTCTCCTTAAAAAGCCATTTCTCCTTGTTAACAAGTGGAAAAGGAGTGCACTTTCATCATTTCATTCAATAGAATCAATTTGATCTTCGCATGAGACGTATCTCATACAATCAAGTGGTCTATCCTTCCAATTATGATCACAGATTGGGTTACTTAAAGCTAATGGAATTCCACATTTTCGAACTTTTGGCTTATTTCTCTTGATTTCTCTTATTAAAAGGCAAGGCAGGAAATGAGGTACTCATTATTTTTAAATAAGGTTATGAGCACCATGGAATCGCTTTCAACGTCTCTCATTTTTGATAGCCAGCTAATCTCGAAGAGCACATCATTACAGCCTCTGATACTCTTATGTGCCACCGAGCTTCTTGCTGCAATGAAATCTCCTATCGAATCTCGAACCACCGCACTAAAGGCTATAGCTTCTCCATTTTAGTCTTCATCTAGCATCAACATTATTATTGTACAACGTGTTCGCCGATTGGTGCTGCTCTGTATAACCCAAGCTCCAAGTCAGCACTTCAAATAAACGCAAATAAGTCCCTCCAACATTCAACTTACTGCGGATGTACCAAATCCACCGGCAGGATACAACATGAATGTCAGCTAATTTACAAATATACCTATATAATTTGACCACATTACAAATATATCTACATAATTTCAGTAACCGTAAATTGTTCTTATACGGTTTGACCATAATTGTGAAATACTCACGCGATTATGACGTCGTTACTGTATTATCGTGATATGGGTATGTTGCAAATGCATACAAAACCCGTGGGTATATTTGCCAAAAATTAAATACACATACTTAATTTTGAAATTACAAACATACCTACATAATTTGTATATTTTTGCAAATATACCCACATCGTGACAACGTAATAATGATGTCGTAACAGCGTGAGTATATTTGCAATATGGTCAAAATATGCGGGACAATTTATAATTTTTAAAACTATGTGAATATTTGCAATTAGGGTCAAACTAAGTTGACATATTTGCAAATCATCATAGCAAGTTAGACAAAACTTTTGCTTCACCAATTTTGTAAAGGATTTCTTTCACGTTTTCATAATTTGATCTTTGTATATGCTCCAACCATGTAGCTGTTAATTTAAAATATGATTGATGAGTTGAATTTGATGCAAATATTTTTTCTCGACCTTAAATACAAAATTTCTAACCATAGAAAGTTGCAACGAACAAAAATTTTAAATTTTTTGTCCTACAAACTATCTCAAGTTTAGGCTATTACTAAAATAAAAAGAAAGATCGTCCTCATACATAAATAATTTTAAAGTGGTATCAATTTGAAATTTGCTACATTTTAAAGTTTATGAAAAGACACAAACATAAAGCTGTAGAATTGAAATCATCTCGTATCTATGATACAAACAAAAACCATAAATCAATAGAAATTAAGATTAAAAATTAATTTATTTTTGGCGTATCTTTAAGAAATTGGATAATCAATTAATCATATGAATGATATGAGAATACATATTAGATTGAAGGAATCGAATATGCCGTAAACATCTTTTCTTAACCTTAAATACAAAATTTCAAATATAGAAAGTTAAAACCAATAAAAAAATTTAATTTTTTTTGTTCTTCCAACTATCTCACATTTAGGCTATTACTAAAATAAAAAGAAAGATAACATATATTAGATTGAGTTGTTGAGAATCCTTCGAAGACTCAAACCCATAAGTCCAGTTCAACTAATTTTAGAATGAGGACTTTCCAAATTCCGACCAATGTAGGCCGAAGATGTAGAAGATTGCATTAATTTAGGCTATTCGCAAGTCAACTTTTGCATCAATGATAAATACCAAAAAAGTCAATCAATCTTTATGACTTTTCTTTCAACGACATAGTACTCTCTTAGAATTGAATGCAAGTTCTAATAATGCAAATGCAATGAATATGGGATTGTTGGGCGGAAAACAAAATCACAATTGATTCTCTAATTTTAATCTAATCATATATACCGTGTTTTGGCAGTGCCCTAATGATGCAACGAATGTTACGAATGTTACTTTTTTTTCATAGAGAAAATAACCCTAATGGAAAAACCTCCCACCAGCCCACACTAATCAAAAAGTACCAGCGAGGCAGAACCGTTAGGATTTTCATACCGAAAAATACTATCATTACAAATATTTCAGCTATATATTGTGGGGGAACATCTACCCCAACAGATTCTATGAGATCTCCGTATAGTGTATTTTCTACGAGAACGTGTGTAGCTGTTTTTCCAGTTCTCAAAACATGTGATATCAAAAAATAGTCAAAATTAACCATCTTATTTCTGATTTTGTGAATTAAAGTGCCTTTGTAAAATCTGCAGTTGACATTTCCATTAAGTATTGTTGCCAGTAGTAAGGAATCCGTCTCCACTTGTATTCTCCCGTAAGACAATTCAGCTGCCCAACTAATACCTTTCAGAACAGCATGGGCTTCCATAAGTTCTGGTTCCATTAGACCATATTCTACCCATGACTTGGTAGCTATGAATCTGCCCGTATGATCATGAATTACAGCAGCAATGGCAATCCTTTGGTCTTGCACTTCGTATCCAGCATCCACATTAATTTTCAATATTCCCCTTTTTGGTGGCAGCCATCTGACGGGGCTATTTTGGATAAGAAAATGATGCATTTTGATTTTCCTGGCAGAGGAAACAGCATGAACTTCACCACCCGCTGGGCAACCTGCGTCATATTAGGCCTGATACCTTGATGATAGAATTTGTTTCTAAGGTACCAAAATTTCCAGCATGTGCAAAGAAGAAAGGTGAGTAGATTTAAATTCTTAATCATAGAGAGATAATTTATAGTACCTATCAATGAATTAAAATCCCCATCAGATAACAATCTTTGAAGTTGGGGAATGAAGGCATTACAAGTAGCTGGGCATTGCCAAAACAGATGATCAGTACTCTCAGACGCTTCACTGCATGGTCGGCAAAGAGGTTGGACAAGGATAACTCTACTATTCAGATTTTCATTCGTGGGTATAGAGTTTAAGAAGAGCCTCCAGCCAAATATGATAACTTTCTTGGAGATCTTCAGCTTCCAAAAGGTCTTGAAAGTTGTTGGATCCCTTTTAGATCACCAATCTCATCGTTAGACAGGGATTTTGAGAGAATTAACCTGTATGCAGATTTGACTGAAAACTACCCATCCTTCTCCGGGAACCAATATCTATGATCATCCATTTCATCAGCAGGAATGGGAATGTTACAGATGATCCTCCAGCCACGTTCGCCAACAGCTCGTCTAACTGCTTCTTCATCCCAAGCCCTGTCTACCCAATTGATAAATTTCGCCGCTTTTATGTTGTTGATGATGTCCTCTGGCAAAGGACCAACTTTCACTCCAGTTATCTTGAATGAAATGTATCCTCTGCCCATTACCAAGACACCATCTGATGCCTAATTTTAACACGTCAGCTGCCTGTAACAAACATAGCTGCCTCTAACAAACATCTCCATATGAATGAGTCAGATTGGCTTTAACAAACATGTTGACTTTAACAAACATCTCCAAACGGATGTTGCTTGAATATGATAGGAAGAGAGAGAATCCTGCCATCGTGAAAGGGCGTCGACAAGGATATTTTGCATGGGCAACTCAAGTTTGCAAAATTTTGAGTTTTGATATACAAATATCGTCTTCATTTTCGTGAGAGTCGGTTAGCTTAATGGAATGAAGAAAGGGGTGATAATTTTCAAAGCAGGATTCTTGTGTAAGTATACGTCAAATATCAGGATGATAGATAGAAAACAAAAATAATAATTAGGAAAAATAAATTTGTCATGTATTGATAATTCAAACTTTTCCTAGTTGAAATCTCAATACGATGAAGTTATTGAAATAACTAAAATCCCTTTCCTTATTTTTATTCCTAATTAGTATCCCTATTGCATCAAAATATTTTTTTCATTTTTTAAGAAATTCTTTTCCATAATTTTTTCTTCACCGTTTTTTCACTTGGTACCAAGTGCACCTAGATGGTCAGAAGTTCTAATTTAATTAAGGGAAGTAGTAAGGGATTAGTAATTTGTAATGTGTGGGAATAAAATTTTAAGAAAGGAGAGATTGTTATAATATGACAAGGTAACGTGTATCAGACTGAAAATAGATAAAGTAAGATAGATAAATATTTAAGAGATGATATTATAACAAAATAAGCAATGACTCTATTAGCTTAAGCAAAAAATCTTATTCTATATGTATTATTTTGAAATTTTTTAATAAAATTTTTAATCTAAGTGTATTTAATCTAGACACAATCATTTAAGATGTGACTTGTTATAATACCCAATTTTTAAACATTTTGATAAAATTTTAATAAAGTTATTAATCTAGGGATGTATTTGGGAAGTATTAAATTTTTTGTATGAAATATTTTTTAAAAAGGAGAAAATGATGTGATATTACAAGGATAATGATTAAAAAAGAAAAAATGATGTGATATTAAAAGGGTAATGATTAAAAAGGAAAAAGGAAAAAATGATGTGATATTATAAGGGTAATAATGAGGAGTAAAAAAAGTTAAAAAGATAGGTTAATCGTATAGATATTCGGTACATAAATAATTAAAAAAAAAGATAATTATATAAGAAGATATGAATGAATAATTAGGGAGTCCATATGATGACCTGGAAAGGATGGCGGGGGGCGAGGGGAGCTCTGGTTGCTCTATGGAGGAGGATGCTATTGGGGATAAAGAAGTAGGAAGGGGGCTAGGGGGTGGTACCGATCATCGAAGGGGAGAGGTGGGTGAGATGGAGGAGTCTATTCTTAATGCGGGTGAACCACTATACAGAGGTAAAGGAAAATGGAAAAGAAAAGCAAGGAGGTGGGAGGGCTCAAGGGACTATAGCAAGAATGGTGGCTCAACGTCCTTAATGGAGAAGAGGGGGCTTGTCGATGACCCGGCAGATGTTCTTCAATGCTCAAAGCGGTTGAAGGGGAGCGAGAATGGAAGGTCTTTGGAGGCGGAGGCTGAGGGGGGCCCTCAGCCCCGCCTATACTAAATGGCCCTTATTGCTTGGAATTGCCGTGGGCTTGGGAACCCGCGTGCAATTCGGTGTCTTCTTGACATGGTGAGGAAGCAAGTTCCCAGGCTAGTGTTCCTCAGTGAAACGAAGCGGAATGCAAAGGAGATGGAGGGCATTAGGCACTTAATGAAGTTTGATTGTTGTTTCACAGTTGAGCCGGAAGCAAGAAGGGGGGGACTGGCGCTATTATGGAACAATGGGGACCCTGTCAACATCCAGAGCTTCTCAGTTCACCACATTGATGCTGGAATTCAGGATTGGCGCTTCACTGGATTCTATGGGCACCCGGACACGCAAAGGCGCCCGTTAGGTTGGGCTAACCTAATCCACCTAAGCGAGCAAAGTGATACCCCGTGGATGGTCATGGGAGATTTTAACGAAGTTTTGGGTCCTTCTGAGTTTGTTAGTCGGAGGATGCGAGCGCAGGGGCAGATGGATCTATTTTGAAACACAGTCGACAGGTGCAACCTACTGGACCTTGGATTTGTGGGGCCTCCTATGACTTGGAGCAATAACCGGCGTGGGGCACACAGGGTGGAGGCAAGATTGGATAGGGGTTTTGCATCACCCAACTGGCTTACCCGATTCCCGCACGCTAAGATTTTTCATGTGCCTGCCTCAACGTCCGACCACTGCCCGCTACTCCTAATTCTTGACTCTTTGAGTAATATGAGGCGGCCTCCCAGAGAGTTCAGATATGAGTTGTTTTGGGCAAAAGATAGAGAGGCACACAGTCTTGTTCACCGGGAATGGCATGCCCACTCTCCGGAGGGTACGCCTGCGCATTACAAATTGGGGTGGAAGATTCAATCGTGTAGCCGCGTGCTTCAAAGGTGGAACCGATTAAAGAGGAGAAATCTTCGCCGAGCTATTCTGTCTGCGCAGGCGGAGCTTGCGGAGTGTATGGGTCAATGCCCATCAGATTGCAGAGATGCAACAATAAAGAATCTCAAAATCCGTATCAACGCTCTGCTGGAGGATGAAGAGCAAGTTTGGAGGCAACGTGCAAAGACGCACTGGCTCCACGAGGGGGACAGAAACACGGGGTATTTTCACAGGATGGCATCTAATCGCAGAAGGGCAAATGGCATTGAAGCATTGCAGGACGACGAGGGTAGGTGGATTCGGGACCAAGATGGGATGTTGAACATGGCGGTGGATCACTTTTCCTCTATATTCTCATCATTGGGGCCGACAAACACTGGGTGGATACGAGAGTGCATCACGAGATAGATTTCTAACGATCAGCGGCAGGCTATGATTAAACCACTCCAAATGGGTGAGGTCGTGACGGCGGTGAAAGCTATGAGCCCTACGAAAGCCCCGGGGCCGGATGGAATGTCTGCGGAATTTTTTTGGTCTCATTGGGCTTCGGTGGGCCAGGATGTCTTCAAATGGTGCCAGTCTTTTATGGAGGGTCGTGATTCGCAGGTGCTTGATGATCATCTCCAGTCTATGAACACGACTACCTTGATTTTGATCCCGAAGATGGTTGGTGCTCGAAATCTCTCACAATTTCGCCTAATTAGCCTATGCAATGTGGCGTACAAAATACTGGCGAAGGTCTTGGCGAACAGAATTAAGGTGGTGCTGGATGGTATAATTGGGGAACAGCAGAGTGCGTTTGTACCTGGAAGACTTATCACGGACAACATGCTGATAGCCTATGAAGCAATCCATTCTCTCAGGAGGCGGAGGTATGGGAATAGGCGAGAGATTGCTATTAAACTTGATATGTCCAAGGCATACGATCGGGTGGAGTGGGTCTTCTTGAAGCAGGTCATGGAGGCACTAAATTTCAGCCCAATTTGGATCAGATGGATATGGAGCTGCTTATCGACGGTACGATACAGGGTTAGCATAAATGGATTCAAATCTACCTATTTCCACCCGTCAAGGGGTCTACGGCAAGGGGATCTGCTGTCTCCTTATCTGTTTATTCTGTGTGCTGAGGGGCTTTCAGCCATTATCTCCAGGGCTGTTGCTCATGGCTGCATTCGGGGTATCAACCTGTGTCGGAACGGGCCTCCAATCACGCATCTTCTGTTCGCAGATGATGCCTTCATCTTCCTTCGGGCTTCGGACCAGGAGATCACATGCTTCCTCAATATTCTTCATACGTACTCGGAGTCATCGGGCCAGGTAGTCAATGTCGACAAAACTGCGATCTTCTTCAGCTCGAACATGGACACTGCTTCAAGGCGGGAAATAACTCTTTGGTTAGGTTCAAGGGGTAATGAGCTGCAGCATTATTTGGGCCTTCCAGCATGGCTAGGGAGGAGTAAGAAGGGAGTGTTCGCGAATCTCAAAGCTCGTATCTGGCAGAAACTGCAGAGTTGGAAGGGGAGACTACTGTCATGGGGCGGTAAAGAGATATTAATCAAGGCAGTTGCTCAGGCCATACCGTCATACTCAATGAGTATCTTTCTTTTGCCCAAGTCGTTCTGTCATGCACTCAATGGGATGCTTAGTAGGTTCTGGTGGGGCGAAAATGGAAACAAACGCAAGATGAACTGGGTTGCCTGGACAGACATGTGCAAATCGAAGTTATCAGGCGGGTTGGGGTTCAGAGACCTCGTTCGCTTTAACATGGCGCTCCTTGCAAAACAAGTTTGGAGATTAGCCTCCCGTACAAACACTTTATGCCACAGGATTCTAAAGGCGCGATATTTTCCCAATGCTGACATTTGGTATTGCCAGGAGAGGGCCTCTGACTCGTTCACTTGGAGAAGCATTTTGAAAGCAAGAGACGCGATCCAAGAGGGAGTCAGGTGGCGAATTGGAAATGGCAGAAGGGTCTTCTTCTTTAAGGATTGGTGGACGGATTCACGGGTAACCAAGGTGGGCCCCCTTCCCTCATCCATCTCGGATGAGGAGAAGGTATGCAATTTTATCAATGAGAGTTCGCGCTCGTGGAAGAAGGACCTAGTGGTGGCTGTTGCGGGCGAGCATGGGTGGCAGCAAATCAACGAAATCCCACTCCCTCAATCGGTAGTGGAGGAGGATACTCTGTTTTGGAAACATGAACCAAGTGGGGTACTCACGGTCAAATCAGCGTATAGATTCCTCACGACAAGGGATGCTGTTTGCTCAGATGCGACTGCTTACCAGGCGGTATGGAGGACAAAGCTCCCAAGTAAGATTCTCATTTTTGGATGGAGATTACTCAGAAATGCCCTCCCAACGCTGGTCAATCTTCAGCGGAGGGGTATTGGGGTGGATACCTGTTGTTTGTTTTGCAGGAATGCGGCGGAGGATGCGGACCATCTATTCCTCAAGTGTAGTGGCACGAGAGGTGTGTGGGCTGGACCTGGTCATTCTACCCCCCCGGGGGAGACCATCTTGGTTGTGTTTGGTTCTTTATCTAGGAGGAGCTGTGTGTAGGACCTCGGTTTCTTTATTCTGTGTTGTTGGAGACTGTGGTTTATGCGAAACAGGTTTAGGGAGGAGGGGCAAAACCCGGAGTTCTTGAGGATTCCTGAGTGGTGCCAGGATTTCTTGGAGCAACAGAGGAGGGCTAAACTGTTATGTCTAGATGGGATGGTTAACAAAC
Source organism: Annona cherimola (assembly GCA_030490835.1). Classification (NCBI taxonomy): domain Eukaryota; kingdom Viridiplantae; phylum Streptophyta; class Magnoliopsida; order Magnoliales; family Annonaceae; genus Annona; species Annona cherimola. The sequence continues at coordinate 40,478,062 of CM059977.1, read as the reverse complement.
CACTGGTGCCTCGTTGGACTAGGCCGCCATTGGGTGTGTTCAAGATCAATGTGGATGCACGGAAGCACAGTGATAGGGGATACACTGGTTACGCGGCAGTTATTCGGGACTCGGATGGAGCTTTTGTTGCGGCACGAGGGTGGCGTCGAGGCGGAGTGACTGAGCCGTTGCTTATGGAAGCCAACGCGTTTCTCTTGGGCATAAAGTGGGCCCTCCGACTGGGTCTTGGTCTAGTTCAGATTGAGACAGATTCTCTTCTTCTTTTCAATTTCCTTTTGACTGACTCGACTGTGGCTGCGCCGGCGGGGCACGTGATTTTGGAGATTAAATCTATTTTGTCTAACAGGAATTCGGTTTGCCCTCTTCATGTTTTGAGGCAAGGAAATAGGGTCGCACATTCCTTGGCTGATTTTGTCTCTGTATCTTTTGTGGATTGTCATATATGGTGGGGGAACCCACCTCATGTAATTGTTGAACACATTTGTACATATAATTTTTTGGCAATACATTGCTTGGACCCCCCTTTCCCCAACTCCCTCTTCCACTGAAGGGCTGGGGATGGGGATGGATCCTTTCCATAAAAAAAAATAAAATAAAATAAATAGGATAGTTATAGAGGATAAAAAGTTTTATCTGAAAAGTTCTTGATTTAGCCAGACATGATGTACACTATCTAGAGTTTCCAATTGCATTGAAATTTTAGTGCAACGGAGTGTATAACTCATTATTTATTTTTTTTGAAATTTCATAAAACTATTAATCGAGATATATTCGACTTATATATTAAGTTGCTACCAAGAGCTTGCTTTGGTGGTAACAGCGGTGGCAAATTTGCTCACGAGTTTTTCGTTTGAGTCTCCTCCTTGTGGGAGTGAATTTGCACTTTCCCTCTCATTTGTAGATATTTTTAGATTTCCATTAGCATGAGGGTATTTAGTGATTTTGTCTATGGTGTAAGGATTGTGAATATGCTTTATTGTAATATCAGCCGTCATCATATATATATACTAATAAAAAATTTATGTATTAATTTTTACCATTTTTAGAGATGTATATATATATGATTTTTAAAAGTAAGGATATTTTAGTTATACCTTTTTTTTGAAAATTCAAAATTACATATACATTTTGAAAAATGATAAAATTTGATTTATAGATCAAATAAACCTAGATTAGTAGTCTTATACAAAATTTTTAAAAAAGAAACTTTCTTTATTAATCAAATATTTTAAGAGTAATGATTTTATCTAAAAAATTTGACAAAAAATTATATATAATTTTTTTTTTCTGACCTGGCTAAGTAATGTCTAAGAAGATCAGCTCTCTAATAAAATACGAGTAAAAAAGTAAAAAATATGGATTTCATTCCATTCCAGTGGGCACATGCCGAACTTTCCCTTATTATAATTTCAGAATCCGATGTAAGCAAAACGAAGGCAGGCATGAACTCATGTGGTCCAATGAGGAAATATTGGGAGGGGATGAAGAGGAAAACGTTGAAAAGCTCTCGAATGCGAGTGGGACCCACATCGCCCACTCCCATGTGCCACTGATGCTGCCACTGACAATAACATTCACGACGACCACCACCACCCACCTTCACCCTCACTCCTCACCCACCCAATGCTTTAACCCCAAAGGCCCAAACCTCTCAATCCCTCCTTCCCTCCTCCTCGTTCTTTCTTCCATGGACCAAGAAGCCGATAAAAAGAAAGACCGCCGAATAACGCAGCCGTCGTCGGCGACGAGCAGCCCAAGAAAAAGCACCGACTCCTCAGCTTCTTCCCCGGAGTTCGAGTTTTGGGTGGTCAGAAACCCTTCCGAACCCCAACCCAACATCCTCTCCGCAGATCAGCTCTTCGTCAACGGCGTCCTCCTCCCCCTCCATCTCCTCCCCCAAAACCCCCTTCCCGACTCCGACCCCGATCCCGACCCCAAACCCGACCTCGCAAAACACCACCCCGATCCCTCGCCTCCAGAATCTTCTGCCGTCGCCCCCTCCGCATCAAAGCGATGGAAAGACATTTTCAAGATTGGAGATAGAAATGCCAGCGGCGGCTGCAGCAGCCATGAAGTGTTGGAGGAGAAGGATAAGGAGAAAAGGAAGAAGGACAAGAAGAGCTTCAGCAGCAGCAGCATTTCTAGTACAGCAGCAGATCTGAACATCAACATCTGGCCTTTCTCCCGCAGCCGCTCCGCCGGCAACGGCAGCAGTAGCGGGAGGGCCAGGGCATCTGCGGCGGCGGCGCGGAAGGCGAGCAGCGCTCCCTGCTCCCGCAGCAACTCCGCCGGAGAGTCTAAATCCTCCAAGAAATGGCCAAGCAGCCCAGGCCGGGCCGGTGTGCACCTGGGGAGGAGCAGCCCTGTGTGGCAAGTCCGCCGGGCCGGGAAGGCGGCCGAACCAGCAACTGCTCGGAGAGAAGGTTCGGCAGCTCGACGGTCAGGCGGCACCGGCGGCGGAGGTGGAGATAGAACCAGCAGCAGCAGCAGCAGTACTGTTCGGGTCTTGAATCTGAGCGTTCCGCTGTGTATCGGTTATCGGCAGCATCTAAGCTGCAGCAGAGACGAGAGCGGCTTCGGCAATCCAAGCAGGGAAGACGGAAATGTCGTGGCCGCCGCCGCCCCCACCGGTGCCGCTGGTAATTCTAATTCGCCTCTCTTTAACCTCCGCACCCTTTTCTCCAAGAAAGTCCATTAATTAACTAAAAGTTTGCTCTCTTTTTTTTTTTTTGGATCTATTATGTGAAACACATTTCACACCCCTTGTAATTAAATCCCAAATCTTGTTTGTGAAATTTCAGGGTTCCAATCCATGTTTGAGTATGGTTTTGTTTGGGAATTTTATCTCATGATTTGTGATTGTGTAGCCATTTCAATAGGCATTGCTGGCATTAGTTGACATATTCTAAAATTCAAACTACCTGGTTGTATACATCTTGATGGATTGTAAGCTAAAACACTTCATTAATTTTATTTTTTATTTTTCCTTGTATGTTTTCTTAATATATATATATATATATTTTTAATTCATGCACCGAGTGTTGCCCTTTCGCGGTACTCTTACCTATTTTATTATTTTTTATTTTTTAAAACTTATGAATTTTATGGGCTTTTAAGTCATTTTCCATTCCTTACAAAAACTTGATTTTTTAAAAATCAAAACATTATAAAATAGCAAAACTTTGTGCATGGAGCCATGGATTGAATACACATATGTATATAAAAAATAAAAATATAATTAATTATAAATGACTAATGTATTTTGACTTAAATGAAATAAAACGATAGCTCAATCCCTTCTCCCTTTGATCTTTTTGAAAACCAGATGTCGTTGGGACAGAGGCTGTCTATATTCTTCATTAAAAAAAAGGGGCTCCGATGAAGAATATGCGATGGACGGATGAGAATGGGCGAACTCGGATTTCTAAATAACATTAGTTATAGCAGCGGGCCAAATTCCTTGGTTTAGATTCAATGCATGAGTTTTGAGCATTGCTTTGTACGTGTCGACGTCAGCAAGTGAAGGCTTATCCATTTGGTGAAATCGACAATTTATTTATTTACAATCCAGATATGAAGAAACGGAATAAAATGAAAATGAAATGGGTTGAAATTGAAACATCTCCATCCAATCCAGATATGAATATGATGGTTTCGAGTTCCAATCACCAGATCGAGCGGCTATACGTTGCATTCTTCCACGTATTAGAGTAGTGTATTTGCACTTTGCAGGCACGCCCGATCCAAGGAATCGGTTAATTCGCCCTTTGTTTTGTTTTGTTTTGTAGTTGATTAATTTATAACATTCGATTCATCCATTCTGCTTGAACAGTTTGGATTAGCTATGCTGGCCATATTAAGTTTTGGCGCGATACAAAATTAAACCGTATTTTTTCGCCCAACATTTTGTACATATTAATGTTTTTTTTTTTTTTTTTTTTAAAAATTACCAAAAGCTTATGGCTTTTACATACATCAATGCTCTTCCTTGAAATTAGGCAGCATCAAAGATGTCCAAGGTATTAAACACAGGCAACCAAAATTCAGAAGCAAGGAAGGAAGTTATTTGTACACGTGTTCCAAACTACATACATGGTATTAACAACCAGAGCAGACAAGGAAATAAATAAAAAAAAAGCAGATAATGTTAACAAAAATAGCGTCCTTTTACAATTGGGTTCTAAAATGTAGAATGGAAATTTGGGATGCTGAAATGATGCACAATATCGTTCATAAATAAATCTAAATTACAATATCTATTATATTGGACGTATGCTATATCCTAAACCCTAGATTAAGAGTTTAGCCTCACATATTTATAACAAAAATTAAACACAAAATAATATTGTAATCAAAGTTCATTACAAACAAGACAACTAAATCAACAGAAAAGAAGAAAATGAAAGTTTATTGATTAGAAGCTTCGGTAGTATCTCAACTGCCTCAAGCAACTTATCGCCTTGCTCCTTGCCTTGTACTCTACACCTTCTTTCACTCTTCGGACCTCAGCTTAAGCTCCAGAGATGTTCTAGGATGCCTTAGGACGTTCCTAGGAGGTGTTTATATAGATTTTCAGAGGAGGCTTGTGCACAAAGTTTGATTTGACGAATAATTTGTGTGGTCAGGGCCCCACACGGTTTGAACAATGTGGCACCTAGATACACATGGTTTAAACCATATGACACTCTGGAGTACGCAATTTCATGTATAGTTTTATACAATTTCGTCCTAGGTCACTCCGATTTGCACTTAAATTTTCCCGACATGTTTTAGATTACCTTGATCCTCATTTTAACTCTAAGTTCTTCAAAATCGTTAAATCAAATGCGGTCTTAGTCTTTGAGCTTTGAACTTATCAAAAATACATATGTTAAGCCGAAATGAATGGATCAGCTTCAATTGCTCATAACTTTTGATCGGGAATGAGTTAGAGGAGCCACAACATATAAACGGAAAATATTTTTTGAGCTCGTCAACGTAGCACTACGGTAGGCCCAATTGAGCTCATTTTTTTATGTCAAAATCTATTTTCTCTGCATGATTCGAAGCCCAAAATTGCATGTACTTTTTTTGCTTTGCACAAATTAATCAAATGGTGAGTGTTTTCACATAACTAAGCTAAATCAATCAATATTCAACTCAAATCGTCTCAATCACTCACATTCTTATCAAATTATCATCCAAAATAATTAGTATAAAAATGGTTTAACAGGTAGCCAGTTGAACGAGAAACCTTCTCTTAGCAAAAAGGAATCTAGGAAATGTAAAAAACAAGCTAGGATGCAAATGTTAGTAAAGTGGTTGGAATATCACAAAATATCACACGCACACTAAGTAAAAAAGGGCAAAGCTCAGAATTTTGGTATAATAAGGTTGGAAGTAAAGGACAGTCTAAGAAGAGAAAATTAAGCAACATTGCAATGTGTAGTGACTTGCCCTATCGAGCGTGAAATGTCGATAATAGTATGCAATTGTCATGGGCTTAGAAACATATATACAATTCATCATCTTCTTGATTTTATCAAAAAGCAAGATCCCAAAATATTGTTCTTATTCAAAATAGAGAGATAGATTTAGGATACAGAAAATGTGTGCAGGAGATCGAGGTATGATTGTTGTGTCACAGTTACTTGTAGTGATTGCCATGGTAGGCTAGCATTGATGTGTAATAAAGTTGTCGACATTTCCATAATTTAATACTTAAGCAACCATATCGATATGTTAATAATTAAAATAGGTGATAACTAGTAATGGAGATTCACTGGGTTTTATGGGCACCCTGAGACAAACCAAAGAATTGAATTTAGGATATGACAAAATAGTTAAAACATTAGTCAACAACTCCATGGGTAATAATAGAAGACTTTAACAAAGTGATTGGTAATTCAAAATATCACAACATCTACAAAAGGTTTGAAAACCAGATGAGTTTATTTCGAAAGGCTATTGATTTTTACGAGATGTAAGATTTGGGATACGTAGATGTTGACATGACGTAGAGGAATAATATGAAAGGGAGGAATAGAGTCGAAGCTAGATTAAATAAAGTGATTGCTAATATAGATTGGATAATATTTTTTCCATATGTCAAACTTCATGATAAAAGCATTCGGTGTTTGACTATTGTCCCATTGAGTTAGTTTTGAGCTATAAATTGAGAGAAAGTAGGCCAAAGAGACACTTTAAATGCGAAGCATGTTAGACAAAAGATTAAGAAACCAAAGAGATTATAAGTGACATCTAGGGAATAGCTAATGGAAAAGCCTTATCAACTATTCATGGTATTCTGAGGAAAATCTGTAATTATGGTTGAAGTCTTTTAAAGTAGAGTAAAAGAAATAAAGTTAGTCTTGGACATAAAATCAAACAACAATAAGCAGTGTTGAGCCAATTAAAGGAAAATAGCCCATCCAATTACAAGAATGCAAAAATAAAAAAAGCAAGAAGTGAGACTTCTTCTTTCTTTAGAAATTGTTGAATCTTCTGGTGAACATTTATCTTCAGCATCTGCATCATCTCCAGATGATTCGCTTGTGTTAGTCTCATCATTACATGATGCTCTTAGTGGAATTCCTCTTTTGTGTTTTATTTCTTCTGTGAATTTTGACCCATCAATGTCTTATGGATCATGAGTGATCTCATGAGTTTTTCAACAGTCATTTTGTCTAAATTTATTGCTTCTTAAATAACTATCATATTTGCCATCCACTACTTGGGTAGAGATTTGAGGATTTTCTTCATAAGCTTTGGATGTTCGTACTTCTCGTTAATGTACTTCAAGATGTTGATGATTTTTTGAAATTTGAAAAACTTCTCTCTAGCAATTTCAACATTTTTCTTGATAGAAGTTTCATATTTATGATCCAACAAGTTTATCTTGGTCATCTTAACATGACTATTCCTTCATACAACTTCCAATTTGTCTCAAATTTCCTTACCAATACAAGGAAATCTTATCAAACTTAGATGTAGAAATACCATAAAGTAGAGACATATTTTTTCTTTGCATCACATTCTACTACTTGGATATCCTATTGAGTATAATCATATTTTTTTGTTTAGGATAATTCTACCATGTTTTGTGACTTTCTAAAGCTAGTAGATAAAAGCCATATGAAAATTTTTCATCCTCATCTTCTAGTAATTATACTTAGATCCATCACAAAATGATAGACAATATGGATTGACTTTTGCAACAGAGTCATGAGATAAGCTAGCCACTGGATCTCTTCTAGTAGATTAGTAAAGATAAAGATGGTAGATTAATAAAAGTTTGTTCTAATATTAAATGTTGGTCCAATATGATTAGTCGAAAGTCCAAGAGCTGTGAGCTAATTAAGCTATAAAAATCTTTTGTAATTTTTGGGTAAACATTGCTTTTAGCATGTTTGTAGAAAGATGATGAAAACAAAAACATAAATAACACGAGAACATATAGAATTATAGTGATTCAGTCTAATATAGCTCCTACTCCTCTGTTTGAAATCATAGCCAGATGTTCCATTATACAAAATTCCATACAATACATTGGTTTCACCCAAGCTCACTAATAAATTCAACAATATGTTGGTTACTAACAACTCAATGACTACTTCTAGACCTACTTCTAGTAAATACTTTTTGAAAGTGGAAAGATAAGACGTGTACAAGAAGTTTCTAAAAAGGTTGAATGTAAACAAAATAAACTTAAACTGAAAGATTAGAGTTGTTGTTGTGATTCAATACTTTAGATGTAGTGAAGATGAGTCTTGAAAGCTTGTATAGTTCAGACTTGGCTCACAACTTGAATGCACAAATCTTAAGTTATTTTGATCTTATCATCAAAACATTGACAATTATCTTTTTTCACTCAAGATTGGCAATATGAATCTATCGTTTAGACTCAACACAAGTCTCGACATCATTCAAGAACAAGAGGAGAGGACATAGTGAGAGAGAGGAGATTATAGTTGTGAATGGAAGGACCCTTCATGTATCTTAAAGATGAGACCCTCAGATGTATCGATCTAGTTATCTCTAAAGTATATGAAGTTGAGAGTATATTCAATAATTATAGGACATAAGGTCAATAGAGACCCAATAATCTCATCATTATTAGTGACATGCTAGTTGGTGAATTTATCTTTTTATTTTTTTCTTATTGATATAGTGAAAATAAAAATCAAAATGAATGGTGGTGGTTAGAACATCACAAAATATAACAGGTGTACTAAGTAAACGAGAGCGAAGTTTTGAATTGCTAGATAATAAAGTAGGAAGTAAAGGACAGTCCAAGATGAGGAAAGTAAGCAACAATGTTGTGTTCAATGCCTTAACATTAATGACAGAAGCTAAGGATATCTCTTAGCTTTGCCAAGAGCAAATATTGATTATAGCATGGAATTTTTATGTGCTTAGGAACCTATGTATGATTTGTCATCTTTTGTATTTTATCAACAAGCAAGATCCTAAAATATTGTTCTTATCCAAAACAAATAGACACATTGGAGAGATGGGCAATGCGCATAGGAGAATGGTGTATGGTTATTGCTTTGCAGTTGATTATGGTGATCACCATGGTGCGCTAGAACTAACGTGGAATAAATATTTCAAAATTTTCTATAATTTTATATTCACGCAACCATATTGGCATATTAATAGTTAATACAGGTAACAATGAACCATGAAGATTCACTAGCTTTTATGGACATCTTAAGACAAATTAAAGAATTGAATCTTAAAATCTGCTACAGTAGTAAGAACATTTGTAATAACCTAGAACTAAATCTCACATCAAAAAGTAGAGAGAGTTCTTGGAGGTTTATGAGCAAATCTCAAATTAAATATAGCTTGAAATGTTTTAAAACCACATGGTCGAGCTGCTATGTCAATGCGGACAATATCACATAGTGAGACTCATAACCTATGGGCTCAAGATTTTTTTTTTTTTGAGTTTGTATGTTACAAGTGGTATTAGAATGGATCCTCTCAAATAAATAGATTTTAGGGGTTAGAGAATTGATCTAGTGAAATCCAAGGTAATAGGCAGAGGCTCAGAATTGAATTATAGTTTGAAGAATTAAGCGGAAGTTGGTGGGCTTGTAATAACTCAAAATCGAATCCCACGTCGAAAAAAGAGAGAGTTCCTGGAGGTTTATAAATAGGTCTATTTAAATATAGTGTAGTACTTTTTATAACCATAGAGCTGAGTTGCCAAGTTAGAGTGAATAATATCACATATTAGAACTCATAGCCAACAAGCTCATGATTGTTTTTAGACTAAGCAAGTCCCATTTACATTATGGGGCGATGATGGTATGACTTAATGTAAACTGTCCATTTTACTTTTCTATAAATTGATCATTTTAACTTTGATTTTTATGATTAAGTAGTCAATTTCTATTTTTTGATGCCTCTAAAGTCTTGACTCAATGGAAGGATTAAAATTTTCATTTGAGAACTAATTCTAAAGTTACTAAACTAAGTGATTATTTTATATCATTGAATTAAGTTTTAATTGAGTTATTTTCCATTTCAAAATAATTTATTCTTGCTAGCTATGTTTTGACTAACTCATTATTTTACCGGTGGGCCAAATTAAGTTCGACACTAAAGATTCGATTGCCAGAGCATTTTCAAGACAACTAGTTTTATTTATTTATTTACATAAAGGCATGTATGAAAAATGTTAGATATGTATTTTATATTTATGCCTTAGATGTAATATAAGTACATGACTGATGGATGATTTATGAATTTTTAAAGATTATTAACTATAATAATTAATTATGTCATAAGCGTGTGATTGATCTTGAAGTTTATATTAAATAAATGGCCCAATATTGCTTTTCAAAGCCTATATGTTACAATATCAATCAACAACTTCATGGGAAAAAATATAAGACTTTGGTGAAGTGATTGGTAATTCAAAATATCACAACAACCACAAAGGTCAAAAAATCAAATGAGTTTATTCCAAGAGGTTACTAATTTTGTGAGATGTAGGATTTAGGATATGTATGGGCTAGTATGATGTAGATGAATAATATGAAAGGAAGGGATAAAGTTGAAGTTAGATTAGAGGCAATGATGGCTAATGCAGATTGGCTAATTTTTTTCTCATGTGTCAAAGTTTATCATAAAAGCATTGTGGTGTTTGACTAGTGTCCCATTAAGTTGGTTTTGAAGTATAGAATAATAAAAAAAAGGTTGGAGAGAGATTAAAGATGAAACATATTGGCAAAAAGATAAAGAAGCTATGGAGATATAACATCTAATGGAAAAGCCTTATTAGCTATTAATGACATTCAAAGAAAATCAGTAACTGTGGTTGAAGTTTGCTAAAGCGGAAAAGAAGAAAAAGTCAATCTTGATCAGAAAATTAAATAGCAGTGAGAAGTTTTGATCTAATTAAAGGAAAAAAGTCCATCTAGTGATAGAGACGCAATACTAAAAAAGTAAAAGAGAGAATTCTTCTTTCCTAAAAATTTCTTGAACCTTGTGGTGTTTATCGTTATCCACATCATCTGTAGACAATTTACTTGTGCTAGTCTCATCGTCACATTCTTCTCCTGGTGCATTTCAATTTTGCCTTTGGTTTCTTTCTTGAATTTGTGACTCATCAATGTCTCATAGGTCCTAATGATCCCATAAGTTTTCTCAAGATTCATCTTGTCCAAATATCTTGCTTCTTAAATAGTTGTCACCTTTGGCATCTATTGCTTGGGTAGAGATTCAAGGATTTTTTCACAAGCTTAAGTTATTCTTACCTCTCATTAAGGTTCTTGAAGCTGATAATTTTTGTATCTTTTGCTATAACATTTTCATATCTATGAACAAGTAAGTTTTTCTTAGTCTTTTTAACCTAGCTATTTTGTCAATATGCTACTTTCAATTGTCTCAAATTTCTTTAGTAGTATCACATGAGAAAAATCTTATCAAACTCAAATAAGGAAAGAGCATGGTAGAAATAATTCTTTGCCTTTGTATCACATTTTACTGCTTGGATGTCCTGTCAAAGATAAGCATTTTCCTTGTTTTGGATAATTTTGGTGTGCTTAAGAACTTTCCAAATCTAGTAGTTAGAGGTTATAAAAAAATTTTTGTTTCTTCATCTTCCATTAACCAAACTTGGATCCATCAAAGAACAGTGGACAGTTAGTGTATTGACTTTCTGCAATAGGGTTGTGGGATAAGGTAACCATTGAATCTCTTCCAATAAATTAGTAATGATAGACATGGTAAAATAACAAAAATTTTGTTTTGACATCAAATATTAGTCCCGATATGATTTTAAAAAGTTAAAGGGGGGGGGGGTTAAATTGAGTTATAAAAGCTTTCTGCAATTTTCAGTCAAGTGTTGTTCTTAGCATGTGTGAAATCCTAACCCATGTAGGACCCATATGTATGTATTGAACACGTATATGATGATTATTTATGAATTATGGAATTACGAAGGTATTTTATGATTTTGCTAATTATGACAATTAGGGTTATGGCTTAGCATTAATGATATGATTAAGTGTTTTGAGCCTAAATGAGACAATGAATTTAGAATGAATTATTTGTAATTTAATTGTGCAAAAATATCATGAGAAATCAATTTCTATTATTTAAAATGAATTATGAAAATTAATATGGAAATTAACAAGTGTGATGGAAAACATTGAAAAATTCATAACTCAACGCCTAAAAGGCGGATTCAAGTGAAATTTGAAATAAAATTTTTTAATATTGGGCTTAGTATTATGGAATAAATGGGTTATGAAAATTCTTGATGAAATGAGAATGATGAATTTTTAAGCATATATTCATTTCAACCGTTAACTTCAAGCGACTATATCGAGAGCTATTCGGATTGAGTTGAAATTTGAAACGGTTGAATAGAATGGTGAGATGTTTATTTTGGATGGCTTGGATTGAGCATGACATGTTGGGAAAGTGCCTGCATAGAAAAAGGTGGCTATGGTTGACTTATGCTCCAAGAGAGTACCATATCATAAATGCAGAGGTGCATGACATGATGGCATGGAATTAAATGAGTTATGAGGTGTCCATTGCAAGAATTTTTGAGAGAATTTATGCATTTAAATAAAATGCATAATGCCATGAATTATCCAACCATTTAATGCATGGAATGATGAAGCTATGGGAGCATAGCTAAGGTGGCCACATAAGGGACGTCCAAGGGTTTTGGGATTGTCCAAATTGATTTTTTTAATTTTTTTAAAAAATGCCACATGTTGCTGAGATGCAAGTACATGAATGTGGATGCAATTATACAAGGTTTCAGAAATAAAAAAAATGGGAAAGGCATGTGCAACCCAGCTGATAGTGGACAACATAGTGGGTGGAGTAGTGTGCAGAAAAATGGCAGTTTTAGCCATTTTATTAAATATTTTTAACACCAAATTTATGGATAAATTAAAGGGTGATTAGGATCATAAATTACCCACATTTATACATGAAATAAAAATGAAAAATGGGATGCAAAAATCTGGACAGATTTGGGCGTGAAATGGCTATGTAGTTTACGGTCAAAATGATGCATACTTTTGTGATTTTTGTAAAAAGTAAAAATCTAATTTACTTGGCCCAAATTCACCCACCACATATGGTAGATAAGGGAGCATTGAATGAGGGTGGAATTGCAGCACAAGTGGGCCCCACTGCTGGAAAAAATTCCAGCAACATGTATAAGCCTTGCACGTTGAGTTGAGATGAAATTGTGAGAACATTTTCTAAGTGCTGAACACGTCCAAGAGAACCAGCAGCAACTCACGAATTTTCCCAAGGAAAAAGGGAAAGAAAACCAAGGGAAAAAGAAGGAGAATTTGAAGAAGAAATCATCTCAAAAGATTAGAGTTTGGTTTGCTACAAATCCAAGTAAGTATGTGATGATTTTGGGTTGTTTAACTTGAGTTCTTAAACTCAAAACTTGGAAATGAAAAGCATGCTTAAAGAATCTGTAAAATGATGTTTTAACATGTCTTTGCATGAATATGGATTGGGTATTAAGTTTTAAGCATGAATTTTTAAGCTAAAGTTCATGGAAATGGAGTTATGCATGCATATGAAATGAAAAATCCAAGTTGTTAAACCCTAAATCTCCAAGACAAGTTGCTGTTTTGATTTGATGATTTGATTAAACTATGAATCATGTATTCATGCAAAAAATATGAGGGTTTATGCTTAACTAATGAAAATTTGAAGTTATGGAATGCAAAGCATGGATTTTGACCTAATTTCTTAGATTTTGGGTTAAAAATGTTATGAAAATGAACTTGCATGTTTTAAGCATGTTATGTAGGGTAAAATACCCTAGGTTTAAGGTATTATGGATGCCCAAAATATTTGGGAGAAATAAACCATAAATCTGATTTTTATGAATTTTTGAAGTAATGCATGTATGGAGCGGAAACGGATCTCAAAACGTGTGTGTTACCGACTGTTTTGGGAAATGAAATGTATGAATGTTGAATATATGTTAAACCCTAGAAAACGGGTTGAGAAAAATGGATTTAATTGCTGGAAAATTCGGATTTTAGGGCTGCCCATAATTATGTGTCAAAAGATACGTTAAATGGGTGGAAAACGGGTTCCAAACTTGCTGTTATGGAAACCTATGAAGAATGGATTTTAAACCCACAAAAATACCCTAAGTAAAGTGGTATTAAAGGGTAATTAAACTGCTGAAAGAAAAGGGATTAAATTTTGAGTTAGTGAATCTTATGAAAGACATTGCGTTTAAGTCCTAAGTGAGCCTATATGAAGGAATAACGGTAAATGGGTGATGAATGACTTATGAAAAATGATTTTATGCAAAAATGCATGAAAATGAGATGAATTCCATGTTTATGGATCTGTTTGAAATGATATGATATTAATCCAAAATGTTGGACTTGAATTATAAGGCTAAGGCAAAGATATGTATGTAGAAGAAACACCAGTATGTGTGTTTTGAGAAAAATGGGAAAAATGGAAAAGTAAGCTTAATGAAGCTATGAATGATGTGTATGGAATGAATTTTATGATATTGAAAGAATACCCTAATTTTAGGGTTATATGTATATACTATGTTGTATAATAGCCGAATGTGTGTAAGTTATGATAATGGGTGCAAAATAAGCCATATATGTGTATAATGACTTATTAAGTCAAATGAATGATGGATGTATATGAAATGGGTTAGAAAATTGAGTTGAATGCAAGCAAAAGAAATATATGAATGTTATATCATTCTTATATGTATAGGCAAAGGCAAAGGAATAAGCGAAACGGGAAGCTAAGCAAGCAAGGTAAGCAAGCAGCTTTCTAAATGATTTTGGTTTTCATTACAAGGTATTTAAGGATGGTCATTTCTTGTTTATATAAGTATTGAAATGTTTATTTCTATTGAAATAAATGATTGCTTATGGTTTCGAAATTATATGTGAAATGTGTTGAAACATGAGTTTATATGATGTTTCGTTGAAACGATGTTTCAAAAGAGATGGTGCAAAGAATTCTCTACATGAGAATGACAAGTTCCATGTGTAAGGGGTATATGATGCCGGGGTGACTAAAAGTCATGCATGGAATGGAAATTAAGTAGGCTAGTCGAGGTAGTAAGTGGACGAAGAGTCCCCCTTGACGTCGCCAAGTCGGAAAGGACCGGCGAGGTAGGCTAGTTGAGGTAGTAAGTGGACAAGGAGTCCCCCTTGATGTTGCCAAGTCGGTAGGTCCGGCGCTAAGGATGGAAAGGATCATGCCATGAAAGAGGGCTCCCCGTGCTAGCGTACCGTCATATGAAGGATAACGTCATCAATGGAAATAATGAATTTGCACATCCAATGTTTATGAAGTGTTTATGAAAAGTGTTTGAATGATTTATGAAAAAAGGTTTTTGCTCCGCAGGTAGTTGATCACTTGCTAAGTGTCTCTACTGAATGGAGGAAAATATTTTTAAAGAATGTTGCTTTCAAAATGAATTGCATGAAAATCCTAAGCTTGCTTATTGAGTTGAATTTCAACTCACGTTTTCGTTTTCCAAACCCATAGACAGATGAAAGGAAGGAGGCAAGGAGCACAGGTGGAGATTCAAGGATGAACGAATTTTCATGAGTACCTGTGTATGAACTTAAGGGTTGAATGGTTATATGAATGTTAACATTTAAATTGTTATTTAATGTTGTATATGAATTATGTTATGTTTTATGCCTATGGATTGGCGAAAATTTTTTATGGGTAATGCTAAGGCATGAAATATCATGATATGAATAAGTATGAAGGTTATGAGATAACATGTGTAATTCTCAAATGATATAATGGCTTAAAATGGCATTTGATGGAAATAGAATGTATAAATGATATAAAATCGTAAGGAGTTAGGATTAACTGGATAAAAATTCAATAAGAACCTGCCGCGTGATCAGGGCAACAATCCTAATTCACATTTACCAAATCGATAGATCCTGAGGTAAGGATGTGACGCTCGGGCTTGGTTTGGGGCACCACAACATGTTAGTAGAAAGATGATAGGAAAAGAAATATACATAATATATAAGAACATATAAAAATATAGTAATTTGGTCCAACATGGCTCCTATACCACTCTCTAAGACCATAGCCTTCGATTTCACTATATAAATTTTTTTATAACCTGTTAGTTTCACTGAGCTCACCAAGAACTCAACGATATATTGGTGTAGTTTGTTAATTTTTTACGAGCTATGATGGGCTGACTATTGGGCCTAAAAGTGCAAAATGCATGCAATGTAAAATATTGAAATGTAAATGTAAGGATGTGCATATCTCAAGTCATTTTTTATACTGAGTATTTTAAACATAAATTGTATGAGAATCTGAGTGATTAAGATGATTTGAATCATATTTTGATTATTAAGCTTCATTTGATGCAAATCATTCATGTTTGTTTGATTAGTGCAATATCAGGTAAAGCCAGTGCAACACATGTCTATTTCAAGAAGATTTAGAGCACAAGGACCAAGACCCATATGATTTGATGATTTTTAGAGATTAAAAGGAGGTGAAATGAGGATCAAAGTAACTTAGAACATGTCAGACAAGTTTCGGGGTGATATGGGTGAAGAATGAACAAAACTTCAAATAATTTGCATCATGCTGAAGACCAACACAGCCTAGGTTGTGCAACATGGCCCATGTCCTGTTGCATACCAGAAACAAAATTCTATTGCATTTCAAATTGTGTGCGCGAGACCCTTCCCTATACTCTATATAAACACCTCCTCAGAACATACTAAAGCATGCTAAATGTGGCTTGACCTAAGTTTAAGGTCTAGGAGCTAGAGATGTGAGTAGCACAAGGCGATGAGTGAGATGGATAGTTGTTTGAAGTGTTCAAGACACCATTAAAGCTTCTAATCAATAAGCTTTCTTTTCTTCTTTTCTTTTGAGTTTGATTACTTTGTTTGAGATGGATTCAATATACAATATTCTTTTGTATTTGGATTTTATACTAAAAATGCTCGGTGAAGCCTTTAATCTAAGGTTTAGAATATAGCATGTGTACAATGTCAATGTAGCGAATATTGTGATTTTGGTTTATTTATGAAGGATATTACTGTTAATTTAATATTTTGTATTCTTAATAATTGCTTTGTATATTAGTCTATACTATGACATGATTCCACATATTAGGTGATGAGACCCAGAGGTGAAAATTTAATATACAATAATCAAGATGTTAAACATGAAAATCTAAGATTACGAGAATAGGCATGATAACTTTGAGGAATCTTATGAACTTCCACAGATCTTAATGGACTCTAATTAACTTAATCCCATGAGAATAAGTGATTAAGAAGATTAGAGTACGCCTTGTAAGTTTCAAGAGAATGTGCAAGTATAATATAGAGACAATTCTCCTTTAACACTTAATATTCGGATTAAATAACCATATCATGTGTCCATTGCAGTTGTTGCATGTGAAAAACTTCAGACTCTAGGTACTTTTATCTCATGATTTCTCATCTTTGTTCTACACTTCTAAGCTTCTCTTTTTTATTTGCTATTTTCTCTTACATCACTTTAACCTCTTAGTTATTGATAAAAGTGTTTAAAAGCAACATTCTTAGTCTTAAATTCTCTGTAGGAACGATATTAATATATTACAATCTACGGCCTGTGTACTCGCGGTGAGATCGGGAACAACATAATGCAAGGTTGATAAATAAACATGATGGAAGTGCAAAAAAATAAATGTGCACGTGCAAAGAATGTAAATTAGATATGATGCGAGTTAGTGGGTTTGCTTGTTAGTATGATGCAAGTTAGGTATAAGGATTAAAAACATTAATAAAAAGATAAAAAATGTAGAAGAGTAATTCAAGATCAAAAATGAAAAAAAAAATATGAAGACATAAGGGTTGAAGAAGGAAACATAAGTATCAAAATTTTCATATGATGTAGGTTGTTAATGTTTTCAGATGATGCAGAATTAATCAAAGTCGAATATGTGCACGAATTAGACATAATTAATATTTAGTAAAATGTATCATCATCATCATAAGTCATTTCCCACTTAGGTGGGGTCGGCTATATGGATTTTATTGCGTCATTCTTGATAATTTGAGACTAAATGTTCAGTAATTTGTAATATTTTCAAATCTTATTTAATCACTTTCATCCATATTTTTTGGATCTTCCTCTCATTCCCTTGATATCTTCTACTTGAATTGAGTTTGCCCTCCATCTTAATTTGTTTTTTCTCATTTTATCACTTATTGGCCTCACTTTTAGATTTTCTCGAATTACTTTATTTTTAATTTTATATTTTCTTATTTTATTGCTCATCCACCTGAACATTTTCATTTTCGCTATGTTCATTTTATGTGTATGTTGTTCTTTAGTTGACCAATATTTTTCCCCATAAAGCATAGCTGGTATATAGTCTTTTAATATTTTTCTTTTAATTTAATTGAGACTTGACAATCACATAAAATTTCTGACGTACTTCACCATTTTTTCCATCATACTTGATTCTATATTTTATATTTTTCTTAATTTTCCCAGTTCTCTTGAACTATTGATCATAAATACCAGAAATGGTTAATTCTTGTTATTACTTGATCTAAGATCTTAATCAGTTCCTCATCCAGGTGCTCATTATTACTAAAATTGCATTTCATGTATTCAATTTTTATGCAACTAAGTCTAAAACCATTATATTTTAAGACATCTATCCACTTATTCAATTTCGAAGTTAGTCTTTATCTAGTTTCATCTATTAGAACATTGTCATTGCAAATAACATGCACCAAAATACTTTTTCTTGTAAATGTCTGATAATTTCATCTGTTACTAAAATGAAAATGTAAGGACTCAAAGCTAAGCCTTGATATAAATCTATTTTAACTGAAAAATATTAGTATCTCCACTTATAGTCCTTACATTTGTTATAACCCAAAGTACATATATTTAATAATATCAATATATCTTTAATATATTTAGCTAGTAAAATGCATGCAAATAAACATACCAAAATGCTATATAATATATGAAAGATTAGAGTTGCTACTAACCAAAAGGGTGGATACTACTTAATAGAAATTTCTAAGTGAATTATTTTAAGAGTTAATAAGTAAATATATTTTGCATTATATTTTTTCTTAAATTTGTATCATAGAAGTACATAAAATAAATTTCTTACAAAGCTTAAGAGGGATGAGAAGCCATTAATGATATGTAGGAATTTGTTATAGAAATGATGAAATTGTTTGAGTAGGAAATTAAATCAAATAACATAAAGGCAAATACATTTGCCCAACCACTTAATTTGAACTAGGATTAGAATGACCACAAATGCAAATCTATTTACCTTAATCACTTAATCCCAATATGACAATCTGTTACCAAAATGATAAAAACGACTTAATGGGGTTTCAAATTAAATGGCACCAAGGCAAATCCATTTGCTCAACCATTTAATTTGGATAGGATGTTTGAACATTACCAAGATTCAATTGGGCACAAAGGAAAATGCTTAAATTACTTAATCTTTATTGTTTCAAGCATCAATGGTATGAATCTAAAATAGAATGTGGCAACATTAGATGGGATGAAAATTTTTATGGAGACAGGAGATACATTAGAATAGTTATAGTCTTGCTAGGCATGAAACAGGACATTAGCTAATGGGTCTTGGAAACATCAACAACATGCATGAATTAGATTGAAATATGAGAAATTAATAATGAGTCAGAGGGATGGTGATGGGACATATTATGGCTTGCTAATGAGACCACAGATTGTTAGTAGCATGGGTGAATATGGAGAGTAATCCAAGTGGATAAAAAATGGAAGTTGATCGGATGGAAATGCTAGGGATACTGTGTAGGGGTGTTAACAGATCAGATTGGATAAGTTAAAGCTAATTCTAATCTTAACTCATTAAAAATCTCAACCATAATCCATTTATTAACTCCATTTAAAAATCTCAACCTGACCCTTTTAATAAATGATTTGGTGGGTCCTTAACGCTTTGTGCATATATAAATTGCAAACAAGTCAAAATCAAGCTAATTTAAAGTTGAGTGTATGTTGTTTATAACTTTTGTGTTAAATCGATCTACACTGATGTGATACATGACATGGCTAGATCTTTATCCGAAGAGGGTGTATACTCAACGTGGCAGCATAATGAAGGATGGGACTCAGCAAGACGGAGAGAGGATAATAGTAATAGACATGGAGAGGGAGAGATGGAGGGAAGGAGAGAAAATAGAGAGAAAGGTGAAAATATGGAAAAAAATGGAAAAGGAGGTGATTGAAGATGGAGACGGAGAGAGAGAAGGTGGAGAGGGAAGAGATGTTGGTCCTGCGAGCTTAGCTTAATCAAAGAGAGGAGGGGTGAATTAGGTTTATAAAATTTTTTTGGTATAAGTAATAACCCTTCATAATTTAATTCCCCTTGAATGAAACATGTTAAGTAAAGATTTAGCACTAAATAAAGCAAAATAAAAATGTAAGAAGACAGAGATTTTTATAGTATTTGGGCAACTCACTACTCCATTTTTTTCAAGCACATATCTCTTGTGTTTTTTATTTTACTATAAATTCATATTACAACTTAGAATACAAGGTATCTTCTAGATTCTAGTTCTAAAAGGTTTTACACATGGCTTACAAACTGTTTGTGAGCACCGCTCTAACCAATTCTTAGTTTGTGTCAATTAGTTGGTCTTAGTCTCCAATACTAAGCTAATAACTACAATTAAATGAATGCTAAGAGAAAGTCTACACTTTTTAGGTGTATAAAAAGATGAAGCATAACAAGCTCTTAATTTGTAGCAAAAGGATTAATAATGAAGCTTTTCACCATTAGATTCCATAGTTTGACTTAAAATCTTATATAAGTAGCCTTTAATCTTGAAGGAAGGAAGGTGAAAGCTCATTCAATTGCTTACTTAACCTTCTTAATGCCACTTGGCGAGATATTTCAAGGCTTGAGGAAAATCTGACCATTTTTAGGTAGGTGGCTCACATTTAATGAGTTGACATTCGAATTCTTAATGACCATTACAATTGAAGTTGTGGTGTGGTTGACTTGACATGCGACTTTACCCAAGTTGTAGCTGATGTCAACTTAGCTATCAAGTTCAACTTGATTTTTACTTCCAGCAAGGTCTTTTTTTTTGTATGTTTTCCAAGTAATGGGTAGAATTGACTTCAGGTGCGACTTCATCCAAGCTATAGTTGTGGTTGACTTGGTTATCAACTTCGACTTGATTTTTTCTTCTAGCAAGGTCTTCCTTCTTGTATGCCTTCCAAGTCGTAGATGGAGTCATTTTTAGGTGCAACTTCACCTAAGTCGCAGTTGAGGTCAATTTCAGGTGCGATTTTGTGCATTTTCTTTACAACCTTGTGAGTTCCTTCCTAAGTCATAGTCGAGGTTGAATTAGTGTGCAACTTGACCTAAGGTGTAGATAGGGTCAACTTCAAGTGTCACTTCACTTTCGCTTGACTTTTTCTTTTCAACATTACCTTCAAAAACTTGTCTAAGGTCACTTGGCTTGTGACTTCACTCAAGTCACTTAGTGAGTAACTTCAGTACTGTGCTTGTATATTTTGAACTATGGATTTTTTATCTTATACAAACTTAACCCAAAACATTATTAGTGGCTTTATTTTATTTAGTTGAGTTGTTAATTATCAAAATTAATATTGACTTGTAATTTTCCACAATCGAGTTCACAATCTCTCTCTTTTTGATTATCGACAAAACCAACTAAAATGCAAACCTTTCAATAAATATTTTGACAGTGATCAACTTATGGATAAATTGATATGGCATTCTTTCTAGCTTCTTGTTTGGATCATGATTACAAACATTCATGAATTATCTATACGAGTCATTTATTTGGACACAAAAGTATGTCATTTATCATCAAGTTATTAAGTGCAAATATTCAAGTCGGGTCATTAAACACAAGTATTTCATTCTGTGGTAAGTTCATTCAATTCCAAGTGTCATTCACAATTCAAATGTGATTTTGATTCAAATACCATCCAGGTTCAAATTTATACACCATTGAAGTTCAAACTACACCAAATAACATTTATAACCAATGAAAATGTAACCATATAGATTCAAAATACAATCATTCAGATCAAATTTTAGAATTACAATTCAACTCCCCTCTAACTACAATCTATCCCAACCAGTCTAATCTATCTTCCCATTTTTGTCAATTAGCAAAACCTAGATGGGCTAAATAAGTCATGGATGCTTTCATGAATTGGAAGTAGATAGGGGCATATAGACAAGTAGTGGGAGGAGAATAATATGTAAGAGATAATGAGAATGAAGCCATATAATGCTAAACCAAGGGTCAACAAATGAAATGGGTTGATGTTGACCTCCGACGGTAAGAGCACAAGCAAAAATTTTAATGTTCTGCTTTTAAATTATCTTGCTTAACATGCATGGTGAGTCCTACATGATATTTTCTTGCATGCGGTTGAGGAATGCCATGATTCGAGGATCAAGCAACGCATGAAATGCATGAGGCATGGGTGCAGATGATGCAGATTCATGAGATGCATGTGAATGAGATTCTTCTGTGGCATAATCATCATCCTTATATGGAGTCTCCCCCTCAACTCTTGCACCTCTCTAATTGATCCTCATTGTCTTCTCCCTCTTCCTTTGGCTTTTCTATCAGTTGACCTGGCCTTGCTGCCGGTTAATCTATTCTGAATTGCTCTATATTGATCTTCATTCTCTGCATTGGGCTCTTATTTAGAGCGTCAGTGCTTCTTAAAACTTTGAATGGCTTGCTCGTAAGATTCCTTTTGTATCTTATGAGAATCTTAGTTATCTTTTTTTTTTTATAGCCAAGGCTTGTAGGAATAACATGAGCAAAGAGATCTTCCTATAATTAGCCAGTTTTAAAATCAACTTAGCTTCTTGAGGATTAACTAAACTTCTGTCGCCTTTTTTTAATAAATATAATGAGCCACAAATAACTGCAACACTCTTAATGAGGTGGCAAATCAATATAACAAAAAATTTTCACCCCCTCAATATATTTGTTGCTCTGTGTTAAATTATTATATAAAGCATGGAGAGTTAGACCTTCAGACAATGGTTCCTCTTCAAATGATACTCCGAGAGCATTGGTTATCTTGTGGATTACAAAATCTTGATTGTGCCTAAATTTATCTTTAGTCCACAAAAATAGCGAGATTGTGAACACTACATACATAATAGAACTGTGAGATGAGATCGGGATATGTATTCTGCTCTTCATTTAGCAACCGTGTCCACATTTGAAAGTCTATCATTGCTTCAATATTGAACTCATATTCTTTCAAAAATTGGAAATCAATGCTCTTTGGAATAAATAAATTTTTGGTATAAAATTCTTATAGAACCTATGATATTGGGTAGCACTTCTAAAATACTCTAGTGACATCTCAACTTCTTTCTTCCTTTGAGTTGGTTTTTCCTTCTTTTTACTATCTCCCCCTCCTCACTTGAATTTTCTATTTATTCTCCTCTCTGAGTAGATGGAATAGATATATTACCTTCTTCAAACTTCGTTCTGGTTAAAGTCTGTGATAAAGTTCCCTTCAGCCGTGGTCTCTTTACCAGTGTGTATTGCCATAGTGGGTGTTGGTCCTGAACGGGTGGCTTTACCCAAGAGGGGAGGAATTTGGTAGATTTTTCTTTTCTATTTTAGCTTAACCTCTTGAAGATTAATTCCCTTTGAATGAAACATAAAAAGCCAAAGTGGGATAGCAATGGCTAAACAAAAATAAATGTATAAGAGGATAAAAAGATTTTTATAGTGATTTAGACAACTTCACTGCTCCACTTTTCTAAGCATACACCTCTATTGTCTGAAGTTCCACTATAACTTACGAAATATATATCACTTATGAAATATAACTCAGTGCCTCTACTCTCTTCTAGATTATAGCTCTAAGTAACATTTTACAACTACACAAATAGTTTGTGAGTACAAATGTAACCAAACATTGCTTGCTTCCAAATCTTGTTCTTCATTTCCAATACCAATCTAAGTATTAAATTAAAACAAAGAGATATCAAATAAAATTAATTATACTTTATAGTCTGTGTAGATCCTTTAACATAGTAAACTCCAAGAGAGATGGAGAGAGTAGTTGAACTTTGAAGTATTTTGCAATAAACTTGAGGACTTGACTTGAGAATACTTAAATGAAGCTTTGGATGCTTGGGAATGGGAAGGTGAAAGTACAATTAACGTTCTATCTAACCCCATTTACTCCACTTGATGGGATATTTATAGATTAGAAGGATTTTTGAATGTTTGAGGGTAAGCGGTGCAAATTTAATGCGCCAATGTTCGAAAAAAATTTGTATGTTAGAATTGAATTCACAAGTGAGGTCGACTTGGCCTATAACTTCACCCAAGTCTCATGTGAGGTCGACCTGGGTATCGACTTTAACTTGTGTTCGTAATTTCACTGCAAGTGCACAGGTTGTAGATTGTAATATATAAAATATCGATCCATAGAGAATTCGAGACTCAAAATGATGGATTCAAACCCTTATATCAAATATAAAAAGAATAAAGTGAAAGGAAATAAATAAGGAAAAAAGAGGTTGATCTCAAGAACGTGAAATAAGAATTAAAAATCAAGGAATGCAAGTACCTAGAATCTAGAGTTTCACATACATCTTCTGCAACAGATACGTGAATTATTTATTTAATCTAGATATCAGGTGTTAAAGGAGAACTATTCCTATATTATCCTTGCACTTTCTTTCGAAACCTACAAGGCGTATCCTAATCTTATTAACCATTTATTTTTATAGGATTAAATCAATTAGAATCCATTAAGTTCTGTGGAAGTTTATGAGATTCCTCAAGGTCATCATGTCTATTTTCATAGTTTTAGATTTTTAGGTTTAATATCTTAATTATCGTATATTAAACTTCCACATTTCAGTTCCATCACCTAATATATGAGAATTATTTCCAAAGTGGGAGCTCAAACACTAGGCAAACATTAAATCATAAAATATTAAATCAACATAAAATATCTTAAATAATCAAACCATAATATCTTCTACATTTGATGCATGCTACATCTTAAACCGTAGATAACAGGTTTAGCCTTGCATGTTTATAATTAAAATCAAACATAAAATAATATTATATCTAATATCCATCGTAAACAAGATAATTAAAATTAAAAGAAAGAAAGAAAGAAAAAGCTTATTGATCGGAAGCCTCAATGTTGTCTCGGCCGCTCCAAGCAACTCACCGCCTCGCTTCTTGCCTCTTGCTCTTTACTCCTCTCACTCTAAGAACTCAACCCTAGCTTTGAGGACATTCTAAAATACTTTGGCATGTTCCCAAGAGGTGTTTATATAAGTTTCCAGAGAGTACTTGTGCACGCAATTCAAAAAGGACTATGAAATGCCTAACTAGTGCGCAACATAGCCTGGACACGGCCTAGGCTGTGTTTTAACACACCCCAAAATGGCCTGAGTCGTGTTTAGAACAACACAACATTAGGTTGTGTTGATCTCTAGATTCATGTGTTTTGCCTCGTTTCGTGAAGTTTTGTTTCTTGTTTTGCCTCAAATCGTGTCAAAACTTCTCTGAGACATTCTAAGTTGATTTAATCCTTGATTTTTCTCCTTTTAACCTTTTCAGAAACATCAAGTAAAATGGGGTCTTGATCATTGAGTTTTAAACTTCTTGAAATAGACACATATTGAGCCGAATAAATAGACCATCTTCAATTGTTCATAACTTTTGATTCGGGAGGAATTACGGGAACTACAACATATCAACGAAAAATATTTTTTGAGCCCATTGATGTGGTAACTAGGGCTTGCCCAATTGAGCTTGTTCTCAATGTCAAAATTTACTATTTTTATATAATTTGAGGCCCCAAATTTGAAAGTATTGTCCTATTTTGCACAAATTGTTCAAATAGTGAGTGTGTATACAAAATTAAGCTTTAATTAAATAAAATATAATTTGAATCATCTTAAACACTTACATTTTTATTGCATTATTATCCAAAATAGAGAGTATAAAAGTGACTTTACATCTTGATGTTTCTTCATAGTGAGTAGTCCCTCAAACCTTTGGGCTTCCAAGTTACATGGAAAGTCGGCTTCGTATGAACTTCACCCAAGTCATAATCGAAGTTGACTTCAACTTTAGATTGTCTTAAACTCTTCTTCTCCTTGGCCTCCCTTCTCTTCTTTCAAGTCTTTCTTTTGGGTCCACTTTGAGTCAAACTTTACCTAAGTTGCAAATGAAGCTAACTTGGGATTCAACTTCAAACATCATTTTTTCGATGAAAATTTTAAGTATCGGCTTCTTCCTTCAAGTATCTAGCTCGAATTCAACTTCAACTTGACTCAAGTTGCATCTAGAGCCGACTTAGGTTGCGACTTTATGTGGCTTCTATTAGATAGAAAATTTCAGCTTCCATCAAGTCATCTAAGTCACAGGCTGGAGTCGATATTAACTTCGACTTTAGTCAAGTTTCAAATATGATCGACTTAGGATGCGACTTCATCTTTTCATCTTGCTTCCAAAAGTCTTTACCTCACAAACTTCATTTGAAGTCAATTTTGGGTCGACTTTGGTTCCCAAGTTGCTTCTGAAGTTGACTTGCAATATGACTTCAACTGTTTACACTAGCTTTTTTGAATTTTTTTGTTATATGCATATACCTCAAATCAAATTAGTAATCTTTAAACATATCAATCAAAATTCAAAATTTAATTTGTGATTTTCATTAGTTGAGTTCACAATGGAAATGTTGAATCTGTTCCCTGAGATGAAATAGATGAGAAAGGAGCTACTCTTTGATTGGATTGCTTGCTTAGAGCATGTTTGGGAGCCATTGAGGTGATTATATAATTAAAATGAGAAGGAATGCAGGTAAAAATTGAGCCTTTAGAGGCTAAATGGGGAAAGGAAGAAATGGAGAAAACAAAACAGGGAATTTTTGATTTAAAGAGCAAGAAACCGAAATAACAGGCTCGTGAGGTTGACTTCAAACATTAAGTCATTTCTCTTCTTATTTTATAAAATAATTTTATTGGGAGCGATTTTGTGAATATATCTACGATTTGATTTTTTGTATTCACTTATTCTAAGAAAATATCATAGTTTCTATATGTTCTCTTATAAAATAGTGCCTAATATCATGTTCTTGGTTTAAGAGTGCAATATAGAATTTTTTGATCAAATAAATTACACTTGTATTATTACATCTAATTTGGATATCCTTATAATTTAAACCATAATCCAATAGTTGTTGTTTCATCCACGAAATCTAAATATAACAACTTCTTGTAGTTTTATATTCAACTTTTGTAGTAGATAAAACAACATTTATTTATTTCTTGAAAACCAAGAAACTAATATGAGACCAAGAAATTGACAAATGCTAACTGGTGTTTTTCTATCTACCTTGTATCTTAAAAAGTCTGTATCTGAATGACCTACTAAGTTAGCTATAAAGCTCTTAGGATAACAAAAACCTAAGTTTGCTAAGTCAACTAAGTACTTGAGTATTCTTTTTACCTTTAACAAGTGTGACTCTTTACGATCGATTAAAATCTAGGCACATACACACACTAGATATAAGATTCCAATCTATAAATAGTCAAATCAAGAAAAGACCCAATCATAATTCTATAATGATGTTGATCAATAATTTTTACCCTTTCTTATCCTTGTCCATGTTGATGGGGTTGGCGTTGTTGCTCCTTTGCATCCTTCCACACCAAACTTGTTGAGCATTTTCTTGACATACTTGGGTTGACATAAGTAGATGCAATCTTTGAGTTATTTGATTTGCAATCTAAAAAAGAAATTAAGTTCACCTATCATGCTTATTTCAAAATTTTCCTACATGAACTCAGAGAAATTCTTGCAAAGAGTTGCATTAATATCACCAAACACAATATCATCCCTATATAATTGCATAAATAAAATATTTTGATTTTCAATTTTAATGAATAGTGTGGAGTCTACTTTTCTCTTTTGAAGTCATGACAATCAAGATTTTGCTAAGTCTTTCACACCAAGTTCTTTAGTCTTATTTTAGTTCATACAATGCTTTTGTCAATTTATATACAGGTTTGGTTGATCAGTTTCTTCAAAAGCAGATAATTTTTCAACATAAACTTCCTTATTAAGGTAATTTTTCAAGAATACACTTTTAGCATCTATTTGAAATAATTTCAAACTCATATGAGAAGTAAAGGATAACAGTATTTTTATAGCTTCAAGTTTACCTAATAGGGGCATATGATTCTTCAAAATCTACTCCTTTTTCATATGCATACCCCTTTACTATTAGTCTTACTTCGTTTCTAACCATTAATGCACTTTTATCAAGTTTTTTCTTAAAGACGCATTTGGTTCCAATTACTGAGTGTTCTTTTAGCTTAGGAACAAACTTCCATACCTTGTTTCTTTCACAGTGAGTTAGCTCTTCTTTTATTACTATAATCTAATTTTCATCTTCTAAAGCTTTATCTGTTGTACTTGGCTCAACATTTGAAACAAAGATATAGTGTCAATATGCATTTCGTCTTGAATCTTTTATTCTTACATCATCATATATGTTTCTAATTACTTGTTCAATTAGATGATCTTGCTTAAAATTTAAATCAGTGAGAGGCTTGTAGAAAATAATATCTTTATTTATCTCTTGTGATTAATCTATTTAATCTTAACTTAGCTTAGATTCTTCTCTCCTTTTTCTTCTCTTGTAACTTTCTCATTTCTCTTGATAAGTTTTCTGCATCACCAAGGCAATCTCTTTAGTAGTCAATCCTTTAATCATTTAATGTTTTATTTAGTGAAGTTTAATTCAGCCCTTTAAATACAAATTATATTCAATTTGTCAATTCACTTAAGATAATTGGAATTTGATGTTATACTACGTTTAACATAATCCTTATACGAACGATACTCTACTCATTCTTTATTACCTAATTGGCACGTATACTTGGGTTAAAAGGAGTATTTAATTAGAAATATACACAACTCGTCACATATTACCCTCATGAAACCCGTACATAGTTTCACGAGGTAATATGCATTTGGTGAAACTATGTGGGAGAAATATGAAATTTATGAAATTATGTGGATATATGTGCAAATAGTGTCAAACTACTTAGGTATATATGCCAATTACTAGCAAGGCCATTTTCGTAATTTTCCAAAGTATCAGACAAGTTATTAATGGTAGGTAACGGCGTGGGGGTAATACGCAATTTTGGCAAAACTACGTGGGGATAATATGCAATTCGTAAAACTATATGGATATATCTGCAATTAGTGAAAAACTACGTGGGTATATATGTAAATTACCCGTAATCAAATTTTGGATAAAAAAATTTTAGTGTAAAAGTTTTTTAATTGGTAGAAAATAATGTAATATAATAAGAGTAATAATGAGAAATAAAGAGAATAAAATTAAAATAGATATGTTAATTGTATAGATAGTTGTGTAAAAATAATTTAATTATTTATTCACATTTTTCTATACAATTACTTACTTTTCAATTATTTTTATAGGACTACCTTCATAACTAGTCTATCTATTTAACTTTATTCTCTTTACTCATTATTATTATTCTTATTATATCACATCATTTTCGCTCATTTTACAAACTTTTACATTAAAAATTTTTCATTCAAGGGTCTGTTTGGATAGCGTTAAAACTCGGCGACGTTTTTTTCTCTGCAAAAATTTTGGTATTAATTGTGTTGCTATCAACGTTGTACGCTGCATGGCATGTAAATTTAATGCATCTGACATCATTAATTATTGGCTAATGTTGGTTTAGAACATCTGAACTGAACTCGTGAAATCTGGCATGTGGAATGAGCGGCCGAGATACATGCTTGGCAAATGGAACATGCATTAATTGCTGCATAGATCGGTTTGCAAAACTGGCGAAATGACAACTTTACATTTTGGGACACCGAGCTGATAAGTTTTAAACTCAAAAGCGAGTTTTCATGTTTACCAAACAGACCCCAAAAGTTTTATCACTTCCCAAACGCACTTTAAAAATTTCTAGTTTGAAAAATTGTATGGTTAAACAAGCATAATAAATAAAAAGTTCAAGCTAAAGGTTTTTAATATAAAACTTTTCATTATCCATAAATATCATATTTTTTAATCATTTTTCATAACTTTCTGTATAACTATCCTATTTTCTATTGTTTCTACGCAGCTACCTGCATAATTAATATATTTATATTAACTTTATTTTCTTTATTCATCATTATTACCCCTATCACATCACATGATTTTCTTTTAATTCACAAATTTTTATATTTAAAACTTTTCATTTAAAAGTTTTGGATGAAAATTTTTTTGTGTAAAAGTTGTTAAATTAATAGAAAATGATATGATATGATATGAGTAATGATAAAGAATAAAAAAGAATAAAGTTAAAATGAATAGGTTAATTATATAGGTAATTGTGTAAAAATAATTACAAAATGAAGTAGTTTGTATAAAAAGGTGTGAAGAAATAATTTAAAATATAGTATTTATAGATAATGAAAAGTTTTAGATTGAAAAGTTTTTCTTATTGCTAAACACTCCTTATATAAAAAAAACTTTCAATAAAAAAAACTTTTCTATTTAGGAAAATAGAAAACTCAGTGACAACTTTTCTCTTGTGAAAATTGTTTATATTTATTGTTCTGTATTACTGAAAGATGCTCATTGTAATTAATCCATAATCGATAGCTGCTTTGGATGTATCAATTCTGCCAGCCACTAATTGCTCTTGCCAATGGTGACTAACATCTGAAATGCAATTGAGGGACCTTCTTTTTCAATTGCACTTATAATTGCCAAGTACAGTTAGCAGATCAAAGCTATTTTAATAATAATTTGCATATGTACCCACATAGTTTCACCGATATTGCAAATATACCCACGTAGTTTCATAAAATGATATTACCCCCATATAGTTTTACTAAAATTGCATATTACCCCCACGCCGTTAATTATCATTAATATCTGCCGTTATATTTTCAAAAATGACGAAAATGTCCTCATCTTCAGGGGGATAATATGCAATTTTGTTGAAACTATATGATGGTGATATGCAATTCGTGAAACTATGGATAAGGGCATTTTCGTCATTTTTGAAAATATAACGGCAGATATTAACGGTAGTTAACGGTGTGGGGGTAATATGTAATTTCGGTGAAACCACTGGGATAATATGCATTTTGTGAAACTACGTAGATATATCTACAATTAACATCAAACTATATGGGTATATATGCAAATTACCCCTGTTTTAAATGAAAAATCACTAGCTTGAATTGATATTTTTTCTCAAAGGGCCCCAACATGAAAAGTTTTTGGGATGTTTGTTTACCACAAAACTTTTCAACTTAAAATTTTTCAATTTAAAACTTTTCGTTCTCTATAACTACTCTTTTTTTAATTATTTCTTTACTTCTTTCTATACAACTACTATACTTTTTAATCATTTTTAAGCAACTACCTGTGCATCTAACTTATCTATTTTAACTTTATTTTTTTACTCCACATCATTACCCATATCAAATTATATTATTTTTTCTCATTTCAAAAATTTTTATACCAAAAGTTTTATTATTTTCCAAACACACCTATTATCCAAAAGTGTAAGTTTTGCAAAGGGTAAATTCCCCTGGTACTCATGACATTTTCCTTTAATTCATTTCATATCATAACGTTTTAATAATTCTTTTGATACTTACAACATTTCACCTAATAAATCATTGTATATCCATACCATTAGGCACCATCATTTATATTTAACAAACACCAAAAATGCAAAAATCCCGACAATAATTTTTTATAATGGCCAAATTGCCCATAGGTGCTACAGTACTCTCACAATCCCTAAATCCCTAATTCATCCAATCCGTCACCCACCCTTTTGTTTTTCCCCTTCTTCCTTGTTGCCCGATCTAACCTCGCAATCCCTAAATCATTATTTCTTCCCTCTCTTTGCTCATCCTCCTCGATTGCCTCTTTCATCTCTTCTTCCATTCCTTTCTATTTTCCCCTTCATCACTGTCGCTTTTATCTAAAATATACACATCCTAATCCCTTAACCTCCATTTTCTCTTATTAGTCTTGAGTTTGTGGCAGAACCTAAGAGGGGATGGTGAATTGAGTTCTTTTAAAATTTTAAAACTTAACCCCTTGCAAACTATGCCCCCTTGAATGAAATAAAGAGAGATATAGAGCAAATAGACAGCGATCGACAAACGTAAGAAATTATAGTGGTTCGGGGCAACCTTCTTACTTCACTCTTTCAAGAACACACCCTTATGTCTTGGGTTCCACTATATCAATCTACAATATACTTAAAACTCTTGCTTTTTTCTATATTATAACTCTATGGGACTTTTACAAACATAATATAAGTAAAAGGTGAGTCACACTCCAACCATATACTACTTGTCTTTATAGATTGTGTAGAGAACATTTCAGCACAAAGAAGAACTTGGTCAGGCTTGAGATTGATGAAAAGTTTCAGCACTTTTGCAGTAAATATTATCGTTCTTCTTTTCGAGCACTTAATATTGTAAGTAAGAAGGTGAAGGCTCAATGAATGCTTTGATTTTTTCACTCCACTTGACATGCTTTAAATAATAGATGAGTTATTTTGAATGTTAGGAGGTAGGTGGCGTGCATTAAATGAGCCGATGTTTAAATTTTTGACCATTAAGATCTAAGTCGTACATGGATTCGATACTAGGTGAGACTTCACCCAAGTCATAGGTTGGAGTTAACTTGGGTTGCAACTTCAGTCTTCTGCACTTCCGTCCCAAAGGTTTCTCCTTGCTTGCAGTTTCAAGTTTCATCTAGGAGTCAACTTAGTCTAGGACTTAACCCAAGTCGCAAATGAAGTCGACTTAAGTTGCGACTTCACTATATAATATGCTCTTTGGAACTTCAAGACTTCATGAATCAAATGCTTTGACATATATGCTCTTATCTCTTCAAGTTTCAATTTCATTTGTCTTAATATTTTTCAAACTTAAGATATACTCTTCTTCATCTTGAATCATTTACTTAAACATCAACCATTTGTAGCTTGATCAATAATTTATGATATTTGTCTTTGATTTAACAATGTATGAGTTGCTTGAAGTTTTCTGGTTGATCCTTGAGTTTGAATCTACTTGTTTTGAGTCCCCTTGTGTTCAAGTTGAATATCGGAGTCGACTTGAGTTGCATCTTGATCCAAGTCGCATACAAAGTCGACTTGGGTATTCGACTTCAATACCCGTGGTATACTTGGAACTTCAAAATTCTTCAATTCCATGATTGTAGTGCCAAAGTCATACAACTGAGTCGATTTCATCTGGAACTTTACTCAAGTCACATATCGGAGTCAACTTGGGATGCAACTTGTCTTCTTCAGATTCATCATCGGAGGCCTAAAGTCTTCTAAGTCATACATGGAGCCAACTTGGGTAGTAACTTAACCTAAGTCACATGCGGAGTCGACTTTGCCACTCACCCACCCATAATTTCAGCGTTGTCCAAAAATTGACGATTGAAGTCGATCCTAGAATTGACTTGGGTATCGACTTAACCTAAGTCGATACTTTAGTCTACTTGACTCTACGACTTGATCTGTCATGACTTATATTTAAAAAATTATAACTTGAAACATTGCAATACACTTGTTAGTACCTTAGAGTTCTCAAATTTAGATTGTTAATTATCGAAACATGAGTTAGGCTTGATTTACTCAAGGTGTTTACAACACCTCCCTATCTCTACTCATCCTCTTCCATTGGCCTTTCCATCTCTTCTTCCATTCTCTTCTGTGTTCCCCATTCTTTCCCTTGGCTTGCATCCACAATCAGGTCAGTGTTAGCCATCTGAACGAGATTGAGTCATTAGCTATAGTCATCTTTGGTAGGTGGTCTACATGGTCGGTGCATCTAAGCAGAAGAGAAGAAGATAGAGCATCTATCAATCACAAGTATATCATACTGCAAAACAAGCTAACCATTTCTTCTCCATAATTTTTATATTCCACGACAACTACCTATGTTTTCCTCCTTCACTAATTTAAGACAAGTGATCACTTGGTATTTGAAAAAAATATAAGAAAATATATTTAAATTTTTTAATAAAAACAAAAAGGATAACACGTATCAGTTAACTTTTTCGTTTCGTTATGTTTTATTTTTTAAAATAAGTTGAATTTAATAATTAGGATTGTT
The DNA here is from genome assembly GCA_030490835.1 of Annona cherimola. NCBI lineage: Eukaryota > Viridiplantae > Streptophyta > Magnoliopsida > Magnoliales > Annonaceae > Annona > Annona cherimola. The sequence goes on along the minus strand of CM059977.1, from coordinate 40,444,316 downwards.
CGTCTTTGAACCAGCTCAAATAAATGGAAATAATAATAATTATTTTGATCGACTCTTATATTTTGATTTGTATTGTTGGATAGACCATGATTCAAACATTTAAGGTTATGGTTGAGAATTCACTTTATGGGTGATTTGAATAATTTATAATGCCATCTAAAATGATTGAAGCATATGATGAGTTGTTCATAATTTAAAAAATCTTCTAAATTGTATAAGACATAATTCCTTTATAGATGAATAATTTTATAATTCATTACAACATTCAATAAATATATTTTAATACTTTTCATATATGAATATGCAAGTTGTCAAGGAGGTGTTTCTAGATTTAAGCTCATTGGGAAGGCAATGATGCCTAGTCAGGGTGTGTTTGGCAATAAGAAGAAAATGTCAAGTTAAAACTTTTCACTCTTCATAAATACCCTTTTTTAATTATGTTTTCATATTTTCCTATAAAATTACCCTATTTTTCAATAATTTCTACACAACTACCCATATACCTAAATTATTTATTTTAACTTTATTCTATTTACATCTCATTATTACTCTTATTATATCACATCATTTTCTTTCAGTTTAATAACTTTTACACCAAACTTTTCATATAAAAGTTTTATATTTCCCAAACACACACTTAAATAACAAAGATATCTGGTACTAATTTCAAACAACAACTTGTAATTACTAAAAATTATGTTGTTATAAATATTGACTTTAAGACTTCAATATTTTTATTTTGGGTTCATTTCATATTTCAACATTTATTTGTGTACCTATCGATACCTATTTGTCTTGGTGTGGATATGTCAAAGGAAGTAAAGGAAATGGAGTGTCCAACAATTTCATGTCGATGTGGTAGAGGCAAATGCAAAATGTTACTTTCGAACAAAAAAAAGAACCCACGAAGATGGTTTTATAGATGTCCTAGATATGTATGCCATTATATAAGCATATTTATGTTTTTATGTTCTAGTATTTGTTTAGATGGGCCTCTTGAAGACTAATTACAACTTGTATGTTTAGGGAGCAGAAGATTGCAAGTTCTTCACATGGTATGATGAATATGACCGCTATGAAAGAGGAGATACAAGGTTGTGCAAGTGCAATTGTACATTTGCACAAAAAGTCACAACATTAAAACAAAAATTAGAGGACACAAATGAAGTATATTGAGAAGAACTTAAAGGTAGCAGAGAAGGAAATTATGTTATTGAAGCAAGGAAAAGAGTTGATTCTTAAGTGACAACTATCCAATGCAGGAAAGGCATTTGGAAAATTTAAGATTAATAATCAAGTCATGTACTTCTTTTATATGTAATTGACAGTTATGTTTAGTATGACTAGACTTATAGTAATCTATAAAAGCAAGAGGGTGCATCAATGATATGGAGCCATTTAGTCTTTTTATTGTTCAAATGGTAGTTGTATTTGGTGCGATAGATTGTATACTAATATACAAAGACCAATAGACATTTCAATGATGTGGATAGCTTAGATTTTTGTTGTTGTTATGTCTTTGATAGCAAATGCTTGTTAATTGGATTGTTTTATGTCTTTCATCTCAAGCAGGTGTATACATATTTGCCTTTTGTGTGGTTGTGACATGTTAGATGTGATGATAAATGCACACGCCAACAACAACATGAATTGCAGGCTAATTGAGGAATTCACGCAAGGGTTCTTGTCAACCTGCCATGGTAAAGTGCTGCGAGAAATGACAACATTCTTATGTTGAGAGACACTACTAAGAAATGGTTTTGCATTTGACAGATTCATTCATAAGTTTCAAATGAAAATTACATCCTATTTGAATTTGAATATGTATTCCCTTCTACATTAATGAAGTTTCGTGCTTCTGTTTCTAGCTTATGCATTTATTTCAAAAACTAAAATTGTTGAATTGAAATGACCACCATAGCAAATAAATGTTTGCTTGGGCAGCTAGATTTTCATTCCAAGAATTTGGAATGACAACAGAGAGGCAATCATGCACGCCCTTTGATTCAATATACCTTCTTAATAACAAGAGAACTTCCATGAATGACAACAAAATTTAGCGATTGACATAAATGCAGATAATTTGTATTCGAACTACCTTTATAATAAGGAGATCCAACATAACAGAGAATAATCTTGTTTGTATAATCTTAAACATCTACCATTACAGAATAGATTTATAAAAAGTAGGAAAATTTGTTGCATATATGTCTACATTACAAGTTTTATAATAAAAAATGTGATTGTCCTAGATGTCAATATGCTCAAAAGTATTTGATTTCAGAGGTGGTGACTTTTATGTGCGTGTGTGTGTACATTAGACAAGTTTTATAACAAAAAATATGACTATCCTAGATGTCAATATACCTAAAGTAGTTGATTTCAAAAATGGTCTCCACTAAACCCCCTTTCATCTCACAAGCAACTTTGCAAGTCCAAAAAACTCCTTTACCTTACTTAAAACACCTGACACATTGAAAAAGAAAACTAGTCAATATACCAAAGAGATCCTAATTTTAGAAATAGTTCCTTTGCACTAGTCAAAAAAGATACATACTTGCTTACATTACATTATGTTATGCACCAAACCTTGTATTTCTACTTTGCTCCAGTTATCTATGAATTTTCATGGCTCCCTTCTCACACCTATATTCCCATTTAGGTCCTCATGAAAAACATTTAAAACTCTCAATCACTATTAATGCAATTTTGTGCATAATAACAAATAACTTACACTTACTTTCTTGTGATTCTTGGACTAGTGTTTGGCTTGATGATGCTACGTCAATGGTTTTCATTTTTCTCACAGTACGTAGCTTGGGGTCTACGAATTACATTTTCTTGGATTGAACTTGCATATAAGAAATATTTCATAAACGAAGTCTAAGAATAGGCAAATAAGACATAAATTGGTCACAACAGCTCACCTAGGCCCACATTCATTCTGCCTCTGCCCCTTCTTTGTAAATAATTAGTTGGAGACATTGAACATGCATCTACTCGAGGCCCTTTGGATGTAAACATCCATTTGTTATGGCCTAGATTACCACATCTCCAACATCAAACGGTTTTGGAGTGCGTGCATTGCTTTTTCCAAGCGTCTACACCTTCCCTCACACTTTTCCTTTTCTTTTCTTTAGGGTGACTTGGATTTCTTCTTATGTTTGTAGGCAAGATGGAAGATGGGTTCACAACTTGGTCATATTTTGAGCTTTGAGGCATGCTATGAATGGTTGGTATTTATGTTGTCGCGTATGTCCCAACTGAAAAGTAATGTGAACAAAAATCTTGCGAGTCAGCTCTTAATGGCCATAGTATAACTGCTATTACATGAATACATGGATATCCATCTAATTGTCACCATCTGCAAGAGCACATTTTCTTATCAATATGCACTATATCTTGACTTTGTCCTCGTGTCACTTCAGATTCATGGTCATCTAACCTCAGTACAAAGGCAGTTCTTACTTTTAAGACTAGTTCACCCAAAATCTTAACCATACGTGGCACCACTTATTGATCATATGCTTGCTTTAAGAAAAATTAATTTGATTTTGATGATTAACAAATAATTGAAATATCATTAAAAAGGTTCTAATGAATTTGTGTAAGTGTGCTCAGATATTTTTTCTCTAGTTATGTGTATGAAAATGAAATTATGAAATAATTTAAATTTCAAGAGCTCAAGTTCATGAATAGCAAGTTCAGCAAAGTGAAGTATCAGTCCAAGTCGACTTCACTTGCGACTTGGGTGAAGTCTCAACCCAAGTCGACTTCGCCTGCAACTTCAGACAGACAACGAAGTGAAGTCTCAACTCAAGTCGACTTCACTTACGACTTGGGTGAAATCTCAACCCAAGTGCACTTCACCCGCAACTTCGAAGGCAAAATTCTGGACAGCAAGTATACAACAAATTTTAACAAAATGAAGTTGCAACCCAAGTCGACTTCACCCATCCAAAGTCGACTCCACTTGCGACTTCAACCTATAACAGTCGAAAATTCGAACGTTGGAATATTAGACACACGTCAATTTCCACTCCAATAGTTAGATCTTTTTCCTCTATAAATATCATTGAAGTATGAGCGTGAACAAGAAGAGAAAAAGGAAAGAAAGAGGAGATGAGCTCACACCTTTTATTATTCAGAAGTGTTGAAATCATTTGAACAACTATTGAAGCTTCAAGTGTTACTATTTCAAGTGTGCTTACAAGATCATCTTCTTCACATGATAAGGAGCTTCTAGAGCTGATTGATTACACGTTATAAAGATTAAATTCTCTTTTGTCTATTTTCTTTTGTGTTGTTACCTTGGATCGATGTTGAAGACCGAATTCAAGAAGAATCAAAACAGGGAGTTAGTTTGAGTTTATCTCGCTAATGGGTTTTGCTTGATTAGTTTGAGTTTGTCTCACCAACAAATCAGACTTGGTTAGTTAGAGTTGGTCTCACCAACAAGTGACTATTGTATACATCCCCTAGAGCTAGAATCTAGAAAAGAGCGGGTGCTCTAGATTGTATTAAATATACAATAGTGGAACATAAGACACAACGGTTGTGTACTTGGAAGAGTGGAGTAGGGAAGGTTGCCTGAACCACTATAAATTGTTGTTTCTTGTTTGGTTTGATTGCTTGCATTTTATATTTCAATTGCACCCTCTCATTCTATTTCATAGCACGTTTCATCAAGGGGATTAAACTTACAAGGGGCTAAGCTTCTAATTACGAAAAGAATTTTCAAGAACCCAATTCACCCCTCCCTTCTTGGATTTTGCCATAAACTCGGGACCAACACCACCTTCCACTTCAATCTCGTTGCTTTCTCTCTCCTTTCTTCAAATACACCCATCATCTTCCACCTTATCTATTAGAAGTAGTCAATAATGGGCATATGCTTTGGCTCTACCCTCTTTTTTGTTGCATTGTTGTATATGTGATTTAATGATAATTTATCAACGAATGATGTTTTACACCAATGTTTTGCCTTTATTTCACATGGCCAATTCTAAACATCATTTGATAAAGTTTTCAATGTAACCGTCTTTTCTTCAAATCCATCTAGAGTATATGCCAGTGTTGCATTCCAAAATGAGTTAATGATTTGATTTCCTTTTCCAAATGGTTTAGTCTTTAGATTATTTACAGTGTGACACATGCAAAATTTATGTTGGGAATTAGGAAAGACATGTTGAACTGCATCTGGAAGTCCTTTTTGGCGATCAATCACGAAGATAAAAGGACCAAGTCCAATGGCCATAAAAAACAAGTTAAGAAACCATTCTCGATTTATACTACTTTCAGCATCCACTACTGCAATTGCAATTGGTATGATGTCATGGTTCCCATCTAATATGGTAGCAGATAATAACACCCCTCTAAATTTTCCTTTCAAAAAATACCATTCAATCCAATGAAAGGTGGGCATCCTTGAAAGAAAGCAATATAGTATGCCTTCAAAGATACGAAGAGACAACTAAGGATATTATCCTCATTGACAAGATATGAAGTCATGCTTCTTGGATGCAATCTTCTACATGTCATACAATATGATGGTATCAATTGATATGACCTCTCATCAGATCCTCAAATTTTATTTACAGTAAACTTTTGACCCTCCAAACCTTTTTGTATGGTAGTCTCAAACTTGTCACTTGTTGAATTTTCTTTCTTAGTGTTGACATGGTTGGATTTTTTTACCTTTAAGTTTATCCATAACATTTTCTTCAACCCACCTTGTCTTATGGACTTTTCATCCCCACTCTAAAAAGCAAAACACCCATGAATGTCATTTAGAGTCGAGATTATGCATGAAACATCATCTTGCATAATCTTCGCATACACCCTCTATGGACAATTCTCTCCCCTACACTTTGCAATCACTTTCCACCTCTCATTTTTCACATAAAAAAGTCAAACATATTCTTGATACGCACAAACACCCATCAAAAGACTTTAATGTTTGGAAATTGCATGCCAACTTCAAGATGTGGGTCATCCAACTTCTTTGTAGAAAACCTCTCATTCATAGGATTCATTTGCTTTCTAGAGATGACTTCATCCTCTAACTCATGACATGAATCATCTTGACCATCATACACACAATCTTCTTCAACAGTTAGCTCATCATGTTCATCAAGTATAAATATACACATAGTAATGATAGATTTAACAATAAGTACAAAAGAGCATAATTTGTACTACAAAATTGAAATTCTTCAACTCAATTCGGAACTAACTTTCAAATAGAAATCCCCGTTGCTCTCTTTCAGTAATAGTATCTGCCGCTTCACAAGCCTCGGTATTCATCACTCCTTTTGTAAGTATAGACATAAACTTCATTAGAATATAATGTGACTAATATACTAAGTAATGCATAGGTTTACACCTATATCATAATCAATTGAGTCGTCCGATGAAGAGGAGTCTTTTGATTCAAAGTGTGAGTCATCTTCTCCCTCATAAACCAACTCATTCACATTCATTTCCTCAATGTCCTCCACTGTAATATTGTGTTTCTCTTTCTATTGTCTCCCTTCGATCTCCCTTTGACGAGTACTAATCTCTTCTCTATGGCATTATTTTTGCTTTTTGCGTCTTTACAATAGATTATAGAATTTAAATAGACATTCATGTGAAACACAAATATTCATAAACCATTCCAAGATGAACATTACCTATATTGAGTATAGATTGCGATGTTGGATTAATGGAAAATGTGTCATTGACATCCATATGTAAATGTTCTTCCTCAGGCATTGAATTCCCTTGCCCATTAACCCCTTGGTCCATGCCTTCAGTTAGATCCCTCTCCCTTTCTATACGTACAAAACACAAACAATCTTAAGAATTTAATAAATAAATAAATCCAATAAAAAATAAGATTTATATATATGTTGCTTGAATTTCCTCATATTGAAACTCTTATCTCAGACACATAAATAGGAATTTCAACCAAATTTATCCACCCACCAATGGAATACAAGCCAACCATTATAGTGAAGTCAAGATCACACGCTACTGCGCCTATTGTGTGATATATCTATATTTAAATATTTGAACCCAACACTTGTCCCATTCTTTGGACTATTTGACAACTTGTGAATCAGTTCTTCCAAATATTCCAACACACACAGTTTGAATCAAAACTTTCATGATGAACTTCTCCACCTACGTGCTTTGTAACCTTTGTATGCACATTTCTCTTTAATAGCCCCCCATCGCCTTGCCCGCCCCCTTCTCCCACCATAGAGAATGGAAGATCTCATACTTTCAGTAATTATGCCTGAAAATAATGTTTAATGTTCAATCCAAACTAGAATTTTGACTTAATCAAATAATACGATTGAGAATATTCTAGTTATCTTAGAATAAACATAACTACAACTATAAAATTCAATAATCGAGCACAATTTGTATGTATGTCACACATATTCTAAGTTCAAAATAGATTGGAAGTTTCTAATTTCAAAATAAGTCCACATATTATAATTTCAAAAAAAAGTGGACATATTCTAGTTTCAAAGAAACTGTATATACTCTATTTTTTATAGAACACATATAGTTCAATTCAACAAAATTGCCAACTTTCTAATTACAAAATCGAATTCTATTAAATGCCATACTTTTATTGAAGCTAGTTATAAATAAAAAACGAATACCACTCACAAAAGTGACCATTTCAAAAGAGATTTTTTTTCATCTAATTATTAGTTCAAAGAGCCATATTTCTATACTATGCAAGATGTAGCCCCACATACTGACAATCCATTGAACACTAATCTGGAATATACAATTTATTTCAATATTGTAGCCCTGCATATTGAGAACTCGTGCTAGTCTCACAAATTACCATCACTAACTTTAAGTAGGGGTGCAACTTGGGTTTGGTACCCACGGGTCAACCCGATGGGTACCTTAAATAGGGTCTGTTTGGTTCTACCATAGTTACCCTTAGGGTCGGTTCGGTTCCGGGTAAAAAATACTTGAGGGTTTTTGGGTAGGGTTGGTTCCAGGTGACGGGTACCCGGAACCGACCCAAATTTTATATAATATTATTATAATAAATACAAATATATATTATTAAGTTTAAGTGTTTAACAGGTTATCGTGGTGTCGCCTGTCGTGTCTCGCCTCACGCTTGGGCCTGCCTACCTGACTAGTTGACCTGAGTGCCCGTCGTCTGCACCTGCCTATCAGAACTCAGAAGAGGCAGCGTCTGCTGTCTGATCATCACTTCGTCTCGGGTTGGTTCTAGGTGATGGGTACCCGGAACCGACCCGAATTTTATATAATATTATTATAATAAATACAAATATATATTATTAAGTTTAAGTGTTTAACGGGCTATCACGGCGTCACCTGTCGTGTCTCGCCTCACGCCTAGGCCTGCCTACGTGACTAGCTGACCTGAGTACCTATCGTCTGCGCCTGCCTGTCAGAACTCAGAAGAGTCAGTGTCTGCCGTCTGATCGTCACTTTGTCTTAGTCGTCTCAGAGAAACCAGGTAGTGGGTATTGGACACCAGAGAAGAAATTGAAGACGACCCGTTCCTCTCATCTCGTCAGTCGTCACCGAATCGGAGAATCCCATGAGGCCGCGACAAGGTAGCGATGAATCCTGATCCCGAATCCACTTGCCTTGTAGTTGTAGGCCTGCCGCTTGCAGTTGTAGCCCTTCCCAACTTCCCCTTGCAATTGCATGCTTCTTTTCGCCTTCTCCGCTACCGGCAAATCAAATACAGAAGACTCCAGAGGCAGAGCCGCACCTTGAGACAAAGTTCGCCGAAAATCGGAATCGTCGTCTTCTCCATCTTCTCCGTCTTCTCGTTAGCCGTGCCTGCTCCATCTTCTTCGTCTTCTCGGCTCTCGCCTGGCTCGCACGATCGGCAGTCGCACCCCTCTAGTTCGGAAGGCTTGCCTATTAATCATCCCCTCAGGCATATCCCAATTAGATCTACTTTCCTTTCTGTCCTTCCTTTCAACTTCATGCATCCACAATTCCACATTGAGTTACGATTGAGAATTACACCCATTGATATGACTCCTTTAAGAAATGAGCCTTCTTATCACATATTCAGAAACAGCCCAACCTTGCACACACTTCTATGGCATTCATCCATTTGGGAAGGAAAATCAAGTACAAGTTTGGTTCTCGTTCTTTGTTCTATTCTTAATCTCCATTAACACTTATTTTATTTCTCCCAAATTTGTGATGTATATCGTCTATGTACTGAAATAGATGTAAAGCTTTACACTTAATTCAACATTTTACTTGTCTGGAACTGTTCATCATTGGCTTGTTCCGTCATCGGGTCTTGTAGTGAATTATACTTGTCTGGAATTGTTCATGATTGGCTTTTATCCTTTATATTCCAAAATACACTTTTGCTTGAAAGCAATACTGTACTAGATTTACCGATTTTTGCAGCATATAATCCAATTCATCAACAACTTCATCTTACTTATTTTGCCAATTCCTTTTCCCAGCTAGGGAAGAGGATTTTGAGGATCATCTTTCAATTTTCGAAATGCAATCATCCATCCAGTTATAAATAGTCAATCACAGAAACCTGGCCCCTTCTCTTTTAATAGAAGACCAAAAACAACTTTACATCATGCATGCATCACTGCATGCCATATAATGTAATAAATTAAAATAAATTATGCACGAGTATCAATAATTAAGAAGATTGCAAAAAGAATCATCAAAGTGACTCCAATTTTGTTGCACTAATGCCACTATCTGGTAGCTAAAGGAAATCTAATCAACTCTTATCAACGAAAAGTCTCGTTGGCAATGCATAGCAAGAAATTTTGCTGCCAGAATAAAATTTGTTGTCATGTGTGTTTCGTCCAAGTCACCCAAGCTTACCATTGGCCATCAGCAATTGGCAGCAATTTACTGCTAGTTTGATATGCCTACTCAAATCTGTTTTGGAAGATAGATTAGTCAAGACAGAAGTGGCATGTCACCCATCTGAAGATATAAAAACATGTGAAAGTTCAAACAAAAGTCATACCATTATTTAAACAGCAATCCATGCACCTATTTCATATGTAGGCTTACACACATAGATTTAGGACCAACCTGATACCTTCTTAGATTAGTCAAGGTTTAACTCCTTTTAGGTAAGGTGCCCTTGCCTACATTTTAAGTGTAATATTTTTTATTGGATTTTATTTATCAAGTTCTTTTGGAGTTCATGTGAAAAATAAATTCAAAAAATGAAATAGATATTACTGGACTGTTAAAGTAATGATATTGTTTCACCATAAGTTTTTGCATCCATGGATGGTTTATAGGCATTAAACAGATACTACCGTCACATAACATTGAGGTAAAATTTTTCTGTTACCCCTACTTGTATTAAAAATTCCTATCATTAGTTCAATATTTTAATCAATGTTGTAATGTTACTATTTAGGAGTTACTGTAATATTAAGTATGAAAGTTGGCAGTAGTGTGAACAACTGTGTTGATTTGATTATGGATGACACAGTTAATATAATAGAGGACTTAAAGGTTGAGAATGAGGATGAGAATATGGTGAAAGGGGATGTAATGGAACAAGTGGGTGTGAGTGAGAAAGATTCAAAAGACGAGACAACTACAATTGATGTTGTACCTCCAAAACTGAAACCTCAATATAAATTATCTTCTAATGTGTGGCAACACTTCACTAAGAAAGTTAAGCAAGTTATAAAGAATGGTAAGAAAGAGGAGAAACAGGAAGTGACATGTAATTACTGTAAGAAGGTTTTAGCTTATTCAAGTAAGAATGGAACTAGCTCAATGAGAAAATATTCAGATAGATGCACTTATTATGATCGTAGGCGGGGTGACAAGAAGCAAAAATTGTTGAGCCTATCATCTCCATCATGCAATTCTAATGCCCAAGTAGGTAGTTTGACTGCGTGACAAATTGATCAAACTATAAATAGAAGAGGTTTTGCTTAAATGATAATAATCGATGAATTTTCATTTAAGTTGGTTGAGTGTGAGGGTTTTCGCAAATATATCACTACAATTCAACTGCTTGTGAAATTTGTGTCTAGAACAACAGTTGCTAAAGATGTGGCTTCGGTGTATGAAAGTGAAAAAACTAAACTCATGAATTTTTTCCATGACCAAGTGCGTAGAATATGTTTAACAACAGATATGTGGACATCTATAGCTAATGAAGGTTATCTATACCTCACTGCACATTTTGTTGATGACAATTGGAAGCTAAATAAGAAAGTTATTAACTTTTGTTTGTGCCCACCTCCACACATTAGTGAAGGCATTGATAATGTTGTTTTTTGATTGTTTGATGAAATGGAACTTCAATGGAATTTGTACTATAACTATGGACAATGCATCCAGTAATGATGTTGCAGCTAGAAAATTGAAAGAAAGTTTAAGAGAGAAGGGTTTACTCATTGGGGATGGATCCACATTTCATATTAGGTGTGCAACACATATTCTTAACCTAATTGTGCGTGATGGAATAGATGAGATTCAAGACTCAATCTGCCGAATTAGAAATGTGATTAAACATGTAAGAGCTTCATCGCTAGGAAAGATAAATTTGAAAAATATTATCAGAAAGAAATAATAAAAGAAAAAGGTGACTTGTGTATGTTCCTACTAGATGGAATTCCACATATTTCATGTTGGCTAATGCTTTAAAGTTTAGAGCAACATTTGATAAATTAGGGGAAAAGAATGCAATTGTTGCTAGGGAAGGACCTCCAACAGCATTTGATTGGGATAATGCACAAGTTTTGTGTCAATTTTTGCAAAAATTTTATAAGATTACAAAGGTTTTGTTTGACACGTCTTATATTATTTCTTCAATACTTTTGGTCCAACTATATAAGGTTGAAAAACTTTTACTCATGAGTTCAATATCAGATAATTATCTTCTTCAAAACATGAGCAAAAGAATGAGAGAGAAATTAAATAAGTATTGGGGAAGCCTGGATAGAAGAAATATCATCTTGTTGATAGCAAATGCTTTGGATCCACAATACAAGCTTAGATTTATAAGCTATTTTTATGCTAAGTTATTTGATAAAAGTAAATCTGTTGAAGCCACTCAAATGGTCACTTCTGAATTGCATAAACTGTTCAAGTTTTATGAATCTCATTCTGCTCTAAGAAAAGGTTCAAGTGAGGTGGGAGAGTATAGTCAAACCAATGTTGAGGCTTGAGCAACTGATGATTTTCTAGAATTTTGTGAAGAGAATGATGAGCAATGGTCGAAAACTAAAATTGATTTGTATCTTCAAGAACCTGGATTGTTGCCAACTAGCAAAATTAATGTTTTAGATTGGTGGTCAGCTAATGCATCCAAATTTTGAGTTTTATCTTTGATTGCTCGTGAAATATTTGTTATTCCTGTTTCTACTGTGACATCTGAATTTGCTTTTAGTACTGAGGGACAAGTTCTTGATACATAAAGAAATTATTTATCTGCAAAAACTGTTAAGTCATTAATATGTTGTCAAGATTGGCTAAGGATAACCCCCAAACCATCCGACATTGAAGAAGTATTTGAAGAGTTTTTCATTGCAATACCAGGTACTAATTTGAATAGCACAATATCAGGTAACATTTTACATTTTTTTTACATGTATTGAATATGTTTCATAGGTAATGAGTTTATAAGCATAACTTATTTGATAAATTATCATTAATATGTGTTTTCTAATTGTTTTGCTGACAGTACAAGTGTTCATTCCAATGTTGCTAATGTTGCTACCATTCCTAATATGGTTGTGTTGATTTTTATTTTTCATTCTTTAATCTTTGTATTTAAACATCAAATGATTCTTATTAAATTTTATTTCTACTTTCAGGGAAAAGGTATTCTAAATGAAGGATGAAAGTTGAGAGATAAGAAGAGGTAACTTAATTATAATATTATTCATGTTTCGAAATTATAATCACGAATGTGTTGTGCTTAAGTTGTATATGTTTTTCAAACAATTTTTTTGTGGGATTGGATAGACTTAAGATTGTTGAAAGTAGTATATTCTAATGAGATAATTATTCTTATGCTATTTGATGCTTCTTTAACAGATTTCATTGTGTACACATTGCACTTTTTTAACAGATTTCATGTATAATCGTGTTCTAGGAACCGATTTTGGAACCGAACCGGAACTGACCTGTTCTTAAGAAAATTGAATAGGGTAGACTCCGGATTGACTCGGTCTAAAATAGGGTAGGGTAAAGGTTTTTATAAAATGGGTAAGAGTAGGTTCTACCCGTACCCGAACCTACCTAACCCAAGTTGCACACCTAACTTTAAGCCAAGAAATTTGTTAGAAGGAGTAAAGTTCTACAATGTGCCCAAATTAAAGCAATTGGCACAAGCCAGACATTAAGACCCACAAAAATCCACTTTCCAATATTTGATTGTAAAATGCAATAACACCTTTTTACCAAATAAGGACTACATAATCTTACTTGATGGCTAAATAAAACCAACACCTACTAATGAAGTCTCTACCTAATGATGGAAATGCAATGATGGTTGAAGGGAGAAGAAAATACTTGATGCACCAACTCTTGCTTGTAAGGAAGATTATGACGAACGTGGAGAAGTTCAAAAGCAACAACATGTAAGGGACGAGTGGATGCAACATTGCAGTGGATGACAGTCGATTAGAAAAGGGATGAAATGGAGAAGAGATTTGTGTGGCTAGCAATGGTGGAATTAGGGATTTCAGCTTCATTTTTTTGTCGCTATGCTTGAAACATTGGAACCATCATTTATTGCGATTAGGGACAACTATGGCAGGAAAGTAATCCAGGGCAAATTTGACATTTTCATATGCATATGACGTTCGTGTACACAATGCCTGATAATATGGATATATAAGGAATTATGGATGAAATGTTGTAGATATCAGAAAAATTATTAAAATGTTATAAATATAAAAAAATTAAGGACAAATATAGTAGTAACACAAGAATTTACCCTTTTGCAGCTAGTAAGGATCTAGTGCCCGTCGATAACGACATCAATCACATCTAGGGGTGTTAATGGTCATGGTCAACTTGTCAACCCGCTTGTCCAGCCCGTTTATAAATGGGTTTGGGTTGAGATTTTTGAATAAATGAGTTATGATTCACCAAACCATTTAAGCATTTAATTAAATAAATGGATTAGGGTTGATATTTTATAACCTGTCAATCCGTTTAGCAACCCATTTAACCCATATAACCTATTCAACGCGTTTAGCAACCCATTTAACCCATATAACCTATTCAACCCGTTTAATTCATTCAATCAATTTACCTCGCTTAACTCATTAAGGGTGTGTTTGGGAATGGATAAAACTTTTGATGAAAAGTTATAGAGAGTAAAAGTTGTCAAATGATGTGATGTGATATGGGTAATGATGAGGAATAAATAGGATAAAGTTGAAATAGATAGGTTAGTTGTGTAAAAATGATTAAAAAGTAGATTAATTATATAGAAAAATGTGAAAAAAATGATTAAAAAATAGGGTAGTTGTGGAGAGTAAAAATTTTTAGATTGAAAAGTTTTAACTTAACAACTTTTACTTATTACCAAACATACTCTAAAGTTATATATATATACATGTAAACTCCTTAGTTATTTTTCCTTTCTAAGTTTTTCTCAAATCACCTAATTTTCATTTTTCCACCACTGTCCTAATTGCATTTTTCCTTTACTGCCCTATTTGCATTTTTCCTACGTCGAAAACACCATCTCGTCTCTCAATATAAAATCATTATCTACTGAAATTTAGACTTTCAGGTTATTTACTATATAATCCGTTAATAACCCATCAATCCAGTTATTAAATGAGTTGTAAATGAGTTAGAGTTGAAATTTTTTAAATGGGTTAATAAATAAATTAGAATTAGAATATTTTAAACGAGTTACAATTAGGAGGCTCCGACCGTCGAACCCTATCCGTTAACCCCATCGTCACATCAGGCTCCCGGCCTTAATTTCGAATTTCGAATTTCCAGCCTGTTTCATTACTCCTCCGATCCTCTCTCATTCGACTCCGTCGTCTGTGCTACGCAAGGTAGAAAGATGACCACCACTCGTTTGAAGCTGGAAGCAGCAGCAGGAGACGCAATTTCCAGAATCCGCTTCGCTCCTCATTCCAACAATCTCCTGTTCTCGTCATGGGATACCGTTAAGTACCTCTTCTCTCTGTATTTCACCCTTTTCTCAGCTCGTCCCCTTCAAAGAAGGAAAGGTGTAGTGGGCGGGAGGCCGCCATCACGACTTGTACTACAGATGTTTGTGAAATTGTTAGCATTTCATGGCTGCAATTAGATAGATGTTCATGATGACAGTCATGGAATGATAGATTGCAAACCTGTGGTGTGTGAGCTTCACCAAGATTCGCTACGGATGTGTGGAATCTAGCAAATATCGTTTTTTCCCGCACATTGGACGGTGGAGGAATAGAATGGCGATTTTTCCAGGGGTGTCGATTGCTGGCGACCCCATTTCTCATCGCACTTGTGTCGAAGGCTTGGCCGTGGACTGTTCTTTCTAATATTGTCATTGGCTGATGGTTGGAAGACCCTTTGGAAATCTGTAAATAATTTTATCCAGGCAATCAATGACGATCTATAAGCACGTGAGAAATTTTGGCATCCCCACGAAAATGGGTAATGTTGCCTTTTTGGTGCTTATGTGTACGTAATCATGCCTTTGCTCATAGTTGTGGACCTCTGTGACACTTACTATGTTATGGGCATGATTTCGCCTCATCAAATACGTTTGCTGCTACTATTCATTATGGAGTCTTTAAATCATCTTGATTAGACATCGGGTCAGGTAATCCATCAGCAGAAGCAATTAAAACCCATTCTATGACATCTAGATTTGCCTGTCATTGCTTTTAAGCCTCGGAAAATTTTATTTTGGCTTGTCCTTGCAGCCTGGTGAATTGTGTATACCCGTGGCATGGTGGTGGCATAGAACCACCTCTAAGGTTTTATCCCCTGGGTATTCTGGCATGGCTGATTAAGATATGGGTTCCCATTCTGGATGTTCCCCCCTCAGTAACTTCACATAATAGCGCCTATCATTGTGCTGTTGGGTTTGTTGCCCACATCCAGATGGTCCCTGTCAATGAGGATGCTGGTCTCTTGATCGTTTCTGTTACTATATTTCTGAACATACAAATGAATATGTGCTACTGCATTGGTGGTAGATTTGCTTGATGCCAGATTTCACCCTGTGCATTTGTCACTTTGTCAGATGTGTGGACAACAATATGCATAGGGTGCTATGATCTTTATAATAATTTTCAGTTTTGACATGCAGGTCCTCCGGTTGTATGATGTAGACAGCTCAGTACTTAGGTTTGAAGCTCCTACAAAAGCAGCACTCACTAACTGTTGCTTTCAGGATGAAGCAACTGCCTTAAGTGTTGGGTCTGATTGCTGCATTAGAAGGTGCACATTAAATTTTTTTTTTTTTTTTTTTTGTAATCACTAGTTATATAAGTGCATATGTCTAAATACGTTTATTTCTACATCCAAAGTATAATCATTACTGCTTTGGTGCAACTTTGGTTACACTAAAATTTTTTGAGTAATTCCATCGATGGGGCCCCTTTTGATGATGGAATAAAAATCAACCATTCACATTGTTCAACATTATTTTTTTAGAGTTATTTATGCTCATACCTATTTACACAAATTGTGGTTATGCTTTTGACAAAAAACTTGTCATAAACATGCTTACATATGCTTAAAAATATTTGCAGTTATGTGTATGACAAAGGTCTATTTTTGTGAACAATAATTCTTTCAATGAATTCAAGCCAATTATTATGTTTACTATTATGTATTTACTTAAGATACAAAAACTCACTTTGATTGGATACTTTGGTAGTCCCTAATAAATATAAACTTGTGAGATTGCTTTAAAATCCACTAAGGTATTGAATTAAGGGTGTAAACGGGTTGGAGACAACCCAACTCTAATACTATTTAGAAAAAAATTCCTTATCTAACCCTCTTAAGGTTAAATGAACTCAATCCTAACTCTAATATTTAGAAAATGGTCAAGCGTGAATTATCATCAAATCATGCTCAAATTGGTAATGTGGGTCGAGAATAAAAGTCATGTTTTAAATTTTTTTTTGAAAAAATATTTAATATTGTCTTCATTATTGCAAGAAAAAGTTATGTAAATGTTGAATTTAAATATGAGCCGTGATTTTTTATGGCGGTCGCATGGGGTAGCCCTGCGTCCAACGAAAAAACATATATTTTTTATTTTTTCATTTTTAATGAATGGATATAATTAAGTGTATTTAATTTATAAACCAACTTTTACCATTTTTAGATGTTTTTAAGTATTTTTTTAATTTTTAAACACAATGACATTTTTATAAATTTTTGAGACACAATTATGAAAATGCTACTGTTTAAAAATAAAAAATACTTAAGAACATTAAAAAATGGTAAAAATTAGTTTATAGATTAAACACACCTAACTTTACATATTCATGAAAAACTAAAAAAAATGTTAAACAATGCCTTTTAGGCTGGCTTAAGTAAGGCCTAAAACTTAGGTCGGCCTAACAAAATCACAATTCTTTTAATATTGAATAATAAAAGATTTGGTTAATAAATTAAATTAAATTATAAGATGTCACGATCAGAGTTAAAAATGAGAAATTTAATTTAGTTTTCTCTCTTTTCTAAATAAAAATTATATAGAATGGGTTATATTGCCTAAACTCTAAAAAATTGCGAGAACTCAAGTTGCACTCCTAAGTATAAGGATTACTAAATTTGTAGTAGCATATGAAAAGTAGTGTTGCACATCATTATATTGGGAGGAATTTGAATCCCTAAACTAGGGGCAATAGAATTGGTTGACTAGGCCATAGAGATGTTAGAAGCGATCGTGAAGTATTTTTGAATTGCTCAAGATTGACGAAAGAAGTATGCTAATGACAAGTGATGTGATCTACAATTTACTATCGTTGTACACATCTCCTTGAATATTTCTCCCATTAGAGGAGTTATGAGGTTCAATATCAAGCCATTTAGATTCTAACTAGGTAGTACAAAGATCCCAAAACTGCATAGTTTCTCTTTTAAAAATGATGGAAAATGGTTCACGAACACATTAAATACTTACACAAACTAGCAGGTCCTTAAGTGGATCTAACATTAATCTTAGGACATTAGTCTCTAACTAGGAACGTAAAAATTAAGCCTTAGATGTATTGATCCATTTGAGATTTCGGAAGTTATTGGTGGAGCGGCTTATCATCTGACCTTGCCCTTAACATGTTAGCAAAAGTCTATAATGTATTTCATATCTAGCAATTCAAAAAGTATGTAGTAGCATTAAGTCATTAACAGGATTCTGTAAATGTCCTCATATCCCGTAGTAGTATATAATAGATTTTTATGCATATAACGAGGGTGGAATAGTATCAGACAGTGGAAAGATTTGACTTTTCTTGATGTGCAAATAAACATACTTGATTGTTGAGTGTAGCAACTCAAGGGGAGCTTAATCAAACATTTGTTTGTATAATAGAGCAACTATAATGAGAATGATTCCATTGGAGAGCTCAAAGAAGACATAAAGAAGTTGCATCCAATCTTTATCACTTACAAAAAGGAAGTTTTGGGTACAAAGTTTTTTGAGATGGGGAGAATTTGATGAATTAGAAAGAAAAATGTTTTACTAGCAATCTCAATGTGGTAGTTGACATGATCTGGCTATAGAGAAATGAAGTTTTGGGTACAAAAATTTTTAAGATCAGGAGTGATAAGTCCAAAATTTGGTCAAAGGCTCGGCAAAATCAGATTAGAGACTTAAACCAGACGAAGTGGAAGTTAAGCGAGTAGGCGGTGTAGACATAGAATTTTTATGTGAAAGGCAAAGACCTATGAATATAAGATCATTAACAAACCAGGAGGCTGACTCTTGCCAAAGTTATATTATTTAGTGTTTCAAGTACCTGGAATTGGATATACAGATCCCTCCCTCAAGGAAAGATTTCTTGGGGGGAGTTAGCTAAATCAAATTCCCTTTCCTAGGGGGTGTGGTGTTGCTTTTATACACGGTTTTGATTGAAAGTAAGCACATGCCAAGTGTCAGAGGGAGATGTGCAATTATTTTATTAGATCTTTCACAAGGTGATGTGTTTGTCTCTAACAAGTTGAACACTAAATGAAGCTTCCTATGAATGGCGTATGATGACTTAAGTCATCTTTGCCTTTTAGGGTCTTTAAAGTCATCATTAATGCTAGGCGATGATGCCCTGCTTGAGGGTAGTGACATTAATGAGTTTCTTTTGGTGAGACGTAAGTCAATATCAAAGTGATGTAAGTCAATATCAAGGTGATGTTACAGTATTAGTTTGATCCTATTAGCTCTCGAGAAGGGTTGCGCTCTTGTCTTTTGAGGGTTCATCCCTTGGAAGTGACTGGGCTTGGGAGCTTCAGTCTTCAGGAATTTATTGTTTCTGCTGTTTTTTTTAAGTTAACCCTAATCATTTATCCCTTGTAAAGTCGTGGTCAACAACGGTGTCTGCATGTTACTGCTTGGAGAGTCATTGTGTGGCTTTTATGCATATTTTGCTCCTATACTTTTGAGGTTGGCTCAGTTAAATGATAATCAGGTGGCTTGGGCATTATTGCTTGCTCGCTCCTTTCCTGTACCTTCTAAATGCTCCTAGCACTTTGGAGTGATTAGGTGATTGGGTCTTGTTATCATGTTGCTTGCTTGTGTGGTTGGCCACATTTTCCATTTCTCTGGATTTGATGGTTTCGCTGATACTTATTGAGTGTGAGTCCTCTGCTATTAATGCTTGGAGATTTCAAGCATGTGTGAGCTTTAATGAGCTTTTAAGTTCTTCTTGGTGTTTTCGATGGATGCTTCATAGTCTGAGCTGATTCATGCATTAGGGGAATGTTTCTTTTCAATCTTCCTTGCTTTTCCGTTGTTTCGATTGTACGTGGCTTTGTCGAGTAAGGCTTGGGTGACTACACGGTCTCTTGTAGTTAACGTTGTGAGGAGACTTGGCATATGTAAAAGCCTCTTCCAATAGATTTTCCACTAGTGTTTATTGCTTACTCAGTTCATTTCGGCTACACCAATCATCGCTTGGATAGGTGAGGGCTTTCATTGTTGTGTCTCTATTTGCTTTGAGATGCAATGTCGCTCTTTTTGGTGGGGATATGTAGCTTCTTCATGGTTGTTGGAGAGAAGAGCAATTTTTCCTCTAAAGAAGGGAATGGTAGGCCATTAGCAGCTGATCGTTCGTGGGAGGTAGCATTGGGTCACTTTAGGGCTAGGTTTGAATAAGTTTTCATAAATATTTTTGGGCTATGGAAGTACTTGCTAATCTAATGGTCCCTTTCCAATGCTTGCTCCTATAGCAATGTTTGTGCATTTGCCTCCACGCTGCTGACTCTCTTATTTTGCTGCCCCATTCCATCATATTGTAGGTTTTTTTGCTTTTCTTCCCCTTTTTTTTTCCAGGATTTCCATTTTCATTCGGATCCTCTTTTTGGTGTATCTTTCCTTTGTTCTTTGCGTTACTTGTAATGTGGGTAGATCAAACTATGCCATCCTTTGTATTTGAACAATTGTATTAAGCTCTTTTGTAATGAAGATGATAGCTTCTCTCTCCTTTTTGCTACCTTTGAGTGGTCGAGAATGTTTTCTCGTTGTTGGACCGTTTTCTTGCCGTGCGAGAGAGAATGGTTAGGCTTTGCTTGGCCTCGATTGAGAGACAAAAATGTTTAGTAGTGTAAGCGTTATTTGTTAAGTCGACTTCTACCTTTCTAACATTATTAGGAGCGATACATGATGTACTTGGTTTTACGACTCTTGTGGGGGAGAATGGAGGCTAACTTGGGCGTCATCCCCTATACATGATTTTTCTTTTTGAGATTCAGCGTGATGGTTTTTTTTTTAAATTTTTTAATTTGGCTTCTTGGTTTCTTGTTTAAATTCTGTTTTGGATTCTCTTGGATTGGCTAGGGCCGTTGTTAGTTGGATTGGGCGGCTTGGTTTATTGGCCTTATTGAGTCCACGACTTACTCCATTTATTGCTCTAGCTGACATGGGTTAGCACGTTGGATTGCTTTTGTTAGACATGATTATTTGACCCTTGGCGTTGATTGGGTGGTTAGGACTTGCTTGGCCGAGCCCCCTCTTTATCGGCTTTAGTACCCAATGTTTTAGCTGGTCCTTTGAAACCAATTTTAAAGTCACGACATTTTTCATGATTGTGTTAAATTGGTTTTCCCTCAACCTCAATCATGGAAGAAGGGCTTGATGAGGATGACTTAGATGGTAGGTTCAAATTTTGATGGCGGGTTGCTGCTTTTCTTTTTTGTGAAGTATTGTCGAATTAATTTACGCATGAGGGCTTTTTGAAGCTAAAAATTACTTACCTTTCGAGCAAGTGGCTTACCTCTGGCAGCTCCCATGTCCCCCATATTGACATGGCTACATCTAATAGTCAACGCCTTCTTTCTTGGTGTGCTCTAGAGGGCGATTTGGTTCTTTGCACTTGGTTCATGGCTTGTGCGCTGGTCTTGATTTAGATTACTTTCATCTAAACAATTTCAAGCAAGATGCCCATGCATGGTTTGTCAAAGTGGCTCTTTCCAACTCTTTGCCATTAGATGGTCATGCCCAAATCCTAGTTGAGATCATTTCGATCTAAGACTGAATACATCATGGGATAGAATTGATGAGAGTGTTGATGGGGTGTGAGAAATAGGAATGATTGTAAGAAACGTTTTCCATAGAAGGCGTAAAATGATTAGTCCAAAATTTGGCTTTGTCGAACTAGATCAATGACTTAAATCATAAGTGGATGTTTAGTGACTAGAAGGTATAGACATAAGGTTTTTACATGCAAAGGGTGACCTATCAATACAAGATCGCTTAAAAACCCCGGAATGGACTCTGGTCAAAGTTCCACTATTCGAAGTTTTGAGTACATGGAATTGGAGATGCAGGTTAGGGTGGATTTTTCTCTCTATCGTGGACCCCCCTCCCTCTAGAAAAGGTTTCTCTGGGGAGTTAGTTGAATCGAATCCCTTTCCCCAAGGGGTGTAATGTCGCTTTTATGGACAGTTCAGCTGAAGATGATGCATGCCGACTATTAGAGGGAGCTCTGTAATCATCTCATTAGATCTTCCATAAGGTGATGTGTTCGTCTCTGATAAGCTAACACTGAATGAAGCCTACTATGAACGGTTTATGTTGTCTTTGCCTTTCACGGTTGATAGAGTCGTTGTCAATGTAGGGTGGCAATGCCTCGCTCAAGGGTTGAGGTATTGATGAGTTTTCTTTGGCTAGAACCAACTCAATGAATGTATGAGCTCTCCCACATACCGAAGTTTGACTTATTAAGGAGAACATGATGAATTAGGAAGAAAAATGTTTCACTAGCTAATTTGATGTGATAGTTGATATGATATAACCATAGAGGGACGTGCCACCTAAAATGGGATTAAAAATATTTATGAGATTTAATTCTAACAACCTATGTAGCTTGGATGATCAAGATCCTTATTCGCTTGTTTCAAGTTCCATGTAATGCATAAAGGAATTTATTTGGGATCAACTTTAACCACAAAATTAATTATTTTATCTTTGTAACACTTCTAATCTTGTTTTCCATAATTGAAGGGAATGCATGTAGTAAAAGTGTTGGAAGTTGAGAAGTGATGTAGAGAAAGTTATAGAATGGCAAGAGAATAAGGATGGGTAATTGTCATCCTCGTTGTGATTAGAGGAGAAACATTGAGAGAAAAGGGAATTTTTTTGTCCACAAGATCAAAAAGCAATGTTGTTAGTTTCCATCAATGTGTAAGTAACAAGAATTGTTTTATTTATTTTGTTGCTTTGTTCGATGTAAATGGGCCTATTCATTTGGGTGTGTCTTTACATGATTCTAAAGTAATTCAATTGTTGAAATTGCTTTAGGGCTTTTGTGTTTAGGGCATTACAACTTGGCTTTTAAATTTTTTGTTCATAACTTGGTGTTGGTATTTTGGTAATGCAATCCATAACTTATTGGAAAAGGACTGTTAATGGGCATAGGTTAGGTTAGGAGAATATGGGGCCTGTGGATTAGTAAAAAATCATTGCAATAGTAGTTAAGATGTTACCAATTGATCATCATGGGTATTGAGCTTAACAATATCTTTGCCTAGTGCACTCCAAAGTCATGGGATTTTAAAGTGCTTGTAACTCAATAAAATCAGTTGAAAGTTGTGCATCATGGTGCTTGCACGCACTATTTTGTACTTTCTTCTTTGCAGTGTCTATTTCATGAGCATAAATTTTCTTGGTCTTAAATAAACTGTTTAGTTTTGCTTTTCTGCTCTTCCGTATAATGACTTCTTACTCACTGTTTTAGTCTTGCACCTCGTTTTTACAAGAAATTACTCCTATGAAACCAATATTTATTTATTTGTTGATTTCTTTCTCCCTTCCTGTCCCCTTGATTCCCTCCTTTCTTGGTGCAAACTCTAGGATATTGTATATTATGGTCTTCCATATCAGCCTAGGATCCATCTTTGGGCTCAATTATTTGCAATAAAATGGTGAAAATAACCAACTCTATGTTTTTGCAGGTTTTGTTTACTTATTATGATTGATTAATGCTTTTAGGTATGACTTATGCTCAGGAGTCCAACATATAGTGGGAAGACACATTGATTTGCCTAATTGCATTGAATATTGTATTGAAAGTGGTAAGTAAACCTTGCATTTGTAGGCTAATTTGTCTAGAATTGATGCATGTGTGTCTTGGGCATGGGTCTTATGAAATTTGGTTTGCAAAAAAGAACTAAAGGAATTATTAGACAAAAGATTCATCAGACCATCCAAATGGATCCCGATCCTGTGCACCCGAGTGCACTTAGCTTCAGTGTACCCGGGTGCATTAACCTATCTATTTTTATTTATTTTAAATTTTTTTTATAAAATTGTTAATCTAAATGTATCTGACAAGTGTATCAATTTTTATCATTTTTGGAGTATTTTAGATATTTATTTTTTATTTTTAAAAATTAGTGGCATTTAGTAATTTTAAATTACCTAAAATGCCACTAATTTTCAAAAATAAAAAATAAATATCTAAAATAATCCAAAAAGGGTAAAAACTAATACAAATGTTAAATACACTTAGATCAACAGTTGTATAAAATTTTTTTTAAACAAATAAAAAAATGGTTAAAATAGGTTTAATGCACCTAGGTGCACTAAAGCCAAGTGCACCCGGGTGCACAGGATCGGGTTCCCATCCAAATACCCTTAGTTATATGCTACATTCTATGTTTAGAAGAATTCCGAAATAGACAAAGAAGGTCAAGACTTGTTAAACTATGAAGCACTAAAAAAGCATGGAAATCAATTAGGAATCCAATCCCCAGTAAAAGAGCTATGCAACAAAATTTCAAAATTTTATATGAAATTCGGATTTATGGTAGTTCCAGATTGGAAGAAAAGATGGATGAAAAGCTGCATTTGTAGTCCAATTGGGCCCATATGAATGGAATATAATGTCATTTAGACTAAAAAACGCCCCCTCTAAATTTCAAAAAATCATGAATCACATTTTTTTCCAATTCAAAAACTTTTACATTAAAAATCGGATCAGGGTGAGTAGATCATGTCCTGACCTGCCCCACATATATTAACTTATTAAAAATTATAAGCCTATGCTTAAATCTTATCATTATTTTCTTTCAAAATTTCCACATTTTTTATAATTAACTATATAACAATAGAAGAATCAATTTATCCAGAAAACAATATAAGAATCAATAAGAGGAATTTGCACATATATATAACTCTTGCGTATAATTGTATATTAACCTATTTTAATACAGCTATACTATATTTTCTTAAGTTTTGTTTTAGTAATGATATGTTTTTTAATAATTCGTAAAATATTAAGTATATAATATTTAAATTTAGCATAGACGTGACTTTATGTTTGATATATAAATTCTTAAAATTATTTTATTTGAACTGCATTTTTTACTTGACCCGCTGTCTCGAAATTAGTCCAATATCGACCCGAAGTTTACCTGGGATCTATTAAAAAAAGTGAAGGATAAATCGACTTTGTCCCAACTTCGTATAAAACTAGGGTCAAAATTTTTTTTAAAACGTAGGGCCAGGATTGGGCAAACCTTGACCCAGTATAGCCCGACCCGATTCTCACCCCTAAATTGAATCAAGAGAAGCACTAGGGAAACACAGTAAAGATGCTTCTGACAAAATTAGAAGCAACATCAATAATACAAATTAAATGGAGATGCTAGTTAATTTTGTTTCTCTGTAAAATATATCTGAAAAATGGTTTGAGGTGCCCGTGCTTTGCTATATAATTCTTTTTGCTGGAGTAAGTGATTCTTTGTACATGTTGTTAGTGCTAATTATGCTTTTATTTTTATTTTTATACTTTTTCTCCACAGGTCAGGCAATAACTGCTGGCCTTGACAAAACAGTAAGGTTTTGGGATGTGCGTGTGGCAAATGACTGTACTGTACATACAATAATGGTAGACGAAGAAGTGGAATCAATATCGATATGTGGTTTTTATTTACTAGTTGCCACCGGAATGACTATAAACTTGTATGACTTAAGAAACTTGAAAGAATCCCATCAAATCATATCATCTGCTGACCACCGGATAAAATGCATTGGTTCTTTTCCCAATTGTCAAGGTATGCTACAAGTTCTTTGCCTCCTATCTCTTTCTTTCTCTCTAGTCATCAATCTATGTTCAAGAAGTCATTTCACTAGTGCTGCAAAGTCTACAATTTTGTATTGTTAATGGAATAATGGTTGCTGTTGCCTTTTAAAATTTTTACTTTTCTATTGCTAATGCAAAAACTGACCATTGATTGTTTGAAAGCTGGACTGATTTAATTGTCATGAACTGACAGCGCTTGGGGTAGGCTTCTGTAATAATAGCCTACCATCATACAAAGAAGGATGATGAATGTATGGCTACTTTAATTGATGACTGACATTGCAGATTGTTCAAATCATTTGTTTATTTTAGATCTTTAAAAGAGTTATTTCATAGCCACCATTGAGTTGTTGTGAGTTGCAAGAGTTTAATTAGCGTTTTCATCATTTAGACGTAATACGCACCTAATTGGATGTTTGAAAAGAGAGACCTAAATGATACAAGGAGGCATATTCCTAAATATCAAAAATGGCTTTAAACAACCATTTGAGTTCTATCCTTAGTATTTTATAGTGTTCTAATTTGAGTAAATTGAACTTCGTTTTGAGATATTGGCCAATATTCTAAAAGACCCAAGCTTTAAGGAATATGTTAGGTTAAATTTTTTTTTCCCATTGTCTTAATAAGATATGAATAGACAATTATGCTTCCTAATATGGCATTATTGATGATTCTCGTCCTAGTTAGCTTTCATTTTTGTTCGTAGGACTGCGTAATGTCTTGCTCTTGGGGTGTGTTTGGCAATTTGCAAAAATTGTCAAGTTAAAACTTTTCACTTTCCATAACTATTCTATTTTTTAATTATTCTTCCCACATCTTTCTATACAACAACCTTACTTTTTTTATTCATTTCTACACAACTACCAATATAACTAACTTATTTATTTTGCGAACCTGCCCATAGGGCGGTTGGTTTCGCATGGGGGCTTCGTGCCCACCCACCGGGATTCGAATCCCGTCCGCAGTTGCCATTGAGCGGGTGTTGCTCGGGCAAAAATCAAAAAAAAAAAAAAAAAAAAACTTATTTATTTTAAATTTATTCTCTTTACTCCTCATCATTGCCCCTACCATATCACATGATTTTCTATTAATTTAGCAACTTTTTTTATCAAAAACTTTTCATTTAAAGTTTTACAACTTCCCAAACACACCCTAGATCAACTTTTTTCTGATCGATTTCTCTCTCTCTCTCTCTCTCTCTCTCTCTCTCTCTCTCTCTCTTTTTTTGATGTGAACTAAAACTATCGCTCTAGCTTAGACTTGAAACCAAGACCTTACTCACGCACACATAGATGTCAAATCACTTGGCTATGCCTCAGGTGACTGATCAGCTTGTTTTGAGATTGAAAAAATTAGGATAAGGGCATATTTTAACACTAAATGTTGAGTCTTTCAGATTCGACATGCATTTTGAATTATTTGGCTTGAAGAACCTGCTAAGTCAAATCTTTAAATCACATGTTATGAAGGAAGAACTTAACTTGGTCCATTTCGATAAGTTGTGTCTAGTAGGACCCTACAAAATATGGAAATTGTGTAACTTCAATTAGCTAGATTATGTAAATTGTAATAAAGCATATTCAGTTGATCACAGTTGTTTAGGGAGCAAGATAAAAGAGCTAAAAGTCATTGGAGCTTAAGTACAAGATGCACATTGTCATGCCTTAATTTTGGTAAATTCTCCTTTGTCAGTTGTGTTGGTTTGAAATAATGGCTTAACCTAAGATGGAAGAGGATGAATTGATTTGTTAAAACTTAATTAGTACCTACCTAGATTAAAAATTTCCTTGAATGAGATATGTAAAGGTTTAATCACATAAACACAATGGAAATCGACAATCACACAAAGGAGACAATATACAATGGTTTGGGTGAACTGCCCTGCTTTATTCTTCAAAGCATGCACCGTTAAGCCTTGGGTTTTATTAAATCACTACAAATATAACTAGAGGAACACCTCTCTTCTACATTCCTGCTCTAGGGGGAATAAATTCTATTGATAAGACAATGTGTGAGTAATGCTCCAAGAACCTCTGTTTTATCCTTCTTGGACTTGGTCTCAAATACTGAACCAAAGAAATAATAATCAAAAGAAATACTAGAAGAAGGAAAAATCCACTCATGTATTACAAGGAAGTGCAAAATAAGTTTTTCTTGAAGACGTAAGAAGAAGATTGAGCATTAAGAATTTTGAAGATGAGACACAAGGAAACCTCTTGAATATATGTTAAATGTGAAAAGCTTGAGTAGATGAAGGTTTGAAAGTTCAACTAACCGTTTCCCATTCAATCTTCATGCTTTTAATGGACGAAGAGAGGATAGAGACATTTGGAAGTAGGTGGCAGATATTTAATGCTCTAAACATTAAAAATTTTTCCTCTTTTATGGTCGTCAAAGGTACCCTTAAGCAGTTGACTTTGTCTTTGACAGATAAGGCAACATGAGCCAGCTTTTCTCTAAACGACAGCTTTAGGGGGACTGAAGTTGCCTTTGATTTTCATATGCAATGTAAGGGTCTTGACAAACCTTCTGAACAAAATTGATGCTTACATTTGATTCCTGCAATGATTCTCCTGTATTCAACTTGAGAAGGCTGCAATTGCTTTTGATCTTTAGAGGTAGCTTAAGACAGTTGAGAATGCTTTTGATTTATACTTACGAATTTTTCAAAGTTCTTACTCATATGTTCTGAGGTACCATCAGAAGCCTAAGAATGCTTTTGTAGAGGCATTGTTAGGGGGTTGACTTTGTGACTGAGTCTTAAAAATAATGTGAAGGGGTTGAAATTGCTCTTGAGCCACAGTGGAACTTTTTATCATGTTGTTAGAAGCATCATTAGGGGGCCGAGCTTGCCTCTTAGCTTTAAAAGCATTGTTGAGGAGGCCGAACTTGCTTGTTAAACATTGAATGCTTGACCAACCCAACCTTTATTCCTCATATACACATTAATCCTTTCCAACACACTGTTAGCCAATACTTGAAGCTTGCACACATTGATTCAGAATATTTTGTTTCAAGTTTCATATTTTAATTCTAATTTCACATTCAGACAAGATAACATTAGTCCTTAATTTGGTTTTCAACAAAACTTTGTCAATCATCAAAACAAAAACAACTTTGTTCAATGCAATGGGTGGAGTTCACAAGTAGGACAGTGATACCACTAACGCAAGCAAGGGAAGTTACTCTAAGAACTCATACCTTTCTTGTTCGTTGAATTTTGGAGTGCACCCTATATAAATAAACATTTTTCCACAAGAAATATAACCTAACCGTATGCTTTGTTTGGTTTAATATAATACAGTAGATAATAGTAAAGTATAACATATCATTTCAACATTACTAACATAAAAACTATAACAAAATTTTTCAATAGCATGAATCTAGGATAAGGTGGACTCTCCCTCTCTCTGTTTTATAAATTAAAGGAATGTGTATGTACTTAGGGTGCATTTGGAAACAACGTAAAAATTTTTTTTTTACTCAAAACCTTTTTCCCTCCACTTTTATTCTCTTTTTCAATCATTTTTTACATCTTTGTATACAACTATCCTATTTTTTCAATTATCTCTTCACATCTTTCCATACAACAGTTCTATCTATTTTAGTTTTGTTATCTATACTCAACACTCCCATCTTCAAAAACTTTTGCACCAAAATTTTTTTCACAATTTTTTCTCACTTCTCAAATGCGCCCTTATTGTAGCATGATGCCTTATATACATAGTATCTTTACCATAAACACGTGAATATATTTAAGAAACAATCGCATAAGTTATAGCTCCCGATAATATACAATCAATTTCTCTGAAAAGATAAAAAAAATTCTAACAACCCACACTACTAAATCATAGGAAGTAGAAGTATGACTCCTTGCTCCCACTTAGACCTACTTTTGTGCTGCTTGTCCTGTTCGAGCATCTAAAATCATTCGACAACAAAATGTGGGTTGAAATCAATGTTGCAAGAATTTGATTGGGCAGGCTAGTTCAATTGTGGACCAATCACTTGGTTGGTTCGATCCATCCTATACCCCATTTATTGGCTAGGAGTATTAACCCAGTGACAACCAGTCGAACTAGTGATTCGACCAAGTTTTGGATTATCTAGTGGAGTCAATTCAAATGAAATGTACATGAAAAATCCTGTCTCTCTTGAACAAGCTAGAATCCCTAGCCTGCCATCTCTCCCATTCCACTTTCCACCTTCTCAATTTTGAGTAATAAATCTTTTTCCTTTCACATCATTGTACTTTCTCTAGTATCGATAGTCGAGCTGCACTTGTGTTCTTTTGCAATCAACGTGTCATCAAAAGCTCTAACAACATTGGTAATTGTCTTCTTAAAGGTCAAATAGACAACATTTCTCCTCTGTTTTTTGTTGGGGTTTATGAAAAATCAAACTTGTACTAAAATTGTTAACATTTTGTTAACTCTATTAGTTGGATTTGTTTATGCTCTCATGCTTTGTTGGTTGGATTTAGGACACTGCTAGACAAGAATGGTTCAATATTTTCTACCATTTCCTCCATTTTACTTAAAAATTCCTCCAAATTCATAGCTTTCAGATGAGGAAGTGTGGTTGGTTGCCATTTGAATCATGTTGGCGAGATTCTTTGTTGATTAGATTCCTTCCCCCCCCCCCCACACACACACACACAACAAAAACTAGAATGACATTTGCCCAAGGTGAATGCCTTGGGTTCTCTTCGTCTTGTTTCCTCTTAAAATGTGAATCTGAATCAATTCATTCACCCGGGAATGATTTAGTTGGAATTGAAGTGGATGGAATTAAAATGAGAAAAATTGGTGTCAATATCAGGGACTAAAATATTTAGATTATAGTTTGTCAAAAAATATATATAGATTATAGTTGACAATGTAGGATAATAATAAAAAGTATATGACGAATCAAGCATTGCAAAATGAGGGGAAATGTGTACTTTGAGCATTCTCTAAGACATAGGTGAAGGACTAAGAGGAACAAAGACATTTGAAGAGCATGGATTATAATCTAGTAGTAGTGAAACTATTATGTAATCCATTACAATGCTATAAATTTCTAAATTTGTTTCGAACTTTGTGATATTGTCATTTTTCAATTTGTCAAACTTGTGTAGGTGTGTTATTTTATTGTATCTTATAACTCAAAATATGTATTACTTGACTTCACATATTAATATATAGTGATTTTTGCAAATATGCTTACAAGGCTTGACCAGTATTGCATTTGTGTCCCTAAAATTTCCATAATTATAAATACTCCGCAAGGTTTGTATAAAATTGCAAGCATGTCCATTTGGTTAGGACGCTATTAGAATTTTCTATAAATAATGGTAATACTCTTTAAGTCAAGTAATATTCTTACAATTTTTCCAAATATTATAGACATATGTTTGTTATTTCATTATTGTATATATTTTTACATGTAGGGTGTGCTTGGGAAATCATAAAATTTTATGAAGAAAAGTTTTTGAAATAGTAGAAAATAATGTGATATGATAGAGGTAATGATAAGAAGTAAAAAAGATAAAGTTAAAATAGATAGGTTCGTTGTATGGGTAGTTGCATAAAAATGATTTAAAAGTAGGGTAGTTGTATAGGAAAATGTAAAAAAACGACTAACAATCGGATAGTTGTGGAGAGTGAAAATTTTTTCTTTAAAAACTTTTAGGTGTATCCAAACACACATAGGATCATTTCAGGTTTTTTGGAAACATGCTTATAATATTTGCAAAAATTGCAAGTGTATCACTTGGTTTAAAGAACATTATTATCATTTTAAAGAAACTTCTAACAGTGTACTAATGGAAGAGACACTTGGTTTAAAGAACATTATTATCATTTTAAAGAAACTTCTAACAGTGTACTAATGGAAGAGACACACTTGCAATTTTATGCAAACCTCGTGGGCATATTTATGATTTCGACAAGCTTGAGGATACAAATGTAATATTGGTAGCATATATGATTGTCAAGTGATTTTTATAAATTTTATTTTACTAGCATTTAATTCTATTATGAACCAAATTAGAATGACAATATAAAAGGATCCAAAGTTGGATAAGGCTTTGTAGTGCAACATTCTTGCACAACTTTGAAAATTATGGTTTTAACTCGCGTGATTATAGAAAGGTGAGAAGAGAAAGCATAGGCTCTGAGGACAAAAAATTCTGAAGCTAATACTTTGTCCCCAACACCTTGGCCTTGTGGTACTGTTTGATTTTTCTTTATTAGCAACTTATATTTTATTGTTCTTGCAAAGTAGAACTTACAAGTTTGCTCACTGCGAAGTAGGCCTTGTAAACTTGCATCTTTTGCAAAATAGACCTTGCCGTTAATAGGTTTTTAATGGCTAGGGCTGTAACTAGGTTAGGTTTTATGGGTTGAAGGCCAATACTAACTTATTTAAAAATCTCAACCCCAATTCTTTATACTCCATTTATAAAAACTTCACTCCTAGCCTAATTCATTTAACATAAACGGATTAGATTGCAGTTGTGAATGAGTCGGTAAATTGGGTTGAATAATAAAAAAAGATAAATTACTTACAATACAATCATAAATAATAAACAAAGACTTCTAATGTTAGTGATTTACTTGAATTTAAAAGATTAATTTTCATATTTTTAGTTATAATTTTGATTTTGTTATCAATAATTATGTATAACGTCTAAAATAAATGTTAATAAAAGGGGCTTTTGCATTCATGCCTGCATAGTTCCGTTAAAATTGCAAGCATGTTACCGCTTTTAAAAAATTGCAGTCATACCAATATAATTTGCATGAAATTGTGTGCATATCTTTTTTGTTAGGGTTTTATGGTGGGTATTAAATTTTTTTTGAAGATATCGAAAATGCCCTTACAAAACTCGGTGGTCAATTGCATGTGCATGAAATTTGGTGTGCACCATATCAAACAAGTCATTTTCCTAGCTCACAGCTAAGCTAGCAACGGAAAAGAAAATAGGGTAGAGAGATGTGATGGCCAAGCAAGCTGAAGATGAGCTTTCTTGTCTACGATGGTGATGGTGGATTTTTATCTTGAGGAAGGTGACAGTGGCTAGTAGCAATGACAACTACTGTGTTGTGTGGTGTGAGGTGGACATTGGCAGCGAAGAAGAAAACAGTGGATTTTTCCATTGAGGAAGATGGTGGTGGATGGCAACAATGGTGGCTATTGTGTTGCGTGGTGCTGTGTTGTGGGCATGGACAGTTAGAGAAGAAAACAATTAGAGTTCGAAATTTGGTGAGGTACGACCTCAAAATGTCGGTCACTGACGATGACAAATGGTGGCAGCGATGGTGGCTATTTTAGGAAGCTGAGGTGATGGCATCTCTTTCTTTCTATTTTGGAAGATGATGATGCAACAGAGATTTTGGACCCACCAAATTTCTTAAGGGCATTTTCATGAGTTTGAAAAAAATTCTAACACTTAGAGAACCCTTATGGAAGTGATACTCACACAATTTAATGCAAAATATGTACGTATGGATGCAATTTTTTCAGAAAGTAGTGATATGATAACAATTTCAGTGAAACTATGTAGGTATTACTTAATAAAAGGTTTAACTCTTTTTCTTTATGGGTTGTAAATTGGTTATGTGGGTTGATGAGTTAAATGGGTTGGATTATCTGGTTGATTAGTTGGACAATCTTAGCCAATGATTGGCCATTTATTTAAATAGGTTAAAATGGGTCATAAAAACTGGTTGGTGGGTTGAAAAATCTCAACCGTAATCTGCTTCAAGCTTGGTTCAGACAGCTTGGTTATGGATTGACCCTAATCTAGCTACACCCTTATAATGGCTATTACCATTTTGGTCTATTTTGCTAAAAATTACGCATGCAGGTTCTGATTTGCGACATGTGAAAGACGAGATTAATTTGCAGATATGCAAAATTAGAGAGGAATTTTGCAAATACGTCAGGTGTGCTGCAAGTTGAGGATAAATCTTTTGGTGAATTTAACAATTTGCTCCTACTTAGGCAAGCTTCACTTTCAAGAATCGACTAATTTTTTGATACTTTAAATTTGCATGGTTGGGAACTCTTAAGGAAGCAAATCAAGAGTGTTTCTCATGTACTATCTCTTCTGCAGGATATGTGACTGGTTCAGTTGATGGATGTGTTTCACTTGGATATTTTGACAGTTTTGCTCAGAATGAAATGGGGTTGGTTTCTCATTATCTTGATATCTAGTCATTGCTAGGGTTAAGTGCAATAATTCTTGTTTGTTTAAAGTTATAACTTCTTTTCATTTTCATGAATTAATTGTCATCACACTTTATTATTATTGTTTTTTTATGGTTTTGTTTGATATTTTCATGCTTACATTTATCGCTGGAAATACACTTTCTCTTCCTTTGTTATTTTGCTGATATGAAACATTGATACCAATAAAATGAGTGAAAATTGGTGAAACATCTGGAGAACTCTTGAGTAATTTTTAAAATTAAGGAAATAGTAAAATGATTTGGACTTTAAACTATTAAAGGACAAGTTCCGGATAAAATTTTACTAGAGAAATGAAGTTATATTATTTTTTAATCTTATATTTATAGATTGATGCAGAGTAGGTGTCATAAGGGTGTTAATAGAGTTGGAGCCTAATCCTAATTCTATTTCATTTAAAATATCTCAATTCTAATCTGTTTATTAATCTATTTAAAAAACTTCGACCCAAACTCATTTGATAAACAAGTTGGTGGGTTATTAATGAGTTATATAATAGAAGACCTGAAGGCCGTGATAGGGTTGGCATTAGGGTATGGTAGGGTAGCATATGGAAGAAGCAGCAAGGCTGTGTAAGAAAGGGAGTGGGGAGCATCGATGGGCCTGGCAGTTGGCGAGCTTGAAGTCGGTGGGTTGGTATATGGAAGAAGCAGCAAGGCTGTGTAAGAAAGGGAGTGGGGAGGATCGATGGGCCTGGCAGTTGGTGAGCTTGAAGTCGGTGGGTTGGCAGCTTATAAATAAGGCCATAGCAAAGGAGGAGTGGAGAACTTGTTTGAGTGTCGTAAAAAGCAGTAGAGAATAGTAGGAAGTAGGGTTGCTAGATGTGAGAGATTGTAATCACATTCATTGCAATCAATACAAATCCGGCATTCATTTTCCATAGATGAATTGGGATCGATCAAAGGTATCAAAGCTTTCCAGATCCTCAATGTATAGAATGTTTTTCATCATAGTTCAATGTGTGTAGGACATAGAATCTTGAGTTTTGAGGATGGGAGGCAGCTGCTTTATAGTCATCTGCGACAGCAAGTGGCAGTAAGTGGCGGGATGTGGAGATCAAGCTCCATGCCTTATGCGATGGCAGGATGAGATCTTCTTCAAGGTCATGGAAGTCTTGGAGAGGACAAACTAATTATGGGTTGGAGCAGCCAGATCATTGGCGTAATTCAGTGGTGGTGTAATCGTTGGATCTCAGGGAAGGGAGTCAGTTCCCTAGGGAATTCCTGTCTTCCTGTTAGGAATCATGGGACTAGGCAACTCCAACATATCGGGTCATGCCACATCATCTGCCTTGGTCGGTGAAGAAGTATCAACCCATGCCATCTCCATTTTGGGATTTCGAGTCATCAACCACTTTGGGTGACAAGGTTCAACTAATCTTTAGCAAGCTTTCAAAACCTAACAAAAGGGCAGACCATACGGAAATGATGCTGCCAAAGATTAAGCAAAAGGGGGGTCTTGAGGAATACATTCAGGAATTTCAAAGGTTCTACAACCAAGCTGCGAACTCTTATTGTTTCGATGAGATTTTGAAGAGGTTGTTCATTAAAGGCTTGCGAGGTGATTTCTTCGTTGAAGCGATGTTGGCTAACCCAATGACAACATTGCACGCGAGTGAGGAAGCCCAATACTTTGAGTTCTGCTTTCGAGAATAGGTGAGGAAGAGGCGTACTATGAAGGGCTTAGGGTTAGCAAATGTCGCTAACAAGGTACCATCATATCGTCCTTATTCATTTTCAATTCCTATGATGTCTATGGCAACAGTGGTCACCGGAGATGAGTAGAGAGAAGATAAAATAGGCGGAAGCAAGGGAAGTTGGCCACCAGATTTAACTGGGCAGATCATGGAGTGAGGGAAGTTGGCCGCGGAGCGGATGAAAGATTTTTCCATTGTCAAGGCTGACAAAGAGAACCCATAAGGCAGGTTGTGCACCGAAACACCTTGGAGTTTGATGGGGTATATGATGGGGATGATTCTATTCTGCAGGTGGCGGCATCATCTGGAAAGTCTGTGGAAGTAGTTGAGATAGAAATTGACACTGGTGTGGATGTCGCTTGTTTGCTGAAATGCTCCATCTACTTTGTATATTAAAGGATGTTTCAAGGGGGTGGTTTTTCTAGTAACTTGACGTTCGAGGAAAAGTTTAAAGGGGTGGATTTGGGAAGCTCCATTGGCATTATCCTCTGGTTGGATGGAAGTATGCTGACATAGAGCTTGGTGGAGGTTGTAAGTTGGTGCGTTGTTGAAGGAGAACACAACTTTTCAAATTGCAACGGGAGGCATGGTGCCTCATGATTGGCTGCATGGGTAGTGAGATCTTGGTGTAGCCATATGGGTATGGGATCCAGGTGGATCTATTTGTTGTCTCAAGGAATTCCGTTAGGAGTTTGTAGGTGATGGGAGATGAAGATTTGGCTAAAAGAATTAGTCTTGTGATTGCCTTGGAAGTTAAAGGAATGGGAAGGCATTGGACCTTTGGTCCCTGCATTGCTGTTTCAAGGGATCCTAGATGGGGAAGATGTTTTAGCGGTTCCAATTATCTAAACCATGACATCCACTGTTTCTAGCTCACAAGCACGACCCTTGGGTGTGGGTGGTTCTTTTGTGTTTTGTTTGTTGTTTGTTCTATTGTTTTTGTAAGAATTTTGTATTCACCTTGAGGGCAAGGTGAATTTGAGGGGTGGGGAATGATAGGGTTGGTGTTAGGGTATGGTAGGGCAGCATATGGAAGAAGTTTTAGGGCTGTGTAAGAAAGGGAGTGGGGGGTACCAATGGGCCTAGAAGTTAGTGGGCTTGAAGTCGGTGGGTTGGCAGCTTATAAATAAAACCATAGCAAAGGAGGAGGGGAGAAATTTTTTTGGGTGTTGTGAAAACTAGTAGAGAATAGTAGGAAGTAGGGTAGCTAGATGTGAGAGATTGTAATCAAGTTCATTACAATCAATACAAATCCAACATTCGCTTTCCATAGATCAATCGGGATCTTTTAGCTTAGACTAGTAGACGATGCTTTCACAGGAACAGGAAAAAGTGTTTTTTGTGCAGGAGAAATGGAAATAAAGCAATAATGGAAAATGGAATTAGGATAACAATGAAAAAATAAAAATTAGGTGGTGAGAGTAAAACTTAGTGGAGAAGAATAACCAAATGGTTTACACACAGATATATATATATATATATTAGACTTTAATGGAGTTAAATAAGTTAAATAGGTTAAACGAGTTAAATAAGTTGACGGGTTGTAAAAATCTCAACTTTAATCTGTTTATTTAATTAAATTGTTGAACGAGTTGGTGGATTATAATCTATTTATTCAAAAATTCTAACTTAAAACAATTTATAAATAGGTTGGACGAGCGGGTTGACAGGTTAACTATGACTATTAACACCCCTAGGGTGTCACTGGTTTAGGTGGATTCAACCTTTACCCTAACCCGTTTTCTAAAATGCAACCTGACCCTAACACATTGTGAATTTTAGGGTGGGATGTGGCTTGATCGGACATTGATATTTTAGGCTTTCAATGGATTGAATACATTAATATATTGAGAAATCAAGCCAGTTAAAGTTGCACTAATAATCTCATATGTTATAGCTGATGCTACTTTTATAGATGAATGGATTTTAAACAAATTATTAAATCAAATAGGCAGAAAAGTTTTCTTTTTATTTTCTTATTTATCAAGTCAGCAATTGATTTTGTAACAGTTTGGGTACTTGGGTTTATAGGATGGAGAACCCTCAACCCATGACCAACTCTTTAGCAAATTCGGTTGTGTTCAGCTGATTTTCAACTTGAATCCAAGTATCTGTCCAACCCTAACCTGGTAATAAACAGGTAGTATTGGATGAGTGATATGTTGACTTGTACCTAGTCGCATGCTTGAGGGAGAACCATTTCTCTTATTTTTCAAATTTCAATTTAAAAGTTCGTATTGTTATCATTTCCCTCAAGATTCAAATCCCATAAATCTGCAAAAGAATGTTGACGGTTTGGATTGGTTTTACTAGGGGTGCAAGTGAGGTACATGGGTGTTAACCCAACCAATCCAAACCCTAACCCATTTTCTAGAACTTCAATCCTCATCCAATCCATTTTCTAAAAGCCCAGCCCAACATTCCTCTAAAATTTGGGTTGAGTTGTATAGCGAAGGCCGATTTGGCATATAATTCATGGCATTCCAATTGATGATCCAAATTCAAAACCACAAATTTGCATGCTTGATGTTCGAAAAGACAAATTGATTGCTACTGGCAAAGCTAACTTCTTCTGGGTTCTAGAATGAATGATAAATATTCTGTTTCAATTCCCATACTTCCTCATTAATCCCCTGACCTAATTTTCATTATATCCTAGAAATGATAAATCTGCTTTTCAATGACGGAGGGACAATTGCCAAATTTCTCCTTGTATGAACACAACTCACTAGTCTTCAAGTCTTCTGGAAAGAAACAAATTCCTATTTCCTCCATTGCATGGATCATTCTGTACAAATAGTTAAATCTTACTAGGCAAGACATTTACCGCTGTCCAACAAGCCTCATATTGTGGATGAATGGATTTATGAAATCCACAAGATGATTGTCCCACCGCTGCTTAGCTTGGATTGCAAATTGAGGCATCTTGCGAGAAATCAAAAGCCAGAAATACCCCTACAAATTCTCAAGCAGGCCATACCTATGCTGCCTAAATCACGAGTGAAAATGGGATGTGGTTTTAGTAGAGTTTCAAAAACGAGAAATTCCAAGGGAGCTTGACATTCCGGAAGGTTACAGGTCTATTAAGGATCTTAGGAAACACATATAGGCCAACAACAAATCCATTCAATCCTTTCAGGAATGAAGATGGAAATTCTGATGGAACATAACTCTTTAGGGTTTTTTCTTGCCTTTTCCATACTCTGGGGTTCTAAGAGTGTCGACCTTTTACGAGGCGTTAACAATGGCTTGGTAAGGGAGGGAAAGGGATATTTTATTTTCTTAACGTAGGCTATGATTGTATTATTTGACTGGAGATTCTGGTGGAAGTGAACCCAACCAGCTGGCAAAATATTTGCACAAATTAAATAAAATCCTTAAAAGTTTTAAATATTACTTTTTTGGCAATCATTTCTTGAAGTTAATGTCTTAAAAAATTTATTAAGGTATCAAGCCGGTTATCACTTTTATTTAGTAGTTATCCAGTCAGAGAAGTAAATGGGTCATCTGATTTTCATCACCTCTATGCACCTTTCCCATGCCTTCTTCCATAGCTTGTGAGGAAATTTTCTACTTTCTGGCGGATCTAACTCTATTCATCTTCAATACATATTATTACTTTCTTTTAGGATTCTAGATGCATTTTTTTGTGATTTGACTGTAGGATCAAATTGAATGCTCAGTCTCTTGTGTGGTTGGTCTTCCTAATTACTGCAGATATTACAGATAAAAAAGAAAAAAATACTGCAGATATCACTAGCTATAACTTACACATTCTGTGACAGATATACTTTCAGGTGCTGTCGAAAAGGTGCTGATGGGAAACATTATCATGCTACAGTAAACGACTTTGCATTCCACCCTAGGTGAGTGTTGTTTACTTTAATAGTTTAATAGAACTGTTTGGGTAGATGTTTTCATTTTCCAGAATTCGCTTTGATAAGCTTCCTTGGTTTTACAGCTATGGAACGTTTGTCACTGGGGATAATGAGGGATCAGCTATTATTTGGGATGGTCAAAGTAGAAAACGACTTCTGGAGGTACTTCCATTGTTCAGTTTTCGTAACTTTTTGTGAATTTTGTTATCTGATTCCAGCAGCCAATGAATGTATCAAATGAGGCCACTTTAAGGTGGAATAGTTGTTTACTTAATTTTTTTGTACAAAATCTTTATTTCAATTTTGCTGCATAACTCTTATAAAGAAATAAAGGATGCCTTTAATTATGCAGTCGGTAACTTTCAGTTTTGTTTTAAATATTACTTGGTGTAATAACATGAGAAGATCCCATTCACATTTCTCCATTTACACTAACAACACTAGTTTCACTTTTGCTCATTTTCTGAAAGTTCCATAGGTAAATCCAACCTCTCAAGAACTGATAATTATCACTAATGATTACATGCTATGCCCAAGTTTCAAACTTACACCCTTGGTTTTGCAGAGATGCTCTCTCCCCCTAATATGAAATTTAGCGAAC
The DNA here is from genome assembly GCA_030490835.1 of Annona cherimola. Lineage (NCBI taxonomy): Eukaryota > Viridiplantae > Streptophyta > Magnoliopsida > Magnoliales > Annonaceae > Annona > Annona cherimola. Next base: position 40,404,149 of record CM059977.1, on the reverse strand, counting down.
ATTTTTTAATTTTTGAAATTAAAGAATATATATGTATCTATAAAAAAAATTCAAAAATGATATATTTTGGTGTATGAACTAAACACCTGTGGGATCATGTAAAAATGAGAAAAACAAAAAATAAAAAAAACAATGATGAAAACAACTGGCTTTTAGTTGGGTAACTAACAGTTGGCTGTATAGGATCATATCCCTTACTGTAAATGCTTCATAACTCTTGTTTTGAATGAATTTAAGTGAACATTGTTTACGTATCCTCCATGAGGGTGCATACATAATAGGGTATGAGTTAGGAATTTAATGGAGCCTTAGAGTCAAGAAGAAAGAGCTTTCACCGCAATTCCTAGTGTGTCCTGACATGAGAGGATTTTTTTGACTGTTCTTTATTGTGAATGTGTGTGAAACATCTAAATAATGAATATGTCCATCTCTGTAATTTGTTTTTCATGGCAGATTATTACCTCTCCCAGGATTTTTCCCTTTCTTGGTTGAGGGATGTTTATGCAAATAGGTGTCTTTTGTATATGATCTTATGTTGTTTATTTGATCTCTACATAAAGGGTAGATGTCATTCCTATTTCTTGTTCTCTTGCATTGACAACGACATATTCATGTCTAGGATTCTCAGGATATCTTCACTTTCTTTTGGTGCACACCACGCTTTTCCCTATTTTAGTTTAGACGTTTCTCTTCTCATTTATATGTGCCACTATTTTACATTGTATTTCTCCTTTTGTGATTCTGTCCTTCTATGATGGATAATTAATTTCCAACTTGTTTTCCACTTTGCTGATTACATAATTTTGTTGTTCCTCGAGTTGATATGCATAACTCTAAGGCTTAAAAATGTCGAGTTGAGTTGCCATCTTTTAAAATTTTTCCAGTTTCATCCATATGAATTAGCCTTGATTTCAGAGATGTAAACCAACTTGGTTTGGTCCATTCTAATCTTGCAGTTCTATGCTTTATTTTTATTTTTAGATTTTAGAATTCGTTAGTCCTTCTCATTCACTTGTAAAACTTAAGGTAAGCTGAACATCAATATGACTGCGTAGTGATGATGAGATTCGAACCCCACAAAAAACATCTCTATAAACAATCAATTCATTAGAACTCTAGACAATAATTCATGTGCATGCATGCATGTGTGTGCACACTCTTGTGAACTAATTAGCAAGATGCTTTTTACACATTTGCTAATTTGCCATTCTAGCGCATACAAGATACCATGTATTAAACCTTGGCATTAGCAACCAACATCCAATTCTAGTTTTAAGTGCATGATCATGTAGTTCATTCAACTACAATGAATGCTGCAGTTGTTGAGTCACAATAACATACTTTAAATGGATCTCATTGTCTTCATTTAATTTGTGAACAAAAATAAATATGTAGCAAAGCTGCATTGCTGATCAAACAAAAATTAAAGAAGAAGAAAATATATGAGAAACTATAGAAGCAAAACCAAAAGAGATTTTGTAGTGAATGGATTTGTAAAAATTAGAACAACCAATCTATCTATATAAGGGAATAATTCAGTGCCTACATATATGAAGACTCTGTATCTAAAAGATTTCATCAAAATTTTCTCCATGCTTAGTAATATGCATCCAATGCAATCTTATTAGAAAGGAAACTTCAACATTTGGCTAGGCTGGACTTGATAACACATCTCAATATTTCCTTTGTTGTCAAGTCTTGCTTTGATCAATTATGCAATATAGTTTTTCATACTAGTTGTTGAGATAAAAAAATTCACATTCAACTTTATCATATGTAGATGTCAGAAGATTTACCATCTTATTTTTAGGTGAACTTTCATCTAAGTATGGACTTGTGTAGACATGGTGACAATAGATCTTTACACTTATGCTGCTTATCCACAATTGTTGTAGATGATGCTATGGTGCTAGTGCAAAAGGTCCCATTCACTCATCCTCTTACTGCTAGCAAGCCTCCTATCTATATCTTTGAGAAATTCTTTTATGCGAATGTTGGCATCCTATTCACTCAGAGGTTTCATCCTTTTTTATATGTGATGAAGTAATAGAAATTGATTAACATTCCTCTGCTTGGATATTGGTTGTATCTTCTGTGTAATGTGCATGTTAAATCTTGGGTGCACCTTGAGCTTGTAATACTTGACTTCTAAAAACAATGTTCGATGCAAGTGCAATAGAAGCTGATTAACATTCCTTTCTTTTGACATTGGTAGGCATTTGACTGTGCAAGGTGCATGCTAAATCTTGAGTGAGCCTTGAGCATGAAACACTGCTAGGTAGGGGTGCAACTTGGTCCGGGTAGGTCCGGGTAAAGGTCGACCCTACCCTTACCCTATTTTTAAAAATTCCTACCCTACCCTATTTGAGGCCAGGTCGGTTCTAGATATACCCTACCCTATTTTTATAAGTGCAGGCCGGTTCCGGTTTCGGTTCCAAGCCGGTTCCACTAAAAAAGTATTAACATACTACCAAAGCTAACTGTTTGTGAAGCTAGAATTTGGACAGTTAAAAAATTGTAAGTAGGAATGAACAATCTATCAAATTAATTCCGAATAGTTGCAACATATTCATATTGTTCATTTCTCAAACCGCCCAACAATACTTTAAGATCATCACATAACACAGCACCAACAAGAGAAAAGAAATCAGTTAAAATAAAATATAGCACAAAAAAACAGAATAGCATTGCTTATTTAACTTTCAAATTTTAAATAAGTTTGCCCTTTAACGAATTCAAATGAAATTGGACATAATCCAAGCTCAAAAGGTGGAATTAGCAAAAACGGGCAAACCATTAGGGAAAATGAAATGAGACATATTGAACACAAAAATTCGAATTTTTCACAATGAATGAGGGAATTCTTTCCTTCTTAAGAAAGAAAGAATGCATGAATGGCAGAGAGATTCATGAAAGAAGAAAATCATTAGAAATAGAAAAGCTAGAGTTTTGAAGGACAGACGACATACCAGATGATGGCGTACAAGCCTTTCTCTGTGATGGCATGCCATCTCTTTGGCGCATGAATTAGGAACAAATGGAACGCTGCATGACGAGTTGTTGGAGGCTCAAATTAGGAATTAGGGATTTTTTAGGGCAGCAGTCGAGGGAGGGAGGGGGAGAGAGAGAGAGATAGAGGAGCTGCTAGCGCCGAGGGAGAGAGAGAAGGCAGAGGCGACGCCGGAGTATGGGACCGCGGGAGAGGAGAGAGACAGCCGAACAGGGGAGTAGCGATGTGCCGAGTAAGAGGGAGGGGGAGAGAGAGAGAGGGAGAGAGGAGCCGCTGGCGCCAAGAGAGAAAGAGAGAGGGGAGAGGCGACGCCGGAGTACGAGACGGCGGGAGATGAGAGACCAAGAGGGACAGTTGGACAGAGGAGCAGGCGCTAGGCAGCGATGCGCAGACTCGGCGCCGAGGGAGAGGGAGAGGGAGGGAGAGAGGGAGAGAGATGAGCCACCGGCGCCGAGGGAGAGACCGAGAGAGAAACGGAAGAGGCGATGGCGCGGGAGAGGCGCGGAGTAGATTTTTAGGTTATATATATTATAATAATATATAATAAGGGTCGGTTCCGGGTACCCAGCACCAGAACCGACCCTACCCGAATTTGAGCGGGTAATTTAAACCCGGAACCGAACCGAACCGAACCTACCCTAAATAGGGTACCCAGTGGGTCGACCCATGGGTACCTGGACCAAGTTGCACCCCTACTACTAGGTGTGTAGATGGGGTCTGGGTTGACCCATGATTCCATACCAACTCAACTCATTTTGCATTGGGTTGAGTAGATAGTTGATTTGAAACCTAGGTGATCATAGTCTTTTACCTAATTTAAAAATATGGTGAGCGTTGGGACAACTGTGTCCCGACTTGGGATGACCTGTCCAAGTATATAGCATTTTTATGATAAAATTAGAGAACTCCTAAACTAAATGCCTCATTCCCCATTTCAACCATGACAATTTATACTGTAATTTAATTTATTAATCAATTATTTTAGTTGTCAACATTTTAGTTCAACACAACTTGACTTTAGTTTATTAAATTGTTTATACTAGGCTCACACTTCCAAACAGGATTACCAACAAAAATCTAGCTCAAGGCTAATCCAATCTTGACCTGTTTCCTAAATTTTTGGGTCAAGGTTAACTTTATTTGACCTGGTATAATATATATGTTTTGGCAAGGGTTTTCGAAATAGAGTTAGGGTTGTATTGCCCCCAACCTGGTGTTAACTCGACCTATTTATGCCCTTAATTGCTGCCTTTTAAGCACAAGGTTGAATGTAAGAAAATATTCAATCCTCGCAAGTAGAAAAATCAAACTATTCTTATAATGGGCTTACGGCAAAAAAAACATTACAGCACAAATTACTAGGTTGGACATATCCTAAGCATGTATTTGTAAACTTGTTTCTTTTGTGTGTAAAGTTTCTAACTCTCTTTGCTAATTCTATTTTCAGCACTGAGTTCAGCTTTTTGTTTTCTGATTTATGAGTTAGTTATTTGGGTTATGGATCATTTGTGACAGTTGTGTTCTTACTCTTTTGACTCATTGAACATCGTCCAAGTGAATGTTGTAAATTGCAGTTACCTTTTGTTATATTTCATGTTCTGTAGTCAAATTATCCAGTTACCTTAGGTTATGACTAATGTTTTGTAGTGATATGGATTTTTCTTTCAGCTTCCTATGTATCCTAACAGTGTGGCATCCTTATCATTTAGCTGTAGTGGAGAAATTTTGGCAGTTGCATCAGGTTATACATATCAAGAGGCAAATGAAGTGTAAGTTTCCTTCTATTTCCTTCTTATTATTTCTCTTCATGGGTATACTACAATGGTGCCTAGACCATTATAGATTTCGGTGTGCCACCCCCATTTTGCGACCATCTCGACAATGATAAAATCTAACCCACTCAATCCATTTAAAATAATTTATTTAATGTTTAAAATCTATGAAATAATTTTTTTTTTATTTATATATGAATTTCAAACATGGATTCAAATATCGGCTGATGCAAGGGAGTATCGGCTGTATCACATCTGTATCGGTCATGTCCGATATAGGATACAAGGGTGTTTCAGCTAGGATTTTAAAAAATTGAATGTATTGGCTGACACGGGGGGTGTATTGGCCATATCGGGGGTGTATCGGTTGTATTGGCCGATATAGACACATCAGTTGAGGTGTGTCGGCCAAATGAATTAAATTATAACAAAATATTATTTTTGCACTCTTTTACACATGTTTTCTATTCCAAAACTCCTTCCTCTACACTCATTTTTACACCAATAGTCATTATTTTTTTCTTACGACTAGATAAATTTATGTTTTATTTTATATATTTTTAATTTTCTGAAATCTAAAAATTTTAAAAATTATTCTGAAAAACTAAAAAGAGAAATTGTTTTTAACAGTTACACAAATTTGTTTAATATAATTGATTTTTTTCTTGCAATCTAAGTAAAATTCGAGATTGTTTTTAATTTATAAAAAATTTTAAAATCGAGAAGTAAATTTGTACACCTCAAAAATAGAAAGTTATCAACTTTTTATGGGTTTTTATCTTGTGTTTATATTTTTTATTTGTGAATTGTGATTAATTGATTTATGAGTTATTTTACATTTTTTAACTTTAGTTATAGTTGATTTTTCTATGTATCATGTTGTTGAATTGTTAATGAGTTTGTATGTCTTGTCCATGATTTCTGTTTTCATCTAAATTTCAGACTATATGTTTTCCCATAGACTACTTATAAGAAAAAATAGACCAATACGCCATCCTATATATAGGCAAAATGCTAAGTAATTATATATTCTTGCATTTCCCAATTTTCTGATTTTTAACATATTTTTTATGGTATAAATAAATTCTGTTTGATACAGTTCGATAAAAGTCCGATACCGATACGATACGGCCGTATCCTATTGTTTTTCTGTCCGATACCGATATTCCGAACCACGATTTCAAAGTTGTATATTGGATATCTAAGCTTTCTAAAACATCATTTCTATATAGATAAATGATTGTATAAAACGTTCTTACATTTTATTGCATCTATGATCGGATCTAAGCGTTTTTCCTAAGGGTTATGATTTAATGCAACATGTGTCCATGCACCTTTTGTGGTTTTTTTTTAAATTTTAAAAATGATTTTCTGATATCTAAATCATTTCTAACATTCATTCATGTCTATTTGTTTATGATGCCAAAAAGCACATTTATTAATAAATGTTTTGTATCGTGTATATATTAGCTTTAATAGTTATATATTCACCCCTGATTGAAGTAAAAAATGATGCAATCGCACAGAAGAGGCCGAGGCTGGAACACTAAATCCTGGGAAGAGAAGAGGTAAAGAAGAAGTGTTTATTTACATGGAAAAGGAGACTTATTAGTCTCAAGGCATCCTTGAAAAACCATGGAAAAAAAGATTCCACTATATGAGGGAAAAATTACAAGTTATCTCCTCGTATCAGATGTGATGTGCTTGAAGCCTATAAAAGTGGTTGAAAGGAATGGAGAAGGAGAGATTGATTATGATTGTAGGAAAAATCCTTCCCTCTTTTGACTACTGAGTATTAATTTTATGAGTCTTTTGGTTCAATGAGTTGAATCTTGCTTGGGCCTGAGGATCTGTACGATCTCCACTAAGGATGAAGATTATTATAAATTATAGGTATCCATCAGCAAATTTGGCACTTCTCAAGCAATTTATCCATGTGATTGCTAAGCTTGTGTATTCTGACACAGGTACGTGAGATCTAATTGTTGGAATAATGATTAATGGACAATATAATGTCTGATGGCGCTTGGTGTAGTGGAGGAACAAGTCTACATGACATTTTTCTCGGGGTGTACGGAAAGGGTGCAAGTTGGTCTATGTCAAATGGACATCGGTTAAATAATAAGCACCAGTTAAAGCTAGGACTCATTGTTCATTCTTCTTGAGGTTTGAGATGTTGCCCTCAGTTTCCAGGAAAAAAATGTTGGTATTAGTAGTGACAACTCCCACATCATATCTCTCTTTGATGTGATGCTTCAACACCTTTAGTGTGAGAAGGATCACATCATTGAAGCCCTTGCAGTTGCCACCATTGCATCGATCTAGTTGATGCCAAACACATAGAAGATTCTTTGAACAATTTTAGGGGCTGGGCTGTTGAGTGGATCAGGCTTTGTGATCAATGTTGGCAATGTGGAAGACCACTGGAGACAACCAATTGTTAGTTGGGTGCAACAAATGCTTAGTCGATAAAGAATCTACCACATTCTGTGAAGAATTGGAAGCATTGTACTTTTTCGTGCAATTGTAAGAGGTGAATGACTTGGTTTGCGAGGGAAATGTGTTGATGAACAGAAAAAAGCTTAGCTAAAGAGGTGGGAGGTCACCTTCTCATGATTGATGAAGTTAGTCAAGGGAAATTAGATGCTTTATCTGCAAATGAAGACAAAGTTCTTCAAATTGTGTTAGACCTAAGGCCCTCTTAACCCTGCAAGGTTGATTTAGTCTTGGCGTTGGAGCAAGTGGCAAAGAAAAGGCGATGATGGTTGGTAAAAAGGTATTGTGCTCTTTGCTTATTCTTGTATGCTACTAGTGTTAAGGTTTCTTTTTCCTTGTCAACCCCACAACCTCTAAGGAGGATGAAGACGAGAAAGTATGGGTCCTTCAGGTGGTTGAGGTTGCATCATCGAAGATGTGGTAAGAGAAGTTGGAGAATCGTCATTGCACTCAACTCCACGTGGCTGTTTGTTGCCCTATTTTTTTTAGAGATGGAGTTGCCTAGGTGATGACTGTTGATGACTTATCTTAGAAAGGTGTTAGTAAGAGCAAGGCGTAGGCTCAGGTAGAGATGCATGCTATTCCTGATCTGCAATGTTGTTGCTAATGACATGACCTATGAGGTTACTTAGATCTAAAGATGGGCATCTCTAGAATCTTGAATTTTTTCGAAAATGCTAAGCCCAAGTCTAAAGCCTTAGACTAAAGAAGCCTCAGGTGCCATTACAATTTCCTCATCCCTTAGGATAATGTGTCTCAAAAAGTGAAGTGCAGAAACAATAGTTTGATTGACACAATGTTTCTGCTTGTCTAAAAATGCGAATCTAATATTTCTTATACCTAAGGACATAATGCAAGAGTTACTACCAGACATATCAATTCTTCTTGAGACCAAGGCCAGCTTCCCAAGCTTTGGGAGTGTACCACTGGTGCCAACTTTAATTGGTACCTACTGTAGAACTGATGCTTGTTTGTTGTCGACCATGAATATAAATTGCAATTAAATTCCATAAAATCCAGAAATCTGTATTTGTCTTATTTGATTCTTCATCAAGATGCCAAACATTTTCTTTTAATGGGCATGAAAATTACTAGGCAGAAGTTCACAAATGTAACTTGCCATTTGACTATTTTTGCCTAGTATAAGCTCAGCTATTAGCGTATATGATATGCTTAGGTTAGAAGGTGATGATAATATTCTATACAGGATATGTTAGTGATTTAATTGGGTTTCAAACAATGTTTGGTTGGCATGTTTTCTTTAAAGTGGGCCTTTTATTGTTTTTCATAGCAACAAAGTACAATGTTTGACATACTTATTTTATTATTGTTTTCTTCATCTCTGTAAAGGCACGAACCTCCTCAAATCTTCATAAATGAAGTGATTGAGGACTTCTTGAAGCCATTTCCTGTTGGGCATTACAGATGACTTTCAACAAAGCATGATAAGAATGCAAGTGATGGTTTTTGACCAACGCCTTCAAGTGAGCACGTATTTTGTTTCTTCGAGTAGCTATTGTTCTCTACAAATGTTTGGAATTCTCTTCTCTTTCTTTACATCTTGGAGAGTGGAGGCACCAAAAGATTAAAACACGAGTGTGATGTAATCTGTTTATGATTGAGTTCACTGACCATATACAAAAAAGGTATTGTTTATGCATGTCGAAACTTTGTTAAAGAGGCATTGATAATTAACAAATGGCATAGTTCAGGGGTGATCACATATAACTGATAAAATTAAAGAAAATTTCATGGCATGTCTAAGGAAAAGAAGTAGCACTTAAGCATTGGTATGCCACCAATGGGGTGATTATTGGTCTCGATGGGTTGGCTCTAAGCATTAATGGACCTACAACTTAAGCGCATATTAGATGGGTGTTAAAGATCTTAGCCTACCTATATAAACTCAAGATTGAGTCCTCTTTATAGAATCCCGGTCCTATTAAAATTTCCTCGTTCAAGTAATATTAATTTGGCTTAATCTGCCTCTAAAAAATTTGGCTTAATTTTCCTTGCTAAAATCTAGATGTACAAATTATAAATTAGGAGACAATAATGAATGCACATTATATTCTTTATTTCTATTAATACATTGGTCTTAGGAGTATGAAAATAAATACGAATTTCTTGTGAAAGTGTAGGCACGCCCTCAATGGGCCTCAACTAATGTTTCAAGCCCATTTGATTAGACAACTTTATTTTCTCTTATGATAACATGCCAGAACTTGACAAGAATTCAATCACTCGTCAATTCCCGATTAAGACCAAAGTTAAACTAGTAAAGCAAAAGTTAAGAAGTTCTAGCTTGAATTTGTGAGGGTGTTTGCCAACTAGTAAAACTTTTTAATCTAAAACTTTTTATTCTCTACAACTACCTTATTTTTTAATTATTTTTTCACATCTTCCTAGACAAATTACCCTATTTTTCAATAATTTCCACATAATTATCTATAGAATTAACCTATCTATTTTTACTCTCCATCATTATCTCTATCATATTACATCATTTTCTACAAATTTAACAACTTTTATAGCAAAAACTTTTTATCCAAAAGTTTTATCATTTTCCAAACATGCCTTATATAAAAAAAACAAGGGATGAGGTGATAAAAAAATTATAATGTCAGATTTCTTATAGTAGCTTATTACCCCTAGTGGCTCACCAACATCGTCCTAGTTCTGGAAAAGGACAAAAAGGTTAGAATGTATATAAATTACATACATCTTAACAAAGCAAGCCCAAAAGATGGCTTTCCTGTTATTCACACTGACACACTAGTCGGCAATATAACGGGCTACACTTAATTTTCCTTTATGGTTTTTTTTTTTTTTTTTTTGATACAACTAAGTCAATATAACAGAAGAAAATAGAGAAAGTACCTCTTTAATCACACTCAAGAGAATGTTCTACGATAAGGTAATGACATTCAGCCTAGAAAATGCTAAAGCAACATATCAATAGCCATCATGGTGAGAATCAAAAGCAAGATTTTAAATATACCTATTTTAGGCAGAAAAATCTTGTGAAGAGGCAATAATCTTAGGAGATTTTTTTAAGGATTTTGTTGCAAGAGGTAATAATCTTAGGAAATTTTTCTAGAGATTTTGTTGCAATTTTATTTTAGGATCTTTAAAAAAATCTATAAGATCTCTCGGGATATTTTAGAATATGTTAAATAAACTTGTATCTAAAAGTTTTAAGTTTACTTTCCTAAGAAGTTCACTTAAAATATGCGATTTTAATTTTTTAAATATACGTTCTTAATAAATGTTACTAAAATAAAGTGACATATTTACTATAAATACAGTCTTTGTAAGCTCTAAGGAGCATCAGTTTTGAGAATTATAAACAAATGTTTCTCTGATTTTCCCTGCTACTTCTCTTTTTCTTATCTTTTCCCTTATTTTTCTACTTTTTCTATCTTCTCTTCTCATATCTTTAGAGATTCCTTTCTCTTTTTTCTATCTTCCTCTTTACCATCCTACATCACATGACCATCATTTTCCACAATATGATGAACAAATAAATAGAAGTATATGTTGATAATATGATAATATGATCATGCACCTTTCAAGATAATCTACGTCACTTGGCCAAGCCGTTTGATGAAATGGAAAGATTTCAGTTGCGGCTTATCTAAAAAAAATACATATTGCTTTCCACTAATCAGTTTGATGAAACGGAAAGATTTCAGTTGCGGCTTATCTAAAAAAAAATACATATGGCCTTCCACTAATCAGAGAAATAGTGATAGTACCCTTGCTAGAGAGAGCATTTCCATGGAGTCATTTTTTACAATTTAATAAATCTAGATTTCCCAGAGCCGCTCTTTCTTTGATGCCCCCTAATCCCTTTGCTGGCAAGATCATTCACTCTAGGATTAATGATATCTTGGAGGAAGAAAGATTAGAGCTATCTTTTTTATAATCTTTAAGAGATACCAAATTTGGCCAGAGTCCTTTCAGATTTCAACTTCTCAAGTGAGCCGACTACTGGGTTCCCTATCTTGTGAGCTTCCACTTCGGTCGCGTGGAGATATCACCTTAGGTGGAAGAAGTATCTAGGTTAACAGGCTTTCCACTAATCAGAGAAAACAGTGAGTCTCAGCTGTTGATCGGCTTGATAACACTTCTCTAGATTTTTTGGGATGCCCCCTTAATCCATAGATTTGGGTCATTTGAATCAAGCTATTGACATGTTTTTGAACTTATTTTATTGTTTTTTCATCAAATATGAGGAAAGTAAGTTTGGCCTGGTTGGCCCACTACAAGAACGCTTAAAATTTTGCCATTTACACGGAAATATTGTTGCCTTACCCAGATGTGGGCTTTTGTAACGAGTTGTTACCCATCATCTCTTTGTTTCTTCACCAGGAACCTCTTATCCCTTCCTTTGATATTACTTGGTGTCCATGAGGGGCTTACACTTCGTCATTTGGGTCAGACTCCTATATAGGGCTGTCTACCAGTGCTGCAAATAGTTTTGCTTTCTTGTCCCTTCTTTTTCTTTATATGCCCACATTTTTATTTTCTGACAGTTATGCATGCTTTATGTCACTTGCTCACTGCCATGGCTGCTTGAACATTCGAGCACTTTTTGTGAATCCTTGGGTTTTGCTAGAGGGACCAGGCAGTCCAGGCCTTGTGAGGGTTCTTATGAACACATATCCAGCTCCTCTTCCTATAGATCTTACTAATCATTGGACGGATAAATACGTTGTCATTTAGTATGCACCCTGGTTGGCAATTGACCCTCTGTTATGTACTTGTAGTTGCTATTGTCTCATCCTTTTAGGGTTATATAGTTGTTGCTATATGCCTAAATGATTTTTAAGACAATTTAGCTACATACTAGATTTGTCGTATGTTCATGGCACTCCTTTTACATATTCTAGCTATGACATGGATTTCATGACCACCATTGGACTCTTGAGAGGGAGTGGACCACCATCCGAACTGCTTGAAAACTCAGAATCACATCTATTGTTGCTGCTGAGGCCATCTTGATTGTCAACTTCTAACTCGGACAAAATTTTGCTAGACACAATCAGCTCATATTGGTCTTGCTGAAGACAGCACCATAACGATTGTTGGATCTGTTTCAGGGTGCCCATGAGTTCAGCAAGAGCTTCAGTCACCACTAATCCAGCAGATAAGGACTTGTTGTGATCGGCCAAGCAGAGAAATTGACTGCTTTATGGAGTGCTCTTAGCTCTTGAAAGGCTTGTCAACCACTGAATCAAGGATGACATGCAGTTGTTGCTGAATGCTTGCTGTTGGTTTTTATTCTTTGGTTGGGGTATGAAATTTTCATGAATGGTACTGGATTTTTTTTGTCCAGGGGAGTGTTTGTTATTTAGGTCAGCGCTGATAGCTAAATGCTCTTTTTTTTTTTTTTTTTCTTTCTTTTTTTGACGAGGCCATGTCTTATGAGTTCCCATATCGTAGGCTGCGAGAGCCTCTATATTGATACAAACAGTTTGTTGGAAGAGAATGACCTGTTGTTTTTAAAAAAAAATAAATAAATAAATAAATAATTGGAATTCCTGTGCATGCAATGTCCGTGAATTGATGTAGGATGCGTTTAGTTGTTTCACTATGCCCCCTGTATCATGTTCATCCTGCTGTGTTATCTCCTTTAACATTGAGGTTTTGTTTCAATGCACCCGGCGAGAAATTTTATTTGTTTAATGTTTTTTGAAATTTTTGTTTATAAAACTTTTAATTTAAGTGTATTTAACTGATGGATTAAGTCGAATTACATACAAATTTTCAAAATTGATAAAATTTAGTTTATAGATTCAATATATGAGTTTTATTTAAAAAATATTAAAAAATTGAAGTTATAGCCTGATGCATTGAAACATCCTCCTTAACATCGTGCTGAATTGCGATAGCTGGCCTTTAGCTCATACTGCTAAAATCTTCCATCCTAGGAACGTCGCTATCTGAGACAGCGCTTTCTTTTGATAACACCAAGCTTCATGGCAGCTTGCGTGTTTGCTCGAGGATCGATTGCCTTATGTTTTGTTCATGGATTTTTTTGCTAACAGAATTGAGAGTTTAGTACTGCAAGGGGATTTAGTCCAACATGCCTATCAAGCTTCCATATATTTACTGTAGTATTTGGTCTCCTTTGGCTTATGGGAAGGACTTGTCCAGCTCTTCACTCGTTTCGAGGAAAACTCTTATCCATCATTTTTTCATGTGGCCGGACCTAAAAACCTATTACATCCCATCTCATTATCATTTTTTCAAGGCACTTTACTTTCCGTCCTGGCTATATAGCTAAGGGTGTAAATCAAGTTCGGTTGACTCAGTTGGGGTTTTTTGAATTGTAACCCTAATTTTCAAGTCCCAACTCAACACTAAAGCAAACTTATAAATGTAAGTTCAGCTCAGGTTGAAATCTGGCTAATAAATTGACTAAATTATCGAAAAATACTAATCAATGTGTGAATAGATGGTCTAGACTTTTAAAAATTTTTGGATTTCAATTGTATGCACCTAGTGTAAAGATGCGTCAGTTGGGTTGGGTTGGCCGATCAAACCCAACCCATTTTCATTTTAACCCAACCTAACATAATTTTAAAAGCCTCCAACACAATCCTAACCCAATTCAACTATGAACATACTTTTCAACCTAATTTGCCCAATTACAAACAAATTCTAACTTTTTCAACAAAATTGTCAAAAAAATTTACACATCTTGAGATTTGCATATCATTAAAGGAAAAATATTGAGCGAAAACTTTAATAATGAAACAAGAGACTATTTTCATTACAAACCACAACAATTTATAACTAATTTTAAATAATTCGAATATGTATAATCGAGACAAAGAGACCTTATAATCAAATACAAAATATATACAATAAGGGAAGTATAAATTCTATGTCATTGGTTGAATATTTTGTAACTTCAATTAGAGATTTCTTATTGAACTCCTTTGCCCCTTTATCATATTATTCCATAATGTCAATGGCCTGCGAAACCTTCAATGATAGTTGATACAATAAGTTTCATCAGAATTGTGAAGGAAAACTACTAATTCAGTAGTAAACCTGAATTCTCTGCATGACATCTGAATTTTCTTCATACTTAAAACAAGGCTTTAAAATAGTTAGCCCATTTCAGAACTAAAAAATGATTCTGTTGGCTTATATCATTTTTATTTTTCTATGGAGTTGCTTGTAGCATTAGGTAAAACATGATAAAAACAAATAAAATAATGGAACCAATAATAAAACATGTTATAAAAATAAACATGAAAATAATTCCACGAGCTAGGACTTATTACAATCAATTTTGCAGTAAATATAAATCCATTGAATTTTCTTTCTTATGCCCTGCGACAGGTATATATCTTGGTTTGAATTCTAGTAATAAGGAGATTACACATTGCAACTTAGTACAAAAGGAATGTAAAAAATATGCTAGAATTTAGGCAAAAGATAATTCAGACATGGGCAAGTTGCAACTCTCAGATCATGGACAATGAACCAAGACTTCTACTCATGGCAAATTTAAATGCACTGTATTCAAATGAATGTAATTATGTAGAGTAGGTAATTCTACTGGATGCATGCAACTTTGAATAAAAAATTTTAGGCATGTTAGCAAAAGGACTAACTATGTAAATTTTCATGACCGAAGCAGAGCAATAAAAATCTTTGCTCCAGCTAGTGCACTTTAAGGGGCTCGTGAGGCATTCTTCCATAAATTCAGCCACCGGTAGAAATTTTTATTCGATTTCGAATTACGGAAGCCCTGATTTCCCCATTTTGGGGGTGTTTGGCAATGACGAAAAGTTTTCACCTAAAACTTTTCAATCTAAAATTTTTCATTTTCTACAACTTTTCTATTTTTTAATTATTTTTTTACATCTTCATATACAAACCAACCTACTTTTCAATCATTTCTACACAATTACCTATACAACTAACCTATCTATTTTAACTTTATTCTCTTTACTCCTCATCATTATCTCTATCATATCACATCATTTAACAACTTTTATTTTTCAAAACTTTTCACCAAAAATTTTATCCATTCCCAAACACACCCTTTATTTCCTTTGTCCCACCAAGAATGTGAAAGCTAAGGTTTCTATTGAATTGCTCCTCTCATTAAAGCCACAATTTGGAAGTTGTGTCTTTAATTTTATTGCTCGTATTTCCTGGAATTGAACCATGGTCGGCCCCCGCGATTATTGTATCTTTCTTGTTTGGAATGGAGATAGAGAAGCTAACGGATTTCTACAGTTTGGAATGGAAGAAGGGCCACTAAAAAGAGAATTTTGGCTGAGTCACAGTAGGCAGATTATAATTTTTGGCTTTCAATAGATGGGTTGTGGTTGTCTGGTTTTGAAAGGGGGCTGCAGCAACGAATTGGCGAAGCGACTCAATGATCAGCAGGGTTGGCCAGAAAAATGAGTTACACCACGCTGTCGATTTCTTGAGATGTCCCACGCCTTAGCAACAAAAATGGTCGGGAAAATGCTAGAATTCGAAAACAACAAAGGAAGGAGGAAGAGGGAGAGCTGGAGAAATGGTTCAGCGGCAGCGGCGACGGCGAAGGAGACGGTGGGAGAATGAGAAGTGATGCAGTTAGGCACTGGAGAGATGGGCAAACGGCGGGTGGAAGGGAGGGATGGGGAGTGGAAAATCGAAAATGGGCTAGGTTTTTTTTTAAGATGGGTTGTCAGCAACCCTATTTTCAACTCGATTTCAACCCAATTCAAAAGCAGGTTCAACCCAACCCAACCCAACTTTCCCACCCATCTTTCACCAAACATATTAAAAATACAAATTTTAATGATGAAGAAAAGTATGCATTTAGCTACAAGTTCATTATGGGTGTGTTTGTTTGGGGCCAAAACTTGTCAATTAAAACTTTTCAACACAAAACTTTTCACTTTTTATAACTACTCTATTTTTTAATTATTTTTTCACATTTTTCTATACAAACTACCCTACTTTTCAATCATTTCTACACAACTACCCATACAACTAACCTATCTATTTTAACTTTATTCTCTTTACTCATCATCATTACCTCTATTATATCACATCATTTTCTATCAATTTGACAACTTCTACCTCTAAAACTTTTCATCAAAAGTTTTACCTCCAACCAAACACACCCTATAGTTTTTTTTATGTGAAGGAAGACCATTCATGTAAAAATGGCTTACATTCAGTCCAGCCCATCTCCATTTCCAAATCTGATTGGGTTGAGCTTAATTTTAATAACCTAGATTGTGCAAGTGGAACCACTATTTTACCAAGGGTAGCACTGTTTACCAGACTACTGTTTTATGGTTTTAATAACGAATTCATTCCTAATCTCTGTTACAACTCACTTTGGATTCTGGGTTCTTGTGGAATGCAGGCCATTTTGTTTCTCCTCCTCTTCGGTCTTGTACTATTGTGAAAGCTTGTTCTGCATGTTCAGTGCATTGCATTACATTTGAAGATCATGGCAGAAGGTCCCTAGCAGATGTTAGCAGATGTGGCTAAGGGGATCAACATTCTGACGCATAAAATTGCTTCCTCAAAAAAATAAATAATATATGCCCTCCAATACAAGACTGCAATCATATGCACCCACCCGGGTGTACTACACTTTTTTTTATTTTTTTGAAAATTTTTTCATGAAGCTGTTAATCTAGATGTATTTAACATATTTATCAATTTTTATCATTTTTAGAGATTTTTAGATATTTTTTTTAGATTTTTAAAAAATTAGTGGTATTTTTAGTGCCACTAATTTTTAAAAATCTAAAAAAAGTCTAAGAATCTCCAAAATTAGTAAAAATTGATATATATGTTAAATACATCTAGATTAACTGTTTTATAAAAAAAATTCGAAATTTTTTTTTTAAAAAATGATTGTATGCACCCAGCTGTAGCCCTCCAATACATGCTCCATCCAAGCTCAAACCTTTCTAGCATTACCTCCTTCCAAGCAAACTTAAGATGTATTTGAGAAGTAATAAAATTTTTGAATGAAAAGTTTTTAATGTAAAATTTTTTGAATCTATATAAGATGATATGATATGATATAGATAATGATGAAAAATAAAATAAATAAAATAAATAAGTTAGTTATATGGATAATTTATAGAAGTAATTTAAAGGTAAGATAGTTGTGTAGGAAAATATGTAAAAATAATAAAAATAGAATAGTTGTAAAAAAAATATTTTAAATTGAAAAGTTTTAGTTTGAAATTTTTTTATTATTGCCAAACATAACCCTAATATATGGATAAAATACATTTTTTATTGGGATGGATTAAATACATTTAGGAAAAAATATTTATAAAAAATAAGAAATGCAATTAATTGTAAAAAGAAATAATATATTTTAATCCGAAATACAAATAAATCTATATAATCCGGCTACATATATGTCAAAACCACATCAATGCGTTTAATATCTACGCGGGCATAAGAACCACGTAAACCAGAGCGTGCATAGCCAGTGGCATCACATCTTAATTGCGTACATATGTTCGGTTTGAGTTTGGAGATAGTTGTAATGAGCGTTATCCATTTTTAATGCAAATTAAAAAATTGTAAAATCCTCAATCTTAGCCCTAACCCCTACGAACATAAATAGATTGGATTACAGGTCGTTAATGAGCCGGTAAAATGGATTGCTAATAGGTTGAAAATGGGTCCAATAATAAAAAAATAAAAGTGATAAACTAATTAAAATATAATCCTAAATAATCAATAAAGGTTTTTAATGTTAATAATTTTACTTGAATTTAAAAGATCAATTTTCATATAATTTTAATTAGAATGTTGATTCTGTATAAATAATTATTATAAGTTGTAAAATAAGCATCGATAAAACGTAAAATTTTTTATTTTACAAGTTGTAAACAGGTCATGTGGGTGTTTACACCCCATTTTTGAGATAAAATCAAATCATTGGATAAGATGGATGGTTTGCAAGTTTGGATTAAATTATATCTGAAAAAATGTCATTAGATTTTTATTTTTATTTTTTAAAGAAGAATGTCATTAGATTTGGATCCACACCATTGGTGCCTACTATGCAATTTAAAGAAACATTCCATGAAACTGGACAGTCCAGATCGATGGATGCAATCCGCACGTGCATAAGCTTCTATACTACAGCGGAGCACCAAAAGACCAACACTTCATCTTCCCCAGTCGCACGGCCTCGTCGTTGACAGAAAGAAACTTTGGCTGCCCGCTTGCGATCTCCATCGGCGACTACCGGACGACCGATCAGAACCGTTCATCAAGCCGACAGCGTGCACGCTACTGCCCATTTTCTCCGGAGCAGCCCTATTTATACTCCTCCGGCAGATCCGCCTTCTTCAAAGTTGCATCCGAAACCCAACTACCGGCCAGCGTTGATTCCGGCGGCGACCTCTATTCCTCTCCTCCGGTTCAGGCAGCAACGAAACGACGACACACTAAGCACCCCCTGCAAAACCAACCCAGGCGGCAATCCATACACCTTTCATCATCATCATTCAAAACAGGCTCTGCATCTCCGATTCACGGCAACCCAACACCGGCGTCCTCCATCTTCGGCGGCCCTGCCAGATTCTGCAATAAACTCCATCCAGCTGGCAACACTCTTCACATCCATCTCGACATGGATCAGCAACCACACAGCCGTGCGTCCGCATCATCAAGCCCCAGCCAGCGATGATCCACACCGTCAAATCCAGCTGCTTGGCATCCAAGCAAAATTGCTTGAAGACGAAGTAACGGGAGAGCAGCGGATTACCCAGCATGCATTCGCCATTGCCAAAGAAAGCAGCGGAATACCCATAAATACCGCACCCCTCCACAATGCCGGACACACAATAAGCTCCACCGGAGCAAGGGAGGAGAGGCTGCGCTCAGTTCTCCATTTTGCTCAGCCTCTTTCTTCCTTCATTTCAGTCTTCCTCCTCCATATTCCAGTCCCTTTTACCTCCTCCCTGACCTTTTCTAGCAGGGAAAAACTTTCCTGCCTCAATTCAAAAAAAATCCAAAACTCCTGCTACCACTGTTTCAGCCTAGCATGTGATTTCCCCGTAATCCATGTCTCTATCTATTTAATCCGGTACTTTATCCATTAATGCAATATTTGGTTTCTAATTTTCCCAAAAAATTTAATGACGACTTCTTTTTATTTTCTGTTATTATTTTCGTTTTAATATTTTAATCATTATTTATTACAATAATATTTATCGTAATGCCTACCGCCTACGAAAGGGGCGCTAATCCTAAAATGGGCTAATGAGTTAGATGGGCTAGATTATCAAGTTAACAGAATTTAACAAGCTCAATCTATTTATTTATTCATTTAAACAGATTATATGGGTTATGTAAATGAGTTAATAACTTGAAAATTCTTAAACTTAATTAGCTACAAATTTAGGTTAGGTTGGGTTGGGTGGGTCATAAGTTGACCCCGACCTGGTTACACCCCCGAATTCCAAAATCAATCGACTTAAAAGTTAAAATAGAATAGTCCTAAAATAATCTAATTATCCACAAATAAAGTAATAAAGCAATTATAAGTGAAACATCGCCCCCAGCAAATAAGTCCCTCTGGATTTTTTATTAAAAAATAACAATAATATTTTAGTTATCTCGTGAATCATATATATTGAAAATTTATATAAGAAATATATTCTCTCAAACAGGGTGTCCACACGACCTGTCTCCTATTTGCCATATTGTTGGGCAAAATATTTTTACCCGATAGGATTTGGTCTTATGTCAATGCAGCTTAAAAGAACTCTTTTTCAAAAGAAAGTTATATTTTTCCCCACCTTTACATAGAACAGAAATAAGCTATTTAAGCCGGCATGATCCTATGCTCTCGGGAGCATAGAGCATCAAGCATCAATGCTCCCAGGCGCATATACATATTTTTTTTATTTATTTTTTTGAGCATTTGACGGAATATAAACCGTCGTTCAGAGTTCAGACACATACCGGTCCAAAAAAAAAAAAAAAAATTTTGTTTTTTCAAAATCCTTTATAGAACTGTTAATTGAGTATATTTAATTTATAAATTAATTTTTACCCTTTCAGAAATATTTATGTATTTATTTTGAAGTTTAAAGAAAAAATTCTTTCTATACCTGTAAAGTTTGCCTTCTAATGTCTAATATACTTATAATATTTCAAAAATCTCTTATACTCATAATACTTTACCTAAATTCCTATTATACCCGTGCAATCAAAATAACAATTAATGAACATCAAATGATTCAAAGATCATATTAGAGTTGAATGATTTTAATTAAATTTTTTTAAAAAATAGCAAAATCATCTTTTTAATAAGAAAAGTTGTTTTGACTACATAGATAATGATAGAAATTTATGATAAAATGTTAAAAGTATAAGAAGAATTTTTGAAATGTTTTGAATATATTAAAAATTAAGGACAAATGTTATTGGTATAAAAAAATTATCTCAATTTTAAATATAGGATTATTATAGTTATTTTAAATTGTTAAAACATGATTAAAATATCTGCGTTTAAAATTTTAAAATATATATATATATATATCAGAAAATGATAAAACTTAAAGGCGTGTTAACTTTTGAACGAAAAAAATTCTGATGTAAGAGACAATTAAAAGTTAGGATAATTGAATGGAAAAATATGAAAAAAATCATTTAAAAAATTGACAGTAATGGAGACCAAAGAGTTTTAAATTGAAAATTTTTTATTTAAAAAGTTTGTATTAAACAAACATGCCCTTAATTTATACATTAAATGTCTAGATCAACAGTTTTACAAAAAATATATATACTATTATTTTTTGGACCTTTCGTTAAAAAAAAAAAATTTTTTTGGGACCTGTCTAAAATGATCATTTACCTTGATAAAGATATCGTATTTATTCATAGAGTACTTCAGGACACGTTGTTTGCAAGGCTAGCTTAGTATTTTCTGCCTCCGTTATGTAAATAAATAATCAGTATATTTGAATTTTCTTTATAAATAATACATCAAGAAATAAAAAATCTGAATTCTAGCGGATGCAATTCATTAGGTAGCATACTACTACCGCCAGTCAAACCCGTGCTCAGTTGTTATGATTGCGAAGAGTACAATGGTGTTTGTATTATACAAGCTGGAGTCACCACTTGATAAATGCCGCTTGAGACACTCACACGAATGCATAAAAAACCTTTCGAAATTGAATCATAAGCACTTCTTGTGACGAGACGAGAGAGCACGCAGCAGGAACAAACACAGACAAAACTCAATACATAGACACAGGGCCTCAGAGTCCCTTGTCCCAGCTTTCAACTGTAACTGCATTTCTCACAGGTCTTATCAAAAACTTTACAAGAACTACAATCGAATGTAAATGATTATCGAGGATGTACTGGTCTTCTTCATTCATTTTTTCGAGTTTTTCTTTCCAGAGTTTTTCTTTCCAGCAGCTTTCTTTCTTGACTTCTTCAATCTCCTCCCACTCTCCTGTCAACAACAACTAAAGGTGAACTAGAGGAGATGCTTGGTTGGCTTTGCCATTCATCTGGAACTATAGTTCAGTGTCTTGTAATTAAATATCAAGAAGACACAGGGCCATGGTTGGAATTTTGTCCCATATCTCAGCAATTATTTCCATTTTATTTACATGATGCCATAGAAAAGTCATAGAAAGTTGCAATCTTTTTTGTGTCCAAAGTTTGTTCAAAGAAAACCTCTATGGAGAAACAGAACGACAAAGGTATTTTCCTAACAAGTTTCTCTAATTCTGTCATGACTTTTGATTCAATGCAATCAGCTTCAAAAAGAATCTCTGTGCAACCTTGCTACTTGGCCCGCTTAATCCATGTTAGTATGTGTTCACCTGTGCATTACAAATATAATGTGCAACTGTGCTTTACAGACATCATTAGTGTTTGCAAGCATGTCAAAAATACCTTTCTGTACTGTCTATAGGCCATTCGACCAGCTAACTCTTGCCCATTCTTAGATACAAAAACCTGCAGAAGATTAAACTGAAGCATGAAGACAGATTGTTGACAAGTATAGCGGTCCAATACATAGATTGTATCTGCACATAAACCTGCTTGAAACACATATGACCCATTAAAAGGAGTAAAACAGTGGTATTGTGCATTTGATTCATTAATTACATCTGACTAATATACATGGAACAATCCTAAACAAACACTACAAAAAGCAGAACATGCTCATTCCTCTCAAATGTTGGCTTATAATGTGAGACATGCTTTTCCATGCACTCAGTGATATACCAGACACCAAAAACCGTGTTATCCAATGATAATGATTTGTTTCATTTAATATCTGAAACGTAGAATTAGAGAAGAATAAAGATCAGCATTGCAGTTGTTGCAAAACGGAAACAATAGCAACAGCCAGATAAGAAACCTTCATATGATGCATCAGATATGGCAAAAGAGTCGACAAACTGCCAAGCCTGTCAAGGTCATTAATCAACACCTTTATGAAGTGCTCAATGTCCAAAAAATGGATTATCGTAATCAGCATTCAGACTTATCATCCAAAATGGGAGACCAAGCTGTCCAAGTAACTGACTATAAACTTGAGAGGATTAACAAATGGCTGCTAAAAATTGACCAGTGCCATTCATTAGAACAGACATGACACCTGTTAATTTGAACATATGTGCCAAATATGTGGATATTGAATTCGTAACAATTAAGTCATGTAAAATACCAGAATGAGAATGGATTTACCTAGCATGAGAGTTAGGGAAGGAAAAACACTTCTGCATATCTCAATGCCCAAAACTTTTGTAAATTCTGTATTTATACTTGCCTTTCTTCCATCTGGGGCAGTGTACCAGTGACCAGCGGAGCTAACATCTACACGAACTCTTCTTTTGCCAGCATCCTTTGGGATGGCAATTGAACTTTTGGGGTTCATCCAACTTCCAGAAGTTCGTGAGACTTCCTTACTAATGTTGTTCAGATTCTTTTTCCTTTTCTGCGAACTTCCTTCAAGGTTTTTGTTCCCAGCTTGATCAGAAGCTTTCACTGAAACATCAGTTTGGCCAAATTGACACCTACAAATGATGCTTCCACAGTTATTCAAATGTTTTTTTTTAGGGGGTGGGCGGGGTGGGTGTGCATAGGAAATTGGCTGGTCTGATGCATCAGGATGATATCTATATGCCCATTAGGCTGTTAGGGGCATGGTGATGCAATTAAGGTTGTCTACTTTGTATGCCCTTTTTTGTGAGTAAAATTCATCTAGTTGTTGAGATGAAAGTACTTACATATAATCAAGTTGTTCTTCCTGGTTGACAGGACCAATAGGGAAAAAATTGGGCAAACGGTCGCGGACTAGATTTTGAATCCTTGCGTCACTGTGGTAAAAGTATTGATAAGCAGGAGGAAATTTGTCACTATTTTTCCTGTTTTTCTTTACACTTTCCCAGTTACTGCTGCCAGGAAAACAATTCACTTCTTCATCAAAAGATGCATTGGGGCAGGAAGCTCTTATTTCTCCACCCATAGAATTTCTTGCACTGCCATACTTCATGGATCTGAAAAATTCTTCACAGAACTCATCCAAAGCTGGTGTTTCCATTTTTCTGTTCTTCATTGGACTGAAGTCCTCCAATATACTCACTACTTGAGGGACACTCGACGAGCATCCTCCCTTGTTACAGGCCCTGGCTATGGATTTTTGTGGGGTAAAAGATGTATCCTTTGCAAACGCATCAGCCTTTTTTGTACTTTCACGTTTGAACTCACTGGAAGGTTCATCGCTGTCTGAATCCAGTAGTTGGAATTTTCTGAGAGGGCTGATAGTTAACCTTGGAAAAATGCCTTTGTTGCAGCTTGCTTCAACACTTGCAGAGGTTGAGGCCGTCTCAGTTGGTCTCTTTTTCCTGGTTTTTGATGTGTCAGCTGATTGAGTGGTCAGAACCCTCTTACCGTGCAGGGATAACTTGGAACTGCTACATGAGGAACGATTTTGTGTATAGAAAACATCTTCTGTCATGTAAGAGAGAGGACGAAAAATAGGGCTGAGTTAGTATCTCACGAAAGGCAATTCAGTTGTCTACAACAGCTCCAGAAGCTCAATTTTGATGTGGCATATTGCTTTGAAAATATCAATAGACAGAAGTTTAAGAATAGAAAACATAATTTCCATAAAAAAAATAGAAAACGTAATTCTATAGATCTACATCCAATCCACAATCTCTGTTAGCGACATTGCAATTTCAATACGAATGTTTCAACTCGAACCAGGCAACTTCTTAAATGCAGAGTCAAGGATAGGAAACTCGTTTATTTATTTATTAAAAAAGAGCACTTAGAATCCAGCATTTTTTTGCCGTCATGCCATCATCTTAGGAAAGACTGTTCAATCGAAATTGAAGGGAAATGATTTGAAAACCTTTCTGAGGAACTTCCTGGGAAGAAAACAATTCGATTTCTTCGTCGTCGTCCCCGTTCGAGAGCGTTTTCGGGGATTCTTGCTTCCTGATTCTCGACAAAGGAGTCGGAGGCCCTCGCCTCAGGCGCTTGAGAGCTGATCGCGGACCTGGATCCGGATCTAGGGCTTCAGCGTTGAAATGTCCGTCATCCTCGTCGTCCTCTTTAGTGGATTGGGATGATATATTGATTGGAAACGCAGTCGCTCGTTCGGACAGAGATTGAGATTCTCCTTCCTGATCGGAATCCAGTCCGAGAGAAAAGGAAGGGGCTGTGAAATCCGCCATGAGAGAGTGGAGGAGGGAGGGGAAGATATTCAAACGATCGAGGCGGGCAATAAATCGAGGGCATTTCCCGCCACGGCAATCTCTGCATTTTCACGAGCGTCTGGCAGAAATCTTAGGTTAATGTGCTTGTACTTAAGTTGTAATCCTTTGGCCAACATGCTTTTATCCCGATGTCTAAAATTTGAAGTCTGTAGCAGCCCTGTAGATCCTG
Source organism: Annona cherimola (assembly GCA_030490835.1). NCBI lineage: Eukaryota > Viridiplantae > Streptophyta > Magnoliopsida > Magnoliales > Annonaceae > Annona > Annona cherimola. The sequence continues at coordinate 40,378,931 of CM059977.1, read as the reverse complement.
TGACAACCGTTAAGTATGCGTTAAGGAACTGATAATTTTTTTTTAAAAAAAAAGTTTTTGAAATAAGAAAAAATAATGTGATATGATACAAACAATGATAAGAAATAAAGAAAATAAAATTAAAATAAATAAGTTAGTTGTTTGTAAGAGTCTCAACCGATCGGGTTGAAGAGGTTAAAGTCTAATCTTAATCCTAATTTATTTTTAAAAATCTAAACTTTAATCTATTTATTAATCTATTTAAAAAACCTCAACTTTAACCTATTTATAACTTATTTAGTAAATGAGTTAGTTAGTTGTTAGTGGGTCGTGTATATATACTCCATACAAATCAAAATCAAACTAATTTAAAATTAAGTATGTATTATTTGTAATAGTCATAGTAAATTTTTTTTTTTTTTTTGATGAAATAGTCATAGTAAATTGATTGAGAGAGAGAAGAAAAATTTTACTAGTGACATTTAGAAGCGGCGTAGGGGATGACAATGTCAATGCTACAGCATAGCAGCAGTAAAGACATTATACAGTCAGAGATTGGGGGAGTAAATTAAAAAATCAAAATGGAGGAAATAGATTTACCATGTAAGAAATATATATATATATATATATCCCTTCTCAACGAGTTTACAAGTTAAATGAATTAAACAAATTACTAAACAAGTTATGTATATTTTGCCCTAACAGATTCTTTAAATTATTATAACATTTTATGTACGTTTTTCCTAGATAGATGACTATACGATTTCTAAATTATTATAACTTTCTAATAAAATTGTGAATGTATTCAAATGATTTTCATATTTTGCATAATATTATAAGTATTGCGAATAGGTATGGCTCATCCAAAACTTTAATTGAACTTATTTTGGGCATCATGACAAAATAAATTATTTTAAACGTGCATTGAATTTTAATTTAATCATCAAAGTAGGTTAAAATGGCATGACGGTGTTAATTCCAAATATGACCACAACTAATATTTATAAATACAACCATATGTTTATAGAAGTTGCATAAATTACCATTTAATTTTCCCCCTAATTTTGAATACGACGGACCCAATAAGACTAAAATCAACCGTGATTTAAAGTTACAAAATTAAAAATCACAAAAAGCTACTCTACTAAAATATTATAAAAATTCAATAAAATAACATCATCATCATCATCATTATCATAAGTCATTTCCCACCTAGGTGAGGTCGACTGCATGGATTTTGTTGCACCACTCTTAGTGATTAGAGACTAAATTTTTAGTAACTTGTAATATTTTCAAATTTTGTTTAATTACTTCCATTCATATTTTTTGGAATCTCATTTTCATTCTCTTATCACCTTCTACTTAGATAGACTCTGTTCTCCTAATCGATACCATTTCAGGCCTCCATTTAACATTACTAAACTATCTTAGTCTATTTTTCTCATTTTATCACATGTTGGTCTTACTTTTAGATTTTCTTGAATTATTTCATTCCTAATTTTATGTGTATATTATTTTTAACTACCAACATTCTGCCTCATAAAGCACAACAGGTCTAATTGCAGTCTTATAAAAATTTTCTTATAATTTAAGTGGGACTTGACAATCACATAAAATTTCTGATGTACTTCGTCATTTCTTTAATCCTATTTGAATTCTATGTATTATATTTTTTAAATTTTTCTGTTCTGTTGAACTATTGATCCTAAGTACCAGAAGTGACAAGTTCTTGTTACTGATTGATCTAAAATCTTAATTGACTCCTCATCCGAGTTCTCATTATTATTAAAATTGCATGTCATATATTCAAATTTTGTATGACTAATTCTAAAATCATTAGATTCTAAGGCATCTACTCATCAATTCAATTTCAAATTTAGTCCTTCTCTAGTTTCATTTATTAGAACAATGTTATTTGCAAATAACATGCACCAAGGTACTTCTTATAGATGTCCAGTAATTTCATCTATTACTAAAGTAAAAGCTAAGGACTCAAGGCTAAGCCTTAATGTAAACCTATTTTAATTGAAAAATATTAGTACCTCCATTAATGATCCTCGCATTTGTTACAGCCCTCTTTAATAACATCAACGTATCTATTATTAATTCATTTCTTTTTCATCACTTGCGATATTAGCTTTTTTGGTACTTGATCATATGCTCTTTCTAAATCAATAAAAATCATGTATAAGTACTTTTTCTTCTTCCTATACTTCTCAAGTAGTTGTTTAAGTAAGAAAATGACTTCAGTGGTTAATCTTCCTAGCATAAAACCAAAATGATTTTCAGATACATTAGCTTTCCGTCTTAGTCTATATTTAATTACTTTTTCTCATAACTTCGTAGTATGACGCAGAAGTTTTATTCTCCAATAATTTGCACAATTTGAAAACCTTCCTTATTTTTATAATTTGGGAATACATTATTTTTCTCTATTCACTTGGCATTACCTTTGTTTTTGTAATCTTATTAAAAAAATTTGGTTAACCATGTTATATATGCATCTCCCATGCACTTTCATGCCCCAATTGGTATATTACCTGGGTCTAAGGCTTTTTTCTATTTTCATCTTTTTTAGAGTTTCATTTACTTTGGATATTCGAATTTTTAGAAGATAACTAATATTCATATTTTCTTCTCCATTTAGTATCATTTAAATGTTTTGATGGGGTATCATTTAGTATACTACAACAATAAGTTTTCCATATTTATTAAATTTCGTCATCTTTAACTAAAACTTTTTAGTCTTCACTTTTAATATATCTAACATGTGCTAAATCTTTGCCTTTATTTTCTCTTAATTTAATCAACTTAAATATATCATTTTCACCTTATCTAATACCTAATCTATTATAAAGTTATCATAAGTTTTGTGTTTAGCATCGCTAATAATTTTTATAGTAATTTTTTTTATAGCTTATATTGTTGTAAGTTTGTATCATTTTCGATACTTTACCATTTTTTAAACTTTACTTGTTTGTTATTTATAGCTTTTTAAACATCTTCGTTTCACCACCAAGTTTTTACATATAAGGATTTCCGATTTTTACATATTCCTATAATACTTTGTTGAACTTCTTTTATGCTAGTTGTCATTTTATCAATGTTGATTCTAATTCCTCTTATTGTATGTCATATTTTTCTTCTTTTATCATTCTTTTACTAAAAATTTCCATGTTGTTTCCCTTTGAATTCCACCATCTAATTTTTAGAATTATATTGTTTTAGTTTTTGTTGACTTTTTTATGTATATATATCCATTACTAGTAATCTATGTTAGCTAAACTTTCACATAAAATAACCTTACAATTTATGCAAAGGGATATATCCAATTTTCTTACAAGGAAGAAATCTATTTGGCTAGAATTGGTTCAATTTTTGAAGGTTATGAAGTGCTCATCTCATTTTTGAAATAAGGTGTTTGCTATTACCAAATTATATGCTATAATAAAATCTAAAATGACATTCCTACATATCCATTTAAATCTTCATCTATGACAACCTTTTCTTGGTTAGATATCCTTTATATTATGTTATCTAAGTTATCTCAAAATTATTTTTTAATTTTATCATCTTATTGTACATGTGGTACATAAGCACTAATTACATTTATGACCTCTATACCTAATACAAATTTTATTTGAATAATTCTATCATTTACTTTATTAATATCTACAATTTTATTTATGAATTTATTTTCTACTATTATCCATACATTATTTCTATTATCATCCTTTCATATATACCATAATTTGAATTCATTTACCTTTTTAGTCTTCTCTCCTTTCCATCTAGTTTTTTTGAAGGCATGCTACATTAATTCTTCTCTTCTCATAGCATCTACCAGTTCCATACTTTTTTCTAAGAGAGTCGTAACATTCCATTAGGCAAAATAGACCTCATATTTTGATATCACCTTCTTCTCTAAACTATGTCCATAAAAGTGTGAGAACCTTTGTCTACTTCTCACTATTACTAGTCATTGTTGTGACGCGTCACTTATCTAGTAACCTTTGCTCATTTCTCACTATAGTTGGGCTCCACTGCAACGCATCACTTACAAGGAACACTCTAGCATTAGCAACTTTGAGTATATTTCTAGAATCCATAAGATTATGATATTATGGCTCCTACGTGCGCATATCTTTTAAAAGAAATGGCTAGAGAGAACTTGTCATTTTAAAACATTATGATATTATCTAATAAAATTATTTGGTCTTGGGATACGTTTGGGAAGTGATAAAACTTTTTAAAGAAAAAGTTTTTAAAATTAAAGAAATGATGTAATATGATAAGGGTTCTAATGCGAAATAAAAAGAATACAGTTAAAATAGATAAGTCAGATGTATAGGTAATTGTGTAGAAATTATTGACAAGTATCACAGTTTGTATAAGAAAATAAAAAAATAATAATTATAAATAGGGTAATTAAAGAATATAAAAAATTTTAGATTGAAAAATTTTAGTTTAAAAGTTTTATCATGAAACAAACACAAAAATATATTTGAAAATTAAAAGTAAAATATACGGGTTATCTATGCTATTTTTATAAACGTGCGGTTATGCATAGGTATAAATTGTGGTAATATTTGAAATTAAAGTATGACATCAGTCGAAATCTTAAATGCTATTGGCGCTCTAATTGAAAAACACTGGTAAAACATGTGGTCGTATTTGGTATTTACTACATAAAGATGAGAAATGCTTATGACCGTGATTACTTTCCGAGTGTATTTAGAAAGTGATAAAACTTTTACATTAAAAATTTTTGGCATAAAAATTTTTAAATTGAAAGAAAATAATATGTTATGATAGAGTTAATGATAAAAGTATGAGTAATTTGTGCGGAAGTAATTTAGAAGTAGGGTAATTGTATAAGATGTGAAAAATGATAACAAATAAAGTATCCGTGGAGAGTCAAATGTTTTAAATCGAAAATTTCTTATGATATCCAAACATGCCCTGCACAATTGAAAGTGTGCAGTATTTCGTATAAAATGCGGTCACACTAGAAAGTTACTCTTTTATCTTTATTTTAGAGTTACTCAACATCATGATTTGCTTTTTCTTAAAAGGGTACTCATTCAGCACATAAATACGGTTTGAGATTTATTATTATCTATTTTTATTTTAAATTCATTTTTACGTGAGCCCACATGTACTCTGTATATAACACAAATTTATCATTTTTGGATTTTTGCATTAATTTTTTCATAATTTCAAATCCAGAAGTTTTTACTTTATGGGGGTAAACTGTATACAAAAATCCAAAAGAGAAATTTTTGTATATGAACTAAATACGTGTGAGGTAACGTTGGAAGGAAAAAAAAAAAAAAACCTCAAAACATACCATGCGTTAAAAATAGGAACCAAAATGCGTCTATGGGTTACCGTGATGATAAATTGAAGATTTAAGCGGCTCGTAAAGATCTAATTTATTTAACGTGTGGAGGAATTTCTTTTCAGGGCGTTAGTGAGCCAGAATTTTTTTATTTACAAGTTCTGGCTTTGCGTGCTTGGGCTTGTACGGTATCTACCCAATCTTGAAACCTTAATCATTTCCGCAAGCTTGTAAAACCATTAAGATCAACAGAGTCTAGCCGGATAATTCTCAGCATCAACTGCATTCTGGGATTAATTTTTTTTTTTTTTTTCAAAAAGCAGAAGATTCGATCAAAAATGCGCCATTCAAGATGGAAAAAATGACACGGTGATGATTACAAATTGAAATGGGGATATCCGTGGAGGCCTCAAATTCCCCCCCTCAGAATGTTCATAGTCATACAGGAGGACTAATTGTATAAATCAAGTTACCTGAAATATAAAACGAGCTAGAAATCTCCATGAAAGATCAGAACGTACTAATAAAACAAGGGTCAAAATATTGTATGGTGTGGTTGGAGACTTTTAACTCAGGAAAACTGACAACAGCATCAGAGGTTCATCAATTGCTGTAGTCAAATGACGAAAGAAGAATCCTATCCGCTTGTGGATTCCAGTGGTAAAACATTTATTACTGGTGAGATCCTCGAATCTCAACACTCAGTAGACCCAATTAATTGTGTTAGAGTTGCAGATCTTTGCTACATGGGTCAATAAGAAATGCCCTTTTCAGTTCCCTATGGAATGTTTGTATCAACTCGCTTAGAGAATCGGATGGCAGTACCGAGCCAGTCGTCGGGAATTTCATTGTTGATCTCCCCTTTTAGAGCTCTGAAAGAGTGCACTGTACCAGCCTGCATTCCAGAAAAGGGCTTGCTATTCAATCGACAGATAATAAAACAGTCAACAGATCCTGCTCAATTAAGGAGATTCCAGGGGCTGATTGGAGTTTTCTTTGACAAAACTATTGAGCTTTTAAGTTTTATTCAAAATGTGATCTAAGCTGCAATTCTGTATTTCCAGCCTGAGCCTGAGACCAACATAGAAAGCTTGATTTTGTCCTAATGTAACCCATTTATGACATAGAATGCATCATGAAATCAAATGTTCATCATGTGCAGGAATATGCAAATAAGTTGAGCCAACTCAGCCCCTTCTGGAGCAATTTCCACATCAGGATATGTTGTTCAAGAAGCGTGAATTTTGATATCAAGCTTAAGCTCAGATTCAAGGCTTGGATGCTTAACTAACCACTCATACACCAATAAAATTTACCTTCACAATGTAGACATTAATTCCAAGTTTTGCGATCATTGCAGCTTCTGATATTTTGGTTTCCATTCCACCGGTTGTGTCATGAGCTGCTACTGTGATTTCCACTGTGGACAGAAATCACGAATTGGTGAAATGAAATTGACCATGTGAGGTGGTATGGACTTTAAACAAATAGAATCAAAGCGGGAGAAAGCCTCACAAAAGCCAGGAAATTGGGACAGAAGCAAAAAGAACAAAGTTCCTAAAATGACAGGGATATGTGGAACTAGAATAAGTAGTTGACTGGGAAACTGAAAACTGCCAGGCCAAAAGTTACTTATTCAAAGATGAGGCAATCCAAAGAGAAATTAACGGGCAAAAGAACAAGTTTTCAAAATTGAAATACTGTCAAATATTTCAGGTCAAAGTCAACTAAATATTGTGCCTCGATATTAAATACAACAAATGATATTCATACTTCAAACATACATGTCAAATAAACGATCTGATCCAAAACAAGTATAATTTCCACCCAGACATTGTCTATGCTGCACATATGTTAGACCCCAAAAGCGTAGATGGATCGATAAAAAGTAAAAAAACCTTGTAAATGTTAAAATTTTCAAATGAACTTGTTGTATTTCAATAGAGTTGGACAACTAAAAATTACGATGATTTTAGCAAACAAAGGACTAAAAACCATCGAAGATAGAGCAGAAGGAAGCTAAGAGGCAAGGTACAAGCCCAAAAATAGTTTCCAGAGCACAAGAAATCCCAAAAAGTTGGTCAGCATTAACATTTAACATTATGAGAGTATAAGCCTTTTATTTTTTATTTTTTATTATTTTCTTGAGGCAGAGTAAAATTTGATTTTGGGATAGATTTGTCAACCAAAGGTCACGAGAGTTCAAGACTCAGGATTAAAGTCTTGGAAGAGGAGAGAAGTCAATCAAATGGACCAGATCAGCTGGGTGAAGGCAGGCAAAAACTCTCTAGAGTTTCTATCTGCCTGACCATTTGACTGAACAAATATTGGGTCAATTGATGAAAGTGAAGTCATTACAAATTTTTGGACTTCGTCACTAGTTCGACAATGAAAAAACCTCCGGAGATATCATTTAACTAAAAATTCCCATCAGCTGGCCAATTTGCAGAGAAGTCAATCAAGCAAAGCAAGAAAAGCTTCTGGAATCTCATCATATCTCATTAATCAACAAATGATTCATTGACAAACACTGCCACATGCTAATGTCTTCTTCTCTGATTCCTAAACCTTTTCAACCAATGGAGAACAGCTGCCATAGCCATATTTTCAAGATTTAATACGATGGAGCAGAGAAGGCATGATGAACATTTTACCAACTTCGAGCAAGAACTCTCACTGATGTAGGATGGGTAAAGAGGAAGATAGAAGAAAGAGGAAGGAACCTCTAGAGATATGAGAAGGGGAAAAAGAAGATAGAAAGATTAGAAGAATAAGGAGAAAGATAACAAAAAGAAAAGTAGAAAGGAAAACCAGAGAAAAACTTTTTATAATTCTCAAACCTAATGCTTTTAGAGCTTACAAAGGCTATACTTGTAGGCGAACATGTCACTTATTTTAGTGACATTTATTAAGGACATAATTTTTTTAAAAAAATTGCATATTTTAATGAACTTCTTAGGGAAGTAAATTTAAAATAGATATAAGTTTATTTAACAGATTTTAAAATATCCTAAGAAATCTTATAGTATTTTCCAAAAATCGTAAAAATAAAATTGCAATAAAATCTTTTAGAATAATCTCCTAAGATTATTGCGTCTTCACAAAATTTTTGCACCTAAAATAGGTATATTTCAAATTTGCTTTCAATTCTCATCATCCCCGGCTTCGAAAAATTCGCCACTAGAAAATTTTGGCTCTGATAATGCTCAAGAATTTGTGGATCCAATTAGCGAAATTCTTCTTCAGTCATCCATGTAGCATCATATATTTCTCCACTTAATAAAATATCTTTGTATAATGCCCACTCCAATAGTTAAAAGCTCATCTCGCATAATACTCTATATTTGATCCGAAGAAGTAGATGATACTTGTAGAAGTACAGGCAATAGTGTTGATGTTGAATTGCTATTTGCTAAAATCCTTGCAGTCAAACTAGGAGGCTCAAAAGTACCTCGTTAAGGAAATAAATTTTCTATATTAAAAGTAGAACTAATCTCATATCTAATGGCAAATCAGGTTCATATGCATTGGACTCTAATTTTCCTAAAACACAAAAGGGACCATTAGCTTGCGCATGCAACTTTTTAAATGAATTTTTAGGATATTTTACTGGTCATACGCGAACCATAATATAATCTCCAATATCAAATTCTTGCTTTCTTTTATGAACATTTGCAACAAGCTTATAATTTTTCATTGCTTCTTCTAATATCAGCATGAACATATCGAATGTGTTGAGCAAAAGATTAAGCAGTAGCAAATGAATGAGTATCAATACGTAAAGGAATTAAATTAATGGGAGCTCGGGGAATATAATCATAGATAGTTTCAAAAGGAGATTTCTCAACAGACCGATTGACTAAATTGTTGTATGCAAATTTGGTAATTGACTACCTCAATTTGGCCATCACTTCGTGGATGAGAAGTATATGAAAATTTCAATTTGGTACCCGAGAGTTTTCATAATGTTTTTCAAAAATAGCTTACAAATATAATATCTCGATTAGAAACAATGGAAGTTGGCAAACCATGAAGCTTAACAATTTCTCTTAAAAATAATTTTGCAACATATGAAGTGTCGGCAGATTTAGTACATGGGATAAAATGAGTCATTTTTGTAAATCTATCAACTACCGCAAGAATTAAATCAAATCCTCGAGAAATTTTAGGCAAACCAAGAATGAAATTCATACTAATATCTTTCCAAGGGATATGTGGTACAAGTAGAGAAGTATATAATCTAGTATTTCTCTTTTAAGCTTTAGCAAGTTGATATGTGCGACACTATAAAACAACTCTTGACACATTTCTTTTCAATGTGGGCTAATTATCCATACCAAACTGGTCAGCAATTCCCCCAACATGTAATTCCCAAATAAAAAAATCTCAAAGTGGCGTTTGAAATACATAGCTCTATTCCTTTAAACAAATACCCATCATGAACCATATAATTATTATGATTTCCATTTTTTGTTTCATGAAAAATCTCTCCAAAATCAGCACATGATGGATATTCATTTTTCAACATATCAAATCCAACAATATTAACATCAATAGTATGAAGAATGACAGTAAAATGACCGAGAGTATCTATAGGTTTGCTCACAATTCCAGCCAAATATTTGAGAACAAATATATATTTTGGCAAAAACTCAATCCACTTCGCATGTCTAGCACTCAATCTTTTTTATGATTGCAAATATCGCAAAATCATATGATCTGAATACAATAATTCATGAGGTAGCAAATAATACCTCCAAAATATAAGTTTTCTCACAATAGCATAAAATTTTCTATCATATGTTGAATTTTTTGCTTGGGTTCATTGAGTTTTTTTAAAAAAGTACAATTAGATGACCTTCTTGGCTCAAAACACCCTCGATGTATTACAAACAAGTTCCGATTCATTACAAACAAGTTCAAAATTTTAGGAATTTGCGTTTTAAAACCTCTAACTTTGCATATTTGCATTTTAAGCCTCGGAGTTTGCGTATTAGCATTTTAAACCCTTTAAAGTTTGGTTCTTTGCATTTTAGACCATTGGCCCCGACGACGTTAAAAATCACCGTTAAAATCTTGTAAAATGTCTAAAATGCACTTTACATTTTAAACCAAACTTCACATCATTTAAAGTGCTAATACACAAATCAAGATTTTAACAGTGTTTTTTGACACTGGTAGCATGAGGGCAAAGAGTTTAAATCAAACTTCACATGATTTAAAATACAAAGAACATTTTAGACAATTTACAAGATTTTAACAGTGATTTTTAATGCTGTTAAGGTTGAGAGTCTAAAATGCAAAGAACTAAATTTCACAGGGTTTAAAATACTAAAACGCAAACATCAGGGGTTGAACAATGCAAATATGTAAAGTTAAAGGATTTAAAATGCAAATCGCCCACTTAAGTAAAATCAGGGAGTTGTAATACAAGTGTCTCAATCATTTTCTTTTTAATCTCCTTAAATGTCCTAAATGCAAAATTTGACCACAAAAATTTTTTATTTTTTAAACAATCTGTGATAAGTGTCATTCTTGTACTAAACCCTTTAATGAAGCACCTATAACATGTAACCAAATCATGAAAACTTCATAGTTCAGAAATAGACATGAGTTCTGGTCATTCCCTAATGGCTTTTACCTTTGAAGCATCCATAGAAATTCCATCAGCTAAAGCCATAAATCTAAGAACATCACTTGATTTGTCAAAAAATAACATTTTTTTAGGTTTACAAAAAAAATTTCAATTCAAAGCATCTCAAGAAAAATTTTGAATGTTTCAAGTGTTCTTCATAGAATGGCTATAAATGAGAATACCATCAAAATAAACTACCACAAACTTTCCACTAAAAGGTTGAAATACCCGGTTTATGACTCTCATAAATATACTAGGGGATTAAATAAATATAATCCAAAAGGCAAAACCAACTATTCAAATAATCCATCTTCAGTTTTAAATGTAGTTTTCCATTCATCTCCCATTTTAATTCAAATTTGGTGGTATCCGTTTCTAAAATCTATCTTAGAGAACCATTGCACTCCAATCATAAGATCCAACATATCATCAAGTCTTGGTATAGGAAACCTATACTCTATGATAATTTTGTGGATCGCACATCTGTCAACACACATTCTTCAAGATCCATATTTCTTAGCGGTTAATAAAGCTGGTACAATACATGGGCTGACTTTCACCAATAAACCCCTCATTAAGCAGTTCGGTTACTTGTCTTTTTAGTTAAGCATGCTCAATAGGATACATTCAAAAATGAGGCAAATTTGATAATTGAGATCCTGATATGAGATTAATAGCGTGTTGAATATCCCTCATAGGCTAAAGCTCATTCGCTGATTCATCAGGAGCCACATCTTTGAATTCCTTCATTAATGCTTGGATTTCTGATACTGCTACATTAGTCTCATGAAGAACTATAGTTGTTTCATCTTTGGCCATTATAGCTAAAATTAACATTGAATCTTGCCTTCTTTTTCAAATTGTTTTTTAGTAAGAATATGCAAAGATCATTTTTCAAATGATTCAATTGGAGACTCCTTATGGAATCTATCACTTTCTTTAGGTTTAGCGGACTTCAAAAGGATAGATTATCCATTATACTTGATAATATATGTATTTGGTTGCTCATAATGGATTACTTTTAAGTCATATAGTCATGGACGACTAAGAAGAATATAAGTCACATCCATGGGAAGCACATCACACCAAATATAATCAGAATAATCATCCATCAATATAGGAACCAAACATCTTTTTTTAACAGGGAGTAGTGTTGTCTACCCATGCTACATGATATGGATAAGGATGTAGTTTAGTTTTCAATTTCAATCTGGCTAGCTGATTTAGCAATCATATTCATTGAACTTCCTCCATCAATAACAATCTTGCACATTGTATTCTCATATTTAAAATATGTTTATACGTCGCCAATCACTATTCAAAGAAGATGTGGTGAAAATGCAACATACTACATTCAATTGTGGTTCCTCATCATAGCTATAGTCTCCTTCAAGTTTACAATCTGATGGTTCTTCAAAAGTTTCAACAACTTGATTAATGGTCACATCTCGTGATCTTTTATATAAGTGATTGTGAGTGTATGTGAGGACATTATAATGTAATATGACCTTTACTCCCACAATGAAAACATGGACAATTAACTCATTTATCAATGGCATCAAATTGAGAAATTAGATTATTTTTCACTACTTATGTATTGTTCATGCAATGGTTTAGTTGTTCCTTGAGAAGATATTAGATTAGAATTTAATTTAGGTATCCTTGTCTCCCTAGTTTGTAGAATCAAATGTTTGTTAGTGAAAGATTTTTAAGAATTCTCCAATTCTAGAGCTTTATAATATGTGTCTTCCACAGAAGTAACCGAACGCAATTTTAACAAAGTTATGATTTCTGATTTCAAGCAATTGATAAATTTGCTCATATAACCCAAGGATCTTCCTATATTCCACATTTTCATTTTTAAATCTTCAGACTTGTTAAGTTAATCGGTTACACTTAATAATCCTTAATTGTTTTTTATAAATTTAATGACCCTTAATTTAAGTTAACTAATTGTTCAAGTACTCAGGTTTGATGATATTCAGGAAGATACTTCTTTTTTAGTTTAGCTTTCGTTTCAGCCCATGTGGTGGTAGGTACTTCTATGCGTTGACTTTCATATAGAATCCCTTTCCAATAGCTTTTGGCAGACCCAACAAATTTTATTTTTGTAAATCTTAATTGTTAGACACGGTCCATATCATACCAATAAAAAAAAGTCTTCCATATATGCTAATCAATCTAAGAAGGCATTAGGGTCCAAATTACCGTCATAACTAGGAGCATCTATCTTGACCTGTTTTGCCACCCAAGAATTATCGGTTACATTTCTTTGTTGTTGGGGAAATGTATATTATAATTTCTCTGATGGTTCCCATGTCTAGGATTATTTACAAAACCAGTTTCATTAAAAAATGTTGCCATCTTCATAATTTTCTAAATTTGTTTGCATTTCTAGAGTATGAGAATGCTCTTGGTTTTGGTGACCTCTATCATGTATGTTTGGGTTTGGGAAAAGGCCGGTTATGATAGGAAAGCTACTAGAAGCATGAGTATTGCGTGATTGACTATTTCAAAATATTTACCCCACAAAAGATTCTTGAGGATTTACTCTTGAATTGGTCATAGGACGTTTTTCGACACTTTCAGTCAGTCTACATATTAAGGAAATAAGAGATCGAATGGCAGTGGTGGTTTCTTTTTGAAAATATTCTTGTTTTTGGGCAAAGGTATCATAAATGGTTGTCAAAGCTTCAAATAGATTATTAGTGGAATTGGATAAAGCTTTAAGTTAACATTCAATTCAGCATTAGTAGGCATGATTACACAAGATTCAACTTATGCTGATACAGAGAAGAGTTACTACTAAGATTGATTTTTTTTTTTTTTTTAAGGTTTAAAAGCAATGAACTTGATTAGAAACAGATATGAATTAAATTACTTTCAACTAGAGAAAATATATCTGTTAAGGTCCAAGTTTAGCAGGAAACAACTTGGATGTGAGTTCAAGTGTCCTACACCTTGATGTATTGTAGTAGTCAGCAATAAAAAGTGATTTTAGCAACTTCTCAGCAAGTTCTTTGTGATGAACAGCAAATTGTCATAATAGACAGCAACAGGCAGCATCAAATGGTAACAAATTGGATAGACAGTAGCAAACAACAGCAGAAATTTGTGGAAAACAGTAAACAGTAGTACTAAGTTTGGCTCCGAAACCAATTGATGGAGGATAGGCAAAGAAGAAGATGAAAGAAGAAGGAACCTCCAGAGATATGAGAAGAGAAGAAAGAAGATAAAAGGAGTAGAAGAATAAGGGGAAAGTTAAGAAAAAGAAAAGTAGAAGGGAAAACTAGAGAAACACTTTTTATAATTCTCAAAACTGATGCTCTTTAGAGCTTACAAAGGTTATACTTATAGGTAAACATGCCAACTTATTTTAGCGACATTATTAAGGACGTAATTTAAAAAAAAAAAAACAGAAATTGCATATTTTAAATTAATTTCTTAGAGAAGTAAACTTAAAATAGATACAAGTTTATTTAACAGATTCTAAAATATTCTAAGAGATCTTATAATATTTTCCAAAGATCCTAAAAATAAAAATTGCAACAAAATCTTTTAGAATAATCTCTTAAGATTATTGCCTCTGTACAAGACTCTCTTAAAATTATTACCTCTTCACAAGATTTTTCACCTAGAATAGGTATATTTGAAACCTTGCTTTTGGTTCTCATCACTCATTGCATTGAAAATCTGTAAATGTGCTTTCAAGTTAAATCACTGCAGCCTAGCAAACAGAGTCTTCTTGAGCGCCAGAGAGACTTTCAGATCTGAACATTTTCAGACAGCTTTATTTTTAGAAATCAGCATAAAGATAGACATCTAGTTTCTTTGTATGTTTTTGCCCAGAGTTGCTGTTATATTCCTTTTAACGGAATCTGCACCAAGAAGAGTTGATTTTTCAATAGAGGTCTCTTCATTCAATGACCCTAGTCAGATAACTATGGCATGCTGTATTGCACTAGATGTTTGTGGAACCCAAAATTTGAGGACCTTTTTGAAGCAGTTGCCTAGAGGTTGTACCAAACAACTATAAATAAATAAATAAATAAATAATTTAAAAATTGTAGGTCTATGTTTTGTGTGCTTTATTTTCCATTGGTTTCATATATTGCATGATTTAGTAGTAAATGACATCATTCCAATAAACAAAGAACAGTATAATGAACGAAAGCATTTACTCCATCTGACATTAAAAGTTATGCCTAAGGCTAGATTTGTTAGCAAATAAGGAATTGCAAGAACATCGTGTCAAAATGAAAATGAGTACCTTGTTTATTTGGATGATTTTGTAGGGGTTTAACAATTGACCAACTTCCTTTTTCATCTACAGCTGTTGATGATCAAGCATTAACTATATTAGAACGCCTTTCACGATGTACCAAATCCCATGCAAAAATAAAAAAAATAAAAAATTGAAATATACAAGATTCGGGCCGCATCTATGAAACCCCTCTTCTATGTAATACCCTCCATTTTTAATCTTTTGATGGTTAATGGAAAATTCGCTCCATCTATTATACTTAGCATTATCATTATTATCATGGAAGCCCTTTTATTTGTTTCATATCACTGTACATAGGTCTCATCTACAAGCATGTAAAATCAACGTAATAAAATGATTTAATGTTAAATATCAATTTTTAAGTAATATTTTCAATATCTAAACCATCTAAAATATCACTACTATGTGGACAAATGATTTTATAAAGTATTACTACATTTTAATACATATTCGAATGAATTTAAGCATTTTCCCTAATTTACACATGAATGTACTTATTTTTTTTAGCAAATGTGGCCTATGTATATATTGGATTTCGATGAAACTAAGTCTCCTAGCTAAAGACGTTAAATACAATGAATGGATTGGATTTTGCATCAATAATCAACATCTCAAAAATGGAGAGGGTTTCATGAAATCATTTCTATGAAATCTGGTTTCATAGAAGTATTCCCCTACAAAATTATAGTGGTAGCATATCAAATCAATATATTGGATTTCGATGAAACTAAGTCTCCTAGCTAAAGATGTTAAATACAATGAATGGATTGGATTTTGCATCAATAATCAACATCTCAAAAATGGAGAGGGTTTTATAGTGGTAGCATATCAAATCAATATAAGCACAAAGATCCAGCTTCATAATGGCCATCATTTTCAATTTCTTCAGAAACTCACCAATCTCTCTTAGAAGCACTGCATCAGGATCTGTTGGTGGACGGTCATATACTCCTAAAACATCTGTCTTGAGGGCTTGGTGTCATGGAAGTACATTGCTTTCAAATGCAAATAATCGTTTACTACCAAGGAAACTTTACTTTGGTGCATTGGGAATTAAAAATAATGCAAAAATGAAAGACAGGGAATACAGAAAATCAGGAATACAAAGACATGACGGATGAAATTTGCCTGACCCATATGAGTCCTCTACAAATCTTCTGGCAAGAACAGGATGGCCTGAGCTCCACCCTCAATTTTCACAATGTCAATCTAGCTCAAGATCTCCTTGAAGGTAAGGCTAACATTCTCAGCCTCACCCTCACACCATTCCAAAGTCAGATGTTCATCAAGTAGAAAGTCCATCGAAACGCACATTAGGGTAGTTACTTTAGTAATACTTTCAAAGTTTACCCAAAAGTATACCCTCATAGAAGTGGATACAAGGAAGACAACATATTTGGGGTTCAATTTCTGTGCAAGGTGACGTGTAATCACATCACCACTCAAGATTGTGCATCCCTGTTCAAGTAAATTTACAGTCAGTACTGATGGAATTACATCATTATCAATCATTGACTGGCATCTCTGTAATTACTGTGCTGGTTAGCGATATGTTCAAATTCATTCAGAAATAAAAGACCAAATTTAGCCTTTTATCAAAAAGGAAAAAGACCAAATTTACCCAAGGAGATCAAACCTGTCTTTCATCGAGCACAGCATCTCCATGCAGTACCTAGAAAAAGAGAGCTGTCAGTATACCATATTCTAGATATTTTAAGCTTCCAACTTTCTAACATGGAACCATGGCCAACAGTTAAGGAAGATAACAGCAATGGTTATTCTACTTCACATGGTGCTGCTGTTTGTATAAGGTTATCTTACCAGGTTGCAAGTTGTTAATGGGTTTCTAAACAGGTCGTAAACGGATTGAAAGCAAGCTGTGTTAACTATCATTGATGACCTACATCTGTGCCAAAAGTTATATATTTATTGTAAGAACACAAAAAATAAAATGTACAAGAGATTTTTTATCTACATCTTTTCCATTGGGTGTCATTCACACCCATTGTTATTTGAGCATTTTGGTTTTCTTATTTTTTTAGGGGATGGACAGTGCACTACTTCTGTTATTTTTTCTCCATGTTTAATATAATCTAAGTATATATACAATAAGGCTTCGAAATAACTTGAGGATGCTGGTACTGATAAAATAAATGAAGAACAAGAACACCTGAAATAATATGTATGAAAACGAACAATATACCTGTAAAAATCATTACATTTACAAAAATGGGTTGGACTGATTGTGCAGGTTAAACAAGTCAATTACCTAGTTGACATGTTAAAAACCCTCAATTCATGACCTGTTCATTTAAACAAATAGGTTGGCTGGTTGAAACCCATTTAGCTTAAGTACCAAACCCTAACCTGTTAATAAACAGGTTAGACAAACGGGTAATCAAGTCAACCCAGATGCATTAACACCTCTAGTATTGCAGGGCAGGATTTCAAAAGAGGTCTAAGTGCCAACAAGGGTGCAATGACATCAGAAATCGCATGCCACTCAGGAGATCATGTTGTGTCACAACAGGTTCGCACATATATTAGGGGCCAGGCAGAGATTAGCTTTTATCTTATTTATCTGTTGTAATTTTCATCTTAAGATTTAGGATTTCCTTCAACCTAGTAAGAGTTCATCCACCCAAGTAGGACTTAGATAAGCAAGAATCCTTTTTGCTTGAGGATCAACAATTTTTTGCACAAAACAAAAGCAAAAAATCTTACAAATATGGAGTTATTTATTTGATTTTCATGCTCTGGTAACCAATTCAGTACTTCCTCACAAAAATCTCCAAATTTCTCTCTTCCTTCCTGCTTCTCTTCCATTAAAAAACTGAAGAAATCCATAGATCATTTTTAAATTAAATTATACATACACATAAAATGCAATGCCCAATCAGATGAATGCAACATTACTAAACTCGAATTTAGAAGAATCATCAGATGCTCAGTCATGAGTAAGCTTCATAAAAAATTGCAGTTTAAATTGGATGTCAGACACGAACAAGGATAATATTGGTGCATGACTATGCTAAACACATTCACGTGCAAAGGAAGTAACTTACGGGGACAAAACCGGAGCTGATAGCCTTGATCACCTGATGAGCATCAGCAATGGCTATCTGGTTTTGGAGGGGAAGTCATCAGTTTGGATTTGTCTATGATTTTCTTGATCACATGCATGTAAAACCGAGTTCATGATAGAAATAAAGAGCCCCAGAATGTGTACAGCTACGCGTGTTGAATTTAAAAGTTATAACCACGTGCATTTTTTTTCTGAAGTAACAAATTAACTAAGAGTATTTGATTAAATCTAACATTTCTTTCAGAAGTTGACCATCCACATGCAAATGGTGACATTCCAACTGACGGAATTCCCTCTGCAACACAACAGTCAAACTGCATTAGAATTGACCAGCTCCATCATATTCTGCAAACAGTATTGATTGTGACAGCAGATGAGTTAATGTTACTTTAGTATAAAAATAAAAAATAAAAAAAGAATTAGCATATTTCTTGACCAAAAATTTAAAATAAAAACGAATCTGAATTAACGACTTCATTAACAAAACCTTGGAAATGTTCAGTAATGACACTAATAGACATGAAAGTTTGTGTTGACTCTGGCAATAAAAAAAATATCTATAAGAAATTCTAAAATTAAAGGAAAAAGGAAACACATCTTTCAATTTGGAATTTAGCTATGTGTTTGAATTGCCTTCCTTCAATCCCCAGTTTTTATTTTCCGTGTTCAGTCTTGGAATCCCCAAACTGTTGCTAACAAAGAACATAGACAACCTTGACAGCTACAACCTATCCTGGCTTGTCAATTTTTATATTTCATAAAGCATTTCAGGATTCTATGTTTCGAATTTGACTAACTGGAGATGAACAATTTTTTTTTTTTCTTTTAGTTCCTTCATACTTGAAGATACAAAGAGATTGAATGGAATGTGATAACAGTAACAAAGCTGACTCTAATTAGTAGGGAAATATCTAGGAAGCAATCTATTTTCCTACATCAGATACGAACAAAACGCTCGAACTTTTGGATCAAGGAACAAAATCCTTTTTTTGGTTATATATATTAATGTATCTCAATTGGTAGTACAATCAGGCTCTGAGACATTCTTGAAAGTATCTAACCAAGAATCCTTTTTAATCCATCCTTCATCTTATCATACAATAATTCCCCAAAAGATTGATGCATTCATGGCTTACTCTAGTGACATTGTCCCAATTGTAGCCCTCTTCTGCTTCTACAAAGTCCTTCACCATTGTGTCAAACAGGGATGTCTGTTTTTTTGTGTTAATTTTTGAAAATTTTGTTAAAACTTTCTGGCATTAAACTGAAATTTTCTTCTACATTTCATCCAAACTGATGGTCAAATAAAGGTAGTGTGTGCGACTCCCAGTCTCAATTTTTTATGTAAATTAATGGTAGACATGCTTTTAAAAAATTGTTAAAAATGTCCAAAAAATTAAATAAAAAATTATTAAGTGAATCATGTTAATAGATGTTGTTGATGGATTTAATTAAAGATAATTAAATATTAAGAAATTTTTATAGTTGAATATTTAAAAATGATGTGGAAGAGATTCAAATGTGACTATATTTACTAACTTATATATATGCTATATATATTAAATGATAACATAGTAAATAAATAAATCAGCACCTATTTGAAAGGGGCAAAGCCTGTTCAAAAAAAAAAAAAAAAACAAACAAACCAAGAAGAAAGAAAAAGAGGAAGAGAAAAAAAGAAAAAGAAAAGGACAAGTCATCTTTTCCTCCATATTCTCTTCCTTCTCCTTCTTATAATCATTTGAAAACTCATCTCCATCAACCCATCTTAGATTGAAGAGAACAAGGATAAAAGCTTGAAGAAATTTTGGGGAAAAGTGGTGTACAGCCAAGTAGTCTTTCCTTTGATTTTTCTTGAAATTTCTTTGATAATCCTTCTTCTTAATGCCATGTGAGCATGTAGATATGGTTAATATTTTAGGGTAATTTTGATGATGGGTTTAAAGACCCTCACATGACGAAGAAGATGAATAGTGCTTTAATGGTGGAAATGGGTGTAGTTTGGTATGGTATGCATGTGGGGTGATTTGAGGAAAGAATGAGGATAAGATTCTCTTATGAAGTGAGAGGTTGTTGTTGTGTGGTTGAAATGGTGAATTCAGGTCAAGGTTTTGAAAAGCTCTATTGTTAGAGCTTGTGAATATGGTGGATTGGAGTGTATGTTTATGACACAAATTAATTATAATTAAATGTTAGGTAGTATTTTCATGGTGTATTGTGTTGTGTTGTGGAGCATGGTGTGAAGAGAATGTTTTATCCATTTTCTTTATTTGGGCATTTTTCTGTCATTGTGCTAGGTGATATTTCGAAATTACATGTTTATTTACATGTTTTATGTCCATGCATGATAGTTGCTACTATTGGTTGTTGATTTTGCACTCATACGTTATGTGAGTGCTGGTGTCGATACTTGTGTAGGAGAAGGCCTACAGGGGTGAAAAGTGTGATAACCTAAGTGCTATACATACATATATGAGTATGGAATCATCATGTGGTCTCGGCCCTAGTATCAATGTGAGAGAGGGACATTCCTGAGCCATACAATCGGTAATGGTGATCTTGACCCTAGTATTATTGTGAGAGAAGTGTTTCAAGCCGCCTGAGGGCTTTACAAACTTAGGGGTCTGGCATGAATGTGAGATAGACACCTTAAGCCATATAAACCATTGTATATTACACAAATGTATTTCTACTTTATTTGGCAGTGAAGTAGGGGTGAGTTATGGAGTGGTGGGTATTTGCATGAGATACATTCATATATGCGTTAACTAATATACCGTTGACTTTGAATTAAATCTATTAGTTGTGTACTACTTACTAAGTTTGTCTAAGCTCATACTGTTGTTTTGTCAGTTTTAGTGGTATTTGCATGAGATGCATTCATACGTGCATTAATTGATATACCATTGACTTTGAATTAAATCCATTAATTGTGTACTACTGATTGAACTTACCCGAGTTCATACTGTTATTTTGTCACTTTTAGATGATAATCATGCAAGTCCTCCAATGGGGTAGGATGATAGTTTGGCAAGACATCATGATAGGACCAGGTTGTGAGAGTTAGAGATCATGTAGTGATGACTTAATTATATCTAATTCTCACATACGTCTTTTTGGCATATTTCGGTGATTTTAGTAGAGGATTCTTCTTCTTGGTTAAGGATCCACATGATTATATATTTATTTTTTGTAAACTAGAAGGAATTGAGATTTCTTCTTAGTTACTAATCTAATATTTGATTAAGTGGTTACATGTCATCTCTTTCCAATTAAAAATTTATTCTACTCGCATTATAAATATTAAATATATAGGTGCAACTTTGATATATTAAGAGAAACTCTGCCGAAATTTTTGCAACAATTTTCTGTTGTTTATAAATTTTTGTAGTGATATGACAGGATTGCTCTTCAGTTTGGGCCCTATATGGATAGGTCTTGGGCTAGCACATGACATCCCTGCTAGGTTAAAAATTGGGACATTACAAGTGGATATCCAAAGTTTAAGAGATTTTCTTAGGCGTTTAGTATATGAAAATATAGGAACTTGGGACTTAATTTTATCCATTGTAGAATTTGCTTATGACAACTCTATAATAAATCTATAAGAAAGTCCCCATTTGAAATTGTCCAAGATTATACTCCTTATGCTCCATTTGATCTTTTTCTTTCTGTCGATCCATTTACACAACATATTCATGATGTTCATACTGGTATAAGAAGACAATTGCACTCAGTAATGAAACTTATAAGATTGTTACAAATGTTCATCATAGACATTATGAATCTAATTAGGGTGATTATGTTATGGCCTACATGCGATTTGAATAATTTCCTAAAAATTCTTTTAAAAAGTTGCATTTATGAGCCAATGATCCATTCCAAAGTCTTCAAAAGATTGGACTAAATGTACATATTCATAACTTGCCTTTAAGAATCAATTCCACATTTAATGTGAAAGATTTAATACACTATAAAGACACCTTCGATCATCCTCAAGTGCCTGCAGGTATACCAAGTCAACAACTTTTATCGTCCAATCCTACACTAGTTCAACCTTCAACTCCGATTGTACTTCCAAATCAAATTGAAAAAATCCTTCAAGGCAAAATTATTACTTCTCCTTTTGAGAATTATTATAGATATCTTGTTCAATGGAAGAACAAACCAAATGTTGATATTACTTGGATATCAAAAGAACTCCAAAATTTAGATTTAGATTCACTTGAGCACTATCAATGTGAAAATTATTCAGTAGCAAATGCTATTCGACCGAGAAGAATTTATTGAAATCATGTTCACATGTGACTGCATTGCACCTATTCCAAACACAACTGTAGAAATTACAGTTTTTTGGTTTAGATTATTTATTTATGCTTTTAATTATTTCTTAGACTGCAAGTTACTTCCCATACAATTTTTCTTAGTTCGCAAGTTTACTTATGGAGCAAAGTTGCTTGTTGCATAAGGTTTTGTTGTCTTGTTGCTTAAGCTATCTTTTATTAACAATAGGTTACATGTGTTCTATGTAGCATAGCTTATTTTTATAATTGATTGAGATTCTGTTTTTCCTAAAATTCTCTTCTACAAGTCTATTATAAATCTCACATCACTAATTCTTCTAATTTCTTCCGTTTTCTTTCCTTCTCATCTACTTGAGAGGATCCTTCTGCTTTTTTCTTTCTTCTTCTCGACTCATCTTACATCACTAACATAAGCTAAATCGGTAGACCATAAGTGGCTAGCTTAGTAGCAACACATCAACATATTAGGACTGTGCGCCAAATATATAACACACGCACACACATATTCTTATATGGGCTTTTCACGCGTTAAATCGGTTGCACCTTGTACCCCTTTAGGTTTTTTGTGTTTTTAATATTTTATTTAGATCCAAGTCATGCATTGTATTCTAAACTATTTATTTTGTTTAAGGATGTGTTTCGGAAGTTAAAAACTTTTGGTGAAAAATTTTTCATGTAACAATTTTTGAAATAAAAGAAAATGATATCATATAAAAGGAATAATGATTTAGAGTAAGAAAATAAAGTTAAAATAGATTGGTTAGTTGTATAGGTAGTTATATAGAAATGATTGAAAAAACAGGATAGTTACATAAGAAATGTGAAGAAATAATTTTAAAACAGGATAGTTACAAAAAGATAAAAGTTTTAGTTTGAGAAATTTTAGAACCAAACAAATACATACTAAATATAAAAATCAACTTGATTGAAAGTTTTTTATAATGTATAATTTTAAAAGAATATATTTAAAGAAAGTTCATGCATTTTTCATTTGCTGTAAATAACATATAAATCCAATTAACATGATTTTTCATATCATAAAAATATTAATAGGCAAGAATATGATGTAGGCATGGATAAAAAAAAAATGCAAAAAAAACCAAGTACAAGTTGCAACCAGGGACATAAGAGAAAAGCCCTCCTTAAATACATACATACATATACCATTTTATCCTTTACGTGAAGTTTTTTCCATCAACATACCATTACGGACAGATCTAGATATTCAGAAAGTAAGCCCATATTAGGTGAACTTTTATGGAGCCAAGAAGCCAATATAGCATCCAATAACTAAAAGAGTATATATTTGGGAAGAACATGGAGAGGAGGAGCTTCCTCCATATCAGGTAATGCCTAGGTCAGACACCCCAAAAAACATTATTAATAATAAAGAACTCACAATAGGGGAAATAGATGAGAAAAATTATCAAACCAAAACATACCTTGTGCAAGTGCTCGCACGATCTCAAGATTGAGACTTGTTACCTACAAATATTAAAAAATAGTAAAAACAATTAATATGAAGCAGAGATTATTTTTTCAAAAAAGTAAATAGCCATTTTTGAGAAATAACCTTATGCCGCTAGGAGAACAAATCAACCTGTACGTTACAATATAAGGTGGACCAGGACCAAAGGAATCCTCTGTTCACGCATTCAAGAATTTATTCATGATTTTATGCAATGACTATAGCTGGCTTGACATCCAATAGACATATGCAGAATTGCTCTAAGAGGCATTTATATAATCGTATACACTCATACATTTGCAACATACACAAATACATTAATGGGTTATTTGGCGATCTTACATTTGGTGAAGCCATGTCTTTGTTGGGAGATTTCATTCTCAAACATAAGTTGTAGAGAGGCTTGTTAACAAAGAAATAACAAGGGAATCAAAACATGATTTATATAACTCCGCCATTGCAAAACCAATGCCCGAATTACTCCAAATTCTACATTAAGGCAACATTAATAACCCACACCAAGACATAAAGACAAAGTAGAAAACATTATAATTGCAACTTCTATAACTGCAATATTTCAACTAATTTTAGAAATCTGTTCACTTCTTACTGCAATTAAAATATTACAAAAGCGTTATCCAATCTGATAAAATAGTGTGGCAACTTCAGAACCAATTTTCGAAAAACTGTGTAGGGTCCAAATGCAAAACCTTTTCATGTCAAATATGTGTAAGCATTTGGGGCAGAGGATGCAAGGTTCTGATGCAAAACTGTAAGAATGAAGAAAAAGCTACAACATAGATACGCGTATTGATACAGCCCATAACTAAGTTTCTGCTTGGCTGGGTTTATTTTTCGAAGAAAAAGTTAAATGCACAGCTCGTTTTAAAGAAGCCAGGAATCCCAGCTGCGCACCAAAGCCAGAATTCAAGCAGTCACTCACCTCTCATTAAATTGTTTAGTTGCCATTGCCTGGGATCCAAGATACAGGGAGAGTGAGAGTAACCACGCTTCAACAAAAATTAGCCACTAGACTGAAGAGGTGGTGTTTAACTATATAGAGAGGCTGTGAAAGCTAAGTGCTTTTAAGAAAGCACCCTCTAATCCAGACTTGTAAATGGACCAAAAGTAGAAAGGTAGTTGTTAGACTTCACTTAGACTGCATTCTTCTGGAAATTGGAAAATGCCTTCCATTCGTGAAGTGATGAGCCAGTTATGCCCAAAATCATTAACAAGGACAAGAAGGAAGATTGGGAGAAATGGATCTCAGAAACACAAATTGTTATATAAAGAGTATATTACAACTGTGTGCAGCTCACCAATAAAGATAATCGCCTCTAATACAGTGATCATTGTATCCTGATGTGGATTCATTCAGATTGCAACTCAAGACCAGTGATCATGATTATCTTTACAGCATGCACTACTAAGTGGATTCTCTTATGGGGTTTCCAGTAACATGTACTTCAAGCAGTATAGGCACCTTATTACCTACATTATAGCCCAATGAAAAAGATTTTGAATGAACATAGTTTTATACATATAATATATATATATATATATATATATATATATATATATATAGAGAGAGAGAGAGAGAGAGAGAGAGTTTGGGGCCCATGTTGCTCAACAGTTGAAGTATAGTGCAGAATTGTCTACGTTGCTGCCTATATTGCACCATGCATTAGAATGACCAAATATGGTCCAAAACTAATGAAATTTAGGAATATTAAATATCCGGATACATAATATAGCAGCCCAATTTTCAAAACAAAAATTTTGAGGAACCCAGTCTATTGAAGCCTTTAATCTAGCAAAAACACATGTAAATTCTATGCTTCTTCGAGACCCATGTCGACTGGTGTATATAAATAATGCAATCATGCAATTCAATGATTGATCCATGTTCATTTTATCATATTTAAGAATAATACATCTTTTTCAGCTGTTTTTACGCTGATAAAATGCATGAAAAACCAATTCATATTGCGAAGTTCAGTTAAAATTGTCAAAGGCTAACATCTGTCCACATTAGTAGATGATCATAAAATTGAAATATGATGATAGGAATGGAATTTAAATACTAGCATATAGGATTTTGAATCATCCAACAGAGTTGCAGACTTGAGGATATCAATGCTTCACATTGGACGCGTAAAACAGAATTTCAGACTTCAGTTTTGAACTGAATATACAGATTGGTGTAGATTTAGCTTAGTGGGTCATGTGATGACGAACAGGCATGGTTTTAGATCAGCCGAAAGGTTTAAATTTATAAAAAGGAAATCCAAGAAAATGTCTACCCTAACAAAATGATCCATGGAATCAGAAAGGGATGTTTCTGCAATCAATATAATGTTTTGCTAGAAGGATAAAATCCACACATGAAATTGCTGTTTTTATCAGTTGGGAGGTGAGTCACACATGATGACAAATGATTGAAGGACACTCATGCATGACATGTGCAGTAGACTTGATAGCAAAGCATGACATTTGCAAAGTTCGAAGGTTAGGTACAGACTTAGAAAGAATTTAGGTCCCATGCAAACTAAATATTGTTTAAATAAATATTACTGTGTAAGAAAAGACAAGGGAACGGAACCCAAGGAGGAACATGCAGAACAAATTCAGCCCTAGATAAGCAAAGGTAAGTAAGAAGACTACAGTTGTCGAAAGTGATGTGAATTTACAGTGATATTTCCCTAAATGAATTTTCTTTTGTAATGATATTTTTTCATTGAAATGAATTTCTTCAACCAAGGGCAGAGCTAAGACCATTAGTAGAAGGGTGGTGCGTACAAAAGTGCTAAAACTAAAACACATTAGTTTGAAATATTTATTTATATTTCGAATGATTTTTATGATACAAGATTAATCTTAAAAAACTTTTCAAAGGCCATTCTAAAAGGAATTTAGCAAGAAGAAATTGGCATTAAATAAATATTTTATTTTTCAAATAGAAAACCCTAATTAAAATATAAATAAATGAGAATAGAAATTTGATAATACAAGAATTGAACAACATACATACAAGTTAGAACACCAAAAGTTAAATAATAAAAATAAGATTAAAACTTAATATAAAATTCTATAAATAAAATAGTATGAGAATAAAAAATTGACCTGCGATTCATTAAATTGAATAATATTGCAATTAATGTTTCTAAATTGGATAACAAAAAAAATTAAGTAACTAGAGCGTGACAATGAACAGCTCATCAAGTTGTCTACCCTCCCAAAGGAAGATAAGACTTGGTTGAATACAATTCCACGCAACAACAATTCCAAGACCTAAACCTTGAGGACAAGATTGTTTCCAAAATAGGTGGGGAATGATCCAGCCTTACAAGGTTACAAAAATTGAAGTGCTTCATGGAAATAATTGTGTTAGCTGTAATTTGTTTCCAAGTTTTGATTATTTTTTCCATTTTTTCTTTCTTTTTCTCATTCCTATATCAGAACAAGTTAAAATCTTGATATTTCAGGTTTCTCTATATAAAGGGAGTTTAAACTTTGTTTTCAATACAAAGGAAATCACATTCGAGAGCTTTCTTACTCTTTAATTTGTAGTTTCAATGGCTCGTTGGCTGCCATTAAAGGTTGCAGGGTTTGACCAGAAAGTTACAAGGATAATCAACACTGTCATCAACAGTTGAGAACTATGCTGTAACCACCTTTCAGGTCAGGGCTATCAGATGGGTTTGGATTAGAATATTCAGGTTCAAATCACTGCACAACACCAACATCTATCAATAATGTGCTATAGTTATGTTGGGGTAAATGATCGTCAAGTCAAGTGATTTCATTTACTCAAAGGTCATAACCTTTTTCTTTTTGTGAGTTAACTGTTCCTTTTCTTCTATTACTTATTGAATCAGTTTCGGCCTTCATTGGTTGGGTTAAGACTTAAGCTATTAAGATACTGGATTTTTAGGCCAATTGACATTTTGAGAACATACCATAACCCCTCTCAGTAATACCTGATTCCATCAAGGAAGCTATCCATAGCAATCAAGTCGGACATACTTCTCTAACACCCAAAGGAATAGGGCCAAAGAGAGCACCCCTTTCATCTGTTAACCATCCAATGTTCCAACCTTTAATTCCCACTTTCACATGCTAATCCTATTAATTTCCTTTTTCAGACTAAAATCCAAGATCATAAAATTTCTTGCTATGTCGAATGTATTAACTCAATTATAGTAACTGAATTTCATATACATATTTGAACGTCTTAGTGCAGCTTGTACATGCATGGAGCTTATGGTAACTAAATCTTAGATACAATTTGAGCATCTTAACCCAAGTTGCACATGTATAAAGCTTCCATACTCACCAATGTGCTTCCTAATACAAATATATTAGTTGCGTTTGTCAGTCCTGAAATTAATTTTAATGCTTTGGAAATTTCTTTTGTTATATTAGATTCCTAATGTAATTGCCCTCCCTAATTACCAATCTAGACATGGATGAGGAGAATTTTAGAGTGGTTAATTTTCAAGTGCAAGGGACAGCCATGTGCCAGGGGAAGAAATTCTGAAATGAAGAGAATTTTTCAATGGAGAGGCTATAGGATTTGGCTTTGATCTCAAAATTTTGTATACTTCTTTATTGTAATTCCTCAGTTGGATGGAATCTTAGAAGAAAGGACTCACGGTGTAAGATTCAACCTTTAGAAATGTTGGGGCTTCCACATACTATTTTTTTGGTTCAGATGAAGGTATTTTAGAGGTGGGAAAGGACTTTAGGGACAAGCAAACAGAGTTTTTAAAGTGTAATCTTTTTCAATTTGACATACTCCTTTTATAATTGTTGCTTGAAACTAATGGTAACTAATAGGAATAATGGGATAGACATTGTCATATCTTCTTGCCACATGAACATTAGCAAGAACTGACTGAACCACAGGGATTTACAATCTTTCAATGCAAATTATCTTCCATAAATTTGCAGAGAAAATATACATACATCTTACACAATTATTTCATAAACATGCTCCACATCATTACGAGAAGATTCAATGCTCCAGCAACCAATCAACCATATATGAAAAGCATTTTGAAACAACTTTTAGCATTATTGTGAACAATCAAAATTTATCTCATTCTATGTCAATAATTATCTTTTCTGCCTCAATTTATTTTGCAATCCACTCATTAACCTAACTCTGGATTAATAAATTAATTGATTAGATACAATTTAGGTACAATAAGAGCTTCAATTGATCAACTCAACAACACCAATTGCAAGCTTTTCCCATTGGATCTCTATTCACATGTTAGATGTATTAAAAGTGATGACCAAAGAGTTCTAGTCAAAGATGATCATATTAAAGAAAGATAGAAAACTTATTTTTATAGTTTACTAAATACTACTCCACACGAACATTTAATATTAGATGTTAGTTTAAATAAAGAAGAAAATAGGAATATCAGTTATTTTCCAAAAATTCGAATATCCGAAGTAAAGTTTTAAGGAAAATGAAAACAGAAAAAACCTTAGGCCCAGATATTGTACCAATTGAGGCATGGAAGTGCATGAGAGATGAAGGTGCAACATAGTTAACAATTTTTTTAATAAGATTATCAAAACACAGTTAATGCCAAAAGAATGGAGGAAAAGAATCATAATTCCAATCTATAAAAATAAGGGAAATATTCAAAATTGTGCAAATTATCGTGGAATAAAATTAATGAGTCATACTATGAAATTATGGGAAAGAGTAATTGAACATAGACTAAGAAGGGAAACTAATGTACATGAAAATCAATTTGGTTTTATGCCAGAAAGATCAACCACTGAACTTATTTTCTTACTTAGATAACTATTTGAAAACATAGGGAGAAGAAAAAGAACTTATACAAAAATTTTATCGATTTAGAAAAAACATATGATCGAGTACCAAGAAAGTTAATATGCAAAGTGATGAGAAATAAAGGAATTAATAACAGATACATTGATATTATTAAAGATATGCACTAATGTGGAGACACTAATGTCTTCTCAGTTAAGATAGGTCTACATCAAGACTCAGCCTTGAGTCCTTACCTTTTTACCTTAGTAATAGATGAAATTACTAGACATCTCCAAAAATAAGTACCTTGGTGTATGTTATTTGCAGATGACATTATTCTGATAGATGAAACTAAAGAAGGACTAAATTTAAAATTGAATAGGTGAGTAGATGCTTTAGAATCTAACGGTTTTAGAATTAGTCGCACAAAAACTGAATATATGAAATGCAACTTTAATAATAGTGAGAATCTGGATGAGGAACCAATTAAGATTTTAGATCAAGTAGTAACAAGAACTAATCACTTTCAGTACTTAGGATCAATAGTTTAAGAGAACGGGAAAATTGAGAAAAATATAATACACAGAATTCAAGCAGAATGGAACAAATGGAGAAGTGCATCAGGAATTTTATGTGACCGTCGAGTTCCAATCAAACTAAAAGGAAAATTTTATAAGACTGCGATTGGACCTACTATGATTTATGGGGTAGAATGTTGGGCAGTTAAAGAACAACATGCGCAAAAAATGAGCGTAGCGGAAATGAGAATGTTACGGTGGATAAATGGTAAAACAAGAAAAGATAAAATTATGAATAAAATAATTCGAAAAACCTTAAAAGTGAGACCAATTTGTGATAAAATGAGAGAAAATAGATTAAGATGGTTTGGTCATGTTAACAGAAGACCTAAAGTAGCACCGCTTAGGAAAACAGAGTCTATCAAAGTAGAAGGTGGTAGGAGAATGAGAGGAAGACCCAAAAAACATGGATAAAAGTAATTAAACAAGATTTTAAAATATTACAAATTACAGAAAATTTAGTCTTAAATCGCCAAGAATGACGTAATAGAATCCATGCAGCCGACCCCACCTAGGTGGGAAATAGCTTATGATGGTGATGATTGCTTAGTAAATTTTTAGCAGTTCGGTAGTTGATTAAGCAGGAATGTAGGATATTAAATAATGCAATCAATCATATTACTTATTAGCATAAGCATGAGCCATGAGCACTCAAAATTTTTTCTGTAAGAAACAGAATGCATGTCAAGATGTTAGTGCGTAAAAGGTATTGAAGATACTAACAAAAGGCCAAACGATCAAGGAAGCAAAATGATCACAAAATTTGCAAACTGGGAGTGACCAAAGTTACGAGAGAAGACACACAGAAATCCGTGTTGCAACAAAACCAGCCTTCACAAGAGGCATGTTAAGTCCACCTTTATGTACTCCAGATCTACTAGCCTGGAAATGACCAAAAGAACCTGAAAACAGCACAAGCCACATTAGCAAATCTCAGGTTGGATGGAAGAAAACTAGAATCTATGGGAATCAATATTTGAGCTTTGTATCATTCATTGGCATACCCTCCTGTAGTAATAATTCTACAAATGATGTGATTCATAATTTCTCCATTATCACATTTGAAGAGACAACTGAACAAATTAACCATTGTTTGAACCAAAATTGTCCAAATAGTATAGGGATGAATGATGAACTAAGAGAAGCCTAATTGAAAATTTTGTTTCACTAGGATATGCATGATATGAAGGAATCAAGGCATGGATGTACTGAGAACAAAAAGCCTGGTAGCTAGCTAGTATCTATGAAACATTGGAAAAACATAATCAAGATTAACAATTCTCCACTCATAAAGATATATAGTGCTTGTTGAATGTATCCATCCTTCAATTGTTGCAAAACAGTTCATAAGGGAAGCCTAATTTAATAGCCAACCTAGTAATCAAATTACAAAGGTAAAATATAGCATAGTAGATAAAATTTATTCAAGATTACATCATTTCAATTACTTCCAGAATTCCAGAAGAAGTGAGCCGCACTAAAACAAAATTGTACGTTACCAATCTAGCAGGACTAGGGAGTCGCTTCAATGGGAATTCCAGTATGAGAACTTGGTGGGAGCACATCAAAACATTGTATTTTTTGGTTTTTTGAGAACTTAAAAAGGTAATTAGATTTGAAATATAATTTTGATCATTTATAGTGAAAATCATACAAATCAAGGGTGTATTTGAGAAGTTATAAAACTTTTGATAAAAAAAAAAATTTAGTGTAAAAGTTGTTAAATTGATAGAAAATTATGTGATATAATAGGGATAATAATGAGGAGTAAAGAGAATAAAGTTAAAATAGATAGACTAGTTGTGTGGAAAGTTGTGTAGAAATAATTGAAAAGTAGGTTAATTGTATAGCAAAAATGTGAAGAAATAATTAAAAAAATATGATAGTTATGGAGAGTGAAAAGTTTTAACTCAACACGTTTTCTTGATTACCAAACACATCCCAGATATTATAATCAGACATATGGATACTACTGTGCCAGTGATCCCACAGTCAGCAATCAAAAACTAATTATACATGTACCAACTTTCTTTCGTAGCAAAGCAATGCGACAAAATACATGAACCTGATTGCTGAGCTAAGTTAAAAAGACATTGCATGACACTGGTACAGAATCATGGACAGAATAATTGAAATTTAAATATTTCTTGGTGACAGAAACTAGATGCTATGCTGGTAAAGCATAACAAACAGACTAGTTGAAAATCTACGTCATCTTTTTACTTGCAGAAATTACACATTGGCAAAGCATCATGCACAAACGAATTGGAATTTTTACATCATCTTATTACTTGCAAAAATTGCACCAAAAATTAATAGCGACAATGGTAGGAGATGCTGCAAGATTCACCATGCATATATATGGCGCATGCTCAGTGATTGAACCAGTTTTGCTTTAACATTTTACAAAAGACGACATGAGATTTTACTAAAATCGAACAGATTTTTCCTTACTGATATGCCAGATTTAGTGGTTTTCCACAAATCGGGTGTAGATTTATCAAGCCTCTAAAAATCAAAAATTAAGACAAATCAGCATACTATAATAGGCATATTATATTATTATTCTAATGGCAATCTCAAATAATGACTAGTTAAAATCTAGCTTAAGCCAAATGACTAGAGGATTTTCCCAAGATCACGAGTTCTTTACCAAATCCAAAAAAAAATTGTAAATCAGAACTGCAATCTGGTTTAACATTTTAAATCAACATAAACAAGTAGATTCTGCCCACACAATTGCCAACAACTAAAATGCTAATCAGGTTTTTAAAAAAAATTCTTTCATAGCACTAGCACATCTAAATGTAAATACTAAATTTAGCCTCCAAATGGATGGTCCTTTCTGAAATTGGCAATCTTTGGATTTTGCTTCTTAAGACTTCAATTGAGCTTTCATAGTGGATGGAAAGGACTGTGCGCAATCTAAAATGCAAATGTCATTGGAAACCCAAAACTCAGTTTCTAGGTCAACATTATCATTCAATTTACCATGATAATTCAAAATTGAAACAATAAAAGAAATCTATACTATCATTCAATTTACCACGATAATTCAAAGTTGAAACCAAAAGCCCAACATATCCATTAACATTTTCAGATTTTAATAAAATATTAAAAAATAATGCATAATACTATCAAAGACAAGAGAAAGCATGCCAATTTCTTATTTTCATATTCGGTAAAATAATTAAGAGTTCAAAACGATCATATCATTGAAATTAGTGATATAAAGAACATTGTGAAAGATCATGTTAATAAATTTGCATTCTTCACTATATTTTGATTCATTTCTTTCCTTTCAAGTAGCCAAAATCATAATCAAGAATCGGTTTCTCCATGACATTTGTCATTTTCCATTGATTGTTGTCACCTATCTTTTCAATTGATAACTGCAAATCACCTTTTTTTTTTTTTTTTTTGTAATACAGCCTATAAGATTTCTTCCATCAGCATAATCACAAGTTTACTCCCCCTATACGCAGATGAGATTCCTTTACGATCGAAAAAAATCCTAACTTGGCATGTCAAAAAGGCAAAAATACCTTTAACAAATTTTTTTTTGTGGTAACTTCACACACTGATGTAAGCCTTTCTTTCAGCAAATCATGTAGGCTATATAAAAATAAAAAATAAAATAAAAGAAAGAGCAGATATGAGCAGATACGCTGATGACTTGATGTACAAATTCCATAAATTTATAAGTTGATATCGACACCTTTTTTGGTGATAGTATCCTTTTTTAAATAAGACAAGGATGTTTGGCTGTAATTCTTGAGATGTAAATGAATGAACATTCTATCATAATTGGATGACAATTCTGCAGAAATAAGAAATGCAATTTTGCTGACCTGCTCCATGAACAATAATAAAACTGCTCAAATTTGGCATTAGATGACTTTCAAAGCCATCTACAGCAGAAATCTCCACCACTCCAGGTCTCTTGCTCCAATCGAATCCGACAACCTTATCTGAAGAGATTGTTGCCATCATTGCTCGTCTCACCTGCGAGGATACTGTTCGGAGATTTTCTTCATTTATCTGTTCTATTTCATTCTTGCAAGTAATTGCTGCACCACCTGTGATAACAGAATTGAAGGGATGGATATATTGGCTGCCAAAGAAGTCCTACTTTAATTGAGCTTTGTTCCAGTGCCAGTAAATTGAATAACAATACCCAAAAGTCAACAATGGAATTCAAGATAATTGAAATAAAACAGAATGGTCGTCTTAGAATACAATCCAAAACTAATGAACATTTTAACAAGATTTCAGTAAACATACAATGTCAGAAGCACACGGAAGATCAGCCGAAAGAAGGGGGGGGGAACATATGCAGTCATTGGAAAAGAACTTCAAACATAGGTTGTGAAATAGAAGCAAAGAAGAGACATTTAGATTTAATTATAAACATATATTGGAAATACTTCAATGGCACCAATACCATTGAAGATTTCAGTGTGCCACCCCCATTTGGGCCCCACCTTCATAACGAATCAAAATGCAATCCACCCAATCCAGCCAGAATCAGTTATTTGTTTATTATACACACACACATATGTATGAGTCCAGCTTCTATACATCTGGATATACTAATCCACTTCGGTACTACATCTAATTTGGGCCTCATCTTAATTATTTTGTCAAAACCAATCCATTCACAGCAGTTATTACAATTTTTTTTTTACTGAGATACCAAAACTTATTCAATCCATAACCTGCCTCACTATTAGAAGAATTAACAATAACTTAAGAATGACTTTAAACCTATTAGAAATGATTTGTTTATCATAAGGACCCATAAGGTCCCAATTTAATATCTAAACATCTAAAATATTCATCCTAACTGGATTCATGATTCAAAGGGATTTGATAAAATTGTAAAACTTCAGCATACAGATTCAAGTAGTTTTCTAAATATATACATATTTACATTTTTAGAGGATGTGGTCCACACATAATTCCAATTGATATGATTTTTTACATAATTGATATGATTTTTGATATATAAGTAAAACAAATAATGTTAAATACAATGAATAAATTGGATTTGACAAGATCATCAAGATAGAGACCAAATTAGATGGAAGTACCAAAGTGAATTAGTACATCCAGATGTATTTAAGTTGGACTCTCTCTCTCTCTCTCTCTCTCTCTGTATATATATATATATATATATGTATGTATGTATGTATATACATACACACACACACACACACACACAAATATATATATGAATAACTTTAGTACATCCTATCCTACCAATTCACTTCGATAAAACGGTCAAAGTCCAGGTCCCATCTTGATCGTTTTGCAAATCTAGTCCATCCATTATACTTGATATTATACCTGTTTTACTTATATACGAAAAATCATCTTAATCCATGACTTCTATCATTCCCAAAATTAAGAATCACTTCAGAATGATCTTAAACCCATTAAAAATATTGCTTACTACAAAGACCCATAAGATCATGATTTAATATTTAAACCATCTAAAACATTCATCCTACCTAAAATAATGATTCTATATAATTTCATAACATTCTAAAACTTTAATACATAGATCTAAGTGATTTTCTAAATTTATACACATTTTTATATATTTTGTAGAAGATGTGACTCATAGCTCTGGCTGATGTATTTTTAGTACACAAGTAAAACGAATAGTGTTAAATATACTAAATAGATTGGATTTGACAAAATGATTAAGATGGGGCCCAAATTAGACTGTTCTACCAAAGTGAATTGCTAGGACGGGATGTACTGAAGTTAACAGTATCCAGCCTTAAGGACCAAAGACTATCATAGTCCCTTCACAATGCTGCAAGTCAAGCAACTGAAATCTGGCTAAATGGCTCATTGTGATTACTATGATGACTCAGAGCCAGAACGAGATGTAAGACAATGAACGAACCTTTTACTTTTGGACCTTGTATCCTTTAGCATAAGCTTTCAAAAGCTTTAAGTACTTAGACTTAAGTATTCTTTCCAAGTCTTACTCTCTAGATACATGCACGCATATATGCAACATTTTCATGGAAGACATTAGTAAAATTGTTTTATTCAGAGCTCATGCATGAGACGTAGGTCAAAACCGCATCACTCACCATCTTCTAAACCCATCTGATTGGAGACTTCCAAGCATTATAGCAGAGGAGATCTAAATGTAGAATGACATTTGCTTGAAACATCTCGTTTTCTCCGTGGAATTTGAAAGAATATAGTTAACCCATCCATTCTATCCAAAATGTGAAACCTATTTAAAGAGCGATTCTACAAAAGTCTAAGTCTATTCAATTTTGTATTGCAATCATAGCTAAATGTGTAATAGTCGTAGTCATGTGAATAGTTGGGTTTCATTCACCACATATATTACGAATGATTTACAGGAATTGGTTTTGATTGAAAAATAGTGAAGCATCCAAATTTGGGCAAATAAAAGCATTCAGATCAATTCAAATTATTTACTCAGGAATCAAAGATTATATTGTTCAAAAGACCCACCCATGTCATGTGGCAACTGGCAAATACATATAGCAACTGTAAAAAGTGCCATAATTTTGTTTTCCTCTGTCCCAAAAGAAATGAAGGTTTAACCATTTGATCTTCATGCTATGGTAACCCTAAAACTCGGACCCATATTTTCAACTGACTGCCTGATGTTTTCAAAAATATAGTATGTCACAGGGATTAAAATGCTTAAAGCAAATTATCTATGTAAAATAGGACTTAAAAATTCAGTTTAGTTAGTCATTCATAAAGAAGGAAAAGATAGAATGAGAGATATATGTCAGCTTTTTACATCTCAAGTGTTTCCCATGCTATGGACTATAAGAGCCTCAAATCGAGGTCATCTTTATAATCATAATAAAATTAATATAAGGGGCTGATCCTATTAGCCTAGGCCAACACGAGCTCCCTTTAGCCTGGGCTAATTTATATTTTTTAAAAAAATTTCATGAAAATGGTGTCCCAATTGTATTCAATTCATATACCAGATTTTATAATTTTGCATACATATATTTTTTACTTTGTCATTTTTACTCCAAAACACTATTGATTTTGGCATTTGTAAAATAGATATACACACATGTGCAAAAATTGGAATAGTTGGTATATGAATTAAATATCCTTGAGACAACGTTTTTATAAATAGATCACATCATCATTATCATAAGTCATTTCTCGCCTATTTAGGGTCAACTGCATGGATCCTAGTGTGTCATTTTTTACAATCATAAATTAAATGTGTGTTTGGGAAGTAATAAAAAATTTTATGAAAAATGTTGAAATGGGAGAAAATAATATGATATAATAGTGTTAATGATGAGGAATAAAGAGAATAAAGTTAAAATAGATAAGTTAAATGTATGGATAGCTATGTAGAAATGATTGAAAAGTAAGGTAATTTTTTTTTAATAAAAAAAATAGGGTACTTATATAGGAAGAAGCGAATAAATCTTTAAAAAATAGGATAATTGTGAAGAGTGAAAAGTTTAAATTGAAAAGTTTTCGTTTAAAAAGCTTTTGGTATTAACAAACACCTCCTAAGTTTTCAGTAATTTTTAACATTTTTCGATTCTGCTTAATTACTGTCATCCATGTTTTCCTAAGCCTTCCTTTCATCGTCTTACCATCTTTATTTGAATGAATTCAACTCTACTAACCAATGTCATTTGAGGTCTCCGTATAACACATCCAAACTACCTTAGTCTGTTATCCCTCATTTATTCTCGATTAACTACAAGTAATATTTGAATGCATTCTGATGCATTAAAATTTGAAAACATCAAGGTGCAAAACCATTTTTTTAATTTTTTTTTGAAAATCTAGTTGTATTTAATCTATATCTTGAATTATTTCATTATTAATTTATCTTTTTTCTTATTTCCCACTCATTCACCTCAACATTTTCATTTCTATTTACACTTATTCTACACATATGATGGTCTCTAACTAACCAATATTCTACCTCACATGGTATAGCTAGAATAATCATTGTTTTAAAAAAAAAAAAAAATTATTCAATTGGAACTTGACGATCGCATAAAATTTCTGAAGCACTTTGTCATTTTTCCATCCTGCTTGGATTCAATTTATGATGTCTTTCTCAATTTCCCCATTCTTTTGAACTACGAATACTACATACCAAAAAAGTGATCACTTCTCAGTACTAATTAGTCTAAAATCCTAACTAGTTTCTCACCTAGGTGCTAACTATCATTAACGTGTATATTTAGTTTTTGTATGACTAATTCTAAAACTATTAAATTCCAGAGCATCTTTCCACTTATTTAATTTCAAATTTACTCCTTCAATTACATCTATTAAGACTGTATAATCTGCAAATAACAACCACCTAGGTACTTCTTGTAAATGTTAAACAAGTTTATCTATAACTAAAGTGAAAAGGTAATAACTTAAAGCTGATGCAAACCAATTGCAATTGGAAAAATCATTCATATCTCCACTTATGATCCTCACATTTGTCATAACCCCTCGTATATTTCTTTGATAACATCAATATATCTAGGGTGTGTTTGGGAAGTGATAAAACTTTTGATGAAAAGTTTTTTATGTAAAATTTTTTGAAATCGGAGAAAATGATGTAATATACTAGAAGTAATAATGAAGAGTAAAATAAATAAAGTTAAAATAAATAGGTTAGATGTATAAGAAGTTGTATACAAATTATTGAAAAGTAGGGTAATTATAGACAAAGAAGTGAAAATTTATTTTAAAAGTAAGGTAGTTATAAATAGTGAAAAGTTTTAGTTTGGAATGTTTTTGGTATAAACAAGCACCCCCTATTGTTAATTCCTTTCTCTTACATCACCTTCTAAACTACCCAATCATATGTTTTTCTAAATTAATGAAAAGCATATGTAGGTTCATTTTCTTCCTTTTATACTTCCCAAATAATTGTCTAAGAAAGAAAATGATTCAGTAATCGATCTTCCTGACATAAACCCAAACTAATTTTGAAGACGTCAATTTCTCATCTATGGCCTATTTTGCCATACGTTATCTTATGTTGGTAGTACTTTCGAAAATTTTGAAAATGGTGACATCCAAAAGTGTTGCATCTCTTAAAAATTAAGCTAATTTTAGTAAAAGTTCTTATGTTTGTGAGAAGCATGGCGGTCGTATTTTGCTCTATATGGACACTTAGCCAAATAGGCCCTCAATCTTTGTTCAAACACCCTTTCTCATAATTTCATAATATGACTTGTTAGTTTTATTCCATAATAATTTGCACACTTTTGAATATATCTCTTATTTTTATATAATGATAGTACAATACCTTTTTTCCATTCATTTGATATTATCTTTGTATCAATGGTAGAGGTTGTGGGCTGTCAATTGCTAAGATTATGGCAGAAATCATGGCTGAGATTTGAAGATCTAATTTATCATAATTTGTGTATTAGCTGTATATATTCTTACCTAAAATAGTTTAGCAGTAATTAGTGTAATTGCTGTAAATATTTTCTTGCCTAAAATAGGTTGTACAACAATTCTTATTTAAAGGAAAGATCATCAAAGAAAGGGAGGGAGCCATTTTCTCAAACTTTGTTATGGTATCAGAGCCTGCCTTTGAAATTCATAACTGAATCTTCGAATCTGTCAGTTTCTTTTTGCTTCTGTCTTCCAAAGGTTTCTGGTTTGCTTTCATTTTTTTTGGATTGATTAATTTCTGATCAACAACTCTGGCTTTGAGATTTCATTTTTTTTGGAAGAATGTCTGCTGAGAATTTTCTTGGAAGAATGTCTACAGAGACTTTGGCTATCAAATTTACAGGAAAGAATTATGCAGCATGGGAATTTCAATTTAGAATGTTTCTGAAAGGGAAGGAGCTTTGGAATCACATTGACGGGTCTGCTCCTACTCCTAAAGAAGGTACAGAACTTAGTCAATGGGAGGCAAAGGATGCTCGAATCATCTCTTGGATTTTAGGTTCTATTGAAGCTCATATGGTGAACAATTTACGTTCCTTTAGTACAGCTAAGGAGATGTGGGATTATCTGCAACGCATATATCATCAAGATAACACTGCAAGACGATTTCAACTAGAACTTGAGATTAGTAACTTCAGTCAAGGTAATCTCTCTATTGAGCAGTATTATTCTGGATTTTTTAATCTATGGAGTGAATATTCTGGTATTATTTATTCAAAAGTACCTAACGAGGCCTTAGCCAGCCTTCAAGCGGTTCATGAAGATAGTAGTCGTGATCAGTTTTTGATGAAACTGAGGCCAGAATTTGAAGTTGCACGGGCTGGATTACTGAATAGAAATCATATCCCTTCTTTGGATATATGTCTTGGTGAATTGTTGCGTGAAGAACAAAGAATGGCTACACAAGCTGTTCTTGGTTCGTCCAAGGAGACATCTGAGGTTGTTAATGTTGCTTATGCTGCTCAAGGGAAGAACCGAGGAAAGAGACAAATGCAGTGCTATAGTTGCAAGGAGTTCGGGCATATTGCCCGCAATTGTGGTAAGAAATTCTGCAATTATTGTAAACAGAATGGACACATTATCAAGCAATGTCCTACACGCCCAGAAAACCGACAAGGCCAAGCTTTTCAGGTTGCTATCTCAGAACCTACCAATATCAGATCTACAACCACAATTGCTAGCACCAATCAGTCTTTTGTTACTCCATAAACGGTCCAACAGATGATTATCACATCATTCTCTACTCTTGGAATTCATGGTCAAAGTAAGATTGTTTCTTCTCCTTGGTTTGTTGATTCTGGCGCATCAAATCATATGAATGGATCACCAGATTGGCTGCATAATCTTCGAAAGTATACTGGTAAACAAAATATTCAGATTGCTAATGGAAGTAATCTTCCAATTACAGCCATTGGTGATATTGGACCTTCCTTTCATCATGTATTTGTCTCTCCTAGATTGTCTACTAGTTGAATTTCAGTTGGGCAGTTGGTGGATAATAACTGTAATGTAAATTTCTCTCGTCATGGTTGTCTTGTACAGGATCAAGGGTCGGGGAAGGTGATCGCGAGGGGGCCTAAAGTGGGCAGATTATTTCCATGGCAATTTATTATTCCTAGAACTTTGTCTTTGGCTTCTATTATTATTGAAAATAAGGCTGACGTTTGGCATAAACGATTGGGTCATCCAAATAATATGATATTGTCTCATTTAATGAAGCATGATTTTCTTGGCAATCAGTGTTCTTCTAACAGTTTATCTCTTGATTGCTCTGTTTGTAAACTAGGAAAGAGTAAAGTGTTACCTTTTCCTACTTATGGTACTCGTGCTAATACATGTTTTGAGATTATACATAGTGATGTTTGGGGTGTTACTCCTATCATTTCCCATGCGCAGTATAAATATTTCGTAACATTCATTGATGACTATAGTCGTTTCACATGGATATATTTTCTGCGTACTAAAGCTGAAGTGTTAACTGTTTTCAGAAGTTTTGTGGCTTATATTGAGACTCAATTTTCTACCTCCATTAAGGTTTTACGGTCTGATAATGGAGGTGAGTATATGTCACATGATTTCCAAGCTTTCTTACAACAAAAAGGCATTATATCTCAACGATCATGCCCTTATACCCCTCAACAGAATAGGGTGGCTGAACGGAAAAACCGTCACTTGCTGGATATGGTTCGCACTTTACTCTTAGAGGCCTCAGTTCCGCCTAGATTTTGGGTGGAAGCTCTGTCAACTGCAGTTTATCTAATTAATCGGCTACCCTCTCAACAATTGAATTTTGATTCTCCTTACTTCCGTCTTTTTGGTATGCAACCTGATTATCATATGCTACACACTTTTGGATGTGTTTGCTTTGTCCACTTGCCTTCACATGAACGTCACAAGCTTACAGCTCAATCTGTAAGGTGTGCATTTATGGGATATAGCACTACTCACAAAGGATTTCTATGTTATGATGCTGCCACTAATCGACTGCGTGTTTCTAGAAATGTGGTTTTCTTTGAACATGAGTACTATTTTCAGCAGCAGGATCTCCCTTCACATGGTGTTCTTCTTCCTAGTTTTGATGATATATCTCCCTCCTTTGAGCGTTTTAAACCTGGTTTTGTCTATCAGCGATGACAGCCCCCATCATTGCAAATCCTTCCCGACCCTGATCCAGTGCCCACTTCAGTGGCTCTTCGACGATCTAATCGTATCAGTCGTCATCCTGATAGGTATGGTTTTTCTGCTATTTTAGCTGATATTACAGTTCCTACCTCTTATTCTCAGGCCACTAAACATGTATGTTGGGAGAAAGCTATGCAAGAAGAACTTCAAGCTCTTCAAGAGAACCATACTTGGGATATTGTTCCTTGTCCTACTGGTGTTAAACTCATTGGTTGTAAATGGATATATTCCATTAAGCTGAGATCTGATAGGTCATTTGACTGATACAAAGCAAGGTTGGTGGCACTCGGAAATCGACGAGAGTATGGAGTTGATTATGAGGAGACATTTGCAGCGGTGGCCAAAATGACGACAGTGCGACTTGTTCTAGCTATTGCTGCTTCCAAGGGCTAGTCATTACGACAGATGGATGTTAAGAATGCCTTTTTACTTGGGGATCTTAAGAAAGCAATTTATATGACTCCACCACCAGGGTTATTTTCTACACCCTCTTCTGATGTTTGTAAACTAAAAAAGTCACTTTATGGTTTAAAATAGGTTTCACGTGCTTGGTTTGATAAGTTTCGATCTACGCTTATTAGCTTCGCTTTTGTCCAGAGTTAATATGATTCCTCTTTGTTTCTTTGCAAGACTCCTAAAGGAATTGTTTTGCTCCTAGTATATGTTGATGATATCATTATTACAGGGACCGACTTTGAATTGATTTCTCAGCTTCAACAGCGCCTTTGAAGCTCTTTTCATATGAAGGACCTAGGTCCTCTACGCTATTTTTTAGGCCTTGAAGTGAACTCTACAGCGGTTGGTCTTTTCTTAAATCTGCATAAATACATTCAGAAGATAATTACATTAGCTGGTCTTCACGATTGTCGATCTGTTGATACTCCCTTAGAAGCGAATGTTAAATATCGTCATGATGAGGGTGATTTTTTGCCTGATCCCTCATTATATAGATGTTTAGTGGGGAGCTTGAATTATCTAACTATTACTCGGCCTGACATTTCTTTTGTTGTCCAACAAGTTAGTCAATTTATGCAGGCCCCTAGGCACCTTCACTTGGCTGCTGTTTGTCGCATTATTCGCTATTTGCAAGGCACTTCTACTCGCGGTCTTTTCTTTCCTGTGGATTCTCCTATTCACTTGGTTGCATATAGTGATGCTGACTGGGCTGGTTGTTCTGATATTCGACGTTCCATTACTGGCTGGTGCACGTTCCTTGGCAATTCTCTTGTCTCTTGGAA
The DNA here is from genome assembly GCA_030490835.1 of Annona cherimola. Classification (NCBI taxonomy): domain Eukaryota; kingdom Viridiplantae; phylum Streptophyta; class Magnoliopsida; order Magnoliales; family Annonaceae; genus Annona; species Annona cherimola. The sequence goes on along the minus strand of CM059977.1, from coordinate 40,335,080 downwards.
AAGCAAGAAGCAAGATCGGGTGTCAAAATCCTCCACTGAGTCTGAGTATCGTGCTATGTCCTCTGCATGTTCTGAGATTGTTTGACTTCGAGGACTGTTGGGTGAGCTTGGGTTTCCTCAAATGGAACCTACTCCGCTTCATGCAGATAATACTAGTGCTATCCAAATTACAGTTAACCCAGTGTTTCACGAGCACACCAAGCACATACAAGTGGATTATCACTCTATTCGTGAAGCATATGATGCCCATGTCATTTCTCTACCTCACATCACCACTGATCAACAGACTGCTGATGTATTTACTAAAACCCTCTCACGACAACGACATCATTTTCTGGTTACCAAATTGATGCTTTCTGATCATCCAGCATCAATTTGAGGGGGATATCAATGGCAGAGGTTGTGGGCTATTATGGCAGAAATCATGGCTGAGATTTGAAGATCTAATTTATCATAATTTGTGTATTAGCTGTATATATTCTTACCTAAAATAGTTTAGCAGTAATTACTGTAATTGTTGTAAATATTTTCTTGCCTAAAATAGGTTGTACAACAATTCTTACTTAAAGGAAAGATCATCAAAGAAAGGGAGGGAGCCATTTTCTCAAACTTTGTTACTTTGTTCTTACAATCTTATTAAAGACATTTGTTAGCCAATTTACACTAATTTGCCCTACACACTTCCACTCCTCAATTACTATATCATCTAGACCCACTGTTTTTCCTATTCTCATTTTTTAAATGGCTTCCTTTACTTTAGAAACTCGAATTTTTGGAAAATAATTGATATTTCTATCTTCTCATGCATTTGAATTGTGATATAGTGTTAATTATTCTAATGGATTACCATTAAATAAACTATAGAAATAAGTTCTTAGATTTCTCTAATTTCATCGTATTTAACTAAAACTATTTAGTACTCACTTCTAATGAATCTAACGTACGTTGTATCTTTACCTTTATTTTCTCTTAATTAAGTTAACTTAAATATATCCTTTACTTTGTTATCAAAGAAAATATATCTTTTTCTTTAAGCATCGCAAAAATAGACATATATCCTATTCAGTCAAAAAATATATATACATATCTCTCTCCTTATCTAGTTCCTAATCTTTCATATAAATTATCACAAGTTTCGTGTTTAGATTCAGAAAGAATCTTTTTAGTAGTTTTTATTTTTTACATTCTTGTGGATTTACATTGTTTTTATTGACCTATCATTTTTTGAACTTCTCATTTGTTATTTATAGCTTTTTGAACACCCTCGTTCCACCACTAAGTTTCTCTATATAAAAATTTTCCGTTTTTATATGTTTCTAAAATATTTTGTCCAACTCTTTTAATGCATCATGTCATTTCATTCTACATTGATTCTACTTGAACTTCTCGTATGTCTTATTTTCTTTCTTCTATCACTTTTTTACTAAAGAGTTTTATAATAGCACCCCTTCAAATTTCACTACTTAATATTTGGAATTATATTGCTTTAGGTTTTACCTTCTCTCTTTGTGTGTGCGTGTGTGTGTGTATCTATTAGTAACAACGTATGTTGCATAGTTAAACTTTCACTAGAAAACTTGTAATTATAATAAAGGGACCTATCTGATCTTCTTATAAGAAAAAAATTTATTTGAATAGAATTGTTCTCACTCTTAAAGTTATCATATATTTGTCTCTTTTTTGAAATAAGATATTTGCCTAATTTTGCTATGACAATTTTGCTATAACTAAATCATATGTCATAGCAAAATCTAAAATGACATTCCCCATTTCATTTCTTATTATAGAGCTGAAAATTTTAAAATAATAATAGTAAACTATTAACCGAAGCTAACAACGCGTTCCTTAAATTTATCGCCAGACATATATTCAACTCCCACATGAGTAGGATGGACGCTAGATTATAACAATATAATAGGATTTCCAAATAACAACTGGCATCCAAGAATATAGCTAAAGCAAGATTGCAAGTCTAAACTATATATTTGAGCAGGCACCTTCAACAAGAAACAGTTACGAGGACTACAAATTCACTTTAGCTTTTGTTTCTAGACCATTAATTTTTTGGCCCAAATTTCTTGTCAACGAAAAATGCAGAAATCTTGTTGTCAACTTGGATCTCATAGAGAACCCGCCAGAAAAATACTGTAATAGCGGTTCTAGGTATCGACCAACATGTTGCTCACAATCCCTGTGTTTAACCGGAAGAGGAAAAACCAAAAACAAAAACGAACAAAAGCAAAAGGGCCCATTTTCAACAACAGATTTTTGATTAAAACTAGACAGATCAAGTGCAACTCTAGGGGGCAAAAACGAAAGAAATCAGCCATCGAACTTCTTTTTTCCACTTCCTTTCGGCATTCCATTTTCTGGCATTTCTATTTGATGAGGGCAATTCTATTTTTCCGTAGTAGCGTATTTTATTCATTTGCTGTTACAGACAGAAGGGAAAAAAAAAAAATTCGACCATTGATCATCGATTAACTAGACTGATCACGTGTGAATCTCGTTGGCAAAGATGCAAGAAATCAGCCATCAAAGTTTCACTTTTTCCATTTCTTTTTGGCATTCCATTTGCTGGCATTTCTATTTGACAGGGGCAATTCTATTTTTCCGCAGTAGCGTATTTTATTCATTTGCTGTTAAAAAAATAATAAAATAAAAAAAACCAACCCATTTTCGACCATTGATCGTTGATTAACTAGACAGATCATGTGTAACACTCGTTGGTAAAAATGCAAGAAATCGCCCATCATAGCTTCAGTTTTTCGCTTTCTTTTGCAATTTCTTTTCTCCTTTTTTGATTTTTCTACCATTTCTCCGTCAAAGTTCCCATTTTTAACTTCCTTTTGGCTGCTTTTTGTCTAGCGTTTATAATTTGGACTAGCAATTCCATTTTCTCACACAGTTCAGTTAGGTCGTGGCATTCGCTGTTGCTACATGATTGTAATTGTATATGATGAAGGCAAGGGAGAAAAAGCAAAGCACCGACCGAATTTGACGATGCAGCGAAGGGACTGAGGAGAGTTGATTGCAGCCGCAGTCACAGTGGCATTCGCTTCTTCCTCCATTTTCGACGGTTGCCCCACCTGCAACGGATGCCACCTGCGACAGATGCCGCACTTTATCCGTCGCGTCGCTATGGCTGCGGCTTTTATCGCGGATTTTGCATTATTTTTTACAGTCTAGAAAGTAGAAAGGGAACTTTTGGAGAAAAAAATAATATAATATAGTAAAAGATGATAATGAAAAATAAAAGAAATAAAATTAAAATAAATAAGTCATGTGTATTGGTAGTTATACGGAAATAATTAAAAAGTAAAATAATTATATAAAAAGAAGTAAATAGATAATTAAAAATAGAATAGTTATTAAAAATGAAAAGTTTTAAATTGAATATAAATCTTTTTTTAATAGTATCAAACGTCATCTTTAATGTATTTTTGAGCTAAAAGTTAAAAAGAATTGAGCATTTAAACATTTGAATATTATAATATTATTCTTGAAAGGAAAATTAAGTCAAACTTATAAAAATAACAAAAAGCAACCCAATGACAATAAGAGGGTTTGAAACGAAAAGAAAAAAAAATAAGTGTACGCGTTAGGTATAAAAAAGCTTTAAAATTCACATGTGACATGTATGAGAAGTTCAATAAAATAGTTTAAACTAAAAATTTGATCCCTTTTGCCCAAACCTAAGGACTTGAAATTTAACATTACAATAAAATTATTATAAGTTAAAAGATGGGAGAGAATGGAACAGGTTTGAAAGACAGGATGCTACATGTGAAGTGCTAAAGAATAAATTTTTGTTGAGTATCTCAAACTTTCATGATTGATGAATTTTCTAACTTTTGTATTAAAATATACTTTTTTTGTTAAGCTAATTATCTGAAGTCTCGTTACAACCTACAACCTCTTAATAATTCAATTGTGTATGCTACATTAGCGAGACAAAAAAGGAGATATTTGCATATGAGTTAAGAGAGGAGTTTTTCATTAAGTAATTTTTAAACTCTTAATTCATGAGAGTAAAAGAGTGAAAGTGTATGCACGTTGAATCAAGCTAAGAAAAATTTTTCTAGTTTTTGATGAGTACATGTCCAAATTTGCTTTAAAATGCACAGTAACTTTGTACACATTTGATTCTCAAGTGTTGATGTTTGACATGCCGTATATGAATTTTAATTCAAATAAAACTCTAACTTTGTACTGCTTGATAATTTTGAGATCCTAATTTTGATTTATGAATTGTAATAATTTATATTTGCTTAAAGATAAGCAAAGATTTAAGTACGGAAGAATTTGATATGTCCATAACATACCATATATTTTGAGTATTTTATACCCAAAATATGGATTAAATCACGGATTTCTAGCAGTAAATGTTGTATTTAACTTCTTATTATGCAAATTCTCATAATTGAATGTTAGTTATGAAAATATCTTGAATGAAGCCAAAATAGGCAAAAAAAAAAAAAAACAGGAAAGAAATTAGAGAGAAAAAGAGAACAAGAATTAAGTAATATTAGTTAAGAAAGCAAAGAAAGAAAAAAAATCAAAAACAAAAAAGCAAATCAAAGAAGAAATAAGGTTTAAACTATATGGGGTAAAGCCAAATACAATTTGGGATTGTGTAGGTCGCTAAAATCATTTTTTGTAAGAAAAATTTATCAACCAAAGTAAAATACAGGTTAACTCATTTTTTCTTGGGTAAAACACAATTTAAACCATGTTTAGCATGGGAAGAGTGTGTCTTAGCTTGTTTTGCAAGGCTCTTTTGCATTTTTTTTAAGGAAAACTTATATAAACTTATTAGAGAAATGATCCTAAGCAAATGCTCTGCTTGGCCTATTTAAAAATATTTTATTTAAAAATATTTTTTTACTTCTTTCTCGATACATTTGTTTATTTAAATGTATTTAACATATAACAAAGTTTTACTTTTTTGAATATTTGTATACATTTTTTTAAGATTTTAGATGTTTAAAATCTTAAAAATATATATATATATATCTAAAAATAGTAAAACTTTATTTGTATGTTCAATATATTTAGATAAACAGTGTATGGAAAAAAAACAAAAAAATATTTTTAAATGAGTTTTTTGAAGTAAGCTAAGCGGGGACTTGCTTAGTCTGAGCAAACAAAATCATTTCTCAAATTATAATGCTCGAATTAGAAGGGAGTTTTTTATATCTTTGAAGAGCAAGAGTTTTGTCTTTTGGATTAAGAGTTTTATTTTTGAAGTTGGGGTTTGAAGAGAAAAGAGCCACAAGTGAAGGAAAGAGGAGCAAGTTTTAGAAAAGATCCAACACTATTGGAAACTTAATAAATAAACTTTTATTTTTCTTTCTCTTTATATTCTATTGTTGTAAATTTGATAAAATGTAATAAGGATATAATTTTATCTTTTGAATCCATTAAAATCATGTTTGTCTAAGTTTCTTATCTAGAGGTAGGATCTATCATATAAACAATTTAAGCGAATGATTTGACAGTAATTGTTATAAAAGGTAGATTATTTAATTTAATATCTTGTGATATAAATGATTGCTTAATGTTTAAGCTCACACTCTTGTATAATCTCATATATTAATCGAATTGAAAGATGAAAGTTTGATATAGAAAAATTGAGATATTAAACCTAAGAGTTACGACTATGAAATTAGGCTAAACAGCTTTGAGGCATTCTATGAACTAGTGTATAATTAATAAATTCTAATTCGCATAATGCCCATCAAAATAGATGATTATGTTGGTTCGGATAAATTTTTCATGCCTTAAAAAAGGATATAAGATTATAAAAGGATTTGTTCTCCTTTAATGCAGATTATCTAGGCTGATTGAATAGTCAATTATCCATTGCGAAAAGTTACAGGCGAACCCTAGATCCTAAATATTTCTTATCCTTGTTGTACATTTCATATCGTTAGTATAGATTTCTATTTTGTTCTTATTTAGATTAACCACAAATTCTTATATATTTCTCAATTCTTTAATTGAATTCACTATAGTTTAGTTTTCAACCTGATCCTCGAAGTGATGGTATTTTATACACTACAAATTATGACCCATGCATTTATTAAGAGTCGAACACATACGTTCTCTAAACAAATCTTAAATATATAATATATAGAAGTTCTTTCTTAAAGTGTAAAAATTTAATTAAAGACATGCAGATGAATAGTATAAATGATTTGGATGTTTAAAGTGCAAATTTCACATACACCCATGAAGTTTACTTCAAATTTTATTTGTACTCATGAAATTTTAAAGATTCTAAATATACTCATATATTTTATCTAAAATTTCATTCGTATCTAGCCCCTTATGAAGTTGACAAATATTCCCAAAACCTAGTTACGAATTTATAAATAAAAAATTCACATTTATGTGATATATAATTCTATTGTAGTAAAAATATGATTATATAGTTATAAAATCATTAAAATTTCATTTAAATGTGAATTTTTAACTTAGCATTACAATAAATATTTGGTCATATTCGTAATTTCTCAAAAGGCTTTGAATATAAATGGAATTTTGGACAAAATAAATAAGCATATTTTAGAATTTTTGAAAGTTCATGAGTATAAGTAGAATTATAGATAAAATTTATAAATATATAAAATTTAGCTGAAAATTTAATGATTAAATAACCCAATAATTTATAGGCATTTGCAACAACATAATAAAAAGGTTATGGTCTTGTTAAACTAATGCATATATTGATGTTCTTTTTTATTTTAAAAAACAAATAAAGTACCAAATAAATTCAAAAAATTGAAACTTTTATATGTATATGATCTAAGTCTGGCTACATGTTTATAAAAGAATAAAAAACAAAAAAGGTTCTATGCATAGAAATACCTTGAGAACTATACCTGATATGTATTTCTTGAATTTCAAACATTAATTTTTGGAAGACATTTAAGTCATTTTCACTTCCAAAAAATATTGATTTTTCAAGATAAAAATTACATAAATTTATCAAAAGCTATAAAATTTGGTGAAAAATATTTTCATGAAAAAGTTAAAAATATTTTTTAGAAACTATACCTGATTAACTTAAGCTTATATTAGCCCTAACTAATAAGATGATAACTATTAGTCCTTGTTCAATGACAAAATTCAAGCGGAAATGAGTGAATTAGGTTATTAAAAATCTTTAGCAACTTAATTCCAACTCTATTAACCTTAATTCCCTAATTACGATAGATAGAGAGTCATTTAATGTAGCAAGTTAAATGCATGTAAAGCACATAAGAAAACATATAAAGTAAACACAAGAATTTTATAGTAGTTCAGATAACTCCCTACTCCACTTTTACAAGAATATATTCTTTGTATCTCAAATTCTACTATTGTATCTCAATACTAACTAGAGCTTCAACTTTTTTCTATTTTCCAATCATAGGAGACATGATATTATTGTAGGCTATCTACGAGTGCGCAGGTTATAGCCTATAATATATAAAGATCGTTCCTACGATGATCAGATTGAAATATAGACTATAAGGAATTTAATTATCTTAGATAAGAGAAACTAAAGAGATAAAATCTATTGCTAGTTTAAGATAAGAAAAAATAATATTAATCTAAAAATGTGAACAAAATTTAGGAATTATGGATATTGGAGATCTAGGAATTTAGGATTTCACATGTGATGTTTCTTCTATAGATAATTGGCTAGCTTGTTTAATCTGAATAATTCATATTAAAAGAAAACAAACCCTAAATTAGTCTTGTATCCTCTCCCAAGACATGAAAGATGAATCGTAACCTTCATAATCACTTATTCTCGTGAGATTTTGTTGATTAAAATTCATTAAGTTTTGTAGGAGTTCGTAGAATTCCTCAAGATTATCATAACTATTCTCATGGTCTAGACTTATAGATTTAACATTTTGATTATTATATTCGACATCCATCTTTCGATTTTTCACCTAATATATCAAAACATGTCAAAGTATGAGCCTTAACACTAAGCAAATATTAAATATATAAGATATCAAATTAACGCAAATATCTTTCATAAACAAGTAGAAAACAAATACTAAAGCATAATGTTACGTGCTACATTCTAAATCATATATTATAAAGTTAGCCAAACATGGTTTTAATAAATCTAAACAACAATTCAAGATTATTGAAAAATCTATTAATTACAAGATAATATAAATAAAAAAAATAAGAGAAGAAAGCCTATTGGTGTTGTCTTCAATTATGTCTTGAATAACTCTTGCTAATGCATCTCTTCTTTTTTCTCTCCTTGGCTCTCATCTTTCTCCAAATCTTAAGCTCTCAAAATATCTTAAAAAATCAAATTCTAACTCTCTAAGATGCTCAATTTATATCCTAAACGTGCTTAAATATATTTCCCTTGAAAACTACACAAAACTCCACCAAAATAGCACACAAATCAATGGAAATCAAAGGGTCCAGCCTTTGACATAATTTAAACCATGTGGGGACAACATCCACACTGTTTAAACCATATGCCTTGCAGGACGTGGGTTTCGTAACATCATTGCTTCCTGAATTTTGGCTTGACATAGCCCAAACGTATCAGAACATCTTGGACACATTTTAGGCTTTGTTGATCACTTTTTTTGCTCATTTAAACTCTTCAAAACATCATCATTGTATACCTTATATCTTTTGCTTTCCAATAATCAATTATCTAGTATCAATTCTATGTCCAATTTGCTTGTTTGCATTTATAACACTGAAACATGAGCACTTGCACTAGATTGAGCTAGTTTTGATATTAAATATCTAAAATGTTGGATTTTTGGACTTATATATATATAATAATTATATATGTACTATCATGATAAGTTAAATTAGAAATAAAAAAGATAAGCCCTCTATATAAACGGTTGTGATCTTTAGATTATGCATATTTTATGGTTTCTTTTCTAACATCTCATCTTTAGAAAAGAGGAGCCCCCTTTCCAGAAAAACCTATGGCATTAACTTGGAAAACTAGAATATATTCGAATTCAAGAATAACTACTCATATGGATTCAGGTACGCTTCCACTTATGATTTTATTTTTTTAATGTTTAGCATGAAGTATCCTAAGGTGATTAATTTTTAATCAATATGGCTTTCCTAACAAATGGTATCACAGCACTTCTTCATGTTGAATCATTAAGAGATTTTAACTCCGGTTTAATTCCATATGTTGCTCGGCCTTCAAATTATTATTATTATTTTCCATTAGCATGCTGTGGAATATGATATTATTTGATATTATTTGGTTTAATTTTGATTTGGCTTAGAATCATACGGATGTAAGTTTTTTTATAAAAAAAAAAAATTTGAGACAGTATGAATATGATAAGGTTTCTGGTTGATTATATTTATGGTTCAAATTCAACACCGTGCTTCCGTTATGAATTTATTTTTGATTGCCATCCTTCGGTTCGCATGGATTTAGACCCATTTAATTTCAGCTACCATGTGATTCCATTTTTTCTTTTCTGCTACCCGTGTGATTCCATCAGTGCCCTGTATGCTTTTACGAATAGCATGAAGGATGACATGTGTATATGGATTATAGTGCCCTGTCTAAAATTTCATGGATTGCAATGTTGGCTGATTTTTTCCTGGAGTTATTCCTCTTTCCTAATAATCCATTCAGTTGGTCACAGATTGCTACTGTCACAGATTAAATAATATATGCATCTCTTAACTCGATGGCTGCCATCACATATTAAATTATGGGTGTGATTGACAATGGGTATGAAATGTAAGTTAAAACTTTTCGATCTAAAACTTTTCACTCTTCGTAACTACTATATTTTTAATTATTTTTTTTATATTTTTTATACAATTACTATACTTTGCAATCATTTCTACATAATTACATATACAACTAATCTATTTATTTTAACTTTATCCTCTTTATTCCTCATCATTATCCCTATCATATGACATCATTTGACAACTTTTACTTTAAAAAACTTTTCACCAAAATTTTTATCTATTTCTAAACACAGCATATATAGCACCTTGTTGATTTGCACATCATCCAAGGCATAAGGTATAGAGAAACCCCTTGGGTCATTGGGTTTCTATGGAAGCTTATTCTACAAGATAGTGTTGAACTCTCAGTGAGTGTCAATGTCCTGTATTCCTCAAGTTTGCATTTATTTGATAACATATCATTAAAAAATTTAGCATATTTTAGAATATGAGAGAGCATATTGATGAACAAAATGTTAACGTACAGGTTTTTTAAGGTGAAGATTAATTTTTAAAATCGTTTCTACAGTTGGGTTTGTCTTTGTCTTTATGGAAAGGTAAAAGAGGCTAATATGGTAGAGAGAGATGTAAGGCTTCTTCACCTCTGATATTGGTTTTTGTTTCAATTCCTTACTTTGCTTCTATTTTGGGTCGGGCTTGTTGTTAGCTTCTCTTTCTTCTACTTGAGCTGACTCAAGCTGCTTCCCACTTCAGAGAGTAATTGCATTTACTTTCTCCCTTAGATTGACTTCTGGTTAACTAAAGAGTTGACCTTGATTTCTATAAGAAGAGTTTAAGGCTTGTTGGGCAATTTAGTTTTCAAATATTTTTGTGTAAGTTTGCAATAGCTTAAAATTTGTTGCGAGTTGCTCAATTCTTTTTCATTGTTTTCGAAGTTGTTGAGTCATTAGTTCTTCAGTTTTTTATGTGGCAGGAAAAGGTTTTCTAAGAAGACTTTAATGTCTGAGTTTCGTGGTGGCAAGGAGAAGTGTTTGGGTTTCTTTGTTGGAATTCAAGTGGCCTGTTGGTTTGCACATTGTTTGGAGAAGTGAGCTGCTGATTAGATCATAAAAAGTTTGGGTAGTTTCACCATCCAGGGTTATAGGTGCTTAAGGATTTTCATATGAGTTATAGTTATAGTAATTATTTACCACATTCATTTGCTTGTTTGAAGTCTCTCAGATGTAATAATTGCACTTTGTGGTGTAGTGATATGCACCACAAATCTTGCAAGAGATGTTACTTGATAAGCCCACACCATTGCAAGTGCTTTCTAGTCGTTTTTTCTTGTCATGGTTGGTTAGCTTTCCTTATTAGCAAATTGATAGCTTCAGTATCATATGCTCCTCCTTGTCGTGAAGAATTGCGAATATTACCATATTGGAAGTCATATAGGGCAAGATCATCAAGTAGTTCAAGTACTTCGTCATTAGTAAGCTTGATGAAGCAGCCATTTGCAACAAAATTAACTTAGCTTCATGTGGATTGGTCTAGGCCGTGACAAAAAAATTTCAATAATATCACCTCGTGGAATGTTGTGATGAGGGTACTGACCTTGCAAGTCTTTCATTTTCTCCTAAAGTTCATAAAAAGATTCACCCTTTTATTGTAGAAAGTTATTGAGCTTTTTTTTTTATCTTCATATTTTGGATGGGGGGAGGTATCTCTCTAAGAAGGTAGTAGATAGTTCATCCCAATAAGTAAAAGAATATGGTGGAGACGAACAATTAACTAGCTCTGTCTCAAAGAAAGAATGGAAAGAGTTGAAGTTGAATTGCCTCTCTTGACACACCTTGCACTTTGATGGTGATGCAAAGTTGTAGAAATTTGGTGATGTGTGCATTCAAGTTCTCTAATAGAAATCTTGGAAATTAGGCTTGTTGAATTATTTGAAAAATCCTAATTTGAGTTTGAAGTTCCTTGCACTAACTTCGGGTTCAATAATGAATGACCTAAAACCTTGAGGGTTTGGATAATTCCGATCACTTAAAGTCAACCTCCTTAGTGAGTTGTTATTCTCTGCTTGGACTTCAGTGTGTTTTTGCTAATGCTCATGTTGTTGTTCACTATCTCCGTATGACATAGTCTTTTACTCTTGTAAAGTTAGCCCATGTGAAGTTTGTTGTTGTTGATACTCTTGATCTTTTCTCCTGAAAGTCCGCTTAATCATCGGATTCATATTTAAATGTTTTTCAGCAACTTGTTTAGCAAAACTTCAAGTATGATGATGCATGCATTAAAATAGATTGAATATAAAATTGATGCACTAAGAGTAAGTTTAGAAAGAAAATTTAGAGAAAAAAGAATATAGAAGAAAAAGAGAAATTTTCAAAAGTATCTAAATAAGAAGCTCTTTATTAACACTAAACCCTCCTTAGTAACGATGCTAAAATATTTTTAGGGTATATTTATCAGTGCATAGGTCGTAGACTGTAGTATTTATTCTATGAAAAATTTGAGAACTCTAAACTTCATGAATTAAATGCTTTGAATTGAATAATAGGGAGACGACTAAACAAATATTAGAAAGAAATCACAAATCTAAATACTTTGAATCAAGATTTAAAATTAGAGGATGAGGGTTCTAAGTCTAGGGTCTCACATGTGATGTCTTGTAACATATAATTGGTTTGCTTACTTAATCGGGGTAATATGTATTAAAGGAGAACAAACACTAAAGCAATCTCACATCCACTCTTAAGGCGTGTAAGACGTATTCTAATATTTTTAACCATCTATTCTTATGAGATTAGTCAAATAGAGTCCATTAAAATTTGTGGCAGTTTATGGAATTATTTAAATTATCATGCTTATTCTCATAGTCTAAATATTCATATTTAATATCTTAATTACCGTATATTAGACTTTTACCTTTTGATTTCATCTCCTAATATATGAAATGATGTCATAGTGCAAGCTCATATACAAAGTAAATATTAGAAATACAAGATATTAAATTAATACATAATATCCTTCATTAATGACACAAAACTAATTATCCATCCATAGTTTCACGTGTTGCATCTAAAATTCTAAAATATAAGTTTAGCCAGACATGTTCTTAATAAATTCATATAACAAGACAAGCTTATTAAAAGTATCCATCAATAAGACAATTAAAATTATAGAAAAATAAAAAAGAAAACTTATTGACTAGAGTACTTCAATGGTATCTTGAACTGCTCCTTGCAACTCTTTTCCTTATTTCTCTTCTTGGATCTACTCTTTTTCTCACCCTTTACCTCTAACCTTAGCTCAAAAATACGTTCGAAGATGCCTTACTTCGTGTCTAACAAATATTTGTACAGTTTTCCACTTAATAATTACTCAAGAGGTTGGAATTTGCGCAAAATATAAGCTCTCATGCCCTGACGCAGTTTGAATCGTGTTGGTCATAGGTTGGCATAGTTCAAATTATGTTGGTCTCTGGACATTTAATTTCGCTCTGATTTTTATTGGTTTCACACTCAACACACTTCAAACTGTGATGGAACTTCTTAGACACATTTTAGGCCATTTTCGATCTTTGTTTTAACTTCATCAAGCTCTTTAAATTCTTTTGGTTAATGTTGTGTATCCTCACAACTTTCAAAAATTTAATGCTTCATACTTGTTTTATGCTTAATTTACTTGTTTGCACAAATATCACCGGAGCATGAATACTTGCACTTAACTAAGTTAATTTTTCCCATTTAATCTCATAAAATTATGATGTACTCAATATTTGAAGCATGAAAAAACATGATATGTGAGGTATAAAATTGGCACAGCATTGAGATGTAACTCATATCTTATATTTGTACATGCTACTAATGGAATTAACTTGAATTCACCTTTTGTCAAAGTTTTACTTTCATTATTCCTGTGTTGGAGATTCATAGTTACTTAAATGTAGTTGTTGAAAATCATGTTGATGCATCAGATATTTCTTTTTTAGATTCAGTAGTTTACAACTCTCCTCTTTTTGCAAGATTATGCTGGAGAATAGATGAGTTATTTGATATCTACTATTCCCAATTGGTCTCAAAAGTAACTACTCTATATTAAGCAAGTGTTAAGGTGTTATAACCATAGTTGAGAATCAATTTCGAATGATGATATGTCTTTTCCAATAGCTCAAAAAAATTGGATGCATGAAGCCTGGATGGACACCTTCCCATACACGCTAACTAGTTACACTATTGAATGTTGAAATTTACAAGAAAGTCAATGCATTTGAAACCCAAATCAAATCACTATTCAGCTAGCTCCTGAATTAAAATGGTCATTACTCCTAAACCCAATATCATTGCAAAGAATCTACATGATAATGCAATCAAAACCACTTCTTCCAATAACACTTGAAAAAAATTGAAATGTGGTACATTAACATACTATCAAAGTTTGTAATAAACACAATTATCACTAAAGCCTTCATAACACTTGTTAGTTGCCTTTATATTAGAAGTTCTCTCTCCTACTTTAGAGAAACAATTACCTTATGCACTAATATCAAATTCTTTTCAACAAATTTTAATAATGCTAGATCTGGAGGTTACACCTCACGCTCTAGTACAATTGCAAATATTACAACTATTGCCCCATCATTTATAACTATGGTACTCATCATATCATGCAAAAAATTCACAGTCTCATAAGTCTTGTGCAAGGAATTCCTAATTAATCTGTATTACCATATTCCAAAAAAAATTTAAAATAATTCAACAAGCATAAATAAAAATTATATAAATTCATACCACTTCAGGACACTGGCAAAACTATCTTCTTGGATTTATTTTGATATTTGATATTAATGTCTTATAGATGCCTCTTCCATAGTGATAGGGAATGGTTGAAAAATCCGTCGACTTTTCTTTTGATGACATATCTTAGACAAGTAGAGGAAGATATACAATATTAATTTATGCAATAAATTTTTGTTGTAAATCAATCCATTGCTATATACAAATCCATATTATGTCTGTTATATTCAAAAAATGATATCATGAAAATATAAATAGAGGCAAGAGCCATATAAAGCATTCATTGACCATAAGAAAAGGGCATGTTTCGCAGTCGCAAAATTACTTGTTGCATCTGGAAAACATACACAGTGATGCTACTGATATCCAACTAATTAAAGGCACAATGAAAATGATTGTTGGCATAAAATAATCATTCTTTAAAAAAGGAAAGCATAGAGAAGGTGATTAATTGATAGAAAAGGATAATATCACTTTTGGATAGGTATACAATATCCAAAAAATTTAAATGCATATATGAAATTTGCTGTCCTAGGATGCCGAGTCTCTTTCTCCCTTCTAACCTCCTTTATAGTGATACAAAGAAATAATTCCACCTTTTCTTATTCGTACTAAGGATAATCTAAGGCATTTTTAAAAAATTGATAAGCATTTCACAATGCTTTTGTTAATTAACTTAACAACTGGTGATAGAGTGTGGATATCTAGGATTATGTATAAGCATAGTAGATATATTTGAGATTTTAAGAACTTATTGAATTTATTTAGAATTATGGTAAACATAATAAGTGTATTTTGGAAAAGCCCTAAAAATAATTTTGAATTCAATAAGTGAATATTATTTGGATTTACTTGTTGAAGTTGCCAAAAAATTCATAATAGGGTTGTTTGCTGAATAGAAGGGGCTTAAATGTGACAGGGAAATGTGATAAAAATATGATAATAAATATTAGGAATAAGAAAATTAATATCAGAAATGTAAAAAACAATATTCAAGATAAAACATTATATTGAAAATTAAAAAGTTGAAAAATTAATTCCCATTTAAGATTCTTCAACGCTTTAAAACAGACTATATATTTTTTTATTTTTGAAAATTTTTAAACTCAACCTAAATATATATTTTTTAATCTTTTAACTTCAGAAATATAAATATAATAATATTGCTAGTAAATAGCTACGAAAATATTGCCCCCGAGAGGATGCTAAACTCTGTTATTCGGACTCGAAACCCGTGCAGCAGCAGCAGCTGCTTGTACGGGTTGAAGTTTGTACTCCGTTCCAGAGGACACAAACCCTTCGGCTTCTGATTAGCTGACGGATCCCGTATTTTCCTCGCCCACGCAACGTCCTGAAGACTTCAGGTTCCCACTCGAAACCCGTGCAGCAGCAGCAGCTGCTTGTACGGGTTGAAGTTTGTACTCCGTTCCAGAGGACACAAACCCTTCGGCTTCTGATTAGCTGACGGATCCCGTATTTTCCTCGCCCGCGCAACGTCCTGAAGGCTTCAGGTTCCCGCTTTCGATAATTTTAACAAGTCGCCGGGGGTAAAACAGTCATCTGGCTTTTTGGCGGCGGCAACCAAGATGCAAAAAACGAACCATACACTCCCGTGCACCCCAATTCCTGATTCTCGAGACCTTATCTAACAACTTTCCTCATCATATTTTTCCGATCTCAACCGGTCTGTGCTTCCAATCAGACAATTTTATGTTTTTATCTGGATTAATACTTTTCATTAATGGAAAAGAATTTGCCAAAAGTTTCTGATCCGATAGGAGCCATTCGTTTAACCACTGAAAAATACAGAGGCCACGTAGTCGGTAGTGTTAGCTGGCATCGGAGATCTTGAGAGAAGAACAGGAAGGGTTGCTTGGGAGCAGAGAAATTTGATCAAGATTGCTAATTTTCTGTCATTAAAATTCAATCAACGGTGTGGATGAATCGTTGGAGGCCTGACTTGTGAACTAGAATTTGTGTGTGTGCAGGGTAGAAATTTGGGGAAGGTAAGCATGGAAGGCGGCATTAAAATTGCAGTTGTGTGATTTTCGTCGGGTGCGTGGACTTGGTGGGTTTCACTCATTTCCTGATCCGCGGCAGCAACAAGAAAAATAGACCAGACAAGACACAGAACGAAGCGGATTTCGTCCCAAATGACGGTAGAAGAAGCAGTCGCAGCGCACGCGAGTTCGATACGCAGGAGACAGCAGTAAAAGAGAAGAAGAAGAAGAAGAAGAAGAAGAAGAGAAGACGAAGAGAAGAGAGGAAGAAAAGAGGAGGCAATGGCCGCCCAAAACGAGGGAGCACAGAAGAACGCAGGCCCGCGGCCTACGATTGCGCTCCCGCCGCGCTCCGCCGTGGAGAGCCTCTTCACGAAGGGCTCCGACGCCAGTCCCGGCCCCATGACGCTTGTCTCTTCCTTCTTTGCCGATAACGATCCCGACTCCGAGTACCGCTCCTTCTCGCAGCTCCTCGCCGGTGCCATGGCCTCGCCTAGGCTGCCGCCCCCCGTCCTGGACAATTCCTCGGCCGCCGCCGAAGGCCCCGCCGGCCTCCGGTTCAAGCAGAGCCGCCCGATGAACCTCGTGGTGGGGCAGTCGTCGTTAGCAGGGGCCACTTCATCGCCGCTCTTTACGGTGCCTCCGGGGCTTAGTCCCGCTAGCTTGCTGGATTCGCCGGGGCTCTTTCCGTCGGGTCAGGTACGGGCGCGGACTTTTCCCTTATCTTCTATTTTGCTTGTGCGAAAGTTGACGTGATGATGATGGCTTGAATTGGTACTGTTGTATTACAAAAAAGCAGGGTGGAGAGGTGTTGATGGCGATGGGGAGGAGGATGTGATGGTCTGTTGTTGTTCCTTCGATTTTCTAGAAATAGATGTTGGCAATTTTATTTTGTTTTTATTTCCCTGATAATTAGATTTTTTGGATCAAATCCTAATAATTAGATTTGAGTTCTTGTTTTGTCAATATTTCATGATGAGAGATTTGCAATTGAAAAGATTTTTCCCGTAGAATTCGAGCAGGATAGGGGAGTTGGAGATGCGCCTTAGGACTTCTATATGAAGCCAACGCAGCAAGCACTTTTGATAGTTATTAGACAGATCATGCTTCATGTGCTGTGTTGTTGGGTCGTTAAGGAATAGCAGTTTACGGGATGAATTTAGGTGAAAACATGCGTCCTTTTTTTTAATGTACTAAATTGAAAATTAAAATTTATCTAGTTTGTTGGGCAAAAAAAAAAAAAAAAGCCTTTTCTCTAGTTTGTGTCACCTGTTAAATTTGAATTCTGACGTAGTCAAATTGTCGAAACCTATGATTTTGGGTTATGACTGGATATGAAGAGATCTTTTGACGTGACAAAAATCTGTGGTTATAAATCACCTCTGTTCAAGATCAATCAGCCCATTGAGGTCTACCCAAAAACCAATAAATGGACCAAGTAAGAATATCTGTGATTGTCTATGAGACTTTATTGTTTTGGAGAATTTTCTTGTAGGTAATAAATGTACCCTATAAAGGGAATTTCTACAGATTTGCCTTCCGAATTGATGTATCCCCCTTTACCTATGGAGCATTTGGTAATGAAGGGAGAAATTTTTTTTTTTTTCTTTTTTCCATCAGAAGTTTTTTTTCCCTCCACTTTTACTTAGTGTTCCAATCATTTATTTACATATTTCTATATATCTATCATAATTATTTAATTATTTCTTCATATTTCTCCGTGTAATTACTCTATCTATTTTAACATTATTTTTTCTACTCGTCATCATTACTCCCATCATCATTCTCTCCCAATTTCAAAAACTTTTCTTCCAAACTTTTTCTCTCATTCTTTTCTCAAATGCCAAACACTCTCCTAATGTCTGCCACCTTCTCTGAGCAACCAAATAGTGGAGTTTCCAACTGGTTTCCTGAATAGCTTCTAGGCAGCCATTTTCAAGGGTGTAGACGGCTAATGAGAAACAGATTGACAAGATAGAGATGGCTGAAGAGACTATGATTAATGGATGAAATCCATGTTATCTACCATCTGCTGAATATCATCCACGCAGGTAAAATAGCACAGGTCCCAATTCACAGAATTTAGCTCCTTTAAATCTGCTTTGAAAAGAATACTCCATATGAGTGACAGTCAATCAACTCTGAAGAATGAATTGCCATGCAAATTGCTACTTATGGGCACAAAGGAGCTTTGCCCTGGTATGTTCAAGCATGCTTGCAATTATTCTGTGGATGAGAAGAATGATTGGCACAAATCTTTGATCACTACCCCTGATGTCTTTTCTGTGATTAAAGCATAAAGACAGTACTAAGGAGAAACGGAACCCATAGGATGGAATTAAAAGGAGGCTTTGCGAACACTTAGAAATTATACTTTGGCAAATTTCAAAGAGTGAATGCCATCTGAGCTGGCCTGAGATATTTGGGAAAAATATATCCAAAAGTATTTTCAAAGTAACTTTATGTGTTTTTGACATACATTAATTTTTCTGAAGTAACTTTTTAGAATGTTAAGGTGTATTACTGGTTAAGCAATAACAAAAAAAAATGGAAATGAAATAATCTGAGATAATCTAAAGGTGAAGCCTGTAGGTGATAAAATGAAGGAATTGGACATCTTAAATGAAAGCCTGAAATGACACCGGTTAGGTGTCTCTGTTGTTTTCCTGCCATTTCCCTGTTGGTTGCTGTTTTCAACATGTCTCTGAACTGATGTACAGTTCTCAAAATTTACATTCTTTTTTCATTGATGCCTCATCTTCTAACTGGTAGTGATGCAAGACGGATAAGACGAGTTGGTTCATCAGATGTAATTCTAGAAGAGATCTGATGTTATACCTCTGTGAATTATCTTTGGGCAGTTAATTTAACTTAGATCTTGAATATGGACAATTAAACTGATTCTAATTTCAGTCAAGTACCTTGCTTTGCTTTTTTGCCTTTTTTCTTTTGAGTAGCCCTTTATTTTTCAACGTTTTTCCACACTCTTAGAGTATTCTGTACTCTGTAGGTTGTTCGGCCTTTGCAGTTCTTTCCAGTTTGTACCTCTTCAACATCCCTTCCAAGAATTTTAGCTTCTTGGAGGATTTAACCCTTGATTCTCTATTAATGGCTGAACACTACCAATTTCACAAAGCCTAGATACTCAGCCAACTTTTTTTCTAAATAGTTTTCTTATCATTATCATGATAGTAGTGGATGATTTGAGCCTACGATTTAACGAAGAATGTGCTTTTATGTAGAGAATAATGACATAACAAAATTTATGTGGTCAACTTTGATTAGAGTTATGCTTTGGTGTTGATGATGGATTTTCCCTAGTGTATCTAATGACAAAAAATATATATTAGAGAAATAGCATTTGCTACTTCTTTTGTGTGGATTTTGAGATCATTTTAGTCTTGAAGGCTTTATAAGTTGTGCCTGTCATGATTGCATTGTAAGTTTCTGAAGGAGAAATGCAAATTTTGGTTTCTTATTCTATTGACCAATTGTTTGGACAGGGTCACTTTGGAATGTCCCATCAACAGGCCCTAGCTCAAGTTACTGCTCAGGCTGTGCAAGCCCAATCTCACATGCATATCCATTCTGAATACTCTTCTTCTCTTGCTGTACCAGCTGACACTTCATTGCAGTGCTCTATGCAGCCTACTGCTAATGCAAATCGATTCAAACATTTATCATCTTTGACATCAGATTCTAGAGCATCCAACACTTTGGAACAGTTAGAGGTCTCACATCCTGATCAAAGATCTCAACCCCCTTCCCAGGTTGCAGACAAACTTGATGATGGCTACAATTGGCGCAAGTATGGGCAGAAACACGTGAAGGGAAGTGAATTTCCACGTAGCTACTACAAGTGTACCCATCCGCATTGTCCTGTCAAGAAAAAGGTTGAGCGATCTCCTGATGGTCAGATAACGGAGATCATTTATAAGGGCCAGCACAACCATGAACGCCCTCAGCCAAATAAGCGGTCAAAAGAAGGAACATCTGGAGGTGCTGATTCTAATGGACATGTGGATGCGCTTAGGAATCCCGAGGGTGCTTCTTACAGTCTTACTGCAAATTTGAACAAATCCACTGAAGCTATTGCTGCTACTGGGTATAGGAGGGATCAGGAATCTGATATCCCAACATCAGAACAGTTGTCTGGTTCAAGTGATGCTGATGAAGAGGGTGATGCAGAAATGAGAGTGGATGACAGAGATGAGGATGAACCTGATGCTAAAAGAAGGTGCATATTCGTATCATATGTAATAGGTGGAACTGTTTTGTATTGATTTATGTTCTTTAATAGGAATGTTTGTCATGGTCTAGGAATGTGGACGTGGGCGCTTCTGAATCCATTTCTTCACACAGAGCAGTTGCAGAGCCTAAGATTATTGTCCAGACAACAAGCGAAGTTGATCTTTTGGATGATGGCTATAGGTGGCGCAAGTATGGGCAGAAAGTGGTTAAAGGAAATCCAAATCCAAGGTACTAAAGTTATACAGTTGTTTGGGCCTTTATCTATGAAAATGAGGATTATTGATCTGATGCTATTGGCTTTTTACCCAAACTGTCGATTCTTATTGCAACACTAAAGATGAGTAATGACTGAACAGTTTGAACTCTACTAGTTTTTCCTTTGCTTCATGGTAGACATTAAAGCTTGAGTGACATTGCATGTTGATAATTATTCATTTTTGACTGGCCCCATGGTCTTGAATAAAGCTAATCACCAATATGTTGAACCCAGATTTCCATTGCATATCTAAACTTGGATACTACACGATTACTATAAGAACTCGTGGATTGATCTGTTGACTGAGTGTTGTTTCCTTTCCTTTCCTTTCCTTTATCCTTAAACATAAATTATGGAATTACAGATGATGAAGAGTTCAGGTTTATATTAGCAAATTATGAAGAAAAGATAAAATGAGTATCATTTTTGTATGTATTCTCATTTGAACATTTATTCATCCTGCTATGATGAGTGATATATTCTCCATTTCCACGTTCTAATACTCTCTTAGAGCATTAGCACACAATGTCATCAATTCAGCTAAAAGTCTTTTCTAGGGAACAAAATGCAACAATTTTCCATTATACCATTAAAAAATATTATAATTCCATTCGTGGTTAGCAGCATTGTCATTTTTTTGATTGCATCTTATATTTTATCACTTGAAAGCATCTACCATGTTGGTCTTGATGGTATGGTGTCACAAGGTGTCAATATGGCTCATTTAAACTGGTTGTTCAACATGTTTTGTGCTATGATGAACCATTTTTCACTTGCTTTATGTTCCACATGAAAGTAACTGAATTTTATCATGACTATTTGTGGCGTCTTAGTTCAAGCTACTCATGGTTCTAGAAATTGGTAAAAGAACATATTGACCAGGCCAAAAAATGAATGCTGATACTGTGTCACCCAAATGGGAGTGCATAGAAAAGAAGAATAGTGGGAAATCCACGGAACTCTTTCTTCCTCTTGCATTTCTGGCATATTTGGTATTCATCTTTCTAACCAGATGATTATTTGGAGGGTAAGATCTGGAATAATGATGATGGTGGTTGGAACTTGCAACAGCAAGTGCAGTTCCCTTCATGCAATGGTCCTCAACAACCTTTTTGTCTCATGTAACAGCTGTACCAGTCCAAAAAAGTTTCCATCTTTGAGAAATGGCTGTTTGAATTCTTGGTGTTATGACTTTGTATATTTGATTATTGGGTTTTTAATGTAATCTCAAAATCCATGAAGAAAGATGTGGAGAAAATTGCTATAGCACCAGCTGCCAATCACCTGGGCTTGTGGCTGGCGATAAGATAAACACTCCTATTCGCAAAATGTGAAGAAATTTATACAGATTTCGCTTTGTATAGGTATTAGTTCTGTAGGAGGAAAAAAAATTTTAAAAATGGGAGGGAATTGCAATAATTGGTAACAGTCAAAATCTCTGTTTCTTTAGGGATCTTTATGCAAATCTTTTGAAAGCCGTGGTCAGAGCATGAACACAAGTGTGTGTAAATGCAGCAATAAATTTGGAGAAGACACATGAACAACAGCATTGTTGGCTTCTTTTTCATTTTCCTTGGCCTTACTGTAAATCCTATCATTATCTTGGCACTTTGGGGAGGGAGGCACTCCTTTCTGAGAAAGGACAACT
This sequence comes from Annona cherimola, assembly GCA_030490835.1. NCBI lineage: Eukaryota > Viridiplantae > Streptophyta > Magnoliopsida > Magnoliales > Annonaceae > Annona > Annona cherimola. The sequence continues at coordinate 40,312,427 of CM059977.1, read as the reverse complement.
CCATTGGAGAGCATTGCAAAACAAGACCTGGCTTTCATTCCATCCATTGAAGGTATTGAGGTGTGGGAGTTCACTAGTGAAGACGGGACAAGACGCTAAATGCCTTGATCAAATGTCCGAGGTTCGCTTGCTACGTATGAGCCACAACAGTTAAGAATCATAGAATCACATTCATGGAACTAAAAAAAATCCTGTAGCTCCTGCAGTAGATGTTTGCAAGATGTTTGCCATCCACTCCATTGACAACAGTGCAATCACCAAGGACAATGTACTTAGTGAAGTCTTACATCCAATGTGTGTGGGCCATCTTTCTACACATTCTAAAGCATTCAAGAATGATAGAATGACAATAATAGGATGTTTGAAATATGTGCAGTAGTCATCAAATGAACTGTCTGGTGGACTCTACATTCTCTAAGGTCTTCATGCTTCGCCCATGTTTTGTCTTTTTGTCATAAATCTGGTGGTGGGTCTACTTGATGCCTCTCCTATGTTTGACAATTTGTGAACCTAAGACAATCCATATATTTAAGAAAAATTTCTACTGACCATCGTATTTTTAAAGGGAATTTGAAAATCAAGTTGATACTCTTCGTGATGAATATTACAAGTTGATAGTATAGTGTTCATGATGGATCCGCCATAGATGGATTGTAAGAATTTAACTCCAACCAACCTGGGTGGGAATTGTGTCTGCAACACATCAGCTTGGGGATGCAACCCATGGTAGCCTGAGGCTTATGAAGATTCCTGTTAGTCCACATTGAGGGTTAGGTGAATCTAACATAATCCATAAAATTTCCAGTTTATTATACCAACAACTTGCCAAAATTTTTGTTAGTTATGGCTCTAGGAGCAATTAATTTGAAAATCCAACTATTGGAATGATGACGTGAGCTGAAGTTTTTTTTATTATTATTTATTTTAAAGAATTAATCTTGTTAGCCCGGACTAAGCAAATGCCTCACTTAGCATGCTTCAAAAAACTCATTTACAACGCTTTTTCTTCATACTTGTTTATTTAAGCGTATTTAACATATAAACCAAGTTTTATTGTTTTGGATGTGTATATATATATTTTAAGATTTTTAAAGATGTTTATCTAAGTGTATTTAAAAAATCTTAAAAAATATATGTACACATCCAAAATAGTAAAACTTGGTTTATATGTTAAATACACTTAGATAAACAAGTGCATGAAAAAAAAAAAAACGTTGTAAACGAGTTTTTTGAGGTAAGCTAAGTGAGACATTCAATTAACCCAGGCTAACAGGATCATTTTTTTTAAAAAAAATTTTTATAGCAGTGTTGGATGCTGTTCATGTTTGATTCCAATGGTGAGCATTTAATTTCTATTTTTTGTTTGTTCATTTGTACTAAGGTCTTTTAAACTTCCTAGTTTTTATTGTCATACTTAGTACAATATCAAAACCATTTTAGTTTTATCATCCTTGTAAAATTTTTGTGCCCATTTGGTGGCCATTCAATTTATATGATCGTATTGGGGATATGTATGTATATCAGTGTTGTCAGAACCGGACCGGACCGGCCGGTTCGACCGGGAACCGGTCCTATGTCCGGTTCGTTTACCTACGGTTCGGTTTAATTATATTAAACCGCACGAACCGTCGAACCGGATGTCACGGTTCGACCGTATGCAACCGGTTCGGCATTCGGCGAATAAAACAATTAAAAGGAAAAGGGATTCGGCATTCAGCAATGGCAATCGGTAGTTCGGTGAAAGCCTGTAAGTAAAATGACGGGATGACAGGTTCGGCAATCGGCAATCGGCAATCGGCGGTTCGACAATCCACTGTCTTCTGCACGAACGGTAGAAATCCACAACCCAAAGCGTTCGATGACAGGGCAGATCTCCGAACCTGAGCACGAAGGCGAGCGACTGCCAATCGGAGCTGTGCTGCCAAGGCGCCAAGGAAAGCAGAATCGGCAATTGGAATGCAGCGATTCCTGACCTCGAAGGAGACAATTCTGGGGAGGTGCGATGAAGCTAACCTGATTCGAGCGGAGGCGGGAGAAGCTGCTGTAGCTATTATCACTTATATATATATGATCCATGACGATGGAGCATGAAACGGTTTGGGATGGAGATAGAGAGGGAGATGGAAACAGAGATGGCGTTTTCTGAACGTAATGGGTTCGGTTATTTGGATTTGGGCTTTGAATGTGATTGCAGATGGCCGGCTGCTGGATTTGGGGGTGATGGAGTACCAGAAATGGTGCTCCGGTGTTGCATGGTTGTTCGGTGTTCCTGCAATGCATTTAAATCCTAATTTAAATATTAATTCTTTGATAAATAATATCATATATTATCTTAGTTTAATTCACTTTGTCCTTTAATTTAATTTATCTAAATACAATAATATACTTTGTTGCCCATATTTTAAAATATAATTGTAGTCATATATGTATAATTTTTCCAATTAAATAATTTTATAAATTTGCCCAAATTATATTAATAAGTTAATACACATTTCAACATTAAAATTTTCTAGTCTATTGATTCATAATTTTAAATTTTCAAAAAAAAGTTGCAAAATGACCCGTTTTATAGTAAAATTAAAGATTTTATGAAAAATGTAATTTTCATGAAATTTCACATAAAATCTATATTCAATTAACATTTTTATAATCAAAAAGTATGAATTTAATAGATTTTTAGAATTATCATAAAGCACAAATAATATATATGTATGTGTGATTGCTGCGGCTTTCCCGTGTCCCTACTGCAGCCTGCCCCCATCCCTCCTACATGTTTTATGCTTATATTGTGTTTTTTTAAAATCTAACAGATCTATTTAGAATTTATGAAGATATAATTTTATCAATATATTTATTTAAAAATTAAAAATAATTTAATATTTATGACATCATAAATATGTCATGCTGACGTCACCGGTTCGAACCGGTTTGTTTAACCGGTCGAACCGGTTCGAACCAGATCAGTTCCTTTACCGGTTCAATCACTGGTTCGGTTCTGACAACATTGATGTATATAGGGGAGTGATTTCCTTAAAAAAATTCCTGATTTGATTTTTTAATATCTAAACCATCTGCTATATTCATCCATATCTATTTTGTTATGATGCCAAAATAAAATAAAAACTTCCCATTTGATTTTTTTAATATCTAAACCGTCTACAATATTCATCCATATGTATTTAGTTATGTTGCCAAAAATCAAATATTTCGAAAATCTTACATGCTATACATTGTTTTCAAATTACAACAGTTTCATGTTGACCCTCAAATGATGTTAAATATCTACAATGAGCTTCCAATCAAAGTGTTTTTTGGCATCATAAACATATATTAATTTATATTTTAAATGGTTTAGATGTAAAAGAAAAGCTTAAAAAAATTATAAAGTGACCATTTGTGCAAACCATTCTCTACAAATGTTTGTAGGGACTGAGAAATTGCTCCTTGTGTATATGTGGGCAACGGTGTCAGTTCATTTTGGTCTTACCTTGATACTTGTTTCAATCTACTCAACTCATTGCATCACTGCATTTAGAATCATTTTTTTTAACTATAAAACCAAAAGCCTATATATGAATGGTTCCATAAATTATTATAACATTTGTACCTTTTAAAACATTCGTCCTGTGTAGATGAATGATTCTGTCAATCATTGTAATGTTCAAATGCATCTCAGAACATGTTGAAGTGATTTGCATATTCTAACATGATGATATAGTTGAAAACAGGTATGGCTCACTTAAGAGTGCAATTGAATTGATTTTTGCTACCATGATAAGAACAAATGACGTTAAATAAAATGATCAGATTTCATTTTGGGTTAATCATCAAGTGGGCTCAAAGGGGAGTGACATCATTAAAATCTTCAATGGTGTTGACACTATGGAAGTATTTTCCTATGTATATGTGTGTATTCTTATTATCTTTGTCATATCATCCCTTGGAAATCTCTCCTATGTAGCCCACTAAGTATTTGTTGAATCCCTTGCATCTATGATTTACCATATAAGGCCATTTTATCTTATTGAAAAATTATGGAACTCAAAATCTTTAAAGTGGGCCAAATAAGAGTAAACAGTCTTGAGTTATATGCCCACCATTGAACCCTGTTGCTTTTACAACTAGTTGCATGTTCAGAATATGTTCAACACTTCAACTCTGGAGTGATTCCATTGGTGAACATGTTCATGTCCAATAATTTCCGCTGGCCCTCTTGAATATCTGATGTTGTAATTCCAGGCTCCCAGCCCTACGGTATCATGGACAACCTGATGATTATTTGGATTTGATGCAACCAACATGTTGAAGTTATATTTGCAGATTAAATTGGTACACCTAATCAAGTGTTCTTTGATATCGAAAAGGTGTCTTTTTGTTGTTTTGAAAATATTCGCAATAGTTGAATTCAACAGAAAATTCTATAATGGAAAGTAAGAAACAGATGAAGTTTTAATTGTTGGCTTGTACATAAAAATATGTCGAAAATGAGGTGGATTTGGAATTCATTGTTTTACAAAGATATCCTGTATTTCTAGTATGGGCTAAACTTCCTCATATTTTTGTCCTATTAGGCCAATATATATGATTTGAAATTTCTATTTGACCAATATTATCCACTGAAGGCTTCATGCCAACCTATCTGGAGCCACTGAAGTTTTTAAGATACTTGAGAAAATTGAAGCACACTTACCAATCATTGACACGAGATCCTTGAGACAACAAATTCTGCTTTTTCATATCGTTTACTTGAACATCATTAAGGCATTGTTATTGACCATCAACATGGAAAAACTATGACCAATACATAATCAATAAGATCCTTAAGACAACAAATTCTGCTTATTCATATTGTTTACTCGAACATCATTAAGGCATTTATTGACCATCAACATGGAAAAACTATGATCTGTACGTACCCAAGCTCATGTCTGCAAGGCATTTTACCTACTTGTATTTTAATATGACGCCATTTCTTTGGTGGTATCTTTGTTGCAATGGAAGAATATCGACGCTGAGTCGTCGATGATGCTATTTGATCATGATTGACAATTGTATGAAGGGAAAGCTCCAACCTTCAAGCCAATAACAAATAAAAAGTTTGAATGGTGCTGTAGGTGTCTTGGTTTTGAATTATCTGATGATCTACTTTGTAAAATTGTTCATTTTTTATAGTGGGTTTAGTAGTACATGATATAAGATCCTTTGCCCGTGATCTCAGATATTTGTTGCAACTTACTGTGATTTAGTTCCGGAAACAGAAAGGTGAATAGTTGTTATAGATATTGATTTAGCTTCCAGATGATCATAATCTCTATAACCACTGAATGTCATGTGGTTAGACTTATCTTTGTAAGCATTCTGTGTATTGACTTCTTGACTGCTATATTGTTGTGTTCTCACTCCAATGTGAGATCGGTTGGACTAATGTGAGCATATGCCTACCTGTGACTCATGTTGTCTGTGACCGTGGGGTTGGATTAATCATATTCCTGGATGTCAGCACTTACATAGACAAGTGGTTTGACATCAGTGCATGTGGGCTTTGGTTAAAAAAGATATTTCTGAATATTTCAGTTGCTGGATAAAAATCTTCTTTTGTAATGGATTTAACCCATTTAAGGGTTGAATTAAATTTTCTGATGACTAACCAACTTGGATAAAACTTTAACTTGCCTGGGCTCTGCAATGGTTCCATACGTCCATTCTCTTCTCCAGCATGTGTGATTGTCTGTACGTGAAATATTCTGTTCAATTTTCTCCAAACAGTCATTGAATTTCTGTTTGAAGTTTATGTTATTCTTTATGTTTTTCCTATTTTATTGTTGATTCTCTGATATAAGAGGACCAGTCTTTGTCAATGAATGTTTAGAGAATGCTGTTCATTGGGAATTCAAATAAATCATTAGTCTTATCACATCACCTGAGTCTTCTTGGGTGCTTTTTGCCTATATGCTTAGCTTTATGCAGTGCTGTGCAATCACATGTTATGTTGAAGATTCTGAATCTCTTCTAAATCTCAAAGGGGATGTCTTACTCAATGTCACTTTCTGCAGGAGCTATTACAAATGTACAAATGCTGGATGTAATGTCCGTAAACATGTTGAAAGAGCTTCAACAGACTTCAAAGCTGTGATAACAACATACGAGGGGAAACATAACCATGATGTCCCTGCAGCCAAAAACAGCAGCCACAACACAGCTCATGGTAGTGCTTCTGCCAACAATATGCAACTAAAACAGCAAAATGCCACTGCTGATAAGCATTCGACGTTTCAAACTATAGACTTCAGAAACAATGATCAGCGGCCTCTGTCTGTTATGCATTTGAAAGATGAGCATGCAATCACCTAGTCTCTGGATTTCCGCATTGTAAAATTGATCTGGCTACACAGCCATCATAATACAAGAGTACATGATTAATTTTTGAATTTCAGGGGAAAAAAATCACTGGTTTTCTAAGGCGCTGTCATTTGAAGGCCAAGTGCCAGAATCTACCCAAGTTGGCAGTGACAATTGAAACTTGTGTAAACTACATTAGCCTTTCACATGTTGTTGTGTTTGATGATTTTGTCCGCTTTGCAATCTGTAATCTGTAGTTACCAGAAATTGTTCTGTTGTATATGTCTTTCCAGTTTTTGGTCATGATGCTAATCTTACAATCTTTCTGTTCATTGCATTGGCAGGCAGTGACAATAACATGAATGATCGAAATACTTCTCATCTCCTTATTGAAATATCCTATGAATGATTGAATCACATTCAAGTTTCTGTAGGATTTACGCTTGTTGAAGTATGCAGAAACAGTAGTCCTTTATTCAACAGGAGCCAAACACGGGCTTCAAACCGCATGCATGCATGATGATCATTGTTTTGGAACACCGCTGCTTGTAGTTTCAAGGAAATGAATACGGGCACAACACTTCTTGCGGCGTCGGTTGCTTGATCTAGTTGGGTGTTCAGAAAAGGGGTAAATTTGCGGTACTTTTGGATCTTAAGCTGTCCCCTGCTTGTGTAAATTCGCGGTATAAAATCCGAGTTTCTGTTTAGAGCTTGGGTGGAAATGTAACATCAGAGGTGCGGAAACATTTCAAACTTTGCGATTGCACTTGAAGATCGGCTGCAGCATGATAAGTCTGTTCTTTTCTTGGCTTGTTTGAATTTCTTTGATCATGCTCTGCTTTGGGTTTGCAGATTCTTCTTTAATTTCTTTTTATTTGTTATAAGAAAAATGGGAGAGAGTGATTATTTTTAGCGGGGGGATCCGAATCCAGCGAGAAAGGAAGCTTGGATCAAGTTGTGAGGGAATTTACTCGATTCCTGACACGAATAAACTTGGATTCCGGATCTATGGTACACACAGATGTGACTGTTGAAGTTCGGATTTATGGAACCTACAAATGTATGGATTGAAGTTGTCGAGGAATTTTCTCAAATGTGTATTCAATTTTTGATTTATAGAACATGAAAGTGTCATTGTTGATCACCAAATTTATTACTTGTAATTAATGACGAATTAATCTTATTAACTGATACGCTTATATAGTCTTTATTGTCAAAACTGATGGGAGCTTGTGTTTTAAAAAAGAAGGCTAACGTTATTTGAAAATGCCTTATTGCGTGTTTCATGTGGGTATACATTAATTTTGGACGACGGAGCATCCGCCAATCCCTAATCAGAGATTTCGTGCGGGCGATTGACAAACAGATCAGGGGTTCGTTTTGGGTGCAAGATGGGAGAAAGTTTTTCTTTTTGAAAATTTAAAAATACATAAAAATCCAAAATATTAAGATTTTTTTAGATTTCTGATTCTATGCACCCAGGTGCATGAAACTTTGCTGCACCCGAGCATAAAAACTTTTTTTTTAATATTTTTAATAAAATTGTTAGTTTAAATATATGTAATCTATAGGCCGAATTTTTTATTTTATTTTAATGCATATGTTAAAGGGGTGATCCCATGCATCTGGCTGTGGGTCCCCCATAATTATTTTTTGATTTTTTAATAAGCATGTAAAATTAGTTGTGCTTAATCTAAAAACCAATTTTTACTAATTTTGGATGTGATCAAGTATTTTTTGATTTTTAAACAACTTAAATACATTAAAAATTAGTAAAGCTTAGTTTATAGATTAAGCATAACTTTCCATGTTTAGAAAAAATCAAAAAAAATTTATGAGAGGGTCCCATGGGTAGACGCCTGGAATCACTGCTCTACGTTGAATATATTTAGATTAACAATTTCATAAACAAATTTCAAAAAAAATTTAAAAAAAAAATTGTGCACGTAGATGCACTGAAGCTTCCTACACCCGAGTGCATAAGATTGGTATCTGATTTTTATGTGAATCAAATGCACATGAACCTTCATAAAAATGAAAAAGATATAAAATACACTATGTTGGTCCTTTTTTTGGAGCTAATGTTGTTACTCAACTAAGTACACGAGATCATTATCCATACATAATGATCCTGCATCATGTATTTTACATTTTTCAATTTGTTTTATTTCTATGTGAGCGCGCGTGTTCAGCTAATATGCCAAACAGCGCAGTGAACAGCTAGAAAAGATATTTGTTTTGTTAAATGAGTGGTCCACGCATCCCCATTCAAACCTCATGTATGTTAATCCTGTCGGACACAAAATCAGAATCGAATGATGCCAGTATCAAAAAATTCAACAAGTCGAAACTAAAGTCCAAACCAAGTGGGAGAAGTAAATTAATAAAATTCCAACATTCTTTGACTTTCCCTTCTCCTTAACTAGTTTCTGTCTAAAAAAACGACTTTATAACTAGTTTTTTCATGCACAATATATAGAATGATTGTAATATTAGTTGCTCCATTGTATACATTGTATCAGTACCAATAAAAAATATATATATAATATCACGTAACTCAAGGTTTTTTTATTTTGTAAATAGATAAAATGAAAAAGAGCAATTTAGGTTATCCCCGATATGATAAAATTAAAGGGTCTATTTTGGCAAAGAACCAGCATTTTTGTGCGGGAATGGAAGCTCACAGGTCATTATCCGGCCATTGCTACATAGCCCGGAGGAGTGCACATAAGTACATAACTGTGATGCATGGTTGACCAGAACTCCCAACATTTAATATTTGTGGTTGACGTACGGTTGGTCTGCGCATGTGAACTTATTTTGGACCACTAAAAAGCACAAATCAAGAATTCAAACGAAGTAAAGACTATGCAATATGAAAAGGAGAAGTTTTGGGATTGGACGTTGCATGCAAGATGCAAGTCGCTACCGCCAGGAATCTGAAGGCGCTTGGATTGGATGACGTCTGTCCGCAGTCAGCTTGGGATTTTTAAGTAATATTATTATTATTATTATTATTTTCATTGAAGCCTTTTGGGTGGCTGTTGTGTGTTTCAAGAGAGAATGTTACGTTCACATGCATTCATTTTCATTAATTTGACTTGAGCCATCATATGTGAGTTGGCGATGGATGAGGTTTTTGCAAAATAGACCTTCTAAGTATACATAATTGGGTTCTAATATGTGTTTTGGAAATTGTATGATAGACATTCTAAGTTTTGAATAATTGCAAATAAAATAAACATTGCACGGACTTATGATTCTCAACTAAATGACAAGGAAACACACCCCTAAAAATACTTAAGCTTGGAGCAACTTCGACATTTTGAAAGAATTTATAATACTTGTTGGTGATACCATTTTTCATGAAAATTAGCCATTGAGTTTCTGTTGCAAAGGTTTGATTGAGACTTCCGAGATCAATGCTGCGTAGTACTAAAACACAACTATATATGCACACTTGCCGAGCGTGTTTTGCAAGAAGCGCATATGGATGTATAAGTGCACCTTTGCTGGACCCCTCAAAAATGTTGAGCTTTTGATGATGGATTCATAACACGCGTATAATTTTGTCTTAAAGTGGAGCTTTTGGTGACCAGTACTGTACATTGATGGGTGATGTTACTTTTGTGTATAGCAGTCTTTTAATATTTTTAAAAAGTGTTAATTACAAATATTACTACAACTCACAATCATATTTACAGACAGGGGCAGATAACATGCGATGTATTGCCTGTCAACCCCCACACTACGTATATTTTTATTTTTTTGATTTTTGGTTTTTATAATCATATTTTCTAAATGTATTTAACTCATATACAAGGTTTTACATTTTACAATATTTATTTTAAGTTTTAAAAATCAAGATTATTAATTAAAGGGTGAGATGTACTTAAATATCCATCAAATTAATTATTTTAAAAAATAAAATAAATATACATAATATTATAAAACGGTAAAACTTAGTATATGGGTTAAATACACCTACAAAAACATGTTTATGATAAAATTAAAAAAATTTTAAAAATATATTGTATGGGAGCTGACATGCTATATATCTATGTTACCCGAAAATTCCAAATACCACAACATCGTTAGGTTCTGCTAAATAATATGGTAAAATTTTTTAAGATTACAAAATTGCCCTTGTCATTTTTTAAAAAAGGATAGTATATATGCATAGGAATGGTTGAGTCCGTTTTTACTTTGTACTTTTATATAGTTTCATTGAATTGTTTTATGATACGTAATTAGGGTAGTTTCTTTTTACTTTCACCAAAAATATTGTAATTTCATACCTTTTTCACTTCAATTTTAATCGATTTATCATATTTGGAATTAGGGATAAAATGTGGTAATTTATGCCATTTTTAAAAACAGATGATCATATCAGTAAATGTAGATATAAATTGTGGCTATATTTAAAATTAAACCTTTCAAAATGCAATTGAGTAGTCCATCAATGAAAGTTGTAGAAAAGGGAATTCAGATAACATATGCTTTTAGCAACAACAAGATTGTTGCCGTTAAAATTTTAAATGTTCATTTTTTTTTTTGATGAATTTAAATGTTCATTAGTAGCATTGAATTATGACTTTTTGTTACTAAAAATTTTTTATATGGACTTCTAGCAACGAATTATAACCACTACAAATTCCTTAAATGCAGTCATTATTTCGGTTGCATATTACATGAATTTGGCTACAATACATATGTGACGCAAACCCAATCGCTATCCACTTTGCAGCTAATGTGTCATAGCATACGAGAAAATAATGTCACGTTTACGAATTTTGTTACCTATAGAAGATAGTATTTGATCCAGTAAAATAAAATTAAATTTGAGTAAAAGAAAATAAATTTGAACAAAAGTAATTAAAATGACTAAATACTATTAAAAGTTATTAAACCCCATTAAAAGCAATTCAAACTATTAAAAATAGTCAGATCCAATTAAAAGTAATTAAAAATAATTAAAAATAATAAAATCAAAATAGTCATATCTATTACACCCTAAACATTGTTTAAATGTTACTTGATAATTATTATGAGAAAGTAACGTCAATTAATTACTGACATAAATAATATTGGACCTAAATAAGGGTTGAATAAATAATCAACTTCTCAACTTGAAAAGTATTCTTGTACCATGACATTATCAATTGGATTGGTGAACTCCACTTAAAGAGATCAAAGGTACCCCTTTGATGGTGGGCCATCTCTGAGCGACATTTACTCAAAAATGAAAGCCAAGACTTTTTGCATCGCAGTACGATAAGATTGACATTAGCTAAGCTTCTTACATAGGAAAGCTCATCAATGTAGCAATCTTTGAGCAAAATATCATCGCCCAACATTAATGGTGACTCTGAAGGCTATGAGAGGTGAAGTTGGCTTGGTCATTGCAAGCCGTTCATGACAGCCTCATTTGGCGCTTGGCTAATGAAGAACACATTACCCACATAAAAGAGTTGATAAAGATGATTATAAATATTCCTTTGACACTGGTGAGAAAAATCACTTAGTCTTGCATCTCAAATTTTATTTATTCAAAAATCTGAATAATGAAATTTCGCCTCATCAGTCCTATGGTTTTGGGGCAATCATATGTTCATAGGTTACTCTTTTCATGTAAGTATTGTGTTTATTCATTCATTCCTCATGTCTAATAATTGAAGTCCTTTATCTAGATTGATCAAGCCTCAAGTCAAATTTGGACTTATCATTTGACATCATATCTAAGGAATGATTTTCTATATTTTAAACATCTACATAATTTCCAATTTCCATCAGTATTCTATCTTTCCTTATTAGTTTTATCTTGTTATACTTCCTATGATCCATTATGCATCTAATTCTAACTTGAATTGATCTCTATCGAGATTGGAGCTTAATCATCAAGAGAAGGAGAGCCCAAAAAGCCACCTCGATGAATCACATATGAACATCTTGTTCAAAACCATCTAGATGGTGATAGTCCAAGTATGTCAACAAGCCTTTAAACCAATATTAAAGTGCCTCGAGAATGTGCTTAGAATGAAAGTGTCAGCCACTGACTATAGCTAGAGGACACAGGGACCACAAAGAGTAAGGAACGTGCTGGAAAGATAAATATAATTGATCTTTATGAAGTTTTTACTTGTTCATACTTAAGTTCTTTTGGGAATATGACTAGAGGAATACATCAACCATTAGATGCAACTGGAAGGCGCAGGGACCGCAAAGAATGAGGAACGTGCCTTCAAGAATATACCTAAAAAGAAAGTATTAGCCATCAAATAAAATCGGATGACACAAGGACCATAAAGAGTGAAGAACGTGCTCGAAAGAGTATCATTGATCTTTATGAATTTTTTACTTTTCATTCTTAAGTGCTCAATAAATCTCAAAAAATGGTAACACAACATTAAAATTGGGCCAAACTTGTTATGCCCACCTTCCATGATTGAAACTAAAGAAACTAATCCAATATGATCTAAAAAGAATCTACTTGAAAACATGATTTTGAATGCTCAACAAGAACACTAGGTATTGGAGCCACTAAAAAGAAAGCTAAACCAAGGAAGTCATAACTACCCAACCAAAGATTAGGATCAAATAATTACATCTGCCAAAGTAATCAAAGATTGCCGATCACGAGAGCACAAATGGCATTAGAATAGCCGCGAACTCCGCAAGGACGACGAACCTAGCCACCCACTTAAGCCAACAATAACCCTAGTCAAACCATGAAATTCGAAGACATTAAGTGAGAAATTCGTGTGCGTAATCCAAAAAAAAGTGCCTAATCCCAAAAAATTACCAGAAAGAAAAGGATTTTCACTAAGGTGAAAAGAAAAATAATGTACAAGGTACAAGTAATGATACAGGAGGTAGCTCCTAGTTTTTTTTTATAAGATTAATAAAATAAAGTACATTATGTACCGCTTTCAAATGATAGCAAGAAGGCAAAAATTGCCTTAACAAAGAACATTTTAGTTCCAAAAACACTTAGCATCTCAACCAAGGCCAGATAAAGCCTAACAACTCTCTCTTACAAGGCATCAAAAGTAATTCAATGATGAGTAGTTGTTCTCGACTACGCCAAAGCAGTTGAGGGGTCAACATTCAAAGTCGCCAAGTGACAACCATTAAAGAGAAGAAGAATATATCAATTTCACTATAAGAGGTTGAATGCAATCAGATAGTTACAAAGGACATAGTCTAGCTCCTACACTCTAAAAGTGACAAAAAGATCAAAAGAAAAGATACACCAGAAAAAGGATTTAGATAAAACTAAGAATCCTAGAGAATAAGTACATGCTCAGAAGCCTGAGCAATCAAAAAAGAAAAGGCAAAGGGGCGCCATCATAAGGATAAGTATTAAGGAAAAGAAAATATCTAAAAGCACTATTCTGAGAAGGAAGTTTCCAAGCAAAAAAAGGGCAGCACTGTTGGTGACCCAAGCAAGAGCACCACCACAAAAAGCAAGCATGAGGATAGGATATTGGATTAGCGAGTTCCTTCATGCCCATAAATGTCAAAGAAGACTTGCAAGCCATTGAGAGCCACATTATATCTTTCACTCCATAGAATCAGGCTTCAATTACAAATTCAAAGATACAATTACTCTTCAAATGAAGCTTTGGAGCAATTTAGCATTACCAACCACGAATACATTGTCTACATACCTCACTAAGAAGAACATCATTGTGTCTCAAAGCAAAGGATGACACAACAATGTAGATTTTCATCGCTCTAGGTCAACATCAGTGATGATAACAATGAGATAGGCGACACACACCAGTGGAAAGCCTGTCAACAGAGCTCTTATAGATGAAAATTCTCCCCTATAATTAAATGAGGAAGAATATATTAGCATCTAGGCTCACTTAGCAACGACAAGTGTAGTTGAAATGGTAAAAAAGAAAAGGAATTTTAAATAAAAGTATTCTCCTAATGCATGAAACTGACTCCCTTAGAATATGAAATGTCTCCTAAAAAATGAAAGGAAAAGTAAAAAGCTTAAAAAAATGCCATGACTGCTTGGAATCTGTAAGCATTAATGGCACAAGACTCACAATCAATATGCATTGATGTGACCATGAGCAAAAGAAGCAAAAAATGTGGATAGCCATATAAGAAATAGCATAATAATAAGTCTCGATTGCTTCAGACCTGATCATGTTTTCAACTAAGAAATGTGCCCTATAAAAAGTTGCATAGCAACTCTTAGCCAAACATGCAAAGAACGTTGTCTTGAATGACTTCAAAGACCACGCCTCTATAAGGGACAAACAATAAGGATTAAGTGAAAAGTCATCCCCTCGGCATAAAGATTGATACCATGTCATCATCAAATAAATCAGCGAAATCCCCTTAAAAAGATTGAAGTTATCCATCTAATATTTTATATCTCTTAAGGACATACCATTGAATATGAAAGCTAAGCCCCATGCATCACAACAGGATCAAATTAACAATATGATATCATCTTGACGTTGACAAAGCTTCTCATCTAAGAAACCTTATGAATGCAACAACCCTCAAGCGAAACCTCATCGCCCGACATTACCAATGACTTTGATGATTATGGAATGCAAAGTTGGTTTAGTCATCATGAGCTATCGATGATAGGCCTCGGTTATCACTTCGCTAATCAAGATAGACACATTACCCCGTTAAGGATAATTATAAATCTCTCTCTAACACTAGACATATGCTATCCCAAGTTATATAAAAGTAAAAATAATATCCTTTGAGAGGGTGTTCAACATAGTTAATCTTCTTCAATGAACTTTGGAAGGACAGTTTCACAACAAGGAAAAACACTAAGCCTTGTATTTCAAACTCCATGCATTTAAAATTCTGAATAGTGGGACTTTAATCTCATTGACCCCGTGGTTTTTGGGTGACCTTATATTCATAAGCTACTCTTTTTAATATAAATCTTATATCCCGTCCTTCCATTCCTCATCTCTAATGATTTAAGTCCGTAAACTAGTTTGGTTAAGCCTCAGGCATGTGGACTTATAAAACCTAATTAAAGGTGATTAATATTACCAAAAGTTATTAATTATTAATAGAGTCTAAAAATTTTGATCCAGATCTCAGCTAGATTAGAGCCATAGCTCCAAACATCAAGAAATCCTTTTCCACCTATGGCACAAAATGCTAATCCCGCCTTATATTTGAGGCTCTATTGAACCTTGCCATGACTTGGGTCGTCTAGCTGAAAGGATGTAAAGAGAGAGGGAGAAAAAAGTTAAAAGGAGGGACTCCAATTTTTATGTGAAAAAAGAGTGATCAATGAACACATGATCGCCCAAAAACTATAAGCTTATGACAACCAAAGATTCACTATTCTGGAGTAGTGAGGTTATGGTGGAATATAAAGATAGATAATTTTTCTTATTTTTGGTCTACTCTCTTCTCCTGGAGTGTTCCTTCGGTAAAGGATCCCACTAATAGCCCCTGGTAAGAAGAGCAAATAGGCTTAGGTTGCCCCTGTTGGAAGTAGATTTGTTCAAGAACATCATTGGCTTTAACCTACACAAGAAAGTATTTTGCATATGATATTAGATCCAAGTCCTCATCTTCAATCTAAGTCATCTAGTTATGTGACCTTCCTAAGTGCAAGAGATGAGCTTAAGTGGAGATAAGGAAGGTCTAACGTCCTCATGATTGTGAGTCAAGAGTCCTCTATTCCCAAATGGGTTCATCTTCTCCTTCTCTTTATAATGTTATTCCACTTTAGGAATTCTCCTATCAAGTGGGAGATTCTCCCTGCACCATGATCTCCTTGGCTTGAAATCCTTTGGGCCCAAGCTCACCCCCATCAAATTAGATCATATCAAATCAACCCATATTAAATCAACCCCCTTTCTTCATTCATTAATGCTTCTTCTATATATTACTTGGTGGATCACAATACATGCTTATTAAAATGAAGATATTTGTAATCATTTCATTAAATTTTCTTTAAACTATTGTGTCCATCTCTAGTTCATTGAGCGCCAAATATCTGTTACAACCACCTTATGAAGTCTTAAGCGAACTTAACTTATCAACATTGTCATTAATACTAGGTGGTGTTTTCCCGGTCAAGGGCTGCAATGTTAATAGGTTTTTTTAGCGTAGAAGTAATATGACAACAATATGTCTATTAGATCATGCTTTCTAAGGAGAGCCTTAGCCTTCTATTCCAAGGATGTAGGCCCTTAGGAGTGATAGAGCCTTGAAAGTCTACTACTTCTTATGGCGTTGTCAATTGCCTCTTCAAGAGGAGTCGGCTGTTCAATCGATCCTTATTAATTATGATTACAAACTGTTAAATCTGAATAAGAATTATCAAAATAAATTAAAAGTAGTAAGAGATAAAAATTAAAATAAACTTACAAATTAGGAACATGTATATCAAAGTTAATTTTTGATACAGTATATCAAAATTGTTATAAATAACGGGGCTATATTCTTATGGAGTTTAATTAACATAGTTAACATCAACAATTAAAAAAATTTCATTAAGCATAAAAATTTTACAATCATCTTATATTATATCAATGTCTATTTGCATAACATTCTACAAATAGTAAAATAGTTAAAAATATCCATATATTTTAATATTTATTTGCATAATATTCTACAAATAACAAAATAATTGAAAAATAGATATTCATATAGTTTTCGTAAGATGATCAACTAGTTGAATGGATTAGATGAAAATTTTCTAACAAATTAATACAATCACAAAAACCTACAAACATATTCACATTTTTAACATTTCTACTCACAATGTAAAATTATAACAATATCTTCACTTTCATTTTACTATCAATAAAATTATTATCAATACATTAGAACCCTATATAGATATGTCACAGTACATTGTACATACTTTTTTGGGTACTTATAATCTTAACTGGTATTATAATCAGGCTCCAAGACATTATTACAAATTTGTATATAACATTTTGATAAACATCTAGCAATATCCTTAACAATTTTCTTCTCCAATGGACACTCGCATGATTAATGTAAGCCAATAGGGGTAAATTTAAAATTTCACGGTTAGCTATACATGCAGCAACACTAATCATATTGAATGTGCCATAACTTTCATAAATTTGATCAAGCTTAATGGAATTTGATCAAATTTGATTAATCTCAGTAGATTTCCAATTCATTCGCAAGGTCATTAATAGGTATAAACAAGTCTTGTCGCTGCCAATCAGATATATTGATGGAATTTATTTAAACAGAAGCATAGGAGGTATTTAACTGGACTTCAGAAGGTTATTGAATATAGGGTTATAGATTTCGTGAAAGCTTTATGGGGTCATTGTTAGTTGACTGTACTTAATTTTCGGATTTGAGATTGACATTGCAAACATGATTATGCATTTGAACAAGTCAGGCCCTGTCCTTAGCCAATAATAACCTAAGCATTTAATTCTTCTATGCAAGAGCATTCTCCAAGCAAGTTCAAACATGAACTGAAAATTTAATACTATTCAACAAACTCAAAATCAAAGGAGAGTGACTATTAAAATTTGAAAATTAATGAAGCTCCAAATTTAATTATTAAAGTCTAAATTGATGGATATTCTTATTAATTTAGATCAATAATAAAAAAAAAAACTTTCTTATTGGTGGCATCTCATATGCCTTTACTATAAGAATAATCATCACAAGAAAGAGAGGCCCTTTGAAAGATAAAGAAACCCAACAATTATTGAATGTGATCACATTTAGATGGACAATTCGATTTCGATAGTACAGATCCTCAAGCCCCAATGAACAGAAAGGCATTCTCACCAAATTCATATTTGGCTACTGCATATGCATGGATGCGCCCAAGAAAATATTCATGTGCAAGTTCATGGAATATTTTGCTCCGCTACAGCATCATAGTTCCACTTCCAAATTCACAAAATGTGAATTCTTAAGTATCATCATTTGTGTAGGCCAAAAGGTATAGCAGCATGGAATCACTAAAAAGCCAGGTTAAGTACACCCTTTCCATATTCCATGTGCTCGGCACCTTTGTAATTGAAACTCCGAATAATAATAGGTATGTAAATAATAATAATAATAATAATTATATAGTCCATCAATAAAAAAAGAAAAAATCGAATTGATTATGAAAATAGTAAATAATTAATTTAAACGGTACATGGGAAAAAAGCCTATAATAAAAATTATTAGAGAGATATAATTAAAATGGTTTAAAATTTTAATCTACTAAGTTGATCTAATTAATAGCTAGGACTAATTACTGCTCGTGGTCCATTTAGCCTCTATGATCTATAACAAAACATTGGAATGTATCTAACCAAATTCAGGAAGATGGTACGACTTATATATGATTAAAGATAAAGCATGGTGCGCCAAATAATGTAAAATGTTGACATTTTTCTAATGTCCAAACTATGGACACTTACAATCAATCATTATGTATGAAAAAGTTGTATGGAGAGTTGTCGGAGATGTGGGGTGTTTCACCCGTTCAACCTTTGTTGGGTTGAAATCAAGCTTAATATTAGTTAATCCATCTACTAAAACATTAGATTTATTCCTTTTTAATCTATGTTTTTAAAAAATCTTCCACCCTACCTCTGAGTCGTTAGGGTTGGATGATGGCAGAACAAGAAAAATCTGTTTATGCAGCAAGCTTATGTGTTGCATAAGATGGAGAATTTGCTGCAGCCGATGATTAGCTGGCACATGGCTGCTTATACGTGGTGACATATGATTAAATGAAGTAATTAGCAACCAAAATTGCAATTGAATTTGCTGCGTATACCTTTCATATGCAGCAAATAATTAAGTTTTCTATCAGTCTTTTAGGCATCATAAATACATAAAATGAATATTATAAAAGGTTGAGGGCATGTTTGTTTAGAATTAAAACTTGTCACTCTCCATATTTTAATTATTCATTCACATCTTTTTATATAACTGTTTTACTTTTTAATCATTTCTACACATCTACTTATACAACTAACGTATCTATTTTCGCTTTATTCTGATTACTTCTCATCATTATTCCTATCATATTATATCATTTTCTACTAAGGTTGTATTTAAGAAGTAAAAAAGCTTTTGAATACAAAGTTTTTAGCGTAAAAGTTGTTGAAATGAGAAAAAATAATGAGATATGATAAGAGTAATGTTGATGAATAAAGAGAATAAAGTTAATATATATGTTAGTTAAATGGATAGTTAAGTAGAGATGATTAAAAAGTAAGATACTTTCTTTTTTTATATATGAAAAAATAATTAAAAATTGGATAGTTGTGGAGAGCGAAAATTTTAATGAAAAGTTTTACTTAAAAATAAACACACCGTACAAAAACTTTTCATTTAAAAGTTTTATGACTTCTCAAACACACTGTTAAATTTTAAAAAAAAAAGTCATTTTAAAAGGTATAAAAACAATGGTTTGGAAAACATCTCTTTTAAAATAAAAAAAATACATTTTCGGGTCGGACGCACGGAGTCCTTCGTAAAAAGATCAGGCCTCTGTTACTCGTCATCATTACCCCTATCATATTATATCATTTTCTACTAAGGATGTGTTTAAGAAGTAAAAAAAGCTTTTGAATAAAAAAATTTTGTTGTAAAAGTTGCTAAAATGAGAAAAAATAATAAGATATGATATGAGTAATATTAATGAATAAAGAGAATAAAGTTAAAATATATATGTTAGTTATATAGATAATTATGTAGAGATAATTAAAAAGTAAAATAGTTTGTATATTAACATATAAATAAGTAATTAAAAATTGGATAGTTGTGGAGAGAAAAGTTTTTAATCAAAAAGTTTTACTTAAAAACAAACACACCATACAGAAGCTTTTTTCATCAAAAACTTTTTATTTGAAAGTTTTATGACTTCTCACATGCACCCTTAAATTTAAAAAAAAAATCATTTTAAAATGTATAAAAACAATGGTTTGGAAAACATCTGCTTTTAATCATTTTCCAAAAATATTGGGAATTTGACGCATATTAATTTTTATTCGCCCCAAACCGCTGGTTGTTGGATGTAGCAATACATGCCTAGGAATTTTAGTTCGTTGCAAAAAATATACCTTTGCATAAAGTTGATTTTTTAGTGGTTGGAGGGAGCATGCAGCAATTGATATGATGGGACAAGATCAACATTGTACTGGAGTGAGTGGTGGTGCAAGGAAAAGGACAGGGGGGGTTTACAGCTCTCAATGCCATCCCCTCTACTTTCTCCTTTAATCAATACAGTCATCTCTTTTTGACTCTTTCTCAGTCTTTGCATGCTCTTCTTACATTTTACTTTTCTATTTTTTGCCACCAACGGAACTTTTCCGAAGTTTATCTCTGTCGCCCTTCCCTTTTGCTTTTTCCGTCTACGATCATATATATATATTCAAGTGCAGCATTTCTGAAATGGGCCCGACATGATCATGAAATCATGATCTACTCCACCCATTGTATTTAGAATAATGTATTCTATAACCATGCCAATTTTCATCCCAATTAGATACTTTAAAGTTGTTATTTACATTAAACTATTTTATTACGTTAGATTTGTACCATTTTCAAATGGGGCCCATATACATATCTGATTGGGATGAAAATTGGTATGGTAATAGAATATATTATTCTAAATACAATGGGTGGAGTAGATCATGATTTCATGATCATGTGGGCCCTATTTTGGGGCCACTGCACGGCTGTTCCGGTACAGTGACGCTGCACCGGAACAACTCTCATATATATATATAGGATTATATTCCTGTTCAGCATCGCTGTAATGGGCCCCACGTGATCATGAAATTATGATCTACTCCACCCATTGTATTTAGAATAATGTATTCTATTACCATACCAATTTTCATCCCAATCAGATACTTTAAATTTGTTATTTTCATCAAACTATTTTATTACGTTGGATTTGTACCATTATATATATATATAGGGACCTGTTCCGGTGCAGCGACGCTGCACCGAAACAGCGGTACAGTGGCCCAAAAATGGGCCCCACGTGATCATGAAATTATGATCTACTCCACCCATTGTATTTAGAATAATGTATTCTATTATCATACCAATTTTCATCACAATCAGATATGTATATGGGCCCCATCTGAAAATGGTACGAATCCAACGTAATAAAATAGTTTAATGTAAATAACAACTTTAAAGTATCTGATTGAGATGAAAATTGGTATGGTAATAGAATACATTATTCTAAATACAATAGGTGGAGTAGATCATGATTTCATGATCATGTGGGCCCCGTTTTGGGGCCACTACACGGCTGTTCCGGTGCAGTGACGCTGCACCGGAACAGATCCTATATATATATATATATATATATATATATATATATATGCATTCGAGCTACCAGCCCTTTTTCTATTGAGATGTATTTGCTTTCAAAATTAAGCAATTTTACATGAATTATGTTTATGCCATTATTTGAAACTTATTATAAATATGCCTGTGACTATTTTGAATATTTGTTATTATACCTATTTCGAAATTCAATCTCTTAATTTTCATAAACGTTATTAACTTTTTGATAAATTCAAACACTTATCTTTTCAATAATACGAATTTAGTTAATGTACCAAAAACCATCATCATTGGATTACTTGGTAGACACAAATAAATATAAATTTTTTAAATTATTTTAAAATTGATTATAGCTTACCAAGATAACCAACTAAGGTGATGTTTGGTATATTAACTAAATTTCATTAATAAACAAAACAAATTATTTGAATTTATCAAAAGCATAACTACAAATATTTAAAATATCTATAGGCATATTACAATAAATTTCAAATTATATGCATACATGCAATTTATGTAAAAAATAGTAAGTATGTGCAAAAATAACTCGTTGATTAATTAAGCTATTAAATCTTTTTTGGATATATAATTTATAAATATACCCAAATAATTATTTACAATTATATTCACTTAATTTCATAAATTGCAAATAATTCTACACAATTTGACCATAAGCAATGCCATGCCTTCATCACATCACCGTTGTAGTATGCGTGTATTATAAATATATGTAGACTATGTAAATATAATTATAAATATACTATTTGCAAATATACTCATGTAGTGATGGTGCTGTAATGACACTGTAATGTTGTGAATATATGTTCAATTATGACCAAACTATATAAGAGTTATTTGTAATTTATGAAACTAAGTTGATAGATTTACAATTAAAATTAAACTATGTGGGAATATTAACAAATTATCCGTTTCTAGCTATGTATTTGCTTACAAATGTAATTAATCAATTAATGAGAAATGATCTCATTAGTCTAAGCAAAGTAATGATTTACATAGCTCGGGCCAACAAACCTATTAAAATTTTTTTTTTCTTTTATAAACTTGTTAATGTCAGTGTATTTAATATATAAACCAAGTTTTACATTTTGGAAGTGTGTGTATATATATATATATTTAAGATTTTAAAATACAAGATTGTTTTAGTAATTAAATATAGGATTATTTTAGCAATTTAAATACCTTTATGTTTAAAATTTTTAAAAATATATACATATTTTTAAAATGGTAAAACTTAGTTTATATATTAAAAACATCAATATTAATAAGTTTACTGGAAAAAAAAAGCAGAAAATAACTAAAAACCAAGCATATTGGCCTAGCCGAGCGAACACCGGATCATGCCTCTTCACGAATTGAGCAAGATCTAAAAAGAAGGAAGAGCTAGCATTTATGCATGCTTGCATTTTCAACACCTCCGCATCCGACAGCAGTTGTTGCAACCAAATCAATACTGGGTCAGTTTGCACCCAACCCCAACAACTCCAGATGTATGGGCGCGCATATCCACGCTACCAGAATACATTTTCTAAGGCATCGGCGTCCTCCGCATAAATGTGGTGGACTGGGTTGTTTCTGCAAAATAAATCTTGTAATCGCTTGAATTTTTTTTTTTTTTTTTTTTTTGATGAAAACGGTCACCCCCTATCCCCTCTCCCCACCACTATGATGGGAGGATGGGATAAGAGAGCCCGCGCAATTCATTGCCAAAAAATTATCTGTACACAGTTTTTCCAAAAGAACAGGAGGAGGGTTGTCCCACCATTCCTGAGAAACCAAAAAAGACATAGATACATAATCTGCAAGAAAATGAGCCACGGCATTTCCATGTCTCAACACATGATGAGTAGTAAAGAGCGGGAAGGATGCAAGAAGAAATTTGATTTCCGCAATGATAGCCCCGGCCGGTGATAAAATCTGGTCCTCCTCCAAAATGTATCTGACTAAAAGAAGGGAATCCGTTTCGAACTGAATATTCGTAAATCTTTGTTGAATAGCCCATTTGAGACCCAAAATGAAGGCCGTCGCCTCCCTGTACAGGGGTTCCATGATACCCCTCCGCTTCCAGCCCTTAGCGGCAATGAAGCAACCATTGGAGTCGCGAATGATCGCGGCAAAACCCAAATCGTGATTGTCGTCATGTTTCCTTGCATCAACATTCATCTTGAGGACACCCCGAGGTGGTTTGGTCCATCTAGCCACCAAAGGCCTATCAATCCATCCATCAAGAATAAGCAATTTTGCCTTCGAAAATTGTTCAATATAGTCCCTGCACCATTCCACAATATTGCCAAAGCTCGGTTGTACCCCCTCTTTCCAAAGTTTGTTTCGCATATACCACACCCGCCAACAAATTAGAATGAAGAAGCCCAAATTCCCATGTTGATTTGTCGAGACCAAATTCCCATGTTGATTTGTTTGTGCCATCTTGACCATTAATTCACAAATTTAACCCATTCATTGTATTTAATCACGTTTGTTTACTTAAGAATACGATTTCCATTTAAAACAAATATTTAAATGGTTCTTACTATCGAACACTTAATATCCATGTATCAAAATTGTGTTTTTGTTATTAGTTAAAAATCTATACTTTCTGTGTTCTTCTTATGTAAAATAATGACTTAATAAATTATTATGACATTCTAATAATTTTCTGAATATACTAAAGCAATTTTCATATTTTAAAAATGATATTAAATACAGCAAATAGATTGAATTCTGATTTCTGATTTCATCATTAGATGGCCCGAACTAAGCCATTTTACCAATTGTCTTTAGTGGAAAGCGTTACGGAAATAGAACCCTGGTTAACTTGGGTATTAATTATTTGTAAAAATGCCATCTAAGTTTTAAAGACTTACTATTCATCCCAAAAAATATAAAGTATTGTTAAAAAATTCTCTAATTAAGAGTCTTTTTCAAATATAACCTCATATTTTATATGTTATTCAGCATGTTTCAAAGGGAAATACTTTTGTGATGTCAATAAATGAAAATCTAATCTGTCAGTGCCTTTAATATTGTTTATTTAATTATGATATTAAATTTCATTAAATCAAATCTTTGTATGACCGCAGTTGATAAAAGTGAAAATATGCCCACATAATTTGACAAAAATTACAAAGATACCTGCATAGAAATTGTAAAAAATTCCTACATAGTTTAACCATAATTTTAAATTTAATCATGTTATCATAGTACCATCACGATGTTGTCATAGCGTGGATATATTTATAAATATATGCAAATTATTTGGATATATTGGCAATTTAGCCTTTTTTATAATGTTTGAATGTATGTATATATTTTTTCTAAATTTCAAAAGTTAAAATATTTTTAAAATTATTTAAATAATTATTAGGACCGTAGCTTGGGTAAATCAATCTTGTGCACTTATCAAATCATCTTTAATTAAGATAAAGTATGATACCAGAAATCAACCTAGATAGGTACCCATGTAGCGAGTACCTTTGTGAAGAATTAATTAAAGATTTCAAACTCAGTGTTAAGAACTAATTACTTTCAATTTTTATGGAAATTATTTTTAGTATTCATGATCAATAGTTTAAGAAAATGGAGAAATTCAGTGAGACATTATAAATTAAATATAAGGGCGTGTTCGGCAAACCTAAAACAAATTTGTGAAAAAAATTTCCATACAAGTAGTCTACTTTTCAATTATTTCTATACATTCTTACATTCAATAGCACATTATTCCGAATTATTATCCCTATCTTATCAAATAACTATTTCATTTTTTAGATGAATCATGATTCTATAAGGTAGGCTTAATAGAAGTTCCTACTAAACCAATCCATTTATCTATTTTAAAAATTTTATTTTTTATAAAAATATTATTATTGGTGTCTTTAAATCATATGCCAAGTTTTACTATTTTTGAAGATATCTATATACATTTTTTAGATCTGAAACATATGAGTATTTTAGACATTTAAACCTTAAAATGTCTAAAATGCCCATATGTTTGAAATTTAGATATACACGTATATACACATCGGCCACATGAGATTAGAGTTTTTTCAAATTATTGAATGAATTCTAAGTAAAATATAAGAAATGATAAAGTGCTTAGAAAATTTTTGGTGACCATTGAGTTCTAATCCTATTAAAAATAAATTTTTTATCAGACAACAATTAGACTGACTGCGTATATGGAATACTTGACAATAAAAGAACAATATTTACATAAAATAAGTGTAGCAAAAATGAAAATATTAAGGTGGATGAATGGTAAACTAAGAAAATTAAAAAAATTAAAAATGAAGTAATCTTGAATAATCTAAAGGTAAAACCACTGATAGGTAAAGAAAATGAGAAAAAGCAAGATAAGGTGATTTAGGCATGTTGAGCAACAACTTGAAATAACACCAGTTATGAAAATTAAATTTATTTAAATAGAAGATGATAAGATAACGAGAAGAAAACCTAAAGCATGAATAGAAGCAATTAACTAATATATGAAAATATTTGAAATTACTAAAAATAAATTTATGATTGTAAATAATAACGAAATCGGTTCCACGCAAGCGAGAAACAGTTTATGATGATGAAAATGTTACTACATATATAACAATGAATATGCTAATATTTGACATTAATAATAGAAATGTTGTTGAACATAATTACCAAACACGTGGTCATATATTATGGTTTTACAAATGTCTCAATTACAAGGCCTAATTTGCAATTACAAAAGTTAGGAGGTCTCTTTTGCAAGAACCCCGGGAGACCACGCTTTTTGGAGACTTCTTTATAAGCGTTCCAATATCTAAAAGTTGAGTGAGGGACCCTCTTGAGCTATTCTATTAATAAACCTACTATTTTGGCATATGAGTAGTCCAACCAAAAAGTTGACTTCGTTTATTCCCTGTTGCTAACTTTTGGCTGCATCTATGCATGGGTTCCGTTGCATGACATGCTCCACCGAAAAGCTACATTCGAACCTAAGGCAACGCACCAAAATTTATTCATGTGTGTCTAATTTGAGATCAAAAGAAATATAAATTAAAAAAGATTAATAATTTTGTTAAATTAAAATTAATAGAGAGGTATAAAGTGAATAAAAACTAAAAAGGATACTGTGCGAAACAGCCCACTGTCTTGACTCATAGCCCAACAATTTCATAATTTTGTGATTATTCGAATTTCTTAAAATGATCTAAACGACTCGTTATACTTATATTAAGATGTCAAATTATAATTTTAAAAATACTTTGTTAATTTGGAAGCTTGAGGAGGCTACCAAAAAGAGTCATATAATCATCACTAAAAGTGATTTAATAATTATAGAAAATCTTTGATTAATATATAGTTATGCAATACAACTAAAAAATTAATGTTTAATATTTTAAATGGATTAGATTTATTAATATAGTTATCAAATTAAAATTAATAATACTGATATTATGAGGATAGAGAAGTATAAAGTGAATAAAAACTAACAATGATACTATTCGAAATAGCACACTATCTATAATCATAGCCCCAACAACTTTATAATTTTTGGATTATTTGAATTTGTTAAATTGTTCTTAGAAACTATTACACTTATATTAAGATATTAAATTGTAATTTTAAACATACTTTGTTTAAACACTTGAGTAGGCTATGAGATAAAGTCATATAATTATCACTATAAAAATGATCTAATGATTATAAAAATATCTTTGATTAATATAGTCATGCAATATAACCCAAAAATAATGGTAAATATTTTAAATGGACTAGAGTTTATTTAAGCTTCACATAAAATGGATAATGAAGAATATATAAATAATAAGGTCTATTAGGGTGCACCATATTGCACCTTAGTTAAAGTACACTATGAATAAATGGTGTCAATTTTGATGAAATCAAAGTCTACTCCACACATATTAAAAATGTCGCTTATATTTATGTCCTCGACAAGGTTACTTGATTGGATAGGTGGCACGCAAAGTACCTTAGTTTGCAAGCAGACTAACTTTAATTCAATTTGTTTTATTAGCTTTTCCATCCTATGTAATGTAAACCATAGTTTTCTTAGATTCTCTTTGTTCTGAGTTGGACTCTATAGTGTGCATTTCTTATAAGACAATAGTGAAAATAAAAGAAAGAGTCATATGGCAAGTTGAAACAATTTATTCATCCAAAGATGAAGGTGATCTTAAATTATGTCTTGCTGCCTTAATAAACAACACATTCCTCTTAAATCTTTCTAGGCTCATGCACACACAATTGAATTCTCTCCAAGTCTATACTCTAAAGGGTAAACATACGAAGTTACTGCGACGTGGCCTGAACATCCCTACTAGTTGTCCAATAGTACCACATAACTTAGAAAAAATTCAACAACATCTCCCCATAATCTATAAGGGATAACATAATACACAAGACCTGCTATACCTGTATAATAAATTTTTATCTTGAGATTTAACAAACAACTCTACTATAATGAATTTACCAACTTATACCATAAAACTTTCATATAAAAAATTCGGTATTGATATTCATTCAACCCAAATTATCCATGTAACAAAGAGGTTCTCATATTCTATTATAACTACATCAAGGTATTCCAAAAGATCATCATGTATATACATACATATATTGGAATGTAGACAAATCCAATATACAAAACATAACATGCCCATCTCAATTGGACCCAAACAAAGTATCTACTTTCATTTATATAAGATAGAAACATAAGGTTTACATTAGCAAAAAGAAAGGAATAGAAATCATAATCTAGTGAGTCGGGTCTTTAGAGTTGTGTTTTTCTCGGGGTCCATCTTGAGATGTCTCACTTGCCTTGTGGTCTAGGCTCATAATGATAAATCATGTGACTCTAATCAGACTTAGAATGTGGATAATAGTTAGCACGAAGTAGAAGCAAAGTAGAAATAATTTAAACCCTTGATGCTCATATCATGATAATGATAAAAAAGGCCAAACTCCTAAGTAACCATGCACAATGAATAGAATCAATATCCACACCTAGAATATATATGTGAACTCAACTAGCACAAATTATAAATTAAGATTTGAATTTTGATGATCAATAACCAATTTGACAAGTTAAAGACTACTAATGAACTTTTGGGTATGTGCATATAAGCTAAAGTTTTACATTTTAAGCATAACTAGATGAAGTCTTACATTTGAGTCGACTCCACAATCGACTTCAAGTGCATTTTAGAAGGTAGAAAATTTTAAGGGAGAGTTTCACCGTTAAAGTCGCATCCTAGTTGACTCCAAGTGCTACTTGTGTGAAGTAAAAAATGAAATCGACTTCAGTTGTGTCTTAGGGACCTCAAGGCTCCCTGAAAACTCTCTTACTCCAAAATGTCATTTGAAGTCGGATCCCAAGTTAACTTGACATGCAATTTGGGTGAAGTCGAAGACGAAGTTAACCCTAAGCCTGTGACTTGGAAGAACAAAAGATCACATGTATAGTTTATACCAAGTATGGAGGAATAAAGTCGCGTCCCAACTTAGATCCAACTACAACTTGGGTAAAGATAAACATAAAGTCAACTTAAGAAGGAACTCAGTGTTGGAAACAATGTTTAAAACAATAAAATTGACCAAATCTTGAGTTTTGATGATTAACAAGAACTAATTTTGAGTATATAAAAGGTACTAATATGTTTGCTAAATGTTTAAGGAAAGCAAAGAGGTCAAGTCGATCTCCAAGTCGACTTGGACTTCGACTTGGGTGAAGTCGATCCCAAAGTCGACTCAAATATCGACTTGAGAATGAATCCCAAAAGGCAACAGGTGAAGTCGCAGGTCAAGTCGACTCCACTTGCGACTTGGGAAGTCAAGTCGCAGACGAAGTCGACTCCAGCATCGACTTGGAGTATCCAGAGTTGAAAAGTGGAAACGAACATAACGAAGTCGCAAACGAAGTCGGCTCCAGGTGCGACTTGGGTGAAGTCGCAGGCCAGGTCGACTCCATCCACGACTTGAGAAGTTCAAACTTTCAAAGATGCAGTTTTCAAGATATTCAAGAGGATTTATCACTCAAGTCCAAGGAATCAAGATGAAAAACAAATGAGTCAAATTCAAAGTCAAGAATCATGTTCTACATTCAAATCAAGTCTATCAAGCTCAAAGCAAATCTTCAAGCTAGCTTCCAAATGGAGTAATACCCAAGTCATAAAGACCAAGTGAGTCCAAAGCAAAGCAAGGAACATACATATATTGTGCAAGGACTCAAAGCTTTCAAATGGTTTGCAAGATTCAAGACATTTCAAGAAGATCAAGGCATTTTTGCAATAGACCAAGCCAAGTCGCAACCCAAGTCGACTTCAGGATCGACTTGAGTTAAAGTCTGAAAGCCAAGTCGACCCAAGTCTCAGACTTGAGTTTCTGAAGAACCCAAGTCGCAGGCCAAGTCGACTCCATGTGCGACTTGGAAGCCAAGTCGCAGGCCAAGTCGACTTCATCTTCGACTTGGAGTATAACGGTCAAATTTTCGAACGTTGGAATTCATTTATTGCGCACCAACCACCTCCACAACGTTCATATTTTCTTCCCTCTATAAAAGGACCCTCAAATGAACGTGAAAACACAACAAGAGAACACAAGACACTACGTTAAAGTTCAAAGAGAGAAAAGAAGTGCAAGAAGGGTTTCCTATTTGCTTTTCTCCATTATTGAGTGGTCCGTATAAATTCTAAGGAAGAAGAAAGCTTCAAGTTGCTAGCGCCTTCAACAATATTTATCCAAAGCTGCTTCTACAACTTCTTCCTCGAGCTAAATCTGCCTACACAAATCTGTAAAGTGTAGTTTCATTTATTTCATTGTCTTGTTGTATAAATCTTGATTTAGCTTGGGTAGCTAAGATCAAGTATATGCAAAGTAGGGTGTGATTGGAGTGAGACTCATCACCTACTTTTGCATGTGAGTTGTTTATGCCCCCTAGAGCTAGAATCTAGAAGAGAGCAAGTGACTCTAGTTGTATATGCCTCCTAGAGCTGGAATCTAGAAGAGAGTGGTGACTCTAAGTGTATTCGTGGAATACATAGTGGAACCCAAGTCACAACAGAGTGTGAGCTTGGAAGAGTGGAGTAGGGAAGGTTTGCCCGAACCACTATAAAATCTTGTGTTATATCTCTTTTTACTGCTTTATCTTTATTGCTCTCTAGCTCTTTTCAAAAGGGGATTAATTACTCAAAGGGTTAAGTCTTTATTTACCAAAGATTTTTTAAAGAACCCAATTCACCTCTCCCCTCTTGGGTTTTGCCACTAACTCGGGACCAACACTCAGGAAGTTGAAATGAAGAATAACTAAATAACAAGCTAAAGTACGTAGAACAGAGTGAAGTCAATGCCCAAGTCAACTTCATCTGCAACTTGGGTGAAGTCTCAGCCCCATGTCAACCCCGCTTGCAATTCGAAGGCCAAGACTTGAAGGAAAATCCTCTTGAAGTAAATGAAGTACTAAAGTTGATACCAAAATTGACTCTAGCAGCGACTTCAATTGTAATGGCAAGAAAATTTTTTAACATTAGTGCATTAAATGCACATCACTACTCTAAGCTATAAAGAGATGTCAAACGAAGTTAATGGGGTTAGCTAGAGGATTCATTGTTCTCTCACCTTCGAAGTTCAAAGCATTCAAAGCCTCATTAAAGAGCTCTCAAGCAAAGCTCATAGGCCTACTACAAGAAGCTTCAAGTTCAAATACTTTTCTCATCTTTCTAGGCTTGCTTATTATGTTATAGCGTTCTATATAATCTATAACGTAGTTTGATTATTTCAAATCTTTTGTTGTAATTTGCAATTCGATTGGCGTTAAAGACTAAGGCTAAGATAAAGTAACAAGTAATGCTCAGTTGGAGTGATACTCACAGACTACTTGTGCGATTATTGTAAATACCCCCTGGGTTTAAAATCTAAAAAAGAGCTCAAGCTCTAAGTTATACTTGTTGAAGTGACAATGGAATCCAAGACACAAGAAGTATGTGTTTGGAAGAGTGAAGTAGGGTGCTGTTTGAACCACTATAATTTTGTGTTTTCTTGTGCATTCATTTCTATTTTCTTGCTTTCTTGAGTTGGTTCTACAAGTTCCATTCGAAAGGACTTATTCTTAAAAAGGTTAAGTTTAAAATTGTAAAGAAATGTTAAATAACCAAATTCAACCTTCCTCTATTGAGTTAAACGAACTATTTGGGACCAACAATATGTACATATAACTACATATCTTTAACGGGTCATGCACGACCCCTCACTCGTGTCAATCAAGGGCCATAAACCACCTTTCTACTCATTAATCGAGGGCTATGAATAATGCTACATAGTTATACAAACCATTTACACGTGGCCCTTTCTAAAGATTACGTAATGCAATACAACTCAACCATGCCTATGTGATTAAACCCAATGCATCGCAAAATCATTTCAAGAAACTCAACACAATAATCAAAGAACCAACATCATAGGACATGCATAAGTTACTAACATTTCAAAGTGTGTTTACACTCAATTTAACAACTCATCCATCTTAGGGGCATTACCTGAGCCATTGTACACTCTCATGACAAAATAATGCTTCTACACTAACCATCCCATGAGAATCATCTATTAATTCTAATTTCTCTACATTCTGAGCCCCATCTCCCTTCACATCTTAAATAGCCTCATGCAAAACTATAAGAGTGATATTCACTCTACATACTCTACAATACAATATAAATCAAGTTTCTATTACAGATTCAAGAAGAACAAATTATTTACTTACCTGGAATGAGATTTTCTCAAAGAACAACAACCCTAATTTGATTGTTTGAATTTTTAAGATTTTGAGCTCCCTTTGAATGAATCCATGATACTCAAAGTGTGTCAAAGAATTTTACTAAGGGTTAATGTTGGATTGGGGGCCGCAAGAAGAAGGAAGAAGAAGGGGAAGGGAATTGAAGAAGAAAGGGGCGAAGGAGAAGGGTTGGAGAGTTGAGGGATCAGTTCACGCTCCTCTTTTGTAAAGACTGATGCCAACACTAGCCGAGTTTAAGCATGGGCTGGGTCAAATTACTAATTTACTACTAGCCTTCCCTCTCATACGAATTAATCAATTAAAAATTTCTTTGAAGTGTTGTCCCCCTTCAACCTTACAAGGGGCACTACCTCTTTGACCCCTATAACCTGATCAGGCAAGTCAAACTCTGTACCTACTTTGCAATGATTAAGATAGTCATAGTGCCATAAATGATGCATTAATCATACACCTCTAAATCAAAACTCAACAAATCATACTATAACTGAGTGGGTGCAACACACAACATGCCAATGCACAACTCATACTCATATCTAATATACTCGTGAATAGTGTCTCATACAACTCCACAAGCCAAGATCGTAATACATGCACGAATGTGCTACACATCCCCCAGGTGCCACATTTATATGCAATGTACACAATACTAACATCATTAATTACTAGTGATATATTCATAAGTTATCTCATAGTAAAAGAAAAGTTATAATAAAAATACTTGGTCCTCATAATTACTCATTTTTAGACTGATGTTTTGCAAGGTTATCTAACAATTCCCCATTATGGAGAGATATTGTTTATAATACTATTTTTATTTGAGACTATTGGTAAGTTTATTTAAAGAAGGGATTCTATTATCTTTTGATATAATAATTGAGTTAAGAGGATGGGCTATTAATTAGATCTAAGCGTTTTTCATAATTTACACATGAATATATATATTTTTGAATAAATGCGGCCCATAAACATACTTGATTGGGATGAAACTTAGTCTCCTAGATAAACAAACGATGTTAAATACAATGAATAAAATGAATTTTCTATTAAGGTTCAAAATCTTAGACTTTAAAGGGGTTATATGAGTTCACTATATATATATATATAGTGATCCTGTTAGCTTATGCTAAGTAAATGTCTTACTTAGCCCACTTCAAAAATCCTATTTAAAATATTTTTTTTTGTTTTTTTCTTCATACACTTGTATATCTAATGTATTTAATATATAAATCAAGTTTTACCATTTTTGGATATGTGTATATATATTTTTTAGATTGGTAACAACTTCATGTATTCAGTTTGGATGGAATTGAGTTCAATATTCTTATAAAGATTACTAATTAAAACAATAGCCCTCGAGCCAGTAGTTCAGATGTGTGTGATCCATGCTGCCATGCAATATAATAATAATAATAATAATAAATTAACTCATTTTCTGGCATCTCACTCTACTCCTAACTAAATTTATAAAAATTCAGATTAAAACGTATTAACGTCTTATATTAGTAATTTGAATCAAGACTTCCCACCGTTGCTTTACAGTACTAATTATCAAATGTTGTTCTAGTGGATATCTTTATTATATAGATAATTTGCAAATGCACTTTTAACCGTAATTAGTCATATACCTATATAGTTTCAAAAATTGTAAATAATCCCTACATAGTTTGATCATAACTGCAAATATACTTATGTCATTACAATACCATCATTTTGCTATCACGGCATGGGTATATTTGCAAATGTATACAAACTGCATTCATATATTTACAATTTTAAGATATATTTGGTTTTACAAATATACCCATATAATTTGTATATATTTATAATATACTCAAGTCGTGACAGCGCAATGACGAAGCCCTGATAGCTTAGTTATATATGCAGTTATAGTCAACTTATGTTAGGTTATTTGCAATTTCTAAAACAATGTATTATATTTGTAATTATGGTTAAACTATGTAAATATATTTGCAAATTATCCTAATTAAATTGATAAATATGAAAAATTCCATGTTAGCAAATGCTGAAGATGTTACTAATATAATATCGATATAACCGTTCAAAGTTATTATTCTACTTAAATTAAAACCAATATGTAAACAATGCGATTAGAAAGCGTTTTAAATAAAAGTTAAACTTATAGTTTATTTTAAGGTATTAATTTTAGCTCATTAATTATATGTTTGAAGTTAATGTGAATCACTAATATTATTATGTTACAGCGTGCCTAAAAATATAATTGAAATAATTTAAGTTAATTAATTAAGGGGTTATGATCTTGTTAGTTAGGGCAAACCTAAGATTATGTTAGATGAATCCAATATATGTTTTTATAGTTTAAATTTTTCATAAAAATATTTTTAGTTGTACTTAACTTATATATTAAATTTTACAATTATTGTATATGTATATGTATATTTTTATTTTCAAAAGTTAATGTTTTTAGGGTGAAAATGACTTGAATATCCTAAAAAAAAAACATATCCAAAAATCATAAAATTTAGCATCTAAATTAAACATATTTGAAAATATTTTCATAGAAAACACATAAAATACATCTGTCATGGTGACCTTTAGTTAAGATATTTGTTTGAAATTTTCTCTATTCTAATTTGTTGAAATTTTCGGTTACTAGGATTACGGTGATACCAACCGAGGCTAGCTCGGTTGGTCGTCACCAGCGGCGCAACACAGCGTTCTGCGGTTGACGCGGGATCGAATGGGGATTTCGGTCCCAAATAGATGGGTGTGGGAGCGGTTTGTCTCTCGGGTGAGGTGTGGGAGCAGGTGGTCTCCCGGGTGAGGTGTGGGAGCAGGTGGTCTCCCAGGTGGCTGTTGGAAGCTGTGTCTTCCAGATTTCTTTGGGATGTTATGTGTCCCCAAATTTGTAAGAATGTCTTAGATCTTCAATATCATATGTGTTGAGATACATGTAATTATATACCAATCAAAAAAAAAAAAAAAGGATTACGGTGATTTGGTTTGGAAATGGGGTAGCTGGTTGGGGTTAGCCTCAATTTAAACCAAATAATTGTAATTAGTTAATTTTGATTCAGGTTCAAATTTTACTACTTTTTTATGATTAAATTTTACTACTTGATACGCAAGAAATTTAATTAAATTTGACTCAGGTTCAAATTTTACAACTTAAACAAGAAATGTTGCTAACGTAATTAAATTTTGTATTTTTTTTGTCAATCTGTGCACCCGTTTGAGTGTCCTAGAAGCTCTTTCTGTCTATACAGCATGGGTCGGTATATAGCTTATACTAAAGAAAATTAATTAAATTTGGCTCAGGTTTAAATTTTTCTACTTGAAACCCAACATTTTTTCCTGGAAAATACTTTGTCGTGTATAAAAAAGATAAACTTTCGCGTTTGAAAGCAAAAGGAGTGCTCCGTTAACGGGAATGAAAAAAGTGGTTCTGTGGTTGGCATCCGAGGCTGATGCGTCGGTAACGGAACTATTCCGCTGCCATCTTAATTCACTTGACAACTTGTTATTATTATTATTATTATTATTTTATAAAAGGCTACTCTAGGCCGACCCCCTCCCAGCTTGAGAAGGGTTCGGAAAAGAGGAACCTGCATAATTCATAGCAAAGAAATTGTCGATACAGATTTTCTTACTGATAGCTGGTGGAGGATTTCCCCACCAAGACATATGTTCGCAATCAGACAAACATGCCAAATCAGCTAATTATTAATTAGAGCAAATTTCAGATATATCCTCTCTTGTACCAGAAAACTTTTAAAAATACTTCTTATATACTTATAAATTTTTATCATAATTCTACTTATAAAGTCATACCTACACTATTAGGAATCCGTTAAATAAGCCTTTAGTCTCCCTATAAAATGACAAATATTCCCAAACTTTAATATAATTTGAAGTTATTTTATTCAAAATTAAAAATTTGTGTTCAAATAATATATTATTTTATAGTTATAGAATTACTAAAAAATTATTATAATATGAATTTTTAGTTATAAAATATAATTAGAGATATATATATATTCGTCTTTTCATAAGGATTTATGACCACTTTAACAAATCCTTAACGGCATGGACATATATAAAATTAAGATGAAAATTTATAGTTATAAGAGACATTTTTGAAATTTTGTGGATATAAATGAAATTAGCGGTAAAATTCTTAAGTATATAAGAAATTTGCCCTGTTAATTGTTAGTGAAGCACAGCGAATGATAGACAATAAAAAAATTAACATTCAAATAATTTTCAAGTATTAATTTTTAAATGCATCTAAATAATTTCTTGCAATTAATAGTCAATTAATAGTCAATGCAACAATTTATTTCATCATTTCAAATATGGTTTTGCTTACTTTTAAGAACTTAAAATAACAAATCAAGTCTCACTCATTTAAAATAAAATTGTGAGGTTAAATGAAATGAATTTTTTTCTTAATTTACTTGCCTCTAAATGGTGACGTAATTATGTTACTTTTGATATACAATAAAAATAATATTCATGAGTTTATTAAAATTTTTATTGCTTTAAAAGTTATTACAAAACGGGCATGTTTGGGAAGTGATAACACTTTTGAGGAAAATCTTTAGTGTAAAAGTTATTAATAATATAATACGATAAGGGTAATGATGATGAATAAAAAAAATAAAGTTAAAATAGATATGTTAGATGTATGTATAATTGTATAGAAATGATTAAAGAGTAATATAATTGTATATGAAAAAGTGAAGAAATAATTAAAAAATATTGTAGTTGTAAAGAATGAAAAGTTTTAAATTGAAAAATTTTAATTTGAAAGATTTTTTTAGTAAACAAACACCTCCTACAAATCACAAAAAATGTCAATAAAGTGAATAGAATTAAGTTTGAAAGGGCAGTCACACGTTGACTTGTCGAGTCCTCTTGATTAAAAATGTAATTAATTAACTAAAACAGTTTTACAAAACTACAAATTACTCAAAGACATCACTGGTGGTGCATCCAAATAGCACTACCTCGAAATGAATATCTTGGCTCTCAATCAAGACTCTCCAAGGCACTGATGAGGGGTTAATGTATTTAATTTCCATGAGAACTTTATTTTGGTTGATTGCATGTACTTTTCAATTTTCATAGAGTTTATTTAATTATATTTATATTTCGGTATTTTCTTTTAATTTTCTTCATTTTATAATTAGCATCATTCCTCTTTTGCCGTGACAACAGTCTTCTTTTGCATTGGTAAGTGAAAAAAAAATTAAATAAAGCGTCCACTGCATGCTTAGGCTCAATTTGGCTATGTGCTTTTTCTAAGAAGTTGCCACAATAAATTCAAATGCTAATGCGTTTTTGCTTCATTTTTTGGTAAATTATGAGGTAAAAAGTGCATAATTGACCAGGTCAAAAACATCATTTTGATTATAAGCATGTACCATACATGCAATTTGTCTAAAGCAAAAGTCAGCTTCGCAAAGCAGTGCCAAACGAATTTTTAGTGGCAGTTTGGCCGCGCATTAAAACAATGAAAATTTATAAATAAGAGTTGTAATTATGCTATGCCCGCCGAAGTTAGGTTTTACTCTGACAGGCCTAAAAAACATATTTTTTTTAGTTTTTTAGTTTTTTCATGACTATGTAAAGTTAAGTGTATTTAATTTAGCCACTGAGGTCGTGCCTCAGTGGTGCAGGACATGGCCTCACAAGTAGGTGGTCCTGGCTTCGAATCTCACCAGCAGCATTTCTGAAGTGGTGGCGTTGCAAGTCTTCCCAAGTTTGTGGGAGCCGTCTACCGGTGGGAAAGTTTTAGAAATAATAGATAATTGTTAGCAAAATTGTAAGAATGTCTCAGAATTTAATTGTAATACCAGTTAAGATTGTAATGTATGAATACTCATAAAAAAAAGTGTATTTAATTTAGAGGAATAATTCTGTTAGTCCGCGCTAAGTAAATGTCTTACTTAGCCTACATCAAAAAACTCATTTACAATAACTTTTTTTAAATTTTTTCATACATTTGTTTATCTAAGTATATTTAACATATAAACCAAATGTTACTATTTTTGAATATATACACGTACATGTTCAAAAATCTCAAAAAAAATATATACACGTATCCAAAAATCGTAAAACTTAGTTTATATGTTAAATATACTTAGATAAACAAGTATATGAAGAAAAAATAAAAAAAATTATTGTAAATGTATTTTTTGAGGTGGGCTAAGCGGAGCATTTGCTTAGCCCCGACTAATAGAAGTACTCCTCTTGAATCTATAAACTAAGTTTTACTATTTTTTGTATATTTTTAATTACGAAGAGTGATCTTATTAGCCCATGCTAAGTAAATGCTCCACTGAGCCTACCTTTAAAAAATTAATTTACAACAACTTTTTTGTTTACTCTCCATCGTTTGTTTATCGTCTAAGTGTATTTAACATATAAACAAAGTTTTATTATTTTTTGATGTGTTTATATTTTTTTGAGATTTTTTAAACATTTATGTGTATATATATATTTAAAATACCTGTATCTTTAAAAATCTAAAAAAATATGTATGCATATACAAAAATAGTAAAACTTAATTTATATGTTTAAATATACTTTGATAAACAAGTATATAAAAAAAATAAAAAAAAGTCATTATAAATACTTTTTTAAGGTGTGCTAAGCGGAGCATTTACCAAAAATGTCACTGTGTTTAAAAATAAAAATACTTAAAAATATTAAAAAATGATAAAACTTAGTTTATATATTAAATACACTTAACTTTAAAAGTTCATGTATAAAAATTGAAAAAATAAAAAATATATATGTTTTTGGCCGGGCCCGTGACTGCGTAAAAAATCAAGATTCATTAAATAAATGATGTTAAATGTACTAATTAGGTAATTTTATATTATAAGGTTCAGCCAAAATATATGGGATTTCATTAAAAAAAAACTTTGGTAGAATATTAATACATAGAAGAGCGAACCCCTACATATAATCTGTCGGACTAGATAATGTATAGGTGGATGGACTTTAAAAAATTAATGTTAAACCATAGCGTGATTAGTTTTCAGTTTTCCTCACAATCCAAAACTCTATGAATTCTTAATTTTCTTACCTCTCATTAGTACCATTTCTCTCTTACCTACCTTTGCCATTCTTTCCTGTCTCATCTCCCACATTAATGCTTGCATTAATATCAAAATTATTGTAGTACGACAAACGCTTTAATAAAAAGGTACGATATATTAATGAAGTATAAGAAATAAAATTATGACGGGATTGTAAAAATATTTTTCATTCACAAAGTTAAGCAACCCGAGCCATAACCAGCATCACTACCATGACACATGTATCTATTTAGTTTGATTAAAATTGCAAATAGATCCACATAATTTTAGAAATTATAAATAATCTCACATAATTCAACCATACTTATAGATACACATATGCCATTATGACATTATTGTTGTACCATTATAGTGTAGGCATATTTGCAAAGATATGCAAACTATAAATGCGTATTTACAATTTTAGAAATTAAGTTGGTATATTTAATTTTGCCAAATATACACATAGTTTGCATATCTTTGTAGATATGGACATGTCGTGATGGTGTTGTAACAACGTCATAACGACATGAGCATATTTGCAAGTATGATTAAACTATGTGGGTTATTTGCAATTTTTGAAACTATGTGAGTATATTTGAAATTTTGATCAAAATAAGTTGATATATTTGCAAATTAACTAAATTTATTATATCTTAAAACGGTTCTACTTCTATGAAACTTTTTTCTATATAATCCTCTCCATTTTTAATTTCTTAATGGTTGAAAAAAATTCACTCGATCTATTGTATTTAGCATTAATTATAGTATATTGGAAACTTTTTCATTTGTTTAACATTACTGTTCATGAGCATCATTAAAAATCAACGTAATAAAATAATTTAATATTAAATATCAATTTTAAAGTTCTGTTTTCAACATTTAAACCATCTAAAAAAATCATTTCTACTTGGATAAATGATTCTATGAAATATTATCATATTATGATATATGTGTAAATGGATTTAAGCATTTTTCATAATTTGCACTTGAATACCTATATCTTTCAACAAATGCAGCCCACATACATGCTTGATTTAGAAAATCAAAACTTGATATTTTAGCTAAATATACAATGTTAAATATAATGAATAGGTTAAATTTTCCGTCGAAAATCAAAATCTCAAAATTTAAATGGATTATATAGGTTTTTTTATATATAACCTAATTACAAAAGTAGAACCTTCCTCAAAATATCTTTGAAGTTATAGTTAATTTTATGCTTGTCTTCTTCACCACTTGTAATTTCATTTTAAAGGTATTTTTACTAGTCATAAAATGTTGGCATTGAAAATTACATGCAGTTCTTTTCTTCTATTTTACTTTTTTCCACCAATGAATGAAAAATTCTTTATTAAAGTTTCTTGGCTACTCCATTCAACTAATTATTTTCTATACAAAAATTCTTTTCATCTAAACCTGATGGATGCATAGTCATTTATGACGTCAAAAATTTGGTCCATTGAAAATTTATTTATGCAAAAAAAAAAAATCACGTCAAAGTAAATATCTAATGATGCAAAACTTTTCCAAATATTTTGAATCATAGAAACATCTAATACAAATAGTTTCAACTATTTTAAATAAAATAATGACCATAAATGTGATAGAGCCCTGAAAATAAACATATTATGAGTATTTATACGAGATATGGGCCATATTTGTTTAACAACGAAATTTTTTTTCCTTGGCTTCAAATCCAAGACTAGTCGAGGACCAAAATTTTCAATTTAAAAACTTTTCACTCTCCACAATTACCTTTTTTTAATTTTTTTAATTATTTTTATACGTCTTCCAATACAACTACTCGGCTTTTCAATCATTTCTACTCATATAACTAATATATCTATTTTAACTATATTATTTTTACTTATCATCGTTACCTCTATCATATAACATTATTTTCTCTGAATTTTAAAACTCTTAATCCCAAAAAATTATCACTTTTTAAACACACTCACGGAACAATACTTTAAATATAAGTAATTAATCTTACTAAAAATTCCCTTCCTAAATGAAGTGACCAAACACACTGTCAACAATTTAATGCAATAAATCAGTTGTCTCCGACTCCAGCGATGGGAACCCATGCATCCGTCGTACGGAATTCCAATTCAACAGTGCAAAAGCAGCAGAAACAGTCCACGCAGCGGCTGCTTCCCAACCATACCAATTACTAAAATCAGTTTATTTTCTGGAATTACAGCACTTTTGGATAAAGAGTATGAAGAGTATGTTTAGAAAGTGATAAAAATTTTGGATGAAAAGTTTTTAATATAAAAAATTTTGAAATGAGAAAAAATGACATTATATGAGTAATGACGAAAAATAAAAAGAATAAAATTAAAATATATAAATTAGTTGAATGAGTAATCATGTGGAAATAATTGAAAAAGTAGAGTAGTTTGTATAGAAAATGTAAAGAAATAATTAAAAAATAGAATGGTTACGGAGGGTTGAAAAATTTATTGTCAACAAACATACCCAAAGCCAAATACTTTAGAATTTGTAAAAGAGTTGGCAGCACACAAAAACATGCAGGCAACACACCCTTACTCATTTGCCATAAGCATTGGCGACCCAATTCGGCTACTTGCAAGGAAAAAATATTATTAGGGCAAATTTCTTGTATACCTATAAATTTTATTCCTAATTTCACTTGTACTCATCAACTTTTAAAAATATCTTTTTGTACACATGAATTTTTATTCTAATTCAATATACTCATACCGCCAAAGATTCATTAAAGAGGTCATTAATTCCTTATGAAATGAAGAATATGCCTATCCCTAGTTATGATTTTTATAGCTAACCATTTATTTTATAATGAATCCTTAGTAATACTATAACTATAAAATAATATCTTATTTAATATGAATATTCAATTTTGAGCAAAGCAAGTTTAAATTATATTAAAGCTTGAGCATATTCGTCAATTTACAGGGGATTAACGGTCAATTTAACATATTCATAATGACATGCATATATGTGGAATTAAAACGAAAATTATTAAGTACGGAATGCATTTTTGAAAGTTTATGGGTATAAGTGGAATTAGGCGTAAAATTCATAAATATATGTGGAGTTCGACCTTATTATTATTATTTTTATTGGAGTGTAGTCCCACTTCGATTATACGTAATATAAAATTATTTCTGAATTTAAAATCTTTGGTGCTTTTATGTGGAGTATGATTAGATACTTATGTCCTTCATGCTTACCTTTGATTCTTAAATTTTAAAATATAGTTTTAGAATCTAAATCTAGCTTAGCCATGCTTCATAATTAGAATAACGGATGTTTTATAAAATCTCTTTTCTATGTAACTCCTCAATTTTTAATTTCTTAATAGTTGATGAAAAATCTACTCTATTATTGTATTTAGCATTATTACTATTATAATGAAAAACATTTTTATTTATTTAGTATCACTGTATATGTGCCCTACCTATAAATGTGTAAAATCAACGTAATAAAAAAATTTAATACTAAATATCAATTTTTAAGTAACATTTTCAAGATCTAAACCATTTAAAATATCAACACTAAGTGGATAAATGACCCTATAAAGTATTATTACATTTTAACACATTTGAAAATTGATATAAATATTTTCTATTCTTTACTCATGTACTTATTTTTGAGTAAATGTAGTTTATACACATATTAGATTTGGAAGAAACTTGGTCTCTCAACTAAATAAAAGATGTTAAATATAATAAATGCGTTGGATTTTGTATCAATTATTGACATTCAAAAAATAGATGAGAATGCATGAAAGCATTTCTATGTAACATGCACGATGTCTATCAATATCTACGTTCTCAGACCATCAATAATGATCTTTCTTTTGAGTTTGGACACTTAATAGACCCATTTACTTCTATTATGTCAATATTAATCCTTCAGCTCAAGGCTTGAGCTTTTTGATAGTACTCGCATTGACTTTGGCTTTACTAATGACCAAATTGGCTTCGCTGGCACGCTTTTATGTAGTCGAGTTATACAGAAGTAATTTCATGTAACCCTCTCTATTTTTTAAATGTCAATGATTAATACAAAATTTAATTCGTTCATTACATTTAACATCATTTGTTTGGTAAGAGGCTAAGTTTCATCCAAATCTAATATGTGTATGCTACATTTACTCAAAAATAGGTACATTTATATGTAAATTAAGAAACATGCTTAAATTTATTCTCATATGTATTAGAATGTAATAATACTTTACAGGATCATTTATCCATTTATTAATGATATTTTAGATGGTTTAGATGTTAAAAATATTACTTAAAAAATAATATTTAGTATTAAATCATTTTATTACGGTAATTTTGAACATTTATAGATGGGGCCAATATATAGTGATACTAAATAAATAAAAAGATTTTTATGATAATAGTAATAATGCTAAATACAACATATGGAGCAAATTTTCCATCAACCGTTAAGAAATTAAAAATTGAGAGGGTTATATAGAAGAGAAGTTTCATAAAAGTAGCTACAATTTTTATCTAAGTGTATTTATTTATAATTTTAAAAATTTATGTATTTCAAACTGTATTATACTATGTAAATACATTATGCTCTTCAATAAATTTAATAATTATATATTCACTTTTAAAAGATGCTATTTTTATAAGATATAACTTTTTGGTAAAAATTACTTTTAACGGAATAATAAAATAAGATATACTAAACATAATAGATGGTTTAGATTTAAAAACAATATATTTTAAAAATTTAAAACCAAGGATAAATATGGAGGACTCTATGCTTATATGTGTATTGAATCATAATTCTTTTGTGTTTTGAAAAATAAAAAGGGTTAAAATTCTAATCTGTTTAAAAATTTGCTAAAATTTACATAAAGATAAATGAATTTCTACAAAAATTGAAAAATAATTTTTTAAACTTTTCATTATCCATAACTATTAAAAATTTTCAATCAAAAAGAATAATTTTTTTTGATCATTTATAAATCAGCTAATTTACAATTGCTTGTATGAAATTAGATACTAAACGCATGTTTGACCACACATAAAACTTTTCATACAAAAAATTTTCAATATAAAACTTTTTGTTCTCTACAATTATCTTATTTTTAATCATTTTTTTATATCTTCTTATACAACTATCCTATTTTTTAATTATTTCAACTTAAACGCCATACAACTACATCTATTTTAATCTTTTTTTACTGTTTATCATTTTCCTCATCATATCAAATTATTTTTTCTCATTTGAAAAACTTTCATATAAAAGCATTTCATTCAAAAGTTTATGACTTTTAAAAACACATCTTAGATATCAAATACATTTCATTGCCTTTTTTCCTAATCATGTTGGATGACCAAA
The DNA here is from genome assembly GCA_030490835.1 of Annona cherimola. Classification (NCBI taxonomy): domain Eukaryota; kingdom Viridiplantae; phylum Streptophyta; class Magnoliopsida; order Magnoliales; family Annonaceae; genus Annona; species Annona cherimola. Next base: position 40,267,544 of record CM059977.1, on the reverse strand, counting down.
AAAATGACATGGACAACTTGTTTGGATAAAAAAAGGAATTTTTTTCAAATCAAGTATGTTAATTTATTTGATGAACATATAAAATCAATTTAATAAGATTTATATATCAACTTTAGAGTTGTTAATTCAACATCCAAACCATCTAAAATATTGTTTCTTCATAGATTAATAATTTTTAAATTACTACAATATTTTAATGCATTTATAGTTAGATATAGTTTTATAATTTATATATAATTATGTAATGCCCTGGCCTCTATGTCACATGTATTGTTCGCTTTGGACCGCACCTGAATAGTTTTGTTCCTCTAGGCACCCGGAGGTTTGAATGCCTGTAGTATCCAAAAGACGCCTTGACATTGCTACCAGTGACCTCCATTTATAGCCCATGCTCTGTCCCACATCAGATAGGATGAAGGAGGGAGTGTGGGCTATAAGTGAAGGCCGCTGGTAGCAATGTCGAGATGACTTTTGGGTACCACAGGCATTCAGGGCTTCGGGTGCTCAGAGGGACAAAATTGTGCAGGCTGTGTTCCAAAGTGGACAATACCTGCGACATAGAGGCCAGAGCGTTACACAAAACAGTATCAGAGCTGACTCCTGATATTCTGCTGGTGTGTTCAGCGGGAACTCATTTAGTGAGATTGCTAAAGCCCCAATGGGGAGTTTAATTTTGATTTTATCGTCAACGTGACCTCATCTAAGAAGTCGGCTACTTGAAAGTGCAACTAGATATAAATGTAATATGAGTTTTTTTTATTCTCAAGGTAAAATCATTTTTTGATTTTGCAATGTTATTGTAAACTTATTAATTTTATGCATTATCAAAAAAATAATTTTATGGACATTTCAATTATAGTTTTCTTTCATAGGAAATACTTCTTTCATCAACCATTGTTTCAGTGGTCAATTCAACCTAGTTGCCATTGAGATTAAATGAGAAACATCAAATAGTGTCATTATAGAATTTTGATCCGGTCTAGGTAAGCGGCAAATTTTTTCATAAATAAAATTCATGGGCCTCATTGGCCAAATTGCAAAATTCCCAAAAGACGGGAGACCACAATGCAAATAGCTCTATCCCAACGGCGGCCACGGTGGTGCTGTTGCCGTTTACACGATGACGGACAGGAAGGCGACATGTGGGGTCCACAGATCCCTCCGTTGATTTCGGCCATTCGAAATCTCTCAGTCGTTTAAAATGCCAGCTCTGTCCCGCTATCTTCCTCCCGCAATCCCCGCTCGAGAGCAATTACCATTTACCATTAAAAAAAACATACTAAAAAAAAAAAGCGAAAAAATAAAAAAATTTTTTTTTAAATAAAAAAAAAGGAAAGAAAAGAAAAGAAAAGAAAAGAAAACGAAGAGCCTTCTGTTGCTTTGCTATTTCTAAGCACGAAGAGGAGAGAGGAGAGAAGAAAGGCAGAGAAATCCCAATCCCAATTCTCTGCTTGGCTTCCCTCCCTCCCCTCCCCTCCCCATCCCCCTCCTTGCATTCCTATCGTAATCTTCTGATCTCGCTCATTCTCTCTCTCGCCATGTCGTAGGAATCTTGGTTTTCTTCAAGAAGCTTGCTCTCCATGGGCTGCATTGCCTCCAAACAGGCAGTTTCCGTCACCCCCGCCTTCGATTACTCAGGCGCCTCCCGGGATGACAGCAGCACCGCCGGTGCCAGCGGCGGGAGTTCGGGGATCTTGTCCAAGTCGCTGCGGCGCCATCGCTCTGATAAGAAGAAGAATTCCGATGGCGGGGCGTCCGCGGCGGCGGTGGCGAGCCAGCTTGGGGATTCGGGGAGGGCGAGCTCCAACGCGGATTCTTCCAGCGCCAGGCTGGGGAATTTGCACAAGTACATTGAAGGGGAGCAGGTCGCTGCCGGGTGGCCTGCCTGGCTCAGCGCCGTCGCAGGGGAAGCTATTCAGGGGTGGGTTCCACTCAAGGCGGATTCGTATGAGAAATTGGAGAAGGTAATGCGAAAAGAATTCCGTAATCCTGTTTCTAATTCTACTCCGCATTGTGCTTTAAATTCCGATTAATGGGATTTATCCTACGCGGGTGTTTGGTCCTTCACCTGCGCCTGGATTTATTGGGCCTGGTTTTGGATTAGCCTGTGCAATTAGGTCCCTCACTCCCTTTATTGGTCGTCCAGACTCTGTTTGATCAATGACTAAATTTGTCATTTCGACACACATAATGTATTGGCTATGCTCCCTTTTGAGGATATAAAAGTATGTCACGGCCTGACTGTGATATTGTTTAAAAGCGATTTGCTAGGTGGATTCTCTTGGCTGAGAATGTATGGCACATATGTGATGTGCAATGGCTGATCTATGCGCCAATTTGGGTTTAATCTGAATATTTTTTCGCAGTATAGACCATGAATTAATTGGACTATTTATTTGTTGAGTCTGGTATTATCTTCATAAGAATACTAATAAAGGAGAATGCGCTGACATGTCTAGCATTTTAGATTGAGATTCTGAGGATGAATGGTTGGGTTGGGCGACGTTTGCCATTCCATTTTGTTTATAAAACATATCATCTATTATTGAAATGAAATTTTCAGTTTTTTTTTTTTTTTTTTTTTTTTAGCTAAAAGAAATTTTCAGTTCTCGAAATGTTTTTGTGAGCTACTTGTTGGAAACTCGTTTGCATGAACTATTATTTCTCTGGAAGTGAGGATGTGGAAATACTCAAAAAATGGATTTGGAATAAGCCAAAATTTTTTAAAAATGTAATTCATCCAAGTTTCTTTTCCTTTGCATAAATTATTATTTATCTGGAAGCGAATATGGGGAAATACTCAAAAATGGATTTGGAATAAGCTAAAATTTTTTCTATGTAACTCATCCATTGTACTTTCGCTTCAATGTTCTGGTGGCTGAAGCTATTTTATGTTATTTTTATTTCATACGTAATTGATAAACCAGAACAATTAGTGTACTTTTTGAGGGCCAAAATTTTGATCAATGTCTCAGCCAACCCTTTTTTCCCTTCCCCCCTTATTTGATACTCGACTGTTACTGCAAGATTTGGATTTGAGAACATTAATTGTAAATCTAAGACATGCATTCCAAATGATTGAAAGAGGTGCAAAATGGTTATATAATGAGATGTCTGTAACATATCACGTGTTTCATTGTTTCAATTAGAGAGGATTGCCAAGAGAGACAAAAGGCGAATGAAAGTATGATATTGATGCTAGTCCTATATGGTAGTGTGAAGAAAATATGATTGGATTGTTTACTGCAGACATGCAATGGCTAAAATGATTTTTTCATTTCCTCTTTACTTTGTCTGTGATCTGTAGAAATGTATTAGCATCCTTATTAGCATTTTCAATGTGTGATAACGATGCAACAAGAAGATTCATATAGGCATCTTCACTGCCTTATTATTAGACTGATAGTCAACAGGAGTCCAGATTGGATAACACCATGCACTGAAACAATGCTTCTGCTTATATTTATGTTCGGTCCTCATGTGTATAATATCACTCTGCATTTTCTGTCAGCATGCTTCAGTTTGATTATCTACTGTTCATAAATCAGACATATTTTCTCTTATGTCCTCACAAATTTTAAGTACTTTCTGACTAGATCTCATTCAATGTCTATTGCATGTGAAGATTGGACAAGGCACATATAGCAGTGTATTCCGTGCGCGTGATCTTGACACAGGAAAGATAGTTGCACTGAAGAAGGTGCGCTTTGATAACTTTGACCCTGAGAGTGTAAGGTTCATGGCACGAGAAATACAGATTCTTCGAAGGCTCGACCATCCGAATGTTGTAAAGTTAGAAGGGTTGATTACTTCTCGATTTTCATGTAGCATGTATCTTGTGTTCGAATACATGGAGCATGATCTTGCTGGATTATCTTCTTGTCCAGATATCAATTTCACGGAACCACAGGTTTTGTTATCACTCATTGCTATGGTGATTCTGGTTTTATCTACATACTGTCCTTGCATTGTCTTGATAGAAGCTAGGAATCAGTCACAAAAAATTACATTGGAAACCTCATGGGCAAGCCAGGTCTCTTGTTAACTGGCCACGGATTTAGCACTATCGCACATCTGGACTGTTGATAAAATTGCATTGTTTAGAACATTGTCAATGCCTAATCCACTTATGAGGCATAAATATTGTAATAAAAATAATAAAGTTCATCTCACAGTTGTTCATAGGAAAATGCGACTTGGTGTGTGCTATTTGTAATCAACATAGTTTGATAGGCAAGAAGAGAAACATAAAATTGAAGTTCCGTAGATGACTGGACGCTTTCGACTTTGTGTCCTTTATTGGAGATTTGGAATTAGTAAAATATATGGAAAAGAGGAGAAGAACATGGACAGGAAGAATTGGGGGAAAAACAGACAATGATGCGGTAGAGGTTTTCTATATCAAATCATATGAGATAAAGATTGAAAATATATGTAATAACTAGAAAAGGTAGATTTGTGTGGGTCGGTAAATATCACATTAAGGGTGTGTTTGGGAATGAATAAAACTTTTGGTGAAAAGTTTTGAAGAATAAAAGTTGTCAAATGATGTGATATGATAGGGGTAATGATGAGGAGTAAAGAGGATAAAGTTAAAATAGATAGGTTAGTTGTATAGGTAATTGTGTAGAAATGATTGAAAAGTAGGGTGGTTTGTGTTGGAAGATGTAAAAAAATAATTAAAAAATAGAAAAGTTGTAGAGAATGAAAAGTTTTAGATTGAAAAGTTTTAGGTGAAAAGTTTTTGTCATTGCCAAACACCCCCTAAGTAAAAGGGTGGGAAACAAGGAGGAAAAAAGAATTTCATCCCTTTTCCTTGTTAGAAAAGTAACCAAACCGATCTGGTTTTTGGATTTGTCAGGTTCGGAACTTAATATAGGATGCAACTTTAACAATAATGAAAACATAAACAAGAAGCTACTTAAAGCTGCAAATCAAGGAGCACCATGCAACTTAAGGCATTTAGGGTTGACAATTCAGGAAAGTGGATAAATTGATATAATGTTGCTCATAGAAGTCAATCCAAGTTGGAGAAATGGTATTGTGTTTAAGAATTTTATGACAACGCATGTAGAATTCAGTTTGGGTGGAAGAAATAAAATTGTGTTTTCAGAATTTTATTTGATCATGGATAACCTAGTATTGATTAAATTGAAAGGAGCTCTTATAAGACAGTAACAAAACCAGTTATATTTTCCTTGTAGAAAATTGAGTAATTAAAGAACAACTTGCACATAAGATAAATGTCATTGTAATGAGGACATTGAGATGGATGAACATTAACATTAGAAAGGATAAAACTAGAAATAAAATAATTTGAGAAAATATAAAGGTAGAATGAATAGGTTATAAAATGATCTAATGAAGGAAAGTACACAGGTCATTTGATCACGTGCAACGAAGACTAGAAATGGCATAGGAGTGGCATTGCACAAAAACATAAAAGAACTAGAAAATGGTTGAAAAGAACATTGTATAGAGTTCATTAAGAAAAATACAAAAGTGTGGGCTTTCCAAAGACTTGACCTATGATTGACCAGAATGCTTCAGGAGGATTCATGTAGCCGACCCACATAGGTTTGAAAAAACTTATGATAGTCATGATGGTCTAGATCAATGGACTAAGCTAAACTCACCATGTCATCTTTTTGGAGGGCCTAATTTGTCTTGATTGTCTTACATGTTTGACACATTGGTCCAGAGTGCTCACAACTGGTTACTATATGACAAGTTTTTTTGGATGATCAATTCTCAATTCCTTCTGTCATGTGTCGTACAAGTGTATTAGTCAATTCTGACAATTGTCAAAACTTAACTAGTGTATGTGTCATGCAGATTAAGTGCTATATGCTCCAGTTATTATCAGGACTTGAGCACTGCCATTCACGTGGGATTATGCATCGGGATATTAAGGGATCAAATCTTTTGGTTAACAATGAAGGAATCTTGAAGATAGCTGATTTTGGTCTAGCAAACTTCTTCAATCCTGGGCAGAGGCAGCCGTTAACTAGTCGCGTGGTCACTCTTTGGTACCGTCCCCCCGAGCTTTTGTTAGGTTCGACTGACTATGGAGCAGCTGTGGATTTGTGGAGTGTTGGTTGTGTATTTGCTGAACTGCTCCTTCGGAAGCCCATCCTGCAGGGAAGAACTGAGGTAATGACCTTGCGTTCATTCTGGTGGCTGTCAATGGATGCTTCTTGTGACATCTTCAATCTAATCAACTCTTTATAAATATAATTTATGAATGCAGTTATTGATATTTGCAATTGATACTTTTGCTTAAACTTATCTCTTTAATTGCAAATGAGAGGAAAATTCTGATTTTTTGATTTTTGTTGTATTAGTCGTAGAATAAGGAAGTAGAAAATCCCAGAAACTGATTAAATGGAAATAAGTAGCTACCTTTGGCTCCATTTAGGGTAGCGGAACATATTTTCTTGAAGTGTGGAGACTTTCTCTAAACAGCCTCTTTTGGTTCCCGAACAGAAAGAGTTGTAGATCTCTAACTATTTTAGAAGAAAAGAACTCTCGTTAACTGATATAAAAGGTGAGAAATGGAAGGTTTCATGTATCCTTGTGTAATAGTGGCTCTTTATTTCTAGGGTAAATTGCGTAGATTTCTATAAACCAATTTATTCTTTGATTTCAGCCCTTTTTAGTTCATTATTTTGAAGTGATTATGATGTAACACAAGTAGAGAAAAATTAGAAGAAAAGAGGAAGGATCCTCTCAAGGGGATGAGAAATTAGATAAATTAATAATTTTATTAATTCTAGGAAGAGAAGCAGTAAGTCAAAGAGAGATTTGGTGAACGTTATGCAAAAGCACCGGATCAATCATCAAAGTCTGTCTAAAACAAATAATATAGCTCTTTACTTACGAGAGAGTTTCTGTGTAACTTAATCCTCAAGCAGAGTAGATTACTTACTTTCCTAAGCCTTAAGCAAAATGGATTGCTTGCTTATCTAAGCCCTACCGCCGCAAATCAAATCTTACTAGGACAAGAAAAACTCTGCAATGATAAACTAAAGATTACAATAAAATATACCCTCATGTCTGTGCTTGCACCTAGTGTACGTGCGAATTTGATGTGGCGAAACATGATCTCTATCAGATTATTCAATCTGTAAATACGTGGCACTCTAAGGTTTCATTATTACATCTGAACCAGATTGTGAAAAACCTCTCTGACGCAGGGCTTCATAGATTCATAGGCACAAATCTTTCATTAAGGAAAACACAATTTGAAATCTACTTTTTATAAAGGCCAAATGAGAAGGGGTGGAAATCTCTTTTCCTTTCCTTTTCATCTCCACGTTTTAAGTGATGTGAAATTTGCTTCGTCCAAATAATCTTACTTTTTGTCATCAGTACCTATACTTCTAGTAATTGCTCGATGACTTTTCATCAGAAAAATTTATTTATTTTGTTTTTATTCAATTTATTTCGATCATTGACCTCTATTTTTTACATCATTTCCTTCAACCTTTCAGATTTCACTTTTTCCTCATTTTTCCCATTTTCCTGATTACCAAACCCTGGTATCTCAAGGGTTTCTGATACCAGACTGAGGGAGGGAAAAATAACATGGCCACACTCACTGAAGAAGGTTGGCTGCTAGCTTTTTGTTTGGCATGATTTAGACAATGCTTGAGGCTTGTTAACTGCACACAAAACACAATTCTCTGTTACTGGATTCCTTTCTGACCTGATCATAGATTAACCAAATGCTTGATACAATAAGATTGGAAGCCATCTGGTTTTTTTCCCATGCAAAACTGAGTCTTACTACCAGATGGAGTACATAACATATGAAACTACACCTCCAGTGTAAGACATGAATTCAAAGACTTGCTTTTTCTGACAGAAGGCATAATATGCTGGTTCCATGTAAACATGTGAGCTTTTGAGAAACAAATATCAGAAGTTGACAAGAGTTGAAGTTCATGTTCTGGTTCATTTCCCTGGTAAGTGTGCAAACTTTTGGGAATCTGAACAGTTGACAAGAGTTGGTGTTAGTTATGTGGGCAGTCTGCCCCTTATTTTGGGCCACTTTCATGGTTAAATGAACATAAAATCCACTGATTGCATTTAAAATAATTTGTTTACCTAGGAAACGAAATTTCATGGAAATCAAATATGTGCATGTGCCCCATCCGAAAAAGGTGTGAATCAATTTAATAACACTATTTGATTTATAGATAGATTTTGAAGCTGTTAATTCAACATCTAAACCATTTAAAACACCACTTCTATATAAATAAATGATTATATAATTATTATAGCATTCTAGTACATATATGAATGGATCTAAGTGTTTTTAAAAAAAATTATACCCAATTATATATTTTAAGTTGGTATGACCCATGCAAGACTTTGATTCAAATAAATTTTAGTGCTAGAATGAAACAAATGGTGTTAAACAACATGAGTGGATTGGATGTTGATCTAACCATTGCAGTGGGCCAAAATGAGGGGCAACACCGCAATATTTTGGTGTTGTCAACATCATGCCTTATATATATCTGTATGTGTTTTATCTTTTATGTAGTCCAGCACCATTGAAACTCTTGTGTTTACGCAAATTCTTGTCATCTAGATGTTTTTCCTGTTTGTGGTCCAGGGTTCACCTTTTGTTACTTAACCTTTGGAAGGAAAACGATCCAGCTTATATTATGATTTGATTAGCCTGTTTTTATCATTTGAAGTGGCAAATTATTCTTTCTTTATCATATTAAATTGCAGGTTGAGCAATTACATAAGATCTTTAAGCTTTGTGGTTCACCGCCAGATGATTATTGGAAAAAGGCCAGGCTGCCTCATGCAACCATTTTTAGACCTCAGCAACCTTATGAGAACTGCCTTCGAGAAACCTGTAATGGCTTTTCAGAAACTGCATTGAGTTTGATAGAAACATTTCTTTCTGTTGAACCATATAAGCGTGGCTCTGCATCCACTGCTCTCTCATCTGATGTAAGTAAGACAACATAAAGTTGTTGTTCTCCGTGCTCTAATTTTTCAGAATTCTTAAATTTCTTAATAGTTGATTAATGCAATGAAATTACCCTCTCAAGTTTAACAATTCTACATTGCTACCACTGGGTGGATGATAGATTTTTCACTTCAAATAACTGATTACAACAAGGATTTATAAATATCTGAATGCGCTTCCCAAATTTACCAATTAGTACAGAGTTGCGACATCTAGGGCAGAAGATTGATAACTTATCAGTATAAGAAACAGAATGTCTGGTCATATGGTGATCATTTTCTTCTTGTCCTGCCACGTGGAAACTGCTGCCCTTTGGACTTTTAGATGTCTTGAGTCTAACTCTTTATATATCAGTCTCACCATTGTTTTGATTAACACATTTTCCACGTATTCCTTGCCTTGTTTTTGTCATGTTGACAAATTAATGAAAGAGGAATTACTTCAAAATAGATAAATGTTATGGATGCAGAGATAGGCAGTGCCACCTTCATGCTTCTTTTTGTTCTGTTCATTTTCTCTCTCTTGGTGCCTTTTGTCTCATTCTTTCTTCTTGTTCACTAAGCCTGTAGTTGCCACCTCATATTTCTTCTTTCTTATCAGTATTTCAAGACAAAGCCTTATGCATGTGATCCATCGACTTTGCCAAAATATCCGCCTAACAAGGAGATTGATGCCAAAAGTCGTGAGGATGCACGAAGGTAAGGTCTAACAGTGTAATAATTACTGTTCTTGTTTATGAGCTATTTTATTCACGCATCGATATATCATCTCTTAATTATTAGAGCTTTCCATTTGCGGCTGAAGTGTAATTTTTGTCTTCTTATTCTTCTTAATTAGGTGCGAAAAATTCTACTTTAGATTTACTTGGATTTAAAAGTAAATTATTCTGGATGGGTTATATTTCATTTCTTATTAATATAGAATTTGCAAATATCTCTTGGGAAGCCTCCAAGACTTTCATAATTTTCCCTTTTTCCATAATTTTAATCAGTCAAAAAATTTGTTCTATCAGGAAAAGAGCTGCAGGCAGAACACGTGGATATGAGGCAACACGAAGAACCACAAGAACGTCCAAAGCTTCTCAAGAACCAAATGGCATTTGCAGATTGCCTGCATCTGTGCAGGTGAATCTCTTGCTTTTTGATCCTATAGCAGTACTTTGAAGATTGATTTAATATATTAAAATTTGAAACCAATGTGGTAAGAGGATTGATTGGGGGCATCACATACTTCCCTGAAAGTCAAGATTCAGCATGACTCTTTAGAAAATTTGCACCTGGGAACACGGCCTAACTTGTTGATTTGGTTTTTACCATATCTTAGTTAGGTACCGGTTTGATGGTGTGCACTCTCACAAGTATGTGTGTGTGTGGATACTTAAAGTCAAGATTCAGTATGACTCTTTAGGAAATTTGCACCTGGGAACACACCCTAACTTGTTGATTTGGTTTTTACTTTATCTTAGTTAGGTACCGGTTTGATGGTGTGCACTCTCACAAGTAGGGGTGCAACTCGGGCTCATGAAACTCGGGTTCACCTCACCCTAACCCTAACCCTAACTCTATTTGTAAACCTCGAACCCTAACCCTATTTTTGAAATTCGGGCTTGAGTTGAGTTTCGGGTTGACATTCTCCTATTAATATTTTTTGTTACTCATCCTATATATATAGTTTTTATCACAAACCTGTTGTATAAAAAAGTTTAAAAAACAATTTATTATACGAAAGCAAGAAAAATTCAAATACTGCTTAAGAGTAAAAAGAAGGAAACCTGTTTTGAGCCTTCTCTTTGCATCGAGTAGAATAATAGCTTTATTTTTGACAACGTAGAAGTACAACCGTTTTCCGTTCTGCAATTTAACACCAATATCACAACTATATACATCAATATTACCATCCAATTGTAAGATAAACCTTATCATATTAATTGCAAATGTATTGAAATTTGTATTTACTTGCCCCTCTCTCTTCTTACTTTTCCAAAGGTTTTTTTATTTAATTTTTTGTGTAAAATTTTTTAAAATGAGAAAAAATGGTGTGATATAGTAGGGACAATGATACATAGTAAAGATAATAATATCAAAATATATATGTTAGTTGTATGGAAATGATTAAAAAATTAGGATAATTATATAAGAAGATATTAATAAATAATTTTAAAATAAGATAGTTATACAAAAGTAAAAAGTTTTAAATTGAAAAAATTTGGCTGAAAAGTTTTATAGCTAAATAAACTCGTCCTAAATTTTATTTATCTTACAGTTTTTGTCATCATCATAGTGCGGACGTTATTTATCTTACGTGTGGGTTTCACATTTTCTTTTGTCACGCAAAGTAAAACACCCACACACACCGGGGTCTTAGAAAAAAAAAAGATTGATTCCAATTTTCAACCCAAGCTGATTAACATTGGTAGCTGGGAGATGAGAAGAGGAGGTGTGTTAGGTTGGCATGGAGCTACTTGCGTACAGAGACTCACGAGAACTAATTAGCCATTAGTGGCTTGAACATGCACGAGATTGTCATGCACTTTAGTTTAGGGGATTGACTTCAATTTCAGGACTAGGGTAGGTATGTTGACTAGTTGTCCTAATAAATTAATGACATTTTTCTAGAAGCCACATTTCCATGCGAAGCATGACCCTAATGGTGTGTTTTGCAGCTTGTAAAAAATATCCATAGAGGTATTTATTAGCTTATAACTATTAATTTTGCAAACCCAAAAAACGAAAAAAAAGAACACTTTGATAAAGACAAATTCACCAGGTAAGAATTTGATTGCTTAAACTTTAATTTGTATATAAAAACTATGCAGGAGCATTCTTGCTTTTCAAATTACAAGAGCTTGGACCCCATCGCAAATTTGGAATTCAGATTAGCTAATTTCTTAATTACATTGGTTGAATTTTTCTTCAACTCTGCATTGTCAGTGCTGAGTTTTTTATTGATAACCTTCAGGAATTGAACATAATAGGTAGGGCTTATCTTTTTTTTACTCGTATTTTTAATAATTATGATAGTGCTGAATAATTATTTTTATTGTAATTTGTCTTACGCACACAAACCTCTGGATTTAGGGGGAAACTGGACAAGGATAGTAAATGTGAAGAGCAAATCAAATGAAATAAATCTTTGGAATTTATGGGTTTTTAATGGACTTCCGGGTTCAGATATTATTCAGACAATAATTCCTTCTAACTTACATAAATTACTGAAATCTAACTTAAAAAAAAAAATAGAAAAAAGGGTATTCATGCCAATGAAATACTAAAATATTTGATCCATGCCAACAGTTCAAATATAAATTACATCCATGCGAAAATCTTTTTTTTTTTTTTTTATGGGATGCCAAAATCCTTTTTAAAATTGCAAAAATACACTTGTATATCCTATGTTCCTCCGTTGGCCCGAGCGGGAAGAAAGGGGAAAGCCGGAAAGGGCGGGCCGAAAGTCAAAATTGGAAAGGCTGTCGCCTGGACACCTGCGGCCTCTGTCTGAAATCTGAATATGATATTGATGAATTATTATTATAATAATAAATATATATTTTATGTAAATAGAAATTCGGGTTTGGGCTTACCTGAACCCGAAACCGAGATCTGTTTGAATTCGGTCTGGGTTCGGGCCGAAAATCCAGAGTTTCAACACTGCTTCTGGCCGGGTTCGGGCTGAACCCGGCCCAATTTGCACCCCTACTCACAAATATGTATGTATGTATTTCGGTTTTTAATTATGTTTGCCATCTTGTATACATTGATGGCCTGACACAAGGATATCTTAGACATTGAGGATATTTCTTAATGATATGGGAGCATATCAAGGAAACACTAGAAAAGAAATGATTGAAATTGGGATCTTTTAGAGATGCACAAAGAAACATTGACCCACATTTTATGGTAATACAATTCTATAATCCACATATGAGAATGCAGTCTTATCAATTTCCTTTGCAAGGATTGTACACTGTCGTAGATGGGTTCTAAATTTCTAACTTATTTATATTTTAAATGTATTGTCTTATAAAATACACACTTCAAAATAATTTTATCGAAAAGTAATACTGTTGAACGCTACAATCGTTCATTTTACATATACTTTTTTAAAGGATCATATTTCATATCCTTGAAAAAATTTCAACAAGGTTATATACAGCTGAATATTGTTGAGAATGATTAGACTTAAAAATGATTGAAAAATCGTAAAAGTCATTAGAATCCCAAGTAATCATTTTTATATATGCCAAAAACTTCCACTATAAAATGGTTGAATGATCTCTACTATGACATTTTTGTGCTGGTAGATAAGTAATTGTAAATCATATTCTGACAGAGACTGTATTTCGGGGACACTTGTCGAAGATATGAGAGTTAAGTTCACAAAATTTTAAAAAGACATTTGGATGCATTGAACCAGCTTCAAACTTCGGCTGATTCAGCAAGATATTGAACGTGGCTTTGCAATGGATGGTGGTCACTCCACTGGCGTATTTTTCTCGTTAACTTGGTCAGGCTTAGCAAGAGCTGAATTGATATGTTTGCATTGTAATGCTGATTTATTCTCCAAAAAAATGTAAAGAAAGAAAAATAGAAGAATACGATGAGGTAGTGGTTCTTTCAACCTTTGGAAAGACCAAATATTTCTCCCACCACCCATACATGATGATTGATTTCAGATTTCTGTCAAAATTACAGTAGCATCCAACTTGAATGAATGCTACCTTACTGAACAATTGAAAAAAAAAATAATAATAAAAAATTCTGATTGGGTTGATTCTTTGTTTCCATAGCTTGGACTACTGTGTTTTACCAAAGTTCCAAGGTGATTCATGCATGTCTTAATAATGCATCTGACAGTAGCCTCATATCTTCAGGATCCTGACGTCAATGTTACAGTCAAGGAGGTGGATGGGGCAAAGTTAAGTGTTCCAACCGGGGAAGGCAATAGCAGAGCATGTGTTGATGCGCAGAATGTAGCAATTAATTCCCGAGATGGTAGTAACCATGGAAAAAATGCCTCTCTAGGGGATGAAATGCAAAAGCTAGAAATGAATGCCCGAGAAGAAACTAACCACATGAAGAATGCCTCTCAAGGAGACATTCCTTTTTCAGGTCCCTTGCATGTAAGGGCCTCTAGTGGCTTTGCATGGGCAAAGAAGCGAAGAGATGAAAATTCATCCTTGAGATTACATAGTAGATCCAGTTCTCGAAGTTTGCTTTCTGGTGTATTGGATCCTTCAAGCAACCTACAAGGGAGAAATCCTACAGATTCAAAGAGGCAGCCAAATGGTGATGTTTTACAGAACTGCCGTGTCGACTCATATGACAGTGCTAGGCGTTCAATGTTGAAAAAGTGGAGCCAGTTGGAGCGTCCTGACTCATTTGATGCTTCAGAGGATTACCATTCACAGGAGCTCTCAGCAGCACTGTACCAAAGAGAGGAAATGTCATCCAGGCAAAGTATTCCGGTACAATTATAATTTATCTTTATTTTTCTACATTAGCATCCACCTAATAGTTTTTAATTTATCCCATAAAATTAACTAAATAAAACTCACAGGGTTCCCAGGATCAAGGAGACAGGGTTGAGTTCTCAGGGCCTTTGTTGTGTCAATCAAATAAAGTTGACGAGCTATTAGAAAAGCATGAGCGTCACATCCGTCAAGCAGTTCGTCGGTCATGGTTCCAAAGAGGTAAGCTGAGACAATATCTTTTGATTACTCTTTTTTTTTTTAGAAAAAAAAAAATTTCTTTTTATTTAAAAAATGTAATTTTCCCTATTTTCATCTGGTCAAGGAACCTCTGGTATTTTCTTTCTTTCATTTGTTTCATTTCCCACTCCTTGACAAACTCATTCCAATTTGTCTGCATATATCTGTGCATACTAAGGCAGAGGCATCGGTTAATTTTTATAATTTTTTTTCATAAACATGTTTTCTTAGGTGTGTTTAACCCATATACTAAGAGTGTGTTTGGGAAGTGAAAAAACTTTTGGTGAAAAATTTTTAGGAGTAAAGAGTTGTAAAATGATATGAAATGATATGATATGATAGAAGAAATAATAATGAGTAAAGAGAATAAAGTTAAAATGGATAGGGTAGTTGTATGTGTAGTTGTGTAGAAATGATTGAAAAGTTGGGTAGTTGTACAGGAAAATGCGAAAAAATGATTAAAAAATATAGTAGTTATGGAGAGTAAAAAGTTTTATATTGAAAAGTTTTGTCATTAATTGCCAAACACACCCTAAGTTTTACCATTTTACAATACTATTTTTTATATTTAAAAATCAAGTATTTAAGTGTGGAAAAATGACTTAAATGCCCCTTGTTTTTTTTAAATAAAAAATAAATATATAAGAGTATTGTAAAATGGTAAAACTTGGCATATGGTTTAAATACTCCTAAGAAAACATATTTATGAAAAAATAAAAAAATAAATATATGGACGCATCGCAGGTTGGGCCAACATGTGATGCATCGCATGAAATCGGGGTCCATGTGATAGTTATTTAAGATGGAGCCCAAACAGACTCATACCGCCAATTTACTTTGGCAGTATCCACCATTGTAGTATTTCCCATACATGAAAAATAGTTTATATGGTTGACCTCTAAATGACAGTTTATACCAATAATCTATTCGCTCATCAACTTCATTATTACATGTTATGCTTAAGATGGAAAAATCAGTTCAATTCAGAACTTATGTAAGTCAAAATAATGTTATTCTAAAGTTGATATGATATATTCTATCCCCAGTGGAGTTGGCTGAAAGTATTTATTTGCTTCATCCGAAAAAAAAAGTCGATATGATATATTAAAATTCATTTGGCTAGTTTCATATGTATATATATGTGTGTTGGGTTTTTACACATGGTTTTTAATATTTTTTGAAATTTTTTAACCAAGCCATCTAAATTAATTTAACATGTATACATTTTTTATTCCAAAAATCACTTTGATTGGAAACTAGAATCTTAAAAATATTCAACATCATTAGAGAGTAATACGACTGTTAAAATTTAAAAATAAAATATATAGGGTTTGTTTAGAAAGTGATAAAACTTTTGGAAAAAAAGTTTTTGGCTTAAAAGTTTTTAGAATGTGAGAAAATGACATGATATACTAGAGGTAATAATGAATGGTAATAAGAATAAAATTAAAATAAATAAGTTAATTGTATAGGTAATCGTATAGAAATAATTGAAAAGTAGCGTATTATATAGGAAGATGTGAAAAAATAATTAAAAAATAAGATAATCACGGAGAGAAGTTTTAGATTGAAAAATTTTTGTTGAAAAGTTTTCATCTAGCCAAACACACCCATAGTGTGTAAAAGCTTTCAAAAATATTTGATTTTTGGCATCATAAATAAATAAATATATGAATACTACAAATGGTTTATATGTTACAAAATCTTATGGGAAATGAAAAAAGAAAACCATTTGTATACAAAAAGTTTTTTTTTAATCATGACCCATATTAGTTAACATTGGATGTTCTAATAAAAGATAAAATGGTCAATTTTAATAATTTTTAAAATTTAATTTTGTATTTTCATTAGTTTATTTTTTTAAACACGTATAGAAATTTTTTTAATAAAAAAATTAGTATTCATGAAAATTTTAAACGAGATGTTTAGTTCATAAATATTATGATGACTTCTATAAACTTGACCTTTAGTTCAAAGGCTAACCTTTAGTTTAAGCAATGCTGACCTGTACAATTATTGCCCTATATTTAAATATTTTTATGATTCTATGGTTGTGATTTCATAACAAGCATTTCAGAAACCTTTTAGTTATAGTATTTGCTGCTAACATTTTAACTAAAGTATCCCAAATCATCTTTCAATCAGGTACTCTTGTAGGCCACAAATTTAGAAACGTATACTATATATATAATATGAAAAGTACTCAAATTTATCCACTCAAAGATTAAAACGTCATGAAATTCTATAAGATCATTCATTTATGAGGGAGTATTTTGAAATTTAAGTGTGTGCAACTAAAGCTTATGAATCCATAAATAAATTTTGTATTTTTAATGGGTTTGAATTGATTAACGATATCAATTTTGTGGTCTGCACAAATCTTCAATTGGGATGATTTGTTTAAGGATTCGTACCAAATATTGTGATGCTCATTCCTGCAGGTAAAAAACATGGTAAAAAAATGTTTCTTGCTAGATTATAGGATTCGTACTAATATTGTGATGCTTATTCCTGCAGGTAAAAAACATGGTAAATAATGTTCCTTGCAAGATTATAGGAAATGAAAAGAAGCTGTGAAGGAAACCAAGAAAATGGAGCGTTAAGATATACTTAGGTGTTTTAGGATGCTCAAGAGGAATGAATAGTCCTTTATTCAGTTCATTTAGGAGGGAGACAAAGGGGCATGGTATGATTTCAGCTAAATGATAAACCACAGTTGTCAACTTGAACATTTTTCAAGTTGGACATGAAATCGTTGTAATTAGCAGTAATCTGTTAGCACTTGTTATATATGGGGTCATACTTTGCATCCTTTTATCATGGTGTACTGAATAATTGCAATTCAATTCCATTGAGCATCCGAAGAGAACCTCAAGAACATATCGGAATCTAAATTGATGAAAGAACTAGACCTAAAGCTGCTCACCCTACTACTTCAACAACAAGACATAGACGAACAACAGGGGGATCACTGATGCAAAAGAGATGACTTTGAGGCAGTTATTGGTTACAGTCTTACAGAGATTAACAATTCAATTTGGCAATCGATTAAATTTATCAATGATAAATCCATCGTGCGCAATAGATGATCAACAAGCTACGGATCAGATATTGACTAGTAATTCTGCATGCGAAGTTAACGTAGAGAGGACCTGTACAGGAGGAATAAGAGTTGCAGATGAAAAGAGCTTGCTTGCCTAGGACTTCCTCAAATAGTTGGAGAGGGGGTGATGTGCTGATTCCAATCTTGGATAAGAAATGCCGAATTTCTATTTTCTCATGTTCCGAAATAACTGCTTGGGTGATAATGGGTATACAGTGGCGGTGTTGTCTTTGCTTCCCACTTAAACACGTGTAAAAAAACAGTAGGTATTTGTCCTGCTGACATTCTCAATTGCCATTTTGAGGCATGGGCTTTATTCAAATTCAAATTTCTTTTTTTCTTTTTTTTTTCGAAATCAGGAAGGCTATGTTTTAGTTGTGATTTATATTGGGTAAAGTTTGATTTAAATATTTTAATGTTAACTTTGCAAGTTCCACCGCGGTTCTGGTTTTTCCATTGAACCGAACTTGTCCAAATCGGATTCTTTCCTGTCCCACTTTTTTTGGACCATGTCATCCTTTAGGATAACCAGCAACTTATAGAAAGAGACTATAGAAGAGATAAACAAGGTAAATGCATCTACCCAAATTACCACTTATACATCCGGCTTGCCATTTTTGGCGGATCCATAAACATGGACCGACTTCCATAATTCGTGTTAGTTAATCGAAGGAGAGAATCTCTGCCTCATCCAAACAGCTAATTGAAATTTTCATGGTGAGGTTGCAAACCTACAATAACCAACCTCGGAAGAGCTGCTGAAACGCAATGTGCCCAATGGACCCTTAAGAATCGGGTTGAACTACTTTTAATTAGTTATTATCAGAAACTTCAGAAGCAAGATGGATCCATTAATTTCTAGTAACAAAAATATGGAGAAGTGATTCGCTGCATCACCTATAAGGTAGGTTCCCATTTCAATTTTAAATATAATATTTTTTAAAAATATTTCTATATTATTTTAAATAATATACAACAATACCCATTTACATTTTAAATTACAATTACATATGTTACTGTTCATATTATTATATAAAAATATAAATTGCTACAACTCAACCACTAAAATGATTAATATATGACAATTGCAATTCATTTATAAAAGGCTTTCGAAAGTCAATAGTATATATATAACTCAACTAGTTTTTTACTTCACAATTCAAAACTCCAGAAGGCACATGATTCCCTTGAATTTAAATTTGTTAAAATAAACACAAGAGTTACAAATAAACACAACATATATTATTTAATCGATCCCGCTTGTATATAACCTGAAGCAAATCCATGTAACCCCCTCAAAATATAATATTTTGATCTTTAATGGAAAATTCAATCTATTTATTGTATTTAACATCATTTATTTATCTAGAAAATCAAGTATGCTTATGGTCTACATTTGTTCAAAAAATATATATATTGATTTATAAATTATGAAAAAAGCTTAGATCTATTTACACATGTATTAGAATGTAAAGTACTTTATAGAATCGTTTATTCACATAGAAATGATATTTCAGACAGTTTAGATGTCGAAAATATTACTTTAAAATTAATATTTTATTAAATACAATGAATTAAATAAATTTTCTATCAATGATCAAAATCATAGATTTTGAAGGGGTTATATGGATCATATAAACGGAGCCCCTGTACAATACTTATATATATATATATATATATGAGATATATTATGGTGTAGCATCGCTGAAATGGGCCCCACATGATCACAAAATCATGATCTACTCCACCCATTGTATTTAGAATAATATATTCTATTATTATACCAATTTTCATCCCAATCAGATATGTATATAGCCCCCATCTGAAAATGGTATAAATCCAACGTAATAAAATAGTTTGAGGTAGATAACAACTTTAAAGTATTTGATTGGGATGAAAATTGGTACGGTAATAGAATACATTATTCTAAATACAATGGGTGGAGTAGATCATGATTTTATGATCATGTGGGGCCCATTTTTGGGCCGCTGTACCGCTGTTCCGGTGCAGTGACGCTACACCGGAACAACTCTCTCTCTCTATATATATATATACGAAATAATCCAGTGCATGCGACTGCACCGTGCAGTCCATGCGCTGTGGGCCCCACTTGATTATAAATAGAAAATTCACCTCACTCATTGTATTTAGAATTGTTCACTTTATTAGCATATCAATTTTCATCCAAATCCAACGTGTGTGTAGTCCCCATCTTAAAATGGTGCAAAATCAACGTAATACGATAGTTTAATGTAAATATCAAGTTTAAAGTGATTTTTTCAACATCTAAACCGTCTAAAGTATGATTTATATATGGATAAATGATTGTATAAATTTTTATTACAATCTAATATGTGTGGGGTCCATTTTACAGTGGATTGCACAGGATCGGATCTCTCTCTCTCTCTCTCTCTAGCTCTCTCTCTCTCTCTCTATATATATATATATGAAGAGTGATCCCATGCGTCTAGCCATGGGACGACCCCCCCTCCCCCCACCCATCTCGAATTTTTTTTTTTATAAACATACAGAATTGTGTGTATTTAATCTATAAACTAAGTTTTACTATTTTGAATACTTTTTATTTTTGAACACAATGACATTTTCGTAATTGTTTCACTCAACAATACGAAAAATGTCACTATATTTAAAAATAAAAAAATACTTAAAAACATAAAAAATGATAAAACTTGATATATATGTTAAATATACCTAACTCCACATGTTTATAAAAAAAAATTTTAAAAATTGAACTTTTTGGCCAAACAAATAACTGCCCCCATGCACTAACCACACCCAATCACCCTTCCATATATAATTATATACCCAATTAATTATATCTACTCTACCCACACCCTATTTGATGAGTGCAGATAATAATTTTTACTTACCCATATCCACAAGTATTATTTTCTACCCTACCCATACCCATAAGTATTGTTTTCTACCTCACCCAACCCAAAATGAGTACTCACGCGTATCCCATCCAAGTTGCACATCTAATTTAAAAGTAAACTTTTCTTAGAGCTGTCCGTTTGAAATGAAATTTGCCACGGCATGACACACTGCGTCCTCAACATTCAGCAAGGATGCTTCAAGCAAAGACAAACTGCCATGAAGCAAGGCCTGTAAAATTTTCAACTGTCGCCTTCCTATTTAAATTTCACTCAATACTAACACGCTTGAAAAAAGGAACTCTTCCCACCAGGGGAGAAAAAACAAGAGAGAGGGAGAGAGAGAGAAAGAAAAGATGGCAAGCTACAAAATCCTCAGGTAAAGAATCTAAAAAAAATGCATAATCAGATGACTTATTGATAGTTTATAGCCAAAAGAGGGGAGAAAAGCATGCACCCCAGTCATCCATGCTCATCTTGTTTCCTTTTTCCCTTTATTTCCGTTCTTTACGGATGCTTTTCGGGTTCCTTTGCCTCCTTTCTGTCCCTTGGCTAATTTCCCTTTCGCATTCTTTCCCTTCTTTAAGCCGCCTTTTCCAGCCTTTCCCATTCCATGGGACCTGGCATCCTTCTTCATTCGTCGGTCCACTAGAACCTTTCCCTTACCACCCTTCACTTGGACCCCCTTCTTGGCAACTACGTACTCCTTCTGAGGTTTTTTCGGCATAGCTTTCTTATACAGACGATCAATCATCTTCGTCTTTGATTGCTCAGAAATATCGGTCTGATCTGCTATGGAATTTGCCTTCTTGCGTACCTTCTCAAGCTTTCTCATTGCCACACGCTTTTTCCTAACTTTGGCTTCAGCCACCTTCTTGGCCGGGCGAGCATCAATCTCTTTAAATTGTGCCCTCATGGCAGCTATCTCCTCTTTGGTCACAGGCTTAATTAGCTGCCGGTGTCTTTTTTCCTCCTCTAGGAACCAAGTAGGAAGACCTTCATCGTCAAACATGTATTTGTTGTAGGCATCATCAAGTATCTGCTCTCTTTGCTTCTTCCTCAGCATCTTCTTTGCATAAGCCAGTATCTCTGCTTTTGCATCATCATCAATTTCTGATTCATCAGATGATGAAGACTCATCACTTGTGGTTGTAGCCTCAGCGGGAACGACCTCAAAATCTTCAGTCTTTGACACTTGGCTTTTAGATACACTTAAATTATCTGCATGTGTTACCTTCTCATTGCAAACCTTTTGCTTGGGGAGTTTTTTCGATTCTTCATCGTCACTATCCTGGTTCCTAAATTCTTCCTCTCCAGCAGCCTCAGCAAATATATCCTGACTGAACCACTTTTCCATGATCTGCTCCTGGGTCGGCTGTTCCTCCGTATTAAAAGGTATCACAAGAGGATTTGAGTCGTTTTCTGCACCATCTCTATCAGAATCATAATCTGATGGCATCAATTCATCTTCATCATCACCCTGTACATCAAACCACAAAATATGAAAAATAAATAAACAAATGTGATTTTATTCTCTGCAAGGAAGGACAGGCATAAATTGTAATATTTGCAGGATATGGTCATGAACAGCACGTGTTTTGCAACAAAGTGACAGCTAATCCATACAAGAGACTAGATCACGGTTAAGAGCACTGAGATCTATAAATGACCAGCACATAATGATCTATACACAGCATAGAGATTGAGCACAGCCACTCTTCAGTTTCATGGAGTGTAAGGTAACCTGCGTGAATGCCATGAAGTATCTCAATACAGATGCATCTAAACACAATTTGGTCCATAGTATTAGAGTATTCTACTTCATAAGTGCTCTGTTAGGAGGAATATAATTTTTCTTTTTCCCAAGATAATGGTTTGAACAGAAGGAAACTTTTGGTGGGTGGGTTGAGACCTTTGAGGGTTGGGATAAAAAATTTTCCATGAATTTTACACCCCCAAAAAAAAAAAAAAGTTCAGGAGAAAAAAGATTTTCCATGCACTTTTACACTAAAAAAATCTGTAACTTTGGAAAATGCTTTCCATGCAATGATTTTCAAATAATAATAATAATAATAATAAGGCCAAAAGTAGTTGCGCCTAGGAATACTTCAATAATTTGATTGTACCTCCAATAAAGATCCACCTTCCTTGTCACTAGAAACCTTTGCACGCTTCCGCTGCTTTGTATTTCCTCCTTTTCGGCTGACATATCTCTCATAAGCCTCATCAAGGAGTTCCTCTAGTTGCTCATTGTACCTGAACAAGAGTATTCAAACGCATCAATTTCATTTGTTTTCCTTCAGTACATAATTTTGTAAGGAAAGTTGCTCCAGCCTGTTAGCATCCAGAACCATATTGACCAAATAGAAAGATCAGGGCATCACCGTTGCTGTTCTTCATCAGTGTCAATATCACTTGATAATCCATCTTGGTCTAAAGCTGCGTGGGTTTCTTCATCATCACTATCCTTTACAATATCATTATCATCATCAAACTCCATTGAATCCACAGCTTGCAGCTCTTTTTTCCCCTAAAGTAAACAAGTCAAAGAATGAGAATGTCAAATGAAGAATATCAAATGAGAAACCAGCAGGATTAAATCTGGGTAATTTGTTTTTTTATTAAAGAGCATGATACCATCCAGTGATGTGTCAATTCCAAGGTTTGTAGAGTATATGCCTAAAATTGCTCTCAATTTGTTCGAGTTAATCATAACTAAAATTCAGTATATTATTAGATTCCAAGATATGTAGAAAGCATGCCTGGATCTTTCTCACTTCATTCTACTTGACCATAACTACAGTAGAGATCATGATTTTTAGATATAACACTTAAGTTCCTTTTCTGTTCAAAAGAACTAGGATTCTAATAATATTCTTCATGGTAATCACAGAAAATGAACTCTAAGACAAAAATTGGAGGAGAAGAAAACCTTGATTGAAGCAAGAGAAAACAACTCATGATCAACATAGCCATCTTCCATTGCATCCATTTGCATCCCTGTTGCTTTGCGGGCTTTGTCCTGGAGATTACAGTCAAAGGGCAGAAAAAGCAAATCAACTTTGGCATTGCACATTAAATGCAATATTCTTGTGAAGCTTTCTTCAACAAAATTGCTGACCTTTGCTCGCCTCTTTGCCAGGAGCTTTTTTGTGCGCTTCTTCTTGAGCTCCATTGCCTGTGTCAATTCTTCCATTTCATTGAGTAAGCGGTCATCCTCGTCAACCTTGGTGCCATCTCGTTCACCATTATCAGTAGTAGACTTTTCAGTGGGTGTCAAAGCTTTTCTTATGCGCAAACGCCACCTTCAAAGAGCAAATTATCAAGCATAATGCCTTTTTATTTTCTATCTCAATACCATAACCATATATAGCAGTATCATACGCAATAACTGGCCAAAGCTTCCCTTCCTTTGTATTTTGAATGGTGAGAAAATCCAACAGGGACTTGCATGCAAAAGCATCACCCCCTAAATTGAACTCACTAGAAGAAGCTTAAAATGTGACTTCCTGTACTATAAGAAACCAATTCCCCTCAGCCCTTACCACGTCCAAAAAGGATTTACAGATTCGTGGTGCACTGGGGTTATCTCCTTCTCAAGCATCCCTTGCAAAAAGAAATCTGTTCTTCACTAACCACAGGAGCGGTTTGATTGATCAGTTTGGATGCTTATGTTTCTGCCAACAGGATATTTTAACAGAAGGTGTTTGAGGTAATAAACCATGCTACTATTTATCTAGGTTAGTTATTAGCATAATTTTATTGTGCTTCTAACCTTTCTTCAAAGGTGAATCAACTGGATCACAATCATTCATTCTATCCATATAACCAGTTGCTCTTTCAAGTTTCAGCTGTATATGATGGTTCATTTTACACCAGCATGTGAGTAGTCGTTCAAGACACAGGATAGATTTCATGCCAAAGCTGTCAGAATTTTAGTTTATTTTTGCTGAGGATGGAAAAGAAGAACCTATATTCAGGGATTTCATTATTAACATAAAATTTTCACAGGTTGAAACACTCCACAGCCAGGTTGCTATTAGCATTCAGGGTAAATACAGTAGCACACAACTACAACTGACAGCTGTTAACATTTAAGGTTACATGCAAAATATAAAAACTTAGATGGTTTACAGATGTGATATTCTCAACAAGTCATCCCGGTATTTGGAAAACATGATTACAAAATGTGTGCAAGAAAGGAACAAAGATAGATGTTCCGGAAGTTGACAGGAAAAAAAGGTACTTACTTAAGAAGGTGCTTGAAGTCCTGCTTCCCCAAAACACGTAGATCCTCACACAGAATTTTGATCTACAACAAAATGAGCCAATACAGTCAAAACTAACAGCATTAGAATCATTGACACCCTGTACCCTCATCGAGAATTATCACTAACTGAGACGAATCTTTAAAAAGTCATAAAAAAAGGATGAATCACCTCATCTGTTGTCAATGCATCATCTTTGATCACTGAACAAGCAGGATCATCAAATAATATAGATGTAACTGATCCAAGAATTTCTAGTGGGGTCTCAGACCACACAAAATCTGAAGCCAAGCACACCTTCCTTAGTGTTGTGACTCCATCCTCATATCTATGGGAAGACATAATAAGTGACAAGAGTAATCAACATGTACACAACTTCAGCAAGTCTACTACTCGACAACAACATCAGGAGGGAAAAAAAAAATATAATAAATAACAACGATAACAACAATAAAGAACCTGGAAGCACCCACATGTACCCTTACAAGAAGACTTCTAGCTGACACAAACGTGGACTTTGTGCCATGTACTCTGTGGGTGCCACCTTATGGACAAATGAGGAGGATCTATGGTGCATGAAGATTACCCTTCCCGATGTCTCTTTTGATTGGTTCCTCTAAGAACGTCCACCACCTGCAGCAAATTTCCAGGTAGGAGTGAAAAGATATGAGAAAAAAATCTCAATCACAACAACCAAGTAATAAATGAGACAATGCATACATAAATCTCTTCAGATACAACAAACTTGACAAATTACCTTAGGGGGCTCTATGGCGCCTTTAAACAGATGCCGAACATCAAGAAGGCGAGGGTCAATTTTCGCAGGGGCTTTGTACCTTAAGCCCACCACATATATTTCAGCAGAAGTTGAACGACTAGCAACAGGCTTTGTTACCTCCACTTTGTCAAATAACTGTCAAACAGATGCCCAACATTACGTCAGCCATATGAACCAACTACAAAGATACAACAAGAACTTCCAAGCGCGAAAGAAATCTCACCTGCTTCAGACAGAATAGAATAGCACTATAGTCCTGCGACCTGAAAACCTATCGCATAACAGTATTTAGGAGTCAATCAAAGCTAGCTAATCGATGATTAAAAAGAAGATTTTCTTTTTTAAAAAAACTGAAATTTATTAGTAGCAAGCTAATTTGAAATACATTATGAGAGAAATTACCATGAACCAATTCATTAAAGAACTCGACTTCATTAGTGAAAAATAATGAAGAATTCCGCATTCTAGTATTGACCAATTTCACAGCTTTGTTACACCGCGGAATTTGATATAACAAAAAAGGAAAAAGGAATGTTCCATATGAAGAAAAAAGCTACCTTGGTGACGAAAGTTCCTTTTGGGGCCAAGAATTCAGTGGCGAGCTTCACCGAATCAATAACCAAGGCAGCCTGGCTGGTGGCTTCCTGGGCCCAGGCACCACCAACGTTGGGGGAGCCATCATGCAAGACAACATCGAAAGCCCGGCATCCGTTGTCATCCATGAGCTTCTTGATGGAAGAGCGGCATCGCTGGGTGGTGATGTCTTCCTCCATGGAGAGTGCACCGCGTATGGGGCGGATGGGAAAGAGGTCAACACCGAGGACGAAGCTGCCAACGGGGACGTGGCGGACAGCAACCTGCATCCAACCGCCGGGTGCAGCGCAGAGATCGAGAACGGAGCGGGAGGAAGGGAGGAAACGGAACTTGGCATCGAGCTGGAGAAGCTTGAAGGCTGCTCTGGAACGATAGCCTTGCTCTTTCGCTAGATGATAGAACTTATCCAAACGATGTTTCCCTTTGGCCTTCCCCATTTTCAATCTCTCACTCTCGCTGAAAAGGAGACGGGAAGATGACCGGTTTAGGGTTTTTCGCAGGGAGGGGCTAAAAACTCAAATATTTAAGAGACTTCGTTCCAACCTAAGGCAAACATCCCTTCAAAAAAAAAAAAAAAAAAAAGCCACCAAACTGTCCGAACCTCGAAACATGAAAAGGAGCGGCGTTCGCAGAGGAGCGCGTTTGATTCTCCAAGTTGTGGGAAGGAAACGGAATCTACGGCAAACCGTTAGTCTGTCTGTATCGGTCAAACCTCTTTTTTGTTCAAAAATTATTTATTTATCTTTTTTTTATGAAAAGAATTACTCTACCCGACCCCTCACCATTTGAAAAGGTTCGGGAAGGAGTAATCTTAGCAATTCATTACTAAAAAATTATCTATACATATTTTCTCAACAATACCTTGTGGGGGGTTTCTCCACCAAGACACATGATCCAACCTAGAAACAGAAACCAAATCAGCTAAGGAATGGACAACCATATTTCCTTGTCTTAGAACATGGTGGATCGAGAGATGTGGATTAGCCTCAAGAATTGTTCTAAGCTCCGAGATAATGTGACCAACCGGTGAGGAAATTAGGTTGTCGTTGGATAGATATGTGTACAGCAGAAGAGGGTCGGATTCAATCTGCAGTTGTCTGAGCTTGAGTTAGAGAGCCCACCTAGTACCCAATAGAAAGACGTTTGCTTCTATTTGTGAGCCCTGCCTCTACTTTTTGCACATTCAATTTTTAAAATTTATTTTATATTTTAAAAAATAGATGAAATAAGCATAAATACATGTGCAAAGTTTGAAAAAAAATAAAAAAAAGTTTCCCTGGACATAAATGCTACCATTTGCGCCCTTATGCAAATGATTAAATCCTTTTATTTATTTGGCACTTAAGCTGTTGATTATTTGCAGCTGAGTGCAAATGGTAGCATTTAGATCGTTAAACCTCAATTTAATTTTTAAATTTTTTTACTCATAAATTCAGACTCCGGTATCTTTCTTTATGCATCATTTGACCATTTTTCAATTTTATTATATATTTTGAAAATAAATAAAATGTGTAGAGCATATATCCATGCACATTTTATCCATTTTTAACATGCAAAATAGTATATTAAGTAGAATTCAAAAATGAAAAATTTTTAATAGATGAAGATATAGGCGAGGCTCATTTATGAATAAAATTTCTCAAAAAAAAATAAAACAAAGAGCGTACCAAGTGAAAGCAAATACAACCGAGGCTAGCTCGATTGATCAACACTGCTGTTGGTGGAGCGTATGGAGCATAGGTCTAGAGTTCGAATCCCATCTTGGGATTTTGAAAAAAAAATTGTTGTGGAACTCATTCTTTAATGGAGT
The DNA here is from genome assembly GCA_030490835.1 of Annona cherimola. NCBI lineage: Eukaryota > Viridiplantae > Streptophyta > Magnoliopsida > Magnoliales > Annonaceae > Annona > Annona cherimola. The sequence goes on along the minus strand of CM059977.1, from coordinate 40,239,398 downwards.
TGTGTGTCTTTCAATGTGAGTTTCAATGTAATATGTGTTGAGATGTATGTAAATATACCCATAAAAAAAAATTGAAAGCAAATACTGCTATTTGCACCTGATCGCATTCAACTCAAATTTTAATTTACTTTGTACTAAGAATTATTTACTGAATTAAGAAATAAAATTTTATACAAATTAAATCAATATAATAAATTGTTTAATTTATATTTTGATTTTAAAACTATTAATTCAATATCTAAACTATCTAAAATATTATAAAAATACATAAGTGATTTTATAAAATAGTATAACATTCTAATTAGTGTTAAATGGATCCAACAGTTTTTCATAATTTATGTAATTATATATTTTAAATCAAATATGGCCGCATAAGACTTTAATTGAAATGGTTATTATTATTATGCTAACATAAATAATATTAAATAAAATAAGTGATTTTGGCGGTGATTTAGCCATCGAAGCAAACCAAAATAAAGTAGCATCACAAAAAAATATTTTGCGTGATTTCAACAATGCCAGCAGCACAACCCTTATTTATTGGCTGGGTGACCTGTTCGGCTACTAGGGGTGCAACTCGGGTCGGGTTATACCGGGTTGGAGTAAACCCAAACCCAAACCCTAATAATTTAATCCGGGTTCGGACCGGGTTCGCATTGGTTTTGGTTTGGTTTCGGGTTAGAATTCGGGTTACCAAAAAACTGTTTTTTTTCCAAATTTTATTGTAATCTAAAAGAAAATTATTAAAATATATATACCTGTGTTTATGAGGTCAAGCCTCACGCTAAATTCTGCAACATCTTTTCAAAGAATTCTACAACATCATGCTGAATTCTGCAATATTCTTTGAATGAACCCTGCAAGCAATTTTTCAACACCCTATAGACACAAATAAATTGTAAATTAGTTAGTTTTATGACTAGTTGGTCATTTCTATTTAATAGCTAATGGAAATGACTCAAGTTTAGTAAATAAAAAATGAACATATCATACAAACTATTGTAGTTGAAACTAAACATTATCATACAAATTGCTAAAATAGAAATTGACCACTTGTCATACCAATAAACTTAAAATATGAATCAAATTTATACTACAATCTAAAATTGAAACTAACAGATTTCTCATACTAACAGAAAGTATGATATAAAATAGATTTATCATGCCAACTTAAATTCAAACATAATTCACATAACAGTTATTCAAAGCAACTAAATCTAAATACACTAAGTATAATAGTTCAACATTCCAATCTATTGATACATTGGCCACCTATATATTAATATTACAAAAAAAATATGTGTAATTTATGAAAAAATTATATAAATTACATCGGGTTCGGACCGGGTCGGGTTGAAACCGGGTCTATTTTGGAAAAAATTTTAAAAATAAAACTCATTTTTGGTTTTGGTATCGGGTCGGGTCGGGCGGGTTCGGACCGACCCGGTACCAAGTTGCACCCCTATCGGCCACGCTTCATAAAAGACGCAAAATAATAATAATAATAATAATAAATAACAACTCTGCGTGCCTAACTTTTATGCAATTCCGAAACACTCGTCATTAATCATGAGCCCTTTTTAACGCTGCCGAAATGCTCAGCTCGCGTAATAAGCGACGCTAAATTGGCACTTAGCCTTTTAACTCTTTGCTAATTGCTATTTTTATAAAGCCAAGCAAGTTCTGCATAGGAGTGCAACTAGGGTCGTGTTGTACCGGGGTTAGGATGAACTCAAATCCTAAATTTATTGAGTTTATATAAACCCAAACCCTAATGTTAGAATCCGAGTTCTCACCAGGTTGACATTGATTTTGCATTGAAATTTGGATTACTCTCAAACCAATAAAAATTAAAATTACCAATAGAAATAATAATCTTTTTAAACATTATTGCATAAGCATATGAATAATTTGCACGTAAATATATTTATATGATCTATGATATCTTTGATTTTGATGAAAGTTAGTATTTTAATTAAAAGATAATTCTAAATATAACTAACATAATGAATTTATACATAACGATCAAAGTAATGTTAAAAAATCAATGTAAGAAAAATAAATGAGATTACATAAAATCACTATCTAAAGTATAATAAAGTGAATCATATATTGTAGTTAATTATTACATATGTAACAAATTTAAAGAGTTAGTATATTTATAATTATTTGCAAATAAAATTAATATAAATATAATATATTCAATTTTTTATGGATAAATGTATATAACATTTAGGTTTTAGAATAAACGTTTAATAGTTTAATTAGGTTATGATTATATAGAATAACTTTTATCACAATTATAGTTGAAATACTTAATGCATAACCTAATATAATTATTTTAACAAATGAGGGAGAATATTGGGTTCAAACTAGGTTGATGCAAATTCGGTATTGGTTTCGAATTTTCTCAAGTCGCGTCGGGTGAGTTTGGACCAACCTAACACCAAGTTGCACCCCTAGTTTTGCCCTTAGCTCCTACCAAGTGCCAACCAAGGTTGAAAGTTCATGGTGATATTTATTTGTTTGGCTCCGCTGTTATTAAAGCCCTTTTTTTTATATAATTGCTTTTATTTTTAAAATCTTGATAGTTAATGAAGAATCACTTTATCCATTATATTTAGCATTATTTATAATATCTTAAAAATTCTTTTATTTTTTTAAATTTCACTAAATATCGATCTCATCTATAAATGTGTAAATCAACGTAATAAGATGGTTCAATGCTAAAATATTAATTATAAAGTAATTTTTTCAACTTCTAAATCATTTAAAATATCACTACTATATAAATAAATGATTCTATAAAATATTATTACATTATAATACACATGCGAATGAGTCTAAATATTTTTTATAATTTATACATAAATATGTATTTTTGAAGAAATGTGGCTCGTGCATATACTTGATTTAGATAAAACTTGGTCTCCTAGATAAACTTCATCTTAGTGGTTCAATTGGCTTGACTGGAGTATAAAAGGGAATTAACATTAGAAATTAATCCAATAAGTTGGGATCAAATAAGAATTTTTTGGATTTAATTTTAAAAATCTTATTAATATAAAAATATATTTATAATTCTAATAATTGAAAATAATTTTCAAATAAAAATCAAGACGGGCGGACATTATATGAAGAGGAGAGTTGTTAACTCTCAACATAAAAAGCATCTGAAACTATCCACCCGCCACCACGTATCTTGATGTGGTTTTATTAAGCATACTGTATCGTTGAGCCTAATGGACGCTGAAGTGTACCAATTTAATAAGTCTAAAAATAAAATAAAAATAATGGATAAAAGAAAAGTGCAAATTATTGAAAAATAAATGTAATGCCGGCACAGAAATTAAATGTGATGCATGTACATGTAGTAACAAAATAAAATATGCAAGCTAGTAGGTTGGAGTGACGCAAAGCATGCAAAATAAAGAATAAAATATGCAAAAGAGATGTTTAAGATTAGAAAAATAAATAAAGATAAAAATGTAAATATGAAAGTTAAAGGAAAGAGATGCAAGCGTGAAGTCTTTTAATAATGAGAATTTTTTAATTTTTTTATCTGATGCAAAGTTAGTCCATCAAGTGTATTAACTAGATATAGTTAAAGATTAGTCAAATGCATTAATAAAAAACACAAATAGAAAAAGAAAAAAAATGTAAAAATAAGGTTCAAGATTACAAATGATAATAAAGATAAAATATATAGACATAGAGTTAAAGAAGGAGGATATAGACATTAAATCTTTTAGATGATGTAAATTATTAAAAAAAATTTAGATAATGCAAAATTAGGCAAAAACAAACATAAGTATTATTTAGAGATAATTAGTAACTGGTAAAATGGATATAAATGCAAGAATATAGATGATTACCTAATAATGAAAAATAATATCTGCACGTCAGTTCACTTGGAGTTGCTACTAATAAAATAATGATAGTGTTGACACCCCACAAAAACGTAAATATATATATATATATATTAATAAAATAAAATAAAATTTCAAATGGGCTTACTATTATTTGTTATACACATTCAAGGATTTGTGGATTCATTTTTGAATTTTTAACTCATATATTTGCAAGCCCAAAATTGTGTAGGATCCATGGGCCTTCAATGCTTCAAGCCCACTACGGAGGTAACGACCACTAATCCATATGGCAGATCAAGGGCAATTCGCATTCAGGATGAAGTGAAGGATACTTCCTCAAGATAATTGGAGCGGAATCGACATGATGAATGGTTTGGATTAAACAAATAATCAATATTTTAGGAGATTTTAATGGTCAAAATCAATTTGACCAAAGAAGGAGGAGAATTTGCAATATTTTCAAATGAGAAATAAAATTGATAAATCCAACTTATTAAGTAAAAATCTGAACCGTTAAAATGAATGAAGAACACCAATAAATATGGGCCCTATCAAAAATCAAGAAAAATATTTAATAATCAAGACATAAATAAAAGGTCAAAAATACACAAAATCAATGGCTAAAAAAGACTTGACTTACAAGCCAAGCAAAACCATGGGCTCCATGGGTGGTTTTCAAAAACTACTCATAAAATTACTAAAAGGCCCATTTTTGTTAGAATTTTGTAAAAAAGAGAAAATATGGAGTTGTGCAAAATATTAAAAGGAAAATACCAATGTGCAATTTTTAAAACTTTAAAAACTATAAAAGGGGTGCCCTCTCCCCTCATTGGACAGGCCCCAAGCACCCAAAAGACCAACCACTTCTCCGTAGCTCCAAAAATCTATTAGAGGCAGATTTTCATCCGGTGCATTTTCTTCTCTAAAAAAAAAATGGAAACAGAGAAAAAAAAGAAGCTCAAGCCCGTTCCTTTTTTCTTTTGCATCACGCATCTTTCATTTTTTTTGTTTTTTTTCGTTTTCCATAAAAAAGGATTCCAGCACTTCCCGTTGAATCTCTGGACACCATCTTTTTTTTAAATTTTTTAAAAAAGAAAACAAACAACAAAGAGTAAAAGCTGCAGCACGTCTTCTTTTCAGTCCCTTTCATTTTTTTTCTAAAAAAAAAAGGCAAAAAACAGCACCAACACGTTAGTCCTTCTCCTTTCCATATTTTCGTTTTTTTTTCAAAAAAAAAAAAATCAGCACGTTGTCATTCTCTTTTCATTTTTTTCGTTTTTTTTTCTTTTTTTTAAAAAAAACACAACAAGTTTCGAGTTCGTCCTTCCTTTCTCTTCCTTTTTGATTTTTCATTTTTTTTTAAAAAACAAACAGGCTCCAGCACGTCCGTTTTCTCTCTTTTTCATTTTCTCGTTTAAAAAAAAAAAACAAACAAACTCCAGTACGTTTCTTTCTTCCTTTTCATTTTATTTCTTTTCTTTCGTTGTTTTCTTTTTTTAAAAAAAAAGCTTAAAAAAAAAGCTGCTGCGGAAACCTTTTTTTTTAGGTTTTTTTTTACTGCTCATAATTCTTTATCCGAATCAAAATACGTACGCAACAAGTATGTGTCGTTATATTTATAAAATAAAAAAAAAATCAAATCATCATAAAAAAAACATTTTATTCTACGCGACAAAAACAACTACCCGCATCTAACTTCCAAATTGAGTTAGGGCCTCTAAAAAAGCCTAGAGATTAAATTCCCGCCTCCACCCTCCTGAGCTTTTACATAAAAAAAATGTATATTTTTTTTCGCACTCCTAGGACCGATGTACTAGAAAAATAAAGTTGTATTTTTTCTAGTTGTGAGTTCACCCAGAGAATCTCTAAATTTTAGTGCCTTATTGTACACGGACTAACCACCGTTATATGGTTAGTGACGACTCTAAAAGTTAATATATTAAAATTTATCAATATTTGTATGCATATTACTAATTGCTAATTGCGTCTAATTGAGATTCATATTTGTGTTTTGCTAACTCGCATCATTTAAAAATCTCTAAAAACTTGCATCATCTAAAAACCTTAACGCTTGCATCTCCCTTCTTTAACCCCCATGTCTACACATTTTATATTTTTTTCCATTTCTGATCTTGAACCCCTTTTCTACACCATTTATATTTTTATTTTGCACGTTTAATTTCTGTATCTAACTTGCATCACGTCTAACCCGCTAACTCGCTAACTTGCATCTCATACTTATTTTCTTCTCTGGTGTATGTACATTTTATTTTCTCATTCTAGTTCATGGTTATATATATATATATTTTTTGAGCCTACCTTACACTTTTTAGGTCCATTCACCGGCCAATCGTAGCGCGCTAAAAAAAACACGTGCTACAGTTTGGCGACTCTGCTGGGGAGGACTAGGAGTGCTAATTCTCATTTTTAGTAAAAGCTCAAGGAGGGTATTTTTCTTTTAAAAAAAAAATTTCTCTCTTTTTTTTTTAAAAAGAAAAAAATAATAAGTAAAAGTTTTGAAGAAAATGATTCTAACGCCCTTTTTGTTTCGTTTTCTAAAAAAAAGGGAGATAAAATTTTTTTATAGCCCTTTGCGGAAGATCCATAGGATTTAAGTGTCATTTAGTGTTAAAAATTTACCTATATAGCAAGAATAACGCATAAAAAGAGAATATTACCATCCCGAAGTCCAGTAGTCACCAGGTCCAAAACAAATCAAACAAGAATGGCTGAAGCAATACAAAACAGGGGAGGATCATCCTCAAATCATCCGGTTACAGACCTCACTAACGTGACACAACAAGTAGATAAATTAGAGGGAATGCTGCTTAAAGTTCTAGAAAAGTTAGAAAGTTTGCACCCAACAAAGAATTCAGAAGACAACAGAGAAGGTGTATCTACTAGTAACACAAATAAAGAAAAAGAAATAGATCATTATGAAGGGGAAGAAATAATTTTAAAACATACAACAGATAAAATTGAGAAAGTAATGGAAACTCTCCAAGCCCAATTAAAGCAATTAGAGGACAAAATAAGGTTACACGGTGGAGAAGGGTTGCCATCTTCAAAAATTGAAGATCTATGTCCTTTTCCTCATATTACCTTACCTGATAAATTTGAAATACCAGCTTTACCCCATTATGAAGGAGACTCATGTCCTAGGGCCTACCTAAAAGCTTATTGTGGAATTCTATACCCTTTAGTAAGAAAGGAGGAAATTTTAATATGCTTATTTCAACACAGTTTAAAAAAGGATGCTTTAGAATGATATACGTCATTAGATTACAAGCAAATTAAAACATGGGAAGAGTTATCATCGGCATTTCTAGAAAGATTTTCCTATAGATTAAATTCAGCACCTAAAAGGATCGACTTAGAAGGTTTAAAATAAAAACTAAATGAAACTTTCTCCGATTTTGCTGCTAGATGAAGAGCTCTTGCTGCTAAAATTAAAGTGCCCCTTCCCATAAGTGAGCATTAGTAAATGCAACTCACCCCAGTATATCAGGTTACCTTATTTCCTACCTCTATACAAATTTTGCTCAGCTAATTCAAGCAGGGGAACAAGTAGAATCGGGAATAAGGCAAGGAGTAATATAGCCATGGCCCCATCAGAACGGTGCAGTTAGGAAAAAGCTGGAAGTCAAAAATACAAATAATATTGGAACTAAAGCGCAAGAGGTAAATGCGATCGGGACACTTGAGAGGAAAAAACCAAGAGAGGCTAGAAAGCATTTTAGGAAATTTACTAGAATAGCAATGTCAGATACTGATATCCTTAGCATGCTAATCAAAAAAATATTTTAAGTCCGCTACAGCCAAGACCACCACCCAACCCACTACCAAACAATTATAGAGAAGAAGAATACTGTGCATACCATCAAGGAAGATGACACTCAACTGATCGATGTTTTACCCTAAAGCATGCGATCCAAGATTTAATTAATGAAGGAAGAATCAAAGTAGATCACAGTGTGCCAAACGAAAATGTCTTACAAAATCCTCTACCAACACATAGAAATGACACTCCAAAAACGGTAAATTTAGTATCTCATGAACACTACAATATGGGTCAAGCTTTCGAGCTTAATATGATACGGATAGTGGAGCCTGAAATAGTCCTAAAAGCTGCCCCACAGAGAAACCCTCGTAATTACGTCTCAACCACTACAGAAACTTTGATTCTACCAGGATTCAAGAATTTGAAGGTAACAAATCAGGATGAGAAAATTTCATATGACTCACATCGTGTACTATGGAAATATCCGGAACCTCCAGAATGTTCGGAAATAGGAAATATTCAACCAAACGGGAGGATAAATAGGCGAGAAATAAATAAAAATCCTCTTATTTTTGAAAAAGGAGAAAATGCAACTTATGATATAGCTACACAACTCAAATCACTGCCTGCACAAATTTCCATATGGGAACTATTATGTACTTCTACTTTGCATCGTGAGGCCTTTACGAAAATGTTAAATAAAGCTTACATTTCAAAAGAGGTTGAGCTAGAAACAGTGACCCACATGATAGGACAAATTATCTTCCAAAATACCCTCACATTTATAGATAAAGAACCCTCGCCCAAAGGACGATGTCATACACACGCTTTAAATATCACAGTCCAATATAAAGACCTTAAGGTCCCATTTGTAACCGTAGATAATGGATCTAGTTTAAATGTCCACTAAGGACAATTAAAAGATTAGGCATCCCCATAGACGGTTTTCATCCAAACGATATTCGTGTTCAAGCATTCGACAATACCATTAGAAATACTTTGTGAGAGTTAGATATCAGTTTAACTATCGGACCAGACACCATGACCATAACCTTTCAAGTATTAGAAATACCTGCTTCATTCAATATGTTGTTAGGAAGGCCATGGATACATCAGGTAGGCGCCGTTCCATCCTCACTACATTAAAAAACTAAATTTGCAACCAATGGAAGAATAATCATAATCAACGCTGATCCTGAAATAATCATCCATAGGGAAGAAATTACAAGTCATGAAGTCCCTCTAGTCGAAGCATATAAATCACCCGACCCATTACCATTTGCTGAATCTCTTATAGAGAATATAAATTTTATTCCCTCAGGACCTATAATGTCAGATAAATATATAATTACACCAGCAAAAAGGTAAATCAGTCAATATAAAATCAGACATGGAGCAAAAGCCAATTTAATCAATATTCGAGAAAAAAAAGATAAATATGGTCTGGGTTATGACATGGAGGAACTACAATTAAAGAAAACTAAAAGCCAAAATATTTTCTCAAGCGCCGGATTTTTTCTACATGATTTAAGAGAAGAAAAATAATTAAATAAAATATTAATGATTCAAAATACAACCAATCAAGAAAAAAAATACTTTCAAAACAAGCAAGGGAAATAATGAAAAGAGATGGTACACAACGCTAACCTGTTCAACATCCCCCTCACAAAAAATTCTTGTCCCACCACCAAGTTACAAAAGAGGTCCCACTGAGAAAGAGCTTTGGGCTAGCATTTACTGTGCCCAAATAGCTATAGAATCCTCAGAAGAAAACAGCAATAAAGGAGGAGGAGAGGAAGACTTGCAAAAACAAATAGAGAAAATGGAAGGCAAAGACATGGCGGTTGCTGAAGATTTTGAAGTCATCAATTTAGGAATTGAAGACGACCCCAAAACACTAAAGTTAGGAAAACAACTATCCAAAGAAGAAAAAGGTATGATGATAACCCTCCTTAAATCAAGGTTAATAAATTTTGCTTTTTTTTATAATGATATGCCAGGATTAGATGAAAATCTTATCACTCACACACTCCCGACAAAAAAGGAAATTAAACCCATAAAACAGAAGCTCAGAAGAATAAAATCGGAATCGGTTCCTAAGATTAGGGATGAGATTATTAAGCAATATAATGCTGGATTTTTAAGAGTAAGTCATTATCCTGAGTGGTTGGCCAACATTGTACCTGTACCAAAAAAAGATGGCAAAGTTAGAATGTGCGTAGACTATAGAGATCTTAACAAGGCAAGTCCAAAAGATGATTTTTCTTTACCTCATATTGATACCCTAGTAGACAGCACAACTAGGTATAGTTGGTTTTCCTTTATGGATGGTTTTTCAGGCTATAATCAAATCAAAGTGCAACCAGAAGATAAAAAAAAAACGTCCTTTATCACTCCATAGGGGATATTTTGTTATAAAGTTATGCCATGCAGACTAAAAAATACCGGAGCTACCTATCAGAGGGCAATGACCACTATTTTTCATGATATGATGGGAAAAGAGGTGGAAGTTTACGTGGACGATATTATCGTGCGTTCTCATTCTTTTGTCAACCATTTACAAAATTTAGAAAAATTGTTTGATAGAATGGAAAATTTTCAACTTAAACTTAACCCAAGTAAGTGTGTTTTTGGAGCTAGAAAAGGGCGATTGTTAGGATTTATTGTAAGCAAAGATCAAATACAGGTAGATGGTGAAAAAGTATGAGCCATCCTAGAAATACCCTCACCTAAAACCGAAAAAGAAATTAGAGAATTCTTAGGGAGGCTACAATACATTAGCAGATTCATCTCAAAGTTAACCTTGACATGCGAACCAATATTCAAACTGTTGAGAAAGGATTCTCCTAAAAAATGGACAGCAGACTGTCAATTGGCTTTCGATAAAATCAAAACCTACCTTTCAAATCCACCTATATTAATGTCGCCTGCTATAGATAACCCGTTAATTTTATATTTATCAATTACACCCATAGCTATGGGAGGAGTATTAGGCAATGTGATACTAATAGAAAAAAAGAATTACCTATTTATTATTTTAGTAGAAAATTCACACCTACTGAAATTAAATATCCTGAAATCGAAAAAGTTTGCTTAGCATTGGTTATAGCTACTTTTAAATTAAGACAATATATTATGTCAAGAACAGTTTTGTTAATTTCTTAACAAGATCCTCTTAGATATCTGTATAAAAAAAACTGCTCTCACTGGAAGACTGTCTAAATGGCAATTACTTCTTACTGAATTTAATATTGTTTATGTAACTCAAAAAGCCGTCAAAGGGCAGGTATTAGCCGATTATTTAGCTGCACAAGCCTTACCAGATTTTCAACCTTTACAAGACCAATTTCCAGATGAAAATATTCTAACTATAGATGAGGAGACAGAAGCCACTCATTGGAAAATGTATTTCGACGATGCACGGAACATGAAAGGTGGAGGGATGAGAATAATTTTATATGACCTAAAGGGCTACCTACTATGATAGCAAGAAAAATCTTGTTTCTATGCACCAACAATGTTGCAGAATATGAAGCATGTCTAACCGGTATTGAAGAAGCTTATGATTTGGGGACAAATAAATTACAAATATTTGGAGACTCACAATTGGTAATTAATCAATTCACGGGAGAATGGGAAACTAGAGACGAAAAATTGAAACCCTACCAAATTACTTTAGCCAAGTTTGTAAGATAATTCGAAGAAATTACTTTTACATATAGTCCAAGAAATCAAAACCAGATAGCAGATGCCTTAGCCAACTTAGCCGCAGTTATAGATATCCCATATGGGTTAGCTTCACAAGAAGTTCAAATATATATAACAAATGACCCAGCCCATTGTCTATCTATAGGAGAAGAAAGTATTGCAAAAGATAAACCAAAGCCTTGGTATTACGACATAAAGAAATATGTTAAAGATCAAACCTTTGAAGAATATGCAAATTCTGCAGATAAGCGCACTATTTGAAGACTAGCCTATCACTTTGTAATAATTGATGATATATTATACCGTAAATCTTATAACAAATTATTACTAAGATGTGTGGATGAAGAAGAAGCTAAGGAAGTAATGATTAAAATACATGAAGGAGAATATGGTTCCCATATGAATGGAATGATGCTCACAAAGAAAATTATACGCCAAGGTTACTATTGGTTAACCTTAGAACGAGATTGTGCTTATTTTGTTAACAAATGCACCAAGTGCCAGGAGCATGAGAACCTTATCCACACTCCGGCTAACGAATTACATAATATGACCACTCCTTGGCCATTTTCAACATGGGGAATAAATATTATAGGAAAAATATCACTAAAATCATCAAATAACCATGAGTATATTCTAGTAGCGGTGGAATACTTTACTAAATGGGTAGAAGCTACTTCTTTTCCAACAATTAATACCAATCATGTTATTAAATTTATAAAACATAATATTTTGACAAGATTTGATGTGCATAATATTTTGCTTAGCGATAACGGAACAGTATTTACAAGTCAAAAAATGCAAGAATTCTTACGACAATATAAAATTCAACACCATAAATCAAGCCCTTATCGACCACAAGCTAATGGGGCAGTAGAAGCCGCTAATAAGACCTTGATTAAAATATTAGAAAAATGGTAAAAAGTTACAGAGATTGGGCAGATAAATTACCATACGCCCTATGGGCCTACAGAACATCAATTAGAACCGCAACAGGATTTTCCCCATATGCACTAACCTACGGGACGGAGGCAGTGTTACCAATTGAAGTGGAAATACCAACTTTGAGAATTTTAAAAGAGAATAACATAAGTTCAGAAGAATGGATTGATGCCCGGCTAATGCAATTAGATTTTCTAGATGAAAAGCGGATAAGAGTGTTATCACATACATATGCTTACCAACGGCGAGTGGCAAAAGCATACAACAAAAATATAAAGCCTCGCGAGTTTCAAGAAGGAGATTTAGTGTTAAAAAAGATCTTTGTATCTCAGTCATCAGATAAAAGAGGAAAATTTAGACAAAAAAGGGAAGGACCATGGATAATAAAAGAAGTATTAGATAATGGAGCTTTGATAATATCTCGGTCTGAGGAATCCACGATAGCAGAATTAGTGAGTATAGATCACGTAAAAAAATATTTTCAATAGTTAGTCTTCTCTTAAAATCTAGGACAAAAGATCTCATGTGTCCTATATTTAGCCAGGTAAAAACTCATTTTTCCTTTAAAATTTTTTCTTATTCACCATAACTCCTTGTGGCTTCTTTTGATTTCTTTTTTTAAAAAAAAGGGGGGGGAGAGAAATTCGATGCTAAAAGCACACTCAAAATCTTCCCTATTGTCTCCAATCCTTATCATTTCCCATTTTGCCAAAAATCCAATTTTGCTTACCTCTATTATCTCGATTCCATTTCAACTCTCGTTCATTTTTCTTAAAAAAAAAGAAACTCCAACCCTGCCACATCCTGTCTTCCTTGTTTCTTTTGAAAAACTCGCAATCTTTTAATGGGACCATTGAATGCTCTGTTCGGAATTTAACATTGCTTTATAATTTTTTTTCACGCCACTTTGCTTACCTTTCTTGTAAAAAAAAAACAACCCAAAAAAAAAGAAAAAAAATTGTTGCATCTCATTCTTTTTTTTCTCCTCTATAATTTTCTTTTATCAATCCTATATATAGTTCATCTAATCTAATACTCTATTTCATACTTAGTTAAAAAATTATTTTAGACCATTTTATTATTCTATTTCATATCTCTTTCTTTCTTCCTAAAAAAAAAGGAGGAAGCATGTACTTACTAAAAAAGAAAAAAAGGAGAAAAGTTGAAGACCCAGAAAAACTCATGCCCGTCCAATGCATCATTTTCCCTTTGTATTTTTCAAAAAAAAAGAGAGATAATAATAATAATAATAAATACGGATGGACAATCCTAACTACTACTTTCCATCATCCAAATCCTGTATACCAGCAAAATTATCAAAGTTAAAAACTCTTCCAGTATAGTTGTTGATATATAAACCCATAAGAGGATACAACATAAGAGTTCAAGACTAATAAACACACATACTCAAACTAAAGCAAAATAAAGTCACGTACCAAAAAAAATGTATTTATCATCATAAAAGTGTTGACATAACATATCTCTCAATACATGTATAAAAAAAGAGGAAACTCATAACATGAATCTTGCACTCTAATAACTTCCCAAATAAACAAAAATACAAATTCAATACAAGAAGTTTTCAAGAGTTCAATGTTCATGCCATACAAAAAGCCAAAAAAAAACAAAGTATGAAAATTCAGAGTTCAGCTTGAAGACGGCGCTTGCGTAGCAGTAGATGGCCTTGGCTCCAACGACATCTCATATTGAGAAAGCACTTCGCGAATAGAGGAGAGGGCGTCCAACAAATGTCCGATGGATGAAGTGAATGAAGCAATCTACATCCTCAAATCTTGAATTTGCGTCTCTAAGTGATGAGGAACTATCACAGGTACGCCAATTTCCATGGCCTCTCCTTCAACGGGTTGAGGAGTCTTGTTAGCTTCTGGAATAATATGACCCATCTCTGTAGCCAACAAATTCCTGTAGTCTAAAGAGGATTCAGGCAATCTAATAAAGGTTAGTCCAAGTTCGGAAGCAGACATACTAAGATGCCAACCGGAAAGTATTCCGTCTACAATTGCAGCCCCACTATATGCAGCAAATCTGGTAAAGGATCCCCTCGTATGTGGGACACACTGAAAAATACCAAACTGGCGAAGAAACCTTTGAGGGTTGTAAGAAGAATAGCCTGAAACCCCTAGCAGGGTAAGATACCCATGATCCCTACAACTTATGAGAGGGTCAACAAATAACCAAGAAGTCTTCCAAACAACCCTCTCATCAGATAAATTAGACAAGTATGAGAGTAAATCTGAAGGTAAAGGGGTCCATTCAAGACTTAGCAAAGTACTAGTGAGGCAAGGGAGGTGGACCATATGTTCAGGGAAGGATGAGATACATCCCAAGTGTTCCATTAACTAGATCTGTAAAAAAAAAAAAGAGGGAGAAAAAAAGAGAGGTAGCATTCAGCAGTGCAATCAAGGAAAAGAGTAGCATAACATGTGAAGATATCTAATTTTAAACAAAAGTTATGGGAGATATCCTAACATCGCTTCAACTCACAAATAAATTCATAAAATCATGACATGAGAAAATCAACAAAAACTAATAGTATTTCAAATTGGAGTAACTGTTAACAACACCCAAAATTTCAGATTTAGCAATTCAATATTAAGGTTTCAGATTCTAGCAATATCAAAGTATTATTCAGAAACAACAATTGTAAGGCAACTTTCAAAGTTTCAGATATAACAACCTTAAGAAAATATTTTCAGATAGTGGAAACTTCAAAATAACATACAAAATTATAGAAATCTCAAAGCCATATCAAAACTTCAGATTCACAATGGCAGGTAACATCTTAGAGGCAACGATTTCAAGGTAACAATCATGGTTCCAGATTTAACCACACTTGAGAACCATGATTTCATATTTAAACATTCAAAAAAATCTATAAGGTTTCAAACTTAACAACTTTAGAACAAATTTCTAGATATATCAACATCAGATAAGCATTCCAAATGAACCAACTTTAAAGAAACTATTCAAAAACTTAGGTTTACAGTAAAGTCTGTAAAATTTCAGACTTAATAAATCAAAAACAAACATCCAAGCTTCTAGATTCAGCAACATCAAAATAGTATGCTTAATTCCAGATTTAACAGTTTTGAAGCATTATTCAGATTTTCAGACCCTACTATGTACTGAATTTCAAATCTAGCAATCCCAAAATGATATATAAGTTTTCAGAAATAGTAACATCTAAAAGGCAATTCAAAACTACAAGCAGAAATTCAACAACTTTAAAACAACATTCAGCAAAATCAATATAACATGCTAAATTCATCAAAACAGCATACAAGAGTTTCAAGAAAACTATAATTCCAAAGGAAAAAAATAAAGCAAGAGAGGTAATCAGTAAATAAATCAAAAGATCCTCTTGTTAGATTTAACAACCTTCAAAGGGATATAAAAAATCTCATAATATAATAAACATTAAGGATTTCAGATTTAACAACTGCACACTGGCATGATTTCAAAACTGACAAAAAAAGACATCTCAGATTCAAGGTTGTAGGTTTAGCAATTATAGATTGGCATGATTTCAAAAAACTAATCATTTCAAAAAAAAAAAAGATAAACACTTCCGATTCAAGTTTTTAGGTATAACAACAGGCACAAGAGCATAATTTCAAATTTGATAATCTAAAAAATGTCATACAAATCTCAGATTTCATAAGTTCAGGTATAAATTGCACATTAGAATGACTTGATAATCCCAAAATACAATATCCTAAATTTCGTAGTTTCAAGGGGGCATGCAAAGTTTCAAATATAATTTCAGATTTAACATCCTGGCATGTAAAATTTCACATTTCATGATCTCAAAAGATAAACAAAGTTTCAGAACTAAATAACCTCAAGCTAGCATGCAGAGTTTTAGGTTTGACAACTTTAATATAACATACAAAGTTCCAGATTCAATAACTTCAAAACCATTGTACATTTTCAAAGAAATGACAACAAATAGGAAGAGCTTAGCAATTTAGGATGAAAAGAATCAATAAACTAATTTAAGATCCCCATTTCTCAAGAATTAACAGTCTCAAAATAACATGTAAATTTTCAAGAATAGAAATTTCAAAATAGCAAACAAAATTCCAAGTATGGTATATCTACCTCCAGTACTTATAGTTTAGATTAAATTAAAAAAATCATCAGATTAAAAGCAGCACATATTACTTCCTACAACTAGAACCCATAATAAGACTCATTCTTCAAAAAGAACAAGTCAGAAGGTACCAAAAGCAACATGATTAGAAGAAATACATGTCACATATAAGAAAAGACATATCTCACAAAAAAAACAAACATATTAATACTTACTTGTAAAACAGTTAAGCATCCTTGCAAAGAACCAGACCCTTCATGAAATTGAGTCAAGCCTTCATGAATTCCAGCTAAAACAGTAGGAACGAGAGGCTTTTTTAGTATGGCCAAGTGCGCAAAAGAAAGAAATAGTAGTTTTAAAAATGTATCCGAAGGGAGAAGAATCTCAGCAAGGATCCCTAAAATTAAGGCATTCCTACATGCAACACCCCTAGGAGTACCAGAATGTCTCTGCGAATAGAAAACTCCTCATAAAACAGATCTAAAGAAATGGAGGGAGACTCATTAGGGGCAGACAAATCATAACGTCTAGGATCTGCATTAAACAGGAAAGTAAATAGGTCTTCACCTATAGGCCCAGGGGGCAAAACTGAAACATCCCTAAAGAGTGGCAATCCGATAAGTCTAGAAACCTCCTCCAACGAAGGAGACAATTTAACATTTCCAAACCTGAATATTCCTAATGAAGGGATCCAAAACCAAGCTGCAGCTTCTAAGAAGGGACGATTCAATACTACCCTAGACAATTCTAAGCATTCTCCCATACGGAATGAAGCCAAGTCAGCCATCTCAATAGCTGACAAAGTGACTATCCACCTAGACAGCCTTTGACCAACAAAGGGGATACCCAGACTAGGACCACTCCCAGTAGAAGAAGAAGCGTTAGAGAGAACACCATTCATGATGGAAGGGAAAAGGCAACAAAGGAAGAAAACAAAAAGGAACAACAATAGAGAAAGGGGCAGAGCACGTGTAAGACAGTAAGACAGTAAAGAATAAGACATAAGGATGGAGTATAAATAGAAAATTTCTGCCAAAGCAAGAATAGTTGAACAGTATGATCATAAACCAAACAAGTTTAGTCATGTCAATAGTCAGCCCATAAGTCAGAAAATGCATATAATAAGTAGCTTGCTGTCTTAAATATATGTTAAAATATGAAATGTAATCATTATAAGAATGTTCATATCTGCAGTCATCATATTAAAAGAAGTACTTGTGTCATACTATAACACTGTTCATGATGTGTTTGCATAAAAGAAAATCAGGATTGGACAATACCATAAAAAATTAGATAAGTTCAGTCATGTCAAAAGTCATCTCATTATAAGCCAAAAATATAGATAAGTTGCAGTCATATACATATATATATCATAATTGATAAAGCAAAATTGTATGGTTATAGATAATCATTATAAGAGTACCCACATCAGCAGTTGCCATACCAAGTACCTATGCATGATGTGATTACACAAAAAAAGAGAGGGATAATATAGGATCAATCACATCAAGTCATTTCTCTACAATATCAAGTCCTTTTATTCATCGTAGGTTCTGCGCAAGTCTATACGACAAGTCACATCAATGTGACCCATAGGATATCATTAGCACTCATGCAGTCATTACCTATCTAAGAGAAGATTAGGTAAATATATATATCAAGAATAGATAACTTAAATTAAAAGACAAAGTTATCATAATTTTAAACATAATATATATATACATGTTCAAGCATCACACGATCAGATTTTAAGAAGAGGAAAAAGAGGATAATACTAATATGAAAATACTCCTACTAGAACTAAAAAAAACTTAAACAAGAATGAATCATGCAAAACATTTAGAGGTCATAAATAAGTATGAGTAACATCTAATCAAACCTCGTTAGAATTACTATTATCATATACTTTAATAAAAATGATTAAACTAAGGGGACGTTTGGTAAGATGCATTTGCGTGGGAACGTGGGAATTGATGGGATTTCGGCGTGGTAAAGAGTCAGCCGTCAACGACGCATTTGTAGTTTTGTACGGTGCGGCAGCTTGGAATTCGTTCGGCGCGGGACGCGCAAATTTAAATCCTGCACATGCAACGCACCTATTCACCTGGCAACGCACCAGGCAACGTACTGCAGCGGAATCACCAGAAGCGACTGTTTTTAATTCGTAAACATGTCAATTTAGTTATATTTAATCTATAAACTAAGTTTTAACATTTTTCGGATATGTATATACATTTATTTTGAATTTTTAAATATTTCTAACAATCATATTTTTTTACATATTATTACCTACATATATTTTAAAAGTACTTCCATATATTAATTTCCAGTGGCATTATCATTTAACCTTTCACATAAATTTTAATTTTTCTCCTTCAATTTTTTTATGTTAAACCAAGCACTCCTCAAATTAATTATTATAGAATTCTGATGCTAATTTCATAAGTTAGGATAAATATGTGTAATTTGATATTATTTCACACAGACAGTGAACATGTGATTAACGATATGATTTATACATTTACCATATGGTCATGCGGTTTAATATAATTAAACCGAACCATAAGTAAACGAATCAGACATTGGGCCGGTTCCCGGTCGGACCGGCCGGTCTAGTCCGATTCTAACACACACTGGTAAATACTGTACTAGCGCCGTTGCTATCAAATATTTCAGTAACATCCCATTTCGAGCCTATCCATGACCACGAATCAAAATCTAAGTAATTGTTTTTTTAAGGAAAAATCTAAGTAACTGTTACTTAAATGGAATGCGTATCTTCTTCTTTAATATAATTCGTTATATTTTCAATACAATTTTTTTCATTTTAAATATGCATCAATACGCTCTCTATTTATCCATCTCATTCAAGTTTATTAAATCGTGTCAAAGAATCTCCAATTTATAGGCGATTATACACAATTTTAAGCATGTACAACCCACCTAAGAATTTGATTCAATTTTTAATGCATGTTAAAACAAAAGATAATAAATTAAATGAATGAATGAAATTTTGATATAATTATTGTGGGCTTAAAATAGATTGCACGTTAAAAATTTCGTACCTAGGCAGTAAAATATACCCCTCTAGCGTGACGTGCGCGGTGTAGGCTGCGTAAAAAAACCACAATTACACATCTACATTATTTATTAATTTTTTTAATTGCTTTATATTCATATTCCAAGTTTGTCATTTTATAATACTTTTATGTATTTCATTTTTATTTTTAAAAATAACGATTTTAAGTAATGAAAAATAACTTAAAATCGCTATTTTTTATGATGAATAACGTGGTATATTATAAAATGTGCATATGTGAAATCACGATTTATGTGCATATGTGCTGGGCCATCGCTTCTTGTGATTCCGCTGCAGTGCGTTGCCAGGTGCGTTGCCAGGTGAATAGGTGCGTTGCATGTGCAGGATTTAAATTTGCGCGTCCCGCGCCGAACGAATTCCAAGCTGCCGTATCGTACAAAACTACAAATGCGTCGTTGATGGCTGACTCTTTACCACGCCGAAATCCCATCAATTCCCACGTTCCCACGCAAATGCATCTTACCAAACGTCCCCTAAGTATATAATAATCTACATAAAAAAATTTTTCATCCCCATATTTACAAAGTAATAGATAAAATTCTCAAAAGAAAAAAAAACTTAAAAGAAAATCAGATTGCTTAATCATTAAGGACTGGTATTGCAGAACCAAAATAAAAAGAATAATATATAAAAGATGAGGATTCATAATTCAGAGATAAGATGATATACAATCGGTTAAATAGCTAAAACACAGAAATTTATAATAAACAAATCATTGTAGGTAGTTAAGAGATTTAAAGGATAAAATTAAAACTATAAAGTCTTGGATAATTAAAGTTCTCAAGAAGTAAGGATTGACATCATTATAAATTAGAAGCACCAGAGGATAAATAGAAGATTCAAGCATTAGTTAGGCAATAGCTAATGAAATCCAAGATGATTTTTACAAGGCACAGATATCTACATAAGAAAATACTCATAGGAAGATATACTAACTAAAAGAAATAAATTCAAGATAGTCATTATAAGGAATCATGCGAAAAAAAGTATTAACTTAAGGAAAGAAAAAAAAAAGAGAAAAAAAGAAGATAAAGAAGTATTAAGGATTGAGTTGCCTAAACACAGGTAAGGATAGATTATTATTAGAGTCATAGTTCTTTAATTTTCAAAAAATAAAAAATAAAAAGACTAAATTTACCATTATTGATCGGTCTATCAAGGCCAAATGTAGACTATATCATGAGTTATCTAGCAACAAATCTGCCAAAAGTACATTATAGGACAACCCTTTTAAAACTAAACGTAGTATTCCATCAAGGCCTAAGTATCATTCCAAGTTAAGCTAACATGAAATAGCTAAATTTGATAAGATCCGTGGCAAATTAACAAACTTTAACACAACTACGCACAAGTCACCTTAGTCCACCTTTATAAATATATATATATATATACATATATGCTAGCTTTAAACTGTCTAGGATGATTAGCACACAAAAATCAAACATTCTTGATTAATTTAGAACTACACAAAACTGATAGGCATATATGCATTGTTACTTACATCCGTCATCAAATCAATATAAATATTCGACATTTTTCCACAATGCATGCTTTATCTGAGAACAGATATATCCACAAACCAATGAATCGATCCACCCTGACATATATGATTAATAGAGCCTACGAAATCATCTTTAGCAATACAAGGATCTAAAAATAGCAATTGTACTAACTAAAAAGAAAGAGTAAATCACAGTCTTAATCAGCTTATGATAACAAGCAATCGAAAACTTATGCTTGAAAAAAAAAACCTCATCAGCTAAGCTTCTTGATAATGATGAGTATTGAAATACTAAGGTCATATTCAGGACAGTGAAAGACTATTCGAATATGGAAGAAGATTCATAGGTGATAGATGAATACATCTTGCAAACTGATAGGGTTAATACTTCTAATATTCCCATGCATAAACAACATTAGAAGAATCTAAAGATGACAGTGGGAGTTGTTCATTATCACAAACTGATTGTGCAACCTCCCCAAACTCTAAGATCATTGAGGAAGCATGTCAAGAACCACTAGGTCTTGGCACAATAGATGACCTCATTTTAGGCGCAACACTCGAAAACAATCAAGATTATCACTATGACATTGATGGTATTTGTTCATATTCATTCTATTCATTAATCAACTTTTCTTTTGTGCAAAAAAAAGGGCAACAATAAGCCTATAAATGACAGATCTATTAAATCATGCTTGAACACACTACGATACTAAGACAATTTTCGGTTAGCAAATGTTGAAAAATTGCGTGAACATCCATTAGAAAAGCAACACTGTAAACCAACAGAAAACTGAACCTAAAAAATATATATATCAAGAAAAAAAACACAGCAATGAAAAGAAAGCAAAAGGAGGTGCTGGCAAATATTCTCTGCTGTGGGCAAAAACTACGCAAAGGCAAAATCCAAAAAAGAATCTGGAACAAAGGGAGACTTTGTGGAGGAGGAGAAATGGCTCCTCCCCAACATCCATTCCACACCTGCAGTCGTATTTTTAATTGAAGAACCGAAATTTGTTCCCCTGAATGCCGAGGGCTCAAGATATGGTCCACCCGCTTTGCTCCTCTCGAGCTTTGAGGCAGAAGAAACAATACTGAACCTCTTACAAGAAATGGATGGTCATTCATTGCACAGAAGACACGATTGACCTACCACTTTGGGAAGCAGTGCATATTCGATAACTTGAATTAGGAGTTGCGAAGGCTGCAAACCTCGACAGGGGCGGCCCTATCACCGGCCGACTAGAGCTTAGACACCAGCAGCAAGTGAAAACAAGCTGCCAATGGCAGCAGCCATCTCCAGTTATGGCCTGCAGGAAACCAATCATCATTTATCATTTTTTTAAGCCGAAATCTCGACCTAAAGAAGGAAAAATACAGCAGGATAAAGGGCTTACCGACTAGGGATTAGCAAAAGAAGGAGCAAGAAGAAGAGGATCTGGAAGCAATGCTTCTCTCTCCCTCAATGCTTCATTTGAATTACTTGCTTCTGAACTCTAAATCTCTTGTAATGCAGATAGGCAATTTGCGACCACCTGCGCATCGGGATCATTAAGCATAAGAGCCTTGAGAGAGGCAGGGAAATCAGATTCCAGGCAAGTGGCAACCGGGATATGATACAGCTTTAGAACCCCCATTGCCGCCACCATCCTCGCGTAGCTATTCCCGTTCATCAATCCAGACCCCAGCGGTCCGACAAGATACTCCACCAGATTCTCCACCCTCAACGAGCACAAGCTCCTTAGCGCCAGGCCACGGATCATCGGGTCCTCGTCACGACAGTCCTTCTGGAGGAAATTGATGGTGAGCAGCGCGAGATCGGGATTGCATTTGGCGTAGTTTCCGACGTAGAGATAACACATCTTCTTGAGGACGATGTCGGATGTGGCGGAGCATGTCACCATCTCGCTAAAGAGAGATGAAATATCAATGACGACGGTCATGTAGGAGATGACCTTCTTGAAAAGATCCCGCTTGGAGTCGTCGATGCCTGGGGCGCGGGTTCTAGCGAGAGAATGGAGCTAAAGTTTCAGATCGAAGACTTCGCTTTTACTAGAGGGCTGTGAAGGCGATGGAGTTGATGAGGTTAGACCGGAGAAGCAGCCATGGCGGATCCAGAACGACATGGAGGAGGTAGAAAAGAAATGATTTTTCCAGGCGGGAAGGAGAAATCGTGGCCGATAATGTCATCTCCCTCCAGCTGGCAGCATAATCTTCCTCCAGACGGCAGCATCGTCTCCTCCAACCGGCAACATAATCTTCCTCCAAACGGCAGCATAGTCTCCTCCATACGGCAGCATCGTTTCCTCTTCAGCTGGCACCGCGGCAGCATCATCTTCCCTGGTGGTCCAGCTCCAGCAACTTCGCATCCTTCCCGCCGTCTAACAGTATGATATCCCACATCGGTTAGGATGAGGGGGGGAGCCTGGGTTATAAGTGAAGGCCGCCAGGTACCTCAGTGAGGCGCCTTTTGGGGAAGGATGAGATGCGCGTGAACCCAGAGGGGGAAAACCGTGCGGGCTGAGGCCCAAAGCGGACAATACCTTACTATTAGGCCTGGGGCGTTACAAATGGTATCAGAGCTGACTCCCGACCTCCGGCCGATGGTGTCCAGCGGGGACGCTGGAGCTCCAAGGGGGTTGAATGTGATATCCCACATCGGTTAGGATGAGGGGGGAAGCCTGGGTTATAAGTGAAGGCCGCCAGGTACCTCAGTGAGGCGCCTTTTGGGAAAGGACGGGATGCGCGTGAACCCAGAGGGGCAAAACCGTGCGGGCCGAGGCCCAAAGCGGACAATACCTTACTGTTAGGCCTGGGGCGTTACAAACAGTCACCATCTTCTCCTCGGATGTCCGACATCCTAACTCCGGCAGCAAGAAAAGAATGAAGAGGCGGCGCAAATGGGGGGCAAAATGAAATGGGGACCAATTGCAATAACTAACCCTAAAAACTCCCTTGCAAATGGTAGTCCACACGAGTATTTCAATTGCATGCTATCACCACAATCGAGCCACCCAAACCGTCCATTTGACCTCGGATTTTTGAAATTGATGAGGTACGTTAATTTTCCCTTAAATTTAAAATAAGACAGATTATATATTCTAGTATGGTATTCATTTCTTAAAAAAAAAGAGAAAAAAAAGAAGAAAGGAGGAAAAGCATTATGCATACATAATCTCTTTTATAATAATATTGTAAAACCTTCATTATAATATATACATGTAATAGGAAAATAAGAGAGAGAGCTAAAATATATATATAGACAAGAAGTGAGAAGTAAATAGTAAAAATATTTTTGGAAAAATTAAAGATAAAAATATATATCTAAAAAATACTTTAATAATAATAATAGTAATAATAAATAAAAGGCAATAGACTTCATATGAAGATCAATGGAAATTGGTAGATAAAAGAGTACTATAACATTTTCCCATCCGACAAGGCTGTTGGTCCCGAGTTTATGGCAATTACCCAAGAGGGGAGGAGTGAATTGGGTATTTAAAAATTTAAAACTTTAATTAGAGATTTTACCCCGGTTTAGTTTAAAACCCTTTAATGAAACAAATAGAAAGCAATAAGATAATGAAAGCGAAAATGAAAAACAGTAGACAAGATTTATAGTGGTTCGGGCAACCTTTCCCTACTCCACTCTTCCAAGCTCACACTCCCTTGTGACTTGAGTTCTACTATGTATTCCGCGAATACAACTAGAGTCTCCGATCTCTTCTAGATTCTAGCTTTAAGGGGCATATACAACCAGAGCCTCTGCTCTCTTCTAGATTCTAACTCTAGGGGGCGTGTATAACAAGCAACACAAGTAAGTGATGAGTTACACTCCAATCACAACCCTACTTGTTATATCTTGGTTTGAAATACCAAACTCAAACCAAGCACTAAAATCAAATAACAAGATGAAATAGAAGAAATTTACACTTTACAGATTTGTGTAGCAAGTTTCAGCTCGAGGAAGAATCTGTAGAAGCAACGAATCGTATTGCGTTGAAGCAAACAACAATTTTGAAGCTTGTTCTTCCTTTGAAAGTGTATAGATCACTCAATTGTTGAGAAAAGTGGATTGAAACTCTTAGTAGCACTTCTTTCCTCTCTTTCAGCTCTATCTTCTGTGTATTCACGTTTGCTTGAGTGTCTATATATAGAGGAGGGAGAATTTTGAACGTTATAGAGTTGGTTGGCGCGTAATAAATGTTCCAACGTTCAAAAATTCGAATGCTACGTCTCCAAGTCACAGGTGGAGTCGACCTCGTGTGGGACTTCACCCAAGTCGCATGCTGGAGTTGACTTCTTGTGCGACTTCAGTTGTTCTTCAGTTTCCAAGGCTATCCTCTGGGTCGACTTGGTCTAAGACTTAGCTTCAAGTCGATCTTGGAGTCGACTTCGGATGCGACTTGGCTAGTTTCTTTTGTCAAGTCAGTTTGATCTTTGTTGAGGCGTCTCTTGCTTGCTTAACTTCTTCTTCTTCGTTTGTCTTTCAATACTTGGAACTTATTTGTACAAAATTTCTTTAGCTTTAAGTCCGGATAAACTTGAATCTTATATGAACAAATCCAACTTTGATTTAGAATGATTGAATCCATGTGTCTTGCTTGCTTTAAACTTGAATTAGTCTTCATATATTCAAGTTGAGAAATTTGAGTCGTCTTCATCTTCTATTTGACTCAAGTCTATCTCGAAGTCGACTTGTTCTTCGACTCGAACTTGAAAATTTGTTCTACTAAGTTGAAGTTGATGCTGGAGTCGACTTTGCCTGCGACTTCACTCAAGTCGCATGTGGAGTCGGCTTCGGTTGCGACTTCAGAAGTTTTGCTACCCAATTTCAACGCTGGAAGGAAGGTGTTGCTCCAAGTCGATTCTGGAGTCGACTTCATCCTGCGACTTGGCCCAAGTC
Organism: Annona cherimola; assembly: GCA_030490835.1. Taxonomy (NCBI): domain Eukaryota; kingdom Viridiplantae; phylum Streptophyta; class Magnoliopsida; order Magnoliales; family Annonaceae; genus Annona; species Annona cherimola. Next base: position 40,213,474 of record CM059977.1, on the reverse strand, counting down.
GCAAGTGGAGTCGACTTCATCTGCGACTCCGGTTGTTCTGCTCTTCAAAATCAATGCTGGAAGAAAGATGTTCTTTGAAGTCAAAGATAGAGTCGACTTGAGAGATCGACTTCGCCGAAGTCGATGTCTGAGTCGACTTGAGTTGCGACTTGACTTGTTCTGTTTTGTATATATATACTTTTACAGCTTTGAACATTTGCACAATATATATTAGTAGCTTTGATTTACTCAAACTGTGTTGTTTAATCATCAAAACATATGGTTTGGGTATTTTCATTCAATTTCAATAATTGTTTCCAACAAAGGCAACTGCTAATATCATTATGAATAGGGGTAAATTGTGATAAAAAATTGGTAAAAAAAAAATCCCCAGATATCCTGAAATATGGTGAGGGAAAGAAAAAATAATATCCCCAGATACCCTGAAATATGGTGAGGGGAAAATTTGCAAAAAAAAAAGAAGGAAAAAAAGAAAATCCCCAGATACCCTGAAATATGGTGAGGGAAAAATTTGCAAAAAAAAATCCCCAGATACCCTAAAATTATAGTGAGGGGAAGGAAAAAAAATCCTCAGATACCCTAAAATATGATGAGGGGAAGGAAAAAATAAAAAATAAAATAAAATAAAAATAATAAAAAAATAAAAAACCCCCAGATACCCTGAAATATGATGAGGGGAAGGAAAAATAAGATAATAAATATTTTAAAAATATGGTGTAATACATCACCATTTTGATATTGCAGTTAACTTACTTAGATGGATCAATGAAGTTTTATACATCTAAAACTGGTTGATAATATCACAGGCTATATGACACCTTGTGAAAATTACCATCAGTACAAATCAAATGAAAATCCCTTACCTCAAAACATAATCATAAGAATTCTACAGCTTTACTATTCAAATGGTTAAGAGAGAGTTAAAAGTTATTAAGATAATAATCTATAATAATTTATAAGGCTGCAAGAAAATTACTAAAGGTACTCCAAATAGCATAAAATGCAAGAGAGTAAGGAAAATTACAAAGGTTAAGAAGATTATACTAAACCAAAAAAATTTAGGTGTCAACCATACCTTCTTTAATGACAATGATCATTATCATCAAAGAAGGGGGGGCAACTGTTGACACCCCGAAAAAACGTAATATATATATATATTAATAAAATAAAATAAAATTTCAAATGGGCTTACTATTATTTGTTATACACATTCAAGGATTTGTGGATTCATTTTTGAATTTTTAACCCATATATTTGCAAGCCCAAAATTGTGTAGGATCCATGGGCCTTCAATGCTTCAAGCCCACTACGGAGGTAACGACCACTAATCCATATGGCAGATCAAGGGCAATTCGCATTCAGGATGAAGTGAAGGATACTTCCTCAAGATAATTGGAGCGGAATCGACATGATGAACGGTTTGGATTAAACAAATAATCAATATTTTAGGAGATTTTAATGGTCAAAATCAATTTGACCAAAGAAGGAGGAGAATTTGCAATATTTTCAAATGAGAAATAAAATTGATAAATCCAACTTATTAAGTAAAAATCTGAACCGTTAAAATGAATGAAGAACACCAATAAATATGGGCCCTATCAAAAATCAAGAAAAATATTTAATAATCAAGACATAAATAAAAGGTCAAAAATACACAAAATCAATGGCTAAAAAAGACTTGACTTACAAGCCAAGCAAAACCATGGGCTCCATGGGTGGTTTTCAAAAACTACTCATAAAATTACTAAAAGGCCCATTTTTGTTAGAATTTTGTAAAAAAGAGAAAATATGGAGTTGTGCAAAATATTAAAAGGAAAATACCAGTGTGCAATTTTTAAAACTTTAAAAGCTATAAAAGGGGTGCCCTCTCCCCTCATTGGACAGGCCCCAAGCACCCAAAAAACCAACCACTTCTCCGTAGCTCCAAAAATCTATTAGAGGTAGATTTCCATTCGGTGCATTTTCTCCTCTAAAAAAAAAGGAAACAGAGAAAAAAAAGAAGCTCAAGCCCGTTCCTTTTTTCTCCTGCATCACCACATCTTTCATTTTTTTTTGTTTTTTTCGTTTTCCATAAAAAAGGATTCCAGCACTTCCCGTTGAATTTCTGGACACCATCTTTTTTTTTATTTTTTAAAAAAAGAAAACAAACAACAAAGAGTAAAAGCTGCAGCACGTCTTCTTTTCATTCCTTTTCATTTTTTTTTTCTAAAAAAAAAGGCAAAAAACAGCACCAGCACGTTAGTCCTTCTCCTTTCCATATTTTTGTTTTTTTTCAAAAAAAAAAAAAAAACATCAGCACTTTGTCATTCTCTTTTCATTTTTTTCGTTTTTTTTTTTTTAAAAACAAAAGGTCAAGAAAACAAGTCTCCAGCACGTTTTTTTTGTGTGTTTTTTCTTCTTTTTTTTTTCAAAAAAAAAAATGAAAGAAGGCCAAAAACCCACCGACACATTCTCCTTCCTCTCATTGTTATTTTTTTTCGTTTTTTTTTTCTTTTTTTTAAAAAAAAAACACAACAAGTCTCCAGTTCATCCTTCCTTTCTCTTCCTTTTTCCTTTTTCGTTTTTTTTTTTAAAAAAAACAAACAGGCTCCAGCACGTCCGTTTTCTCTCTTTTTCATTTTCTCGTTTAAAAAAAACAAACAAACAAACTCCAGTACGTTTCTTTCTTCCTTTTCATTTTATTATTTTCTTTCGTTGTTTTCTTTTTTTTTTTAAAAAAAAGCTGCTGCGGAAACCTTTTTTTTAGGTTTTTTTTTACTGCTCATAATTCTTTATCCGAATCAAAATACGTACGCAACAAGTATGTGTTGTTATATTTATAAAATAAATAAATAAAAAAAATCAAATCATCATAAAAAAAAACATTTTATTCTACGCGACAAGAACAATTACTCGCATCTAACTTCCAAATTGAGTTAGGGCCTCTAAAAAAGCCTAGGGATTAAATTCTTGCCTCCACCCTCCTGAGCTTTTATATAGAAAAAAAATGTATATTAATTTTTCGCACTCCTAGGACCGATGTACTAGAAAAATAAAGTTGTATTTTTTTTCTAGTTGTGAGTTCACCCAGAGAATCTCTAAATTTTAGTGCCTTATTGTACACAAACTAACCACCGTTAAATGGTTAGTGGCGACTCCAAAAGTTAATATATTAAATTTTATCAATATTTGTATGCATATTACTAATCGCTAATTGTGTCTAATTGAGATACATGTTTGTGTTTGGCTAACTCGTATCATTTAAAAATCTCTAAAAACTTACATCATCTAAAAACCTTGACGCTTGCATCTCCCTTCTTTAACCCCCATGTCTATACCTTTTATATTTTTTCCATTTCTGATCTTGAACCCCTTTTCTACATCATTTATATTTTTATTTTGCACGTTAATTTCTGTATCTAACTTGCATCACGTCTAACCCGCTAACTCGCTAACTTGCATCTCATACTTATTTTTTTCTCTGGTGTATGTACATTTTATTTTCTCATTCTAGTTCATCGTTATATATATATTTTAAGCCTACCTTACACTTTTTAGGTCCATTCACCGGCCCATCGTAGCGAGCTAAAAAAAACACGTGCTACAGATAGTTATACCATACTCGTAATTAGAAGAAAATAAATATAATTTTATTCTCCGCTAATATATTAGTTCTTGGAGTATTCAAAAATAACATATATTTCTTACATAAAACCTCACTAGGAATGAGTTTTCATTTAACGCAAAATTTAGGAGTGCCCAAATAGGAAAAAGTGTGATTAGACGTAAGTGGAGACGAGGTGATTTGAAGATAAACTCATTTTTAAAAAAAAAAAAATAGTGTAGCTAATGCATACTATGTAGACGAGGTGATCTGAAAATAAACAATTTTTTTTTTTTTTTAAAAATGCCGCAGCTAGTATATTTTATGCAGATGAGGTGACGAGCCTAGATACGTATGCTATGCATATTAAGATAATTAGTCTTGAGAAAATCATCCATGAAATGGTGAGTAGGCGGAAACAAAGGCGGGAGACGGAGGAGACGGCTGCAGTGATGTCGGTGGTGTGCCTAATGAAACAGAGGCAATGCTCTGCTCCGTGGATGGAAAATGAAGGATGTTTGCAGGGATTTTTGAAGGCCGAAAGGTCTCCTCCAAATGGGCGGTGACGAAGCCTATAGGCCTTGATTTTATAAAAATTTCAATAGGGTAGGCTCTAAAAATTGTGCATAATTCAACCATATGCACTTGTAAATTAGAGTGAGAAAGAAAGGCTTCCTAGCGAAAATTCGTATCTAGTTATAGGCCAGCTGCGTGGGCAGCTACGGGTACCTAACAGTGAACTCTTTTTTGTATGTTAATTTGTATCCTCATTTTTGCCTTGATTTTTCATAAGGCCTATTTTTGTTGATGGCTCATGATTATTTTAACGGCTGCCGAAAATTGGCGGGTGGCAGTGAGTCGAGGGTTCGAATCCCCTTTCGGCCAAAAAATGTATTTGGGAGCTTTGGTCTCCCGTCTGGATGGTTGTGGGAGCCGTGGTCTCCCGTTTAGTTGTTGGAAGCTGTGTCTTCCTGATTATTGGGTGGAGCAGTGTCTTCAAATTTGTAAGAATGTCTCAAAAAGCCTTCAATGTAATATGTGTTGAGATGTATGTAAAAATACACTCCAATAAAAAAAAAAAAATAATATTTTAACGGCTTGGATCTTCACTTCATAACCTAAATCTTGGAGCTTTTATTTTCCTTTTGAAATGGTGTAAATTGTCATTTTTTATTTGATAAAATGTATCTTAATCATTTAAAAACTAATGAAAGTTTAGTTGTTACTTTTATCCAAACCATTCATCATGTCGCTCTTGACTCATTTGATTTGAAAAAAAATATTCTTTGCTTCATCATGAGTATAAATTACTTTTTGATCAATAATATGAATTTGTGACCATTGCTCCCAAAATGGGCTCAAAGGCATCGAGAGCTCATTCTTTAAATGATTCCTGCACAAATTTTGAACTTCCAAGTGCATAGATTGGTTCCTAAATGTAAATCTCAAAAAAACATGGCCCACTTCCTGTTGGAGGTTCAAGTGTATAGATTAGTTCCAACATGTAAATCTCAACTTCATAAATGTAAATTTATTGGAACTAATCTATACACAGAATACATTATGTATAACAAGGAAAAGGGATGCCTGTTGTTCTGATCCACGGTTTTGGTGCTTCTGCATTCCACTGGAGGTCCGTGTACTTTTGTGTGTCTGGCTTTGCATTTGATTTTATTCGTGGTTTCTGGACTTTTGGTTATAGGCATCTTTATAGAAAACATATTTTTAGAGATCCACTTACCAATTCTGCAGCAGATTATCAAAACACACGACGCAGCAGCAGCAGCAGCAGCCACCAGTACGCATGGAAGTAGAACTGATTGGATCCTTCCCACATGTGGAATGTGCAAAATGCAACTGCTAAGACATTGGGCCTTAACATTTTATTTCACGTTCTGCTGAAAATTCATGTGAAGTCTACAATCAGACTTGCCAATTCATGAAAACTAAACAGATGAACTGGCCTACATTTAAAATAATCTGTAGCAATCTGATGTTAATTGTACTAATTGTACTCATTTGCTACTGCAAATTATGTCAACTGATAGCTTTCAACACGAATTATTGGTAGATATAACATTCCTCAGATGGCAAAAACGTACAAGGTTTATGCTGTCGATTTGTTGGGTTTTGGCTGGAGTGAAAAAGCAATAATTGAGAATGATGCCATGATATGGAGGGACCAGGTAACAGACTTCCTGAAGAAAATAGTGAAAGAACCAGCTGTACTTGTTGGAAACAGGTACCAACTTTGACCTGAACTGATTCCAGTCATTCTCCTTGTGCGAGTGTATGCAAACCATCTTAAACCTATCATTTTCATGTTTTCACAATTTTTCTTATTTTAGAGTTAGGATCTAGTATTGGTATTCTATCCCTAGAGGCATGAAATGATCATAAACATTGATGGGCTCAGCAAAATATGAACCTGGCTAGTAAGTGTATGCTCTTTTATGCCTTTTAATCAAGGGACAAGCAAATAAGAGTACTGACACATAGCAGCTCGGATCTCTCCTTTGGCCATTGTCTTAATTACTGGTGTTACCAAATTCCAGACTGCAATGTGTAGATAATAGCAGTAAAGGTGTTTATGGAAACTAAGAAATGGGTCATCCTTGCTGAAGTACTTGCTCAGGCAAATCAATCACTTGGATTGTTGATCAATGCTGAAACTTCAAAATGTCTTTGTACGTTTGTCAATGATGATCATAGGGACTGCTACCATAGAAATCTGAGGTTGATTCTTACATTTGGTTCTTAACTGTTCTCAATTAATACCTTTCAAACAACGTGCATTTAGATGTACAATTACCTCCGAAAATGAATTTTAAATTTACACTATAGTGAGTTTTTTCCTTGGTATTTTCTCTTTTTTTTTTCTTTTTTTTTTTCAAACAGAGGTATATGTTATCTGCTGTGCGAGTAAATTCATGTCTGATTTTCCATGTACTCATAAATTTGAATGTTAGAATATGATGGCAGAGATAAAATCCCGTGTTTGAAAAATAAAGAATTCCTTTTACATTTATGCTGTTGAAATTACTTTAATTTGTGTTTAAAAATATAGAATTCCTTTTACAGGCATTCATTTGAAATTATTTTAAGATCCATTCAGACAATATTCTGCAATGTAATTGTTCGATTTTATCATTCTAACTCTTTGATCATATAATACGTGGTTCTTTTCAGCCTTGGAGGATTTACTGCATTGATTACAGCTGCACAATTGCCGGAGAAAATTATAGGAGTTGCTCTACTTAATTCTTCAGGACAGCTTGCAGACTCTAGTAGTCTAGTGCACAGAACGACAGTAATGCAACTGCAAAAGATACAATGCTACAGAAATTTCTGTTGAAACCACTAGAAGAAATACTTCAACGTGTTATCCTTGGATTTGTTTTCTGGCAAGCAAAGCAACCTGCTCGTATTGAGGGACCTCAGTTGCATGATCGCATACACCTATTTTTTTAATTTTTTTGAAAATTTTTTCATAAAATTATTAGCCCCAGTGTATTTAAAGTATGTATCAATTTTTACCATTTTTGGAGATTTTTAGATATTTATTTTTTATTTTTGAAAATCAGTGGCATTTTAGTAATTTAAAATTACCTAAAATGCCACTGATTTTTAAAAATAAAAAATAAATATCTGAAATACTTCAAAAATGGTAAAAATTTATACACATATTAAATACACTTGGGCTAACAATTTTATGAAAAAATTTCAAAAAAAATAAAAAAATAGGTGTATGCGCCCGGGAGCATAAGATTAGGATCCTGTATTGAGTTAGTTTTGAAAAGTGTATGTGCCTCAGCATACTCTTGAATTTTCTCAGTTGGCATCAACAGCTAGGCTAAAAGTTTTGGCAGTTTCCATTAAAAAAAAAATACCCATAATGTAAATTGATATATTTATTGAAAATGAAATTGCCACTTATAGCACCAGACAAACTAGGCCAGTAGAAGAACAGGTAGCTACAACTGTAAAGGAAGCAATGCAGTAAGCTGCTCAAGAATGGGCAGCCTAAACAATAGAAATAATTCAAAATCTTTGAAAAAGAACTCAGCAACATCAATAAAAAAAGAATAAGAGAGGAAGATTTGCTAAAGCATCAATTCCCAACTCACGATCTAAGACTAATAGAAATCCAAGAGGATATATTAGAAGCAGACAAGAAGGTTATTAATGCCTTTTTAGCGCATCTTCCAAAATTTTCAGGTGAACCAGATCTTGCTCAAGCTGAACAATGGATAATGAAGATAAAAAAATTATTTAAGATTTCACCTTATAATAATAATCAAACAATTCTATGTGTCATTCATCTGCACTCATTTGCTAACTGGTGATGCAAATGAATGGTGGGAAACTTTATTAGCCACTACGCTAGAACCTGAAGCAGTGACTTGATAGATTTTTGTGGAAGAATTTAACAAAAAAATCTCCTAACAAGTCTTCGAAGTCTAAAAGTTATAGAGTTTGAGAGACTTTATCAGGACAAAATGACAATCATTGAATATGCAACCAAGTTCAATACCTTAGTAAGATACGCACCTTGGATTGCTAATGTGCATGAGAATAAACCTTAGAGATTTCAATAAGGACTAAGACCACATTTTCTGGAAAGCCTTGCTTCTTTCTTAATGAAAGATTATGCTTCAAGTTTAGAAAGGGCAAGAGCTTTAAAAGCAGAGGAGCTGAAGACCCATGAATTGCGACAAGGGCAAAAATAATTTGCTCCTAGCATAAAGGAAAATGATGTGAGGAAAGAAAAAAATAAGGGAGTAATTGTAGAAGAAAAAAAATCAAATTTCAAGAAGAAAAATCCTCCTATTTGTAAGAAGTATCAAAAACACCATCGTGGTGAATGTTTAAAGGGATTGAATAGGTGCTTTAAATGTAGTCAAGCTAGTCATGTGATAAAGGATTGTGGAATTGCTGAAACAAAAGTGATAAAATTCTTCATTTGTGACCAACTAGGACATAATGCCCTAAATTGTTCAAACAGACACAAGGAACACAAGGACGAGAAATATCAGCATATAAAAAAATTAACTCAACTTCTAATCGACTAGACACTTCCACAATTTCAGTGCAAGTACATGCATTAACTCACAGTGAGTCATAAGGACAAGAAGAAAAAGTGATTACAAGTTTGATTTACACCTTAAGAAATTCTGAAGTAGCATTATTTGATTCTGATATTGCGCATTCATTTATAGCATGTCAATATTTAACCACTCATGCATTACAAGTAGAATAAATAAATAATACTATTTATGTAGAATCCCCTGCGTAGAGGTTGATGAGTATCAATCAAATATGCAAATCATGTCCTATTAGGATGGGTTCAATGATTTTAGAAGAAAACTTAATCCTATTGCCTATGACTGAGTTTTAGATAATATTAGGTATAGACTGGTTGAGCCAATGGAGAGCCATTATAAGTTATAAACATAAGAAGGTACAGTTTGAAGCAGCTCTAAATAAGAAAATCTTCATTAGGAAGTTGAAACAACTTAAAAATTCTTACAATATTGATATCGTCTATGAAAGCAGCAATGATAGTTCGACAACAATGTAAAGTCTATCTCATTTCAATCAATATTATAGAGGAAAGAGAAATACAAATTGAACAGATCCCAATGGTGAATGAATTTCGTGATATATTTTCAAAAGAATTTCTTATCATACCCTCAGAAAGAGAAGTAGATATGCTAATTGATATTATACCAGGCATAGCCTCAATATTTAAGACTCCATGCTACATGACTCCGACAGAAATGACCGAACTAAAAACTCAATTTCAAGAACTATTGGATAAGGGTTTTATCAGAATCAGTATGTTACTATGGGGAGAACCAATGTTATTTGTAAGAAAGAAGGATAAAAGTTTAAGACTATGTATTGATTATAGAAAACTGAATAGAGTCACTGTGTTCTCTTCTTCGAATTGATGATCTGTTTAAGCAATTGAAAGGACCATCAACTTTTTCAAAAATAGACCTACAATAAGGTTATCATTAATTCAGTTATTAGCCCTAGAGATATTCATAAAACAATATTCCAAACTAGGTACGAATACTATGAATTTTTAATTATATCATTTTGACTTATAAGAGCTCCTACTATATTTATGGATACGATGAATAGGATATTTCGAAAATACTTGAATTCAATTTGTTATGGTGTACATTGATAACATCTTAATCTATTCAAAGTCAGAAGAGGAACATCAGATGCATCTTAGAATGGTATTAGACAAGTTAAAGAAAGAAAAGTTATATGCCAAATTAAAAAATGCAAATTTTGGTTAAAACATGACAAAATTTTAAGGCATGTTATATTAGTGAAAGGAATTCAAGTTGACCATCGAAAGATTGAAGCAATACTTAAGTAGTTAAGACCAACAAGTATTACGGAAATTAGAAATTTTTTAGGATTAATTGGTTATTAAAGAAGATTTGTAAAAAAAATTTCATAGTTTCTACACTAATTACTTGATTAACACAAAATGATGTTTGATATATTGGTTAGATGATTGTGAAAATAACTTTCAAGAGTTGAAGCGATGATTGATTGAAACACTTATTTTAATTTTGTTCAAGAGAAATGAAGGGTTTGTAATGTATAGTCATGCATTAAAGCAAGGATTAAGATGTATACTTATGTAAAGAGGGAAAGTAATAGCTTATGCATCTCGACAACTCAAGACCAATGAGATAAACTATTTGACTCATGATTTAAGACTTGCAACAGTAGTATTTGCGTTGAAAATATGGAGATATTATTTATATGGTGCTAATTATAAAATTTATATTGATCGCAAAAGTCTCAAGTATATTTTCACCCAAAATGATATTAACATGAGACAAAATATATGACTTGAACTGCTTAAAGACTACAACCTCAGTATTTTATATCACCCTAGCAAAGCAAATGTAGAGGCGGATGCTTTAAGTCTAAATGCTAGTGTGACTCGTCTGATCACTAAGGAGAAAGATTACTTCAAGAAATGAGAAAGTTAGAATTGATTGTATGTCTACCTGAGTACAGACAAGGTTGTCTTAATTAAACAAATTAAATGTAAACAACCGAATGATGCAAACTTGAAAAAATATATAGATCAAATAATGCAAAAGGATCTTATTGAGTACAATGTTGATGATCAGGGTGTATTTGGATATAAAGGTCGCATTTGTGTACCAAATCAAATTGAATTGAAAAATCAAATCCTGAAAGAAATATATTTTTCTCCATTTTCTGTGCATCCTGGAAGTAAAAAGATGTATTATGATCTTAAAAAGAGTTATTGGTGGAATAACCGAATAGGAAAATTGCAGAGTTTCTTGCAAAATGTTTAACTTATCAAAAAGTGAAAGAATGGAAATGTGATTATATCACCATGGATTTTATTAAAGATTTACTTCGGACGCAAAGTGAAAATGACCTATATGGATGATAGTTAATAGTTTATCAAAAGTAGCTCACTTTTTACCTGCAAAGAGAAATTTATCTATAAAAAGATTAGCCAAAATTTATTATAAAGAAATTCTTCATCTCTATGGGGTACCCAAATCAATTATGTCTGATTAAGATATAATTTTCACGCTCTGATTTTGAAAATGTTTATATCAAACCTTAAGAACTCAGTTAAAATTTGGTACCACATTTTATCCCCAAACTGATGGACAAATAGAATGAGTCAATCAAATTGTTAAGGATATGCTTCGAATGTGTACTTTGAAATTTGGAGCATGGGATGAATATTTATGGATAACTGAGTTTACATACAATAATAGTTATCAAACAAGAATACAGATGACCCCATTTGAAACTTTTTATAGACAAAGATGTCGAACCCCACTAAACTGAGATAAGGCAAGAGAAAGGAGACTAGCACTAGACTTGACAAAAAGAATGACGAAAAAAGTACGACGAAAAAAGTACAAGTGATTCACAAGTATATATTTATAGCACAGAGTCGACAAAAGAGTTATACAGATTGTAGATAGATAGATCTTAATATTCAGATTGGTGATCATATATTTATAAAAATAATACCAATCAAAGGAATCACAAGATTTGGAAAAAAGGAATAAATTAAATCCAATATATATTGGACCATTTGAGGTATAATTGAAGATTGGTAATTTAGCTTATAGAGTAGCATTGTCTCCAACCTTGGCAGTGGTCCATAATATATTTCATATATTGATGCTCAGAAAATATATGTCAGACCCAACTCATGTCTTGATAGCTTAAGCTTTACCAATTCAAGATCATTTAAACTACGAAGAAGAAACTATTAGAATCTTGGACTACAAGATAAAGAAGCTTCGAAATCAAGAAATTGAATATATCAAAATTCAATGAAATTGATATTTAGAAAGTGAAGCAACCTAGGAACTTCATGAAGAAATCGAAAAAAAGTACCCTCAATTATTTGAAATGCAATAGGTATTAGGATGAAACCTTTTGTAACGAGGAAAGAATTACGAAACTCAAGCTATTTGAGACTTACTATAAAACTAATGATGTAAATACATATTTTAATATTTTCAAAATACTACGTGATTTTAATTATAAGTGTGTGAATGCTTGTAAATTGAAATAAGATTAAATTGAAATTTTTTCCATGTGAATAAGGCCACAATCCTGATTATAATTTATCAATTAAACGATTTTGGAGTAAGGTTGTATTATTAGGCACTTCAGTCTCGGTGTGCCATAATAAACAACCTCATACCAATTAAATAGACATGAAAAGTATAATGTTTATCTTCACACCAAGTACCAATCTCTTATAATTGAGATATGCTATTTTGTAAACTTTACAAATTACACAACCTTCATCTACAATCTCTTCCTTCGACTTGTAATAATGTGAATTCTCCACTTTTGCCTAAAATTCAGAAAATATTCTTCTGATATATAATTTGGCAATCTATTCCTCAAGAATATATTTAGAATTTAGTATTAGAGTCCAATAGGTAGTTTTAAAATTGAAATCTTTCTTATCTTATCTTCTCTTAATGACCTCATGCTCATAATCTTCTACACAATAAAGCAATTTTGTGGTTAGCTTAACGAATTGGTAAAAAAAGCATTTATACTTGTAGATTGTTGAGTCATGCTCATTGTGAACTCAACAAGCCAAAATTGCAAATTAAGATCTAACCAAGTTTTCATATTAACAACCATTTTTTGAGATTCTTGAGGCTACTAATGAGTTTGATTTTATGATTGAAGTTAGAATTTTAACATTCATGTGACAAGTATTCAAGTTGCAAAGCTAAGTAGACTATAGAATCGACTTGGGTAAGTCAATACCTAAGTTGATTTCTAATATATAGACTTTAGGAAAACAAAGAATTAAATGGGAGATTTTCACAACTAAAATCATATTCCAAGTTGACTCAGCATGCGCCTTGTATGAAATCGCAAATTGAAGTCGACGATGACTGCGACTTGGAGTGTATTAGCCGCCTAAAGTTTTCTCCGACTAAGTTTGAAGACTAAAGTTGCAACCAAAGTTAACTCCGCTTGCGATTTGGGTAAAGTTGAATCCTAAGTTGACCCTCGTGGAGAATTGAAATTTCTAAGTATCGAAAGTGAAGTCGCAACCCAAGTCGATTTCATATGCAACTTGGGTAAAATCTTAGTGACGTCGACCCAGAAGCTAGACCTTGAGATGCAATTTTTGAAGTTCTAGAACCCCAATGTATAGTGAAGTAGCAACCCTAAGTTAACTTCATATACATCTTGGGTGAAGTCTCAAGTCTCAAGTCGACTCTACATGGAACTTAGAAAGTATAGACTAAAGGAAAACTTTCTAAAAGACTAAAGTCGCAGGCAAAATCGGCTCTAGTATATGACTTAGATAAAGTCATAGGTCAAGTTGACTTTAGATACGACTTGGGTTGTAACGGTTATAAATTTTTTTAACGTTGCCAAATTAAATACTCGCCACCTACCTCCCAATGTTCAACTTTTCTTCAAATCTATTTAAAGGAAGTCAAGTAGAGTTAGGAGGGTTAGTAAGTGAATTGAATGAGCTTCAACCTTCCTACTTACAAGCATTTAAGGCTTTATTGAGTGATCTCTAAGTAAATCTCTTAAAGTTTATTGCAAGAGCTTCAAACTCACATATCCCCTTCAATTGTCAAGAGCTTGCTGTTGCACTCAATTGCTCTATGCAATTGTATAAAGTGTAGATTCAGTTAATTTACTTAATACTTGTTGTATAAGCTACTTAACTTGGTATTGGAGACAAAAGTTAAGGTGTGATATGAATAGTGATCGATTAAAGTGAAATTTAGCAACTATTTGTAAGATTATTGTAAAAAAGCCCTTTATAGCTAGAATTTAGAAGAGAGCAGATGCTCTAGTTACAAGCTTTTTGTGATAGTGGAACCCAAGATATAAAGAAGTGTGTGCTCTTTAGAGTGGAGTAGGGGTTTTGCTTAAACTGCTATAAATTTTGTGTTATTTGTGTGGGGTGTTTTATTTCTCACTTCTCTCTTCAACTTTATCCGTTTCTTAATTTAATATGAGGTTAAGTTTTAAATTGCCTATAAAATTTTTAATAAACCAATTTACCTATCTCCTTTTGGGTTAAGGCAATAACTCGGGACTAACAGTCATTTCTTCTAAGAAGACACTCCTTACGCAAGCTGGTATCCACTTCTCCCGACTGTTGTAAATTTGTTGCAACCACCATGGTTTGTCAACTCATAGTCATTTATTAACTTTGCCTATCCAGATTCAAACTCTTCTGCATCTTTTATATTCTAAATTAACTTGAACAAATTATATTAGAATCGTGGACATCTTTGGTTGGCTTATGTAGTTTCTTAAGAAATTTTTTCATATATATGTGTCTATATATATGTCATGAACAGAAAATATGTTTTACAGTTGGGAAAACTATAGAAATGACCTTTGTTATAGCTGGATCTTGATATATGATAATGACCTTTAAAGGTATACCACTAATGGCATTAAGCCATGTTTGAAACAAACATGGACAATGAATTTTGCTATCACCAAACAATAGACCAACCCTAAGCAATATTGATTGCTTATGATGATCCTCACGAATGTCGAAAAGGCATATCATATTTATTAATGCAATAAGTGGTATAAAAGCAAATAATATCATCAAACACTTGGTAATCCTTTTTTCGATTCTCCATCAACCCACAAACATGATATCAACCGACGTTGTCTATCAACTTAGATTTCATAAAAATAACTTGAACTACTATTGAACTATTTTTCAAAATACTCTAGTAATGTGGTTGCTCTCCCTCTAGATTTGGACATCCATTTAGGTCTTAAAGCATTACAAAGGTCAACTTCGATAAATCTCAACTAATCATGTCCCCCACCTCCTTTACCATAAATTAAAATGATCTTGATAGTCCAACACCAACCTTGTGAAGCCCTTCAACTACATCTAGCTGTAAATTTGGCACATTGTGATGAGACCGAAGACAGAGACTTAATAGGAATTTCTAACCGATGCGAGTGTTCTTTCTTAGAACCTATAATATTCCACGAAAAAGTACTTAATGAATGCCTGATAGTGAATGATGCAAAGCATTTACATCAAGTAATGTCGCTTTGTTTGCATTTTCCATCTGAATCCTTGTTTGGAGAATATCTATCCATCTTTCGATTTTTAACATCACTTTTCTATATATTAAAACCACAATATCTTGTATATGAATTATAGAATGAATATGCTTCGTCTTTGTTGTTGAACTCTTACCCAATCATGGGAGTCAACTCAGTAGGTGCTCGTGGAGTAAAAGCAGTTAAAGAAAGAGAGCTCTGTTCACATTCTGAAGGCGATGTTCAATATTCGTTCAATTCTACTCTACACAATAGAGATAGATTTTTGTTCATACTATTTGATGAAGCCATTTTACTATAAAATATGTATATCATTCATTAGATAAAAAGGATAGCATAGTATTTTCACAAGAGTTAGTTTTTACATGTGACTTTCAACATGCTGAATGTAATGGCATGTACGGAATGGAGTTTTTAGCAAGGTTATGACTTATATGAGCATGAGAAATTAGATATTCAACATGCTAAGTTAAGTAACATTCATTTTACTAAGGTTCTAATCAGTGACTAATAGTTATTAGCATGTCAAATGTGACCTTCAATATGCTAAATTTAGCAGCATCAGTTTGTTGAAGTTCCCGACAGGTTTGTGATTTATATTAGCATACGGAATGTAGCATTCAGTATGTTAATTTCTATATCATTCATTCCACTATGTTTAGGGGTAGTCACTAATAGATATTAACATGCCTAATGTGACTTTAAGCATGCTAAAAAAACTAGTTAGTGCAGCATGCATGGGTTTACATGATTAGGGAGAGGTTTTGAATTTTAACCCTACCTATAATATCAACTTTTACCAAAATAATGGTAAACTCTATTTGTGCATATATTTATACTTTAAACAATATTTTAATTTCCATTTTTCCTTATTCACGAATATATAATTTTATTAAAATCAATTTTTAAAGTTCACAATTTCAATGATTCATTTTTAAAATACAACTTTTCCAAGGAAACGCACATGCCGCATGCAGATTTGACCTATGGGTACTCAGAATTAAATTATACTAAGAATGCCTATCTAAAAAACGAATGAAAATAAATAAATCGAAATATAATAAGTGATAACACAGTCAACATGTGGGTATCATTGGGCCCAGTAAAAGATTTGACCATGGTCAATGGTATTATAAAAAGCCATCAACCTATGCTGAAATGCACAGATTTTGCCCAGATTAAAATAAAAAATGCATAGATTGGAGAAAGAGCAGCACATGTTTAATGATTAAATGTACGGCCTTGCTGCTCTTCCAACACTTTTGCCAGATGGTGCCCTTCCAATAGATTTTGGACAGAGAATGAAGGGATGGAAGATGATGGAGAAGGCAAACAATATGCGTTATCTGAAGTGTTCTCTTTTATGGATCGTAAAGGGATGACAAAAAGGGGGCAATAGGGAAAAATCGCCACAAGCCAGAAAGATTAAAAAAATGGCGTGCTTCAAAAACTTGCTTTTTATACTACCCTCTCCACTGCTCGTTTCTCCACTCTCAATATTACTAATTGCATGCCTTCACGAGCGGCAGGGATTTTCACCGCCGGAATGAACAGATGGATGGCCAACATGCACAACAATTCCAGTGCGGACAGTATGCACATGAATAAGATCAGATGAAAGACACAAACCACGCTCTCATCTGGCAAGCTCTCCAGAAAAATAATAATAAGCGTTGCTAAATCTCAATTGTTTTGTGAATTATAGAATCAACCCACTTGAAGCTCCCCGCAACTGACTCTAAGAAATTTCCCACATAATTCATTTCAATCATTGCCCCCACATTCATCTACAAGCACCAGGAAAAAGTGCGGGTGATTCCCAACTGCGTCATATATCTAACCTAAATAGCACCGAGTTGGGAAAGAAATCTACCCCTTTTAATGTGAAATTCCATGATCATTCCATCTTTGATCTTTCTCCTAAGGAAAGGGAGGGATTTCCATTCGAACCCAAGTGACATCTATGAACCTGGATCAGGGGTTCCTCAGTAGCCAAATCATGTGCTTTTCAAGATAAGTACTCAAGGAAATAATTGAGAACATGTGGACATAATTCTTGAAAAAGGGATTTTATCAGGATGGTCAAAAAATTTGCAGAAACGAAAAGCAGATCATTTCATTCAAGTAGCCAGAAGAATAGGGCTATCATCATATTTACAAAATAATCATTTGTCAGCGTTACGACATGCTGCAGAGGCAAGGCAATTTTTCTCTAACATCAAATGTCATTGAAAGTCATGAGCTTCGGTATTTGGCCATGATTTACGAAGTCTACTTTGTTCAACCTCATGCAACAAAGAACTTGCTCTGGCAATTCCTCTGGTTTCTGCGCCTGCAAGAAGTGGCACAAGTTAGTTTCCCCTTTTCATGGCACTTATTAGAAAACAGAACCAATGGAAAAACCATAGACGTTGAATAAGGATAGTCGGCAGCAACAACAAAACAGTTAAAGAACAATGTTTTAAGAAAACCAGCTATCGTTTTTGTCAAATTAATAAATCGGAAAAGAAAGAAGATAAGAATAACAGTTTTCTTTTGAAATTCCAAGCAATCAAAACATTAAGCTACATAATTAATTTGCTTCATATAGTGAATCGCAGATATGACAGAAGGGGCATTACTTTCATTCTGCATTATTAATTGTCCCCAAGACTAAGAAAACAATTCATGTTAGTGGTTGAGAAAATAAATTGGGGAAAGAATTCTAATCATGAGATAGTCAATAGTTTCAACACATGAAAAATTGTTTTTTAAAAAGCCATAACAATAATAATCATTATTGTCATCATTAGAAGTCATTTCCCTACTACGTGGGATTAGCTGCATCATTCTTAACAACCATAAACTAAGTTTTTCATAATCTTTAACATTTTCGTATCTTGTTTAATTCCTTCCATTCATGTTTTTCTGTGTCTTGCCCTCATTCTCTTACCTTCTTCTATTTAAATGAACTCAACTCTTCTAATTGGTGCTATTTCAAGTCTCCACTTAACATGTCCAAACCACTTTACTCTGTTTTTCTTCATTTTATTAGCCGATTCACATCTATTTCTTCCATGCACTTCCACGCCTCAATTGAAATATACTATCTAGATATTTCTTCAAAGGCTCGAATTTTTGGAACATAACCGATATTTCTATCTTTTCTTACATTCAAATTGTGATCTAGCCTTAAATATTTTGGAGTACAATTTTGATAAACTATAGAAATAAGTTTTTTATCTTTCTCGACCTTCATCACCTTTAACCAAAATACTGTGATCCTTGCTTCTAATCTAACATGCGCCAGGTCTTTACCTTTCTTTTCTCTCAATTTAGCTAACTTAAATATATGCTTTTCTCTTTTTCAAGTTCCTAATCTATCACATAAATTATCATAAGTTTTTGTTTAACTTTGCTAATGATCTTTTCAGTAGCTTTTTTTTATTATCCGTATTATTATATATTTCTATCATTTTATTGGTTTGTCACTTTTTAAACTTTATCGTTTGTCATTTAGCACTTTTTGAACATCCTTGTCCCACTACTGAGTTCCCCTACATAAGGATTTACCATTTTTATGTACTGCGAAAATGCTTTGTTCAACTATATTAATGTATTCTATTATTTCTTTCCACGTTGCTTCTACTTCCAACTTCTTGTACATGTAATTTTCCTTCTTTTACTAAAAATTTTCACATTAGCACCCTTCAAATTCCACCACTTAATTTTGGAATTATATTACTTTTGAGTTTATCTTCTCTCTATGTATATATATCCATTACTAACACCCTATATTGCATAGCTAAGCTCTCACTTAGGATAACCTTGCAATTATTACAAAAGGACGTATTTGATCTTATAAAAAAGAAATCTATTTGGCTACAAAGCGTAGAATTGTTCCCACTCATAAAAATTATCAAATATTTCTCTTTTTTGAAATAAAGTATTTGCTATAATTAAATCATATGCCATAGCAGAATATAAAGTGATATACCCATTTTATTTTTTATTCCAAAGCCGAAACTTCATAAATTCTTTTCTATCCTATATTCTCTCGTCCTACATGTCCATTTAAATCTCCTATTATCACAATGTTTTCTCATTTAAATAACCTTTGCAATTGGATTGTATATGTCATTCCAAAATTATTTCTTGATTTTATCATCTAATCCTACTTATGGGGTCTATAAGCATTAATCACATTTATGACTTCTTCACCTAGCACAATTTTTTATTTGAATAATTCTATCATTCACTCTATTAACATCTACAATTTTATCTATAAATTTATTTTCCACCATGAATCATAATAATAATATATTATTATTATTATTATTATTATTATTATTACATCAATGATCTTGTTGTCACTAAAAAAAACTCAAGTGGGACAATTCCATATAAGAGATGAAGTAATAATCAGAATTCTTAAAGTTGGATCCTTATAACACAAAAATCTAATGCTCTATTAAGAAAGCATCTGAAAATATGAGATAGATATCCAAAGAATCAGCAAAGAAACAATAGATAAAAGAAGAAAAAATTTTAAAAATAGAAATAAAACAACATAGAAGGCATCTTCTCAGACATTTTATAATAAAAAGAACTTGAATTGCAAAATTCTAGAGCTACCAGGACGAAAAAGGTATTACATCTAACGATTGAGTATTTCAGAACTCAGTGCTGAGCTATTCCCTGTAGGACCTAAAAATCTTTTATTACTTCAAATATGGTTATATCTCATGAGCATACCTGGATGGTTAGACCCAAATTTATTATACCATTCTTCAGACGATCTCGAAATGAGTCTAGTCCTTTTCTTGATATGTAGCTGAAGCGATGTATATCAAGGTCAATCTCAAAGTAGTTTGGACCCTGAATGGGAAAAACACAGAATTAACAAATAGAAGTCTACTGATTTTATGAGGTACGAGCATTAGACTTTGAAGACAATTTTGCACCCGTAATAGCATCAAAGACCCAAATACTTTCATTCCCTTATATAAATTGCTACTTCATTGAAAGACTTCAGTCAATAAACATTTGACATTGTTCCCCAACTTGAGATTTTAAATCATCCAGAAATGGTGCAGAAGTTTTTAATTAATTATAAGATAATCTTCATATTATCCTATAATGTCACTGATAATTAATTGCTAAGCAAGCCAAAAGTTTTGTCTTTGTAAAATACCCGACAATTTTTCTTAAAAATTGTAAAAAGACAAGAGGTCAACATGTACAAGATTAGAAAATGCCATTAATTGCAAATTAGTTGATGGTGCCAATTTTGTTATGGCTCTTCTACTGTGATTAAGGTCCCCTCAAGATGATGGGCCTTCTCTTTCACAGTTTCGCAAACTTGAACGAGTCATCAAATTAATTAAAAAAAATGTCAGAAAATCACAGAATGATTGGAGACAGCATGAAGTGCTTTTTAACCACCAAACCATATGTTTCATTTTGGCTAAAGTAACATAAGGCACCAGTCAGCTCTGTCCACAAGTGTGTCCTTAGCACATTCAATGAATTAACACACTCATAACATAAGCATTCAATATGTGTACTAGACAAATTCAAAGATGCAGTGATATTTTGAAGCCTTTTCAAAACTGTCAATAACATACACAAAATTGGAAATTTTTAGAAGTACTTCTGTTTAAGAAGCCATGCTGACCAATGAAAGTTAACATAGTTCACCAACATCTTCTAAGATAATAAGTTATGTAGTCATCATTGAAACTACACATGTTGTGAATGCAAAAAGAAGGAAAAAATAGCAAACATGTCATATCCATCAACCTTGAATTAATCATCCATTTGGTAGGGAAAAGGGGGGACCTGCAAACTTATGCCAATCAATTGCAGTTATGATTCTTAAGAATTTCTTGCATGTAAAACTCAAGCACAAGTGCTTACTCTATAGAAATTGTGTTGGGGCCGTGAGAGCACTGGTTTCTCATTATAAGCATTCATAAGCTTTCTTTCAGTAGAGTTCAACTGCAGATCATCAGGATTCACCAATCCAGCCATTATCTTCAGTCTTTCTCTAAAGGAAACATTTGATTCCGTTGCAAATCCCTTAATCCTCTCAGTTTCATCTTCAATAAATTTCTGCAGCAGAAACCAAGATTTTAATAGCCATGAATATTAGGATTTTCTGCCAATATATGCAAAACAAAGGCTCCTCGATGCACCACACTTCATAAGTTGTAGCTATCATTCATGATCATCCTGTTCATCCATCATCAGTGAAGTCTCAGGCATGGAAGTACTTGCCATGGAGCTTTCCTTCGTTAGTTGCGACTTGTGAATGAATTAATGAGATAAGATGGCAATGCCTCTTGGCTGCATGTTTAATATGGTGCAAGAAAGAAACTTTTAATTTTGTGAAGCTCATTACCAATAGTTATTCATATGCCTATGGTTGATCAATGAAAAGTATGATGTTTCACAAAACATAACATCATTCTTGAAAATTCAAAATATGCATGTGATGTAGAATTCTAGATCCATTTTTCATCCTGCATTTCAAACATTGAATCCAAACACACAGGGAAAATTCCTTTTAAGCATTAAATTCTTATGATTTTCACAACAAAAGGTTCTTGTGCTATTACAATCAAACATTTATTTCTAATCTTAAGAAATTTTTTGTTAAAACTATAAAAGGGTATAGAGATGACCTGAATGCTATCCTGAAAATGAGAAGAAATTTCTTTATCGTAACTTTCTGAAATTTTAAAATATAGTACAAGGCTTATCCCTTCTCCATCGCTTTCACTAGCAAACATTGCAGCAGGATAAGTTGGCAGCTGCAGCAAATTTACAAAAAATTTATAAAAAAGAATGAAGCAAACATTTATTTTATTTACTCAAAACGAAGTTGGAGATGCACCTGAATATTTACAATCAACAGTGAGGGTAATTTATGATGCAGTTTCAGAGACGGAAGCTCAAGATGCTGGGCAATATGATTTATCTTCCGAGGACACTCAAACATATCAACACCAATGGGGATATAAGGTGCATAATTTGGGGCTGGACTTTTCTGTTTATCTCTGCAGTTAGACATTCAAGGTTTAGTCCTCAAACACATATGAGAAAATCCCAAATAGAAAAATCTGTAAGTGAAGCATCCTCATCTCATATGCTAATGTCGAATTTGAATGAAAAGCCTCTCTCAACAATTATAGCAAACCTGAAAAAGTTATCCCCACGAAGCTTAAAGGTTGAAGGTTCAAGAATAGTCCAGCATCCTGCAGCTGGCTTCTCCCCAGTTGAACATGGAACTAGAAGTCCTGCACGGGGACGGTACATAAACTGCTTCGGAGCACCTGAATGGTTAAAATGCAAGCAGAAAAATAAGTTTCAGTTTGGAAGAACACCCTGCTGAATCAATATATTAAGTGATAGATGAATAATTTGGGAACTCTTCCACTTTAACTCCTATTGAAACAAGTCTAATAGATTTAAATTCCACAATTTGATTGCACCCAATTGAAGGGTGAGAAGAGTACTAGCATGGGAAGCAAGGAATGGACATACAGGAAAAAGATGAAGAAGCATCTCCATTAGCATATATTAATCATGGAAATAACCCTGTTGTAGATTGCTAAAGAGATAAGGAGTCTAGTAAGGTAAAGAATGACGGAGAGCCAGACAACTTCTAGCTCCAAGATATGCATATCCTAAGAAATTATGGAAACAAAAGTTGTACTCAAGATGTTCATGATTAGTCTCATAAAAAAAATAAAAAAATAAAAAAGAAGAAAGAAAGAGAGAAAAAATGTTCTTGATGAGCACTTCTTTCCCTTATTGTTTACGTCTGCTAATAACTAAAAATGGTGCATAAAACGAAGCATGCAAACGGACTGCTAGAAAGGAAATTTACATTGAAGAGAAGAACATAGAAGTGCCTAGTAATCCTTTTAAAAGCCTATACAAGTGAAAGACAATATTCTTTGAAATGTTCTGCCTAATACGTGACCAGGATTCAAGAGAAAAGGAGTAGAACTGAAGGATTATATTGAATAAGATAGTATAGAAGAGTCCAAAAAATCTTGTTAAATATATGCAGGCTCTCACAAGCAAAAAACAATATTATTTGCACAAGTTTTGACAAAAATACCAGAATTCTAAAAGAGAAAAGGAGGGAGGGAAGGAGGGGAGGAGAGAGAGAGAGAGTAGCAGAGAAGAATCGCTAGAAATTTATTAACTCACAATAAAAGAGGGAGTAGCAAAGAAGAATCATTAGAAATTCATAAACTAGAAGTAGAGAGGGAGTAGCAAAGAAGAACCACTAGAAATTCAGAAACTCACAATATCCTGTGGGAGCCTCCTCTGCCTCATATGATTTTGTCTTAAAAGAAAGCCTGATAACTGATGTTTTCCATTGAGTTTGTTTACTGCAACTTGTTGGCGGTTGGTTTTTGTCATTAAAGCTCACTTGGGGAAGCAAATGAGGTAAGAGAGATGCTGTTTTCTGCTTAAGTTCCTCATTTTCTTGCCTATCTTCTATTCGACAGTTGAAGCTCCCATAGCAATCCTCTAATGCTTTTTTCCGTATCGTTGAAACTTCAGCTACTTTAGCTTTAGATATGGCCTCATCCACCTTCCCTACACAAGGCAGTGCATAACCTTCTGAACTTTAGATTTTATAAAACCCCCGTATAGTCTAACTCCAAATTCCAAATAAAGTTCAAAAAGAAAATTGTATGATAGTGCTGATGTGAGATTTTTTTATACGTACACACAGCGTCCATAAAGCATGATGCACTTTCATACTGGACCATTTGAGCACTCGAGATGTTCCCTATCGCATTTCCTACCGAAGGGAAACAATCTATGGGAAAACACAGGCAACATTTACCAACGAAATCATTTACCATCTCACCATATAAATAAAACACAATCATTTACGACTTTCCCACCATGTACACTGCTGAAATCATCATCAGAATCAGATTCTGGCATGCTAAGAGAGTCAAACCATGCATCCTCTGGACATATTACTGCATGTGAAAAAATATTTTTCTGTCATTACCAAGTGCCAGCTTCAATAGAGAAACTAGAAAGAATTGCAAGCAATGAATACTTTTCTCTCTACAAAAAGTAGTTATATGTATTTTCTCATTAGTGAATACACCATCAATCTTTTTCATCCATCAGATAGAATAGCCCGAAAAACTATGATTAAACAGTTGCATGCTTTTGGAATTGACAGAGCAATAGATTAGAAAGAAAACACTCTTTCAACACTTGACAAAAGATAACTTCAAGACAATTTCAAGTCCACGCATAAACAAGAGTTGGAAATCCAAAGAAAGTCCATTTGCAGGTTTTGTCTTCTCTGTTTGAATAGTAATAAACAAAGGGTGAGAGCCTAAATAGCGTATAGCAATTCCATTTATTGGCCTAACTAATACCACAATTTTGTACACAATCATTAAAATATCAGGACATCAAAAAGCAAAAATATAAAGAATAAATCCTACCGTATCATATGAAAATTGTGCAAATATAGTCTGATCAGTCTGATGGGAGATGAAGGTGTCAAATCATTAGAAGGTTCTTTTTATCATTCTGAATTAGTAAGGGAATTCACTTGAATGAAAAAGGAAACAACAGAAACAACAGGAAAATAGCAATACATGGTGGCAATACTTCTGCTTGAAAATATATACCAAACGAACTGGAGAAATCAGCAGACAGATCCTTCAAGTTGCACAAGTGCAATCTTGATTCATGACTATCAATCTTGCATATTAAACCCTGTTTATGAAAATAGTTATCACCATTCATCCATTATTTCTGTTTCCTTTCCAACATAAAGTATTATAAAAAGGAGATGTTCTAAAAAGAAGGAAAAGCCCATACATTGATGGAAAGGAGGACTTCCCCGTATGGTTCTGATACACCACATTTGGCATATTTTTATGAAATGACAATCAGAAGTATCGTCCTACATTCATTCTTTTTGAAAAATGTCACAAGGAAAGTCTTTTCCTTAAAGTTAGCAATCAAAGTCAATTCTTTAATATCTAATTGTTATTTGAGGCCTGATCCCATGCGGTGACAGTTGGGCCACAACTATGTTGGGCCGCTTATCACATTTTTTATTTTTTTAATAAACTTGTCAATATAGTGTATTTAATTTATAAATGAACTTTTACCAGTTTTGGAGATGTGTATGTATTTTTTAGATTTTTGAACATAGTAGTATTTGGTCATTTTTAACCTACGAAAATGACTCTATAACCCCTGTTTTTAAAAATCCAATATATATATATATATATAGAAATTAAAAAGGTAAAACTTGATTTATACATTAAATACACCTAGATCAATAAGTTTACAAAAAAACCAAAAAAGTATGATCTGTGACCGGCCTAAGTGGGCTTTGATCATACATTTTGTTATTTGGCAAATACTTACAATGACCAAAGCCATATATTAAATATTTTCCTTCAATTTTAAGCTAATCTAATTGCGAGGAATGGATGACAGGAAAGCTTCCATGGTGAGCTTCATTTCAATTCCAATTCAGGTATTTATACATGAATTTGGGTTCCCAGCCACTTTCTCAGTGTGTTGCAGCTGTTACAAACTTATTCTAATCATACAAGAACATTGCTGTTCAGTTCTTGGTGCAGTGCATTGACTGTCATTTCCAATACTAGTTGTCGCTGGCTCAATCCTGAGAAAAACCATGACCTCTGAAACCCTTTAGATGTTTCTGGACATACTAGTGCCAGATTAAAGTTTCTAAAAGCTGAGTGCATAGTATTGGAAATATTTTATGTGATCCAGAAGTTATGTATGGTAAATCAATGAGATCAGTATAGCCCAATTGCTGATCAGGCCCAAACATTTTGAACCAATCCAACCTGTCATGTTGAGGAAAATAGGACTGACTATTGTGCACAACCTGGCACCAGTCAGGTGCAAATGCTCATGGTAGTTTAATATGTAGCTGGATTGGATCTTGGAGTCTTGGAAAAGTCTTTTTTGGATGTCTTTTTTTTGGATATCAAGACAATAGATTCAAATGCTTAACATGGGAAGTTTTTAGAAAGCTTAAAATAGATAAATTAGATTAATTAATGAACTAATTAATAATCTTCAATTTGTATACATTGCAATTCCACTTAAATGAGGTCAACTATGTAAGCCATGTTTCATAAGTCCTATCAATCCAAGACTGTTTCTTCAGTCAGTCCAAGCAGTAGCAAAATATTGGACTTTTTCCAAATGAATCCCCAAAGTTTTTCAATTTACCAATTTATACCCAACAACTTACAATTTTGAAAAGATCCACACTTATGAACCACTCGAACAGACATTAGTCATGGCAGAGCCTTTACAGAAGAGTTCATAAGTGGAGGGATCATATGCAAAATTGAAGTTATGGTGTGCAAATTGAACATTGCAAAAACATGAAGGTCATTTGTTAAAGGCCTTCTAAAAATAAATTAGACTACTTTTGGATTGATTTGTAACAAGAAATATAGTATAAAATTCTTTAGAATAATTTTTAACGTACTAAAGCTATTTAGATTTTTATTTTTTTTTGGTAGCTTTGAAATTGTTCTTATAATCTTTGTTTGAAAACGATATCATATTTTTTCCAAAAAGACAGTTAATTTTTCACCAAAAATGTCAAAAGGAAAAAAAATGATTTTTAAAAACTAACTTTCACTATTAAAATTAGTAGTTAACATAGTTTACTCTATTCCTGTGGAATGATAGCATTTTATTTCATACCCACATCCTTCTAAGAAGCACCCATCTTGGACCAATCAATATCATTTGTTTCAAATTTTCTTCCTTCTAAGAAATACCTATCTCAGATCAATCATCAGATTCATATATTTCATGAAATCATGAATACAACAGCAATTGCCAAAAAAGTAGATGATTTGTTTACATTTTTTCTATTATTTCTCCAGCAACCACAACAGTTCGATGAATAGAGAAATTTTCTGTCAAACAATTTTCAATAGTCTCGTGCACCTGAATACATAAACACTCTTTTTTTACCTCAAAACCATCTAACCCAATCAAAATTGGACCAAATAGTTAGATTGAGAAGAAAGCAGAGTTTATTTTTATTTACAGTCTGAAAAGATGGCAATTCCTGAATAAATGGTTGATCCATTATGGAAGCAGTTGGCATTTAGAAAAAAAGATTAAAGGAAAAATTTTGAAAAAATGAGAAACTGATGTGATATGATTGGGTAATGATTCATAATAAAGGCAATAAAGTTGAAAAAATATGAAGTCATTGTATAGAAAGATGTACAAAATTGATTCGAAAGCATGATATTTAGGTAGTTAATATGTCGCATCTTTATTGAGAAGTGTGTAAAAAGGTAGATGCCAAAAAAAAAAAATCCAAAATGCCAACCACACCCTATGACCATTAAAAAATGAAACAGATAAAATTAAAAGATGGTGAAGAAATTCATTCATAAACATTGATAACAAAGTTTTTGATCTCCTATAGTGACCCTTTTTGTTCTATTTTATGATTAGATAATAATTATTAGGAATTTTTGCAAATGACTTACTTTTTCTGAGATTATCCAATTTATGCCTTATGACATGTGATTTTGTTAATTAAACCCCTTAAATTCCGATTTTGCAAATGATCACCCACTTATGAGCTTCACTTGCAAAAATCCTCTCAACAATTAACATCTATTCAAAGTAATGTTAATCATCCCCTTAAAAAAAAAGGTAGTGTTAATCATGGGGATTTCACAACAATATTGACATGTGGCAGATAATTTACAAAATTGCAAAAACAAATAAGGGTTCGTTTTATGAAACCATAAAATCTTGTTGAAGTGCTATCAAAAGTTTGGTTATTAATTATTACCTTTTGATAAACTTTAGACTTACCTCAAATTACCAACTTCCAACTTAACTAATTAAATAGGAAATTGATGGTTAGAAAGCCCTAGTGGTTATTTTATCTTTTGGCTCCATCTATAAATAAGCTCAGAAATGCAAAGGGAAAACTGAAAGAAATTAAAAGATCAAATGGATGACACTTCATTCTTGACATATTTTGTTTCTAGCCCAAGCGGCATCAACTAAAACTGTGTCACCTAGCACACAAACTCCCTCCAATATGGATTCTAGGAATGTTAAGAGATGCATCACCTTATTTACATTTCATATAAAACCAAAAGACTGTTTCCATTACACAAAAACATGTCCTCGTTGACATTGTCAAGAAGTCTTATTGTCACACCAGGTAACACCCTCTAAAATGACTAATGACTAAAGCACATACTACTAAATTTTTAAGAAACTTCAATTACAAATTTAATTATAATATGTAAATTGAGTAGAATTAGGGGGTTGAGTTACACCGAACTGAATAAATTTCAAGTAGTGTAGCAAGTCCAACTGAACAATAGATCTTTATGAATTTCCCACAAAGTTGGGTTGGAATTGAATGAATGAAAAGTCCAACTTGACGTGTTATCTATGATAATTTCCATTTTCTTATTATTATTGAAACTTTAGTCATTAGTTTGTGTATTTTAGCCTTGTTTATTCTGTAGATGAGCTTACTTCTTTTCTATTCAGCCAATTGCCTCTTAGTAGAAAATTTACAAAATTTTCATTCATTTTATTTTGAAATTTTTAGTCATTAGTTTCTGTCTATTTTAGCTTTGTTTACTCTCTACATGAGCTTTACTCACTTTCTATTCAGCCAATCACCTCTTAGTAGAAAATTTACAATGTGGACAACTACAAATATTTCCAAATTATTCAAATGAAGCAAGATGCTCAGAATACTTAAATAAGCCACCTACAATTTTAAAATCGAATAAAATGACAAAACAAAAAACATTATTTTCAGAAACCGAGAGTTACTGATGGAGAGATCAATCAGTATCATTAAGAAATTTCTAGTAAAATAAGATAGTGAAATACCATTTGCATCCATTTGACTGTGGTGCCATTGTAGTTGAGTGAGGTGGAATGTTACATTCGAGACCCCAGAACGTCTAAGGTTTGTGCCAGCCTTCTCAATATCCAATTGAACAAACTCACCAACAGTGAAATCTGTCAGACGACTCCCTGTGTCACTAATCCGTGGAAGAGGAGCATCTTGGACAGAAGCAGAAACCTTTGCACGGCGCCTCCTAGGCCTGATAGAGTACCTCCTTCTCGATTGTGGCCTTCCATTTGTTGTTGAAACACAGCCACCCATTATTTCAAGTTGTTTTTACAGAGCCCACCAACAATGAACTTGAATGTGAATGAATATCACAGAGAAGCTGGGAAAAAGCAGATGTATAAGTACTAGAAGAAAAAAAGTGTTTCCCATGTTTTTAAATATAGATTGCACTTTTGGAACCTAGTGAATGAAGTCAAGTTCATCTAATTATATAGAACAATATTTTATAAATTCACCCAAAATATCTTTACGAACTGAAAGGGAATTAGTAATAGTAAACTAAGAATGGGGAGAAATAAAATATACAGGAATCACCATCTAATATGTTACCAACAGTGTGTGCCTCAAAAACCAGAAAACTGTATTTTCTTCAAGCAGCAGTGTGATGATTGAGATTGTTCATGCAGGGAATGCATCAATGCTACCCCCCTCGATCAATTCGTACTCACACTCCAATCAGTCATGCAAAATGTTAATTTCACATGCAACTGAAGTACATCAATAAACGCAACATCTCAGATGGAAAGAAAAAAGCTTCAAGATAAGCAAAACGGATAAGTAATACATATTAAGAATGTCTTCAGAACCTGGCATCCATAAACCAAACATTCTATGCTCAATTCTGTAAATAAAAGGAGGAGAGAAGGAGAAAGGATGAAGAAAAGATTCTATCTTTAATCAAAGCTAAGAGAGTAATGTTCTAAGAACATTATTCTGCCTGGTATAAGCGTACAGAGTTCATTTTCATAGAAGAATTTTCTGTTCCTTAAGTAGCTCCTGCTATTTGTTTTCTTTCTGGGTTAATTATAAATATGACCACAACTTGTATACATATTTACAGATTTGAACACATATTCAGAAAAAAAAATGTCACAGATGACCACATATTCTACCCTTAATTCAAAATATGACAATGTCCTTATGGGGCAAATTTTTTTTCAAAAACGACCAAATTGCCCTTGCCATTACTTTTAAAGGGAGCAGTGTGTGCGTATGGGAGAGGTTGACCCAGCTATAGCTTTGAGACATAATTTGCTCTGGATTTTTGTTCTGTGTTTTTTATATCATTTCTTTGATTTTTTAATAATATCTAATTACAGCAACTAATGATGATATTGTTTTTAACTTTACTAAGGGTAACTTTAGTATAAGTTATGGTCGCATTTGGAATTAACCCAATTTTTTTTTTTTTTTTCCAAAAATGCTAATTCATTTTTGCACCCTATTGTAGATCATTTTTGCACCCTATTGTAGAGCAATAATAACAACTAGAGCAAGAAGTGTGTCATCCTTCATTTCAATTGCCTGGTTGGCAAGCTATGGAATAAATGGAAGAAGATAAGGGGAAAAAACCAACATTAACTAAAATATTATCACCAGCTGTAAAATGTTGTAGTTGTGACATCATCATAAGCTGTTTCCAACCCATGTGAGGTCAACTGCATGGATACTATTGCGTCATTCTTTATGATCATGAACTATGTTTCAAAAAATTGCTAATGCCTTCATATCTTATTTAATTACTGCTATGCAAGTATTTTTGGGTCTTCCTCGCATTTTCTTATTTTTCTTCTATATGAATAAACTCCACTCTCCTATCTGGTGCTATTTCAGGCCTCCATTTAACAAATCTAAGCTACCTTAGTATATTTTTCCTCATTTTATCACCTATTAGTTTTACTTTCATATTAGCTCAAATAACATCATTTCTAGTTTTATTTTTTTTTTGTTTTACTACACATCCACCTTGACATTCTCATTTCTACTATACTTGTTCTATGGATATCTTGTTCCTTAACTACTCAACATTCTACACCATATAACATAGCTAGTCTAATCAATGTCTTACAAAATTTACCAACTATAAAATGTAAGTCGTAAATTTATTTTCCTCATAATTGTATCTTAAAACCAGCATAGAGGGTATGATCTGGCGACTCACTTTACATGCAGCAAAACAACAGCGATTGATTGACGTCAACAGTTATACTGATTAAATTGAAAACATTAACTTTGCAACAATTACCAAAAAAAAATAAAAATGGCATGCCATTTAAAGCATACATGCCTAAAAATGAATAAGTTAAAACACTGAGCTCATATGAAACAAAATGAAAGAGACAATCTTTAGTTCACATCAGAACGAACAAAACAATCTCTTGACATATATCATTAGTGTGGAAAAAATCACAAACAAATTTCAAGATATTCAACGAGAGAGTGAAATTCAACAATTACTTGTTCAGAAGGAAAAATCTCAGAATCTCATACTCCGTTCTCTGTCAGGGAATTCCTGGGAGATGAAGGAGAACTACTTGAAAGGAGGAGAGTAGCACCCTTCAAAAGAAGAGGAAGAATGAAGAAGAAGAAGAAGATGACATTAAATATGAGCAGGCCGCCTAGCCGTAATAACCGGATTCACTTGCTGACAAATCACTCACAAATGACCTGGAAAGACAGAAAAAAGAGAAAGAAATCAAAACTTGGGGTAAAAAGACAATCTCCAGTCTGAAATTGAAGACCAATTATGTTCATGATTTCCAAAAAAATTGTATCATACATAAAACACTCCTTATGGATTCTTGCATAATAATACATAAACTCTCTTTACGGACAAAAAGTAAAAGAAGTATCCTTTTGAGTCTTTGCATACAAATACATAGAAGTACATAATAATTAGCAGGTTCTGATCTAATGCAACATGTCCATGCATCCCTTCTGTTCTTTAACCTTAAAATAAAAATAAAAATAAATCTAAACTATTTATCATCTTTATTAAAAGATATTTGTTTATGATGTGAAAACTCATTTTGATTGGTACATATGTTTCAAAATTTTAACACCTTTATAGAGGGAATAAACAATGTTAAACCATAGAATCTAAACCATTTAGATTTAACAAAAAAAACTTTTTAAACTTAAAAAGGCAAAGGGCGATACTTGAAAAAAAAAAAAAAAAGCAGACGGTGCATAGAACACATGAATTGCTTTAGGTCATAACCCATACTTATTTAGTGGAAACATTTTTATAACAGGGGACCGATCCAAGGGAATCAGTTCCCTTGAGGTTTCCAAGGAAACCTTGGGTTAATGACCTAATGCTTCTATTTATCAAATATAAACCATTAATTATGATAAAAATATTTGTTTAGTTAAGAATATATTTCAATTAATCGAAAGTTTTTGCGGACCACTAAACTATCACATAAAAGAAAATATTTTAACCGTTTAAAATGTTTGCTTTTTAGATGATTTAGTTTTATGGACTACTAAAATTTTATATTCATAACTAAACAAACATTTTGAAGCATAAATCATCAGTTTTGATTTGAAAATAGAAACATTAGGGCACTAAACCAACGGATTCCCTAAAGAGTCACAGCCGTTTTATAAAGAGTATATTTTTTGCCTCTAAAGAGAGGTGTATGTGTTTGTATGCAAATACCCATATGGAGGGTTTACTATTACGTACTTTGAGCCACCGATTCAATTCCAACATCTAGGTGATTCCAAGTGCCCTGCAGCATAAGATTTAAGCAATTTCCTCTCTAGACAAGATGGAGCCTTTCTTAGCAATTTCCTCAGTAACATTATAGACACATGCCAGAAAAAGGAATAGCAGGCAGATTAAACCCAAACAACTAAAAAAATTGAAGGAAACGAAATGGAATTAGAGGGAAGGAAAAATAACTGAAACCAGAGACAAAAGAAATTTTCTTCTTTGAAGAAAAAATGCTGGAGGGGGGAAGCCGGTCAGATAGATGGGATCAGAATTCGCCTCTTCCCCCTCCTCTCCTACTCGTTCCGTCTTTCTCCTCTGCGAATGTGGATGGAGAAATATTGAAAGGGAAGCGAAAGGGGAGGATGGAAACAGAGCAAAAGAGGAATTTTGGAAGTCGGAACGAGAATTGCGGGCGAGATTTCGGCGGCGGAAGCTGGTATCTTTCCACCTCTTCCATCCCTCCATCCATTCTGCCGCGTTCGCGCGCGAAATACGAGTTCCACCTTTTTATTTCGACTCTCGGTTTTCTAACGGTTCCTTTCTCCACCTTACATTGAGAAATTATTTTAACTCCTTTTTCGAGATAAAAATTCCGCAGTTTACCCCTCTCAAATTTATCAAAATACTCTCTTTCACAAAAAAAATTATATAATCATCTTCCTTCAAGTTAACACGTAAGTTCATAATTTTAAAGGATAGAAAATATTAAAAAATACTTGTAAAATAAGGGGAATCACCCCCTAGCTACGGTGGCCCATACAAAAAAAAAATATTTTTCATTTTGTAATAGATGTATGGACCTTTTTATATATCAAATTTTATATTTTTATGTATTCTTTAATTTAAAATTTTAAAAACTGTATTGTAAGAAAAATGCACATAGTTTTTTATGTTCAAAATTTTAAAACTATGTAGAAGAATCCAAAAATTATAGAATTTGGTATTTGAATTGTATTTCTGATTAGGTCTACATTTCAATCATTTTTCATATAAATATTTTATGTTAAAAATTTATTTCTTTTACTCTTAATTATTACTCCATTAGATCATATCACTTAGTTTATTAAAAATTTTCATTCTAATTTCTCTATTTTTTTTAAACATCTTTTGTAATAGCTCAGAACTGAATCCAATATCGGAATGGTGAAAAAGTTCCAGGTGGTTTATAAGTGAATTTCAAGTTAAACATGACATGACACATTTTAAAGTCATGCGGTTGAGCTACTAGACCAGAATGGACAATATCTCAATATGAGGCTCATAGACCACAGGCCCACTGGTCATTTTTCTGGATGTGTGTTTTCTGTATCAGGCACAATAGTTGTTTTTCTAAGCCTGTGTATGACAAGCAATATTAGAACAGTTCCCCCTTCAGTAGATGTGGTTCGGAGAGTCGAGTCAATGAAAGCCAAAGTTGTAAGTAGAAGCCCAGAGTTGAGTTCTAATTCAGGAACGAATTAAGCAAAAGCTGGTGGGCTTGTGATAACAAAGAACTAAATCCCCCATCAAAAAAGAAAAAAAAGTTTCTAGTGATTTATAAGTAGATCTCAAGGTAAACATGGTGTGACATGTTTTAAAGCTGTGCGACTAAGTTGCCAACTAGAACGGACAATATATCATTGTAAGGCTCATAAATCACAAGCTCAATGGTCATTTTTCTGATTTTATGTGTTCTCTACGTCAGGTCCAATGGTTGTTTTTCTAAATTCGTACATGATAAGTGGTTTCAAAGTAGTTTCTCCTTCGGTAGATGTGGTTCGAAGAGTCGAGCCAATGAAAGCTAGGATTGTGAGCAGGAGCCTAGAGTTGAGTTATAGCTCAGGGATGAATCAAGAGGAAGTTGGTGAGCTTGTAATAGCAAAGAATCGAATCTCACATCAAAAAAGGAAAAAAATCCCTAGTGGTTTATAAGTGAGTCTCAAGTTAAACATGATGTGAAGTGTTTTAGAGCCTTGACCATAATGGATAATATCACACTGTGAAACCCATAGACCACAGTCTCAGTGGTCATTTTTTTGGATCTGTATGTTCTCTGTGTCAAGCTCAATGATTATTTTTTTGAGTCTGTACACAACAAGTGGAATCAGAGCAATTCCTCCTTCAATAAATGTGGTTCAGAGAGTTAAGCCAGTGAAAGTCAAGGTTGCAGGCAGAAGCCCAGAGGTTTGGAGATGAACTAGGTGGAAGCTGGTGGGCTTTTAATAGCCCAGAACTGAATCCCATATCGAAAAGGGAGAGAAAGTTTGTGGTTGTTAATAAGTGGGCCTCATTTTAAACATAGTGTGATGTGTTTTAAAATCATGCAACTAAGTTACTAAACTAGAACAAACAATACCACACTATAAGGCCCGTAGACTACAAGCCCGATGGTCATTTTTCTAGGTTTGTGTATTCTCTACGTTAAGTGCAATGGTTGTTTTTCTAAGTATACGCGTGATAAGTGATATTAAAGCGGTTCCCCCTTTAGTAGCTGTGGTTCGAAGAGTTGAGCCTGTAAAAGTCAAGGTTATAGGCAAAAGCCCAAAGTTGAGTTGTAGTTCGGGGACGAACTAGGCAGAAATTGATGGGCTTGCAAATAATCTGCCAGACTAGAACGGATGACTCCCCTAGATAACAGGCCCAATGGTCATTTTCTAGGTCTGTGTATTCTCTGCATTAGGCCTAATGGTTATTTTTCTGAGTTTTTGCATAATAAGTGGTATTAAAGTGGTTTCCCTTTCAGTAGATGTGATTTGAAGAGTTGACTCAATAAAAGACGAGGTTGCGGGCAGAAGCCCAGAGTTGAGATATAATTTGGGGACGAACCAAGAAGAAGTTGATGAGCTTGTAATAACTCATAACCGAATCCTACATTGAAAATGAGAAAAATTCCTAGTGGTTTATAAGTGGGTCTCAAGTCAAATATAACATGACGCATTTTAAAGTCGTGAGTTGCCAGACCAGAACGGATAATATCACATTGTGAGGCCCATAGACCACATGCCTGATGGTAATTTTTCTAGGTTTGTGTATTCTTTGTGTTAGGCTCAATGGTTATTTTTCTGAGTCTGTGCATGACAAGTAGTATCAGAGCAGTTTCTCCTTTAGTAGATATGGTTTGAAGAGTTGAGCCAGTGAAAGTCAGGGTTGCAGGCAGAAGTCCAAAGTTGAGATATAATTTGAGGACAAACCAAGCGCAAGCTGATGGACTTGTAATAGCCCAGAATTGAATTCCACATTGAAAAGGAGAGAAAGTTCATAGTGATTTATAAGTGGGTCTCAAGTTAAATAAGGCATGACGCGTTTTAAAGCAATGCAATTAAGCCGCCAAACCAGAACGAACAATATCACACTACGACTCTTATAGACCACATGCCCAATGGTCATTTTTCTTGGTCTATATGTTCTCTGCATCAAGTCCAATGATTATTTTTCTAAATTTGTGCATGACAAGTGGTATCAGAGCTGTTTTTCCTTCAGTAGTGTAGTTCAAAGAGTTGAACCGGTGAAAGCCAGGGTTACAAGCAGAAGCCCAGAGTTGATTGTGGTTTGGGGATAAACTAGCAGAAGCTGGTGGGCTTATAATAGCATTGAATCGAATCCTATATCGAAAATGAGAGAAAGTTTCCAGTGGTTTATAAGTAGTTGATAACTCGTGAAAATGCAAGTTGTCACGGCTCATTTCAGACTAATTTTGCATGTTAGTCCAAGAGAATATAGTAAAATTGCATTCATTTAGCTTAGTTTTCACACATTTTGCATTTTAAGTACAATATGTAGTTTTTATGCATTTTTAGTATAAAATAGATATTTATAAGTTCACTTATTGGATTTTAGCTAGTTTTGCAGGAAAGACGAGTGGCTAACTGCTTGTAAGTGTGACGGAATGAAGAATGGTGCCAAAAGAAGAATCAAGTTCATTGGCGCCCTGGTGTCGACCAGTGGCGTCTAGGTGCCAACCTACCGCCTCACAAGAACTCTCCATAAATCCTTAAGTCGATGAGCTTTGAGAGAGTTGGTACCTAGGTACCGCATAAGTTGCACCACGGTGCCACAGTGCGACCCCTGCACACATGTGTTTCTACACGTGTTTCGTGCTGAGTTCAAGGAGGTATAAGCTCATAACTAGGGGTTCATATGAAGGAGAAGAAGGTTTACGGAGCAGTCGAAGAGAGAGAAAGGAAAGGAATTCCAATTCAAGAGCGTCTAAAGAGAAGATTCAACCTCGTTGGTGGAGACTCACGAGTTTTAGCCTCTCTTTTTCTCTATTGTTGGGAATACATTCAAATTGGGTTTTAATGGGATTTAACTCCATGTTCATGAATTAAACTTCAATAGATGGGAAGTTGAGATGAATTGATGTCTAAACTATATTATTTTGGTTCTTGATGATTTGGAAATAAGTATTTGATTTATTGCATACTTGTGCTGTATAGATTTACCCTTGCATATGTCGTTTAATGCTTTTCACAAGACTAGCTGCCTTGTAAGATGACTTCGTTGTGGAATTTATCCTTGGAAAAGGAGAATCTAAGCAGATTCATGTGTAAGGCATAGGTTTCTCCCTTGGTGAAGGGAGAATGTTTAATGGATAGGAATATATCATTGAACCCTATGTAGTCATGAGTAGGTTACGTATAGATCAGTTCCATCACATTCAATTGCATGGAAACGTAGCAATTGAGTGTTATGTAACTAGCTTTATGTGTGTTGGAAGACATATATAAAGATGATTGAACTTGAACTAGAAAACTCCTTCATAATCTAAAAAAAAAGGAACTAATTCAATATAGTTTAGAGTCAAGGATTCCCAACTATCCTATCTACCAACCCAACTTGATAAACCCTATTTGAATTCCTGCTCTTTCGTTAAACTCTCTTGTATTCCTTTTTACTTATTTTGCATATTCAATTACATCTGTGAAAATTCTTTTCGATCACTAAAAGCAATTGAAGTAAGTGATATAATTAGTTTAGATAATTCCTCGTGAGAACGATACTTTACTTACTCTTTATTACTTGATTGACATGTGTAATTGTGTCAAAACGAGTATTTTAATTGGACATATACGCAGCTCGTCAAGTTTTTGGTATCGTTGCCGAGGATATTGGTGCTAAACTCATTAATCTTTCACATCATTTACCTTTTATGAATTTGTAAATATTTTATATATTTTTTCTGTTGTCTTTATTTGTTTTTGATCTAAATGTGATTCAATGGTCTTATTTGTGCATAACTCAATGGCTTTGAATGCTTTCTATTGGCCAAACACGGAGTTCTCAACACGAAGCACTTCTGGTTTCCATGGGTTTAATAATGCACTGGCACCATCAGATCAAATCGTAGGTTTTGATTATCAATTGCAGGGAATGGATAATTCTTATTCAAGTTACTGTGATTTGTGTGGAGGCGAAAGACATTTGTCAATCCAATTCGTGTATACTCAGCGTCTGTGGGCTATCTTGGGCATTCAAATGATACACAAGACCACCATGGAGACCCACAATCAAAGAATATGATGTCTTTAAATTGTCAAACACATAAAATAGAGGAGCCATTATCACTTGAAAATAAGCCATTTTTGGAGTACATGTTCATGCAAAATCAAATGCAATTTAATGAGAACATGCATAAATAGGTAGAGCAATTGGCTACCACAATCCAAGGCGAGCATCAAGAAGTTTCTTTCAGTCATATGGAAGAAATTTCAGAAGAAGACGAGTTGGAACAGGGCTATGAAGTCACTTCGAGCATTAATGAAGATATATCAATCGATGTGATAGAGAAACCTGCATCTCAAAACGTGCTTGAATAGACGGTTGAATCAATAGAAAGCAAGGGAGTTGAAGAAGGGAGTAATGAAGAAATAGAGGTGGTTACAACGCCAAAGGTTGAAAATGATCACATTTCCACACCTCTACTATATTTTCCAGGAATCCAAGAGGAACAAAAATTGATCAGTCAATGGTCATTCTGGGAAAACAGCTCCTTGAAGCCTACAATTGAAGATCCTGAACAACAACTCTTCTATAGCCTCTATGAAATTCACAAAATAGGCTAACTGATCCATTTGAAGAGGCTAAGAAAAGATCTGAATTTCTAGTGCATAATTCGCATGGAAGGAACATGTGATAAATTTAGCGCTGAATGGGAAACAACCCATTGTA
This sequence comes from Annona cherimola, assembly GCA_030490835.1. NCBI lineage: Eukaryota > Viridiplantae > Streptophyta > Magnoliopsida > Magnoliales > Annonaceae > Annona > Annona cherimola. The sequence continues at coordinate 40,174,426 of CM059977.1, read as the reverse complement.
CTTTTTTATTTTTGATCCAAGGTTAGGTAATTCTCCTGATTTACAAAAGTGAATTCTATAAGTGGAGAAGCTCAAGTTCATGGTAGTTCAGATCCATCAGGTAAGGTACGAGCACTTGAATTGAAACTGCAATGCAGAGAAGATAGCAACTCAAGTATATCTAACCAAGAACAACATGGGAATTCGCACCAAGCACTAATGATCAATTTCAGGGAAAGCAATGGTTCATACAGATAGCTAGAACAAAGGGGAGCAAAAGAGTAATGGTGCCAGTGCCCCAACTCCGCACCTTGGCTCCAGAATGATGCATCGTGATGCACGATAGAGGTAGAAAGTTGACACCCTGCTGCCGCTGCGTGGGCAGCTCGACCCGGACGCACTTAAAAGGCTCATGTTAGGGTTAAAACCCTAACTCGAGCCACGACGCCGATTTCTTCCTCTTCTTCCATCCCTCTACAACCCTAAAACCCTTCCCTCTTTTCCTTTCCTCCTCCATTTCATCTCTCTTTCTTCCCCAATCTCTTCTCCATTTCATCTCCCTTCTTCCATTCCTTCTCTTCTCCTCTTCATCCCATAATTCATCCAAAATCCTCCCAAACCACTCTATTCCATCTCCTTTCCCCACACCCCATCCTTTTCCATGATTTCATACTGTTTATCCTCCATTTCCTCCTTCTATTCATCCTCCATCTCCCTCTCCACTTCCGGTCGGTGCTGATTTTTTAGGTTAGTCGAGCAGCGCCTAGGCACCCGCAGGTCACACCGCGGCGCTGGTGCAGAACAACCTCCTCCTTCAATGTGTGGTAGCAAGCTCAAGGGGTAGCTTCTCTTATACTTTGGTTTGACCTCATTGTCTTGCGATTGGAATCACTGTGTGGATGAATGTGATATGGTGCATTAGAGTTGATTCGTGGTATTTGTAAGTGTTGTTTAGAGTTTAGTGCATTTGGAGTTGTGATTGATTTGGATTGGTATAAAGCAATTCTTGTGGAGGAGTTTGATATTGACCAGAGGTGATTGGATTGGCATTCTATTTGGGTTGGTTGATTCAGTGATAGTGCACACATTAGAGAAATGGTTTCATCCTCTTCTGCCAAACAGAAGAAAACTCAAGACCCCATTGACTTCGATGCAACCCATTTTGTGTCGGCGTAAGCCTTTAAATGCTATACAGATTATTACAGAAGAGGCACCTCATACATGAGCGGGGGATTAAAATTGATTCCGTCTCCGATGCTTTCATAAACAATATCTATGCCTAGAGATGGCAAAAGTTTATTGTGCGGCCACAGCCGGCCATTGTACCTGTCGTGAAGGAATTCTACGCCAATGTCGTCGAACATGATCAGGGGAGGGTAAAGGTCCGAGGCAAGATTGTTCCCTTTCATCCTGAAGCCATTAATGCCTTCTACGAGCTACTTAATATTGATTACCCGGATCAATATGAGAAACTTTTGAAGGGAGAAGAAAGGAATATCATAGCGATGACTTGCGCTTATTGTGAAGAACCGCCAAAGTGGAAATCGACGTGTGGACAATTAACATCATTCAAGCGCAGTGCGCTCCGATTCCATGGAAAGATGATATTCTATTTCATCTCCGCCAGGATGATGCCATCGACCCAATTGAGTGATGTCACAATGGATCGGGTGCTTCTCCTTCATGATATCTATTCGGGCTTATCTATAGATGTGAGGCGACTCCTCTCCTCTTCAATTAGATATGCGTCAATGCTCGGGCACCCAGAGGCAGCTATTGGTTCCCATCACTCATCATAGGTTGTGCAAAAGAGTTGGAGTGTGATGGGAGGCCACCGAAGAGGTGCGGAATTTCCAAGCCATCGTGGATGATCTGTCTTTCTACGCACCTCCCTAAGTCAGAACTGCCACCACTCGCCCAACATCACAACCACTAGCTGCTACCCCATCTCAACCGCTCCCAACTGGTGTTAGGCTAACCAACCTAGAAAACTTAATGGTAGCCCATGCCCAATTTCTATAGTAGTCCAATCAGGCTATGAAAGTGCATTTTCGCAGGCTTATGGAGGATCGACAGATCGATACGATGACTTTACCACTATTTTCGTTGACCCCTCCAGAATGTCGGGCCTATTTTGGCCAACCTTCACATCAGACTAGTGGCGAGAGTGAGCACAATGACGATTCCGCCTCATCAGATGCCCAGGGGAGTCCTTGTCTTTTCTATTTCATTTTTCATATCATTATCATTTAGGTTGCATTTAGTTCCATGCATTGAGGGCAATGCGTCCCTCAACTTTGGGGGGGATGTATAATTCTTTTTGGTATATTTGTAGATTACATAATATGTCTATGTCAAATTCTACCTGTGAAAATTATTTTATTGCAATCCATTTTGATGAAAAATTTACAAGGTTGAGAAAAACTTTAACTTGAAATTAATTTCATGAAAAATTGGAAATTCTTGCTAAGGATTATGTATTAAAGAAGTTTGCAAGTGACATATGAATGAATTGAACAAATCTCATAGTACATTGTTATAATTCAATTTCATGCTAATCTTTTCAACTAAAATGATAAGGACTGAGTTAAATGTGTAGTAAACATGTACTTTAAGGAAATAAATGGTCTCAGTAATGCATAAAATTTCACTTCTTTTGATGAGATTTAAAATGGGTTAACTTGCATGTTTCAGTACCCCTACTAGATTGTCAGAATAATTAAAGGGGGTGACTGATCTAAGCTGAGTAACCTGGACTTGGCATCAACAAATGTCAAGGTTCGCGTAAAAAGGCAAATGGAAGTCACAGTAAGAATACTTTTAAAAGAAAATCCTCTCCAGATATCCTCAAAAATGGTAAGGGTAGCTCTAAAAAAAATAAAAAATGATAGAAAATTCTCTCCAGATACCCTGAAATATGGTGAGGAGAGTCAAACAATAAGTTTGGGGGAACAAATGTGCATTTGAGTGTTTTTTTTTCTAACTGATTTTTTTATCAGGAGGACGAGTAGCAGGATTGAGTTATCATGGACTATTAACATTGTCATTTACATGTAAGTTGATCCGAGAATGAAAATAAAAACACATGTCTTATTTTGGGAAATTGATGATGATTTTTTATGCATTGTTTCATGTTAAGGTTATTCTTTACCCTGTTAAGTAGAGGAACGCGATTGTTAGAAACATAATTGGAATCAGTTTGAGTTAATAGAGTCCTCATTCATTCATTTATTTTGCTCTCATGTGTTGCCCAAGGACTAACAACGTTTAAGTTTGCGGGTGTGATAACTTGTGAAAATGTGGGTTTTCATGGTTTATTTCAGACTAATTTTACATGTTAGTCCAAGAGAATGTAGTAAAATTGCATTCATTTAACTTAGTTTTCATGCATTTTGTATTTTAGGTACAATGTGTATTTTTTATGCATTTTTAGTATAAAATAAATATTTATAAGTTCATTTATTAGGTTTTAGCTGGTTTTATAGGAAAGATGGGTGGCTAACCACTTGTGAGTGTGATGGAATGAAGAATGATGCCAAAAGAAGAATCAAGTTCGTTGGCGCCTAGGCGCCAACCTACCGCCTCACAAAAACTCTCAAGAAATCCTTAAACCGGCGAGCTTCCAGAGAGTTCGCGTTGCGGTGCTACGACGAGACTCCCGCACACGTGTGTTTCTATACGCATTTCGTGCTGAGTTCAAGGAGGTATAAGCTTATGTCTAGGGGTTCATACGAAGGAGAAGAAGGTTTACGGAGCAGCCGAAGAGAGAGAAAGGAAAGAAATTCCGATTCAAGACTATCTAAAGAGGAGATTCAACCTCGTTAGTGGAGACTTACGAGTTTTGGCCTCTCTTTTTCTCTATATATTTCCTTTTCTATATTGTTGGGAATACATTCAAATTGGGTTTTAATGGGATTTAACTCCATGTTCATGAACTAAACTTCACTAGATGGGAAGTTGAGATGAATTGATGTATAAACTATATTATTTTGGTTCTTGATGATTTGGAAATGAATATTTGATTTGCTGCATACTTGTGCTATATAGATTTACCCTTGCATATGTCATTTAATGCTTTTTACAATACTAACTACCTTGTAAGATGACTTAGTTGCGGGATTTATCCTTGGAAAAGGAGAATCCAAGCAGATTCATGTATAAGGCATAGGTTTCTCCCTTGGTGAAGGGAGAATGTTTAATGGATAGGAATATACCATTGAACCCTATGTAGTCATGAGCAGGTTACGTATAGATCAATTCCATCACATTCAATTGCATGACAACATTACAATTGAGTGTTATGTAATTAGCTTTATGTGTGTTAGAAAACATATATAAAGATTATTGAACTTGAACTAGGAAATCCCTGCACAATCTAAAGAAAAGAAACTAATTCAATATAGTTTAGAGTCAATGATTCCTAACTATCCTATCTACCAACCTAACTCGATAAACCCTTTTTGAATTCCTGCTCTTTCGTTAAACTCTCTTTTATTCCTTTTTACTTGTTTTGCATATTTAATTACATCTGTGAAAATTTTTTCCAATCGCCAAATGCAATTGAAGTAAGTGATATAATTAGTTTAGACAATATCTTCGTAGAAACGATACTCTACTCACTCTTTATTACTTGATTGACACGTATACTTGCGTTTTAGACATATACACAACTCGTCAGTAGTTCTCAAGTTAAATATGATGTGACATGTTTTAAAGCCATGTCGTTAAACTGCCAGACCAGAACAGACAAATCACGCTGTGAGGCCCATAAACCACATGCCCAATGGTCATTTTTCTGTGTCTATGTGTTCTTTGCGTCAGACCCATTGGTTATTTTTCTGACTTTGTGGGTAACAAGTGGTATCAGAGTAGTTCCCTTTTTAGTAGATGTGGTTCGGAGAGTTGAGTTAGTGAAAGCAAAGGTAGTAGAAGCCCAAAGTTGAGCAGTGTTTCGGGGACGAACTAGGTGGTACTTGTGGGCTTGTAATAGCCTAGAACCAAATCCCACATCGAAAAGGGAAGAAAGTTCTTAGTGGCTTATAAGTGGGTCTCAAGCGAAACATGACATGAAATATTTTAAAGTCGTGTTGGTAAGTCAATGACTAGAGCGGACAATATCACATTGTGAGGCTTATAGACCATAGGCCTAATGACTATTTTTTTAGGTCTATGTGTTCTATGCATCAGGCCCAATGGTCTTTTTTTGGATCTGTTTGTGGCAAGTGGTATCAGATGTAGTTGTGTGACAAGTGATATTAGAGCGGTTCCCCCTCTAGTAGATGTGATTCGGAGAGTTGAGCTAGTAAAAACTAGAACTGTAATCAGAAGCCTAGAGTGGAGTTGTGGTTCGAGGACCAATTACGTGGAAGCTGGTGAGCTTGTAATAACTCAGAACCGAATCCTACATCGAAAAGGAAAGAAAATTTCTAGTAGTTTATAAGTGAGTCTCAAGTTAAACATGGAATGACGTATTTTAAAACTATGCAGCCAAGTTGTCAAGTTAAAGTGGGCAACATCACATTGTGAGGCCTATAGCTCACAGGCTCGATGGTCATTTTTTTGAGTTTATGAGATTTGTGCGTCGGGCCTAATGGTCATTTTTCTGGGTATGTTCATTACAAGTAGTATCAGAGTAGTTCCCCCTTCAATCGATGTGATTTGGAGAATTGAGTTAGTGAAAGCCAAGGCTGTAGGCATAAGCCTAGAGTTGAGTTGTAGCTCAGAAATAAACCAACTGGACGATGCTGGGCTTCCCAGAACTAAATCCCACATCGAAAAAGGGAGAAAGTTCCTAATAGTTTATAAGTGAGTCTCAAGTTAAACATGGACACATAACCCACAGGCCTAATGGTCTTTTTCTGAATCTGTGCGTTACATCTTTTCGTATGCACAAAAAAGTCCTTTTCATATAAGTCTAAAAACTTTTGAAAACACGAAAACATGATGTGATATAAAAACAATAATGATCAGGAGAAAATAATAAAGATAAAATAAATAAAGTAATTTGTAAAAAGATGTAAAAATAATAATAAGTATTTAGGTAATTAAGATAAAAAAGTGAAAGTTTTTACTAGACCCTAATATATAATTTTCTCTTAAAATTTAGATAAGTTAGAAATAATTCTATGAAATAAAAAAATTGGGTTCAAAATAAGAGAAAGAAAAATAAAATAGATATAGATTTGGATGAAAAATTCTTCGATACTAAGTAAAAAATTCACGAGCGAAAGGAAGAAAATGCTGTAACAAAAAGATTATAAAAGAAAAAGAATTCTTAAAAATCTTGAAATCTAACACGTCCAAATAAAATCTTTTCTTAAAAAATCAAACCTTGTAAAAGAAAAAGAATTTGTTTATATAGAAGTTATTTTATGTAATCATATTCATTTTTTCTGCTTTAATAATTGATAAAAAATTCAATAAAAAATGATTGTTAAAAAATTCACTTCACCTATTATGTTTAGTATTATTTGTTCAAATTTCAGATCAAATTTTATCTAAATTAAATATATAAACAGGCCACATTTTCTTAACAATATATATTCTTAGACTAAAGAATTCCTAGATCTATTCGTATATGCATTAAAATATAATAATATTTAATAAAAGCATTTGATCATAATGATATTTTAGACAGTTTATATGTTAAAAATATAAGTTTAAAATTAATATTTAATATCAAACCATGTTATTATATAAATATTATATTTTTGATGGGGCCCTATGCAATGATATTAGACAAATGACAGGGTTGCCATAATAATATAAGTAATATTGAATACAATAGATAGAAGTATATTTCCAATCAATCACCAAGGTAAGAGAAATGGATAAAGTTATCAGCTTAGGCTAAGCAAATGTACCACTTAGCTTATCTCGAAAAACTCATTTAAAAATATTTTTTTGTTTTTCTCCGTACACTTGTTTATCTAAGTGTATTTAGTATATAAACTAAGTTTTATCATTTTTGAATATGTGTATATATTTTTTACATATAGATATTTACAAAACTTAAAAAATATATAAATATATTCAAAAATGATAAAAATTAGTTTATATATTAAATACATTAGATAAATAAGTGTATAGAGAAAAAAAAGCAAAAAAATATTTTTAATTGAAAATTTTGAGATGGGCTAAGCGAAACATTCGCCCGAGCTAACAAGATTATTTCTCTAATACAGAAATAAAGTTTCATTGAAGAAAAACAAAAGAAAAAAAAATACTTTCACAAGCCCTAAAATAAGCTTTTTTTCATAATAAAGAAGGGTAGGGTTTATATAAGCCAAATCAATGTGAGGATAGCTAAATTAAACCAAATTGGGTGTCTCAAACGGTCCGGCATAGCTTTTTTTGGAAAAGCTTCCATTCCATTCTTTTAACTTTCGTGCTTCAAAATGACATCAGAAATGCTTTGTTCGAAACTGACTCCCTTACCCTCTGCCACTTTCTCGCAAATGCGACCCCTATTTCTTCCCCGGTGGGCCTTATTATTGAGGAAATAAGGTCAATCTTAAAAGTAAATTCTCACTACTCACTACACCATGTATTAAGGCAAGGGAATGATGTTGCTCATACTTTAGCTGATATTGTCTCAGTCTCTACTTTGGTCCACCAGGTTTGGTGGGGCAACCCCCCCTAAGCCATTCTTGGAAAAATTTGTAATGACAATTTTTTGGCAATGAATTGCTTGGATTTCTCGACCCCTAACCCCTTTCACATTGAGTGGGGTCAGGGGTAGGGTTTATCCTTTTTATCAAAAAAAAAAAAAAAACTTTCGTGCTTATTACAATTTATTCACGGGTTGATGTGAGAAATTTTTCGGTTGAAATTAAAAGTTGGGCCAAACACGCATTAAAAGAAAAAGGATATACTCCCTTTCTCCTTTGTACTTTTGAAACACGCAACGGAATAAGCCCGAGGACACATAATTTTGTAAGCGATTCAAAGCAATTCAAGTCACACTTGTGATACCAAAAGGCTCGATGTAAAAGAGAATCGAATTCCACACCGAAAAGGTAGAAATTTTGATACAGTGAAAACTTAATCTCGCATCTAAATAAGAGAGAATTTTTTGAAGATTTAAAATATGTTTGAAGTTAAACATGATGTCATGCATGTTAAAATGGTGTGACTAAGTTGTAATACCTAAAGGGATAATGTTACACAATAGGACCTAGGACCCCAAGTTGTTATCCAAATTTGACTTAAGTCAAAAGTTTAAAATTAAGGTCTAGATAGTGTTCTTATTTTAGGAGCATTAGTCGCCTCTCTTGTTAATGTATATTACTGATATATAAAATTGTAAAGTGAATTAAACTTGAATTATAACAAAATGAGAATGATCCTGTTAACCCGGGCTAAGTAAATGTCTTACTGAGTCTACCTCAAAAATACTATTTAAAATAACTTTTTTTCCTTTTTCTTTATACACTTGTTTATCTAAGTGTATTTAATATATAAATCAAGTTCTACCAATTTTGGATATGTGTATATTTTTTTTTAGATTTTTAAAAATAAAGATTTTTTAAATACATATATATACATAGATGTTTAAAAATCTTAAAAAATAAATAAACATATTCAAAAATGGTAAAAACTTGATCTATATGTCAAATACACTTAGATAAACAAGTGCACGAAAAAAAGTAAAATTTTTTTTGATTATAAATAAGTTTTTCAAAATGGGTTAAATAGGGCATTTACTTAGTCCAGGTTAACATGATCATTCTTCTAACAAAATATAAGTGATATTGTAAAATAAAATTATAAAAAATATAAACTTTCTATGTTGAGCTTCGGCAATAATTAAACTTGGATCTCATTGGGTCTGACTGACGTACCAAAAAGATAATCTACATTAAAGATATGATTTTGTTGTCAGCATTAACGCCCAGAAAACAACTGGCTCTAATATCAGTTTGTTAGATATAAAAACCAATAAAGTAATGCTGAAAAGAAGGGGGTAAAAAAATTGGAACACAGGTGAAGGAGAAGATCATCACTCTAACAAAGGCGTTACAAGAGATGAAGAACTAGTTGAAACTATTGCACCAAACAAGCTTAAGTTTCCCCTAACACATGAGAACGAAGAATGCTTTAAAAAAATCAGTCTCTTCAAACCCCAAAACAAATCCTCGTTTACATGAACCAAATCCATATGGGATTAGGAAATTGAACTCGTGTTGAACTAGTCGTGAATTATATACAGGCGTGCAAAACCTATCGTAAATGGGATGCACATAAATTTCTGGCGCAATCCAAGTCACATCCCAACACATCAACAGAATTTTAAGCTCCTCTTCAGCTTCTTCAGTGCATTCTTCCACTGCTCCTTTTTATCCTTTCCTTCCATAGCCCATCCCAATGCCTCGATTGAACGTGGAATCCCATGGCACTCTTTCACAACTTTCTTTGCAAGCGGCATGATTTCTGGGAGCAGAGCCACCTCCCCAGTTCTGCTGCAGAACAAATTCCATGCTTCTTCTCTTCCAAGAGGCTTTGCTTGGATTTTTCTGTCAACCTTCATCGCGCTGCACACCCCTGATATGCGGGTGGTTATTATGATCTTGCACCCATTTTTCTTGCTAGGCCCTGGAACTCCAACTTGATCCAAAGAAAATGCTTGCCGCAAATCATCTAAGATGAGCATATATCTTACATTCCTTAACGAAGCATAGAGCTCTAAACCCATCAAAAAACTTTGTTTCATTTCGACTAAATATTCTGCTGAATTTATTTTCTGTACATGGCTCATTGTAGTCACAGTGAAATGGGGTTATGGAATATGATTGACAATGGTTTCCCCATCCCTACTGAAGCTTCCCCGTCAGAAACGGAAGAAAAAATTGTTTTCTTGACAGTTACTAACTTGTGAGTGGATCCAAGATCTTAGCCGTCCATCAGTTGAATGCTATGGCTCAACATCATGCCAGAAGAATACCATCATTCATCACCAAGGCATACCATTTGTTGTATTCATTGCATCTTGCATTTAACATTTGCCATATGGTTCATTCCATTGACCTGAGAATGGCATCGAATGTGCTCCAGTTTTGGGGAATTTCGGCAAATGGGTGGTTCGGTTAAATCTTAGAAGGAAGAGATTGCGGGGAAGTGTTTCGAATTCCTAAGCTGATTTGGATCAGCTGAGAGTCCTTAATCTCTCCTTCAACTCTCTCTGAGGCATTATGCCCCCAAATTGTTCAAATTGCAGCACTTTGAGGTCTTTGATTTGTCTTTCAATCAATTTTCTGGCCGTGTTCTAGCAAACATCACCTTACCATCTCTTTGGGTTTTCAACATTTCAACCAATTCATTTACTGGCCCGCAACCCATTTCATCTCTTTGGGTCAATGCGTTTAACCCATTTTTGCAATTCGTTTCAATTCGTTCAATGTTTCTGTCAATACAAGTAGGGAGGGAAGAAGAAATAGACAGAAGCAGAGCAGAGGAAGCTACTTGGGAAGATGCGCGTGACAGAGACAGAGAGAGAAAGGGGAGGGAGAAGGGAGAAGAGGTGAGAGACAAGGGGATAGGGAGGAGGGAGAAGAAGCTACCTGGTGACCAAATAGAGGAGAGATGTCACGAGGGAGGGGAGAAAACAAACAACAACGTCGTGGGAGGAGAGAGGGACTAAAATACCAATGATTTTTTAAAATTCGAAATAAATATCTAAATTTTTTTAAAAATGGTAAAAATTAAGATTAATAAGATCATAAAAAAATTTTGAAAAAAAATGAAGAAAATGAAAAAAATAGGTATATGCGCTCGGAGCATCGGGTGCACCTGATCACCCTCCGCTGTGAGCAATGTCAACGAGATGCTAAGAAAGAAAAAACACAGCAGGGTGGCATTCTGTGAACTCTTGTTTGTCACAGGGACCTGCTCCCAAATTATCTTGAGCTTTCAGTTGAATTTTTCCTTAGAAAATCACAAAAAGCAATGCTTAAAGGAACTCAACGAAACTCTGAACTTGACTTAGGGCAATTGGTTACACACATGGGTGCATGTGCTCCAAATCCGGGTTTCTTATCCATCGGAAATGCCATTGAGCGCTGGGCTCTGGCAAAATCAATAAAAAAAAAGCAACTCAATTAAATTATTACAGGTGATCAACGCCTGTGCAAAAGTAATGCCAAACTGACCGTCAGCTGGCAACCCACCCGGTGTCTCTACTAGCCACCTAGTCCTCAAGCCTTTCCAGTTATATCTTCTTTAGTCAATACAAAAATTAAGACGTTTTAAAAAGAAAATTTTCTTGCAAAAGGTTAAATTTTGATTATTAAAAAAAATAATTGTCAATAATTTGTGGTATGTTTTCTATAGCAATCATTGAAAAAATTGATTGTCAATTGTTCATGATTTTTTGTTTAGATAAGGAAGTTTTGATTTGGTTGTTAAAATATTATTATAAAAATAATTTTTTTTTCTTGCCTATAAAAGTGCCATCATAAGCAAGGAAAGTTTTTTTCGTCAATAAAAATATCATTATAAGCAAAAAAAAATTCTTTGCATATGGATTTTTCTTGCTAATAAAATTTTTTTCCTTACCAATAATGATTGCAAAAAATGTATGTTTAACTAGGAATTTTTAAAGTTTCGCTATTCAACCCTAGGTTGGCACCACCGACCACCAACGCAAGTGGAAGAGGCAATTGTCTCTTAGGCCAGACGTCACGGGTTTGAACCCGGGCATGAGAGGTTAGGGGTGCAACTCGGGTTTACCTCAACCCTAATCCTAACCTTATTTATAAAACATCATTCCTAATCTTAACCCTAACCCTATGTGTAAAACTTAAATCATAACCCTATTTTTGAAAACGGGTTCAGGTTGGGTTTTGGGTTGAAATTTAGGTTAATAAATTTACATTTTATTTAAGAGTGATAGGTTTAAAATTTTATATGAATGTCCAATAATAATAAATTATATAAGTAAATATAATAATATATGGTCAAATATAACAATAGAAAGAAGAAGAGTGATCCTGTTAGCCCAGGCTAAGCAAATATCCCACTTAGCCCACCTAAAAAAACTCATATAGAATATTTTTTTTGTTTTTCTCTTTATACACTTGTTTATCTAAGTGTATTTAATATATAAACTAAGTTTTACGATTTTTGGATATGTGTATATATATTTTTTAAAATTTTAAACATTTGTGTATATATGTATTTAAAATACACTTATTTTTAAAAATCTAAAAAAAATATGCACATATATCCAAAAATTGTAAAACTTATTTTATACATTAAATACACTTAGATAAATAAGTGTTTGAAGAAAAAATAAAAAAATTATTCTAAATGAGTTTTTTGAAGTAGGCTAAGTGGGGCATTTGCTTAGCTCGGGCTAATAAAATCATTAATCTATAAAGAATATTTTTAGAAAAATTTAACATAAAAAACAAGATAAATGAAGAAGATTATATAAATAAAAGATAAATATAAAGAAAAATAATATAATTTATTTATAATATAATTACGATATGTCAAACATGTATTTATAAATATAAATAACATAAAATACAAAAAATATAAAGAAATCTTGTTTAGATATTATATATAAAATAGAAATCAGGCACGGGTTCACTCGAACCCTAACCCTATCAAATTTACAAATTGGGTTCACCGGGTTCAGGTTTTTCGGGCTTGAGTTGTAGAAAAGCAAGTTCTAACACCGTAAAAATTTGGGTTCGATGGGCCGAGTTCGGGCTCAACTCGGCCCAAGTTGCACTCCTATGAGAGGTTGGTCTCCCCATTGATGTTTGGGAGTTTGTGGTATTTGTGAGCTTGTGGTATTTTTCTAGAAAATTGTAAGAATTATTTCATAGCTTGACTGTAAGATAAATTGAGTTGTGATGTAAAGTATACTAATCAAAAGAAAATGATGGGTCAGTTGATGTCGACACCAACCATTTTGTAGAGTGAAACATTGACAATGCCCCAACAACTAGCCATTTCAGTCCATCAATGACCTAGGGGCTTAACTGCCCATAGCACATACCACTAAGGCAATGCCCCGATGGCAATTATATTGGCTCTTGGATTGCAGGAACATGTGCTCATCCAAATGAAGCCTCCAATTTGGTTTGGGAGTGTTTTGGCAATTTGGTATGATGGGCCTACCCGAAAATTGAGAGTGACCGACTTATGGGAGGGAAAGTTGGCTTAGGTTCCAATTTGATGATCTTGATTTTGGTTATGGTGAATGTAGAGGCTTGGTCAAACCCACCTCATTCGTGTCCTTATCCCATGATCCATTCCACCACTACCTCCCAAAGGAACCGCATACTATTAACATCCCACTAAAATCCCTAAAATCAAGGAATCATAACTAATGACCAAGTTAGCTTATAAAAAGGGTCCATACCCAAAAAGAACTCAAGAGATCTATCATTACTATAGTTCTACTACTTCCCTAAACTCTTTTGGATTCTTATCTGGAGTTCAATCCTATTTTCTCCCAAAAAAACCACTAGATTTATCAACCTTGTCGGGAAATCACGGTTACAAACTCCATACATGTGTGAAGACTCATTTTGGACTTCTACACTTAGGACCGTCTGTGGGAACGAGACTAGAAATTTATTTTTACTTTTTTCTCACAAATCTCCTCATTCTTCATTCTTTCCTCCTATCTTTTTATTATGGAGCACAACGAGTCCATGTTTGACTTGGAGAATGTCGCGCAAAGGAGAGACACACAAAAAGGAGATGCACACCACAGTACAAAGAGGGACTCTACTGAAACCAGCTCAAAAGAAATGGGCCCCAATGTCATTATCTCCAAAGAAGACTTTCTAAGAGATGATGATCGCATTGCGTGAATGGAAAGCTCAAAAGCAATCAATCTCATCACCACCCCATCTAATAAGCGGCCCCAGTATGCAGACCCCAACATCAGAACTTGGAGGGGTAACACATCTACTCCCCCTTTGTCATGATTTATCAACACTTTTGGTTATTTGCCCTTTACCCCTAAAATCATAAATGAACCTCTCCCTCACAAGTTCAAACCCATGGTTATGAAACCCTACAATGGGCATTTAGATCCTTAGGACCATGTTCACACCTTTTGCATTAATTTAGACCTAATGGGTTTTGTTACAAAACATAAGTGTCAAACATTCATTGACACTATAGAGGGAAAAGCCAAAGCATGATTCCCTAGTTTGACCCTAGCTTCAACAGCCTCTTTTGACTCACCCTCAGATCTTTATCAAGTTCAACAAGGGGATAACGAGCCTCTACGTAAATATATCGACCAATTCAACCACAAATGTACATTGATTCAGGAATTGACTTTGAATTTATAAAGTCCGATTTCATTGGAGGATTACACCCTGGCCGACATACACAAAACTCAAAGTGCATGAACCGGATACTGTAGGCAAATTGTTCAAAACCACACATAAATGGGTGAATGCCGAAGAACAAACGAGACAAAAGAAGCAGACACTTTAAAATAATGAAAACAAAGGGTCAAGTAGGAAAAGACATCAAAGCTACGACTAATGATCCGCAGAAAAAAGGGTCGAAGGGATGGACCCCCCATTTTCTATGCCCAGGTATGAGAAATATACCCTTTTGACTAATTCGCAGGACAAAATATTCCTCATCATCAAAGACAAAGGTCTCCTAACAAAGCTAAACCAAATGAGGGCCCCTCTAGAGAAAAGGGACACCTTTCGTTGTGTGCATACCACAAGGATCATGGCCATTCCTCTGAGAGATGTATCTAACTGAAAAATGCTATTGAAGAACTTCTCATGAAAGGTCTCCTCACCCAATTCGTAAAAAGAATTGAGGAAAAGGGTCTCATTACTGTCCCTGAGCCAGGATCAGGATCTAAATACGAATCGTCAAACACTCTCACACATAGAGTCATCTCCACCATTCATGGAGGCCTTGCTTGCGGAGGTAGCACCCAATTTAGAAAAAGAAGATATGCACATCCGGAGGTAAATATCCAATAAAAGACTTTGCCCTCTGACAAAATACACCTTTTATATGAATGAAAAAGACCCTTTACACACACCTCATGATGACGTCATTGTCGTCGACGCTATCATATCTAATTAGATAGTTTGTCGAATCATGATCGACATCGGCAGCTCTACCGATATTATATTCATCACGGCCTTTGACAAGATGAAGTTGTCAAGAAGAAATTTGCGCCCTTACACTGGGCCCCTAATTGGGTTCACAGGAGACAAGGTATCCGTAGAAGGATTAATCACGCTCTCTTTTATAATTGAGACCATACCACAACAAACTAGGATTGAAGTTGATTTCCTGGTGGTCAAAATCCCATCGGCGTATCATAGGGCGCTTGACCCTCAATAGGCTACAAGCCATTATTCTACTTACCATCTGTGTGTCAAGTTTCTGACACTTGCAGGAGAAGGTATCGCAAGAGGAAACCGGAAAATGGCCCGCCATTGCTATTTGGTAGCTCACAAAAGGAAGCAACCCACGGACTCCACATCACCCTATGAGGAGATCGAACCCACTATTGTTGTCAACGTAATAGATGTGATACCCAAGCACTTCACAATAGGTACATCAACTGACCCCTCTTTTCAAAATACTTTGATAGACTTCTTACATACCAATATTGACATTTTTGCATGGAATGCCCTAGCATTAACAAGTTTGCACCCATCTATACTGAATCACAAACTAAACATAGACTCCTAACTCAAACCAATAAAATTTAAAAAAAAGAAACTTTGCATTTGAAAGGCAGTGGATAATCACACAAGAAGTAAGCTTTTATCTACTCACTTCATTAGAGTAGTTCAATACCCCCAATGGTCGTCGAATGTAGTCCTAGTACCAAAGCCTAATAGCAAATGGTGCATGTGTATAGATTACACTAACCTAAATAAAGCCACCATAAAAGATAGTTACCTATTACTTAACATTGATCAATTAATTGATTCAACTGTAGGCTACAATATTTTTAGTTTTATGGATGCCTTTTCTGGATACCATTAAAAAAATGGTTAAAAAAGATGAAGAAAATGCCTCCTTCATTTCCCTCGAAGGAACTTACTGTTATGGAGTGATGCCTTTTAGACTTAAAAATGCAGGTGCTACTTAGAAAAGGGTAGTGAATAAAATTTTGCACAATAAATAGACAAAAATATGAAAGTCTATGTTGATGACATAATAGTATAAAGCAAAGACCCTAAACAACATATAACAAATCTAGCAGAAACCTTCACTACTCTTTGACATTTCAACATGAAATTAAACCCAAAAAAATGAATATTTGGAGTAATCAAGGATAAATTCTTAGGAGTTATTATTTCAGAGAGGGGCATTGACGTAAACCTTACCAAGATAAAGGCCATAATGGATATGATAATACCAAAAAATAAAAATGACATACAAAAACTCATAAGATGCCTTGCCACACTGCCTAGATTTATTTCAAAATATGTTGACAGATCTTTACCTTTCTTCAAGATCCTTAGAAAAACTGAAGACTTCAGATGAACGACAGAATGTGAGTCTGCCTTTCAAGGACTGAAGCATTATCTCTCAAAAGCATTCTTGATAATGAAGCCAGCTACAGGGGAAACCCTTTGCATTTATTTATCGGCTTTAATTAACACCATTAATGTTCTACTAGTGGGAACAAGCAATGGGATCTAGCATCCTATATATTACATTAGTCAAATATTGCATGATGCATAAACTTGTTATTGCTTGTTGAAAAAACAGCTTTTCACACTTCTGATTGCTTCAAAGAAATTATGTCACTATTTTCAAGTCATCCCATCATTGTTTATACTAACTACCCTTTACAACAGCTTTTACACAAGTTCAACATTTCAGGAAGGCTGATGAAAAGGGCATTAGAGTTGTCACAATTTGATATATAATTTCAACCCTCAAAGCAATAAAAGGATAGGCCCTTACCAATGTATTAGTTGAATTTACAATTTCCCCCCATTAAGAAGGAGACAACACCCCCTTTTGCTCCGATGTAATTGACCACCATATTGTGATAGACACTACCACACCTATGGCGGGACAATGGGAGCTCTATACAGATGGAGCATCCAACAAACAAGGTAGCAGAGCTGGTCTCCTCATACTTACACCAAACAAAACCAAATTAGAAGTCGCTATTTGATTTATGTTTAATGCCTCTAACAATGTCTCCAAATATGAAACCTTTTTCCAAGAATTGAATATCGCATCCTCCCTTAAGGTAAAGTGTCTTAATGTTTTCTCCGACTCCAATTTAGTGGTCAATCAGGTCAAAGGAAACTTTGAAGCAAAGGATGACAACATGATCTCTTATACCCGACTTTGCAAAAACCTTATTAATTAAATTCCTCACTTCTCTATTCAAAAAATATCCCAAGAGCAAAATATTCATGATGATACTTTAGCGAAATTAGCCACCAGCACCTCATTTGAAAGATCAATACCCATTTTTCATTTGAAACAGCCGAGCATTATCCATTGCCAAACCAATAACATAAACATGTCTCCTCCCTCATAGAAAGATCCTACTATATACAATTCCTCATCAATCACCTTCTACCCAATGAAGACAAAGAAGCAAAATACATAAGGAAATAAACATTTCACTATACAATTATCGATGGAAAACTTTACCGAAAATCCTTCTCCACTCCATTGCTTGCAATTTTAGTTTCTGGCGGATTATTTAGAGTCTTTATTTATTTTTCTGTGGAGTCTTTCTATATAGGTTCTATGCTTCCAAGGTAATTCGTTTGTTTTTCAGGAGAATGGAAAGTTTCAAACCATTCAAAGGAGAACATGTGTACTTTATGTATTTTTATAAATTCATAATATTCCTATTGAATAGTTTTCTTTCATTCTCATTATAATTTTTATTAAAATCATTTCATTTTCTTTATTAAATTTGTCATAAAAATTCTTTCTTAGTTTGTCTTTGTCTAATTCAAATTCTTTTTCAATAATGTTTATCGACAGGTCAAAGTCCCCCATATCTGTTTTAGTAGGCGACATTCCTAGGATTGAGGTTTCCTCGTTTGGTTCTACAGAGTAGATTGGTTGGGGGAATTGTAGGATTAATATTTATTCCTTTCATTTTTATGTCTGATTTGTTGTCTGTAGGTATTGAAGAACATGAGGCCCTTGATTGAGTTGTTTTGAAAGATATTTATGAAGTTTCATCTACAGATCTTCTGGGATTAAAAGAGAATGTTTCCTAAATGAGTTCATATCTATTGTTATATTTCCTTCTTCATCTTCACATATTTCTCTAATTTTTGAGTTTTTTATTTGAGGAGGTGGTACCTTAGTTTAAAGTTCGTAGTGAGATGGAAGAGTTATTTGATCCCATTTTATGATTTTGGTACCATTACATTTGCCTTTCTTATATTAGTTTGTAATAATATTATTTCTTCATTTAAGGATTGTTTAATAGCTCTTGTGTTAAAGGTCGTAGTCATGCCTTTGTAATGGATTCTATATACTAAGGCTATGGGTAAAGATCCTTATTTATTTTACAGTTATGAACTTTTAGATTTAAGGTTAAAGTATCTAAAATATTTTGATCTTGTAAGGAAATAGTGAAATTTGGATAACAGTCAAAATAAATAAGTCCACTATATAAGTTTGTTTCTACCATTTCTAAGAGTGAGTCTTTAAATTTATTAAACCTATAATCTCTTAAGTATACTAGGATTGAATTGTCCAAACCTTCTCTTATAAATAGTTTATGTATGAAATTGTATTTTTGCCGGTATTGTTCAATTAATCTTTTGTTTAAAAAGGGAATAGTTTTATATTGATTAAATAAAGAGATTATTTGTTCAACTGTTTTTATTGTGTAGTTTATTGAAAGTTAAAATGATCCTTTTTTATATATTTGGCTATCTATGATATCAGGCATTTTTCAGTCATTTAAGTCCTTTTTTAGATTATCTATATTAATTTCTTCTGTGCTTAATACGTTATCTCGATTACTACTTGATTTACAGCTAAAGTTTCCAAATTCTGTATTCATGGTTGGATTGTAGTATATTCTTTGTCTCTGATCACTGTCAATGATATTACTCTACAGGGCTTAACACGGCATTGCAAGCTAACATGCACTTCTAAGAAACGCGACTTAGGATTTCATAAAGATTCGAAATACACTATTCTCCTTCTAGGATGCAAAATTAGCAACATGGTTGTGATACCAAATGTATACCAAGTTACGTAAAAATCAAGCAAAATTTAGAGCTTATCCAATAAGATGTTCAAGTTGTTTTTCTGTTTGTTTTATTAAATAAGATAATTTATAGTAATCTTTTTTAAGTTATTGATGAAAATAATTGTTCAGTTCATACGATTTTAACTTCATTAAATGGAATTCTCGTTGAATTTTTTGTTATCTTAAAGTTCTTAATTCTTTTCTTAGTTAATTAATTTGTTCCATCATTGATGAGTTCAATTTATCCTAATAGGTATTTTATGAGTCCTTATTTCTATTTTATTGCGAGTGATATTCTGTAGAAATTTTCTTTTAGATGTTTATAAAGTCCCCTATAGATTTGATGATGTTGTAGTTTTCTTAGATGATTTTCAAGTTCAGTTCTTTATTGCCTTAGAGCTTTTAATTCTCTGCTTAATTAGTGAATATGTCTGGTCATTAGGCAGCTAATATAGATAATTATTTTTCTAATTTTTATTTTTCTTCTTCTAAGTTAGAGAACATATAATTTCTAAACCAGTGTGGATGTTAGCTTTTTACTTTCTCTTAAGATTTCTAGGAATTTCATAATAAGTTTATGCTTTTGTACTTGTCCTTGAATAAGAGGAAGATGGTTTGGAATTACTCCCCACAAGGTTGGTTTATCATTGACATTATCCTCAAGATTTTGAAATAAAATTTTTAAGTTTAAAGTCATCTAATTATAATGATATGCATGTAAAATAGTAAATGGATTTGTAGGCAAAATAACAATTTGATTAGACAAAGTTTGCAATACAAGTTTTAAATATAACTTTGGAAATAACTTACAAGTTTAGGGATGGAACAAGCTCTAAATCAATAACTTGTTTCTTCAACGGAACTTTGAGATTGTCTTACAACAGAGGTTTTGGAGAGGTTTACAAAATAAGGTTACATGTTTTAAGAGAGAGAGAGCTTTGGAGACTGCTTGAGAAGATTTCCATAGCAGATATATATATATATATATATATATATATATATATAATAGTTACAGTGCTGCACAATTGCACAAAAACAATAGTACATTTGCCCAAAAATGGACCCCACATATTAGAATGAAATGAAACTTATGCAATAATTTATCCACATATAAATTTTATCGCAAATGGTTTACATGTTAAAAAAATCACTTTAAAGTTGTTATTTACATTAAACTATTTTATTACGTTTAATTTGTACCATTTTCAGATGGAATCTATGCACATATATGATTAGGATGAAAATTGGTACGGTAATAGAACACATTATTTTAAATGCAATGAGTGGAGGATATTATAATTTTATGATCATGTGGGTTGTATTACATTTATGGTGCAATTTTCTCAAAATGGGCCCCATATGATCATAAAATTATAATTTACTTCACCAATTATATTTAGAATTATGTATTCTATTACCATAGCAATTTTCATCCCAATTGGATATGTGTATTGACTCCATATGAAAATGGTACAAATTCAACGTAATAAAATAGCTTAATATAAACAACAACTTTAAAGTTATTTTTTCAACATGTAAATCATTTACTATAAAATTTATATATAAATAAAGGACATATAAAGTATCAATAAATTTAAGTACATTGGGGTCCATTTTGAGCTAAATGAACTTTTAATTATGGTGTAGCTTTATTGGACAACAAAGATTCTTACTTTTATTCAAAGGTTTGTTAGGTGGGCTAAGTAAGCCTTACGTCTATTCCAAAAAAAAAAAAAAGCAAGCCTTACTTAGCTTGAGCTAACTAGATAATTTCTTGCAAATTCTACATAAACCCACAAAATTTACTTCTATCTCCACTTCTATCTACAAATTTTTAAAATTTCCAAATATACTCATGTATTTGCTTAAAGTTCTACTTATACCCACGTCATTCCAAATCCATCAAAAAGGTCATTAGCATGCCTATAAGAAGATAAATATGCTCAAGCCCTAATATAATTTGAAGTTGATTTACTTAAAGCTAAAATTTACACGTAAATAATATTGATTTTATAATTGTAGAAGTGCAAAAAAATTCATTTGAATGTATAATTTTTTTGCTATAAAATCAAAATTAGGGATAAAAACTTCCATCATTTTATTTGGAAACCCTCTGATAGGTATTTGGAAACCCCTCTAATAGGTTTCTAACTACATGGTTATAAGTAAAATTTTAAGCTAAATATGTAAATACATTTGAAAATTTTAAAAATTCATAAATATAAGTAAAATTAACAGTAAAATTCATGAGTATATATAGAATTTACCCTAATTTACTGCTTGCGCTTGAGATTTCCAAACAGGGTTAAAATTGAATAGAACCACAAAGGGCTAAGATTGACTTGACACTAACCTAGCATGACCCAACCCTATTTTAACTCTTATATACATCTCTGGAACCAAAACGATCAAACAAGTTTCACTATACAACTATCATTCAAAAGCCCAAATTATATAGTGGCTCATTTTGTCCCATGCGCAAACACAAAATATAACAACATTCGGAGCATAAAATTTTCATTGTCAAAGAAAAAAGCAACATCTTTACATCTTTAAAGCAGAGGATTATATAATCGAACACTAGAAATCATTTTCCCTACAGTACAGGAGTGGTAAAACAGTCAGCTAGTTCATTCAAAGCTGTCTCCAATCAACGACTTTTCCTTCTCGTCTGTTGCCCAATTTGATGCAGTCTTTCATGCGTTAATGGAAGGCCTTGCTAATGTAGTTCTAAAGGAGTGCATTTCACCTTGGCCTTTTTGCTGCTGTCAATGGAAAGGACACCCTCTGGGAAGGCTGTTGCGGCTGCTGATCAGGCTTTTGTTGGTCCTGTGGAAGATTTGACTTTATCCCATCTTCTTCTTCCTCTGTTTCCTCAATGGCCTGAGCAGGTTGCTTCTTCGGGATTGCAAGTTGGTAATTTGGACTAATCAATGTGTCTTGTTCAGGAGGGAGAGGAATTCCAGGCCCAGCAATTGTCTTTGGCAATGGAATTTTGTTCCGATTCCTAGCCAGCTCAAGTAGGACCTGAAAGATAAAATCAAATAATCATTCGGTACATAAATTGCAGCATTACAGAAAGAAGCACAACTGACAGGAAGATGTCATCCGGCTTGTGAGTGTCATTGACATTTTAAGCTGCCTACAAGACGTACAGGCTTTTGATTTGCTGGCCCATCTGGTATAACATTAGTCATTGATTGTCCATGGAAAGTAGCAAAAGCTTGAATTTTGAATACTCCAGATCTCAAGGGCTAAGATAACCCTACTGCGAGGGCTACTTCAAACTCCCAACCTCCACAGAGCCACCTTAGTAACAGTTTGGATCACCAAAGCACATTCGAGAATATTTTTAATGTTCGAGAAGAATGTAAGGTGAGAAATATGGGGTAAGCACTCAACTTGTTAAAATCATAGCAGATGAGTTCCGCATAATTTGAAACATGGGTGAACTTCAGGAAGGTGTGTTTCTTGCAGGGAAGCAACTCAAGTTGGTTCAATTTGGGTCTATCCTGCCTACATCCTTTTTGCGAATATCTTACCCTTACCATAGGTCGATCCAGTTTCCAATAAACCCAACCCTAGCCTTGTAAAGGTAGGGTAAGTTTGATTTAGTTCCAATTCAAATCGGTTCGATGATCTTGACCAACATCAACATCATATTACTTCATTCAAACAGATATATAAAAACTAATATAAAAACTAGGATGTCATTGTAACTTGAGTGAAACAATCTGCACACCGACTGCCACTGCCAATCTATTCTGAATGCAGCAGTAAAAGCAAAGATCGCACAGTAGGATGTTGTTATGGCTGGCATAAAAAGATAATTAAAGACACAAAATTATAAGTGATTATCCCCCATTTTGAATGTGGAATCCTGAATAAAAATATAAAAAAATATTTTTTAAAAAGAAAACCTTTGGTGGAAGGAAATATCTGGACTTTGACATGGTATGCTCTTATAGGAATACTTCTGCAGATATACAGGTACCCATCCATCCAGGTCAATTTCGGCCTTCCAGGTACCCAAGAGTACAGATCCCCTACCCTATTGAAGGTACGAATATTTTTTCATGCTAGCCCTATTGGTAATTTATTTAGAATCCACCTACCTGAAAGTATGTCAGCTCGGTAGGTACCCGTAGGTATCTTATCTAAGTTGCACGCCTAGTTTTTTGGGAACCAGAGGTCAATGGAAGAGAAATCACTTCTCTTTTTTCATATCAAATTTCTGAAGCTCTTTATTCACTTTTCTCTTAGGCTGCGTTTGTGAACACGTAAAAGTAAAAAATAAATAAATAAATAAATTTTCCACTTCTTCCCACACACCTCTTGATATGAGTTGACATTTTAACTACCTAACTACCTTACTTTCTATATTATTATCTCTATACTTCAATCATCTTTTTTTTTACATTTTTCAATATAATTACTTTATCTATTTTAACTTTATTCCTTTCACACGCAATCATTATTCCTATCAAATCATATTACTCTCCCACTTTTTGAAAATTTTTCCCCATTCCTGCTTCCCTACATTTACTTTTACATCTTCCCAAACATACCCTAAGTAAATAAAAAGATACTCATTCTAATTGAAAATTGAAATGATCACACATAATAGAGGAAAATTTAGGCAGAAATGTGATTGGAAAGATGTGAGAATTGAAGCTACGCTGGTTGCTTCAGATGGACAACTGGATACACCATGAATATGGCATGTTGGTGCATCTAATGCATTTAGCACGCATAATGAACAATAATAGGAAATTAATGAAAAGGGAAGCAAAAAACAAGGAAAGATAGGTAGATATACAGGGATGTACTAGGGTGCACCATGTTGTGCACTAGTTACGGTGCAATAGGAATAAATGAGGTCCATTTTGATCCTAAAATCAAAATCCACACTACCTATTGCATTTAGTATAATTTATTTGACTAGGATACCAAGTTTAATCAAAATCAAAACTGTCTAAATTTCATTCCGATATGGATAAATGTTACATTCTAATACTTTTGTGAATGTTCTAAGCATTTTTTCTAATCCACACATGAATATATGTTTCTAAGCAATTTCAACCCATCCAAGACTTTGATCGAAGTGATTTTTCATACCATGGTAAAACAAAATGATTAAGTCATATGACCTATGGGATTTTAATTTTATGATCACTGTCGGTCCTATCTGTAACCAGCAACACTCTAACTAGGGCAGATCCATATATGTGTGATGACGAGTTAAGGGTAATGATGAGCTAAGGTAATGATTAAAAGTAAAGTGAATAAGGACAAAACAAGTAGACTTTTTATGAAAAACGTTACAAGAATGATTAGAAATACAAATAATAATGAAAAAAAAGTGGTATAGTTAAGCAGTAAAAATGTCAACTCTCGTCAATAGGTGTGAAGGATGGGATAAGGAGGGTTAGGAAATTTACTTTTTTCACGTTACTAAATGGAGCCTTAATTTAATTACAGCATGGTGAACCCATAAATTCTAAAAGTGCAATGTCATTTCTTTCACCTGACTTAAATTCCATAGCTAATATCCTCAACAATTTCTCCCTCTTTCTAAACTATTGATTCTAGTTCCTCAATACCGAAAATGAAAATTTATGGTATTACTTGATCTACAATCTTAAAGCCAAACCTTGAACTAAAAACATCATGATTAGAGAGTCACTTATTTCTCCATTCATAGTTCTCAGATTTTTTATGACTTTATCATAGATATTCACTCATAGTTCTTGCATTTTTTATGATTCTATCAAAGAAAGCTACTCATGGTTCTCACATTTGTTACGAATCTATCATGATTCTTGCATTTGTTATGACTCTATCATAGATGACAGCCGATCATATGAGGCCAGTCACAAATCATTTTATTTTACTTTTTATTTTTTTTATAAACTTGTTAGTATATGTGTATTTAACAAGTCCAACTCAACATCTCTTACACTCTTTGCATTTTTCCTTCTTCTACCAGTCTATCTAAATATAAGATGCTAACAGATTCATGTAGCCGGTGATTTTAATTATAAGATGCTATTACCTCGTTCAATGCTCTAATGAGCTTCGTTGATTGCGTCGAGCAATTTGATTTATTACTATGTAAGCATGTGAACTATCTGTGCAACGTTTCCAGTAGTTACGAATGAAAAACCAAGAATAGGGTTTTAATTGGGTGAGTGACTAGAGCTATCTTCTTGGATTACTTCAAGGATGGACGATGGATATGTAGATCTGAGCAGACAGGAAAATTGAGTCGCTCAAGCGAGAAGCGAGAATGTAGGCCGCAAGAGCCAGAGCATTGCATAGAAGGGATGAATCAGTGGGATGGGAAACTATAAGAGGGCAGAGAAGCAGAATGGGGAGTACCTCGCGGGGCGGGGGCTGCGAGAAGCTGGTATTGACTTTGGTTTGGATAGCCAGCTTGACATCGTCGCAGTCGATGGCCGGCTTGCCAGCGTGCTCGGAGTAGATCTGGGCATCGGAGAGGACATCAACGACGTAGCGGTACCAGAGCTCCAAGAACTGGTGGACCACCCTAGGCTCGTAC
The DNA here is from genome assembly GCA_030490835.1 of Annona cherimola. NCBI lineage: Eukaryota > Viridiplantae > Streptophyta > Magnoliopsida > Magnoliales > Annonaceae > Annona > Annona cherimola. The sequence continues at coordinate 40,148,672 of CM059977.1, read as the reverse complement.
TCCCTCACGCCCATGGATTTCAGCAGCGATATCACGATTTTGGCGTCTCGCGGCAGCTCTTCTCCTTCCTCTCCCATCCTCTCTTGGCCCCTCTCTCCAGCCTCCGCACTCCTTCAAAGTTGAAAACGGAACCTGCCTGTTGCTTTTTATAGCTTCAGGGCATTTTTGGTAATGGACAAAAGTTTTCAACCCACGGTGCTTTCGTATCACGTTGGCAGCGTCCACCGGTTCGAACGTTGCCGAGTGGATAGTTTTCCTAGGGAGCGCTTTCCCATGGAAATAGCTGCCGAGAGCTCATTTTTCCCTTCCCTATAGAATTTAAGATGGATTATAATATCAAATAATGAGACATAACACTGTACATATTAATAAAAAATTAACCAAATATTTGTTGATTAATGGGCTTACATTTAAGTGAAACCACTTACTAATATTTAACCCTTTCTTTTTTTTTTTACAAATCATGCCCCTTGTTATCATAAGGGTTTATTTTGCCTAATATATATTTAGGAAATGATAAAACTTTTGAACGAAAAGTTGTAGTGTAAAAGTTTTTGAAACGAAAGAAAACAATATGATATAATAAGGGTAATGATAAGGAATAAAAAAAATAAAGTTAAATTAGTTAAATTAGTTATACAAACAATGGTGTAAAAATAATAAAAGAGTAGAATAGTTTATATAAGAAAATATGAAGAAATAATTAAAAAACATAATAATTACATACAATAAAAAGTTTTAGATAAAAAAATTTATCTTGAAACAAACACACGAGTGTTAAGCTTTGCCAACATATGCTAGAATTTTAGTTTCTTAAAAAGACACAATTTATTTCAGTGGCTTCTTTTGTTTTAAGAAGCACAGTAAAACCGATCTTGAACATATCTATAAAATTTAAACTCAAATTACGACTCTATGTATAAAACTAAACTCAGCCTTGTTTAGGAAAAGATATTTTTTTGTTTTAATTGAATATATAAGTTACATTTCACATGATATTACAATTAAGTTTAAGAGAGAAAATAAATACTCATAATTTTTAAAAAGAGATTGAGCTTCCACCATATATGGGAGACTAAGTTCTCAACAACTGGACTTTGAACCATGGAGGACTCAAACTCAAGACCTTATGACCATTTGGCCTAAGTCTTGACCAACTGGTTGACTAGGCCACCAAGCTTGTTTGCTCTCAAAGGAAGGAGCTCGCCAGGACAGGCACCGATTCCTACAATGAAGAAGCAGCACCAGAAGAAAGAAAAAAGAAGAAAAAAAGAAGCAAGGGCTCGAGGTCACCCTACCTAATAAAAATTGGGTACGGGAGTCAATTCGACAGAAAGCCCTGGAATAATTGGAATTCTCTATTGAGAATCGAATCGTCATTTGAAACTTAAGGGCATGCCGATTGATCTTATTGATCTTTATTGCGCTTCTGTGCCTTCATCTCAATACTCTACGCTAAAGCTTCCGTGAGGAAGCCCCAACAAGGAGATCGTACGAAGAGCATAAAGAAGCAACGGCAAGCAAGATCACGGGAGTGAGAGGAGATGAGAATACGAGGGAGTCAACAACAGATGAGCGATACGGATATTTCAATTGAACATGAATGGCAAATAGCTATGGTTTTTCCATTTCATTTGTTCCTCTTGGAATAAGTAGAATCTGAAATGATGTTTAACGAGGCACCTGAATCTTTTTTTTTTCTTCAATTGAACATGAATGAAAAATAGGTGTGTGTTTTTCCATTCCATTTGTTCCTCATGGAATAAATGGAATCTGAAATGATCTTTAACAAGGCACCTGAATCTGAAATGATCTTTAACGAGGCACCTGAATCTTCTTTTTTTTTTTTCCAATTGAACACGACAAATAAGTGTGTCTTTTTCTAATCAAATTGTTCCTCAAGGAATAAGTAGAATCTGAAATGACCTTTAACAAGGCACCTGGATCTTTTTTCTTTTTTTTTTTTTCCCACGAAAAAGGAGGCACTTGAATCATTTTAACTACCAAAACAATTCTATTTATACAAGCTCTAATTGGGCTCGAATTGACATGGTTGGTGTTGAAATGGTTTTCGTTTAAGTTAAAAGCTGACATCAGTAGGACTATTAAGTAAACCTTTAACTCTAGGCCTACTAGGATTGAGTAAACTCAAACTCGAATTCTAATATTTGGTTTTGGGTTGAAATTCAAGTTACTCTCAAGCCAATAAAGTTAAAATCTACCAACATAAATAACAAACTCTTTGAATATTATTACATTTAGCCCAACTAATTTTAAAATATACTTTTGATTATGATAAATTATTTATTCATAGTTTGCATATGAATATATTTATAAGCTATGATATCTTTGATTTTAATAAAACTTAGTCATCTAGTATAATATAATACTAAGTACAATGAATATAATAAACTTTTCATCAATAATCGAGGTGAGAAAAATAAATTGAATTATAAGAAATCGCTATAAAAAAAGTTTAATAAAATTGAGATTTTTATATCTTATAGTTAATTGGTATACATGAAATAATTTTAAAAAATAGTATATTTATAATTATTTACAAATTAAGTTGACATAAATGCAATACATTCAACATTTTATAAATAAATATGGATAACATTTAGGTTTTAGAATTAATACAGTTTAATTAGGTTATGATTATATGAAAGAACTTTTATTATAATTATAGTTAAAATGCTTAATGCATAAACCAATGTAATTCTTTTAACAAATTAAGAAGGATATTGGGTTCATACAGGGTTAACGTAACTCGGTATTGGTTTCAGTTTCTCTCGAGTTGTATTGAAACTGGGTTATTTCGAAAAAAGATACAAAAACAAAACTTAAAATTGATTTTAAAATCAGGTTGGGTTGGGCAAGTTCAGATTGACCCAATACTAAGTTGCACCCTAACTATCAGTAAATCATTAAGTAAAAATAATAATATATGATCTCACAGCAATTCTATGTAACCTTTTTAATATTTTTATCCTTGATGAGTACTTCATTCCATTCATTGTATTTAACATTACTAATTTAGATAAGTATTTTTATGCTTGATAAGAAATTTACTCAATTCATTGTATTTAATATCATTTATTTAGTTACCAAACTATGGTTCATCAAAATCAAATATGCTCCCACTTGTTAAAAAATATATACTCATATGTAAATTATAAAAAATATTCAGATCAGTTTACATATGTATTAAAATATAATAATGCTTTATATAATTATTTTTCTATATAGTAATAATATTTTAGATGGTTTAGTTATTCGAAATAAACTTTAAATTTAATATTTACATTATACTTTTTTATTATGTTGAATTTGCCACATTTATAGATGAAATCGTGCATACTAATACTAGACAAATAAATTAGTTTTTATGATAACAAAAAGAATACTAAATATAATGAATCGAGTGAACATTTTATCCAACATCGTTACCTGTAAGCCTGCAACTGGGCTGGTTAGACCCAACTCCTCCGACCAAATTCAATAAAAATCGATATAGGGCTTGTTCTTTTTTGATCCGAGCTCAAAGATCTCAACTTAAAGAATAAAAGGGAACAACAAAAATCAGTCTTAAGGCTTAACTTTTTGGATCCCAAGGTTCGATTGCATTAAACTCCGCCATGCATGAGGAAATTTAGGAAATTCTATTTATAAATAGGATTAGGATTTTAGCAAACTTGAATACAAGCTCATTTCCCTTATTTATATTTAATACAACATATATTATATGTAACACCAAAATATTATCTTTCGCATTTATACATTTGACATTATTTATATTTATATTTATATTTGAATACCGTCTATATTATAGGTAAATTATCTTATGTACATGTTTATATTTATATTATTTTTTATCATGTCATCCACATTGAATAACTAGACATCTGACACATGTGTACTCTAAAGAAAGGATGATTCTAGCTCTCCTACTCATACTACTCTACATACACCACGTCAACCACCTATGCATCTAAGCGATGATTTATATTTATATTACTTACTTTTATATTTATTATTTTTCTTCTTTTATCTTACTTTGAAAGTTTATATATTCTTCTAGAATTATATAATATATTACTATTTTAAAATATAGTTAAGTTATATATTATTGGGCTTTGCTTCTATAAAACTTTTTCTATGCGACTAATTGGCTTTTATCACTCTACGTGTTCATCATTTTAATAACATGTATTTAATAAAAAATACTAAAACTTTCCTTATTTACTTAGTTAAAATATAAAAAATCACTTACTTACATGCCCCCCAATAAATAAAAACAGACAACATTAGTTTAAAATTTGTTACAACCAACTTTAAATATTAAAAAAAATAAGTTCCACTTGTTAATTCTACTTCTATGTAATTCTATACTTTTTTTTACTATTTTAAGAATTAATGGGAAATCCACTTCATCTATTAAATTCAGCATTTATTTATATTAAGATTTTTTGCAAACATAGTTTGATCAATATTTGCAAGTATGCCTACAAGATTTATATAAAATTGTAAGTATCTCCTTTTGGTTAGGATGTTGTTAGAATATTATGTAAAATAATGATATTATCGTTCAAGTCAAAGGATATACTTGCACTTTTTGTGAACGTTGTAAGCACATTTGAAAAAATCTAAAATAATAATATATATAAGCATATATAAAATAATGAAGCAACAAATATGTCTATAATATTTGAAAACATTATTGATGTATCACTTCACTTAAAGGGAATTTTTTCATTTTTATAAAAAATTTAACGTTATCATAACAGAAAAGATATAATTTTATATAAACCTTATAAAGAAAATTTACAATTTTGGCAAACTTGGGATATGAATGGCAAACTTGGGATATGAGTGCAATATTGATCAAATTATGTAGGGAAATATACAAATATTCCTTCATATTGTCATAGAAACTCCGTCATTTTTATAGTATTACGGTGCATAGGTGTTGAAAAATAAAGGCATATCTTGCAAAATCGAACAAGTTGGTGTATTTCATAATTTATGCAAAGTTTGTAAACAATTATAAACAGTGGATCCAGATAACCCTAAATGAGATTGAATAGAGTTTACTTCATGGAGTAGGTTAAACCGAACCACCTAAATTTGTGTCTTGTTTACTTACGAATGTTATTTTTCTCAACAAGGTATCTGAGCAGATTTACCAAAATTCTTCTCAATATGGACATCAAGCTTCTTCAATCGGTCGTCGTAAAATCCTTACGCATCAGATTTTAAGCCGCCATCACGCTGCTTCAGTTTTTCCACATCCGCTGCTTCAGATTTTAGGCTGTTTATTGCGTTAGATCTTTGGTGAACCTCTGCTTCAGATTTTTTTTGGTCTATGGAATTTGTTGCCATCCTTTGACCAAAATAGCATCACAATTTTGCTGCAGCAACCGCGCACAAATTCATGGGTGCCTCCTCTGGACTTCTTCAACAGATATCTCTCACACACGAATTCTGTCTCAACTTTGTCTTGAATAGCAATTTGATACCGAGATACATCCGCAGCTGGAATTCTGCACACCTGCCCCACATGAATTCTTGGCATCACAGATCTTGTTCTGTGAAACTCGACGCCACCAATCGGCCTGCTGTCTTCACCGCTATTCAAATCAAGGAATCTGCTAGTCTTTTGTTGAAAGATAAGTATCCAGTTATTTCTGTTTCATACTGGTACTGTTTCTTTAAATCGGGTACATGGCTACTTCTATAAGCAACAATGACACTAATATGAAGTTAACTACCACATTGTTAAATGGAAAAAATTATTTACCCTGAACAAGAGTTGTTACAGTGGCTCTTAGTAGAAAATCAAAGCTTAGGCATATTACTAGTAAAATTAAGGTTCCCAAACTAGAAAATTCTAATTTTGAAGATTGGTTAGCTATGGATAATCTAGTAATGACTTGGTTATTTAATTCAATGAAACCAAAAATGTATGAGATTTTTGCTTACTCAGAAAATGCTAAGAACTTGTGGGATTCTAGAATCTGTACATTGCAACAAGTAATTGCTCATGCAGAGCAAAAATCTGAACATCTTTGTTGAATATTTCTGATTTATGAAGAGACATTGGGATGAACTTAGACAATACAGTCCCCGATAGAAACGACAGAAAACTATTTATACAGAGAAGAGAAAAGCAGAACTTTTCAATTGTTAGCTGGATTAAAATCTAAATATGAAGATCTTAAGAGACAAATATTAATGAGCCCATCACTTAGCCCATTCTCAAATGTTTGTGCAATCATCTAAAGAGAAGAAATGAGAAGACGAGTAATGAAATAAAAAAGTAGGACAGAAACCGAAAGTCATACCTTGGCAATTAAATCTAATTTTAAAGGACCTACACACTATGGAGGAAGAGGTCAAATTCTCCACAAGGAAGAGGACGAAGCAGAGGAAATTGTCCATACTGTGATCATTGTAATAAAGCAGGGCATGTTAAAGATCGTAGCTAGGATTTATATACTTATCTAAGGTCTCCTAAGCTGATAATAAAATAACAGCACAAGTCAGCATTCTTCCTTCTCAAACTGCAACTGAAAGTCTAGCAAAACAGCTCTAGCTTCTTATGCAACAGACTACTCTAACTGATGCTCCTAATTCTACTCAGGACTCTTCAATATCACTTGCTCAATTTCCAGGTGTGACTCTATTGCTTTCTCCTCATAGCGATAGTTGGGTGATAGATTCTGGTGCTACTGATCGCATGAGTGGCAACATTAATTGCCTAACTAAAGTTCACTCAAACCCTACAATGTCTCCAATCACTGTTGCAAATGGACAAAAGGTTCCTATTAAAGAAATCAGGAAAACTCAACTACTTTCATACATTTATGGTGTTTTATTTGTTCCATCATTAACTTCCAACGTGTTATCCATCAGTGAAATTACTAATGAATTGAATTATAATGTTGTTTTCTCTCTTAACGCCGTGATTTTTTAGGATAGGATCATGGAGATGAAGATTGGTAAAGGAAGACTTCGTCAAGGCCTTCATATCTTCGATGATTCACAAAAGGCTCTTCTTAAAAAGAAAAATGCAGATCTCTTACCATGACATAAAAGATTGGAACATCCATCTAATCAAATATTGCATACTTTTTATTTGTCTGTTTTAGTTAATGAATGTGATGCTCTCATTTCTCCAAACAGCATAGACTACCATTCCCAAAACATTCCAATTTTTCCAATGAATTTTTTGAATTAATTCATTCAGATGTTTGAGGACTTGCCCCAATTGACTCTCGAGAGGGTTATAAATATTTTGTTACATTTATTGATGACAAGTCTCGCTCCCTTGGATATATTTGTTGAAATCCAAAACTGATGTTTTGCATACTTTTTAGGATTTTCATAAAATGGTTTTAACATAATTCAGTATTCAACTAAAGGTACTAAGAACCAACAATGACATCAAATATGTCAATTTCTCCTTTTCTTCTTATCTTTCGATCCATAGAATTATTCATCAAACCTCCTGTGTTGGTATGCCCCATGTGACGCCCCATTGCCTAAACATCTTTAATGGCTAGTCAATGGGTGTCACATAAGTTAAGAAAAATTCAGTAGCATCTGGTATGGAATACAAGACCTGTTATTTATAAATATCTCAATCTCATCCTGTAATATCATATTCCATTATGCATTTATACATTTATATTCTCATACCAGAGACACATCCATATAATAAGTAGATCATAGTAATTCATCATTCGCAATAAGTAGTCCAAAAGATCATTTACATATGTATCAATATCGATTATAATCTAGTCCAAAATACCTAAGTACAATATATTTTGTCATAGTTGGGTTTGACTAAGTAAGTGTCCATAACATTAGTATCGAAAAGAAATATAATGTCGAAAATAACTAAGAACACAAATGCTAATATAATGCTCTCCAACATTGTGTCCTCCTCCTGTTCTATTTTGAGGCTCCTCATTTGGCCTATGATCTGAAAATAAAATAATAAATCTTGTAAGTCTAAATAAACTCAGTAAACAAATAACAGTTACCATAATATGGAAATGAGTAAAATTTTGGATGAACATGCCATAACAGTGTTATAGAAAGATGATTCTTGAATAACCATATAAGACACATGGGTCCAACACCCACTCCTAAGAACATATGCATAAAATCATACATAAATAGAAAGATCACAAACAATCCAATCCTCATGTTGACTAAGAACTATGAACATCCCTCTCCTCATGTCAACCAAGGGCCATGAACAACCCTTTATAACCATCCATCTCGAATAATTCATTATCCATAACAATAATGCGCTATCCATAATATAAAGGAACAAACACTACAAACCACACATACAATATTCGCAAAGTTAACTAGGTTTACTCTAAATTTCACATACTTATTATCCCATAAGCTTTTCATCAAACACATGATAGGTACCAAAGGTGGGACATATAGTGCCCCTTCTTGGTTCACCCCGTTGAAGTAAGATTATATTCTAATGATATCAAACTGCTAACGAGTCATCTATTTTACCAAAATTACATAGTAACATCCGTTTTCCCCTTAACCTCTGCTAACCATAAGCTGCCACGCACCCTAACTCCCCAAACACGAGATTGCTGAACACTGTCTCTTTTTACCAGCTTTATTTCATGTTTAAGACAAGATTTAATTTGAGAAGAGACGATATCGACTTACCTCGATAGCAATTTCCCCTTATGAACAGTGATCCTAAACTCGAACCTCTAGGATTTTGAGCTTTCTTGAGTTAAATCAATGATATACAGAAAAGTTTGAAAGAACTTTTGATGCGGTTTAGGGCTAGATCGACATCAGAAAGAAGAGGAAAAGAAAAGAAGGAAGAAACAACAGGCCAGAGGATGAGAAGAGAGAAAGAGGAGCCCAGGAATAAAATCCTAGTGGGTCAGTTCTTGTTTTAATTAGGCCCTCGTTCTCGTTGAGACGGGTCGAGCCAAAGCATGAGTTGAGCCCAAACACAATTTGCAACTTGCTTTTTCCATCTATACAATTTAATAAATTAAAATTTTCTCAAGGGGCATTGCCCCCTCCACCCTCATGACCTAAGCAGGCAAGTTGAACCTTGTACCTACTGTACGAGGTGGAAGATAGTCATAATGCCTCGATATGTAAATTATACGCCTATAAATCAAATATCCAATAATTATATCCTAAATAGGTGGTGCAATTACAGAAACATACCAATTTCACAACTCCTACTTGTGTTTAACATGCTCATGAATGATATCTCATACAACCTAACATGTTAAAGCATCATTTATTCATAGCAGCATATTTGTAAGTTGCCTCATGGTCAGGAATGAATTGTAATAATAATAATAATAATAATAATAATAATAATAATAATAATAATAATAATAATAATCAATACCTGGTTCTTACACCCCAACAAAATGGGATTGTTGAAAGGAAAAATAGACATATACTGGAAGTAACTAATGCCTTGTTGTTTCAAATGCATGTTCCCAAACATTATTGGTTTAATGCTGTTCTTACTAGCTGCTACCTTATTAATCCATTGTCAAATCGTATATTGAAATTCTAAATCCCTTAAGAAATTTTACAAGGAAGAAAACTTGGTGTTTCTCACCTTTGTGTCTTTGGTTGTGTTTGTTATGTTCACAAGCCGAGTAGTGGCAAACTTGACTCTCGTGCAAAAAAATATCTTTCTTGGTTACTATTCTACTAAAAAATGATACAAATGTTATGTGCCAAATTAAAAATGTTGTTTGTCTCTAGGAATGTTTCATTTGTTGAGAATCGACCTTTCTTCCAACCACAGGATCAAATTCAGGGGAGAATATTAAGAGAGAATTTGTCTCTAGACCATTGCTATTAACGGTTAATGAAAGTAACGATAACGGACAACTTGAAGAGCCATTAGAACTAACTACGAGAGAAGAAGAATCTCCTGAAGCCCCGTGACCTTTCCTTGCAGGTCTTCATGAATTTCAAGACCACCTTCATGACTACAATATTTTTATACTTATCATGTTGTACTGTTTCCTGTTCAAGATTATATATGCTATGATAATATTTCGATCACTCACTCTGCTTTCTCAATTAGCATTGGTTCTCAGAAGGAGCCCACAAGTTTTCGAGAAGCTCTTTCTATGTCAAAATGGAAAATTACTATGAAGAAGAACTTAAAGCCCTTGATAAAAATCGTACATGGGATATTGTGGAATTGCCAAAAGGAAAAAGACCACTGAGTTTCAAATGGGTATAGAGAACCCTCTTGGGTAATTGTCATTAACTCGGGACCAACAGTATGGTCTGCCTGTTGGTAGGGTGGCGCCCCTGTCTAGCGCCTAGGCGCTAACTCACTGGAAGCTATGTGTTTGCTGAATTATGCTGAAGTCCTGGCAAGGGCACGTAGGGTGGCACCCCTGTCTAGCGCCTAGGCGCTAACTCACTGGAAGCTATGTGTTTGCTAAATTATGCTGAAGTCCTGGCAAGGGCATGTAGGGTGGCGCTGGGCGCCATCAACCTGCATCGTGACTTGGTCTCGATTTGCATTCCATTCGCCCGCATACCTTCATATGGCCTGTCCTTCCTGCAAAAGATGGAAAACTAAATAAATGGACTAAAAATGCATAAAAACTAAATAATACTCCTAAAATGCAAAGCGAGTAAAAATTGAGCTAAACAGATGCAAACTAAGTCTAATCTCTCGGACTAACATGCAAATATAGTCTAAAATGGGTCATGATAACTCGCAAAAATATGAGTTATCACACCTCCAAATTTAAATGTTGCTAGTCATCGAGCAACAAATGCAAACACAATGAATGAATGAATGAATGAATGAATACAGACTGTCAACTCCATTTGCTTCCCATGTTGCTTTGATCAATCCATTTATCTATTCAACAAGGTCAAGAGTAATCTAACTTGAAAAATGATCCATTACACAAAAAAGTCATGCCTTTTCATTCTCAAACCAAGTTACATGTGGGTGCCAAAGTTCCTTAGTACATGGTCATAATTCAACACGTTAATCTTCCATTGGATAAGAAAATTGGTTAGAAATTAATGGAAACAAGCAAACCACGGTTTAAGCTGAATTAACTGGTTACAAAAAATAGTAATAAGCCACTAGATTCAATTTTTACCCACTGCACATTCTTTTTCCCTCCAAACTTATTGCAAAAATTCTTCTCATCATATTTCAGGATATCTGGAGATCTATTTTTTTCTCTCTCCTCACCATATTTCAGGGTATCTGAGGAGAATTTTGATTTTAAAGTTTTATTACTGTGATTGTCCTTTGCTTTTTTACTCGAACCTTGATATTTGTTGATGCCAAGTCCCGGTAACTCAGCTTAGATCAACCACCCCCTTTTTATTTATTTTTATTTTGTTAGGGGTATTGAACATGCCTGTGTGATTTATGTGAAATAATACCATTTTTGAACCCATTAAAGTACTTGGTCAGCATTTATTTAATTTAGTTCTCATCATCTCAATTTGGAAGATATACATGTAATTGAATTAGAGCCATGTATCATGAAATTGCTTTTAATTCTGTCACATGTCAATTTCAACTTGCTTTTATACTTGGTTCTTAAATTGAATTGCCCATTCTTTCATGAATTCGATTTCAAGTCAACATTAATCACAACCCTGCACATTTTCAATAAGTTAGATTGAAACAAAGATAACTTTCATTAGCTGAAATTGACATAAGTAATGTAAACATGAAATAAAACATGAAAAACTAACCTATGATTGAGAATTATACAGCCCCAAAACCTGAGAGATGCATTGTCCTCAATGCATGATGACCTAGAATGACCTAAGAAAGTTAAAATAAAAAATGAAAGGACCAGAACTCCCTTAAGAATCGAACTCTGTCGCGTTCTCGTCCTCGCTGTCAGCGGGCTGGGGCTGAGATGGCTGTCTGAAAGAGGCGCGACCTTGATCTCTTTGAAATTGAGCTCCAAGTCTTTTTCCTAAAAATAAAAACAACAACAAAGATAAAGACAAAAAAAAATCAAAATGAAAATGAATAAACATCCAGCGCTAAGTTTAATGTCCTCAGCCCGACATGTCCGCCGTTTAATTTTCTTTCAGCTCCACCACCTCCTTGCAACGCTGAAAATTATCTCCCATATAATGCTTCAGACGTTGCCTATTCATGACAAAATTATTTCCGAACACTTCGTTGAACATCTCCACTGCCCCATGCTCAGTCACATTTCTCACCAAAAACGGACCCGACCATTTGGATTTGAATTTCCTTGGAAACAGTTTTAATCTTGAATTGAAAAGCAGAACTCTCTGACTTGGTTTGAATCTCCAGGATAGAATCTTTTTATCATGCCATTTCTTCACCTTTTCTTTATAGATCTTGGCATTTTCATAGGTTTGGATCCGAAATTCGTCCAACTCATTGAGTTGCAATAATTTATGTTCCCTTGCTGGTTGCATGTCCATGTTCAGTTTTTTAATCGTCCAATATGCATTGTGCTCCAATTCCAATGACAGATGATAGACTTTCCCATAAACCAGTTAGTAAGGAGACATTCCAAACTGAGTTTTATAGGCAGTTCGATATGCCCATAGTGCGTTGTCTAGCTTGATAGCCCAGTCTTTGCGAGATGACCCGGTCGTTTTCTCAAGAATTTGCTTTAATTCCCTGTTGGCCAGCTCAACCTATCCATTAGCTTGTGGATGATAAGCTGTTGTCACCCTATGGCGTACGCCATATTTGTGCAAATTGCCATGAACTGCTAGTTGCAGAAATGGGATCCTCCATCACTAATGATCACTCGAGGCTCACTGAAATGTGCAAAGATGTTCTTCTTAATGAATTTGAAAGTTGTTTTGCCATCGCCCTCTTGAGTGGGAATAGCTTCAACCTATTTGGAAACATAATTAACAGCAACCAGTATATATTGTTGGAAACAATTATTGAAATTAAAATGCAAAATATCCAAAGCATGTGTTTTGATGATTAACAACACAATTTAAGTAAGTTTTATCTACTAATGCATTGTGTATATTGTTTTAGTTATAAAAGTAAAAAATATGAAGTATAGCAGGTCAAGTCGATCTCCAAGTCGACTTCAGCATCGACTTAGGTGAAGTCGATCTCCAAGTCGACTCCAGAATCGACTTCAAGTGCTAAATTTTGTCCAGCATTGAAATTGGGACCAAAATGTGCCAAAGTCGTAGACAAAGTCGACTCCATCTGCGACTTGGGTGAAGTCGCAGACCAAGTCGACTCCAGTATCGACTTCAAGTAACTCTTTCCTTCCAGAGTTGAAATTAGGTGGCAAAGCTGCCGAAGTCGACTTCACATGCGACTTGGGTTAAGTCCAAGGCCAAGTCGACTTGAGAAAGACCTTGAACAAATGAAGGATAGCCGAAGTCGCATCCGAAGTCGACTCCAGCATGCGACTTGGGTGAAGTCGCGCACGAAGTCGACTCCACCTGCGACTTGGAGAAATAATATTCGAATTTTTGAACATTGGAACATTTATTACGCGTCAACCAACTCTATAACGTTCAAAATTCTCCCTCCTCTATATATAGACACTCAAGAAAATGTGGAAATACATAAGTAAGAGCTGAAAAAGAGGAAAGAAGTGCTACTAAGAGTTTTGATTCATTTTTCTCTACAATTGAGTGATCTATACATTTTTAAAGGAAGAACAAGCTTCAAAGCTACTGTTTGCTTCAACGCTGAATGATTCGTCATCTCTACGAATTCTTCCTCGAGTTAAAACTGCCTACACGGATCTGTAAAGTGTAGATTTCTTTTATTTTATCTTGTTATTTGATTTTTGGTGCTTGGTTTGAGTATGGTGTTTCAAACCAAGACATAGTAAAGTAGGGTTGTGATTGGAATGTAACTCATCACCTACTTGTGCTGCTTATTTTAAACGCCCCCTAGAGCTAGAATCGAGAAGAGAGTGGAGGCTCTGGTTGTATACGCCCCCTAGAGCTAGAATCTGGAAGAGAGCGGAGTCTCTGGTTGTATACATCCTCTAGAGCTAGAATCTAGAAGAGAGCGGAGACTCTAGTTGTATTCGCAGAATACATAGTGGAACCCAAGTCACAAGGGAGTGTGACCTTGGAAGAGTGGAGTAGGGAAGGTTGCCCGAACCACTATAAATCTTGTCTACTGTTTTTCATTTTTGCTTTCATTATCTTATTGCTTTCTATTTGTTTTATTAAAGGGGATTAAACTAAACTGGGGTAAAATTTCTGTTTAAGTTATTTTTTAATACCCAATTCACCTCTCCCCTCTAGGGTAATTGTCATCAACTTGGGACCAACATATATTGGCTCCCAAAGGAAGGGATGAATGGGCCCATGAAGTCGATACCCCAAACATTAAATATTTTCACTTCAATGACATTAGTGAGAGACATTTCATATCTTTTGGAAATATTACTTATCCGTTGGCATTGATCGCACCTTTTTACATAAAAATGAGCATCTTTAAATAGAGAAGGCCAGTAGAATCCCGATTGAAGTATTTTTGTCGCAGTCTTGTCTCCTTGAAAGTGGCCTCTGTACGGAGATGAATAGCAGCTCTGCAGTATTGATTCCTGTTTATAACCTAGAATACATCTCCTATGTAAGCGATCTGGGCATTGCTTGAAAAGATATGGGCCGTCCCAGAAATAGAATTTAACATCATGGAGAAACTTCTTCCTTTGATGTGAATTCAACTCCAGAGGCAACAATTCGCTAATGATGTAATTGATGAAGTCTGCATACCATGGTGGACTGCCTGGGAAGATAGAGAATAATAGCTCATCCGGGAACACTTTCCAAATTTGCTCCGTATCTTGAACTGGCTGGGATCCTTCGAGGTGAGATAAATGGTCAGCGACCTGATTTTCAGCTCCCTTTTGGGTTTTTGATTTTGAGGTCGAACTCTTGTAGCAGTAGGACCCACTAGATCAAGCGTGGTTTTGTATTCTTTTTCTCGATCAAATATTTGATGGCCTAATGGTTGTGTAAATGATCACTTTGGTGCCCACCAGATAGGCTCTGAATTTGTCGAATGCAAATACCACCGCTAGCAGTTCCTTTTCTATCGTAGTATAATTCATTCGCGCCTCGTTCAAGGTTTTGCTAGCGTAGTAAATGGAGTGAAAAACCTTGTTCTTTCACTAGCACAGTACCACTCCCATTGCATAGTCTCTCGCATCGCATATCAATTCTAATGTGAGGTTTCATTCTGGAGAAATAATAATTGGCGCATATACCAATTTCTTTTTCAGCTCTTGGAATGCCTCCATGCATTTACTGGTAAATTTGAATGGCGCATCTTTCTCTAGCAGCGAACATAGCGGCTTGGCTACCTTTGAGAAGTCTTTTATGAATCGCCTGTAGAACCCTTTATGTCCCAGAAAACTACGAATGCCTTTGACTGAGGTATGTGGAGGCAATTTCTCCATCGTCTCGATTTTAGCTTTGTCCAGTTCAATTCCTTGTTTAGAGACCTGGTGACTAAGCACGATGCCCTCCTGCACCATAAAATGTCCATCATACAACGCTGAAATGTACTTGAAGTGTTGCATAGGCCACACAACATTTTCCTGAATGTGAACGTGCCATAAGGACATGTGAACGTGGTTTTTTATTGGTCCTCCGGTGCTATCATAATCTGATGATAACCTGAATAGCCATCTAGAAAGTAATAGAATTCACATCCCGCTAACCTATCCAACATCTGATCAATGAATGGAAGTGGAAAGTGATCCTTTTGGGTGACTTTATTCAGCTTGCGGTAGTCCATGAAAACTTGCCAACCAGTAACTGTCCTGGTCAGAATTAGCTCATTGTTCCCGTTGGAGATGACCGTCATACCACCTTTCTTCGGGACGCATTACACCGGGCTGACCCAAAAACTATCGGAGATTGAGTATATCACACCTGCATTTAACCATTTGATGATCTCCTTTTTGACCACCTTTTTCATGATTGGGTTCAGCCTTCTCTGCGCTTTGATTGATGGTCTGGAATTCTCTTCCACTTGAATCTTGTGCATGCAAAAGGATGGGCTGATGCCTTTGATGTCGGCTATGGTCCATCCTATGGCCTTTTTATGATCTCTAAGCACTCTGAGCAGTTTTTCTTCCTGCACGGGATCCAATGCAGAAGAAATAATCACCGGGAGTGAGGAATCCGCTCTCAGGTAGGAACATCTGAGGTGCTTTGGCAAGAGTTTCAGCTTCAGAATAGGCGGCTCTTCGATCGACAACTTCAACTGTTTAAAAGATTCTAGCTTGAGCTCCAGCAATTCGAATTTCTGCAGGTATTGTGGAAATGTTGGAGGTTGGTACAAGTAATGTATCATTTCTACCAAATCGTCATCAGATTTACTGATTTCTCCAACCAGCGATGCTTCTAAGATGTCCTTGAAAGCTGAGATTTGAAATTCAGCTTGCACTGCCGAATCCACCATGTCGATCATTAGACATCCATCCGGATCATTTGGTAACTGTATCGCCTTGAACACGCTAAAAGTAACATGTTCACTCTGAACTCGCATGGTTAGCTCTCCAGCTTGTACATCGATGATGGCCTTACCCATTGCAAGGAAGGGTCGATCCAGAATAATTAGCACGTCCCAATCTTCTTCGTAATCCAAGATAATAAAATTAGCAGGAAAAATAAACTTGTCCACCTTGACAAGAACATTCTCACGAATACCCTCTGAATATGTAATAGATCGGTCCACTAGTTGTAGTGTTACTGTCGTAAGTCAGACTTCCCCGAGGCCTAGTTTTTTTAAAATCAACTTGGGCATGAGATTAATGTTGGCTCCCAAGTCGCATAGAGCTCTCCCGAAGTATTGGTTTCCAATTGTGCACGAGATAGTGAAACTTCCTGGATTGTTGAGCTTAGGAAGCAGCTTCCTCTGGACCACAGTGCTAGTTTCCTCTGTTAACGCCATCATCTCGAATTCCGTCAACTGCCTTTTTTTTGATAGCACATCTTTCATAAATTTGGCATAGCTCGAGATCTGTTCCAAAGCTTCGACAAGAGGTATGTTAATATGTAGCTGCTTTAATACCTCTACAAATTTCTTGAATTGACCCTCCTTTTTAGTCTTTGTGAATCTCCGAGGAAATGGAGGAGGCGGCCTTTGGTTTGTGGTGATTTCAGCGTCTGATTGCTTCTGGGTAGTATCTGGTTCCTCTGGCTCCTGTGACGGCTGAATTAGAGGATTAGTAGCTTCAGTTACCGATTCTGGTGGAATTACATCGGGTAATTGCTTCTCACTACATAGCGTAACTGCTTGTACCTGTTCTTTGCCTTTTCCTTTTGGGTTTTGCTCAGTGTCACTTGGCAAAGAACCTTGAGGCCGATTATTTAAAGTTGAGGCCAATTAGGCTATCCGTGCTTCCAAGTTTCTATTTGTCATGATTTGGGATTGCATGAATTGCATAAAGAGATTTTTCAAATCCGATTTCTTCTCTTCTCGCGGTGGTGGATTGAATTGCATTAGTCTTGCTGGCTGTTGCTGCGGGGGCTGCTGCGAGAATCCAGGTGACTGATTTGGCCTCATCTGATTGTTACATGAGAAGTTGAGATGATTTCTCCAGCCTAGGTTGTAGCTGTTTCCATACTGATTTGCTGGATTTCTCTGAAAATTTGTCATGTAATTAATGGACTTCGGATTGGAGGCACATTCATCACTAAGATGGCCGAATTCACCACATCATGTGTAAATATCTGCTGTTGTCGGCTGTTGTGGTGTATGCGCCCCTATTGCACTGACGTTGGCCGGCCTAGATAAGTTCTGAATTTATCAAAATAAGGCATCGATGTGGGCTTTGATCGATGAAACTGCATCCGGTTGAAGTAGACCCCCACTTCGGCTCTTGTCAGATGGTAGTTGATAGGTATTGGCCGCCATGTTTTTTAGTAGGGCATATGATTCTCGATAGCTTTTCCTCAGCAGAGAACCATTTGATGAAGAATCCACCATGTGAAGGGTGGAATCCTGGAGACCGTTATAAAAAATTTGAATATGAACCCATAGTTGGATTCCATGATGCGGGCATTTCCAGAGCAGGTTTTTGAAGCGATCCCACGCCTCTGATAGGGTCTTCTTTCGTGTTGCTTGAATGAGACTATGTTCATCCTTAGCTTGGCTAACTTGGCAGGCTGGAAATATTTCTGCAGGAATTTCTGAGCCAAATCATTCTATGTGTTGACAAAGTTTGAGGGTAAAGAGTCTAGCCACTCCAAAACTCTATCCCGCAGAGAAAATGAAAAAGTCGAAAGCTACATTGCCTCGTGAGAGACTTCGTTCTACTTGAATGTGTTCATAATTTGCAAGAAATTCTGCAGATAGCGGTGAAGGTCTTCAGATGCTAGACCTCTAAACTGCCTAATGGACTAGAGCATCCGGAAAATAACCGGTTTGATCTCAAAATTGTTGGTGTCTATAGGAGGAGGTGTGATGCTAGTCTAAACTGTTGATCCCGAGTTTATGACAATTACCCAAGAGGGGAGGGGTGAATTAGGTATTTAAAAATTTAAAACTTTAATTAGAGATTTTACCACGATTTAGTTTAAACCCCTTTAATGAAACAAATAGAAAGCAATAAGATAATGAAAGCGAAAATGAAAAACAGTAGACAAGATTTATAGTGGTTCGGGCAACCTTTCCCTACTCCACTCTTCCAAGCTCACACTCCCTTGTGACTTGGGTTCCACTATGTATTCCGCGAATACAACTAGAGTCTCCGTTCTCTTCTAGATTCTAGCTCTAGGGGGCGTGTATAACAAGCAACACAAGTAGGTAATGAGTTACACTCCAATCACAACCCTACTTGCTATATCTTGGTTTCAAACACCAAACTCAAACCAAGCACCAAAATCAAATAACAAGATGAAATAAAAGAAATTTACACTTTACGGATTTGTGTAGCAAGTTTCAGCTCGAGGAAGAATCTGTAGAAGCAACGAATCGTATTGCGTTGAAGTAAACAACAACTTTGAAGCTTGTTCTTTCTTTCAAAGTGTATAGATCACTCAATTGTAGAGAAAAGTGGATTGAAACTCTTAGTAGCACTTCTTTCCTCTTTTTCAGCTCTTTCTTGTATGTATCCACGTTTGCTTGAGTGTCTTTATATAGAGGAGGGAGAATTTTGAACGTTATAGAGTTGGTTGGAGCATAATAAATGTACCAATGTTCAAAAATTCGAACGTTACGTCTCTAAGTCGCAGGTGGAGTCGACTTCGTGTGTGAATTCACCCAAGTCGCATGCTGGAGTCGACTTCGTGTGCGACTTCAGCTGTTCTTCAGTTTCCAAGTCTATCCTCTGAGTCGACTTGGTTTGAGACTTGGCTTCAAGTCGATCTTGGAGTCAACTTCGGGTGCGACTTGGCTATTTTCTTTTGCCAAGTCAGTTTGATCTTTGTTGAAGCGTCTCTTGCTTGCTTAACTTCTTCTTCTTCTTTTGTCTTTCAATTCTTGGAACTTATTTGTACAAAATTTCTTTAGCTTTAAGTCTAGAGAACTTGAAAAACTTGAATCTTGTATGAACAAATCCAACTTTGATTTAGAATGATTGAATCCATGTGTCTTGCTTGCTTTAAACTTGGATTAGTCTTCATATATTCAAGTTGAGAAATTTGAGTCGTCTTCATCTTCTATTTGACTCAAGTCTATCTCGAAGTCGACTTGTTCTTTGACTTGAACTTGAAAATCTGCCCTACTAAGTTGAAGTTGATGCTGGAGTCGACTTTGCCCGCGACTTCACCCAAGTCGTATGTGGAGTCGACTTCGGTTGCTACTTTAAAATCTTGGCAGTCCAATTTTAACGCTGGAAGAAAATTGCATCTTGAAGTCGATACTGGAGTCGACTTCGTCTGCGACTTCACCCAAGTCGCAAGTGGAGTCGACTTCATTTGCGACTTCAGTATGTCCAAGTCCTTAATTTCAACGCTGTCCTAAAATTGACACTTGAAGTCGCTGCTGGAGTCGAGTTGGGGATCGACTTGGCCAAAGTCGATATCTGAGTCGACTTGGAGATCAACTTGATCTGTCATACTTTGCATATTTCATTTTTATAACCTTAAACACTGCACAATACATATTAGTAGCTAAGATTTACTCAAATTGTGTTGTTTAATCATCAAAACACATGGTTTGGGTATTTTCATTCAATTTCAATAATTGTTTCTAATAATCTCCCCCTTTTTGATGATTGAAAAAACCAATTTGAGTTTGTACCTTTCTATATGTCATATTCATCATACTTTGTTCAAATATTTAATAATTTCCAAATATATGATCAGTGAACAGAGCAAGACATAATCAGAGCATATAACAGAACATAATTCAAACTTTTCATATTAGCATAATTCATACAAATTACAATGCAAAGTAAAGAAGAAACCAATGTACAAGCTACCCAACCCAAAAAGAACTTAAAAATCTAAATTTAACTCCTAAAACTCAACCTATCCTATCCTATCTCCCCCTTTTTGTCAATTAGGAAAAATAAGAGTCAATTACTAAAGATTTGGTGAATTGAAACTTGGAAATGGGATATGATTTTTGGGTAGGTTTGATGGGTCGAATATGGGCAGAAGAGTAAAAAGATAAAACAGGTACTGGGGTAGGATCTCTGTGAACTGATCCAGTATCAAACGGATCCAGTTTGGGTATGGTCTGATTTCGATGATGCCTGGATGCCAGGTGATAGCAAATTGTTTGAAGCTCCAGATCTATACGATCTTGGCGTGAATGCATATTTGTTATCGCATTTTGGACCCCAGCAATTTGGCTAGTTAGTCAGTCTTCTAATTGCTCAAGGTGAACTCGAATAGCGTTCACCGAAGTGTCCCATGATGGGGGATGTGGTGCAAGATCAGGAATCTGTGAACCGTGAGGTGAGCAGGATCCATGTGACACGAGTGAGGTAGACTCCTCAAGAACATCCTGTGGTGGAGCTGGTTGGGCTTCTGGAGATAACGGGGGCTGCTCCCCCTCAGCCTGTGCATCTCTAGCTCCTTCTGGAGTTTCTGCCCTGAGTTTATGCACATTGATTTTCATCCTTTGGATCAATGCCTTGTTCATCGCATTTGTTGATTTCAACACTTCAAAGGGCTCTCCTTCTATATCCACTTCGAAATGCTCTAGGATCTTTGTTATCCATGTACCATAAGGTAGAACCCCTCGTGGGTTGTCTTTTCTTGAGCTAAGGGCTTCAATGAATAATCGAGGAAGGCTGACTTTTACCCTATTTACAATTTTTCATAATATTCCTGCCTCCTGTGGGTTTAATTGATTTCTTCCTCCGCCCTTAGGATAAATGCAATGGGCTACCAATAGGCGTAGAACCCGTAGCCTTGGAGATAAGTCCATATAATGCAGAAACTTGATCCCAAGATGATACTTATTGCTCCGGGTGAGCTGATTGTAGATCTGCTGGGATTGGTTCATCTTCATGTGGAACCTCAAGTATCTGTCCAATATTTATTATTGCTTCATTTAGATTTGGAGTTACTCTAATGCCGAAGAACATATCGACTCCCTTTACAAAACTGTCATAATATTCTTCATCCCACAAGTAATAGAAGATCCTAGTTAAATCAGGATAAACTCTTTCGTCTTCTTTTAATAGCTTGGTCCATCCTTGGAATTCCAACAATTCCTCTATATCTGATCCATAATCATTCAGAAACTTAAAATCAATAATTTTGGGGATGAATACCTTTTGCTCGTAAAAGTATTTGTAGAACCGACTGTGCTGAAGTTCGGTTTTGAAGTATGTTGTTGGCATTTTCAACACCTGAGCTTTGCCAGTTGTGTTGCCTTTATTTCTCGCCCCGGATTGAGTGCTGTGTGAGGTTTGGGGTTGTTTCTCACGAGCAGCTGTCATCGATGGGGTTCCAGTTTGAAAGTGAACTCTGCGACCTATGGAAGTGGATGGTTCTTCCCGGCCTCGCTTTGAAGAGGTCCGTTGCCTCCTAGGCACTTCGTCCTCGTGTTGAGAATAGGATTGTCTAGGGACAGGCTTCAGTGATGGTTTGGACACTGCTAGTTTAGGTAGTCGGGATTTAGGAGCCATTTGAGATCAATGAAGAGAACAAAGAGGGATGGATGGACTGAGAGAGAGAGAGAGTTCAGTGAGGAGAGAAAAAGGTTAGAAAAATGGAGAGAAAATAGGAAGAAATGGAAACTGGAGAGAGCTATAGGAAAAAAAGAGAAGAAAAAAGGAGAAACTGGAGAGGGCTTAGAAGCCGAAAATCGCCTAAGAGGGAGAAGTCCGACGCGGGAAGAAAATGAGAGAAGAGA
Source organism: Annona cherimola (assembly GCA_030490835.1). NCBI lineage: Eukaryota > Viridiplantae > Streptophyta > Magnoliopsida > Magnoliales > Annonaceae > Annona > Annona cherimola. Next base: position 40,126,336 of record CM059977.1, on the reverse strand, counting down.
GAGGAAAGAAAGAAGAAGGAGGAGGAATCTGATGGTCGCGCGCGCGGAGTTGACGCTGCCATAGGCGAAGTCGACTTTGACCCAGCGGAGTCGACTTCGCCTTAGAGGTGGAGTCGACCTCGCATCCCCTAAGTCGACTTCACTGGAGTCGACTTGGTTTCCTCGGAGTCGACTTGACTTATCGACTTTGAACTTTTTCAGATTTGATTTTCCTGTATAATTGTTCCTAATTTAATTCAATCATCCCCATTTCATTTCTAATTTTGTAAAATGATTCCTTTGCTAAGGGCTTGGTAAATATATCAGCAATTTGATCCTCAGTTTTCACATATTCCAAACAAACATCATGATTTTCAACATGTTTACGGATAAAATGATGTCTTACATCTATATGTTTGGTTCTAGAATGCAATACAGGATTTTTAGTCAAACAGATTGCACTTGTATTATCACATCTGATAGGAATATTATAATAATCAATGCCATAGTCTTTTAATTGTTGTTTCATCCAAAGTAATTGGGCACAACAGCTCCCAGCGGCTATATGTTCGGCTTCCGCCATAGATAGAGCAACACTAGTTTATTTCCTTGAATACCATGAAACCAACATATTTCCAAGGAATTGACATGTTCCACTAGTACTTTTTCTATCTACTTTGTAACCGGAAAAATCCGCATCCAAGTAGCCGATTAAATCAAACGTTGACCCCTTTGGATACCATAGTCTAAGATTAGTGGTATTTATCAAATATTTAAAAATTCTTTTTACAGCCAATAAATGTGATTCTTTAGGACATGCTTGGAATCTAGAACACATACATACACTGAAAATAATATCCGGTCTAGAAGCAGTTAAATACAACAATGATCCTATCATACTTCTATAAAGCTTTTGATCGATACATTTACCGTTTTCGTCCGTGTCGATCTTGATTGTTGAACTCATTGGAATATTTGCTCCTTTGCTAGTTTGCATTCCAAATTTCTTTAGCATTTCTTTGACATACTTGGACTGATTTATGAATATTCCTTCGCCTTGTTGCTTGATTTGCAGTCCAAGGAAGAAATTTAATTCTCCCATCATGCTCGTTTCAAATTCGCTCTGCATAATCTTAGAAAATTCTTGGCACAGAGTTTCATCAGTAGCACTAAATATTATATCATCTATATAAATTTGCACAATTAAAATATTTTTACTTTTATACTTATGAATAAAGTAGTATCAACTTTTTCTCTTTGAAATTCATGATCAATCAAAAATCTATTTAACCTTTCATACCAAGCTCGTGGGGTTTGTTTTAGTCCATATAATGCTTTGGTCAGCTTATAAACATATTTTGATTGATCATTTTCTTCAAATCTAGGGGGTTGTTCAACATATACTTTTTCATTCAAGTACCCATTCAAAAATGCACTTTTCACATCCATTTGAAACAATTTGAAATTCACGTGAGAAGCAAATGCTAGTAAAATGCATATGGCTTCTAATCTAGCCACAGGTGCATATGATTCTTCAAAATCAATCCCTTCTTCCTGGGAATACCCTTTGGCTACTAGTCTAACTTTGTTTCTTATTACAAGTCTGCTTTCGTCCAATTTGTTCCTAAATACCCATTTGGTACCAATAATGGTATAATCATTTGGTCTAGGAACTAAATGTCATACATTATTTCTTTCAAATTGATTTAGCTCTTCTTGCATTGCAATAACCTAGTTTTCATCATTAAGAGCTTGTTCAATAGTGGTTGGTTCAATTTTTAACACAAATGCATATTGTCCACAAATATTTTATTTTGATCTCCTAGTTTTTACTAATTCATAAATATTTTCAATGACTTGCTCAATTGGATGAGCATTTTTGAATTTTAAATCAATTAGAGGTTTTTAGGAGTTATTACCTTCACTTACCTCTTCCTCTATGGGGTTTTCTGGTTTAAGCTTGGTTTCTTTTTGTTGTTCTTGTTGTTTTGCTTTTGTATCTTTGCATCACTTAGTTCATCCTCCTTTCTCGGAGTTTGGTTAAATTCATCAAAAACAACATGTATTGATTCTTCTACTATTTGATTTCTTTTATTGAAAATCCTATATGCTTTGCTATTTGATGAATAACCTAAGAAAATAGCTTCATCACTTTTGGCATCTAATTTTTCCAAATTTGTTTTTCCATTATTTAACACATAACAAGTACATCCAAAAGTATGGACATATGATATGTTTGATTTTCTGCTTTTCCAAAGTTCATATAGGGTCTTTTTCAATATTGCTCTAATGGTAACTCGGTTTAATACGTGACAAGCTGTACTTACAGCTTCACCCCAAAATCTTTTGGATAATTTACTCTCATTTAGCATGGTTCTAGCCATTTTTTGTATTGTCCGGTTTTTCCTTTCAATAATTCCATTTTGTTGAGGAGTTCTTGGTGCAGAAAATGTATGTTGAATTCCTTTTTCATTGCAAAATCCTATAAATCGATTATTTTCAAATTCACCACCATGATCACTTCTAATGGAAATGATTTAACTTTATTTTTTATTTTGCACCAAATTTGAAAATGTGACAAACATAGGAAATGCTTCATCTTTGCTAGCTAAGAGTATAATCCAAGTAAATCTTGAAAAATCATCAACAATTACATACATGTACTTTTTCCCAACAAGAGTGAAAATGTCTGATGGCCCATAAACATCCATATGTAACAACTCAAGTGGTCTAGTTGTTGAAATTTTCTTTTTGGTGGAAAATGACATTTTTGGTTATTTAGATAGTTGACAAGCTTTACAAATCTTATCCTTGTTATATTTGAGCTTTGGTAACCCTTGTACTAGATTCTTTTTCCACAATGTTTTAATATTTGACATATTTATATATTCAAGCCTTGTATGCCATATCCATGGATCATTTTCTATGGCTATTAGACATTTCCCTTCTAGTTCATCAAGGCAAACCAAATATATATTTCTATGTCTTTTGCCACTAAATACTATGTGTTCATCATAAAAAATATTACATATAGCGGATTCAAATACAACTTTATATCCTTTATCACGTAATTGACTAATACTCATTAGGTTGTGTTTGAGTCCTTCAACAAATAGTATATCTTCAATACATGCATTTGAAATACCATAAATATTTCCTTTACCTTTTATTTTACCCTTTTCATTATTTCCGAAAGCTACTGTTCCTTCATTGCATGGGTTGATCTTATGGAATAGTCCTTTTTCTCCTGTCATATGTCTTGAGCAACTACTATCCATAAACCATATGTTATTGGCCTTAGCTTTAAGACAAACTTGCAAAAATTAAGTCAAGTGGAGCTCATCCTTTTGGTACCCATTTTATGAGTCCATTTGGGTTAGTTATCCTTTGGAGTCTATGTTGGTCTACCTTTGAAGCCATAAATCCAATGCTTTTCGGCATCCAAACCAATTTCGCACTAAGGTTTTGCAATTTTCTCAATTTGCATTGATAAACCTTGTGTCCTAACTTGTTACAGAAATTACAAGCTTCCGAAAGTCTAAAAATAGGAAGCCATTTGGTAATTTGTTCCTTGGTTGGTCTTTTAGTCCAAACTACTTGATTTATCTTAGGTTCAGTATAAATGGGTTTGGCGTTGTTTCTCGAAGCATTAGATTTCTCTTGCTCAAATGCATTATACCCAAGTCCTTTCTTGCAAGTTTGGGTTGTCATTTTTAAGAATATTTTCACATTTTCTCCTGGATTAGAAAACTTGACAAGCGATTCATTTAATGATTCATTTTCCTTTTTGAGTTTCTCTAACTCAACTTCCAAGGTATTCTTTTCACTTTTTAGTTTATCTATTTTTTCAGCAAGTTTACCATTCACAATTATTACTGCATCACATTGTCTTTTCTTTATTGTAAACTTGTTTCCTAATTTCTTTATTTTCTCATATAATAAATCATAGGCTTGTTGAAGTTCTTCCAATTCAGCGCATTTAAGGCATTCTTTTGTAGAAGAAAAAATTGAAAAAGATTTTTGTTTGGAGGTTTCCTCTTGACTACTTGTGCAGTTCGTTGAAGTAGCTTGATCCTCCAAGATTTCCGTGGCTGCAAAACATATATCGGAATTTGCTATGCAACAAATTCTTGCGCAATCTGCTTCACATTCTTCACTTGAAGAGTTATATGTTGTAGATTCCTCTTCATTTACGTACATGCCTCTTCCTTTATTTTTTTGAAATTTTTTGTTGTCGTCTCGATCTTTTCTTTGCTCCTTTGCTTTATTTTCTTCGGGCGTTGGGCATTGGGCTTGCATGTGCCCCGAACCACCACACCGGTAACATTTTGTTGTTTCTTTCTTTTTCTCTTTAGAATTTCTTTCTTTAAAGTTTCTGAAATTTCTACCTTTCCTTTCAAATTTTCTGAATCGTTTTGTAAGTGAGGCAATTTCATCGTCGTTTTGAGATCATGAGGTGGTGTCATCCGAGTCTTGTGTATCTTTCAAGGCGATGAATCTTTTGCCTTTGTGGTGATCCTCGTTTCTTTTCTTGATTAGCTCATGTGACATCAGCGAGCTAATAAGATCTTCCAATTTCAATGTGTTTAGGTCCTAACTTCTTCTATTGTCGTGATTTTTGGAGTCCATGATTCGGGTAGTGCCCTCAGAATCTTCATGACTTGCTCAGATTCAGAAATTGCTTTTCCTAGCTCTTTCAAGGCGTTAGTAATCTTGAAAAATCTAGCAAACATTTTAGAAATATTTTCTATTTTTAACATTCTAAAGTTTTCTAATTCTCCAATCAAAATATTTCTCCTTGTCCTTTGGACTTGAGAAGTTCTTTCATAGATAGATGTTAATGTATCCCATATCTCTTTGGCAGTTAAACAAGAGCACAAAATAATGAATTCATAGCCTTGGCGTTGCTCTTTATAATTTTCACTTCCTCATCGGTCCATTTGGAAGTTCTTTCATCAATAGGCAAAGTTACACCGTCTTGGATTGCAATCCAAGAGTCCATATCTGTAGTCATGATGAATTATTTCATACGTAGCTTCCAATATCCAAAATTATTCCCATCAAACAATGGTGGCCTAGTAAAGGATTGACCTTCGACAAATGTGGGAACGGAAGTGGATTGGGATGCCATATAAAAATATCTCTTTGGTAAAACTCAAAGACCTGCTCTGATACCACTTGTTGGTCCTGAGTTTATGGCAATTACCCAAGAGGGGAGGGGTGAATTGGGTATTTAAAAATTTAAAACTTTAATTAGAGATTTTACCCCGATTTAGTTTAAACCCCTTTAACGAAACAAATAGAAAGCAATAAGATAATGAAAGCGCATATGAAAAACCTTTCCCTACTCCACTCTTCCAAGCTCACACTCTCTTGTGACTTGGGTTCCACTACGTATTCTGCGAATACAACTAGAGTCTCCACTCTTTTCTAGATTCTAGCTCTAGGGGGCATATACAAGCAGAGCCTCCGCTCTTTTCCAGATTCTAGCTCTAGGGGATGTGTATAACAAGCAACACAAGTAGGTGATAAGTTACACTCCAATCACAACCCTACTTGTTATATCTTGGTTTGAAACACCAAACTCAAACTAAGCACCAAAATCAAATAACAAGATGACATAGAAGAAATCTACACTTTATAGATTTGTATAGCAAGTTTCAGCTCGAGGAAGAATCTGTAGAAGCAACGAATCGTATTGCGTTGAAGCAAACAGCAACTTTGAAGTTTGTTCTTCCTTTGAAAGTGTATAGATCACTCGATTGTAGAGAAAAGTGGATTGAAACTCTTAGTAGCACTTCTTTCCTCTTTTTCAGCTCTTTCTTGTATGTATCCACATTTACTTGAGTGTCTATATATAGAGGAGGGAGAATTTTGAACGTTATAGAGTTAATTGGCGCGTAATAAATGTTCCAATGTTCAAAAATTCGAACGTTACGTCTCTAAGTCGCAGGTGGAGTCAACTTCGTGTGCGACTTCACCCAAGTCGCATGCTGGAGTCGACTTCGTGTGCGACTTCAGCTGTTCTTCAGTTTCCAAGTCTATCCTCTGGGTCGACTTGGTCTGAGACTTGGCTTCAAGTCGATCTTGGAGTCAACTTCGGGTGCGACTTGGCTATTTTCTTTTGCCAAGTCAGTTTGATCTTTGTTGAAGCGTCTCTTGCTTGCTTAACTTCTTCTTCTTCTTTTGTCTTTCAATACTTGGAACTTATTTGTACAAAATTTCTTTAGCTTTAAGTCTAGAGAACTTGAAAAACTTGAATCTTGTATGAACAAATCCAACTTTGATTTAGAATGATTGAATCCATGTGTCTTGCTTGCTTTAAACTTGGATTAGTCTTCATATATTCAAGTTGAGAAATTTGAGTCGTCTTCATCTTCTATTTGACTCAAGTCTATCTCGAAGTCAACTTGTTCTTTGACTTGAACTTGAAAATCTGCCCTACTAAGTTGAAGTTGATGCTGGAGTCGACTTTGCCCGCGACTTCACCCAAGTCGTATGTGGATTCGACTTCGGTTGCTACTTTAAAATATTGGCAGTCCAATTTCAACGCTGGAAGAAAATTGCATCTTGAAGTCGATACTGGAGTCGACTTCGTCTGCGACTTCACCCAAGTCGCAAGTGGAGTCGACTTCATCTGCGACTTCAGTATGTCCAAGTCCTTAATTTCAACGCTGTCCTAAAATCGACACTTGAAGTTGCTGCTGGAGTCGACTTGGCCAAAGTCGATATTTGAGTCGACTTGGAGATCAACTTGATCTATCATACTTTGCATATTTCATTTTTATAACCTTAAACACTGCACAATACATATTAGTAGCTAAGATTTACTCGAATTGTGTTGTTTAATCATCAAAACACATGGTTTGGGTATTTTCATTCAATTTCAATAATTGTTTCCAACATAAACTATATTCTGGCCTAACACAATGAGATCCCAAATGAGTTGGTACAAATCATCTTGAGGTGAATTATTTGGAACCTCAATCCTTTGGTTCCCCTATTGGTTTGCGTGAACATTCACGTCCTAATTCTCGATGCGCTCTATAGTATGTTGTTGGCTCCTAGCTTCCCTGCTCTTATGATGTCTTCTCAAATAAGTTCGTTCGAGTTCCGGATCAAAAGGAATAACAATCTCTTTTTCGGCTCTGCCTCGGCGCATGCAATATGAGATTAATCTGCAAAAACCAATTCAATTGAACTAGGGAAAAAATTCTAAACTAAAAGAAATTATGAACATAAACTATTCTATAGAATTATACAAGAAATCAATAAAACTAACAATAATTAGCGAAACAATTCCCCGACAACAGCGTCAAAAACTTGACGAGCTGCGTATATGTCAATTAAAATGCTCTCTATTTACGCAAGTATACATGTCGTGTCAAGTAATAAAGAGTGAGGAGAGTATCGTTCCCACGAGGAATTGTTAATCGAAATTATTAATTAGTTTAATTGCTTTCGGTGGGTAGAAAATTTTGAATTTGTGGATTTGAACTAAAGCTAAAAAATGCAATAAGAAATCGAAGTAGAGTTCACAGAATTGTTGGATACTAGAAACGGGGTTACTAATCGAGGATGGCAGATGGATAGCTCGGAATCCTTGAATCTAAACTATATCGCATTGGTTCTTCGTGATTGGATTGTGTATGGATTTTCTAGCTCAAGTTCAATAATCTCTATATATGTCTTCCAACACTATATAAAACTAATTACACCTTATTTAATTGCTATGTTCCCATGCCGTTTAATAAAGTGAAATTGATAAGTATATAACATGTTTAGTGACTACACAGGATTTAACGGTATATTTCTATCCGTTAAACAACTCCCCTTATAAAGAGGAAACCTATGCCTTGCACATAGATCTAGCAGAAGTTTTCCTCTTCTAAAGATAAATTAAGTAATTAAATCATCTTACAAGGTAGTTAATCTTGCAAAAAGCATTAAAACTACACATGCAAGGGTAAATCATACACAATCATATATAATATCAAATATTCATTCTTGAATTTCAAAGAACCAAGACAATATAGTTTAGAGGTCAATTCATCCTAACTATCTATCTAATGGAGGTTTAGTTCAAAGACATGATCTTAACATCCATTACATCCATATTGAAAGTATTTATAAAAGCAAAGAAGGAAAAATAGAAAGAATAAGACAAAACTGATTTTCCGACGACTTCCACTAATGGAGTTGAATCCACTCTTCAATCTGTGCTTTGATCGCGTTTTCATCTTTCTATTCTGTGTATTTCCGTTCCTGAGCTCTCCCTCTAGCCGTCTTTGCACGCAAACTCGTAGGATCTATTTATACATTAGCATTGCGCAACACATGTACTGAAATCTGCGCATACGGATGGGTATTAGCGCTTAGGCACCAACTCTCTGTGTGCTGGGTAACTTGGAACTTTTCTGCAAACCTTAGGAGTTCCTGCCTTGGCGCCTAGGCGCCAACTCTCTGGATGCTATGTAACTTGGAACCTCTCTTGAAACACCTGTGTGATCATGTACATGGCGCCTGGGCGCCCCTAGCTAGTGCCTAGGCGCCAACTCCTTGGAAGCAATTTCTCCATGTGACTTCACAACCCTTCTGGAATGGTCTGCTTGTTGGTAGGGTGGCACCTGGACGCCCCTGTCTAGCGCCTAGGCGCCAACTCACAGGAAGCTATGTGTTTGCTGAATTGTGCTGAAGTCCTGGCAAGGGCACATAGGGTGGCGCCTAGGTGCCATCCACCTGCCTCGTGACTTGGTCTCGATCTGCATTTCATTCGCCCGCATACCTTCATATGGCCCGTCCTTTCTGCAAAAGATGGAAAACTAAGTAAATGGACTAAAAATGCTTAATTAATGTTGAAAATGCATAAAAACTAAATAATGCTCCTAAAATGCAAAGCAAGTGAAAATTGAGCTAAACAGATGCAAACTAAGCCTAATCTCTCGGACTAACACGCAAATACAGTCTGAAATGAGCCATAATAACTCACAAAAATAGGAGTTATCACCCTTGAGTTATGCTTTTCAAACCCTAAAAGGGATATTTGTACCCCTATTGAAATGGAGCTTGACATGTGTGGGGTTTTCATACATGTGGGGCTAATGTCATAGCACCAACCTTGTTGTCTGCATGTTGCAAAAAAAATTTCTCTTAATAGTGGTAGTTGGGGTCAGGGCACTAGAAGTTGGGTTCGTCACCTCAGCTTTACTAACTTGAAAACTTGAATTTTCACTACAAATAGTTTGTCTTCTCAATCCATCCAATTTTCTTTGAATTTATGAGTGATTGCCTCCCTTTTCCTACAAAACAAAATATAAATAAATAAACGCATTCCTGAATGAACTAAGAAAGTAAAATAAACAGGAATGAGATGAATTACAACCATATCAAACTAAAAATGTATGAAGTCTAAAAATATGTAAGAGACATGCAAATTATATGAAATAATGCATAGTTGATAAAAATTTACCTATTACTAGTAAACTAGCATTCAAAAAAACTCAAAAGTAGCAATGATAACTCTATTTTCATAGAGTTAATAAACCCACAAACAATCATGTGGCCCATATTGTGAGCCACATGCCCCCCGTAAATCTTTGTCCAAGCCATTTCGGACAATTGCATGGCCTTGTGTGATTTAGAGGCAATCACACCCCACAGAGTGATTTAGTTAACTTGTACTATTTTGATGTTAAATTTTTATGATTAAAATAATTCTTTTTGTTAGATTCTTAACTTCGAAAACTATCTTTCTATAAAATTTCAGCTCAAATTTCAGCTACAACAAACTTTAACATGCATTTCAATTCCAGTTATTTACAACACATGTCATTATACCATACAAAAAATATTCTCAAACACTACCAAATCATTATCACACTACTTTTATTATCATAGCATCATATTTATATTATTTATTTGATTAAAATGTGTCTCATACAAAATTTAACTCGCAACTCATGTCTTTATTGTTTTGCCTCCACAACGATTCTTATTGGCTCAATTCACATCCATCGTCTCCAATGCTTTTGGAATTACTTCTAATATATCATAAATACATCCAGCATCCTATTGATGCTAGAAATCATCGTGTTCTATTTCATTTTAAAAATTTTACCCATTAATTGATTTCTTACCAAGTTTATATTATTGGCAACAAATAGTTCAATTTTCAAATTTATCATCTAAATTTCATTCCCAAACACTCACAAATGCATCTCAATTATCAAGAGAATCATTTTTATGCAAATTATAATTTTCACCAATGGTTCTTATTCATTTTCACTATTTTGATTCTTTCGGGCTTAATTACACAACTACAACTATTTTCGTGATTTTATCAAATCTATAATTCATATCTCACTCATAATTTTTTACATCTATTCCAAATATGCTAGACATCTCACCCATGCTGAAACACATTTCAATCCAAGTCAACTTCTAATGGTGGCTCGTTCTAGTTTAAATTCACATATAAGAGTCAAATGTCAAATATTCATTATTTAATCAAGTCAAGGGCCACCACATAGTCCAAATCATCTAAAAAAATGGAAATCCATCTCTAGATTTTACGAATTCATTTATCAAAATTCACCCATCAAGTTCTCATTAACTGAATTTTGTACATTCGCCCTAACTCACATAATCATTCACATATTCAACTATTGATTTCCTAAAATTTTACTGTTATGTGGCTTCTCAAACCATGTTATACACATGACCGCCTATTTCTATCAATGCCAATACATAAGGTGTTACAACATTATCTTTGAGGGGCAAAGCACATTTGTGCCTAATAAGCTAATGATTGATAATATGTTAATAACATATATGGTTATTCACATTATCAAAAGGAAAAACAAGGAAAAGAGGGAGGAGTTGACAATCAAGCTAAACATGTCAAAAGCTTATAATGGAGTTGAGTGGAGCTATTTATACAAGGTAATGGGCTAAATAGATTTCGATAGCCAGCAGATTCACTAGATTAGATGTTGCATTTCCTCGGTTGCACACAACATTACTTCAAATGGCTAAACTACATCTCTAATTACCCCTAATAGGGGATTGATGTAGAATGATCCTTTCTCACCATTCTTATTTTTATCTATATTGAAGGTCTTTCCTCTTATTAAGGTTGCCCATGAAAGATGATAGAAACATGAGATTTGGATGAGCAGGGTAGGGTTTATTATTTCCCACCCTTCTTTGTTAATGTTGTACTACTTTGAGAGCTACAGATTATGCAGTGGATCAAATAAAGGACATTTGGAAGAGATAAGAATTAACATAATAACAGAAAGTTAATATGGAGAAGACTGCAATCATTTTCAACAAGAATACCAAATGGAACATTCGAAAAGGATGGTGTTGGTCCCGAGTTTATGGCAAAACCCAAGAGGGGAGGGGTGAATTGGGTTCTTGAAAAATTCTTTGGTAAATTAAAACTTAACCCCTTATAATTTCAATCCCCTTGATGAAACATGATATGAGATAGAATGAGAGGGTGCAAATGGAATATAAAAATATAAACAATCAATCCACACAAGAGACAACAATATATAGTGGTTTGGGCAACCTTCCCTACTCCACTCTTCCAAGCACACACCCGTTGTGTCTCGGGTTCCACTATTGTATATTCAATACAATCTAGAGCACCCGCTCTCTTCTAGATTCTAGCTCTAGGGGGCATATACAATAATCACTTGTTGGTGAGACCAACTCTAACCAACCAAGTCCAATCTATTGGTGAGACAAACTCAAACCAATCAAGCAAAACCCGTTAGTGAGACAAACTCAAACCAACCCCCTGTTTTGCTTCTTCTTGAATTCGGTCTCCAACACCGATCCAAGGCAACAACATAAAACAAAATAGACAAAAGAGAAATTACACTTTACAACATGTATTCGATAAGCTCTGGAAGCTCCTTGTCGTGTAGAGATGATAATCTTGGAAGCACACTTGAAAGTTGTAGCACTTGAAGCTTCAATAGTTATTCAAATAACTTCAACACACTTGAATATTAGAAGATGGAAGCTCAACTTGTGTTTTCCTCTTTCTTTCCTCCTTCTCTCTTACTTCACGTTCATACATCAATGGTATATATAGAGGAAAAAAGGTTCTAGCCGTTGGAGTGGAAGTTCACGCTCATCTAGAGCTCCAACGTTCGAATTTTCGACCGTTACGAGTTGAAGTCTCAAGTGGAGTCGACTTCGGATGGGTGAAGTCGACTTGGAATGCGACTTCATCTTGTTAAAACTTGTTGTCCAGAATTTTGGCTTCGAAGTTGCAGGTGAAGTCCACTTGGGTCTGGGACTTCACCCAAGTCGCAAGTGAAGTCGACTTGGGATGAGACTTCACTTTGCTGTCTGTCTGAAGTCGCAGGCGAAGTCGACTTGGGTCTGGGACTTCACCCAAGTCGCAAGTGAAGTCGACTTAGGATGAGACTTCACTTTGCTGTCTGTCCGAAGTCGCAGGCGAAGTCAACTTGGGTCTGGGACTTCACCCAAGTCGCAAGTGAAGTCGACTTGGGCTGAGACTTCACTTTGCTGAACTTGCAATTCATGAACTTTGAACTCTTGAAACTTAAATTATTTCACATTTTTATTTTTATACACATAATTAGAGACAAAATATCTGAGAACGCTTAGACAAATTTATTAGATCCTTTTTAATGATATTTCAATTATTATTTAATCATCAAAATCAAATTAATCATTCTTAAAGCAAGCATATGATCAACCATCTCCCCCTTTTTGATGATTGACAAAACTTAATTGAAATATCTTCCCTTTTTAAATGAATCATAGATATGTCTACATGAAGATCATGATTTTCATCAATAAGCGCAAAAATAATATATATTCTTTCCATATAGATGGAAATACTTTTCCCCCTAAGTTATATGCAATATTAATATATATTTTCTTTGTTGGAAATCAGGCAAGTGGAATTCAATTTTATTGTATGCATAAATTGTGTTATGCTACTTATTAAATAGATTTAGTTGTAGAATAAAATATAGGGTTTTTAGTGGGATGTCGCTTGTTTGGGGAATCACACACACTAGCGTGATTATGAGGGAATCCTATGCCCACCAGTATTATTCAGCTAACCTTCACCATTTTGCTCATAACATTCTACAAATGATTCTATTTGAGACGATCCTTTTATATTAGATTTCTAACTTCAAATATCTTTTTACAAAATTTTAGCTCGAAATTCTTTCATTATAAACTTTAGTATGTATTTTTTATAAATCTTTTCCAAGAATTCCACCCATTCACAATACATGTCATTACACCGTAAAAAAATGTTCTTAAATACCAACTCAATCACTCTCACACACATTTCTTATCATAAAAACATCAAATTTATATAATCTATTTGATTAAAATATGTCTCATAATAAATTTGACACATCAACCTAACTTTTTAATCATTTTACTTTTACAACTGGTCTCATTAGCCCAAATCATATTTATTTCCTCTAATACTCCAAAAATCACTTCTCACATATTATATATGCATTTAACATCCCAACCATACTAAAACCATTAAGTTCCATGTTAGTTCTAAAATTTTACATATTAAGGGTGTGTTTAAGTGATAAAAATTTTAATAAAAAATTTTTAGTATGAAAATTTTTAAAATGTAAGAAATTAATGTTATGTGGTAGAGGTAAGGATAAAGAGTAAATAAAATAAAGTTGAAATAGATATATTATATGTATGTGTAGTTGTGTAGAAATGGTTAAAAATAGGGCACTTATATAAAAAAGTGAGAAAATAATTTAAAAATAAGATAATTGTGGACAACAAAAAGTTTTAGATTGAAAAGTTTTAATATGAAAAATTTTAAGTGTTAACAAATATCCCTTAAGTTCATTTCTTACCGAATTTTCACCGTTAGTCCCAAATAATTCAATTCTCTAAATTAATATCTCAAATTCATTCCAAAATTCACAAATACATTTCAATCATCAAGAGAATCATTCTGATATAAATTATAGCTCCTGTTAATGATCCTTGAGCATTTTCACTATCTTAGTTCTTTCGAGCAACTACACAACTATGCCAATGTCCATCGCTCTATTAAATCTATTACTCAAATATTAACTGTGGCAATAGATATCATTTCAAACATGCTAGGAACCTTCCCATGCCTAATGCTTCTCAAACCAAATTGTTTTTGTGTAAACATCATTATTAGTTCAAATATATTTATATGAGTTAAATCTTAAATACTCTTAATATAATTAAACTAATGACTTTCACCTGCCTAAAATCATCTAAGAAACGCATGCGAATTCATCTTAGACTTCTATCAAGTTGTTTATCAAAATTTATTAATTCAATTCTCCGTAACTAGAATTTTCTCATTCGCCACAACACATAATCTTTCTCATATTCAACCCTTAACTTTTAAAGTCCTATCATGTGGCTTCTTCAATTATATTATACATATCACCATCCGTTTTTATTGTTGTTAATACTTGGGGTATTACGTCTATTTATTTTAAATTTATTTTTTAATTCCTCATCATTATCCCTATCATATTACATCACTCCTATTTCAAAAAGTTTTAGATCAAAATTTTTGTTTTCAAAAGTTTTTTCAAATTCGAATACGCTTTAAACATAACAAAATCTAACTTCATTATTAATATGTTAATCCTAATTTAATACTCGTAATATGCTTTTCGACTCTTTATAAAGTTATTTATGCATTAAATACATGGTTTAGAGTTTAATTAATAGAATTTAATAGAATCTATTCAAGTCTACCCATGTCAGTTTAGTTTCAAGTGTAAATTATTCAAGTGTTTTGTATAGAGAACAAACTTGGATTTTGTATATTAACTATATACATAATATTATATCATACATTAATATAATTAGATAGATTCATACTCGACTGACAATTACTTGACTTCTTACCCCCCAAAGAAACCCTAACATATATGCAACCCATAGCCAAAGTGTTGACTGCCAATTCCAAGCATGAATAATATCACGACATCATCCCCACTATCTAGCCATGCCCTCTCCCCTTTGACCCTCTCAAAGTTACCTTAGATCTCATATCCCCCTCAAATATTCTCTTTGCCTCTCTTCTTTTCTCTAAATTCTTATTATATGCCTTTCTTATTCCTCAAATCATCTCTTTGTTCGCACTCTAGGGCCTTATTCTTCATTTTTTCTTTGAATTACTCCATCTCTTCTTTGAATATTCAAATCTTATAATTTGCTCTCTTCATCTATGCTTTTAACTTCGAATTTGTTTCAGTTTCAATTCGATAGCTACCTCTTCTTGTCTCTTCTCCAAATCTACTTCAGTGTAAAGTTGTAAGCATTAAGTTACCCCTATTTTTCTAGTGTGGCTTGAATTAGATTATACAGTTTTAGATATTTGGAACTACTATTATGGTTAAATGATTTGATTGGAATTTGTTTGGTTTTTTGGTTTGTGTAAACAAAGCCTTAATTTTTGTAAATTTTTTATTCATGTTAAATAATTGAAGGTTTATACAGATTTGTATTAATAGATGGTTTTAATTTTTTGAGTTTGATTGAGCCGTTTATGCAAATTTTTTAGGTTGCTTTTAGCAAATCATTTTTGATGACTAATGTCTTACAGATTTATAACAAACAAACATGATCTCATTTTTTGGACCTAATTTTGAGTTTGAACCAGAAATTGACCACTCTTAGAAAGAGATATGATAAGCCTGGAATTGGCCTAGTCTAAAATAGAGTAGGTAGGAGTTTTTAAAAATAAAATACAAGTAAGGTTGATCCATATCTGGACCTGCCCAACCCAAGTTGCACCTTTAAGTCTAGCAAAGTCTAACATTGTCTAATTAAATCTAATAGAATCTAATGAAATCTAACAAAATTTTACTTTTATTACTAATATACTAATCATAATTTAACATCCATAATATCCATTTTGACTCCTTATAAAGTAGTTTATTCTTTGAATACAAGATTAATAGCTTAGTTAGTAGGATTTAATGAAATCTATAAAACTTTAATGAAGTCTAACAATATATAACAAAATTTAATAGAATAATGGAGTCTAACTAAACCTAATCAAATCTAATCGAATTGTTTTTATTTCTTATATTTATAACTCAATTTCTATACATATTTTCCAATCTTTTAGCTCCTGGGGTTTAATTCTAATAATATTACCAACAGAGTGTGAAATTATACGATTGCCTATTTTGGTTGATTTCGATAATGATAAAAGGAATATGCTTTTGTGAAATTGTGGTTTATGCTTGTGAAAAGATTTTGACAAAGTATGGTGTGTTTGTGGAATTATTATTTTGTGATTGTAGCATGATTTGTGATAAGATGAGTTTTGAAATTCGTGAATAATTTGAGAATGAAATATGCTTGTTAGAGTGATAGAGATAGCTCTTGGACATGGTTGTTATAGTCTTACTCAGATTGTATTATGAAATATGCTATTTGAGGTATGCTTAACTTGAAATAAAGAGTGTTATATGCTTTCATTATTATCACGAGTGGATTAACATGTTTGATGCATAATTTATTGCAAAATTTAAATTTGCAAAAATAGGAGAAAAGGTTGACCTTTTAATGCAAAAGAACAATTCTATCTTTTTTAAGACTCAAAAAGGTCGACTTTTGTTTGAAAATATATTTTATTTTGTGGGCGACAGTTTTTCAAATTTTAAAGAGTTGTGATATACATGGAGACTTGTTTATCTATCTCCTAGGCACATTTTAAATGATCAAGAGGTCATAAATGAAAGACATAGGAGAGCCAGATGGATCAAAAAAAGGGATACACAAGTGCTTGTGAGAGAAATTTTAGCTTCTTGTGGAGACTACTCTTGAAGAGTCAAGTTTTGAACTCAAGTACCAAGTGCAAATCAAACTTTGAGTTTTGGTGATTAACAACTAATTTGAAAAGTTAAAGACTACAAGTAAAATTTTAAGTTTGTTCATGAAAAGATAAAAATTCAAAATTCAAGTAAAATTGTCAAAATCACATATTCAAGTCGACTCCAATGATGACTATGGTAAAGTCGCATCCCATTTTGACTTTACAATTGACTTCAAGTACATATTTGAAGGTAGACAATTAGAAATGAGAGTTTCATTATTGAAATAGCAATCAAAGTCAACTCTAGTTGTAACTTAAGTAAAGTCGAAGATGAAGTTGAACTCAACATGCGACTTAGAGACTTCTAATCTACCCAAAAATTTTCTGACTTCGAAATGATATTTTCAAGTTGGGCACCAAGTTGACTCCAGACGCATCTTGGATGAAGTTGAAGTCAAAGTTGACATTGAATTTACAACTTAGAAAAATGAATGAATACATCAATTTTCTATTATAAGAACGAAGAACGAAGTCATATCCCAAGTCAATTCCAACTATGACTTGGGTGAAGCTTAATTTGAAGTCTACCTAAAGATGAGACTTGGAAGAAAGAAAGGATAATGAAGATAAAAGTAAGGAGTTGAAACTTCACCAACAACTTAGACGAAGTCCTACGACTAAGTTAACTTTGTAAGAAACTTGAAAAGTAAAATTTGAAAAAAAATTCCAGAAGGAAATGGAGTATTGAAGTTGATACTTAAGTCAGCGACAATTGTGACTTGGGAAAAGTTGCAAGTCAAGTTGACCTCAGATGCGTAATGCCTCATTGCCTAGATATTTTCAATGGCTAGTCAATGAGTACTATATAACCTAAGGAAAATTCAACAGCATCTCCCCATAACTATAAGAGGGTGGTATGGTATAAAAGACATGTTATAAATGAATATCATAATTTCATTTCAAAATATAAACCTTTAACCTACATTCACACAGTCACATGCCCATACTATACAGACATCCATTCAAAAAGAAAATCATTATAACTCATCATTACATCATAAGTAACTCAAAAGATCACATACATGTGTCTACATAGATTATAACTAGTTTAAAATAACCATATACAAAACGTTTGTCACAGTTGGAACTAAATGTCTGCATACTTTAGTATAAAAAGAAATCCAAATACTTAAAAATACAAATGCTAATCTAAATGTTTATAGGGTTAGATCCTCCTTCGGTCCCATTCTGAAGCTCCTCACCTGATCTGTGATCTAAAGACAAAATAATATACTACATGAGTCTAAACAAACTCAGTAAGTAGTTAGCAGTTAGCACATAGTGAAAGGAATAAGACTCCAAATGTACATTCCATGACAAAAAAAATTATTCTTAAATGACCATACGAGACATATGGGTCCAACACCCACACCCAAGATCATATATATTCACATATAAACCTTCTCATGTCAACCAAGGGTCAGATAACACATCATCCATAACATACAAAAGCGAATGTCACAAATCACACATAAAATATCAGAAAAATTAACAGAGTTTACTTTCAATCTAGCATGTCCATGGTCACACAAGCATTTTCCTAAACACATGATAGATGCTAAAAGGGAAAACCTCTAGCCCCTCATCCTAGATTGACCCACTCGATAAATAGCAAAATTTTATAATAAAAATAAAATAAAATGCCAGGTCCTCACAAGATGTAACTTTAGTTATAATGATTAAAAACTTTTTGATCGTTTGATGTATTAAACATGCACCACCTACTACAAATGTTCAAAAATCCTTCAAGGCTATAAAAGACACATTAAGTGGGGTTAATGAGGTTATTTAAGAAATTGATTGTGCTCTCGCCATCCCAATTTTAAGCGTTCAAAGCTCCATTCAAGTATTTTTCAAGCAAAGCTCTCAAGACTATTATAAGAAGCCCAAGTTTATACATTCTCCTCATGTTTTAGAGTTTGCTTCTATGTTACAAAGATTTGCACAATCTATAACATGTTTCTTGTTCTTATTTTATAATCTGTTATTGTAATTTGACACTTAACTTGGTATTCAAAACCAAGGCCAAGGTGTGGGAACAAGTAGTATTAGTTGGAGTGGTACTCACTAGCTACTTGTGTGCTATTGTAAAGGCCTTCTAGAGCTATATTTAGAAGAGAGTTGAGGATCTAAGTTGTATTTGTTGAAGTAACAATGAAACCTAAGAAACGAGAAGTATATGCTTGGAAGAGTGGAGCACAGATGTTGCCTAAACCACTGTATTTTTGTCTCCTTATATATTTATTTTCATTCTCTTACTCTCTATTGTCTTTGTACATTTCACTTCAAGAGGACTTAATCTCAAAGGGTTAAGTTTAAAAATAGAAAAGAAATTCTAATAACCCAATTTGCCACTCTTTTCTTGGTTAAGCTAACTAATTGGGGCTAATAAGTGGTATCAGAATAGACTTCAAACTGTCTTCGAAAGTGTTGAAAATATGAGGAAAACTAGCTAAATCTATGTTTTGATGATTAACAAATCAATTTGAGAAAGTCTTGGCTACTAATAAGTTTGTGAAATGTCTTAAGGAATATACATTTGAAGAAAATCAAGTTGGAAGGCCAAGTCGTTCCCCAAGTCGACTCCAAGATCGACTTCAATGTGCCTAAAACGTCCAGAGTTGAAATGGGAGAAAGAGCAAGTGAAGTCGCAGGTCAAGTCGACTCCACATGCGACTTGGGTAGCCAAGTCGCAGACGAAGTCGACCTCGCTATCGACTTCAGAAGTGCAAATTTGTCCAGAGTCGAAAGTTGAGACACGGAGCTGCCAAGTCGCAGGCCAAGTCGACTCCATGTGCGACTTAGGTGAAGTCGGGGACGAAGTCGACCCCAAGCGCGACTTGAGTTTGTCAAAGATCAAAGCTGCAGTTTCAAATCATTCAAAGGACTTCTTCACTCTAGGCTCAAAAGCTTCAAGCATGATCAAGATCAAGTCAAGCCTATCAAGTCCAAGGACTCAAAATGAAGAACAAATCTATCAAATTAAAAGCAAAAGACATAAGCTTGCTTCAAACATTCAAGTCTCCAAAGCAAGCAAGTTCTCCAATGATTCAAAGTATCAAGCAAAACCAAGAAGAAGCAAAGTCAAGCTTCTAAGGATTGCAAATCATGGAGCTAATACAATCAAGGCACAAGGATTCAGAAAGTAATACAAAATAACTAAAGGCATGAAGAAGACTAAACAAAAGAGAAAGATTTTCAAAGTTCCGGAGTTCAGAAAATCAACTGACGAGGTGAAGTCGAAGCCGAAGTCGACTCCACCTGCGACTTGGGTCAAGTCTGAAGCCAAGTCGACCCGACCTGGAACTTGAAGTCGCTACAGGAAGTGAAGTCGCGAAGCCAAGTCGACTCCAGACTGCGACTTGGGTGAAGTCGCAAAGCCAAGTCGACTTCATGATCGACTTCAATCGAGGAAAAACTTCCAGCGTTGAAAACTGAAGACCGGAGTCTGCGAAGTCGCACCCGAAGTCGACTCCGTCAGCGACTTGGGTGAAGTCGCACCCGAAGTTGACTCCACCTGCGACTTGGGTCGCAACGGTCGGATTTATTTTCGAACGTTGGCGCATTAAATGCGCGCCACCAACCTTCTAACGTTCGGATTCCCTCCAAACTTATAAATACAACCCATTGTGAACGAAGGAGGAACAAGAGGATCATTAAGTGAGCATAACTCATATCCATAAGAGATTCAAAGAGATCAAATCACTCAAGGAGGAAGAATTGTGTTTCAAGTTGCAAGAGCTACATTCAGAAACTTCAAAGCCATCATCTACAAGTTCTTCCCTGCGCTAAATCGTTTCTACACACCTGTAAAGTGTAGTTTACTTTTATTGTTTACTTGTTTGTGTTGAACTTGATTTAGCTTGCGTAGCTAAGATCAAGTGGTAGCAAAGTAGTGTGTGATTGGAGTGTGACTCATCACCTACTTGTGCTAAGTGTTTGATGCCCCCTAGAGCTAGAATCTAGAAGAGAGCAAGAGGCTCTGGTTGTATATGCCCCCTAGAGCTAGAATCTAGAAGAGAGCAAGAGGCTCTAGTTGTATTCGCGGAATACAATAGTGGAACCCAAGTCACAAGGAGTGTGAGCTTGGAAGAGTGGAGTAGGGAGGTTGCCCGAACCATTCAGTTTCTTCATTCAAGGGGATTAATTCTACAAGGGGTTAAGTTTTTAAGTTACCAAAGAAATTTTTAAGAACCCAATTCACCCCTCCCCTCTTGGGTTTTGCCATCTATTCGGGACCCAACAAGTGGTATCAGAGCAGGTCTTTGAGTTTTTATCAAAGAGATCTATTATCATGGCATCCCAATCTACTTCCGTTCCCGCATTTGCTGAGGGCCAATCCTTTACAAGGCCACCATTGTTTGATGGGAACAATTTCGGCTATTGGAAGCTTCGTATGAAGCAACTCATTATGGCTACCGATATGGACTCTTGGATTGCAATCCAAGACGGTGTAATCTTGCCTATAGATAAAAGAGCTTCCAAGTGGACCGAAGAGGAAGTAAGAACTGTAAAGATCAATGATAAGGCAATGAACTCACTATTTTGTGCTCTTACAGCTTCCGAGTATGATAGAGTATCTTCTTGTATAACTGCTAAAGAAATATGGGATACTCTAACATCTATTTATGAAGGAACCTCCCAAGTCCAAGGGACTAGGAGAAACATTTTGATTGGAGAGTTTGAAAATTTCAGAATGCTAGATACTGAAAATATTTCTGAAATGTTTGCGAGATTTTCTAAAATTACTAATGCTCTAAAGGGTCTTGGAAAAGCTATTTCTGAATCCGAGCAGGTTATGAAGATATTGAGAGCTCTACCGGATTCATGGACTCCAAAGATTACAGCAATAGAAGAAGCAAAAGACCTCAACACATTGAAGCTTGAAGATCTTATTAGCTCACTCATGTCACATGAGCTAATTAAGAAAAGGAATGAGGATCAACACAAAGGCAAAAGAGCAATTGCCTTGAAAGCTACACAAGACACGGATGACACCTCATCCTCTCAAAACGATGACGACATGGCCCTACTCACAAAACGATTCAGAAAATTTGTGAGAAAAGGCGGAAATTTCAGAAATTTCAAAGACAGAAATTCCAGAGAGAAAAAGGAAGAACCAATAAAATGCTATAGATGCGGGGGCGTAGGACATATGCAAACCCAATGTCCTACACCGGAAGAAAGGCCAAAGGAAAATCATGAAGGCAGAAGATATCAAAGGTCAAAGGGAAGAGGCATGTACGTCAATGAGGAGACGTCATCAACATGCAGCTCTTCAACCGATGACAACGATGCGGCCAACTGTGCAAGAATATGCTGCGTAGCACAAATCGAACAAGAAGAAGAACTGCTATGCTTGAACATGACGGAAGTGTTGGAAGATCAATCTACCTCAACAAAATACACAGAAAGTGAAGAGGTAACTTCCAAACCTTATTCTCAATCAAGTTATTCTTCTTTTCATGATTGCCTCAAATGTGCCGAATTAGATGAACTACAAATTGCATATGATTCATTGTATGGGGAAATCAAAAATCTAGGAAACAAGTTGACATTAAAAAGAAAACAATGTAACTTTGTTATCATTGAAAATGGAAAACTAGCTGAAATGTCAATAAAATTGAAAGAAGAAAATGAATTGTTGTTGAAAGAAGTTGAGAAACTGAAAAAGGAGAACGAATCCTTGAATGAATCATTAGCAAAGTTCTCTAATCCCGGTGAAAATATGAAGATGTTCTTGAATATGACCTCACAGATAGAAGAGGTCTTGGATACAATACATTTGAGCAAAAAGAAAGTGGGAAATCAAATGTGCCAATACATGGAAAATATCAAACAAATACTGCACCTACATTCAAGCCACAAAGGAAAAATGTTGTGTGGACTAAAAGGCCAACACTTGAACCAAAATATACTTGGAGGCCTACTCCTAGACTACCAATGGCTTGCAATTTCTGTAACAAAATAGGTCATAAAGCCTATAAATGTAACTTCAAGAAATTATATGACCATGGTGCAAGATTAGTTTGGGTTCCAAGGAACACGAGATTTGGGCTTTCTAAGGTAGAGCAACTAAGATTGACTCATTTTACTAACCCAAATGGACCCATAAAATGGGTACCAAAAAGATGAGAATTATTTGTCTATTTTTCAGATTTGTTTAAAGGCAAAGGCAAACAATGTATGGTTCATGGATAGCGGTTGCTCAAGGCATATGACCGGTGAAAGAAGTTTGTTTCACAAACTTAAACCTTGCAACGATGGAACGATTGCCTTTGGAAATAATGAGAAAGGATGATTTAAGTGATGCAGATGACATAGCAAGCAATCTTGAGAAACTGCATGTGGAAAAGCAAGAAGAATCCATGGAGGTAAGGGTAAGTGAAGGTAACAATTCCTATAAACCTCCAACTGATTTAAAATTCAATCATGCACATCCAATTGAGCAAGTTATAGGAAATGTGTATGAAGGTGTAAAAACTAGAAGGTCAAAGCAAAATGTGTGTGGACAATATGCTTTTGTATCCAAGATTGAACCTTCTAAAATTGAACAAGCTCTTGATGATGAAAACTGGATTATAGCAATGCAAGAAGAGCTAAATCAATTTGAAAGAAATCAAGTTTGGCACCTTGTTCCTAGACCAAATGATTGTACTATTATTGGCACCAAGTGGGTCTTTAGGAACAAATTAGATGAAAGTGGACTTGTAGTGAGGAACAAAGCTAGACTTGTGGCAAAAGGATACTCACAAGAAGAAGGAATATATTTTGAAGAATCCTATGCCCCGGTTGCTAGATTAGAGGCAATTCGCATCTTACTAGCTTTTGCATCTCACATGAACTTTAAATTGTTTCAAATGGATGTCAAAAGTGCATTTCTGAATGGTTATATAAATGAAGAGGTGTATGTAGAACAATCACCTGGATTTGAGGAAAAAGATCAATCTAAATTTGTATACAAGCTAACCAAAGCATTATATGGATTAAAACAAGCTCCAAGAGCTTGGTATGATAGACTAAGCAAATTTCTGATTGATCATGATTTTCAAAAAGGAAATGTAGACACCACTTTGTTTATCAAGTATAATGGAAATGATATATTGATCATTCAGATTTATATAGATGATATTATTTTTGGTGCTACTAATGAAACTCTTTGCCAAGAATTTTCTGAGCTTATGCAGAAAGAGTTTGAGATGAGCATGATGGGAGAGCTAAATTTCTTCCTTGGACTGCAAATCAAGCAACTAAATGAAGGAATCTTCATAAACCAGTCCAAATACATCAAGGAGATGCTCAAGAAGTTTGGCATGGAGAACAGCAAAGGAGCAAACACCCCTATGAGCTCCACAATCAAAATGGACAAAGATGAAAAGGGAAAATTAGTTGATATGAAAGTGTATAGAAGCATGATAGGTTCCTTATTGTATTTAACTGCTTCTAGGCCTGATATCTTGTTTAGTGTGTGTATGTGCTCTAGATTTCAATCATGCCCAAAAGAATCACACTTGGTAGCTGTAAAGAGAATTTTCAGATATCTAGTAGACACTACCAACTTAGGACTATGGTATCCAAAGGGCTCTAATTTTGATCTAATCGGCTACTCGGATGCGGATTTTGCCGGTTACAAAGTAGATAGAAAGAGCACTACTGGAACATGTCAGTTTCTTGGAAGCATGTTGGTTTCATGGTTTTCAAGAAAACAAACTAGTGTCGCTCTATCTACGGCGGAAGCCGAATACATTGCCGCCGGGAGCTGTTGTGCTCAATTACTTTGGATGAAACAGCAACTTAGGGACTATGGCATGGATTTTAAAAATATACCTATCAAATGTGATAATACAAGTGCCATTTGTCTAACCAAGAATCCTGTATTGCATTCTAGGACCAAACATATAGATCTTAGACACCATTTCATTAGAGAACATGTAGAAAATCATGACATATGTTTGGAATTTGTTAGAACTGAGGATCAAGTTGCAGATATTTTTACTAAACCCCTAGCAAGAGAAGCATTCTATAAAATTAGAAATGACATGGGAATGATTGAGCTCACCTAAGTAACAAAACAACAAATGCTATAACAAGTGGTATCAGCTGGTAAATCAAGTGGTATAAAATCTAACAAGTAATAACAATTGGTATCATGTCCAACAAGTAGTATCTAAAATTAGGATAAGCATAAACTCAGGGGGAGCACCTATTTAGGGGGAGCTAACCCACCTATCTCTTTGATTACCCTCTAATCTTTTTGATATATTGACAAAAAGGGGGAGAGAGATTTAAGGAGAAGAAGAGTATTTGAGTTGAAAAATTGAGTATAAGTCTTTATGATTAAAAGGGAGAGAGATGATTAAAGGGGAGAGAAGAGTAAGAATGGGGAGGAGAGTAGGATATGCTTACATGATATTTGAATGTTCTGTTTGCATGAGCATAAGCATGATTTTAAAATGCAATATGAGCATATTATTTTTAATGAAAGGTATCCACTCAAATCGGTTTTGTCAATCATCAAAAAAGGGGAGATTGTTGGAAATATGAGGAAAACTAGCTAAATCTATGTTTTGATGATTAACAAATCAATTTGAGAAAGTCTTGGCTACTAACAAGTTTGTGAAATGTCTTAAGGAATATACATTTGAAGAAAATCAAGTTGGAAGGCCAAGTCGTTCCCCAAGTCGACTCCAAGATCGACTTCAATGTGCCTAAAACGTCCAGAGTTGAAATGGGAGAAAGAGCAAGTGAAGTCGCAGGTCAAGTCGACTCCGCATGCGACTTGGGTAGCCAAGTCGCAGACGAAGTCGACCTCGCTATCGACTTCAGAAGTGCAAATTTGTCCAGAGTCGAAAGTTGGGACACGGAGCTGCCAAGTCGCAGGCCAAGTCGACTCCATGTGCGACTTAGGTGAAGTCGGGGACGAAGTCGACCCCAAGCGCGACTTGAGTTTGTCAAAGATCAAAGCTGCAGTTTCAAATCATTCAAAGGACTTCTTCACTCTAGGCTCAAAAGCTTCAAGCATGATCAAGATCAAGTCAAGCCTATCAAGTCCAAGGACTCAAAATGAAGAACAAATCTATCAAATTAAAAGCAAAAGACATAAGCTTGCTTCAAACATTCAAGTCTCCAAAGCAAGCAAGTTCTCCAATGATTCAAAGTATCAAGCAAAACCAAGAAGAAGCAAAGTCAAGCTTTTAAGGATTGCAAATCATGGAGCTAATACAATCAAGGCACAAGGATTCAGAAAGTAATACAAAATAACTAAAGGCATGAAGAAGACTAAACAAAAGAGAAAGATTTTCAAAGTTCCGGAGTTCAGAAAATCAACTGACGAGGTGAAGTCGAAGCCGAAGTCGACTCCACCTGCGACTTGGGTCAAGTCTGAAGCCAAGTCGACCCGACCTGGAACTTGAAGTCGCTACAGGAAGTGAAGTCGCGAAGCCAAGTCGACTCCAGACTGCGACTTGGGTGAAGTCGCAAAGCCAAGTCGACTTCATGATCGACTTCAATCGAGGAAAAACTTCCAGCGTTGAAAACTGAAGACCGGAGTCTGCGAAGTCGCACCCGAAGTCGACTCCGTCAGCGACTTGGGTGAAGTCGCACCCGAAGTTGACTCCACCTGCGACTTGGGTCGCAACGGTCGGATTTATTTTCGAACGTTGGCGCATTAAATGCGCGCCACCAACCTTCTAACGTTCGGATTCCCTCCAAACTTATAAATACAACCCATTGTGAACGAAGGAGGAACAAGAGGATCATTAAGTGAGCATAACTCATATCCATAAGAGATTCAAAGAGATCAAATCACTCAAGGAGGAAGAATTGTGTTTCAAGTTGCAAGAGCTACATTCAGAAACTTCAAAGCCATCATCTACAAGTTCTTCCCTGCGCTAAATCGTTTCTACACACCTGTAAAGTGTAGTTTACTTTTATTGTTTACTTGTTTGTGTTGAACTTGATTTAGCTTGCGTAGCTAAGATCAAGTGGTAGCAAAGTAGTGTGTGATTGGAGTGTGACTCATCACCTACTTGTGCTAAGTGTTTGATGCCCCCTAGAGCTAGAATCTAGAAGAGAGCAAGAGGCTCTGGTTGTATATGCCCCCTAGAGCTAGAATCTAGAAGAGAGCAAGAGGCTCTAGTTGTATTCGCGGAATACAATAGTGGAACCCAAGTCACAAGGAGTGTGAGCTTGGAAGAGTGGAGTAGGGAGGTTGCCCGAACCACTATAAAATCCTTGTCTACTTGCTTTTATTTCTGCTCTCTTTATTACTTTGCTTTCCATTCAGTTTCTTCATTCAAGGGGATTAATTCTACAAGGGGTTAAGTTTTTAAGTTACCAAAGAAATTTTTAAGAACCCAATTCACCCCTCCCCTCTTGGGTTTTGTCATCTATTCGGGACCCAACAGAAAGATCCCAAATGAAACGGATTTGCAATCAACTTTTATTCCCGCATTTGTTGAAGGACAATCCTTTACTTGACCATCTTTGTTCGATGGAAATAATTTCACATATGGGAAGTTGAGAATGAAATAATTGATTATAGCCACAGATATGGACTCTTGAATTGCTATTCAAAATGATGTTACTTTGCCTAAAAATGATAAAGCCTTTGAATGGACTAAAGATGAAATAAAAGTTATAAAAGTAACTCCAAGGTCATGATCTCACTATTTTGTGCATTCTTAGTAGTTGAGTATAAAGAGTATCCTCATACTAAATTGCCAAATATTAATTTATAAGGGTACTTCTCAGGTTCAAGGGACTAGAACAAACATTCTCATTGGAGTGGTAGAAGTTTCAAAATAGTTAAAATTGAAACTATTGCTAAAGTATTTGCTAGATTATCTAAACTAACAAATTCTCCGTGGGCCATGGAACGACCATCTATGAATTTGAGCAGGCGACATAGATTTTGTGAGTTTTACTTGAATCATGGACTCCAAAGACAACAACTATATAGGAGGCTAAAGATTACAAAACCTAAATGCTAGAAGATCTAATCAGCTTGTTGATGTCTTATGAGCTGATAAAGAATAAAATTGAAGAGCACAACAATGGAAAGTAGACTTTTGCACTCAACGCTAGCTAGCAAAGCTCAAAGAAGTCATCTTCAACATTGCAGAACAAAGACGAGGAAATTACATTCCTCATAAAGAAATTCAGAAAATTTGTAGGAAAGAGAAGAATGCAAGTTCCTTGAAGGCCTATAATAATATTGGATGTCTTTCGGCAAGTGCATGGATTATAGACTATAGTATTTAAAATATTGAACCCATAAGAAATTTTGGAATTCTAGATTTCGTGATCTAAAAACTTCAGATGAATATGAGAGATATGAAATTGAAAAAGAAGAATAAAGGGAATAATGAATCTTAAGACGGATGATAAGGATTAAAGTTCAATAGATGAGAGTTCTAGGATTTAGGGTTTCACGTGTGATGTTCTGCGATGAATAATTAGGTTGTTTGTTTGATCTAGTTAATGTATATTAAAGGAGAACAAACCCTAATTTTATCCACATTCTCTTTTGAGACATGTAAGACGTACTCTAATTTTCTTAACTACCTAATCTCATGGGAATTAAATCAATTAGAATCCATTAAATTCTGTGGCAATTTATGTCTCTAGTTCATGGTTTAGACTTTCAGATTTAATACCTTGTTTTTTTGTAAGTTTGATTTTACCTCTCAGTTTTGTCACCTAATTTATGAAATCCTTCCAAAATATGAGCCCATACACCAAGTAAGCATTAAAATAATAAGATATTAAGTTAATACATGATATCTGTCATAAACAAAGAAGAACCAATCATCCATACATAATATTATATGCTACATCCTAAATCTTAGATTACAGGTTTAGTCAGATATGTTTTTAACAAATCCAATTCCATTAAAATATGATAATTGAAATTAAAGGAAAAAAAAGAAAGCTTATTGATTGAAGTTCTTCAATGGTGTGTTGAATTGCTCCTTCCAACTTACTTCTTTGCTTCTCTCCTTGGCACTATCCTTTCTCTTAACCCTAGCTTGCAAGTTTAGCTCAAAAGCACATCCAAAGATTCCTTCCTTCGTGTATAATAAGAGTATTTATAGTTTCCCTTTAAAAAATTTCTGAGCTTTGAAATTTATGCATCAATTAAACACTTTGGCCCTGAGTCGATTTAAATTATGTGGGGATAGGCTAACATTGTTCAAACTATATTGACCTCTAGACACTCCAGTTTTAGTTTGTTTTTTTTATGGTTTTCTACTTGATATGACTCGAATCATGCTAAAGCTTCTTATACATGTCCTTACCCATTTTTGTCACTGATTTAGCTTGCTTTTAATCTTCAAATTCATCTAATTAAATACATATTTGATCTTGACTTTCAATTTTGATTGATTTGCACCCATTAATAGTGAAATCACTTGAATACATGGACATTGGGCAATTATGATTAACCTGCACTAAACAAAGTAAATTTTATCATTTAAGCTCACAAAGTAATAATAAACCAATATTTTACTCATTAAATCATCTAAAATATAAGGAATAAACTTAATACAAATGCCCTCACACTTGAACTTTTGTTTCTCCTCAAGCAATTAATAAATAATATCACAAAATATAAATCAAATTCGAGATTCAAAAATTTTCAAGGAATACAAAATCATGTAAACATGCTAAACCTTAAGAACACGAGAGTCGAATGTCAAACGACTTTATAAGTTTGTTAAACATAATCTTTAATATGCAGTTATCAAACAACTATCGACATCCTAATTACTCTACTTAACCCACATGCATTTCCATGATTCATCCCCCATGAAGTAGATACTCGACAATGTTAAATATTAGAAACTCCTAATTCTCCTATCCCACATGCATATCTCTCTTTTCCAACTCCACTAACATAGAAAAACAATTAAATGATCAAGAGGCCCTTTATAGATTGAAACACAATATTCAAACTCATTGGGTCTAGGTTAAAGATAATAAAATTCAACTTGGAACCATCTTCAAAATTACTTGAGAATCTTATACATATGCATAGCCACCACACTTAATTTTTTCTTTTTAAAATCTGCTATTACCCTCATTTTTTATTTTTTATAGTATGTCCAACTTAATTTTCCTCTCTATATTTGAGGATATTTTGAGAAATTTCAAAAATATATTCCATAAAACACAAACATATTAATGCCTTAATTCTTATTATGTTTTCAACTCATTAAGATTTAAATATTATTAAATTCAAAATAGGGATATCAAGAATGAAGTAAAGTCCAATCTTAAAGTGGGAACAAAAAGTAGTTCATAAAAATATTGTTTAAAATTATAATCAAAGATTGCCTCTATCATATTTGTTCTCATGTGTGCACTATAATTTCATTTCAATAAATCTAAGAGATATGTTCTAGAATGGGTTGGAAGGAAAATTCATTTTCACACATGCAGATCTCACTAGGAAGAAAATATCAATTAATTTGAACATATATGCATAGCCATCAATTGAGCACGCTCTACAAAACATCATTCTCCTTTTCTTGTTCATGAGATTGGCTAAAAATTTTCAAAACTTTACCTATTTGATTTTCCACCTATGACGCTCCCACTGCCTAATCTTCCTTAATGGGTAGTCAATAAGTGTCACGTGATTTAAGAAAAATTTAGCAGCAACTCTCCAAACCTATAAGGGGGCGGTATGGTGTACAAAACCTCTTATACATTACCATACAATTCCATTCTAAATATTCACATGCTCATTCTATAAAACATCCATATCGAAAGAGAAATTCATTATAATCCTTCGTTACTCTACTAACAATCCGAAATAACATATATATATATATGTTTACATAAATGGTAATCAAGTCCAAAAATGCCCAAGTATAATGTGTTCTTCATAGTCGGGTCAAAAGGTAAATGTTTACACTAATTAGTGTCAAATAGAAGTGTAAATCTCAGAATAGCTAAAAAAACACAAGGCTTAATCTTTTGAGCTTGGTCTCCAAGGTTATGTGCTCTACCAATTCCATCATGAGGCTCTTCTTCTGGCCCGTGGTCTAAAAGAAAAATAACAAATCGCATGGGTCTAAACAACTCAGTAAGTAGATAACAATTAGCACAAAAGTGGAAATAGATGAGACCCATGATACTCATACCAAAGAAAACATATATAGAGTTGCATGTCTTTAATTGGTCATGCACAACCCTCCCCTCATATCAATTAAGGGCCATGAATAACCCTATACAACCACGCAACCCATTCTTATTTACAGTTGTATACAAATTTTAAGTGATATGACATACCTATGATAAGACTCATGCATTGAACTATCAAACAACTATTACTTATCCCAGATGGTACATCATCACATACACATAAGATCAATGTCATAAATAACACATATAGCATTGTTAAAATCAATAAACATATACTTTAATTTAGC
This sequence comes from Annona cherimola, assembly GCA_030490835.1. NCBI lineage: Eukaryota > Viridiplantae > Streptophyta > Magnoliopsida > Magnoliales > Annonaceae > Annona > Annona cherimola. The sequence continues at coordinate 40,095,001 of CM059977.1, read as the reverse complement.
AAATCAATTGTCCCACAAGCAATTCATCGAATACCTAATAGAGAATAAAGGATAGACCTCTAGTTCTCCATACCTGTTAACTACATTCAAGCCATATCACATTTTAGTGATGCAAAAACAATAAATCTGCCATGTATTTCACCCTGTCCTCTAGTTCTCCATACCGGTTAACCACACTCAAGCCATATAGTATTCTAGTGATGCAAAAACTACAAATTTGTCATCTATTTCACCCAACCTACACAACGATACCTGATTTCCCATGAAATCATCTAACCATAGCTTATTAACTATGAATTTTTGGGGATGCCCACTCCTACTAGATCTATAATACATTTAAGAAGAGAACCCATCTTTAACTCAAGAAAATGGAGTATCTACTTACATTGATTGTGGTTTTCCCAAAGAACAGCAACCCTAATTCCATATCCATGAGATTTTATGCTCCGTTAATCTGAATTAGTGATCTTTAATGCGATTTAGAGAAATTTTAAGAAGATTCGGGGTAGGACCTGATAAGTCTAAAATTTTTCATTTAATTCTATGTTAAATTCACGCTATTAAAGATTAAAATGTTAATTAAATGCATGTTTTAAGTGAAATTCCATGAAAATCATATTTTTGATAGAATCTTTAATTTTGCTATAAAATGGGTCATTTTGCAACATTCTTGAAAATATAAAATTATGACTCAATTTTAATGTTGAAATGTGTATTAGCATATTAATATAATTTAGGCAAACTTATAAAATTATTTAATTAGGAAAATCATACATTTATAACTATAATTATATTTTAAAATATGAGGAACAAAGTAAATTATTATATTTGGATAAAATAAATTAAAGGATAAAACTAGGATGATATATGATGTAATTAAATCTTCTTATTTAAAAATCAATATTTAAATTTGTTTTTAACTAGCACTGCAGGTACATAAGAAGTCCGTGCGCCGTCGGAGCACCAGTTCGGTGCTCCATCTTCCCCAAATGACCGAACCCCATTGGAGCTCCACACGAACAGCAGCAAATCCAGGCAGCAGCGCGGTTCAAAAATCAGCTGCCTCCCCTATTTCCAAACCCATCTTCTCCATCCCAAACCTTCCTGCGCCCTTGCCCAATTCAGCCCCCATCCATTTTTCCCACGAACGGCAGCCATGGCAACGCCGCACACCGTCACGATCTTCCTTGCAGTCTCCGGCCTTCATCATTGGTGGCTGTCGGCGTCGGCATAGGGGTCGTTGTTTGCTACCTTCCATCTCAACAATCACCGGCTGCAACTCCTTTTCTTCCCCAATCCAGTTTCGGCCAGCCCCTATTTCAAAAATGCCCAAACCGAGTCCACCGAACCCCCAATCAGTTTCAGCCCTTTTCCATGCCATTCAGCACGGGCGCCGTTCCTTCGCAGCCATTGCTACCCCTTACCACCGTCCGATCAAATCCACGTAGGCGGCCATGAGAATCAAAGGCAGCAATCCCGTCGAGCTGATCTTGTTTGCAACCAAAGAAGAGCTGGAAAAATCTGGACCTGACAGTCATTCGTGCTCCACCATTTTCCTCCAAGTCTTCCCAACCGGCAGCCATGGATTCCGGCAAATGTTAGCAGCCGCCCCCCTAATTTCAGCATCAACCAACTGCAGCCGACATTGATCAACATCCAAGCACTGATCCATCATCCCTAATTCATCTGTCCTACAATAGACGGTGCTGAGGCAAAACGCCCAATCGACCAGCCCATCTTTGCAATTTCTGACATAACTGGCAATATCAAAGCTGGCAGCCATGGCAGCAACGATTCAAGCAACAAGCAGCCACGGTCCTTGCGGCAAAACCCAATCCAAGAAGCAACACGGAAATCCAGGTTAAATTGCACCAAGTTTCCAATCTTCTCTCCAAATTGAAGCACTTTCCATCTGCCACCATCAATTGGAATGTTGCCCCAATTCGCAAGCCACTACTTCTGTAAACCGACAACTATTTTTCGGCAGCTTTCCATTTCCTTCCGCAACCAACTTGCCAATTACAACAAAACCCAATCAGCAGCCATGGTGCCTCTTTAACCGAGTTCGTCTCAAGCAGCAGCAGCTCTTTCACTTGCCCGATTTCAGCAACTGCAACTTCCATTTCCCAGCGAGGTGCAAAGAAACAATGTACACAGCGGCAGATTTTGCCTGCGGTTTTTCTCCTCTTCGTCAAAATCGGAAGCAAAGAAAACGGCAGAGGCAATGCAAGGCAGCTACGGTTGAAGGCGCAAAACGGGAATCCCACATCGGATTCCAAGTCTAGCCATGGGCCCCTCCCTCAACTATAAAAGGGGCTTCACTCCACCAATCCCAACACACACCCCCATACCCCACACACCCCTTGGGTGGGACCCATTTGGTGGGACCCCGTAGCAAGTGGGTGGGACCCATTTTGTGGGACCCGTAGTGAGGAGGTGGGGCCAAGCAATAAAAGTTTCCATTACGTGGAGATTCGCTGTTTACGGGTGATGTAAATTTTCCGCTTTATAGTTAGTAGAAATTTGTAGTTGTTAAATTTTAATTTGTAGTTTTAATTTTTAAATTAGATTTACTGCTTTATTTTCTGCTTTGTAATTGTTAGATTAAATTTAATATAATTCTCTTTGCTGCTTTAATAGTTAAATTTCATAGTTTTTTATTGCTTTCTTAGAATAGTTTTAATTAAGTTGCTAGTTAATTATAATTTCTTTTAGCTTCTTGTCTTATTTTCTTTTCTCTCCAATTTCTTCTATTTTCTCTTTTTCTCTCTCTTCTTTTCTCTCTTCTTTCTATCTCTAATTTCTTCTATTCTCTTTCTCTCTCTTCTTTTCTCTCTCTTCTCTCTTTCTCTCTCTTCTTTTCTCTCTCTTCTCTCTTTCTCTCTCTCTCTCTTCTCTCTTCTCTCTTTCTCTCTCTCTCTCTTCTCTCTTCTCTCTTTCTCTCTCTCTCTCTCTTCTCTCTTCTCTCTTTCTCTTTCTCTCTCTTCTATATACCCTCTTTTTCTCTTAAAAACAATTCAAAACTATATCGTCTCTCTGTGGATTCGACCCGACTCACCATTATTCTACACTATCACTCGTATAGTGGTAGCTTTAATGTGTTTCGGTTACTTTAAATTAAACTGGTGATCACAGTGCTCTTAACGACAAGCACTTGGTTTGCATCAAGTTTTTGGCGCCGTTGCCGGGGAGGCGTATTGAGGTTTGAATTGTTTTATTAAATTTTCTTTACTTGCTTTCAATAGTATAATCTTTACTGCTTTATTTATCTGCTTTCTTTACTTATTGCACTTGAACTTTGGATTACCAATTTCAATTCTTTCCTGCTTTAAAAAGAAAAAAAAATAAAAAAATAAAACTAAAATTAAAGAATGGACATGAACTTTATTGATCAGCGGTTAGGTAAGTTGGAAGAATTAAACCAAAAGCTTAATGATTTACTTGCCTATCAAAACTCAAACAGTTCATTCGTAAATACATCGATTCCTTTTCAAACGACATATTCTAATGAAACTCAATTTTTACCATATCAAGAGCAAGTGCAAAATTTTCATAAGTTCCATATACCTGATTACAATTCATTTTCATATGCATATAACTCAGGATTTAGTTGTCCTAATCCTTCTTGGACAAATCAACAAATGCAATCTTACCCTCCATATCTACAAACCCAGTGGCCACATGAGCAAAGTCAATTTTTAAATTATCAATATCAATCTAATCATTATGAAAATACATATAGGCCATCTGCATATCCTGAAGAAAATTTTTTATCACCTCAATCTACTAGCCAATCTTCTCATCAACCTTATAATTATAATGAGAAAATAGACGAACTTGAAAAATTTCTTCTCGATAGCTTTCAAAACATGGAAAATAAACTTTCAGAATGCTGGCCACAAGAGGACTTTTCAAGTTTTCCATCAGATCAAGTAGATTATCAACAACCTCCTCACTTAGATGACTTAGAGGAAGGATTAGATCAACAATTCCTTTCTGACCAACAATCATTTTCTAGGATGACAGATTATGAAGATCAAGTAATAGTAGCCATGGAGAGGAGAGGAGGAGAGGAATTTTATACTGACCAAATTGATAATTTTGTTGATCATTCAAATTTTCAAATTCAATCAGATCCAATACCATTGGAAAGTCCATATTTTGAAAATGACTTAGCATTCCCAAATGCTTTAGTAGCTGAATCCCTTAACAAACAAATGCTAAGTCAAAAGAAAGATAATTTAAAAATAGATGATGAATATATTGAAACATTATGTGGGGAGGAACCTAATGAATCAACTATCATTCCAGTTAATCATTTTGATTATCAAACTCAATCAGATCAATTACTATCAGAAAATCTATTGTCTGAAAATTTGGTAATAATTACAACATTATGTAGGGATGGTTTCGCAGATTATAGACTTAATGAGAATTTCTCTCTTCATAATCAAGAAAATATTATAGAAAATAATGAAAAATTGATTAATGATAATTGTGAAGGAGATAAAAATCAAGAAAATATTGAGGAGATTGATAATGGTTATATTAGGTTTCAAATGAATGATATAGATCATAACCAAATTAATGATGAGGTGAGAAATGGAGAGTCTATTGAGGATAAGTTGGGGGGAGGTGAAAATGAAATTATTAATGAAAATTTTGAGAAGTGCATACCTGTTATTTCAAGTATTTTGAAAGATGAGCTCATTAGCATAGATGAATTAATGAAAAAGGAAGAGATGATTCAAATGTTTAAACAGGTTGAAGTTAAAATTTCTCTCTTTGATGTCATTCAGTATAATTCCAAATTATAAACAATTTCTCAAAGAGCGTTGTATTCAAATGGAATCCTGTTTAACCCAAAATAAAATCATGCTCCCATCAAGTAACAATTCAATAAATAATTCAGATCAAATTGAAGAATGCTACATATTAAACATCATTGATGACTCATTAATCTTCACAACACTTGAGCATGAATATATGAAAATAGTAAATAACCTACATAGTGTTAAAAAATTTTACAGAGCAGGAATTGGATAACATTAATCATTACGTCTGGCTAAAGACGTAAAACTTAGCGCTGGTTGGGAGGCAACCCAACATGTATATCTCTTTTCCGCTAGTTTGTTTTTCTTTGTTTAGGTAAAAGCTGCAGCAATTTTATCAGATCATTATACCCCAGGTTGTCTCTTTCCCTGCTATCTTATTTTCATGAATTTATATATTTTGTGCATGTTTATTAAAGATAGCAATATTTAAGTTGGGGGGTCTGATTTGTTTAACTGGAAAAAAAAAAAAATTTATATATTTCTTAAAAAAAATAAATAAATAAAATTAATATATATATATATATAAAATATCCAAAAAAATATAAAAAAATATAAAAATATATAAATAGAGATAAATCAAAGTACACTTGTTATGCTTGATATTAAGTGAAGAAGCAAACTGTATTTAGTTATATTTGTAAAAATATTTTTATGATGTGTTCAAAATATTATTAGCATTGATTGCACTTACACGTCAATGAACCTTGTGGGTACCATGATAATATAGTTTTTTTTTCTCTCTCATCCAAGCAAGTAATCTTTAATATCATTATAATTGATAGCTGTTAGTTATAAAAAAAAAAAAAAAAAAAAATTATATCCCCAGATACCCTGAAATATGGTGAGGGGAGAATATAAAAAAAAAAATGTAAAACCCCAGATATCCTGAAATATGGTGAGGGGAAGAAAAAAAAAATGCTGAAAATAAAATTTAAAAAAAAAAAAATCCCTAGATATCCTGAAATATGGTGAGGGGAAGAAAAAAAAATATTGAAAAAATAATAATAATAATAAAAAAATAAAAAAAATAAAAAAATTTTTAACTGTCACTATCATAATTTTGATATAAATATTACTTAGATTGGATGAGTTGAAAATAACTTATTTATCAAATGTCCACTTGTTCATTAGTACACATACACACGTGCTATAATCTTATATGCATCATGGAAAATATTTTACACATATATACTAAAGAAATTTACTTCTAAAGCTTACTATCATTAATAGCAGTGCACTTAGATTATTGTTAAAAAAAAAAAAAAAAAAAAAAAAAAGAGAGAATTATATATTAAACTATTTCCATTGCTAAGGGACTAGCAATGTTTAAGTTGGGGGGGTGTGATAAGTCTAAAATTTTTCATTTAATTCTATGTTAAATTCACGCTATTAAAGATTAAAATGTTAATTAAATGCATGTTTTAAGTGAAATTCCATGAAAATCATATTTTTGATAGAATCTTTAATTTTGCTATAAAATGGGTCATTTTGCAACATTCTTGAAAATATAAAATTATGACTCAATTTTAATGTTGAAATGTGTATTAGCATATTAATATAATTTAGGCAAACTTATAAAATTATTTAATTAGGAAAATCATACATTTATAACTATAATTATATTTTAAAATATGAGGAACAAAGTAAATTATTATATTTGGATAAAATAAATTAAAGGATAAAACTAGGATGATATATGATGTAATTAAATCTTCTTATTTAAGAATCAATATTTAAATTTGTTTTTAACTAGCACTGCAGGTACATAAGAAGTCCGTGCGCCGTCGGAGCACCAGTTCGGTGCTCCATCTTCCCCAAATGACCGAACCCCATTGGAGCTCCACACGAACAGCAGCAAATCCAGGCAGCAGCGCGGTTCAAAAATCAGCTACCTCCCCTATTTCCAAACCCATCTTCTCCATCCCAAACCTTCCTGCGCCCTTGCCCAATTCAGCCCCCATCCATTTTTCCCACGAACGGCAGCCATGGCAACGCCGCACACCGTCACGATCTTCCTTGCAGTCTCCGGCCTTCATCATTGGTGGCTGTCGGCGTCGGCATAGGGGTCGTTGTTTGCTACCTTCCATCTCAACAATCACCGGCTGCAACTCCTTTTCTTCCCCAATCCAGTTTCGGCCAGCCCCTATTTCAAAAATGCCCAAACCGAGTCCACCGAACCCCCAATCAGTTTCAGCCCTTTTCCATGCCATTCAGCACGGGCGCCGTTCCTTCGCAGCCATTGCTACCCCTTACCACCGTCCGATCAAATCCACGTAGGCGGCCATGAGAATCAAAGGCAGCAATCCCGTCGAGCTGATCTTGTTTGCAACCAAAGAAGAGCTGGAAAAATCTGGACCTGACAGTCATTCGTGCTCCACCATTTTCCTCCAAGTCTTCCCAACCGGCAGCCATGGATTCCGGCAAATGTTAGCAGCCGCCCCCCTAATTTCAGCACCAACCAACTGCAGCCGACATTGATCAACATCCAAGCACTGATCCATCATCCCTAATTCATCTGTCCTACAATAGACGGTGCTGAGGCAAAACGCCCAATCGACCAGCCCATCTTTGCAATTTCTGACATAACTGGCAATATCAAAGCTGGCAGCCATGGCAGCAACGATTCAAGCAACAAGCAGCCACGGTCCTTGCGGCAAAACCCAATCCAAGAAGCAACACGGAAATCCAGGTTAAATTGCACCAAGTTTCCAATCTTCTCTCCAAATTGAAGCACTTTCCATCTGCCACCATCAATTGGAATGTTGCCCCAATTCGCAAGCCACTACTTCTGTAAACCGACAACTATTTTTCGGCAGCTTTCCATTTCCTTCCGCAACCAACTTGCCAATTACAACAAAACCCAATCAGCAGCCATGGTGCCTCTTTCACCGAGTTCGTCTCAAGCAGCAGCAGCTCTTTCACTTGCCCGATTTCAGCAACTGCAACTTCCATTTCCCAGCGAGGTGCAAAGAAACAATGTACACAGCGGCAGATTTTGCCTGCGGTTTTTCTCCTCTTCGTCAAAATCGGAAGCAAAGAAAACGGCAGAGGCAATGCAAGGCAGCTACGGTTGAAGGCGCAAAACGGGAATCCCACATCGGATTCCAAGTCTAGCCATGGGCCCCTCCCTCAACTATAAAAGGGGCTTCACTCCACCAATCCCAACACACACCCCCATACCCCACACACCCCTTGGGTGGGACCCATTTGGTGGGACCCCGTAGCAAGTGGGTGGGACCCATTTTGTGGGACCCGTAGTGAGGAGGTGGGGCCAAGCAATAAAAGTTTCCATTACGTGGAGATTCGCTGTTTACGGGTGATGTAAATTTTCCGCTTTATAGTTAGTAGAAATTTGTAGTTGTTAAATTTTAATTTGTAGTTTTAATTTTTAAATTAGATTTACTGCTTTATTTTCTGCTTTGTAATTGTTAGATTAAATTTAATATAATTCTCTTTGCTGCTTTAATAGTTAAATTTCATAGTTTTTTATTGCTTTCTTAGAATAGTTTTAATTAAGTTGCTAGTTAATTATAATTTCTTTTAGCTTCTTGTCTTATTTTCTTTTCTCTCCAATTTCTTCTATTTTCTCTTTTTCTCTCTCTTCTTTTCTCTCTTCTTTCTATCTCTAATTTCTTCTATTCTCTTTCTCTCTCTTCTTTTCTCTCTCTTCTCTCTTTCTCTCTCTTCTTTTCTCTCTCTTCTCTCTTTCTCTCTCTCTCTCTTCTCTCTTCTCTCTTTCTCTCTCTCTCTCTTCTCTCTTCTCTCTTTCTCTCTCTCTCTCTCTTCTCTCTTCTCTCTTTCTCTTTCTCTCTCTTCTATATACCCTCTTTTTCTCTTAAAAACAATTCAAAACTATATCGTCTCTCTGTGGATTCGACCCGACTCACCATTATTCTACACTATCACTCGTATAGTGGTAGCTTTAATGTGTTTCGGTTACTTTAAATTAAACTGGTGATCACAGTGCTCTTAACGACAAGCACTTGGTTTGCATCAGGACCGAATTCTGTGAAGAAGAGGAACTGGAGGCAGAAACAAGAGGAGAAGAAGGGGGAGAAGGGCATCGCTCCAAAAATGGAGCCCTAACCTAGATGAGCCTCTCTTTTAATAGCCATCGTCGAGACAGGCTTGGGACAAGCTTGATCGTAGTTTGTAACTTACTTCCTACCTATACGGCTTAGTAAATTAAAAATTTCTTCGAGAGTGCTACCCTTTTCCCCCCCGCAACCTAATCGGGCAGGTTGAACCTCATATTTACCTTGCAAAGTTCAAGATAATCTTAGTACTTCAAATGATGCATTAATCATACATCTCTAAATCAATATCCAATAAATTATATCATAACTAGGTAATGTAGCTACAAAAATATGCCAATGCACAAACTTGTGCTCATGTTTGACATACTCATGAATGATGTCCCATATAACCTAACATGCCAAGATCATAATGCATGCATGTATGTACTAAACGTCCCTTAAATCTCATATCTATATACATTATGCACCATACTAACATCATGAATTTCTAGCAGCATATTCATAATTTGCTTTGTGGTCAGGGAAGGGTTTTAATAATAATAAATAAAATAAAAAAATATCTAGTCCTCACACCACCATTTGATAAACTTCGAGTCCTGATTATAGTTTGCTCTAAGATTCACAAAAGGTTCAATATGGGGTAGAATTTCAACATATGTCAATATGTCAATGCAAAATTGATCAAAATTTAACTCCACTGACTCCAATATTTTGAATTAAAATCATGATACAATGTGTTGACCCCACATACTTAAAATTGACATTATCCTCAATGTCAAGATAAGTCATTGGTTCCCTAATAAAACATCAAACACATGAATATCGAATAAGAATTTAGCAAGTGTTTTTAATGAGTACAAACTGTCAACTTCCTTGTTAAAGTGTTGAGCTCTTGAACTTCAATCTTTTTTCAAGCTAATATCTGAAATAAGCTTTTGGTTGCCTTTTAAATAATATTTAGTTTATAGCCCTCAAAATGACTACAATTTGATCCCATAAATCTGCCAAAACTTGCTTTTGAATCAATTTGCTTCTTTTGCTTCCCTCCAAATTTACATGCACTTTTTGTCTTTTCCACTATCTTCTAAATTTTCTTATGAATTTTTCTTATCAATAAATCATAATAATCATTTTTAAGAGCCAAATTAGAAAAAGAAAATTTTGTTAACATTTTGTTATCTTGGCTCTTCCATTCTTCAAATTCTAGTTTTTGAGGCGATTTTGATTTGTTGTGTTTAGACGACGCAACTACTTGTTAATTCAAAATCTTAATGATTCCTATTTTGGATATACACACTTTTGTAAGATCGATTTTAGGTCCTTTGGTTGGTGCTTTTTCACTTACATCAACTTATAAGCAAGAGTTATCGGTTGCAGTTATTTCATGGCTGATAAGACGTTGAATAGTACTTTCTTATTTTTAACATTTAAGGTGAACCCTCCATTCTTCAAATTAATAAAAGCTTCAGCTATCACCAAGTGGCCTTCCCAATATAATGGGAATCTTTCAGTTCTCTTCTACGGCAAGCATAACAAAATCAATAAGGGTAAATAGCTTCCTGATCTTAAGTAGTATATCCTTGAGGATGCCAGCTGAATGTTTAATGGAGCAGTTTGCAAGTTGTAATGATATTGATGTAGGCTTTGGATTGCCCATATTGATCTTCTCACAAATAGAAAGAGGGATTAGGCTCACACTCGTCCCTAGATCATAAAGTGCCTCGCTAATTTGCATGTTACTAACTGCTCGATTCTTTGTCTTTGTGTTTGAAGTTGTTGTGTCATCAACTCTTCAGTTTTCTTATACAAAAGGGCAATTTTCCAAGAGGGCTTCAATATTTGATTTTTGTGTTGATGCAGTCAAAGTAAGTTGATTTGGTAAGAATTATGTATCATATTCCTCTATCAAATTGAGGTTTCCTAGACATAGAAATTGCACTTCGTAATGTAGTGAGAAGCGCCACAAAGCTCGCAAGAGATGTTAGTTGATAAGCTTGCGATGTTCTAAGTGCTTTTTGGTCTTTATTCTTGTCATAGTTGGTCAACTCTTTGTGTCAGCAAATTGATCGCTTCGTTATCATGCGCTCCTCCCTGTCGTGAAGGATTACGAATGTCACTATATTAAAAATTATGAAGAGCCACATTATCGAGTAGTTAGAGCCATTATCGAGTAGTTAGAGGGTCTCAATGTTAGTTAGCCTCATGAATCATCCATCAGCTACTGAGTATACTACATTTGTTGCTCGAGCGAGTCCATTATAGAAGTCTTGATTATATCTCCTTGTGAAATACCATAATGGGGATATTAGCACTACAAATCTTTCATTTGCTTCCATGCTTCATAAAAAGATTCACCATCTTTCTGAATGAATTGGTTGTATTTATTGCTGATCTTCTTTATTTTGGTAGGTGGAAAGTATTTTTTTAAGAAGGTAATGGAGAGCTCATCTCATGTGGCAAAGAAGTCGGGTGGCGAAGAGAAAAATCACTCACTTTCTTTGTCATGTAAAGAGAAAAGGAAGAGTTGGAGACAAATTGCATCCCTTGAGATGCCTTGTAGTACAAAGTTGCAAGAACTTGGCGATATGCACGTTTGAGTTCTCAGAAGAAAAGTCCACAAACTAAGCTTGTTGAACCATTTGAATCAGCCTCATGAAGGGAGCTTTGAAATGTGGGTCTTATTAAAATTACAGCAATTTCGAGCAAATATGGATAATGTGGACATGAAAAATAAAAAAAAGAGAAGAAAAGTGAGCGTCCAAAAAGTGGATGTCCACTTTATGATACATGCAAAAAAAAGAAAAACAAGGAAAAAATAGATTTGAAAAAGTGGATCTCTAAAAAATTTATGTGGACATGCAAAAAAATGAATTAAAAAAGAAGGAAAAAGGAAAAAAAATTGTACTTTCAAAAAGTGGATGTCCAATTTTTGTGCGTGGAAAAAAAAGAAAAAAAAACGATACATGGCATGGTGCAAGACATGAAGCTCGGTCACGTCGCTCTCCTCCAAGGTCAAAGTTAGCATTTAATGCAAAAATGAAGCAAAATATGGAATCATGCATGGTAATCTTGACTAAAAATCTCATGTAATCACAACATGATAAGGAGAGAAGCAAGATGGACGATTTAAATCTGAAAACAGAAATTACGAATGGTTTAGATCTCATCATTATGACCATTTGATGTGGCATCGATGAAAAATGGTTTTAACACATATGAGGCAAAACACATGTAAAAGGAGAGACGTATGAGGAGCATGCTATGACACAAGCACAAAAATTACAAAATATGAAGCAATTAACGTATGCAAGAAGAGAAAAGCCATGCCATACGTGAAAAAGGAATGAGGAAATAAGATATATGCAGGAAATAATGGAACATAATGCATGAAAATTCTGGTTAGATAAAAAAAAAAGAGATGGTTGTCCAAATGCATACAACCCATGCAAGCTACAAAATGGACAATCCAGATTTGTGGGGTGCCTGAATTAGATGACGTGTTGACCATCTAAGACAAAAGAGAGAGAACTAAACCAAAAAAGAAGAAAGAAAAATGAGAGATGAACTAGCTCAAAAAGAATGTACAGTGCGGCAAAATAGGTGGCCGTGAATAGCCAAAGAAGAGAATCCCTATATGACTATCATTACAGTTTTTTTTTAAAAAAGAACTGTTTTGATAGGGCCTGATCGCATGCGCCTGGGAGCATGCTGCTCACGGACGCATACACCTATTTTTTATTTTTTAAAATTTTTTTTACAATATTGTTAATCTATATGTATTTAATATGTGTATAAATTTCTACCATTTTTGGAGTATTTTATATATTTATTTTTTATTTTTGAAATTCAATGGCATTTTAGGTAATTTTAATATCTAAAATACTCCAAAATGGTAAAACTTTATAAAGATGTTAAATACACTTATATTAACAGTTTTATAAACAAAAAATTTGAAAAAAGAATAAAAAATAGGTATATGCACCAGGGAGCATGCAACACTGCATGCTCTCTGGCGCATGCGATCGAGATCCGTTTTTACAGAGCTCACAGCAGCCAATTGAGAAGATGTGCCCATATGAAAATGAAGGGCTTGGAGGAACTGATGCAAAATGATGATGTGGCAACATCCTTACCATGCATTTTGGTTTTAAAACATGTAGCAACAGCATAAGAGGGGTTAATTATTTTTCTCTTTTTTTAATAAAATTATTTTCATAAAAAAAATTCTGCTTTACCCCATATGAAAATCTCTAGGTGGCAGATGATTTAAATTTTGGAGTTAAGTGTTTCTCCTTTGATTTCTAAAAGAATCGTTTTCATAAAAATTCTATATTATCTTATATGGATATTCTTCGATTGGTGGATGACTTGAAGTGTGGGATTAAGTAATTCTTCTTTGGTTTATATAAAATCAGAAAAATTATTTCCATCATTGTATTTTTATTCAACCTAAAATTTTGTGTCAAGCTATTACGTTGCTATACGGAATCGTCAAATCCCCATAGTTTCCACGATTTGACCAATCAGATCGTAATGGATCTGTATCATAGATCTTATTCTTACTCTGGCAAGAGATTTCTATAGCAAACCTAATGCTAGCATTTTGGCCTTATATGTGAAATGTAAGTAATCTACAGGACCCACTAGGTGATAATGACCAATGAATATGTAAAATTCAAAAGAGGTTGAAGCTATTTTGCATTAAGAAGCTATAGAAACTCTCTTCTTAAGTCAAAATTAGGAACATGTAGATTCATTGCAATTTGTACACGTGTAGATCTTATAGATCATTATCAATTGCCATTAAACATTTCCCATTTAACTCATGAAGGATATCAAATATATAGTTTTTTGTCTTTTGCCTCTAAAGACTATATGTTCTCAATCTAGAAAATTACATATAGATAATTCAAACACAACCTTATATTCTTTGTCATATAATTTGCTAATATACTCATTAATTTACATTTGAGTTCTTCAACAAAAAGAACTTCCTTTATACATGCAATTGAGGTACTATAAATGTTGCCCTTACCACCAATTTTACCTTCTTCATTGTTGTAAAAAGCAATAGTTCCACCATTTTTGGGCTTCGGATCATAAAATTAGGCTTTCTTCCTTGTCTGTGTCATGAGCAACTACTATCCATAAATCAAGTATTGCTTGTTTTTTCTCTAAGACATACCTGCAAAATAAATTAAATAAATCTCATCTCTTTAGTTTCCATCTTTTGGGTCCATTGGGGTTGGTGAAAGCTTGTAATAAATTTTCCAAGGCTTGTAATAAATTTTCCAAGTGTCTAGGAGGAACATATCCTAAACTCTTTGGTATATAAACCAATTTGGCTCCTCTATTATGTATGTCTTAATTCTACATTGGTAGACTTTATATTCAAAGTTGTTACAAAAATTACATGCCCTATGTATCCTTTGGGGAGCATTCCAAGTGCTTGTTTGTTGCCCAGTTGGCTTTCTTACCCATGCAGTTCTTGTTGGTTTAATTTCGCCTCTTAGTGTGCCAACTTTATCTTGGGATTTGTCTTACTATACTCGCCTTACTTAAATGTGGAATATCCAAGTTTTCTTTTACTTGTTTTAGCCATCATATTGAGAAACATTTTAACGTTTTTTCCTACATTAGAGAATTTTGTCAACAATTCATTTAATACTACATTCTTTTTCTTCAATTTTCGATTTCAGTAACCAAAGTTTTTGTTTCTTCCACTTGAGACTTAACTCTTTCAACTAATTTTTCATTTACTATTATTGTAGAGTCATATTGTCTCTTCTTTAATGTATATTTGCTACTAAGTTTCTTTGTCTTTTTAAACAATAAAACATATATTTCTTGCAATTCTTCTAACTCAGCACATTTAAGACAATCATGTATAGAAGAATAAATAGATTTGGAAAGAGCATTATTTACTTTAGAGGTTACTTCATCATTACTCGTATAGTTTATTGAGGTTGCTTTGCTCTCTATCATTTTCATGGCTATGACACAATTGAGAGGATTTCCTTCTGCAATTCTTGCTCTGCAACAGATCCTTGCACGATTTGTAACTTCTTGAACTTGGCTAGATGTTTAATTACACGTCAAAATTTATAATTTTTATATATGCACATGTATTTACCTCAAAATCATTGATTTATCAAATTCAAAATATATTATAACATTTGAAATGTAAATTAAATGCAATTACATCCATATTTTCATGAAAAAATTCAAAAATTAAAATGGAAGACGATTTAGTTAAGCCGACCTAAAAAATATTTTTTTAATTTTAAATTTTTTCTAGAAATCAAGTTTTATCGTTTTTGGATATTTTAAAGTATTTTTTAGATTTTTAAACACAGTGGAATTTTTTGGATTTTTTAAGTATTTTTTTGAAAAATGCCACTATTTTTAAAAATAAAAATATTTAAAAGCATCAAAAAACGATAAAATTTAATTTTTAGTTTAAATATAAATAAATTTATATATTTATAAAAAATTTAAAATTTTAAAAAAGGTTGGACGCTTGGCTGAACGTGTGGCCGCCCCATGCGCCTTAACTTTGTTGAGTGACTCCAACTTCAACTATTGGCCGGCGTTCCACGGTCGGTGCGGTTAGATGGAAATCATGTACGTCGCCGCGTACACGGCGACTAAATGCGCTCTTTTTTTTTTTTTTTTGAAATGGCGAGTAAATGTATTTTAATTGCTATACTAAGCAAAATGATTTGATATTTTAATTAAGGCTGTTGACTTATAATTAAGAAAGAAAATTCAGGTTAGGTTATATCAGATTTAATTGCGAGAATTGGAGTTGGCTTCTTGCCACCTAAAACAACTTCCACATTTCTTAAGTCATCAATTGGAAATGGAGGTGCTAGAACTTTTTGAAAATGAAATTGCTGGGGAAATACCGAGTTGGATATGGACGCTGGGAGGTGGGAACTTCGTTTCTCTTAACCTCTCTGTTAATTCACTGACAAGTTTTCAACCACCTCGCCACTTATCATCCAACAGCTCCATAAAAATCCTCGAACTGCATTCTAATCAACTACAAGGAGAGCTTCCACTTCCTCCAAGCTTCATCAAACTATTCCGTGTCTCCGACAACAAGTTTTCATTTACCATTTCATCTGAGTTGGCTTCCAGACTTGTTAAGGCTGGATCCTTCTTAATCTTGCGCAATAATATCAGTGGTGAGATCCCTCCATCCATTTGCAATGCCATGTCTTCGCGAATACTGATCTTTCTGGCAATAGATTGAGTGAGTCAAGTCCAAATTGCTTCAGCAATTTAACAAAACTCAATGTGTTGAATCTCAATGACAATCGCCTCACAGGTATCATGCCAATATGTCAGGCAATGGGTTCTCTCTAAGAACATTTAACCTAAAAGGAAATCAGTTAGAAGGAAACCTACCAGAAGATTTGTCTAACTGTAGAGACCTTGAGGTTCTTGATGTTGGGAACAGTGGATTAAGTGGCCCGTTTCCATCTTATTTGGATATTTTTCCCAATCTTCGAGTTCTCATCTTGCGGTCCAATAACTTTAGCGGTTCCCTTTCTAAGCTTTATGACGCTTCCGCTCCAATGCTACAAATTATCGATCTGGCTTCCAACAGCTTTTCTGGTACTTTGCCTGGTGATTGTTTTAGTGGTTTGAACGCGCTGATGTCTGCAGAGGCTGACGAAGATTCTGGTGATCTTCCACTACAATTCATTCAATATAGATGTACTGGAGGATATTATCAAGACGCAGTGATGGTCACAACCAAAGGACTGGAATTGGAACTCTTGAAGATCATAGATATCTTGAAATCATTGGACTCAGCAAACAACAAACTAGAGGGTGAGATTCCAAATCAGATTGGGGCTCTCAAATTGCTTCGTGTGCTGAACATGTCCCACAATTATCTAAAGGGTCAAATCCCAGCATCAATAGGAAATGCAAGATAGCTAGAATCAATAGATCTGTCTAGCAACCAGCTCTTTGGAAGGATTCCTTCGGAGATGAATACCCTTACATTCCTGGCAGTGTTGAACCTTTCATATAACCGACTTGTGGGAAACATACCAATGGGCCCCCAATTCTCAACTTTTAGTAATAATTCCTTCCTTGGGAATCCGAAGTTATGCAGGCAGCCACTGTCTAGGAAATGTGAGATTTCTAGCGAAAAGCTAGGTGTAGGAGGTTCTTTTTCTGGATCAAGTCCCGTGAAATGGCTACTCATTTTTGTCCAGTTGGGATACACAGTGGGGCTGGGAATTGTGTTTGGGCCGCTTCTTTTTTGCACAAAATAGAGAATGTGGAACTTCAAACAGGTGGACATGATGTTGGACTATTTGAAAGAGTTGTGGTATCAATTTTGGTAAATATTATATTATGTTATTTTATCTTATGTATGTTTTAATGAAAACTATTTAGGTCATTAGCTGTGGCTTTCTTATTTGGAATGATGTATTTGAGTAATTCATCTACTATAATATGGCGTAACTGACGTGAATCACAGCACAGCACCATGGTTTCACATCTTGGCCGCGTGCACATGATGCCGGCTAAGTCCGGAAGGTAGCCTTGTCTTTCTTTTTCTTTTTTTTTCTTTTTTTTTAATTGGTGAAGGTAGCCTTGTCTTTATGTTGTAAACATGTGTGCTGATTGATTGTGGTGTGTTTGGAAAAAAGTAAAAGTGGGAAGATGGGAATGTAAAAAAAAAAAAAAAATTTAAGTGAGAAACTGAAATGATATGACATAGATAATGGTCAATACTCAAGAGTAAAGACAACAAAATTAAGATAAATAGGTAGTTGTATGGAACCACATAAAAGAAATATCCAAAGTCAGTGATAAAAAAAAAAAAGTAAAATAGTTAATTAGTTACGATGTAGACTAATATCAAATAAAAAATTGTTCGCTTATTCACATTCTTGTTTCGAAAAGTAGACAGAAAATTTAAAATAAATAGAGACCCTTGGCGCCCTATAACAATAAGGGAAAATCAAACATCGGTCAACATACCCAAGTATTCTTGTTAACAGGATTTTACCCAGCCCGATTTGGGAAAGATCATTAAAATTTGACCCAAGTTATCTCTTCGGTACCATGTAGGCCAGCTCAACTTAGAACTAAGAGAAAGCTATTATTGTATTTAATTATATTAATTCTCTTTAAAATTCATCTGAAAATCTGTGTAAATTTGTAGCACAATATTGAGTGCTCTACGATGGACCAGTTTTCTTAGGCATAAAATTTTGATTATATTGACGTAAGAACATAAACCGAAGCTAAGAACATCCTGCGCATACAATCAGATGTGGGGGGGGGAGGGGTGTGGGGTGGGCGCGGCGGCGGCGGCGGCGGGCCGGGTTGGTTGAGCCTTTTTTTCACTTCTTTTTAGCGTCTTTTTAGCTGATATTTTGTGCAATTACTTGGGTCGGCGGAAACATGCGCCAGTCATGGCCGAAGCAGCGGAGGAAATCCACGCTAGTTCGTATCAATTAAATCCATCAAACCTCACCTTTTTAGTAGTCCTTAAGACAAATTTTGAATTGGTATCGAAACAACAACGGATGATTGAAAAAATGAAAGTCAATTACGATAATTTTAAGAATTTATAAACTTATTAAACACAATGATACAGCTATGCAAAATTTAAATGTTGGATGCTTTAATATTTTACTAATTCATAAAATAAACATCATTACTAGAAAAAAGTAAATATAATATAATTTTATGAAAATAAGTTAATGAAATATATTTTGAAAGAAAATAAAAATAAAAATTTAAAATATGCTTATAATTTTTAACAAATGAATATATGTGGGGCTAGTTGGGTTAAAATTTTTCACTCATTTCTATAATTCATCATAAAAATAATGATTTTACCTAGTTAAAAATAAGACGAGTCAAGAAAATCATGAGTCAACTTACCTCCAATTTCCCCCTTATTTCTATGCTTAAAATTCTAAAACATATATAAACAACTTTAAAAGTGGTAAAAGATGGAAAAAGTGGGAATCTAATCTATATTAATGGTATTAAAATAGAAACATATCCTACTTATTTTAGAGTCAACCTATGTGTACTCTATTAGTAGCAAACATATTTAAATAAATAAGGCCACAAAATTAAGCATGAAAGTCCACATATCAGTAAATGTAGGGTTGTAGCTTGGGTAAGTAGGCTCGGTTTGGAATCAATCTTGTCCTTATTTTATTTTTAAATACTTCTACTTTATTATATTTTAAGTTAGGTCAATTCTATATTTCCTTATCCTATTTTTAAGGTGGGATTAGTTCCAATTCTTGTTCTTAATCATTTCTCTAAATTGGAATGATCTTGTTAGCTCGGGCTAAGCAAATATCCTGTTTAGCTCTCATAAAAAACTCATTTACAATAACTTTTTTATGCTTTTTTCTTAGCACACTTGTTTATCTAAGTGTATTTAATATATAAATCAAGTTTTACTATTTTTGCATATGTGTATATATATTTTAAAATTTTTAAAGATAGAGGTATTTCAAATACATATATACATATGAATGTTTAAAAATATCCAAAAAATATAAAAATATATCCAAAAAAGTAAAATTTTGCTCTTATGTTAAATACACTTAATAAATAAATGCATGAAGAAAAAAGCAAAAATGTCATTGTAAATGAATTTTTTGAGGTGGGCTAAGCGGAATATTTGCTTATCTTGGGCTAACAATATCACTCGTCTTCTTGAGGTCAAATTTTTTGGTCTTGAGTTTATGACAATTACCCAAGAGGGGAGGGGTGAATTGGGTATTTAAAATTTTTCGCTTAAACTGAAAATGTTCTCTGGTTTAGTTTAGTCCCCTTTAATGAAACAAATGGAAAGCAATAAGATAATAAAAGTAGAAATAAAAATCAATAGACAAGATTTTATAGTGGTTCGGGCAGCCTTCCCTACTCCACTCTTCCAAGCTCATACCCCTTGTGACTTGGATTCCACTATGTATTCCACGAATACAACTAGAGCCTCCGCTCTCTTTTAGATTCCAGCTCTAGGGGGCATATACAACACACAGGACAAGTAGGTGACGAGTCTCACCCAATCACAATGCTACTTTGCTACCACTTGGTTTGAAACACCAAAATCAAACCAAGTATCAAAACCAAATAACAAATTGAAAAGAAAAAGGGATCTACACTTTACAGTTTGTGTAGGCAAGTTACAGCTCGAGGAAGAACTCGTAGAAGTGATGATTTGATCGACGTTGGAGTATGCAACAAGTTGAAGCTCGTTCTTCCTTTAAAAGTGTATAGATCACTCAAGAATAGGAGAAAGTGAAATTTAGAACTCAGTATCTTCTGTTTCTACTCTTTTTTATCTACATTCACGTTCACTTAAGTGTCTATATATAATGGAAGAAGAGATTTGAACGTTAGAGAGTTGGTTGGCACGTATTAAATGCACCAACGTTCAAATTTTTCGAACATTGCGACCCAAGTCGCAGGTGGAGTCGACTTCGGGTGCGACTTCACCCAAGTCGCATGTTGGAGTCGACTTCGGGTGCGACTTTGGATTTAAACAAGCTACTCAAGTTCCTCCTCAGGTCGACTTGGTCTTGAACTTGACCCAAGTTGCATGTGGAGTCGACTTCGGGTGCGACTTCGGTTTTCTGCAATTTTCAAGTCTCTTTTTTAGGTCGACTTGGACTTAGACTTGACCCAAGTCGCTGCTGGAGTAGACTTCAGTGCGACTTCACTTCCTTTGTTTGCTCGATGAACTTGAATTCCTTGGAGATGGCTTTGGTCGCTTGATTTTCTTCATATTAAATGTTCTTCCACTGATTTATATCACTTGGAACTCTGTATGATCATTCTATCTTGAAAACATTTAACTCCATGTTTTGAAATCTTAAATTCTTGGATCTTGGAGTTCATGAAGATGTCCAAATGATATTTCTTGATCATCAACTTTGCTTGTTTAAGTCATGATTTATCTTTATTTGATCCAAGTTGAATGTTTGAGTCGACTTGGTCTTCAACTTCATTCAAGTCGTAAGTCAAGTCGACTTGGTCTATGACTTTGCTCTTTAAATTCTGTGCTGGTTAGTTGAAGTCGATACTGGAGTCGACTTGGTTTGTGACTTCACTCTAGTCGCATGTGAAGTCGACTTCGTGTGCTACTTTGGCAGCTATTGCTCTCTAATTTCAACGCTGGACAAAAAAAATACGTTTGAAGTAGATGCTGGAGTTGACTTGAGGATTGACTTGACCTAAGTCGATGCCTGAGTCGACTTGGGATCGACTTGACCTATCATGCTTCATATTTTTCATTTTTATATTTTGAAACATTGTACAAAACATATTAGTAGTCAAAACTTACTTAAATTGAATTGTTAATCATCAAAATAAAGGCTTAGCTTATTTTGTCTTTAATTTCAACACTTGTTTCCAACAAAATTGATCTTCAAAGTATATTTAAAAATTATGTCTAATATAAATTTTACTTAAAATATTATAAAATATTATGACTAATATGATAATATTATAATTTAAAATACATTTATTAAGGGTCTGTTTGGTTGGAGATAAATTTTTTTTTATTGGAAACAAAGTTGTCAAGTTGATAGAAAATAATGTGATATGATAGAGGTAATGATGAGGTGTAAAAAGAATAAAGTTAAAATAGATAGGTTAGTTGTATGGGTAGTTGTGTAAAATGATTAAAAAGTAGGATTGTTTGTATAGGAAAATGTGAAAAATAATTAAAAAATAAGGTAATTATGGAAAGTGAAAAGTTTTAAATTGAAAAGTTTTTGTTGACATTTTTTTTTGTCCAACCAAACACACCCAAAATATACTAAATAAAAGATAAGTGAAACAAGTGTCTATGTCTAAAAGATATATTTTATATGTTCAAAGATATAATATATTTTATAAAAAAATGTTGAATATATATTAGTAATTTGGATTAATAATGCATACATGGACCTTAGAATCTATTATCCTAATTACACTGGGTATTTTTTTACTTAAAATCTACCCTACCTCATAAGTAAAAAAGAAAAATCTACATTATCCATTTTAAAATACTCTATAGATCCACCCATAGTATCCTACTCAGCTGGGTATTTCAGAATCGCAGAGACTCAGATGTTCAACTATCTCACTTTATTTATGACCTTTTAGTTATCTTTGAAAATTTTCCTTTGATATCCTTTGGTATCTATGATAGTCTAACTTCAGTAAGTATAATCAGATTAATTTTGCTTTGACCAAATTTGCAAATTAAGTCCAAAAGACATGTAATAAGATATTAATTAAATGAAATATACCAAAAGAATATTTATACAAGCAATGCATTGGAAATAGATACGTCATCTTGGTGATTTTTGTATAAATGCGTTGGAAATAGATACGTCATTGTGGTGATTTCTCTATTTATTAATTTAGATTTAGGTATGTTTGGTAGCTATTAAACATTTTCAACCAAAACTTTTCAATATAAACCTTTTTACTTTCTATGACTACTTTATTTTTTAAACATTTTTTTACATCTTCATAGATAACTATCTTATTTTTCAGTCATTTTTACACCTATCCATACAATTATCGTATATATTTTAACTTTATTCTCTTTACTCTTCATCATTACTCTTACCATATCACATCATTTGCTCACAATTTAAAAATTGTTACATTAAAAACTTTTCATCAACAGCTTTATTATTTTCCCAAACAAATCTTGATGGGCCTCGCAATTCCTTTCTACTTTGCCTCGGTTGGTGAAGACATTGGCAAATATGTCATACGTCTTGAGTTCAACACCTGCCCTATGCAGGTTTGTTGTATCTGTCCTCCTGTAATTGAGGTAATTATAATTATATATATATATATCTCCTCTAAGTGTGGAAGTATTTATAGAATATTTATCCATAGTGAGAGTTGTGCAAGAGCCTAATTTATCAAAATATCACTGTATATGTAACACCAATAAAAAAAATTCCTTTCTGCATTTGTTGTTATTGAAATACAAGTTTGGGAATAGAAATTGAGCTACTTAATTCAACCCATGTAAAAATAACCAAATGAATTTAGTCCAACATATTTAAATAAAATTATAATGTTTATTTAATCACGACTCCGTTCAATGTAAGCGTTTGTCTGTGGACACCATAATTAAGAATTTCGGCTTATAGCATTTCGAATATGTCAATCGTAGACTTTTATAATCTGATTTAGGAAAAGGAAGGCCCTGGTTCAGTGAGAGATCAGTGTGGATTAAATGGAGGAACACCTCCTCTTTCTCAATTTCTATCTTTTTTTTAAATTTTTTGTATTTACAATTCAACTCAATTACATACTGCAATCCTAGCTCCAAGGAGTAAATCTTGTTGGAATTTTAGACACACATATATTAATTCTATATACGCTATCATAAATAGCGGTCCAATTTTTAAAATGATCCTATAAGATTTTATGGGTCTAAATCATCTAATAAAGTATGAGTCTCCTATGATTAGAAACCCTACAGCCGAATTTTTAATTTTTCTTTTTATGATGGGCTAAATTAGAAATACGAAAGATAAACTTCCTATATAAACGGTTGTGGTCCTTAGGTTATGCATCTTTTAGAATTTTTTTTCTAACATTCCATCTTCAGAA
The DNA here is from genome assembly GCA_030490835.1 of Annona cherimola. Taxonomy (NCBI): domain Eukaryota; kingdom Viridiplantae; phylum Streptophyta; class Magnoliopsida; order Magnoliales; family Annonaceae; genus Annona; species Annona cherimola. Next base: position 40,071,498 of record CM059977.1, on the reverse strand, counting down.
AAGAGGAGCCACCATTTTCAGAAAACCCTAGGGCATTAATTTAGAAGATCAAAAAACTTCCGAATTCAATAATAACTACTCTTATGGATTTACGTATACTTCTGTTTGTGGTTTTATTTCCTTAGTAATTTAACATGGAGGATCTTGGAATGATTAATGTTTTAATCAATAAGGTTTTCCTAATAAGTGGTATCAGAGCTGTCTTCATGTTTAAATCATTAAGAATATTTTGATTTACTTTTTGATTTTATAATTGTTGTTTCGCGTGATTTTGGATTTGTTTTCATGTTGTTAAATACTTTGCTTTGGACTTAATTCTAGTCTAATTAAAACCGTAAAATCATGCTATGCCAGCAGTTAGATTAGGATTCATGCCATGAATACGAAGGGCATAATTCCATGGTTGGACATCAAGTTTCCTACTCTAATTGAATTTCTTCCTTATTCATTAGATTTAATCTAATTGGATTTGGTCAAACCCACGGTACACTGTCTAGAACTAGGAACATCATAATTTAGAATGTCTGCTATTGAATACAAATCAGATGGTGTTTTGAATTAGCCAGACATCAGCTATTTTCCTCCCCTCCTTTTTCAAAGCATTAATCAAAAAAAAATCTGGTCGTCCATGTCTAGTTACCTAATGTTGATGTCAACGCCGGTCGTGATGACAAAAACGACTATGAGGGCAGAAAAGACAGCAGGGCTGGACGTAGCAACGACCAAAGGACGATGGTGCTGGACACTATTGTGGCTGAACGCTGGTGTGGCTGGATGGCAGCAACGGCCTTTGGACTAGAATGCCGGTGTGGCTGAACGCTGCTGCTACTGCTGGCGCTAGCGACTGGGCGGCGATGCGGTGACCGTTGGAAACGCTGCCAGAAACAGTGTGGCTGCTGTAGCGGCTGTGATGGTGGTGCTACAGCGGCAATGTTGTTGGATTCAAGATGCCGACAACGACATCATGTTGCTGCTGGCGACAGCAGCTGGTCGACACCGGCATGGTAGCATGGTGGCGGCGGTGTGGCAACATGGTAGCTAGGGCTAGGGTTTTTCGACTTTAGGAAGAAGATGAAATGAGAAATTGCACAAAACCCCCTTAGCCAAAGGAAATTACGGAAAAAACCTTAGCCAGATGTGTTTTACGAAAGGGCCCCCTTGCTGTCTCTTATGAACTGTGTTTGGGCTTATGCCCAAGCCTGCGGGCTCCAATCTCCAGCGGGCTTAGAGCCAGCCCTTTTGTTCCTGGGCGGGTTTGTGTGGAAGCAGCCCATTTTCTAAGCCCAAGCACAAGCCGACCCAGTCCAGCTTTAGCCCAATCTTAGCCCAAGTCCATCTAGGCCCACTACTGTTATAGATCCCAAATTCTACAAGGCCCAACTTACCTGCTCCTTTTGCGTATTGTAAGCATGTTCCCAAATCCATGCATCCAAACCAGGCCCAGGTGAACGCAGCCCATTTCCCAATTCGAGGGCCTGCTCCAAGCCCGTAAGTGACCTGACAGTTGAATCTCGTGGACACACGGTACCCTAATAGCTATCCAAATTGAATTTGTCATATTTTGTAATCATGTTATCCGATTTGGATGATTCAATTGTAGTTTTCTATGTTTTTTGACATGCTGAATCAAATAGAAGGGTTAATTAACCAAACAGGTTTAGAAATATTAACTTTTTTGAATTTTATATAAATGCATGCAATTTTTGAATTAGATGTGCAATTAATTTGTATGGTTAGTTTATGAAAATTTAGAAAGCAATCTGTGATTAATTTCATGTATTTATGATTTGTTGTTTTTTTATTAAATTTCAAATTAACCTATTGTCATGCAAAATTCAATTTTAGATCTTTAGATGTTTAAATTCAAATTGACCCATTATCATGCAAAAGTATGTTTGGAATTTAGAAATGAGTTCAATAGGTTGGAATTCTTATTCAATTCTAATGATGGTACAAGTGTTTTTTTATGGATGTTTGATGTTTTTAAAATAAATTGAATGAAAGAACATGCTACCAAAGTAGACTCTCTTGTGTAGGTCAATTTATTTTTAAGACATTAAGATAATTGTGTATATTGAATTCATGCGAATATTGATCGGCCCATAGGAAGATTAATATTTGGCTGAATTGCGTACACACTTGTGGTAATAAATATGTAACAATTATTTAGTACTCCATGTGAATAACAAGTCGGTCCAAAGAGGGCTTGTTCTTTGACAGAATTTTATTGTTAATATTTGATTACTACACTAAAATGTTGTGGATATGTAATTAATGTGAATATTGATCAACCAAAAGAAGGTTAATATTTAGCCAGATTACATAAACACCTACGGTGATAAATATGTGATAATTATTAGGCATTCCTTGTAAACAATAGTCAATCCAAATAAAGACTTATTATTTAACATGACTTTATTATCGATATTTGAGTACTACACCAAGAGTACCATTTACAAGTTAATATTTTTGTCCAAAGACTAAGTATTAATGTTGTGATAAATATGTTGTGATGGGCCCTACCATTATTTGAATTGCTAAAGTTTTATATAAAACTTATGTAAATATATTATTTTGTTCAATTTTTGGTTAATTTATCTACTTGTGTTATATCTGCCAACATTCATTCTATTTTCATGTTGAAGTAATGAAAATAAAAAATTATGATCATTCTTGATTTTATAAATTTAAACCTTACACTAAGGATTGGATAATTCACTACTCTCGCGGTCAAAAGTTTCAATGAAGAAAAAACAAGAACTTTGAGAACGAGATTATTCAAATAGCATAAGTTTTATGATTATAAAGTGTAAAATTTTGAAAACTTTCAAAGGGGCATCATGTTCGAAAAGGTAACTAATGTCAAAATTTATATTAAGAAAATTATAAAATGCTTTGCTAAAAGTAATAAAGCTTAAACGAATACGATTCGGTCGAACTTGATTTTAATAAAGTATAAGGTTAAACGAAATATAAGAGAGTACCTATTCATCTTACTTTGAAATTAAAGGCACTAAGGTTGAAGCAGTCTAAGGATTTGTTTGTGTATTTACTTTTAATTCTTCCGATAAAATTTGGTCAGTTTGAAGTTATTTATGACCAACTAAAGGATAAATAATCTCTTAATAAGCTCATTTTTATTGTATTCATAAGGAGAATAGGCTGAAGCAAGAAAAGACTAAAAGTACTCACTTGACAAATACCTATAAGAACATGAATAAAAGATAATGAAACTGCCAGTGATCCAACATAAAAGAAACCAAATAAGAAATTTGACTATTACTTTTGTCAGGCACTTGGATACATAAAGAAAAATTGTACCAATAATGGTACATTTTTCACTTTAGTTCATTTGGTAATTAATTTAGCCTTAAACCCAAAACTCATTTTTATGAAAAAATCTGGTATTACTATTCATGTAAGGATGTTTATGATGGGTTAGTTAAGTTACCAAAAGTCAAAAAATGATGAAAGATTCATTGATGGAGGTGATGAAAAAATAATGCAGTTAAGACTATATGGAAATTTAAGTTATTACCGAAAACTCAATTTTATTTGAATTTAAAAGAGGCATATGATACCATTTTTAAATGGAATTGGTTTCTATTTCTATATTGAATAAATTTGGTTATTCTTATTCATTTAAAAATAGTCAACTTAGCCCTTTTTTTTGAATTCGAATATTATTGGATATGCTAAATAATCTCAAGATATAAATTCTATGATCCAATCTCATAAGACATTGTTGAAAATCTCTTTGATCAAGATAAACAGGTTATTCTTAATTATCAAACTCAATACCATTAAGAATAGATATTATTGAAGAGATCTATTAGAGAAAGGAAAATGTAATTCCTAATTGTTATATTAGATTTCTCGAATATATCAGGATAACATTAGATTGGTGGAAGGTGATCCTATTAAGGAATGTAAAGTAAAAACTCTTAAAAGTGGATTAATATTATAAATGTATGATTAAGTTCATGAAAGACAATGACAATTTGGTAGCAAGACCCATTACCTGAAAGTATAAAGCTTATTGGTTGTAAATGGATGTTTAGAACCAAGAGGGATTCAAAAGGCTAATGTGGAAAGGCATAAGGCTTGTCTTGTCACAATATACTTTAGTCAAAAGGAAGACATTGATTATAAAGAGACTTTCTCTCAGGCTTCATTAAAAGTTTCTTTCAAGATAAATAACTTTAGTACTAGATTTTAAGCTTGAGCTATATTAGATGGATGTAAGGATAATTTTCTCAATGGTGGCATCGATGAATTAATTTATAAAGTGCAAAAAAGGAAAATAGGTTAAAAATAAAGAATATGGTTTCAAATTTTTTCCATCCACGAACTCAAGAAAGTTTTCCATTAATGATATTGCAAATTTTATCAAATTGCCATCTCATTTGGTTCTGAAATGAATTCGGTTGATAATTGCATATATTATAAGTTCAGTGGGAGTAATCATCGTTTCAGTGCGAGTAACACAGAGACATACAATTTCCCAACATCAATATAAGATTATTGCATAAAATTAAGATATTTCTATTAAAAAAATTTGAAATGAAAAATCTCGAAAACACATCTTTTGTATTAAGAATTTAGATATATCAGAATTACTTTTGATGTATTCTTGAATTATTGTAAAAGACCTATATCAAGAAAGTACTTAAGATACTTGCCGTGTAGGATTAATTACAAATTAGATAATACCTCCTTGCTAAGGGAGACAATTTTTTTTTCAATAAGTAAATCAAGAATGATTTTAAATCTAAGGAAATGCAAAAGACTTTCTATACTTTAGCAGCGGAAAGTTGATTTACGCTCAGGTTTTGTATCTTGAGTTTATATGCATTCGGTTATTGCATACATTATTAGGATGTTAAGCAGATATTTAAGTAATTCAGGAATGGATCTTTCAGAAGTAGCCAAATAGTTTTTTTAAGCACTTTTAGAGAATACAACATTACATGTTCACATACAGAAAGTCAGGTAAGTTAGAGATAATTTGGTATTCAGATTTTAACTTTATTAGATGCAAATAAAGTTTTAAATCTACTTCAGGCTATATCTATTTGCTTATTGGAAAAGTCATATCAGAAACAGTGCTAAGCAGACACGCATAGCTTTTCAATCATGACAATAGAGTTTATAGTATATTTTGAGACATCGTTTTATAGAATATGACAACAGAGTTTTGTCATAGGGCTGTAAAATATAGATATCATGTAAAGACCACTTAAATTATTTTATGACAATAAATTAGTAGTCTAATATTCCAACAACAACAGGAGTTGAGCGATGTTCTTGGTTGTTAAGGGAAGAATTCAGGAAAATAAAGTGTCTATAAAGCATATGGTGACAAAATCCAAGATTGCGGATTCGCTTGCTAAGGATAACACCTCAAGGTCTTTCATGAGCGTACTGCTTATATGGGTGTTGTATCATTTAATGATATACCAGTTAATAGGGAGTTTGTATTTATTTGCTTTTCTAATTTGGATATTTTACTCTGGTTATGGATATTTTCTACAAAAATAAAGTATTCGATAGTTTGTTATTTAGTATTTTAGTTTTGGTTTGATCTCAACAAATAAGTTGAACTAGTTGTAAATAGGTATGTTAGATCACATTACATGTAATTTTCATGATACGCATCCATACTTGATCTATGTCGTTTAACTATGTTTGATACATGTGATCATAGATGGGTCTAGTTATGATAAATGTGACAAAGACCGCCTTGGTCCTATGTTGACATAACTAATTAACGAGATTGTTCGGAAATGATTTTTTGAATGATGACAAAAGACTTTGAGCTCATAAGGTTATATATAATTATAAAATATATGTAGTCCAAGTGGGAGATTGTTGAAATTTTAGACACATATATGTTAATTATATATATGCTATCATAAATAATAACCCAAATTTTAAAGTGATCCTATAAGGTTTTATAGGTCTAAATCATCTAAAAAGTATACGTCTCCTATAGATAGAAATCCTACAGCCTAATTTCTATTTTCTATTTTTATGATGTGTTAAATTAGAAATACGAAAGATAAGTTTCCTATATAAATGGTTATGGTCCCCAAGTTATGCATCTTTAGGGTTTCTTTTTTAACATCCTATCTTTAGAAAAAATGAGTCATCTTCTCCAAAAAAACCTAGAGTATTAACTTTGAAGGCCAAAAAACCTCTACATTAAACAACAATAACTCCTATGGATTCAGGAACGCTTCCGCTTATGGTTTTATTTTCTTAGTGATTTAACATAGAAAATTCTGGGGTGGTACACCTCCTCTTTCTCAATTGCTGTCCTTTTTTTATTTTTTGTATTTACAATTCAATAGTGCAATCCTAGCTCCAAGGAGTAAATCTTATTGAAATTCTGGACACATATATATTAATTATATATATGCTATCATAAATAACAGCCATGGTTTTAACATTTTCTGGTTTCCGGTGTTTTATTATTATTTTTAACCAGCACTAAAAAATTCATAAAGCATGTCAAATATGCATTAAAATCAAATAGGGATAATGACATCCATAACTAGACATCGCACCTCCTTTTATAAATCCAGATTTGTTAAAATCTTGATGTTAGGCATGCCGGAATGCATTAATACGATGGGATTTTCTTGAGATGTATAAAAAAAGAAACTATATATCATAATGATTTGTTGCCATGACATGAAGAATTGCACCAACATCAATTCCAAAGGTTTGAAAACCCATTAAAAATAATGAGTATTAATATTCCAGTAAAACTAAAAACAATCCAAACACATGCATAATCATAACCAAATTCATGTCATACTCATCCAAAATAATCCTAAATAATTTCAAAATTCTAAAATTCGGTATGAATAATATGGAGAGATTTCTTAATGATTCAACATAAAGATTGACTCTCATACCATTAATGTTTAATCAATAAGATTTTCCCAGTATCAGAGCCGTCTTTATGTTTAAATCATTAAGAACATTTTGATTTAACTTTTCGAATTCGTAATTGTTGTTTGGCCTGATTCGGGATATATATACCTGTTGTTAAATTCTTTGCTTTGAATTTAATTCTAGTCTAATTAAAACCGTAAAATCATGTCGTGCTAGCAGTAGGTTATGATTCATGCCATGAATATGAAGGGCATAATTCCATGGTCAGACATTAAGTTTCTTACTCTAATTGAATTTCTTCCTTATTCAATCTAAACACCAGATCTATTCTAATTGGATTTGGTCAAACCCACGGTACACTGTCTAGAACTGGGAACATCATAATTTAGAATGTCTGCTATTGAATACATATCGGACGGTGTTTTGAATTCGCCGGACATCACCTATTTTCCTCCCCTCCTTTTTCAATGCATTAATCGAAAAAAAATCCAGCTGTCCATGTCTAGTTACCTAATGTTGATGTCGATGCCGGTCGTGATGACAAAAACGGCGACGAGGGCGGAAAAGACAGCAGGGTTGGATGCAGCAACGACCAGAGGATGATGGTGCTGGATGTCGTTGTGCCTGAACGCTGGTGTGGCTGGACGGCAGCAACGGCCTCTGGATTGGAATCCGGTGTGGCTGAACGCTGCTGCTACTGACGACGGCAGCGGCCAGGCGGCAATGGTGGTGGCCCTGGAAATGATGCTGGAAATAATGTGGCTGTTGTAGCGGCTACGATGGTGGTGCTGTAGCGGTAATGTTGCTGGATCCAAGATGCTGGCAACAACATCATGGTGCTTCCGGCGACAGCAGCTGGTTGACAATGGGGTGTTGGACTGCTTGGCTCCGCAATGGCGGCGGCATGGTAGCATGGCGGCGGTGGCATGGCAACATCGTAGCTAGGGCTAGGTTTTTTCGGCTTTAGGAAGAAGATGAAAGGAGAAATTGCACAAAACCCCCTTGGTCGAAGGAAATTAGGGAAAAACACCTTCGCCAGATGTGTTTTGTGCAAAGGCCCCCTTGTTGTCTCTTATGAACTGGGAGCGGACTCCAATCTCGAGCGGGCCCAAAGCCAGCCCTTTCGCTTATGGGCGGGCCTGTTTCAAAGGCCCATATGAAAGCAGCCTAGTTTCTAAGCCTAAGCACAAGCTAGCCTAGTTAGGCTTTAGCCCAAGTCCACCTAGGCCCACTACTAGGCCCACTACTGTTACAGATCCCAAATTCTATAATGCCCAACTTGCCTGCTCCTTTTGCATATAGGCTTGGGCCCGTAAGCCTGTTTCCAAATCCATGCATTCAAACGAGGCCCAGGTGAATGCAACCCATTTTCCAATTTCAGGGCTTGCTCCAAGCCCATAAGTGACCCAACAGTTAAATCTCATGGACGCATGGACCTTAATAGTCATCCAAATTGAATTTGTCATAGTTTATGATCATGTTATCCGATTTGGTTGATATGGTAATGGTTTTCTAAGTTTTTTGGACATTTTGAATTAAATGGAAGGGTTCAATTAACCAAATAGGTTCAGAAATATTAATTTTTGTGAATTTTATGTAAATGCATGCAATTTTTGAATTAGATGTGCAATTAATTCATATGGTTAGTTTATGAAAATTTAGAAAGCAATTTGTGACTAATTTCATGTATTTATGATTTTTTGCTTTCTATTAAATTTTAAATTAACCTATTATCATACAAAATTTAATTTTGGATTTTTGGATGTTTAAATTCAAATTGACCTATTATCATGCAAAAGTTTTATGTTTGGAATTTAGAAATGAGTTCAATAGTTTGGAATTTTTATTAAATATAATGATGTAAGAATTTTTTATGAATGTCTAATGTTTTTAAAATAAATTGATTGAAACAACATACTACCAAAGTAGCTTCTCTTATGTAGGTTAATTTATTTTTAAGACATTAAGATAATTATGTGTATGTAATTCATCAGAATATTCATCGGCCCAAAGGAAGATTAATATTTGACCAAATTGCATACACACTTGTGGTAATAAATATGTGCTAATTATTTGGTACTCCATGTGAATAACAAGTTGGTCTAAAGAAAGGCTTGTTGTTTGACAGAATTTTATTATTAATATTTGATTACTACACCAAAATGTTGTGGATATGTAATCAACGCGGATAATTATCGGTCCAAAGGAAAGTTAATATTTGGCCATATTACATAGACACCTCCGGTGATAAATATGTAATAATTATTATGCATTTCTTGTGAACAATAGTCGATCCAAAGAAAGACTTTTTGTTTAAAAGGACTTGATTATCAATATTTGATTACTACACCAAGAGTATCACTTACAAGTTAATATTTTTGTCGAAAGGCTAAATATTAATGTTGTGCTAGTTATCTTGTGATTAGCCCTACCATTATTTGAATTGCTAAAGTTTTATATAAAACTTATGTAAACATATTGTTTGTTTAATTTTTGGTGAATTTATCTGCTTGTGTTATATCTGCCAATATTCATTCTATTTTCATATTGAAGTAATGAAAATAAAATATTATGATCATTCTTGATTTTATGAATCTAAACCTTGCACTAAAGATTGAATAATTCACTACTCTTATGGTCAAAAGTTCCAATGAAGAAAAAATAGGAACTTTGAGAAGCGAGATTATTCAAATAGGCATGAGTTTTATGATTATAAAGTATAAATTTTGGAAACTTTCAAGGGGTCAACATGTCTAAAAAGGTAAATAATGTCAAAATTTATATTAAAAAAATTATAAAATGATTTGCTAAAAGTAATAAAGTTGAAACAAATATGATTCAATCGAACTTGATTTCAATAAAGTATAAGGTTAAACGAAATATAAGGGAGTACCTATCTCATCTTACTTTAAAATTAAAGGCACTAAGGTTAAAATGGTTTGCTTGTACATTTAGTTTTGATTCTTTCGACACCATTTAGTCAGTTTGAAGTTATTTATGACTGAAAAAAGGATAAATGATCTCTTAATAAACTCATTTTTATTGTGTTCATGAGAAAAATAGGTTGAAGCAAGAAAAGACTAAAAATACTCACTTGGGAAATACCTATAAGGATATGAACAAAGAATAAGGAAACTACCGGTGATCCAACATAAAAGAAACCAAATAAGAAATTTGACTATTACTTTTGTCAGACATTGAACACATAAAGAAAAATTGTACCAATGATGGTGCATTTTCATTTTAGTTTGTTCAGCGATTAATTTAGCCTTAAACCTAAGACACATTTTTATGAATAGATCTAGTGTTACTATTCATGTAAGGGTGTTCATGCGTGGTTGCTTAAGTTGTCAAAAGCCAAATAATAATAAAAGATTCATTGATAGAGGTGATGACAAAAAAGATGTGTTTAAGACTATATCGAAATTTAAGTTATTATTGAAAACTCAATTTTATTTGAATTTAAAATAGGCATATGATACCATTTTTAAATGGAATTAATTTCTATTGCTGTATTGAATAAATTTGGTTATTCTTATTCATTTGAAAATAGTCAATTTAGTTCTTTTTTTAATTCGAATATTATTGAATATGCTGAACAATCTCAAGCTATAAATCCTATGATCCCATATTTAGTTCTTTTGAGACAAAAAATGTCAGTTCTTTGAGGTATTGAGCTTGAGGGAAAGATAAGGTTAAGGACTACGTCTTTAAAGAGAAATCTCATAAGACATTGTTGAAAATCTCTTTTATCAAGATAAATAGGTTATTCCTGCTGATCAAGCTCAATACCATCAAGAATAGATGTCATTGAAGAGATCAACTAAAGAAAGGAGAATGCAATTTTTTATTGTTATATCACATTTCTCAAATATATCAGGATAACATTGGATTGATGGAAGGAGATCCCATAAAGGAATGTAAAGTAAATACTCTCAAAAGTAGATTGATGTCATAAACATATGATTAAGTTCATAAAAGACAATGACAATTTGGTAGCATGACCCATTACCTGAAAGTATAAAGCTTATTGGTAGTAAATGGATGTTTAGAACCAAGAGGGATTCAAAAGGGTAATGTGGAAAGGCATAAGGTTTGTCTTGTCACAATGGACTTTAGTAAAAGGAAGATATTGATTATAAAGAGACTTTTTCTCTGGTTTCATTGAAAGTTTCTTTCAAGATAAATGACTTTATTATTAGATTTTAAGCTTGAGCTATAGTAGATGGATGTAAGGATAATATTCTCAATGGTGACATTGATGAAATGATTTATAAAGTGCAAGAAAAGGACAATAGGTTAAAAATATAAAGAATATGGTTTTCAGATTTTTTCAATCTATGAACTCAAGAAAGTTTTCCATTAATGATATTGTAGATTTCATCAAATTGTCATCTCATTTGGTTTTAAAATGAATTCCGTTGATGATTGCATATATTACAAGTTCAGTGGGAGTAATCATAGTTTCAGTGCAAGTAACACAGAGACATATAGTTTCCCACCACCAACATAAGATTATTGCATGAACATAAGATTATTGCATAAAATTAATATATTTTTATTAAAGAAATTTTAAATGAAAAGTTTTGAGAATACGTCTTTTGTATTAGGAATTTAGATATATCAGGATTACTCTTGATGTATTCTTAGATTATTGCAAAAGACCTATACTAAAAAAGTACTTAAGATACTTGGCGTGTAGAATTGCAAATTAGATAATACCTACTTGCTAAGGAGACAATTTTTTTCTCAATCAGTACCTCAAGAATGATTTTAAATCTAAGAAAATGCAAAAGACTCTCCATGCTTTAGCAGTTGGACGTTTGATTTATGCTCAGGTTTTATATCTCAGGTTTGTATGCATTTGGTTATTGCGTACATTATTAGCATATTGGGCAAATATTTAATTAATTCAGGAATGAATCTTTTAGAAGTAGTCAAACAGTTTTTTAAAGTACTTTTAAAGAACAAAATACCACATATTCATATATAGAAAGTCAAGTAAGTTAGAGATCATTTGATATTCAGATTTTGACTTTATTGGATACAAATAAAGTTTTAGATCTACTTCAGGCCATATCTATCCGCTTGTAGGAAAAGTTATATTAGAAAAAAGTGCTAAGCAAACATGGATAGCTTTTCAACTATGATAATAGAGTTTATAGCATATTATGAGACATCCAATTATAGAATATGACTACAGAATTTTGTCGTAGGGCTGCAAAATATAGATATTATGAAAAGACCACTTAAATTATTTTGTGACAATAAATTAGTAGTCAATATTCCAATAACAATAGGAGTTCAGTGATGTTCTTGGTTGTTAAGGGAAGGATTCAAGAAAATAAAGTGTCTATAAAGCATATTGCAATAAACTCCAAGATTGCGGATCCGCTTGCTAAGGGTAACACCTCAAGGTCTTTCATGAGCGTACTGCACATATAGGTATTGTATCATTTAATGATATATTAGTTGAGAGGGAGTTTCTATTTATTTTCTTTTTAGATTTGGACACTTTACTATGGTTATGGATATTTTCCACAGAAATAAAATATTCGGTATGTTAGTTATTCAATATTTTGGTTTTGGTTTAATCTCACCAAATAAGTCGGACTAGTTGTAAATATAAGGGTGCAAGTCGGTCCGGGTACTCCCGGGTAGGGGTGGAACCTACACTTACCTATTTTTTTAAAATGTCTACCTTACCTCATTTTAGACCAGGTTGGTCCGGAGTCTACCCTACCCAATTTTTTCAAGTGCAGGTCGGTTCCAGTTCGATTCCAAATCGGTTCCTAAAAACGTCATGCATCCAAATTGGAGACATTGATACATGTAGAAATTTTCACAATCAAATAGCAATTGATATGTAAATAACCTGTTTCACTTGATAAAATTTCACAACCAAGCACAAAATTAATATCCAAACAACCCATCAAACATTTGCATAACCGTCTAAATTGAGAAATTTTCAACCAAAAACAATATCAAGCTCCAAATAACCTGTTTCAGTTGCTAAATTGAACAACCTGTTTAACATTTTGAATATCTAAAACAAAGATAAATAATATCAAAACAAGTTAAAGTCAAAGTTGCAAATGCTTAAGTCCTTATCTTAACACTTCAATGCATCACACTTGTTCCATGTTTTTTCTTGGAACAATATCAAGTTCGTTCAATCCAATAGAAAATTTGTTTGAAAGTCATATACATCACAATGAACATAACATAAACACAATATAAATCAAACAGATCTTTCAAATCTTATCCTTCATTTAGAATGTCTTTTTCCTGAAAATAGAAAATATAAGATTTAGTAAGAATCATCTGACATTTAAATACAAAGGCTAAATAATGAAAACTCTTATTTAACACAACCTTATTAGGAATGGTGGCAACGGTAGCAGCATTGGAATGAACACTTGCACTTTCTGCAAAACAATTAAAAAACATATATAAATAAGCAATTTATCATACAAGGTATGTTTTTGAACTTATTACCTATGACATATATTTAATATATGTAAAAAAGAAAATAAAAATGTAAAATGTTACCTGATATTGAACAATTCAAATTGGTACCTAGTATTGCAATGGAAAACTCTCCAAATACCTCTTCAATATCGGATGGCTTGGGAGTTGTCCTTAACAAATGTTGACAATATATTAATGATTCCACTATATTTGCAGATAAAGAACTTCTATATGTATCAAGAACTCGTCCACCAATACTAAAAGCAGATTCAGACGCCACGGTAGAAACAAGAATAGCAAATATATCACAAGCAATCAAAGATAATACTCTAAATCTGGATGCATTAGCTGACCACCATTCTAAAACATTAATCTTGCTAGTTGGCAACAATCCAGGTTCTTGAAGATGTATATCAATTTCTGTTTTTGACCATTGCTCATCATTCTCTTCACAAAATGATAGAAAATCATCAGTCGCGCAAGCTTCAGCATTGCTTTCACTACACTCTTCCACCTCATTTGAAGCTCTTCTTGGAATAGAATGAGATTCATAAAACTTGAACAATTTGTGCAATTCAGACGTGACCATTTGAGTGGCTTCAACAGATTTGCTTTTATCAAATAGCTTAGCATAAAAATAGCTTAAAATCTAAGCTTATATATGGATCCATGCATTTGCTATCAACAAGATGATATTAATTTTGTCTAGGCTTCCCCAATACTTATTGAATTTGTCTCTCATTCTTTTACTCATTTCTTCAAGAAGATAATTATCTGATGTTGAACTCATGAGTAAAAGTTTTTCAACCTCATATAGTTGGATTAAAAGCATTGAAGAAGTAACATAAGATGTGCCGGACAAAGTCTTTGTAATCTCAAAAAACTTTTTCAAAAATAGACACAAAACTTGTGCATTATCCCAATCAAACACTGATGGAAGTCCTTCCCTAGCAACAACTACATTCTTTTCTCCTAATTTATCAAATGCTGCTCTAAACTTTAAAGCACTTTCCAACATAAAATATGTAGAATTTCATCTAGTTGGAACATCTAAGCACAAGCCACCTTTTTTTTTATCTCTGCTTTCTAACAATATTTCTCAAATTTATCTTTCCTAGCAAGTGAAGCCCTCACATGTTTAATCACATTTCTAATTTGACTGATTGAGTCTTGAATTTCATCTATTCCATCCCGCACAATTAAATTAAGAATATGTTCTGCACATCTAATACGAAATGTGGATCCATACCCAATGAGTAAACCTTTCCCCATTAATAATTCTTTTAATTTTTTTACTGTAACGTCGTTGCTACATGCATTGTCCATAGTTATAGAACAAATTCTATTGAAGTTCCATTTCATCAAGCAATCAAAAATAACATTAGCAATGCATTTACCAGTGTGTGAAGGTGGGCACAAACAGAAGTTAATAATTTTCTTATTTAGCTTCCATTCGTCATATATATAATGTGCAGTGAGGCATAGATAACCTTCATTAGCTATAGATGTCCACATATCTGTTGTTAAACACACATTATGTACTTGGTCATGGAAAAAACTCATTAGTTTAGTCTTTTCACTTTCATATACCAAAGCAACATCTTTAGCAACTGTTGTTCTAGACACAAATTTCACAAGTGGTTGAATTTTAGTAATATATATTCGAAACCCCTTACACTCAGCCAACTTAAATGGAAGTTCATCGATTATTATCATTTCAGCAAAAGATCTTCTACTTGTAGTTTGATCAAATTGCCATGCAGTGAAGCTACCTACTTGGCTACTAGAATTGCTTGTTGGAGATGATAGACTCAACAATTTCTTCCTCTTGTCACCCTGCCCATGATCATAACAAGTGCATCTATCTAAATATTTTCTCATTGAGCTAGTCCCATTCTTGCTTGCATAAGCTAAAACCCTCTTGTAGTAATTACAAGTCACTTCCTGTTTATCCTCTTTCTTACTATTCTTTGAAATGTGCTTAACTTTCTTAGTGAAATGCTTCCACATACTAGAAGAAACTTTATATTGCAATTTCGATTTTGGAGGAATACCTTCATTTGTAGTTTTCTCATCCTCTAGAACTTTCTCACTCATACTCATTACATTATCTTTCATCATGTTCTCATCCTCATTCTCAACCTCTAAGACCTCCATTATGTTAACTATGTCATCCATATTTAAATCAACACAATTGTTCTCACCGATATCATCTTCCATAATTAATATTATAGTTGTTCCTACAATAGTATCATTACAACATTGATTAAAATATTTAACTAATGACAAAAATTTAGAATATAAGGGTGAGAGAAAGAGAGAGATCACCTTTCATTCCTATCCTCTTCAATGATTATGAGAGACAAGTTTGTTCTTTAGATAACATGCACAATCAACATTTGATGGAAGAAACCCTGTAGAGAAGGTTATTTGTCAGTTGCTGCAGCACAATCAGCATTTAAGAGAAAAATAAATAAGTTCAATGTTATTAGGGTACAACAGGTAGGACTAGACCAAATGCTTTCTTAAGACTAATTTCCATCTAACTCAAAGGCATGGCTTCATTGGGTGCAATCTTGTTGTTCCATCTCACTTCAAAATACAATGGGTATGATGATTCACCTATTGCTAGCGTACCAAAGGACTTTAAAGTACAGTATTTCTAAGATAACATAGTGGTAGTGGAGCTCCCTACTACCAAAATTTTTGCTTCAGGTATTTGACACATAGATGCATGGAATGTAAACAGCAGCAAAAAGAGCTTAAATATTAATTTTTTTAGAACTAAAATCTATTCAGATTAGTATCTCAATAGTGCTAACATCAAGATATATTGGCATATGCATTCCATTCAGGCTTGGCAGTTAATACGACCTTTAATAGGAATCATGTTGCAAAGGTTACTGACATAGTGCGCTTCTCTAAAAATTAACAACGCAACATAAAATAGGTGATCTTCCATGACTTCCTATTTCATTCACCCCATTTAGTTTAATCTGAGCTTTAATCAACAAGAATTCAACCTTAGATCTACTTGAAAAATACAAATAAATCATCTAGACAAATCTGTAAATCAAAGGTTCAAACCTACCTACCTGTCTTCTCTGACAAGTAGCCTGAAATGGACTCGACTTATGCTGCAACTGAAATAGAGGAGATGAGGAGATGCATCTAGAATGGGGCTGGCCAGCTGGAAGTGATAGATCACAGGTGACTCCGGCGAGCTATGCATCTGCCATCGAGGGGAGGACTAGAGGACCTGAGCGCTGAGCACTGGAGTCTGGAGCAGCGAGGATGTCGACGAGAGGAGCTGTGCCGTTATGCGTCCGGCCGTTGGCAATCGAGGGGAGGATCTACATTGCACGCCGACAACCGACTGCCGACTGCCGAGGGTCGGGGGGGAGAGAGAGAGAAGCACTGGAGGTTGCCACTGTGCGCCTGTGCTGTCGAGGGGGGAGAAGCTCTGAAGGACTAAAGCTGTGCCGACGAGCTGCTATTTTTCGGTGAGAAGAATGGCCGCAAACATCCGATGCATGGACAATAGTATTGGCGTATCGCAAAGTCAGAGAGGAAACTAGGGTCGACGTCGGGATGGGATTGAATTAGGGCTAGGGGATTTTAGTATTATATTATAAATATTATATACGTAATATAGGAAATCTGGGTCAGTTCCGGATACCCAGCAGCAGAACCAACCCCTACCTGAATTTGAACGGGTATTTCACCCGTGGAACCGAACCGACCCTATTTCGGGTATCCAAGGGGTCGACCCGCGGGTACCCGACCCAAGTTGCACCCCTATGTAAATATGCATGTTAGATCACATTATATGTAATTTCCATGTTACGCGTCTATACTTGATCTATGTCGTTTGGTTTATGTTTGATATATGTGGTCATGGATGGGTCTAGTTATGATAAATGTGACAAAGATCGCCTTGGTTCTATGCTGGCATAACTAATGGACGAGATTATTCGGAGATGATTTTTGAAATGATAACAAAGGATTTTGAGCTCATAAGATATATATATATAATTATAAAATATATGTAGTCTAAGTGGGATATTTCAGAATTTTGGACACACATAAATTAATTATATATGTTATCATAAATAATAACCTAATTTTTAAAGTGATCCTATAAGGTTTTGTGGGCCTAAATCATTTAATAAAGTATAGTCTCCTATGCATAGAAATCTTACGGCCTAATTTATAATTTCTATTTTTATGATGGGCTAAATTAGAAATATGAAAGATAGGCTTCCTATGCAAATGGTTATGGTCCCCATGTTATGCATTTTTTAGGATTTCTTTTTTAACATCCCATCTTTAAAAAAAAATGAGCTACCTTCTCCAGAAAAACCTAGGGCATTAACTTGGAAGACTAGAAAACCTTTGGATTCAACAATAACAACTCTCATGGGTTCAGATATGCTTCTGCTTATGGTTTTATTTTCTTGGAGATTTAACGTGAAGGATCCTGGGGTGATACACATCCTATTTCTCAATTACTATCCTTTTTATTTTTTGTATTTACAATTCAACTTAATTAATACTGCAATCCTAGCTCTAAGGAGTAAATCTTATTAGAATTTTGGATACACATATATTAATTATATATACACTATCATAAATAGCTGTCATGGTTTTACCATGTTCTGATTTTCGGTGTTTTTTTATTATTTTTAACCAGCACTAAAAAATTCATAAAGCATGTCAAAATGCATTAAAATCAAATAGGGATAATGGAATCCATAACTAGACATCGCACCCCCTTTTATAAATCCAGATCTTTTAAAATCGGGATGTTAAGCATGATAAACCAGAATGCATTAATACGATGGGATTTTCTTAAGATGTATCAAAAAAGAAACCATATATCACAATGATTCGTTGCCATGAAATGAAAAATTGCACCAACATCAATTCCAGAGGTTTGAAAACCCATTCAAAATAATGAGTACTAATATTCCGGCAAAACTAAAAATAATCCAGACGCTTGCATAATCATGACCAAATTCATGCCATACTCATCCGAAATAATTCTAAACAATTTCAAAATTCTAAAATTCAGTATGAATAAAATCGAAAGATTTCTTAATGATTCAACATGTAGATTGACTCTGAAACCACTTGTTGGGAAAACCTTATTGATCAAACTATTAATCACCCTAAGATCCACCATGTTAAATCACCAAGAAAATAAAACCATAAGCGGAAGTGTACCTAAATCCATAGGAGTAGTTGTTCTTGAAACTTGTGATTTTTGGGTCTTCCAAGTTGATGCACTAGGGTTTTCTGGAGAAGGTGACTCCTCCTTTTCAATGGTGAGATGCTAGAAAAGAAACCCTAATTAATGCATAACCTGGGGACCACAAGTGTTTATATAAGAAACTCATCTTTCATATTGCTAATTTAGCTAATCATAACAATAGAAATTAGAAATTAGACTGAGGGTTTTTACGCATAGAAGACCCATACTTTATTTGATGATTTAGGCCCATAAAACCTTATAGGATCACTTTAAAAATTAGGTCACTATTTATGATAGCGTATATATCATTAATATATATGTGTCCAAAATTCCAACAAAAATGTGTTTATATATATATACACACACATACATGAAATTTTACATTTTTATTTCAAAAAAAATGGAGAGTTATATATAGTGTATAATATCTTGTTTATACGTACATGTCCATTAAAAAATAAAAAAAGAGATAATGCTCCCAAGAGCATGGAATGGTGGCTCAAAACCTTTTTCCACAGTCAACAAAATTTTCCATTTCAATACATAAAAATCTTACTTTTAAATTGTTAATATTATTTTTTATTTTTAATATAATTTTCCTACCTCAATCCACAACAACATCAATCTTCCTTGTAATCTCTGCATTACATTCCAACAGTTGGCAGCATAGGTAGAGGATATCTATTGTGTTACTAAATTAAAAATATGACGTTCTTAGCTACTTGTAAATAGTAATTCAATGCACATGGGGTAAAAATTATTTCTATGTTTTTTAAAAAAAAATTTTACAATTTTTAATGTAGGTATATTTAACATGAGGCATGATCCCATGCGATGGGGTCATCTACGACTGTAGAACCATTTTTTTATAAACATGAAGATCTAGGTATATTTAACCTATAAACCAAGTTTTATCATTTTTGAATGCTTTCAAGTATTTTTTTTATTTTTTAACATAATGGCATTTTTTCATAATTTTGAATCCAAAAATTACGAAAATGCCGCCGTGGTTAAAAATAAAAAATATTTAAAAGCATCTAAAAATAATAAATTTTGGTTTATAGGATAAATTACCTAGATTTACATGTTTATAAAATAAATCAAAAATAAATATTTTGGGAGGGTCCATAGCTAGACGCATGGGATCCCATGCGGCCGGCTACAAAGGAATCTCCCTCATTTAACATATGTATTAAGTTTTATCATTTTTTGATATATGTATGTATATTTTTAATTTTTAAAAACAAAGGGAGTTTTAGTCATTTTCAATGACTAACAAACCCTCTATTTTTTAAAAATAAACAATACATACTGATAAGTGGAAAATTGGCAACATATTTTGTGGACATTTTATACCAATTTGGTGGGTAATTAATTGATATTAATATGAAATTTGGTTTAAAATGTGGTTTTGTAGTTTTTGGGTATTAAATATTAATTTCAAGAAATTTAAACAATTTTTATAATATTTTGGCTTGAAATTACATTTTATTTGTTGTCACGGGCTTGGAATAATTTTATAACCCACTAATGATTTTTGCAAATTAATGATTTTAAATATATATTATTTTAGGCAGGAAAATAAACTACACCAAGTGGGCCCCACATACCAATCAAGCAGCCTATTAATTCAAGCTAGCCTTTCACGTGAAACCTGAATTTTCTAGCACTATTAAAAAATTTGCAGCACTCACATGAATCAACCATCCGTTTATACCAGCCATCCCCATTGCATAAATACCTATCACGTGAATGACCCACGCCCATTTTAAAATTCAGCAACATGCATTCATATTGGACCCCACCATGTTTGTTCCCTAGCAAGCATGCATTTACAAAAAAAATCCAGCAACAATAAATCTAGCATACATATTCACGTGAGAAGCATGTTCATCCATATTTTCCTTTTTTATCCAATGCAACAACCATGGACATAAAATCAACAACCATATATCCATGGACCCCACCAGCAGCTACATTCAACATATGCATATCAATTGGCCCCACTAGCTGCTCGTTAAAATTGAAAAGGAATGAAGCAATTCACGTGAACCTGCAGCAAACCTTTTAATTGGACCCCACCCACAGCTGAATATGGCAGCAGCAACCAGCATTCATTCAACGTGTCCAGTAGCAGCAAAATTTCCATCACAAATCATGTGAAATGCATTGAAGTAATGACCCACTTATTCAGCTATAAAAGAGTATCGTTAGCAGGGCATGGAGGGAGAAAAGATTTGGCACACACAGCATTCGGTAGCAGATTTTTGGAAAGACAACATTCGACGGTGGTAGAAAAATTCCACTAGCATAAAAAAGATATTCTCCATCGGAGAATTCAAACACAGAGTTTGTCCTGGAGCAGAGAAACTCAAAAGCATAATTTGGAGAAAGAAAGCAAGGTGGAGAGCACTGAAAAAGACGGACCGGCAAGTTGCATGGAGCGGCCGACACACCATCGAGGCTTCAAACCAATAAGCTTTTCTATCCTTTCCATTTTTAATTTTAATTATCTTGTTTAAGATGGTTTGTAATTTTAATTTTATTTCGAACTTAAACATGCTTGGCTAAACCCTAAATCTGGGGTTTAGGACGTAGCATGCATACAATGCAATGTGGTGTGGATTTTTAGTTCATTTATAATGGATGTTGTTGTTAATTTAATATCTTGTAATTTTTATGCTTGCTATGTACATGGGCCCGTACTTTTGCATGATTACATATATTCGGTGATGGAACCGAGAGGTGGAAACCTAATATATGATAATCAAGATATTAAACCTGGAAATCTAAGACCATGAGAATAGGCATGATAACCTTGAGGAATTCCATGAACAAACCACGCATTTTAATGGATTCTAATTAACTTAATCCCATAAGAATAGGTGATTAAGAAAATTAGGATACGCCTTGTAGGTTTTGAGAGAAGGTGCAAGGATAAAATAAGGATTGTTCTCCTTTAACAAACAATATCCAAATTAAATAACTATACCACTACCCGTTGCAAAAGTTGCATGTGAAATCCTAGACCCTAGGTACCCGCTCTATCATTTTCTCTGCTCATTATAATTTGCAATTTTCTGTTTCCATTTTATTAATTTCTTTTCCATTCTATTTACTAAATTTTCTTCCCACTTTTCTATTTTATTTGCAATATTCTCTCCATAACCGACACGAAAGCATTTAAAAGCAAAATTTATAGTCCCGAATTTCCTGTGGAGCGATAATTGATATACTACAATCTACGACCCGTGTACTTGCAGTAAGATTGCGAACAAGTATTTTGGCACCGTTGCCGGGGAATTTCGGCGTTACTTTAAAATTTATTTTTAGATACTTTCTTTTGTTACTATTTAATTTTATAATTTTTATTTTTATTTTTTTTTCTTTTTCATTTTATTTCTTATTTATTTTTTATTATTCTAAATTAGCTGGTTAATCTTTGTATGCACCTATATACTCGAAACTTTGCAAAACAACTAGCTGAAAAACTCTTCATTGCTAACCCTGAGATTGAACGTTCTTTTAGGAGAAGAATTCGTGACTATAAGTAGCAGCAATCTTCTCAAAACACTATGGCGGAACACAACGATCCAAACTTACCACGTTAAGAGCAGGAGGATGGCCAGGCCGAGAACAACGCTCCTCCAAGAAGGATGACACTTAGCGATCGGAACCGCCCGAACCCTCGTGGATTTCGATCTTGCATAGTTGAACCAGAGATTGATGGAAGAAATTTTGAATTAAATCCTGGTCTCATCCGGATGGTTCAACAGGACCAATTTGTAGGACTTCCTTCTGAAAATCCAACTGTACACATCACAAAATTCTTACGATTACACAACACAATCAGAGTGCAAAATATTCCATGCGAGGTAATTCGTCTACAGATTTTCCCATTTTCTCTTCGAGACAGGGCAAGCGAATGGTTTTATTCTATTGTGCCTGACACGTTCAACACATGGGATGAGCTCTCTACAGCATTCCTGTAAAAATTCTTTCCACCAAATAAAATCAGGAAAATCAGAGACGAAATCAATCAATTCGTCCAAAAAGATGGCGAAACCTTATATGATGCGTGGGAGAGGATGAGAGATCTGCAGCGCAAATGTCCTCATCATCGTATCTCGCAAGGAGATATTATTGAAAACTTTTTCAATGGACTCGATCGACCTAGCTGAAGCACCGTCAACTCAGCTGCTGGTGGCCGATTTATGCGACTCACTGACGAGGAGGCCCTCAAACTCCTTGATGACTTAACTCTTTATGATTCTCAGTACGGCGATGTCAGAGGGACCTCTCAGCGAGGAAATGTATATGATATTGAATCCATACATGCTATACATGACAAACTTGATAAAATTTTGCAGCAAAAGAAGCAGGAATCCAAGGATCAGCATGCATCTCCTTATGGACACATCTCATGTGAAATCTGTAGAGCCTCACACTACACAACTGAGTATAGTTTTGCCATTAAAAACACCACGGGTGAGCAAGCTAATGCAATCAACAACCATTATGACACTCGCGCATATGGTAACCCCTATTCTAGTACTTACAATCCTGGATGGAGGAATCACCCAAATTTTTCTTGGGCAAACCAGTCTAACACCCAAAATTTTGCTCAAAATAATAAGCCACCTGGTTTCCTTAGAAAACCACTGAACCCTCCTCCATTTCAGACCCAACAAGCTTTACCTGCACCACCTCAAGCACAACCCACTGAGTCCATGCTCGAAAATATCATCCTAATGCTCAAGAAAAATGATGAAAGAATGGACCAAATGCAAACCCATATCAAGTTGCTTGAAAATCAAATTACTCAAAATGCCACAGCCTCATCCCAAAGAAACCAGGGTAAACTTCCTAGCCAATCTGAAGTAAATCCTACGGAGCAAGTGCAGGCGGTTACCTTGTGGAGTGGAAAGCAGCTCAACTCACCTCATATGGTCTCAGAAAAAGATGTCGAGCAGAAAAAGAAGCAAGAAGAGGAGCCACAACTAGAACCGGTGGTGAAAAAGCCATATGTACCACCACCTCCTTACCAGCCTCCTCTCCTCTTTCCACAAAGGCAAAGACAGGCTAAACTCCAAAATCAGTTCGAGAAGTTTGTTTCAACTCTCAAAAACTTGTCTATAAACGTACCCTTCATCGACATGCTTTCTCAAATGACAGCTTATGCAAAATTTCTAAAGGACATGCTATCCAATAAAAGTAAACTCAAGGAGTACGGAACCATTTCACTCACTGAAGAATGCAGCGCTATTTTGTAGAACAAATTACCAGAGAAGCTAAAGGACCCTGGAAGCTTCTCTATTCCACGTGCTCTTGAAAATGTCCAAATCAGCAAGCACTATGCGATCTCGGAGCCAGTGTAAGTTTGATCCCAATCTCCATCTGTAAAAAACTGAACATGGGTGATCCAAAATCAACGTTTATGTCTCTCCAACTTGCCGACCGATCAATTAAATTTCCAATCGGCATTCTTGAAGACGTACCTTTGAAAGTTGGCAAACTATTCATCCCAGTCAACTTTGTGGTCCTCAACATGGAGGAGGATCGCCAAATCCCGATCATTCTTGGGCAACCTTTCTTAGCCACTGCTGGAGCAATCATAGACGTCAAGAATGGCCGACTCTCACTAATAGTTGGAGATGAACAGATTGAATTTAATCTTTCTGAGCAAACAAAGCAACTATCAACCGATAACTCTTGCCTGCGGGTCGACATCATCAACCCTTTGCCAATCGAAGAAAAGGATGACTTGATAGAGGTATGTATTGTTTAGGGTGCAACTCTTGAAAATAATAACCCTGAATTGTCTGCTTGTGCAGCTCTTTTGGATGTAGCCCCCTTTCATCTCATTGGCTGCCGATTCACCTCATGAAAATTTAGATGAAGACTTCAATTTTTCTCCATCAACAAAAAAGGAAGAAGCACCAAAGGTAGAACTTAAACCTCTTCCTAAAAATCTCAGGTATGCATTTCTTGGCCCAAATAATACTTATCCAGTCATAATCAATGCAAATCTTTCCGAATCCCAAGTTGATGAACTGTTAAATGTGCTAAGAAGACATAGAAAGGCGATTGGTTACTGCTTCAATAATCTACCTGGTATCAGTCCTTCTCTATGCATGCACGGAATTTTAATGGAAGAAAATTGTAAAACAAGCATTGAACCTCAGAAGCGTCTGAATTCAAACATGAAAGAAGTGGTGGAAAAGGAAAATTTAAAACTTCTTGATGCCGAAATCATCTACCCTATTTCTGATAGCAGTTGGGTAAGCCCTGTACATATGGCACCCAAGAAAGGCGGTATGATTGTCGTAAAAATGAACTTATTCCCACAAGGACAGTCACAGGTTGGCGAATGTGCATTGATTATCGCAAATTAAATATTGCAACCCGAAAGGATCACTTTTCTTTGCCTTTCATTGATCAAATGCTTGAAAGACTTGCCAATCACTCTTACTTCTGCTATTTGGATGGTTACTCTAGTTACTTTCAGATTCCAATTCACCCACAGGATCAAGAGACAACCACTTTCACCTGTCCATATGGCACTTTTGCATACAGACGCATGCCTTTTGGTCTTTGTAATGCACCTGCACTTTTCAACGATGAATGATGGCCATATTCTGTGATTACATTGAACACATAATGGAAGTATTTATGGATGATTTTTCTATTTATGGCACTATATTTGATTCATGCTTATCAAACTTATCTAAGGTTTTACAGAGATGCGAGGAAACCAACTTGGTGTTGAATTGGGAAAAATGTCATTTCATAGTACAGGAAGGGATTGTGTTAGGACATTTAGTCTCAAGCAGAGGTATTGAGGTTGACCGGGCAAAAATAGAAGTCATTGAAAAATTACCGCCACCCAATTCGGTCAAAGAAATTCGGAGTTTCCTAAGACATGCCGGTTTCTATCGATGCTTTATTAAAGATTTTTCTAAAATTGCTAAGCTACTGACTAACATGCTAAATCAAGATGTAAAATTTAATTTTTCTTATGACTGTTTAAATTCATTTTGCAGGTTGAAAAACGCTTTGACCACTGCCCCAATCATACAACCACCTGACTGGAACATACCATTTGAAATCATGTGCGATGCAAGTGACCATGCGGTTGGAGCTATTTTTGGTCAACGGAAGGACAACAAGCCAGTAGTGATTTATTATGCAAGCAAAACTCTAGATGATGCTCAAATCAACTATGCAACCACTGAAAAAGAATTACTGGCTGTTGTTTTTGCTATTGATAAATTTCGTTCTTATCTTGTAGGGTCAAAAGTGATTGTCTACACAGACCATGCAGCCATTTGCTATTTAATTGCCAAGAAAGATGCTAAACTAAGATTGATTCGCTGGATTTTGCTATTACAAGAATTTGATCTTGAAATTCGAGACAAAAAGGGCACAGAAAATATGGTAGCTGATCATCTGTCGAGACTGCCATCAACTGAGAAAATGGATCTAAATAAAAATGATCAAATTAACGAGGAATTTCCCGATGAATCCCTTCTTGCACTGAAAGAAACATCAATGTCATGGTATGGAGACATTGTTAATTACTTGGTTTGTAAAGAAATTCCATCCAATTTCAGCTATCAACAGAAAAAGCGATTCATGACGGATGTTAAATACTACATATGGGAGAACCTATACCTTTATAAGAGATGCGGCGATGGTCTGATTCGCCGATGTGTACCAAACGAAGAAATCCAAAGTATACTTTACCACTGTCATTCTTCACCATATGGTGGACACATGGGTCCCACCAAAACTACAGCAAAAATCTTACAATCAGGTTTTTTCTGGCCCGCTTTGTTCAAAGATGCTCGATCTTTTACACTGACCTGTGATAGGTGTCAAAGAACAGGAAACATTTCAAAGCGAAACGAGATGCCATTCACAAGCATTCTCGAGGTCGAACCGTTTGATGTCTGGGGCATGGATTTCATGGGACCTTTTCCCTCCTCATTCAACAACCAGTACATACTTCCGGCGGTTGATTATGTAAATAGATAGGTGGAGGCAATTGCTTCTCCAACAAATGACTCACGGGTGGTCGCCAAATTCTTGAAACGCAACATTTTTACCAGATTTGGTGTACCACGAGCAATCATAAGCGATGGAGGAAGCCACTTCTGTAACAAGCAAATGGAGCAACTGCTCAAGAAATATGGGGTCACACATAAAATCACCACCCCATACCACTCACAAACAAGTGGTCAGGCTGAAATCTCAAACCGCGAGATTAAACAGATACTTGAGAAGACGGTATCCCAATCATGATGAGATTGGTCAAGGCAACTTGATGATGCTTTTTGGGCATATCGCACGACATTCAAGACTCCAATTGGAACAACACTTTTCAGATTAGTCTATGGAAAATCATGCCACTTGCCTGTAGAGCTAGAGCACAAAGCATACTGGGCAATCAAATTTTTGAATTTTGATTTGAAATATGCAGGAGAAAGGCGTCTACTACAGCTTGATGAACTCGAGGAGATTCGGCTTGACGCTTATGAAAATTCAAAGATGTACAAGGAAAAGACAAAATTTTGGCATGACAAGCACATCCGGCAGAAGGTAATCAAAGCTAATGGCATAGTGTTTCTTTTTAATTCTCGTTTTAAATTGTTTCCAGGAAAATTGAAGTCGAGGTTGTCAGGACCATTCAAAGTATTACAAGTATTTCCTCATGGAACTGTTGAAATCTGGAGTGAAAAGACGGGAGCATTTAAAGTCAATGGGCAGCGCCTCAAACCCTACTTCTCAGGGGATCACATTCCAATAGGAGTCATCCACTCCTTCTACGCCACTCAATTGAAGATTTGCAATCAGGCTGATGACTTTAAACCAAGCACTTTTTGGGAGGCAACCCAAACTTTTCCTTTTTCTATCAAGGAAGTTTTAGTTTTAATTATTTCTTTTAGTTCCTTTTTAGAATTTTGATATTTTTAATTTTGGGCTTTATTAGTTATTTTCAGAGAGAAGCACCATTGGATGCAAATTCGGCTCAACTCGCCAAAATAGGGAAGTTAATTATTCCCTTTTATTTTGACGGCATGATTTACATTGTGGACAATGTCAACTTCAAGTGTGGGGGTGAATGCGTTGCATTAATTTTCTATAAATATTTCTTTCACTACCCTGATGTTTATATAGTTGGCAAAAAAATAAAAAAATAAAAAAATAAAATTTTTTTGCATAAAAGGTAACATTAGACCCCACTTTGAACTCTTGAATGCCTTAAAAGCAAACAATATGTAGAATTTCAACATCTTTGAGTGAGGAAACATTGAAGCTTAATGAGATGTTAAAATTGTTTGAACATGTACTTGTTGAAAATATTTGAATTTTTTGTCCCAAATCACTTGATGAAACTGATATCCTAGGAGCCAATCTTGATGTTTTCAAAAATCAGAGTAATCCTCTCTAATTTATTAAAAGTTTTTTTCTAATACACACAATTGTCATTTAAGAGGGTAGTTTTTCACATATACATGAAAAATTTTATACTAGTTGAAGAAATTTCCAAAGCCAAAACTCAATTGAACCAATTTATAGACATGATTAAGGCAATTTTCTTTCATGATGAGACTATCTTTGAAAGTATAATAGTTGTTTACCCCTTTTGAGCCTGAACTTAAATTTTTCCTAAACCATAATTTCCACTTTGTTGAACCAACTTTGGAATTAAATTCTGAGCTAAAAAATGAAACAGGGAATAATATCTCCTGGCAGTGCAAATAATGACTTCCTAGATACCCTGAAATATGGTGAGGGAAATTATTGTCGGACTTGGTAAAAAAAAAGAAAGAAAGAAAATTTTGGAATTTACCAAGGATAAGAACATGCTTTAAAAATAAATAAATAAAAGCACTAAGTGTGGGGGTAACATTATTTCCTGTTGAAAAATGAGGCTCAAGTCATACAGAGATGGTTCAACTTTTATTTCATGTGCCACACCCGACCAATGTCCTACTAAGACCTTATGATCCTATGAATTGGTTAATTGAGTTGGTTGAGAAAATTAAAATGCAAGAATTTGATGAGGTAATTTGACTAATATTTTCTGCACTACTACCACTTAAGTTATTAAATGTGTGTATTGAATAACTTAATAAATGGGGAAGATATCTGATAATTAAGAGTTTATTGCGGGAGTTTTTAACTCTTAATGGTTGAAAACAAAATTAGGTCACAGGGTGTGTAGTATTAGTCACGTGAGAAGGGATTGTTGACTAAGAATTTTCAATAAGTATCATGTTTCAAATTCTTTAATACTCTCATTAATTTTGACGATGGCCCAAACATACAATTTTTGCTCAAAGGTTTTGAAATTCTACAATCTGTTCTTAAATTCTTTTACATTCGCTTGAGGA
Source organism: Annona cherimola (assembly GCA_030490835.1). Taxonomy (NCBI): domain Eukaryota; kingdom Viridiplantae; phylum Streptophyta; class Magnoliopsida; order Magnoliales; family Annonaceae; genus Annona; species Annona cherimola. The sequence goes on along the minus strand of CM059977.1, from coordinate 40,042,470 downwards.
CAAGCAAAAGTTCAAGTGTGGAGGTATTTGATAAGTGGAAAATTGGCAACATATTTTGTGGACATTTTATACCAATTTGGTGGGTAATTAATTGATATTAATATGAAATTTGGTTTAAAATGTGGTTTTGTAGTTTTTGGGTATTAAATATTAATTTCAAGCAATTTAAACAATTTTTATAATCTTTTGGCTTGAAATTACATTTTATTTGTTGTCATGGGCTTGGAATAATTTTATAACCCACTAATGATTTTTGCAAATTAATGATTTTAAATATATATATTTTTTTATGCAGGAAAATAAACTACACCAAGTGGGTCCCACATACCAATCAAGCAGCCTATTAATTCAAGCTAGCCTTTCACGTGAAACCTGAATTTTCTAGCACTATTAAAAAAATTTGCAGCACTCACATGAATCAACCGTCCATTTATACCAGCCATCCCCATTGCATAAATACCCATCACGTGAATGACCCAGACCCATTTTAAAATTCAGCAACATGCATTCATGTTGGACCCCACCATGTTTGTTACTTAGCAAGCATGCATTTATAAAAAAACATCCGGCAACAATAAATCTAGCATGCATATTCACGTGAGAAGCATGTTCATCCATATTTTCCTTTTTTATCTAATGCAACAACCATGGACATAAAGTCAACAGTCATATATCCATGGACCCCACCAGCAGCTACATTCAACATATGCATATCAATTGGCCCCACTAGCTGCTCGTTAAAATTGAAAAGGAATGAAGCAATTCACGTGAACCTGCAGCAAGCCTTTTAATTGGACCCCACCCACAGCTGAATACAACAGCAGCAACCAGCATTCATTCAACGTGTCCAGTAGCAGCAAAATTTCCATCACAAATCATGTGAAATGCATTGAAGTAATGGCCCACTTATTTAGCTATAAAAGAGTATCATTATCAGGGCATGGAGGGAGAGAAGATTTGGCACACACAGCATTCGGCAGCAAATTTTTGGGAAGACAACATTCGGCGGTGGCAGAAAAATTCCACCAGCATAAAAAAGATATTCTCCATCGGAGAATTCAAACACAGAGTTTGTCTTGGAGCAGAGAAACTCAAAAGCATAATTTGGAGAAAGAAAGCAAGGTGGAGAGCACTGAAAAAGACGGACCGGCAAGTTGCATGGAGCGGCCGACACACCATCGAGGCTTTAAACCAATAAGCTTTTCTATCCTTTCCATTTTTAATTTTAATTGTCTTGTTTAAGATGGTTTGTAATTTTAATTTTATTTCGAACTTAAACATGCTTGGCTAAACCCTAAATCTGGGGTTTAGGACGTAGCATGCCTACAATGCAATGTGGTGTGGATTTTTAGTTCATTTATGATGGATGTTGTTGTTAATTTAATATATTGTGATTTTTATGCTAGCTATGTACATGGGCCAGTACTTTTGCATGATTACATATATTAGGTGATGGAACCGAGAGGTAGAAACCTAATATATGATAATCAAGATATTAAACCTGGAAATCTAAGACCATGAGAATAGGCATGATAACCCTGAGGAATTCCATGAACAAACCATGAATCTTAATGGATTCTAATTAACTTAATCCATGAGAATAGGTGATTAAGAAAATTAGGATACGCCTTGTAGGTTTCGAAAAAAGGTACAAGGATAAAATAGGGATTGTTCTCCTTTAACAAACAATATCCAAATTAAATAACTATACCACTACCCGTTGCAAAAGTTGCATGTGAAATCCTATACCCTAGGTACCCGTACTATCATTTTCTCTGCTCATTATAATTTGCAATTTTTTGTTCCCATTTTATTAATTTCTTTTCCATTCTATTTACTAAATTTTCTTCTCACTTTTCTATTTTATTTGCAATATTTTCTCCATAACCGATACGAAAGCGTTTAAAAGCAAAATTTATAGTTCCAAATTCCCTGTGGAACGATAATTTATATACTACAATCTACGACCAGTGCACTTGCAATAAGATTGCGAACACATACATATTTTCAAAAATAATAAAACTCGCTCATAGAGTATACACCTTAATAGTGATATACAAAATTTCAAATAGCGCTTTTAATTAAAAATGTGTTTTGCACCCGTTGCATTCATTGAATTACTACTACTTTGTAAACTGGTTCATGGAAATGGAAGAAGCTTCAGCACTAAATGCTCGAACCTCTTTCCTAATAATGACAGCCATCCTAAAAGTTCCAAAGTTTTTTTTAAAATTGGTATATTTACTTACATTTTAAGTTTTTTTAAAATTGAAATATTTACATATATTTCAACATGCATTACAATTAAATCCTAAGACATTCTTATAAATTTCAAGACAACTCTACCCAAAAGACTAAAAATCCATCAAAGCGAGATTCAATACCACATTGGAGCAAAGCAACAATTTTACTGACGCGCCAGCGAACAACAGTGCATAGCTCAGTTGGCAAAAGTTCCATAATTTTAATCAAAAGTAATACGCCATCGCATTTTATTCAGGAATTTTAGCTTCTTGAGTTGATAGAAAAAAATCCATATTAATATTTAGAATTTGCTAGTAGGCTACGTGGACCTATTTTAATCATGGAATCAAAATCAAACCCGATCAATGCATTTAAATCATTTATTTTACAAGGATACCAATAAAGTCATTTATTTCACTAAGATACCAACTTTCATCCTAATCAAAGACATAAATGCACTTTATGTTAAATGCGTGCAAATCAAAGTAAAAGATGGTCTAATTTATATAGAAAATAATCCTGTTAGTTAAGGCTAAGAGAGACACTACGTAACTGTCTCGCTTAGCCCACTTCAAAAAACATATTTACAACATTTATTTTTACTTTTTTTCTTCATATACTTATTTATTTAAATGTATTTAACATACAAACCAAGTTTTAAAAAACTCAAAAAATATGTACATATATCCAAAAATGGTAAATTTTGATTTAAATGGTAAATACACTTGCGGAAACAAGTGCATGAAAAAAAATGTTGTAAATAGGTTTTTCCAAGGTGATTTAAGCATAGCATTTTAGTTGCCCAAACTATCATGATCGTTTCTCATTTATATATCAATTTTAAAATCTTTATTTTCAACATCTATATGAAACATTATTTTTTTGTGGGTAAAAAAACCATTTTTATGTGATAAATGACCATGTAAAATATTATTTTATTTTAATATATTTATGAGTAGATCTACCCATTTTTCATAATTCATAATACAAAACATACATTTAAAAGAAAACGTGGCTCACACGCAACTCTGATGCAAGTATGATGAAATAAATGACGTTTTAATAAAAACGAGAAATTGTTGTTTGATTCCGTCTCCAAAATGCAACCCCTAGGAACAAATTTGATGCTGACCTTGGTACACCAAGTCTGGTCCATATTGACATTGATTTGATACGTCTCTTGACTTGTAGGTTGTGTGTGCAAAATTGGGGACCCTATATAGACCTATGTTAATTTCATGCGTACGTGTTGGTTTGGAAATGTATTATTTTCTTTCATTTTAATTTCAAAATTTGGCTCGCAAATGCATTATTTTCTTATGTTTTAATTTCAAAATTTGACTTGTAAATGTAATATTTTCTTATATTCTGACTACGTGTTTTCCCTTATTTGGTTTATTTACAAAAAATTTCCATATATGGTGTTTGGATTGTGAAAAAGGTGTTGAATTGGAATATCAATTTTCATAGTATATAATATCAATAACAAAAAACACATGCTAAACCACTTTAGCTACTTTAAAGATTGTCAATGATCTTAACGCTCTTTAGTGCAAATAACATTGTTGCTTTATTTTTTCAGTCATCAATTAAAATTCCATGGCTTTTTAAAGAGATCGAAAATTATGTATAAATCATCTGTGCTCTCCCTATACGAATTGAAAATGATTTATTGATTAACTTAACAATAAATTTATGAATTTAAATTAATTTATTCGTTATTAATAAATTTATTAATTTATATAGTTAGTTAATAATGAATTTAATTTATTTATTTATTTATTTATCGATTAATTAATTCAATACTTTGTTTATTTTGTTAATTTACTTATTATTCTATTAATTTTACGATCCACTTATTAATTTATTTATTAGTTTATTAATTGATTATTTTTTATTTATTATTATTTAAATTGTTAATGAATTTATGTATTTAATAATTTCTTTCTTATCTTAGTTAATAAGAGTGCTAGTCTTTTCAAATTGATTAGAAGTTCGGCTGATTTTAGGCCAGTCTAAAAATATTATTTTTGTTTTTTGAACATTTTTTAAAACATGTTATTGTAGTTATGTTTGATCTATAAACAAAATTTTACCATTTTTATATCTGTACATATATTTATTTTGTATTTTTAAGTGCAAGGGTATTTAAATCGGTATAAATTATTTGAAACGACTTAATGGCCCCTATATTTAAAATTCAAAATAAATATATACGTGCATATCCAAAAATGGCGATTTCTCTAACTACAATATAGGGACATTTCTAAATATTCCTTTATAGTGTGAGAGGTTATGAAAATATTTGATTGTAATATTAGTTGTTGCTTTGTATAATTACCAATAAAAAATATATCAAAAATAGTAAAACTTCCTTTATGGATTAAATATAACTAGTTTAAAAAGTTTTTTAATAAAATTTCAAAAAAACAAAAAATACAATGTGAGAGGTTTACAACTAGATTAAAATGTTTTTAAATAAAATTTCAAAAAAACAAAAAACAAAAAATATAGTGTGAGAGGTTGTGAAAGTATAATTGTAATACTAGTTGTCACGTTGTATAATTACCAATAAAAAATTATATCCAAAAAATAGTAAAACTTCGTTTATGAATTAAATACAACTAGATTAAAATGTTTTTTAACAAACTTTCAAACAAACAAAAATATATTTTTGAAAAAGATTAGTGGGCATTACTTATTTATTTATCTATTTTTGGACCGGTCAGACCGGCCTTAAAGATCAGTGGGCATTGCTTATTTATTTACCCATTTTTATTTTGTTTATTAATTGTTTGTTGATTTATTAGTTTATAATTTATCGTATGTTATCTCTTGTTGCAAATCTAACACCAAGTAGATCTCTTCTTGCTGCTGGATTTCATTAATGACTTGAAATGTGGAGAGAACCGTTTTCATGTGCGCTTAAGAAGACACAAGAGCATTCCTCCTCTAAAGAATATGTTCCAGGAGCCCCAATTCTATATAACACGTACCAAGACCGAATTTAAATGATAAATTTGTTCGATAGTAAATATATATACATATCAATTTAAAATTATATTTTAACATTTAAAACATCAAAATATCATTATTATAAGGATAAATAATTCTACAAAGTATTATTAAGTATTTTTCTTAATATTTTATATATAAATATATATTCTAAGCAAATATAACCCATGCACGAGTTTGATTTGGATGAAACTTGATTTTTCCAGTTAAATAAATTATATTGAATACATGGATGAAGTGGATTTCATGTTAATCATTAAATTGTAAAAATCTTATAGAGTTACAAAAAATTGCTTTGACATGATGAGAATCAGGCTTAATTTTGAAAGAGCATTTTGCAAAAAGAAGAAAATTATAAAATTAAGGTGTGTTTGATATTTAATGAAACTTTTCAATATAAATCTTTTTACTCACCATGATTAGCTAATTTTTTAATCATACTTCCATAGTTTTTTTTTTTTTTTTGCAACTACCATATTTTTTCAATAATTTTTCACAGATACACATATAACTACCAATCTATTTGAACGTTATCTTCCTTGCTCTTATTATTCTGTCATATATTTTTCCATTTAAAAAACTTTTACAATAAAAAGTTTTTCTTTTAAAAGTTTTATTAAATATCAAATACAACATGGAGGTTTCTACTTTAAAATATTCTAAAATTTTGAAAATATGTCTTACAAATATAGAAAAATATATATTAAGTCCAGATTATTTCAGGATCTACTTTGCAAATGCCCCGCATATCTTCTTTCCGTAAATCTTTTACGTGCTCGACCATTTGACTTCAGTAATAGATCGCATCTTCGATAACCGATATTGACCGGGATATGGATATGATGTTTTACCTGGGATCACATCTTCGATAACGGATATCGACCGGGATATGAATATGACACTTTTGCTTGTAGACTGGAGGGAAGAAGGCTCAAAGCAGCGCCCAGTCAATGCCAGACCCACTCCGCAAGTAGCAACATTGACAGCACTGTCAAGTGTCAACCGAGGGATGCTCGGTGGGCCACGACCGTGAATATCACGCTTTCCGCGGCGCCGCGTCAGTGGTTTGAATCCTTCTACTGGGATTTCGTCCGGGATGGGTGGAGTATTTCAGCGAGGGTTTTATAGATTCTTCTCTGGGTGAGAGTATTCACAAAAACGTTCCCCAATAATGTGAGATTGGAAAAGATACTTAATTATAATATCAGATTTGGTAATGTATAAATACCAATAAACATTGACAGCACTGTGCAAAATTCCAAAATTAATTAAAATAACAACACTAGCAATAACATTAGATATTAAAATAAGAAGAAGAATATTAGAGGATGATCTTAACAAAAGATGGATAGAAATAATTAAGAAGATACCTACATATTAGAGATTGTTAAGAACATAAATTTGATAGTATTAAGAAGATACATACAAATTAGAGATTGTTAATAAGGAATCTTAATTCATACAATTAACTTTACCTAGATGAGAAGTAGCTTATGATGATGATAGTGGATTATAATCCAGTTAGCTAGGACTAACGGTAACTTTTGAGTTTTGATAGCTTGGGTGTATAGATATTTATTTTGAAATTTTGGATTAAAATATGAGCCTAATTATTTTAATTTACATGACAAATTTTACAATTTTTAAATATGCTTTTATATTTACCCAAAAACTGCTGATTTTTTAAATTCAAACATATATAAAACCCAAAATAATGAATCTTGATTGTGAATTAGAGAAAATTATGCCCTATATTTTCATAAAAAAAAATTCAAAAATTAGGACTTTTTCAAATATACCCACTACGTTGATCCTAATCCCAAATATGCCACTACGTTTTTAAATTTTCAGAAATATCCATTACGTTTGCAATTAATCTTGAAAATGCTCATTCCGTTAAAATTGTTGGTTAAATTTTTATAAATGCACAAAATACTTCAATTATAAAATAATAAAAAGTTAAATAAAACAGAAAGAAAATGAAATTAGGGATCTTCAAATTTAGAACTCATGTGCAATTAGGACATTGGTGAGTTATGACATTCAAAATTTTAATTATGTCTAAAATCTGATAAGCATATAAGTAATTTCACATATTAACGACCTACATTAATATTAATGAATTATATAAACTCACGGGTTGAGTGCTCTTAAGATTTATTGCAAACGTAATGAATATGTTTAGGATTAGGATCAAATGTAATGGGTATGTTTGAAAAAAACTCTAAAAATAAACTCAAAAACTTAAAAAGACACTTATGCACCTATGATGAGTCTACCACCACTAATGGGCAGCGCCTTCCGCGGTGGGTGTGGTTCGATGGAAATGATGCATGTCTGTGGACTGCGTGTGAAAGGAAAAATGGGGTGTGAACAATGGCAGCCGTGGGCTGCTGGAGCCAGTTTGACCTGTAGTGCGGTCCTCTCGTCTAAATGCATGGTAGTAGTCTTTCTATTATGAGTTTTGATCTCCTCCTCTTGATATTTTTATTAAATCTGCAAGAATTTATGGAGTTGATTTGCAAAAATTCGTGGGCTTGACTTGTAATACTCAGAAAAATAAGATGTTGCAGGTAGCCAATTAAAAAAATTATCGTCATGTAACTAAGCTTTAAATATTGATTTATGATTCTAAAAATTATTTAAATTCATTCTCGATTTTTCTACACAATCACTTTAAAAGCTTAAATAATCGTTAATATTGTGCCTATTACAAAAAGTAATATTTTTAATGAGTGTCAACAAAATATTGCTGAAAGTAATAGCTAAAAAATATCGTCACTAAAAAAATTATATTTATTAATCACAACTCAATGATAGTCACATTTGTATATAGAAAGTGATAAAACTTTTGAAAGAAAATTTTTTGACGTAAGAGCTTTTAAAATGCTTATAAAATAATGTAATATGATAAAAGTAACGATGATGTGTAAAAAGAATAAATTGAAAATTATTAGGTTAGTTGTATAGGTAGTTGTGTAGAAATTATTGGAAAGTAGAATAATTATATAAGAAAATCTAAAGAAATTATTTAAAAATAGGATAATTACGTGGAGTAAAAATTTTTAAATTGAAAAATTTTGATTTAGCAAAACAAATATATATTATAAGTTGTGACAATTTTGGCTGTCTCTGTAGGTGTCTTCTTGTGGTATGCATACTCACGGTTGTATCAAAAGAAAAAATAGAGTCTGAAATGATTTGCTATTGAGGCATCATTGTGCTAGCCGGATTAAGTAACGACTTACTTAGCCGAGGTCAAAAATTTTATTTAAAATTGTTTTCTTTTTGTAAACTTATTAATTTCAGTGTATTTAACATATAAAGATTTACTTAGCCTTGGTTAAAAAATTATTTCAAATTTTTTTCATAAACTTATTGGTTTAAGTATATTTAATATATAAATTAAGTTTTTCCATTTTTGGAGAGATATATATATTTTGGATTTTGAAACATAAGGGTATTTTGGTCTTTTGTGGTCGAAAATTACTAAAATTGTCACATGTTAAAAATCTAAAAAAATACACATCTTCTAAAATGATAAACTTGGTTTATATATTAAATACATTTATATTAACAATTTTGTAAAAAATAAGGTTCAACTAAAAAAAGGAGAGACAGCTCAACCCCTGTTTACTCATACTAATTCCATGAAGATATCTTTCCTAGAGAGCAGCATTCAACATTTATAATAGCCCTTCTACACAAAAGTAAGAATAGAGAAGGGGAGACTAGATCTACTTGCCTAAGCCCTATATTAGGATTGACCACATCAATAGAGTTGCAATTAATACAAATTGTGTATGACACTGATGAGATACAGCACCAACTCCACTAGATCCATCTCTTCTCAAAGCTCAATTTTTTCATAACCTTCATAAGATGTATTTATTTCACTTTATCATAAGCTTTAGAAATATCTAGCTTTACTACCATCTTCTCCTGTTTTTGCTACTGTTTTTCAGGATGTGTAAAGCTTTGAAGGATACAACCATATTATCAGTTATCGTTCTCTTTAGCATGAACACACTTTGTTCTTTAGATATGATGTTTCCCAAGCACACCTTCAATCTATTTGCTAGAATTGTAGATCATATTATATAAATTAATTGGTTTGAAGTCCTTTCACTTTTGTTGCCCCATTTTTTTGGATCAAAATATAGGCCCCTAGAATTTGCGATGGGCCAAATAGAACTGTTTTAATCATTAACTCAAAATCAAGACTCGTCAATGCATTTAAAATAATTTATTTTACTACGATATCAATAAAATTATTTATTTTACTAGGATACTAAGTTTCATCCTAATCAAAGTCTTAAATGGTAGTTATCAATTGGATGTGCAAATAGTTGACGTGGGTGTACATAAAGTAATATGAGTGGAAGATCCAAGCTTCAAATATTGGGTTGAGACATTGGCCTCATTACCCTGCCCATGGAGTAACTCACGTCGCATGCTTAGTTATTGAAGATAGATGATACAATTTTAAAAAAAACGTAAATGATTTTTATTTTGAAAATCAACATGCATAAAAAATGATTTAATTTACTTATCAACTTAAAAAGCTTTATTTTAAACATCTATACAAAACATCATTTTTAATGTGAATAAAAAATATTATTTTTGCATAGATAAATAATTCTGTAAAGTGTTATTATAACAACATTTTCATTTATTTTTAAGTAGATCTAAGCATTTTTCAAAATTTACTCACAAATTCATGATAAAAGAAAATGTGGCTCATACAAAACTCTGACGCAAGTAATTTTTGGTTACCTGATGAAATAAATTTTGTTTTAGTAATACGAAAAATTGATATTTGATTCGGTCGTCAAAGTGGGCTTCATAGAATTTTGATGTTAACATTGTAACACCGGCCAGCACCATATTGATATTGAATTGATATCTTTTGAATTGTAGTCGCAGCGTGTGAAAATATGGGGACTCTAAAGTGGATTGATAGTCATTTGATGCTGTACCTTTGGACTTTATAAATGTTTTATTTTCTTACATTATAATTTCAAAATTTTGAAGAAAGGATACTTGGAGTTTGCATTAGCTTAAATAACTCACGTTGTGAACCGGGGAAATCACGTCGTGAGTGCCTGCGTTGTGTTTGCGTGCGTGAGAACCGGGTATTAAGTATGGTAGAGAACGTTGTTTCCTTGTAACATAATTCTTTTTAAAAAAACACACGGTAAACTGTTTTAGCTACTTTAAAGATATGCGTTTCAAGAACCTTGATTATATGCAACACATAGAAGCAGTCTGTTTAAGCATTAGTATTTTTTTCCACTTTAATAATTGATGTGAAATGTACTTCTTCTGTTATTTTTAACATCATTTGTGTATTAAAAGACTAAGATTCATCGAAACTTAAGACATACATGGGCCATATTTGCTTTAAAAAATATTTATGTATAAATTAAGAAAAATTATTTAGATATATTCACATATGCATTAGAATGTATCAATACTTATATGAAAGTTGGATTCTTGGAAAATAATAATAAAGATCAGATTTAAATGTGCAAAATTAACCATATTAATTTTAAAATTGTATTTTCAACATCTAAACTGTCTGAATATCATTATTAGGTTTATCAATGATTCTGTAAAATATCATTGCATTCTATATGTAAATGGTTTTAACTATTTTTTATTAATTTACACATGAATATATACTTTTTTAATCAAATGCGGTCCATGAACATCTTTGATTTCAATATAACTTGAACCCCTACTAAACAAATACTATATAAAGGATGAAGTAGATTTTACATCAATCATTAAAGTAAAAAATGAATAAAAATACATAAAATTAATTTGTTGTAACGAGAATCAAGACTCAAGGATCAATTTGAAAGAATATTTTGCAAAATTAATAATTATAAACTTAGCATTTCTACTTTGAAATATTCTGAGCTAAGCCATGTAACCAATTAATTTTTAAGATTTTGATCTTTAATAGAAAATTCAATTCAATTCATTCAAGGAGATCAAGTTTCATCCTAATGAAGTATATTTATAGGCAACATTTTTTGAAAAATATTTATTCATGTATAAATAATGAAAAATGCTTAAATCCATTTACATATGTATTAGAATGTAATAATACTTTATAGAATCATTTTTTCCATGAATAAATGATATTTTAGATGGTTTAGATGTTGACAATACAACTTTAAAATTGATATTTAGCGTTAAACTATTTTATTACATTGATTTTCAATGAAGCGCATGCACAGTTATACTTTATATTAGAAAAATAAAAGAATTCTCATGATTCTATAAATAATATTAGATACAATAGATAAAATAAATTTTCTATCAACCATTACGATTTTAAAAATGAAGGAGATCACATACAAAAAGATTTCATAGGATGCGGACCAATTCATGATTGTGACAGGATCAACTTAATTTGCAAGTACCTGGTGTATCTTCTATTCATCAATCTTGAACGCGCTATCATCAGTGACGGATATTGACGGGGATATGGATATGATGCTTAATATGATGTTTTTACTTTGTAAACCGGAGCGTGGAATTGGAAGACAGCTCAGAGCATGCAGCGTCCACTAAACGCCTGACCCACATTACAAGTTACAATATCTACAGCCCTGAACACAACTCCACAGTTAATTAAAAGTAACGACTCTGGCGAGAACATTAGATATCAAAATAAGAAAAGGAATGTTAGACGGCGATCTTAACATAAGATGGATCCATATAATAAAAAAGATACCTATAATTTTATTTATTTATTTTTACGCTAAAGAATGATGCAATAGAATTCACAAATTAAGCTAACATCACTCAAATTAGAAGTAGCTTACAATGATGATAATAAATTATAATCATGTTAGCTAGGGCTAACAACAACTCCCGTTAACTTCTTATGCACGGAGAGAACTTTTCTTGTGTGCGCAGTGAAGCTGCACCATAATTAATGATGCATTTGGCCCAAAATGAGTACCCCATGCATTTAAATGTATTAATATTTTATATAATCATTTATTCATATATAAATTTTATAGCAAATGATTTATATGTTGAAAAAATAACTTTGAAGTTGTTATTTACATCAAACTATTTTCTTATATTGAATTTGTACTATTTTCTAATGAGATTCATACACATATCCAATTATGATGAAAATTGGTATGGTAATAGAATGCTTAATTCCAAATATAATTGGTGGATAGATTATAATTTTATGATCTTCTGGGGCCCATTTTGAGATAACTACATCGTAATTGTGATGCACTTAAACTGCACATGAATCTCTATGTGTATACATTTCTACATATATATAGGGATATATTCAGGTGCACCAACGCTGCACCCTAATTCCCGTGCAGGCGCGCTGCCCGTTTAATCCAGGCTGTCTGCTGAGGCGCATCAAATCCTGGCCGTTCTCTTCCTCCCGCGAGTAGGCCGCAAAGTATGCTTGGTACCGTTTACATGAGTATGCGTGTATGGGAGAGTAGTAGCTGGAGGCGACATGCATCTCGGTGTATATGGGAGAGAAGTGTCAGGCGGCTGCAAAAAGCTGATGTGCATTCAATGTTGGCAGCAAGCTTGCACTGCAAAAAGCTGTTGCGCATTCAATGCTCATACAACAGTTAATATGTTGATATGGACGAACAAAAACCTTCAATTCTAAAATAAACACTTAGCATGCTGATGCAACACTTAGCATTCTGATAACCAGAGGTGAAATAGATGTCCTGCAATTTCACTTTACACAATGCAGGTATAGCATGCTCATTCAACACAACAAGAAACTAATAGTCACACACATCATTTAGCATGCGGATAGCCGGAAATAGATGACGTGGAATCTCAAATATGATACTGCACTCAGCACGTCTTTTGGCGCACTCAAAACGTCTTCTCCTGCCTTGGAAATCGAGACACCATCGAAAACCACAGCTCCAGCTGCTACTCTCCCATACACGCATACTCAGCACGCCCAGTACCTGCATTACTCTGCGGCCTACTCGCGGGAGGGAGAGAATAGCCAGGATTGCGCGCGCCTCCAAGGACGGTCTGGATTGCACGGGCAGCGCGCCTGTATAGGAATTCGGGTGTAGCATTGCTGCACCTGAATATATCATATATATATATATAAAGCTATCTAGTGCACCGCACGTGCATTGTATGAATAATACATTTGGACAAAAATGAGACTCATATGTACTTAAATGTATTAATATTGTATACAATCATTTATTTACACATAAATTTTATAGCAAATGGTTTATATGTTGAAAAAATCACTTTAAAATTGTTATTTACATCAAACTATTTTATTATATTAAATTTGTACTATTTTCACATGGGATCAATACATAAATCCAATTGGGATGAAAATTGTTATGATAATAGAATATATCATTATAAATATAATGGGGGGCGGAGTAGATTATGATTTTATGATCATACGGGGCCCATTTTGAAGCAACCGCACCTGAATCTTACTCTATATATATGAGAAATATTCGGGTGCAGTTGCCTCAAAATGGACCCCACATGATTATAAAATTATAATCTACTCTACCTATTGTATTTAAAATTATGTATTTTATTACTATACCAATTTTCATCCCAATTGGATATGTATATGGACTCCATCTGAAAATGGTACAAATTCAATATAATAAAATAGTTTGATATAAATAACAACTTTAAAATTATTTTTTCAACATGTGTACCATTTGCTATCAAATTCACTTATGGATAAATGATTGTATAAAGTATTAAAACATTTAAGTACGTGTGAGACCCATTTTTGGTCAAATGCATCATTAATTATGGTACAACTTTATTGCACAAGAATATATCAGTATATACATATCAGTCCTGCTTCTATGTAACGAGTTAAATAGAAGTGGACCCATGTACCCCTTCAAAATCTAAGATTTTGATCCTTATCGGAAAATCCAATCCATTCATTGTATTTAACATAATTTATTTTTTAGAAGACCAATTTTCATCCTAATCAAATATGTTTATGGGTCACATTTGTTCAAATATATATATATATATAGTCATGGATAAATTATGAAAAAGCTTAGATCTATTTACACGTGTATTAGAATGTAATAATACTTTACGGAATTATTTACTCGCATAGAAATGATATTTTAGACGATTTAGATGTCAAAAATAGTACTTTAAAATTCATATTTTAGTATTTTTCATAATTTACATATGAATATATACATTTTGTAATGAATGTGACCCATAAACATACTTGATTGGGATGAAACTTGATCCTCTAGATAAACAAATGATGTCAAATACAATGAATTAATTTGATTTTTCGTCAAAGATTAAAATCTTAAATTTTGAAGAGGCTATATGGGTTCGCTTCTATATAACCCGGTTACATATAAGCTGAGCCCTATATATAAATATAGAAAAATATTTTAATGCAGTTGCATCAAAATGCACCCCATATGGTCATAAAATTATAATTTACTTCACAAATTGTATTTAGAATTATGTTTTCTATTATCATACTAATTTTTATCCTAATTGGTATGTATATAGACCCTGTTTGAAAATGGTACAAATTTAATATAATAAAATAGTTCGATGTAAATAACAATTTTAAAGTTATTTTTCCAACATATAAACCATTTGCTATAAAATTTATATATAGATAAATGATTGTATAAAGTAAAAAAAATTGTTTTAAATATGATTTTTGAGGTGGGCTAAGTAAGGCCTTTACTTAGCCCGGGCTAACAGGATCATTTCTCCTTTAAATATATACAAGGCCTATTTTGGACCAAATGCAGAGGAAAAATTCCGTATCTTTATATGTGTTAACTTGGGTGCGCAGGTGTTGTTTCAATTTTTTTTTTTTTTTTTGAAAATATGAGCGCAGGCATCTAACTTTTTTTTTTTTTTTTGAGATCTAAGCGTATTTTAACTTAATTACATGTCAAACTTTACCATTTTTACAAATGCACATGTATTTACCCCAAAACTGTAGATTTTTAAATTCGAACATACACCGTAACATTTTTACAAATGCACATGTATTTACCTCAAAACTGTCGATTTTTAAATTCGAACATACACCATAACATTTGACATGTAAATTAAATGCAATTAAACCTATATTTTCATGAAAAAATTCAGAAATGAAAAAACTTACGCACCTTTGCGGAGACCGACTTCAATGATGGGCCGTGCGTTCCACGTTGGGTGCGGCTGGATGAAAATCAAGTACGTCGCCTGTACACGGTGAGTAAATGCTTCTTCTTCTTCTTCTTGTTGAGGTGGCGAGTAAATGCATTTTAATTACTATGCTTGCGGTTGTATCGAAAGAAAAAATAACACGAAAACGATTTGATATTTTAATAAGGCTGTTGGGTTATAATTAAGCAAGAAAATGCAGGTCAGCTTATGTCGAAATAACAAAAGAACTGAAGTCATGCCTTCTAAATTAACAGAAATGAATACGTAAATATATACATACAGAGGTGATTTCCGACCGATCAAAAAATATATTTTTTTTATTTTTTTTTTGAAAATAATTTTATAAACTTGTTAATCTAGTTATATTTAATTTATAAACCAAGTTTTATCATTTTTAGATATGTCTATATATTTATTTTGGATTTTTAAATACAGGGGTATTTAAGTCATTTTAAATATTCTTAAAATGACTTAAATATCCCTATATTTAAAAATCCAAAATAAATATATAGATATATCCAAAAATGATAAAATTTGGCTTATAAATTAAATATAACTAGATTAACAAGTTTATAAAATTATTTTTCAAAAAAAAAATAAAAAAAATAAATTTTTTGACCGGATTTCCGACCGGTCTGAAAAGATCATTCGTCATATATATATATTATTTTTATCTGATCGTGTTGATTATTTATTATTTATATGGGCATCATAATCATGTTTATGAGATTCAATTTCAATAGACGGATTGATTCAAACGGAAGACGAATAATTAAATAAGGAAAAATGTATAAAATATTTAGGCAAACAATAGAATGCATGACTGCATCGGAATAGAAGTTTAGTCAGTGCAATTGCGCTGCACTTAATATTTCTGATATATATTTATCTTAGCTTGTGGCCCACAAGAAATAATCAATTTTCATGATTTTTTTTATTTATAAAAAGCAAACGGGTCTCTTAATTTCTATCCGGGCAAATTTCTATCTGGACGCGTGGCTGCCCCATGCGCCATAACTTTGTTGAGTCCAACTTCAACTATGGGCCGGCGTTCCACGATCGGTGCGGCCAGATGGAAATCATGTACGTCGCCGCGTACACGGCGACTAAATGCGCTCTCTTTTTTTTTTTTTTTTTTTTTTTTTGAGATGGCGAGTAAATGTATTTTAAATTTTAATTGCTATACTAAGCAAAATTTTAAAAATAAAGGAAATCACGCAGAAAAAAGATTTCATAGTATCGGGACCAATTCATGATTGTGACAGGATCTACTTAATTTGCAAGCACCTGGTGTATCTTCTGTTCATGAATCTTGAACGCGCTCATCAATGACAGATATTGACGGGGATATGAATATGATGTTTTTACTTGTAAACCGGAGCGTGAAATTGGAAGACAGCTCAGAGCATGCAGCGTCCACTAAACGCCTGACCCACATATACATGCGTTGAACGGCTTGTTCAAGATAGAATCTACAACATACATTTCAAGTTTTTTTTAAAATAAATTGATTCGGTCTCCAAAATGTAACCCATAGGAACAAATTTGATGCAGACCTTGGTACAGCAAGTGTGGTCCATATTGACATTGATTTGATACATGTCTCTTGATTTGTAAGTTGTATGTGCAAAATTGGGTACTCTATGTAGACCTATGTTAATTTGATGCGTACTTGTTGGATTGTAAATGTATTATTTTCTTACATTTTAACTTCAAAATTTGGCTTGCAAATGCATTATTTTCTTATGTTTTAATTTCAAAATTTGACTTGTAAATGTAGTATTTTCTTATATTCTAACTACGTGTTTTCCCTTATTTCGGAATTTTATAGATTTTCTTCTGAGGTGAGGTTATTTACAAAAAATTTCCATCTATGGTGTTTGGATTGTGAAAAAGGTGTTGAATTGTAATATCAATTTTCATAGTATATAATATCAATAATAAAAAGCACATGCTAAACTACTTTAGCTACTTTAAAAATTGTCAATGCTCTTTACGCTCTTTAGTGCAAATAATATTGTTGCTTTATTTTTTTAGTCATAAAAAAAAAATTCCATGGCTTTTTAAAGAGATCGAAAATTATGTATAAACCACCTTTGCCTCTCCCTGTACGAATTGAAAACGATTTATTGATTAACTTAGCAATAAATTTATGAATTTAAATCAATTTATTAGTTTTGTTATTAATAAATTTATTAATTTATTTAGTAGTTAGTTAATAGTTAATAGTTAATTAATTTAATACTTTATTTATTTTATTAGTTTACTTATTAATCTATTAATTATGATCCACTTATTAATTTATTAATTGATTTATTTATTATTCTTTAATTTGTTAATGAATTTATGTATTTAATAATTTCTTATTATCTTAGTTAAAAAGAGTGCTAGACTTTTCAAACTGATTAGGAAATTCAGCTGATTTTAGACCGGTCCATTTTATTTTTTTTTGTTTTTTGAAATTTTTTTAAAACATGGGAGCTTATTATCTCCCTCTAGGATAGATAAGAACTTGTTGTCTCTTAGGTGAATGAACTTGATATATAATATTAAATATCGTTATGTATAATACCAATAAAAAATGGATAAATATAATAAAAAAGATACATATAAATTAGAGATGGTTCAAAACATAATTTGTTTGATACTAAAGAAGGACGTAGAAAAATTCACAAAGCTAACCTCACTCCAGATAAGCAATAGCATATAATGATGATAATAAATTATAATCATGTTAGCTGGGGTTAACTAGAACTCTTGTTAACTTGGGTGCATAGGTGTTGTTTGAAATTTTTTCTGAAAAAATGAGCACAAGCGTATGTTAATTTAATTACGCGTCAAAATTTACAATTTTTATATATGCACATGTATTTACCCCAAAATTGTTGATTTTTCAAATTCAAACATATCTTATAACATTTGACATGTAAATTAAATGCAATTACATCCATATTTTCGTGAAAAAAGTTCAAAAATTAAGATGGAAGACGATTTAGTTAAGCCGACCTAAAAAATATTTTTTTATTTTTTAGTTTTTTCATGAATATGTAAAGCTATGTGTATTTAATCTATAAATCAAGTTTTATCATTTTTAAATATTTTAAAGTATTTTTTAGATTTTTAAACATAGTAGCATTTTTTAGATTTTTAAAGTATTTTTTTGAAAATGTCACTGTTTTTAAAAATAAAAATACTTAAAAGCATCAAAAAATGGTAAATTTTAATTTTTAGTTTAAATATAAATAACTTTACATATTTATAAAAAAATTTAAAAATAAAAAAAGCGGTTTTTGGCTGGACCTTAGCTGAACGCGTGGCTGCCCCAGCGCCATAACTTTGTTGAGTCCAACTTCAACTATGGGCCGGCGTTCCACGGTCGGTGCGGCTAAGATGGAAATCATGTATGTTTGTGGGGTTCAATTTCAATGGGCGGACAGTTTCAAACGCTAGACGAATTATTACATAAGGGAAAATGTACAAAATATTTATGCAAACAATAGAATGCATGTGAAATATATATCTTATCTTGGAATTAACTTGTGGCTCACAAGTGTGTTGGTTAAAATTAAATTACTTAATTCTACTCACATAAAAATAACCAAATGAATTTAACCAGAGAGATGTAAATAAAATTGTAATGTTTGTTTAATTATTCAACGTATTAATCTTTACGTGTTAACCAGTAATAATTTTCTGGACTTTAGCAATTTTCGAATATATACTTTCGTCCGTCATCAACTTTTATTGGATTTGACTTGACTTCACGAAAATCAAATCTCTGGTTGAGTGAGAGGGAGGGGGAGAGCACTATAAATCAAAGTAGGGCAGGTTGGAGGATTCACAAAGTGCTCCCAGTCTAAAATCCCAATGAAGAAATGCCAGTCTTCTCATCATCCCTTTCTCGTCTTCTTCTCTCACCTTTACATCCTCACTGTATTCCTCACGACATTCGTTTCATGTCGATGCCCTGACCACCAGAAATTTGCTCTCCTCAACATTTTCTCCAACAACTCCGCACTCCCCTCATGGACAGCTGATGCTTCCTCCGACTGCTGCCAATGGGAAGGCATCACCTGCGACCACGTCTCTGGTCACGTGATCGGACTGGATGTCACCAACCGTTCCATCTTCGCATCTTTTAATTCTTCTGCACTGAGTAGCCTCCGCAGTCTCCGTTTTCTGAATCTCTCTTACAATGACTTCAATGCTTCTATCATCCCATCCAACCTTGACTCTCTCTCCCATCTCACCCACCTCAACCTCTCTCATTCCAACTTCATTGGCCAAATTCCTGGGGCAATCGCTCACATGACCAATCTCATTGTCCTCGACCTCTCCTTTGGATATTCTGAGAACGTCAAGCTGGAAGAGCCTAATGCTGATGTGTTGCTGCGGAACCTGTCGAGGCTAACAAAGCTCCATCTTGATGGCGTCAACATCTCGTCTCAAGTGCCTCGATTCTTGTCTAATTTCACTCGCTTGACTTCCATTATACTCAGCGACTGCAATTTAGTTGGTGAATTTCCCGCGACCATATTTCGACTGCCCCACTTAAAGACCCTCGACGTCTCTACCAATCCGCAGCTCAATGGTTCTTTTCCTGACTTCTCTAGAAGAAGTGCTTTACGGATCCTGAAACTGTCTTATACAGGATTCTCGGGTTCACTTCCAGATTCCTTCAGTCATCTGAGTCGCTTGAGCCAATTGCAACTCAAACGTTGCAAATTCTCTGGCCAGATTCCACCTTCTCTATTTAGTCTTACAAGACTAGTTGTGTTGGATCTGTGCTATAATAATTTTAGCGGGCAGATTCCTCCACTTGATTCGTCGAAGAGCATTGGAGAGCATGGTGGCCTTCAATATTTGCAAGTCCTCTGCTTGGGTTGGAATTCTCTATATGGTACCGTACCTTTGCATCTGTTTACTCTCCCATCTCTCAAGACATTATGTCTCCACAGCAACCAACTTGAAGGCGAGCTACCAGAGTTTACTAATGCTTCGTCAACATTGGAGGTGATCCATGTGAGTTACAACAAACTGCATGGCCAGATACCAATTTCAATTTTTGGGCTCAGAAGGCTTCAGACTCTTAGTCTCTCACACAACATGTTGAATGGCTCTATTAATTTTGCCATGCTTCCACCAATGCACAGCCTCTCATACCTCCATCTTTCACATAATAAGTTGGTGGTCAATGCTAACTATGTGGACACTTCTCCCTTTCCACGGTTGCGAGAACTGGAGTTGGCTTCTTGCCACCTAAAACAATTTCCACATTTCTTAAGGCATCAATTGGAAATGGAGGTGCTAGACCTTTCTGAAAATGAAATTGCTGGTGAAATACCGAGTTGGATATGGACACTAGGAGGTGGGAACTTCTTTTCTCTCAACCTCTCTACCAATTCACTGACGAGCTTTCAACCGCCTCGCAACTTATTATCCAACAGCTCTATAAAAATCCTTGACCTGCATTCTAATCAACTACAAGGAGAGCTTCCACTTCCTCCAAGCTTCATCAAACTATTCCGTGTCTCCAACAACAAGTTTTCATTTACCATTTCATCCGAGTTGGCTTCCAGACTTGTTGAGGCTGAATCCTTCTTAATCCCGCGCAATAATATCAGTGGTGAGATCCCTCCATCCATCTGCAACGCCATGTCTTTGCAAATACTTGATCTTTCTGGCAATAGATTGAGTGGGTCAATTCCAAATTGCTTCGGCAATTTAACAAAACTCAATGTGCTGAATCTTAATGACAATCGTCTCACAGGTATCATGCCCAATATGTCAGGCAATGGGTGTTCTCTAAGGACATTTAACCTAAATGGAAATCAGTTAGAAGGAAAACTACCAGAAGCTCTGTCTAACTGTAGAGACCTTGAGGTTCTTGATGTTGGGAACAACGGATTAAGTGGGCCGTTTCCATCTTATCTGGATATTTTTTCCAATCTTCGAGTTCTCATCTTGCGGTCCAATAACTTTAATGGTTCCCTTTCTAAGCTTTGTAAAGTTTCCGCTCCAATGCTACAAATCATCGATCTGGCTTCTAACAGCTTTTCTGGTACTTTGCCTGGCGATTGTTTTAGTGGTTTGAATGCGTTGATGTCTGCAGAGGCTGACGAAGCTTCAGGTGACCTTCCACTACAATTCATTCAATATAGATGTGTTGGAGGATACTATGGAGACACAGTGATGGTCACGACCAAAGGGCTGGAATTGGAACTATTGAAGATCATAGATATCTTCAAATCATTGGACTTATCAAACAACACACTAGAGGGTGAGATTCCGAAACAGATTGGGGCTCTCAAATTGCTTCGTGTGCTGAACATGTCCCACAATTATCTAAAGGGTCAAATCCCAGCATCAATAGGAAATGCAAGACAGCTAGAATCAATAGATCTGTCTAGCAACCAGCTCTTTGGAAGGATTCCTTCGGAGATGAATTCCCTTACATTCCTGGCAGTATTGAACCTTTCATATAACCGACTTGTGGGAAGCATACCAACGGGTCCCCAATTCTCAACTTTTAATAATAATTCCTTCATTGGGAATCCGGAGTTATGCGGGCAGCCACTGTCTAGGAAATGTGAGAATTCTAGCCAAGGTGTAGGAGGTTCTTTTTCTGGATCAAGTCCTGTGAAATGGCTACTCATATCTGTCCAGTTGGGATACACAGTGGGGCTGGGAATTGTGTTTGGGCCGCTTCTTTTTTGCAGAAAATGGAGAATGTGGTACTTCAAAAAGGTGGACATGATATTGGACTATTTGAAAGAGTTGTGGTATCATTTTTAGTAAATATTATATTATGTTATGTATTTTCTAGTGAAAACTATATAGGTCATTAACCGTGGCTTTCTTATTTGGAATGTTGTATTTGAGTAATTCATCTAAGGATAATATGGCGTAACTGATGTGAATAACTGCACAGCCCCATGGTTTCACATCCCGGGTGCGTGCACGTGATCCCGGCTTCAGTCCGGAAGGTAGCTTTGTATTTTGTTTTTTTTTTGTTTTCTTGAGAAGGTAGCCTTGTCTTTATGTTGTAATGTAATAAAAAATGTGTACTAATTGATTGCGGTGTGTTTGGAAAAAAGTAAAAGTAGGAAGATGAGAATGTAAAAAAAAAAAAATTTTAAGTGAGAAAAAGATATAATATGACATAGATAATGGTCAAGACTCAAGAGTAAAGACAACAATAAGATAAATAGATAGTTATATGGAAAGACATAAAAGAAATGTCCAAAGACGGTAATAAGAAAAAAAGAGTCCAGTACTTAATTAGTTATGATGTAGACTGTAACACCCCACCATTGAGGTGTCGCAAATAAGTATACTATGTCAAAGCTGAATTTGCATCACACTCCAACAGTTGGCAGCGTAGGCAGCGACTATCTATAGCATTTCTAAATTAAAAATATGACTTTTTTAGCCACTCGTATAATAGAAATTCAATTCACACGGGTAAAAATTATATCTAACATGAGGCATGATCCCATGTGGCGGGGCCGTCTTTGCCTGTACAACCTTTTTTTTATAAGCATGAAGATCTAGGTATATTTAACTTATAGATCAAGTTTTATCATTTTTGAATGCTTTTAAATATTTTTTATTTTTAAACACAGTAGTATTTTTTCGTAATTTTTGAGTCAGAAAATTACGAAAATGTCACCGTGGTTAAAAATAAAAATTACTTAAGAGCATCTAAAAATGGTAAATTTTGGTTTATAAGATAAATCATCTAGATCTAAATATTTATAAAACAAATAAAAAATAAATATTTTGGGAGGATCCCGCAGTTGGACGCATGAGATCCCATGTGGCCGGCTACAAAGGATCCTCCCTCATTTAACATATGCATTAAGTTTTATCATTTTTTGATATGTGTATGTATATTTTTAATTTTTAAAAACAAAGGGAATTTTAGTCATTTTCAAATGACTAACAAACCCTCTATTTTTTAAAAATAAAAAATATATACATATCTTCAAAAATAATAAAACTGGCTCATAGATTATACACCTTAATAGTGATATAAAAAATTTCAAAAAAGTTCTTTTAATTAAAAATGTGTTTTGCACCCGGTGCATTCATTGAATTACTACTACTTTGTAGATTGGTTCACCCGGTGCAAAGCAACAACTTCACTGACGCGCCAGTGAACAAAAGTTTTAATCAAAAGTAATACATCTTCGCATTTTATTTAGGAATTTTATCTTCTTGGGTTGATGGAAAAAATCCATATTAATATTTAGAATTTGCAAGTAGGCTACGTCGACCTATTTTAATCATGGAATCAAAATCAAACCCATTAAATCATTTATTTTACAAAGATACCAATAAAATCATTTATTTTACAAAGGTACTAAGTTTCATCCTAATCAAAGAAGTAAATGCACTTTATATTAAATGTGTGCAAATCAAAGTAAAAGATGATCTAATTTGTATAGAAAAATGATTCTGTTAGTTCGGCCTACGGGAAATACTAAGTAACTGTCTCGCTTAGCCAACTTCCAAAAACATATTTACAATATTTTCTTTTATTTTTTTTCATACATTTATTTATTTAAATGTATTTAACATACAAACCAAGTTTTAAAAATATCAAAAAATATATACATATAACCAAAAATGGTAAAATTTGATTTATATGGTAAATACACTTACAAAAACAAGTGCATGAAGGAAAAATAAAAAAATGTTGTAAATAGGTTTTTTCAAGGTGATTTAAGCAAAGCATTTTCGTTGCCCAAACTATCATGATAGTTTCTGATTTATATATCAATTTTAAAATCTTTATTTTCAACATCTATATAAAACATTATTTTTTTGTGGGTAAAAAAAACCATTTTTATGTGATAAATGATCATGTAAAATATTATTACATTTTAATATATTTATGAGTAGATATACCCATTTTTCATAATTCATAATACAAAACATATATTTAAAAGAAAACGTGGCTCGCACGCAACTCTGATGCAAGTATGATGAAATAAATGACGTTTTAATAAAAATGAGAAATTGTTGTTTGATTTCGTCTCAAAAATGTAACCCATAGGAACAAATTTGATGCAGACCTTGGTGCGCCAAGTCTGGTCCATATTGACATTGATTTGATACATGTCTCTTGACTAGTAGGTTGTGTGTGCAAAACTGGGGACTCTATATAGACCGATGTTAATTTCATGCGTACGTGTTGGCTTGTAAATGTATTATTTTCTTACATTTTAATTTCAAATTTTGGCTTGCAAATGCATTATTTTCTTACATTTTAATTTCAAATTTTGACTTGTAAATGTAGTATTTTCTTATATTCCAACTACGTGTTTTCCCTTATTTGGTTTATTTACAAAAAAATTTCCATATATGGTGTTTGGATTGTGAAAAAGGTGTTGAATTGGAATAACATTTTTCATAGTATATAATATCAATAACAAAAAACACATGCTAAACCACTTTAGCTACTTTAAAGATTGTCAATGCTCTTTACGCTCTTTAGCGCGAATAATATTGTTGTTTTATTTTTGTGGTCTCCCTGTGCGAATTGAAAACGTATTGATTAACTTAGCAATAAATTTATGAATTTAAATTAATTTATTAGTTTTGTTATTAATAAATTTATTAATTTATTGGGTAGTTAGTTAATAATTAATTTAATTAATTAATTTATCAATTAATTAATTTAATATTTTATTTATTTTATTAGTTTGCTTATTATTCTATTAATTTACGATCCACTTATTAATTTATTTATTAGTTTATTAATTGATTGATTGATTGATTTATTATTCTTTAATTTGTTAATGAATTTATGTATTTAATAATTTCTTTATTATCTTAGTTAATAAGAGTGCTAGTGTTTTCACACTGATTAGAAGTTTGGCTGATTTTAGACCGGTCCAAAATTTCATTTTTGTTTTTTGAAATTTTTTTAAAACATGTTATTCTAGTGATGTTTGGTCTATAAACAAAAGTTTACCATTTTTATATATGTACATATATTTATTTTGTATTTTTAAGTGCAAGGGTATTTAAATCATTATAAATTATTTAAAATGACTTAATTACCCTTGTATTTAAAATTTAAAATAAATATATATATATATCCAAAAATGATAATTTCTCCAACTACAGTAGAGGGACATTTATAAATGTTCCTTTATAGTGTGAGAGGTTATGAAAGTATTTGATTGTGATATTAGTTCTCACGTTGTATAATTATCAATAAAAAATATATCAAAAAATAGTACAACTTTGTTTATGGATTAAATACAATTAGATTAAAAAGTTTTTAATAAAATTTCAAAAAAACAAAAAATATAGTTTAAGAGGTTTATAATTAGATTAAAATGTTTTTTAATAAAATTTCAAAAAAAAACAAAAAATATAGTGTGAGAGGTCGTGAAAGTCTAATTGTAATATTAGTTGTCACGATGTATAATTACCAATAAAAAATATATCCAAAAAATAGTAAAACTTTGTTTATGAGTTAAATACAACTAGATTAAAACATTTTTTAATTAACTTTCAAAAAATCAAAAATATATTTTTGAACCGGTCGGACTAGCCTAAAAAGATTAGTGACATTACTTATTTATTTATCTGTTTTTGGACTGATCAGACTAGCCTTAAAAGATCATTAGGCATTGCTTATTTATTTATCAATTCGTAATTTGTTTATTAATTGTTTATTGATTTGTTAGTTTATAATTTATCATATGTTTTCTCTTGTTGCAAATCTAACACCAAGTAGATCTCTTCTTGATGCTGGATTTCATATAATGGCTTGAAACGTGTAGAGAATCATTTTCATGTGTGCATAAGAAGGTATAAGAGCATTCCTCCTCTAAAGATATATGTTTCAGGAGCCCCAATTCTATATAACACGTACCAAGACAAAATTTACATGATAAAATTGTTTGATAGTAAATATATATACATATCAATTTAAAACTATATTTTAACATTTAAACCGTTAAAATATCATTATTATAAGGATAAATAATTCTACAAAGTATTATTAAGTATTTTTCTTAATATTTTATATATAAATATATATTCTAAGCAAATATGACCCATGCACAAGTTTGATTTTGATGAAACTTGATTTTCCAATTAAATAAATGATATTGAATATATGGATGAAGTAGATTTCACATTAATTATTAAATTGTAAAAACTGTACAGAATTACAAAAAAATGGCTTTGACATGATGAGAATCAGGCATAATTTTGAAAGAGCATTTTGCAAAAAGAAGAAAATTATAAAGTTAAGGTGTGTTTGATATTTAATGAAACTTTTCAATATAAATCTTTTTACTCACCATAATTACTTAATTTTGTAATCATTTTTCCATAGCTTTTTTTGCAACTATCATATTTTTCAATAATTTTTTTACAGATACACATATAACTACAAATCTATTTTAATGTTATCTTCTTTACTCTTATTATTCTATCATATTCTATCATATGTTTTACTATTTTAAAAACTTTTACAATAAAAAACTTTTCATTCAAAAGTTGTATCAAATATCAAACACAACATTAGTGTTTCTACTTTAAAATATTCTTAAAATTTGAAAATATGTCTTACAAATATAGAAAAATATATATTAATTCCTGATTATTTCAGGATCTACTTTGCAAATACCTGGCATATCTTCTTTCCCTAAATCTTTTACGTGCTCGACCATTTGACTTCAGTAATAGATCGCATCTTCGATAACCGATATTGACCGGGATACAGATACTTGGGATCGCATCTTCGATATCGGACATTGACCGGGACATGCATATGACGCTTTTGCTTGTAGACTGGAGGGAAGAAATTTCGAAGTAGTGCCCAGTCAATGCCAGACCCACTCTACAAGTTGCAACATTGACAGCACTGTCAAGTGTCAACCGAGGGATGCTCGGTGGGCCACAGCCGTGGTGCCGCGACAGTGGTTTGAATCCTTCTACTGCGATTTCGGCCGGGATGTGTGGAGTATTTCAGCGGGGGTTTCTCTGGGTGAGAGTATTCACAAAAAGGTTCCTCAATAATGTGAGATCTGAAAAGATACTTAATTATAATATCAGATGTCATAATATAAAATACTAACAAACATTGACAGACTTTACAAATTTCCAAAATTAATTAAAATAACAACACTAGCAATAACATTAGATATTAAAATAAGAAGACGAATATTAGAGGATGATCTTAACAAAAGATGGATAGAAATAATTAAGAAGATACCTACAAATTAGAGATTGCTAAGAACATAAATTTGACAGTAAAGAATCTTAATTCATATAATTAACTTTACCTAGATGAGAAGTAGCTTGTGATGATGATAGTGGATTATAATCCAGTTAGCTAGGGCTAACATTAACTTTTGAGTTTTGATAGCTTGGGTGTATAGATATTTATTTTGAAATTTTGTATTAAAATATGGGCCTAATTATTTTAATTTGCATGACAAATTTTACAAATTTTAAATATGCTTTTATATTTACCCAACAACTGCTAATTTTTTAAATTCAAACATGTATCCCACCCAAAATTATAAATCTTGATTGTGAATTAAAGATAATTATGCACTATATTTTCATAAAAAAAATTCAAAAATTAGGGCTTTTTCAAATATGCCCACTATGTTGACCCTAATCCCAAATATGCCACTACGTTTTCAAAATTCCAAAAATATCCATTACGTTTGCAATTAATCTCGAAAAAGCTCATTTCGTTAAAATTCATTGGTTAAATTTTTATAAATGCATAAAATACTCCAATTATAAAAAAAATTAAAAGTTAAACAAAATAGAAAGAAAATGAAATTAGGGCTCTTCAAATTTAAAACTCATGTGCAATTAGGGCATTGGTGAGTTATGACTTTCAAAATTTTAATTATATCCAAAATCTGATAAGCATATTAGTAATTTCACATATTAACTAATGAACTACATAAACTCACGTATTGAGTGCTTTGAAAGCTACAACCAGATTTTCAGTTATCATTCTCTTTGGCATGAACACATTTTGTTCTTTCGATATGATGTTTCCTAAGCACACCTTCAATCTGTTTGCTAGAATTGTAGATCATATTATGTAAATTAATTGGTCTGAAGTCCTTTCTCTTTTGTTGTCCTATTTTTTTGGATCAAAATATAGGCCCCCTAGAATTTGCGGATGGCCCAAATAGAACTATTTTAATCATTCAATCAAAATCAAGCCTCATCAATGCATTTAAAACATTTATTTTACTACGATATCAATAAAATTATTTATTTTACTATCACACTAAGTTTCATCCTAATCAAAGTCTTAAGCGGTAGTTACCACTTGCATGTTCAAACCGTTGACATGGGTGTATATAAAGTAATATGAGTGGAAGATCCAAGTTTCAAATATTGGGTTGAGACATTGTCCTCATTACCCTGCCACGGAGTACACTCACTTCGCATGCTGACTGATTGAAGATAGGTGATACAATTTTTAAAAAGACCTAAATGATTTTTATTTTGAAAATCAACTTGCATAAAAGATGATTTAATTTACGTATCAACTTAAAAAGCTTTATTTTAAACATCTACACAAAACATCATTTTTAATGTGAATAAAAAACCTGCATGGATAAATAATTCTGTAAAGCGTTATTATAACAACATTTTCATCTATTTTTAAGTAGATCTAAGCATTTTTCGAAATTTACACAAATTCATGTTAAAAGAAAATGTGGCTCATACAAAACTCTGACGCAAGTAATTTTTGGTTACCTGATGAAATAAATTTTGTTTTTGTAATACGAAAAATTGATATTTGATTCGGTCGTCAAAGTGGGCTTCATAGAATTTTGATGTTAACCTTGTTACACCGGCCAGCACCATATTGATATTGATTTGATATCTTTTTTAAAAAAACACACGGTAAACTGATTTAGCTACTCTAAAGATACATGTTTCAAGAACCTTGATTCTATGAAACACATAGAAGCAGTCTGTTTAAGCATTAGTATTTTTTTCCACTTTAATAATTTATGTTAAATGTACTTCTTCTATTATTTTTAACATCATTTTTGTATTAAAAGACTAAAATTTATCGAAATTTAAGACAGACATGGACCATAGTTGCTTTGAAAAATATATTTCTGTATAAATTATGAAAAATTATTGAGATATATTCACATATGCAATATATAAATATTTTGTTTAAATTTAAATTATTAATCACTAATATATAAATACTTGTATTTAATTGTATATTTTTGAAAATTTTAATATGCATTTAATTGAAATAATAATTTATAATTTATTTTAAAATAAAATTCAATGGTTAATGTGTCTTAGATTTTTACGTAAATGATAAGAATATTATTTTAGATAATTTTGGTAATTTTTATTGATTTAATTTAATTTAAATTAATATTTATTTTTATTTAATTATTTTAATTTATATTCTGTTAGATGTTGTTAGATTCTATTAGATTTTGTTAGACATGATTAAATATTATTAGATCTTTTTAAACGTCATTAGACGATGTTAGATTTAGATGAATATAATTAAATCCTATTAAATATGTTTTAATCAATATATTTAAGGTAATAAATGACCTCAAAAGAAGCCTAGGAACATATTAACATTTTTAAATTAGGATTATCATATTAATTATAAAATTAGATATTGTTAGATTCTATTAGATATTGTCAGATGCTGCTAGATATTGTTAAATGCTATTAAATGTTATTAAATATTATTAAACTTAGTAGACATCGTTAGATACTGTTAGATTTAGACGAATTTCATTAAATAAATAAATTTTAATTATTGTATTTAAGGTATAAATGATCTTCTAAGGAGTCTATGAACATATTATGGTGTTAAATTAGAATTATTATATTAATTATAAAAATTAAATATTGTTAGATTCTGCTATATGCTATTAGATATTATTAGATGTTGTTAAACGTTGTTAGATATCATTAGCTCCTATTCGACATGGTTAGACGTTGTTAGATTTAAATGAATTTCACTCAATTCTATTAAATAAATTTAGGTAATGTATTTAAAGTATAAATGATCTTACAAAGAGCCTAAGAACATATTATCAATGTTAAATTTGGATTATCATATTGTTATTAAATTTAGATGTTGTTAAATTCCGTTAGATATTATTAGACATTGTTAGATGTCTTTAGATCCTGTTAGACGTCACTAGATGATGTTAGATTCAGATAAATTTAATTAAATCATTTTAAATACACTTTGATTAATGTATTTAAAATGTGAATGACCTTATAAGGAGCCTAAGAATATATTATCAATGTTAAATTAGATGTCGTTAGACATTCATAGATCTCATTAAATCCTATTAGATATGGATAGACGCTATTAGATATCGTTAGATTTAGATAGATCCATAAAATCCTATTAACTAAGCTCTAAACCATGTAATAAAAACATAAATAGCCTTATTACGAGTAAAAAATATTTTATGAGTGTTAGATTATAATTAACATATATAATGAAAGTTAGACGTTGTTAGATGTCATTAGATGTCATTAAATATTATTAAATGTCATTAGATATTATTAGATGTCATTAGATGTCAATAAATATCATTAGATATTGTTACATATCATTACATTTAGTAATATTTTAGAAATTTAGAAAATAATAAATTTTAGTAAATAGTATTCTCAACAGTATCTTATTTAATAAACTTTAAATAACATAATATATGTTTGATATATAAAATATTTTATCAATTAATAAAAAATAATATTTTCAATATAAATATTTTTAAAAATATCAAAAATTAAAAAATTATATCTGCATATGCTTTAGTGGTTTTTCTATCAATTGAACGGAATAAATTGAGATTTTGTATGTATTTAACATAAATTTCATCAAAAAACCAAATATACTTGCGTTTTTAAGCAAAGATACTCACGATGTAAAATGACTATAATACCCCCTTCCATTTTTTCCTCTTTGGAAGCTGTAATAATTAGGAAAAAAATGATGAGTTGACTATTCAACTAATGATGTGTCCACTGAGGTGGCATCCTGACCATTGACTATTTGACCATTTGACCAAGTAATAGGCCAAGAATAAGTGAAAGGTTATTGGGCTAAACCCAAATAAGCACACTTAGAATGATGGGTTGAGTTATATAAAATATCGCGAGTATTTAACTCAACAACCCAAGGTGCTTAAGTGGTTAAAGTGTTGGTCTTTGGTAGAAGAGGTCTCGAGTTCGAGTCCCGTGAGTGTGTAAATGATGTATTTTTTCCTTTTAGGCTTTGCGGGCCTCATTAGTTTGAAATTTGAATTTGAAATTGAATTTGAAATCGGATTGCCGGTGAATGTGAGTTATAAATAAATGAGTTAGGTACTTGATGGAGATACCAAATGAAAGAGGAGGAACGCTGCCGCAGAAGAAAGGAAAAGGCCGATCTAATCCGTTCAAGTGATCTATTTCATTTTCTTCTTTAAGGTAAAGGGGATTTATCACATAATTATTCAGTAGTTTTACTAATATGTGATTTTTTTAGCCATTAATCATGCTAGGATGATATGATATTTATATGCTTAATTGCACACGGAATGGATGCCACATAATTATTTGAGAAATGTATTATTTACATTAAATTAATTATGTGATGATTTATCAATAATTTTAAGGATGTAAAATATAAAGGTAATTTTAGGCAAGATAAAAAGCATAATGACATAATTATAATTTATTTGAGTAAAATAAATTAATGAGTAAAATTATGTATGTTACATTATGCTTGGATGACCTAAAAGTAAATACGTTAGCCAAATTATTGATGGGATGAATTTTTAATGCATTGTAATGCATTTAAGATATTTAAAGGAGATATATATATGAAAATAATATTAAAATATTATTATATATATCTTGTATAAATGGCCGGACGGAAAAAAATGGATGTTACTGCCTATTTCCGAGTTTTTGGAGATTTTATAATTCCGCCTAATGGTTTTTCTAAAAATCATAAGCTGTCAAGGAGTTTCTGTAAAATCAGAAGACAGTAGGAGAATCTATAAATTTTCAGGAGATGGTACGGGCTTCAGGGAGTGGGCTAGATCCAAGCTGAGCTCAGTTGCAGACGAGCCCAACTGTTGCAATGGGCCTCGGAAGGAGGATCCAGTGAGCCAACCTATGGCTTAGAGCCCAGAGATGATACCTAGGCAGGAGCCTAGGCAGTAAAGCCCAGAGCGCGGCCCACCAGGAAGCCCAGTCGAGTAGGACCACCGGCTGCGAGGGACATGTGGCACCGTTTGGTGTGTTCATCTTCAAATTGATGTAAATTGAGCTCTAGAGGTCCGATTTGAGTGATCCAGGGGTCATTTTCTATGGATTTGGATATTTTGAGTTCAATGGAAGGGCTAGATTAGCCAAATGATGCCTAGAAGTTTGAGTTTTGAGGATAAAGGAGTATCCTAAAGGATTTAAGGTTTAAATCCTTAGGGTAGTCCCCAAATTTTAAGTTGAGTACTTCTAGGAAGAGATGATGACATATAAGATGTATTAAATGCTCTAAAATTTGAGCAATTGAGTGAAGATGATGTGTTCTTATGATCTTAATTGCAGGGCATAATCCTACTTACTGAGTTCTTGTGAACTTACCCCTTTTCCTTTGACTCTCAGATGATCCCGTGGATGGTGGTCAATGAGATGGTGGTGGCATGCTAATGAATAAATCTTGTTATTTATTTCTTTCTATGTAACGAGTAGTTTGACTTGGATGTAAAGAATTTATTGAAGTGGGCATGTTTGTAATAACTTTATGGACTTGGATGTAATAATGCAAGTTTATTTCTTATTGCCTAAATGAGATGGTTTAATCGTCGCGTGGAAAGATCCTGGAGTTTTAAAATGACTTGGACTGAAAATTTAGACAAAAGCCTTGATTTTTAGTTCAGGCCGTTACAGATGGTATCAAAGCAAATTTCCATGCATAGAGACGAATAAACCAGAGAACATGGAAACATGTTAAGAGTAATTTTAATTTCTCTTTTCCTATGATGTCGAAAATAGTGATTAAACTGACGTTCACTATTTTTATGAGAAGAGAGATGACATTTGGAATGAGTTTCCCAGAGAGAGATTCAGAGAAGGGGAAAGCACCAACTAATGGTGAACCTGGAGCAGCACGAACATGTGCTAAAAAGGCACCAACCAACGCTGAGAAGTTGGACCTGATGAGGGATGATCTAAAAGAGTCGAGGTTGACACAGGACGCAATTAAATTTGAGCTACTTCGAGCTCAAGAGGCTGTTCGACAAGAGATGCGTCAAAACTTTGAAGCCTTACAAGGAGTGGTATCCAACTTGGCGTTCATAATGTTAAAGATGCAAGAGAAACAGATGTCACAGGACGCAAAGTTGGCCATGCTAAGGGCAAAGTTGGCAGCATTTCAAAAACAACCTGCAGAGACTCAAACATCCCCTCCTAAGAGGCCTGCTGATGTTTCCCCTGAGATGATGAAGCAAGTGAGGAAGGAGGCAACTATCCTACAACCTGTTCCTAGGAAGCGGTATAAGCAAATAGCGAGCAAGATGCCTAAAGCCTATAATGAGTCGGATGATAATTTCAAGTCAACTGACAAAGAGGGGCTGAAGGAACCATATGAGACCTATTGTGGGTTTAGCTCGTCTATCCCAAAGCCAAGTCCTCCAACTCAACAGATGTCTGTTCCAAATGTGCCCCTCCAACCATCTCCTTCACCGACACATGCCATACCCTCAAGAGAGCCTACATCTGAGAAAATTCCACCTAGTTTGGGGAAGCTATTACCATGCGCTAAGTGCAAGTTTAGGCATGGAGGAAAGTGTGTGCTTCTGCCGAACACTTGTTTTAGATGTATGCAGCATAGACATCAGGCAAGGGATTACCCTCATGAGATTGCTTGCAATATTTGCAGGGCCCCTGGGCATCAGGCTAAAGAGTGTCCAATGAAGGGACAGAGGAAAAGAGAAAATTAAATTGAGTTATTTTCTTTTGAAGTTTCTGAGATGTAATAAACTTGCAGTGAATAATAAAATTTAATTACGATGGATTGTTCTTTTATGTAGATGGATATAATTTGTTTGGCTATGTGTGAACTTAAGATGTTTTCTTGAGTTTAAATGTTACATTTCTTTTCAGACATGGCCTCTCATGGGAATCCTCCACGACCTAACCCAATGCAAAGGCAGGGTCGGGAGTTAATCCATCAACTATTATTATATCCAAAACGGGTACATCCCAAGCAGGAGTTATTCCAAGGTTAAGCCAAGGAGTGCACCCACCCCAAGGAGCACCATCTCAAAGGGCAAACCAAGGAGTTTTTATACCACTTAACGAAGGCTCGAGGTCCCCTCAGAGGTCTGAAGGGACAGTTGGTACCAACCAGAATCTTGGGAGGAGACCAACAATTCATGAGCGTATGACGCAGCATGAGGCTCGATTCGAAAGTTTCGTTGAGAGGATTTTGGGCCGATTAGATAAAATTGATGAAAATCCTCATCAATAAGGAACTACTTTAGTTGGTTGTGATCAAGCTACGACCGCAAACCAACAGAGAGGATGAGTTGTAAGCCAGAGAAAACAACCAAATATGACGGGGCAAGAGGAAAGAGCTGGTGAAGATGGTCAAGATCACATTAGTGGTTTTCGACCAAGGGTGGAAGAGAAAACCGCTGAATCCCAACCCACCACAGTGCCCTCCAGAGACTACCGTGCTAGAGAGGAAAGAGATAGGAAGGATGCTAGTACTTTCCATCAGCAGCATCCTCCTTCTTTTTAGGAGGTGATAGCACGACAGCTGAGAATTGGTTAATGGCTATCAACAAAATATTGGAGTTTCTTGAATGTTCGGATCGACAGAAGGTGTTATTTGCTGCATTCAAGTTGGATAGAGATGCTTACTGTTGGTGGCAAACACAAAAGAGAATCTTTGAGAGCAAGAAGGAAGAAATTACGTGGCAAAGATTCTCGGATGCCTTCTATGAGAAGTTTTTTCCGCCAACTGTTCGGATCACCAAAGCTCAAGAGTTTGCAGAGTTAAAACAAGAAGAGATGTCTATGGCTGATTATGAAACAAAGTTTTCATCTTTGATACGATTTGCCCCTAATCTAGTGGAAGACGACGATACTCGAATACGAAAGTTCCAAAATGGTCTCAATGAAAGCATTCGAGACATGGTGATGGCCAAGCCATGTGACACATATGGCAAGGTAGTGGATCGAGCAATGTGGGCTGAGAAAATAATAGCTCAACTCAGTAAGATGCTTGTAAAGAGGAGATCGGGGGAATCTATTGAAGGAGGAACTTCAAATAAAAAGCCAATACAGACATCTGAGGCCTCAGCAGGTCAAGGGTCTAAGAGCAAAGGATCCTATAAGACAAATTTGCGAAAAAAGAAGTGCAAGTGATGTAATTGGTTCCACCAGGGATAGTGTTGCCTTCCGCCTGGCACTTGTCACAAGT
The DNA here is from genome assembly GCA_030490835.1 of Annona cherimola. Taxonomy (NCBI): domain Eukaryota; kingdom Viridiplantae; phylum Streptophyta; class Magnoliopsida; order Magnoliales; family Annonaceae; genus Annona; species Annona cherimola. Next base: position 40,006,502 of record CM059977.1, on the reverse strand, counting down.
GCGGAGAGACTGGACATTCACTAGAGAGTTGCCCAGTAGGAGTGGTATATTTTCGGTGTAAAATGCCGGGGCGTATGACAAAATTCTATACTGCCACTGAAGCACCAAATCTCCAACAACTTCAAAATCAGAATAGGCAAGCAGGGAGACCAGTGGGGCGACAACAGAATGTGCAAAACCATGGGGCAAGACAGCCAACAAATGTTTTTGCACTGGACCAGGGACAAACTCAGATACCAGCAAAGAGAATTACAGGTATTGTAAAGGTTTACAATATCTATGCCAGAACTTTATTTGATACTGGTGCTGATTTGTCATTTATTGCATCTGAGTTTGTCAAAGAGAATAACATACCAACGAGGCCATTGGTGGAAGAGTTAATTATCACATCACCAATGGGAGGTAGTCTTTCCGTGAGGAGTGCATGTTATGCATGTCCTATGGATATCAAGGGACTAGTGATACCAGCTGACTTGGTAGTGATGCCCATGAGAGACCTGGATGTAATTCTAGGATGGGATTGGATGACCAAGTGGGTAGCACATATTAGTCCGCAAACACGGAAGATTACAGTTGGCATACCCAATCAGATGGTTCTATTTGAAGGAAATCGACAAAAAGTGCCACATTTGATCACGGCGATGCAAGCCTTGAGGAAACTCAGGCAAGGATGTCATTGGTTTTTTGTGGCGGCCATGACGATGAGTGAGGTTGAAGTAAAACTGGAGGATGTCCCGGTAGTCAGAGAATTTCCTGATATTTTCCTGAGGAATTACCAGGGTTACCACCTGCACGAGAGATTGATTTTAAGATCAATCTAATTCCAAGAACCAGTCCAATTTCAAGAGTCCCATATCGCATGGTGCCAGCAGAACTTAAAGAGTTAAAAGAGCAGCTGCAAGAGTTAGTGGATTTGAGATTTATTTATCCAAGTTCATCACCTTGGGGAGCACCTGTGCTCTTTGTTAAAAAGAAAGATGGTAGTATGTGACTATGCATTGACTATCGAGAAATAAACAAGGTGACGATTAAGAATAAATATCCTCTTCCACGCATCGATGATTTGTTTGACCAACTACAAGGGGCATCTGTCTTCTCAAAGATAGACTTGAGGTCAGGGTACCACCAATTGAGAGTCAGAGAAGAGGACATACCAAAGATAGTTTTTCGCACTCGGTATGGTCACTTTGAGTTCCTAGTGATGCCATTTGGGTTGACCAATGCCCCAGCTACATTTATGGATCTAATGAACAGAAAGTTTTAACAGTTCTTAGATCGGTGTGTAGTAGTATTTATCGATGATATCTTAGTTTATTCTAAGGGAAGTGAAGAGCATGAGCAGCAGCTGAGAGAAGTATTGCAAGTCCTTAGGGAAAAGAAACTTTATACAAAACTCAAAAAGTGTAAGTTTTGGCTAGAAAGTATTGCTTTTCTTGGACATGTGATCAGTGGCAAAGGAGTTTCTATTGATCCAGAAAAGATTAAGGCTGTGGTGTCTTGGAAGAGGCCGACCACAGTTACTGAGATAAGAAGTTTCCTGGGATTGGCAGGCTATTACCGACGGTTTGTAGAGAACTTTTCTTCAATTGTGGTGTCGTTAACTCGATTAACCTGCAAGAACGCCAAATTTATTTGGACAGAGAATTGTGAGAAAATTTTTCAAGAGTTGAAGAACTATTTAACCACGACACCGATTTTGACCCTACCGGTAAATGAGAAAGAGTTTGTGGTGTATAGTGATGCCTCCAAGAATGGTCTGGGATGTGTACTTATGCAGCAAGGGAGGGTAATAGCCTATGCTTCAAGGCAATTGAAGCCAAGTGAGCAGAATTACCCTATCCACGATTTAGAGTTGGCTGCAGTAGTGTTCACCTTAAAGATTTAGTGTCACTACCTATATGGTGAAAGAACAGAGATATTTACAGACCATAAGAGTTTGAAGTACATATTCTCCCAGAAGGAATTAAATTTTCGGCAATGAAGATGGCTGGAATTACTGAAAGACTATGATGTTTCAATTCAGTATCATCCAGGGAAGGCCAATGTTGTGGCAGATGCTCTTAGCCAAAAGATGAATACAGTGGTTGCAACCTTGATTACCCAACAAGAGGAGTTGCTGAGGCAGTTTGAAGCCTTAGAGATAGAGGTAATATCCTCTCGAGATACTACTCGGTTGAGTGTTTTGCAGTTGCAATCCTTATTAGTAAAGAAAATCAAGGAAGCACAGAAGCAAGATTCATTTACTTTAAAAATTTTAGACAGAATGAATCAAGGTCAGTCCACTCATTTCCGACAAGGGATTGATGGTGTTTTGATGCTCCAAGAGAGAATTGTGGTTCCAAAGAATGAAGAACTTCGAAGAGAACTCCTTGAAGAAGCACACCAGTCGAGATTCTCTGTTCATCTAGGTAGTACTAAGATGTACAAGGATTTGAGTCAGAGATACTGGTGGAAGAGAATGCGAGTAGAGATTGCGAGATTTGTGTCCCAGTGTCTGGTTTGCCAACGAGTAAAACCAAAAAAGCAAAGACCGGGAGGATTATTGCGACCTTTGGAGATACTAAAGTAAAAATGGGAACACATCACGACGGATTTCGTGATTGCATTGCCAAAAATGCAAAGTCGAATGAATGCAATATGGGTAGTGGTAGATCGACTTACCAAGTCGGCGCATTTTCTATCTTACCGAATGACTTATCGGATGGAGCAAATGGCGAAATTGTATGCGAGAGAGATTGTTAGGCTTCCTGGCGTTCCTGTATCCATAGTCTCTGATAGAGATAAAAGATTTGTGTCTGAATTTTGGCAAAAATTGCAGACAGCTATGGGCACAGAGTTACGCCTGAGTACTGCATATCATCCACAGACAGATGGCCAACCTGAGAGAACCATCCAGATATTAGAGGACTTACTACGGGCTTGTACGTTAGATTTACAAGGCTCATGGGTTGAACATTTGGCAATGGTAGAGTTTGCTTATAACAATAGTTATCAAGCAAGAAATGTCGCACCCCGGTTTACTAGGAAGAAGTCGGCGAGCGAAAGATATTAGCACCGGAATTGATCGAACAGGCTACCAAGGTAGTGCAATTGATCAGGAAGAGACTGGTGACCACTCAGGATCGACAGAAAAAGTATGCTGATAAAAAACAACGCGATTTGCAATTTGCAATCGGGGAAAAGGTTTTCCTAAAGGTCTCGCCTACTTGAGGGGTAATGAAATTCGGAGTAAAAGGGAAATTGAGTCCTCGTTATCTTGGACCATTTGAGATCTTGGACGTCATTGGTGGAGTTGCATATCGGTTGGCATTACCGCCAGAATTGGCGGGAGTGCATGATGTGTTTCATATCTCACAGCTGAGAAAGTATGTGTCTGATCCAACCCATGTGCTGCAGTTTGAGCAGTATCATGTGGAAGGGGATCTAATGCATCCAGAGCAACCGATACGAATTCTTAACACTAGAGAGAAAAGAACTAAAGGATCGAAAGTTCAAACATGTTCTGGTGCAGTAGAGTAACCACAGTGAAAAAGAGGCAACATGGGAACTTGAGGAAAGTATTCGAGAAATATGTCCTAATTTGTTTCTACCTTATAATGAAATATAAGTTTCGGGGATGAAACTTTTGTAAGGAGGGGAGACTGTAATAATTAGGAAAAAATGATGAGTTGACTATTCAACTAATGTGTTGTCCACTGAGGTGGCATCCTGACCATTGATCATTTGACCAAGCAATGAGCCAAGAATAAGTGGAAGGTTATTGGGCTAAACCCAAATAAGCCCACTTAGAATGATGGGTTGAGTTATATAAAATATCACGAGTATTTAACTCAACAGCCCAAGGTGCTTAAGTAGTTAAGGTGTTGGTCTTTGGTAGAAGAGGTCTCGAGTTCGAGTCCCATGAGTGTGTAAATAATGTATTTTTTCCTTTTAGGCTCTGCGGGCTTCATTAGTTTGAAATTGAATTTGAAATTGAATTTGAAATCGAATTGCGATCGGTAAACTTGAAATTCGAAATTGAAAAATCGAATTTTGAGTAGAAAATCCTTCGGTGAATCCTCTAGTGAGTTATAAATAAATGAGTTGGGTACTTGATGGAGATACCAGAGGAAAGAGGAGGAACGCTGCCACAAAAGAAAGGAAAAAGCCGATCTAATCCGTTCAAGTGATCTATTTCATTTTCTTCTTTAAGATAAGGGGGATTTTGCCTCATTAGCATTTAATTATGGCATGATTTAATGAGGATTTATCACATAATTATTTAGTGGTTTTACTAATATGTGATTTTTTGAGCCATTAATCATGCTGAGATGATATGAGATTTATATGCTTATTTGCACATGGAATGGATGTCATATAATTATTTGAGAAATGTATTATTTACATTAAATTAATTATGTGATGATTTATCAATAATTTTGAGGATGTACAGCATAAAGGTAATTTTGGGCAAGATAGAAAGCATAATAACATAATTATAATTTATTTGAGTAAAATAAATTAATGAGCAAAATTATGTATGTTACATTATGCTTGGATGACCTAAAATTAAATATGTTAGCCAAATTATTGATGGGATGAATTTTTAATGCATTTTAATGCATTTAAGATGTTTAAAGGAGATATATATACGAAAATAATATTAAAATATTATTATATATCTTGTATGAATGGCCGGATGGAAAAAAATGGATGTTACTGCCTATTTTCGAGTTTTTGGAGATTTTACAATTCCGCCTAATGGTTTTTCTAAAAATCATAAGCTGTCAAGGAGTTTCTGTAAAATCAGAAAACAGTAGGAGAATCTGTAAATTTTCAGGAGATGGTATGGGCTTCAGGGAGTGGGCTAGATCCAGGCTGAGCCCAGCTGTAGACGAGCCCAACTGTTGCAATGGGCCTCAGAAGGACCTAATGAGCCAACCCATGACTTAGAGCCCAGAGATGATACCCAGGCAGGAGCCTAGGTAGTAAAGCCCAGAGCGCGGCCCACCAGGAAGCCCAGTCGGGCGGGACCACCGGCAGCGAGCCCAAGTCGCCGGCGGCGAGGGACACGGGGCACCGTTTGGTGCGTCCATCTTCAAATTGATGTAAATTGAGCTCTAGAGGTCCGATTTGAGTGATTCAAGGGTCATTTTTTATGGATTTGGACATTTTGAGTTCAATGGAAAGGGCTAGATTAGCCAAATGATGCCTAAAAGTTTGAATTTTGGGGATAGAGGAGTATCCTAAAGGATTTAAGGTCTTAAATCCTTAGGGTAGTCCCCAAATTTTAAGTTGAGTACTTCTAGGAAGAGATGATGACATATAAGATGTATTAAAGGCTCTAAAAGTTGAGAAATTGAGTGAAGATGATATGTTCTTATGATCTTAATTGCAAGGTATAATCCTACTTACTGAGTTCTTCTGAATTTACCCATTTTTCCTTTGACTCTCAGATGATCCCGTGGATGGTGGCCAATGAAATGGTGGTGGCGTGCTAATGAATAAATCTTTTTATTTATTTATTTCTATGTAACGAGTAGCTTGACTTGGATGTAAAGAATTTATTGAAGTGGACATGTTTGTAATAACTTTATGGACTTGGATGTAATAATGCAAGTTTATTTCTTATTGCCTAAATGAGATGGTTTAATCGTCGCATGGAAAGATCCTAGAGTTTTAAAATGACTTGGATCGAAAATTTAGGCAAAAGCCTTGATTTTTAGTTCAGGCCGTTACAGAAGCACTTTCTATGAATTAGGCCCCAATTACCATCAGATTCCATCATCCAAAATAGCCCATGTGCTTCTTCATTTCAAGGTAGCAGAATGTCTTTAATCCTTTCCTAGCCTTCGTGGAAAACATTTTTATCTCCATTTCCTTCCACAACCTACTTTTCTTATTAATGAAGAATTCAACTAAAGTATCCTCACTGATATCGCACGGTAGAGGACTTGCCTTAGCCAAAAATCCATTTGCACAATTGTCAGTGTATATATATATAATTTGAGCTCTATCTCCCACTCTCCATTTGCACCCTCCCTTTAAGAGTGATCTTGCCTTTGAAATGCTCTGCTAGATGTAAGAACTTCCTATACCAACTGAGAAGTTCCAAAATGAGTGTTTAAGAAAACACTTAGCCTTCAGAATTTTGTAACAAAATCACTCGATCAAACGACTCCAAGTGCATGCGTCAGCATTGGCCGAAGTCTTCTGAACCGAGGTCTGCGCACATGAAAATGACCACCCTAAGTTTCTATCAATGCAAACACGGTTGCTAGGAGTCTAGTTTTTATTGGTATTTATAAATAATAACGCATTGCCCGAAGTCTTCTGAACCGAGGTCTACACACATAAAAATGACCACCCTATGTTTCTATCAATGCAACCACGGTTGCTAGGAGTCTTCTTTTTTTATTGATATTTATAAATCATAACAACAGATATTACAATCAAATACCTTTATAATATTTAGGGGGAATTTTTTTTTGTAAATACTTTGACAACATAAGGGAATCTATAAATACTTCCAAATCAGGAGGGAAACTAGAAAAGGCCCTCACAACTAGAAGGATTTTGTAAGAATATCCCCACACCAAAGGGAGAGCAGAACACCCATTTTGTGCAAGTACACCACATTTTAAACATTGGAAACAAAAAAAACAGTCATTTTGGCAACCATATCATGGGTGTTACCACTAGCAACCCTCCGATGGTGTTACAGCTCTCTTTAAAAGTTAGACATGAATTAGTGATCATGTAATCAAGCTCTAAATACTGATTCATGTTTCCCTAAAAAGAAATATTGATTCATAGTTCTAAACAATTGTTAATATCATGCTTATTGCAAAAAAATACTAATAAAGGAAAATGTACCAAATATTTATGCAAAGAAGATAATGTGTCTCAACTAAATATCAGGCTTAATCTTGTTAGATTGGGCCAAAAACAATATTTCAAATTCTTTTCTTTTTTTATAATCTTGTTAATTTAGGTATATTTAATAAATAAACTAAGTTTTTCCATTTTAAAAAAATATATATTTTTGAATTTTTAAATGTATGCGTATTTTTCTCATTTTTAATGGATAACAATTAATAAAATAGCATTATATTTAAAAATCTAAAAAAATACAAATGATAAATCACAAATTTTCATATATTTTTAAAGCAAATTTATACCTTTAATTATGAAAATGCTAATAAAAGGAAGGTTTTGTGTAGAATTTTATATTTGCTATAAAATGGATCATTTCGCATTATTTAATGAAAGTAAAAAATGTTAAAAGAAACTAAATGTAAAATTGAGTAAAAATATTTATGTCCCTATTTCGAAAATTTATAAAAACTTTAATGAAGAAAATTACACATGAAAGTCTATAAGTACAAAATGAACTGTTTTGCAAACATAAACACGGAAGTCAAATATATTTTGTGATAAAATGAAATCATACATAAATACTAAATGTAATTAAAATAGGCTAAAAATATATATGTTATCCTATTAGATTAAGTTTAGAAAAACTTATATTCTAATGTGGTTATCCAACATATATATCATTAATTTGAAGTACAAAATGGGCTACACTTATTGCCGATTGGATTATTTTAAATTGGGTTACTATGTAATATTATTTTATTTCAAATGGGTTTTGTAGGATTTAAAAATATTTATTTTGAAAAATCTCCAAGCTGTAGATGATGTACAATGATTTCAAAGGTACCTTTTTGTTAGGACCCAAACATGTTGCCCCACTCTAGTACCCCACTCTGGCCACTCCAGGTTGGCCCCTCTAGGTTGGCCTTTTCGATCTGGGTCCAAGTTACCAGCCCATACTGGCCCCAATGTATTGTCCCAAGCCGAGTATTTGTATAAACATTAATGAAGAAAATTACACATGAAAGTCTATAAATACAAAATGAACTGTTTTGCAAACATAAACACGGTAGTCAAATATATTTTGCGATAAAATGAAATCATACATAAATATTAAATGTAATTAAAATAGGATAAAAATATATATGTTATCCTATTAGATTAAGTTTAGAAAAACTTATATTCTAATATGGATATCCAACATATATCATTAATTTGGAGTACAAAATGGGCTACTAGGTTTAAACCTTATTGCAGATTGGATTATTTTAAATTGGGTTAATATGTAATACTATTTTATTTCAAATGGGCTTTCTAGGATTTAAAAATATTTATTTGGAGAAACCTCCAAGCCATCAATGATGTATAATTATTTCAAAGGCACCTTTTTTGTTAGGACCCAAGCTCGTTGCCTCACTTTAGCCGCTCTAAGTCGGCCCCTTCGAGCCAAGTCCAAGTTACCAACCCATACTAGCCCGAAGGTATTGCCCCAAGGCCCAGCCCAAGTATCAAGATCATGGCCCCCACTGCAATTGGCATCACTTAAATCCCAAACCTTGGTATCTATTGGTTTCTAAAACCACGCACGACACCAACCGAGCTACACCCTTGGAACAATACCGTGGGACTAGTGTAACTTGGACCCAGCTCAGAGGGGCTGACCTAGAGGGGCTGACCTACAGTGGCTAGAGTGGGGCAACGGGCTTCGGTCCTAGCAACATGAGAAAATCAAAATGGGGAAAAACTCTCCTCTTTCATGAGCATTATTTGCTTTATCTTTAGTATTTCATTTTGCTAGAAAACAATTTCTTTCATTTTTCCTCTCCTGTAATTTTTGCTCACGTCATTTTGATTTAATCCTCCATATTACACCAATAGCAACCTATCTCTATTCAATGACTAGCATCAACAATGCTACCAACGGATGCTGGTCCAATGCACTCGGTGCACCTCACCCATTTTTTATATTTTTTGAGAATTTTTAATGAAAATGTTAATTTAAGTGTATTTAATATGTGTATAAATTTTTACCATTTTTGAAGATTTTTAGATATTTTTTTCAGATTTTTTAAAATCAATGGCATTTTTAGTAATTTTAAATTACTAAAAATGCTACTGATTTGAAAAAATTCAAAAAAAAAAATCTAAAAATCTCTAAAAATGATAAAAATCTATACACATGTTAAATACATTTAGATTAACAGTTGTGTAAATTTTTTTTTCCAAAAAAATAAAAAAATGAGTGATGTACACCTGGGTGCATTTAACCAGCATCAGCTGCCGGCGGGTTATTATTCTTCTCCAAGATGATAATACATACAAAAGGGGAAAAGGCAGGCCAACCTGAGCATGAGGCAAAATTACAGAAAAATTCTCCTCTAAGCAAAATCAGGAGAAAATCTTTCCTTTTCTATGAGCGTTGACCGCTGCATCTCCAATCTCCCTTCCGTCTAGAGACAATCTTAGCCTAGGTAGGTAATCTTATCTCCCTTCCTTTATTCCTGTGATTTTCTTCTCCCGACATTCTATCCTCACACCATTTCAAATAGTAATAGAGTTGTACCATTTTTACTCCACACTATTTGCTACTAACTACTTCGTTTCCTACATTTTTCTCTAAAATCCTTACCTGTTTTGCGAAGTGCATGTTCATTTGGCGTGCATTGATGTCGTTCAACGATCTGCTTAATTAGGAACAAAGCTGTTAATGATGATATTAATGTGGTAAGGCTATATTAGCAGAACAATTTGATGATCATGATCATGAGATCACCCAATTTCTGTGTTTTTTTTGTTGAATATTTCTTTATTTAAATTGTTTAAATTACAGATTTCATAGTCACATTAGAGTTTTTCATTATACGTTTCTATGACCTATGACTAATGGTGATTTGTTATAGTGAATATTTTATATTTTCTCTGTAACTTGTGGACTAAGTTAACGTGCTTGAATGTTATTATCTCACCTTGAAAAGGTTCCTTTTTTAAAAAAAAATCTTACTATTATTACATTTTGATACTTATTTAGCTCAGTTTTCCAATTAAAAGAAACGATCGTATCTAAAATTTTATGATACCTACAAAATTCTATGCAGAATCCATGAGTTGCACTTTAAGTTAATGTAACCTTTTCTAGTTTCGTTGGTGATAGAATATATGAATATTAGCCGGATGCACATAGGTTTGAGAAAACTACAAGCTATGGATAGACATTCAACTTGTGATTCAAGGAGATCAAAGCGGAAAAATTCAAATGATCATATAGTTAGAGGAATGACTTTTCATGGTAATTGAACTAAATTTTGAATTCTTGCTATGACTGGAATGACTTACTATTATAAGTGAATTATGTTTAAAATGTTATCTTGAGAGGAATGAGTTGTAAAAGTTTTTTTGCAAGTAATTCTTATACATGTGAGCTTTAGTTAATGAAATAAGGTAAGATTTATTTCCACCTTTGTGGTTTATTTTAGCATGTCAATCATCATATTTCTATATTTTGCAATGATGTTGGTCATCATAAATTAGAATTTTTTCCAACTTCGTCCGTGTAAGAAATATATATATTTTTAGATTTGCTTCAACCTATGTTGGTTGGCAGGTCGTTTTCTTTATTCAGTCAGTTTAAAATACTATATACTTCAATATATATACTTCAATATATATTATAAATTTAAGAAAAAATATTATAGTTTAAATATTATATACTTCAATATTTCACTAAATATTAAAAAATACATAATTAAGAAAATAAATCATTTGAAAATATAGTATAAATTTATTAAAATAGGTTAATATATAATTACACATAAGGGTTATATATGTACTAATTCTTTTTTTTTATTCTTATATTGTTTTCCGAATAAATTAATTCTTCTATTGTTGATAGAGTTGATTATAAAAAAAATGAGAATTTTGAAAGAAAATAATAATAATATTTAAACATATGCTTATAATTTTTAATAAATTAATATATGCGGGGTGGGTTGGACTCTTCGGGTCGGGACATGGTTGATCTATCTCGACTCTATTTTTAAATTTGAATCAAAATTTCTGACCCATCACCGTACGAGGTCAAAAATGTACTGGTTTTACCTGGCTAAAAACAGGTGGAGTCATAGCCGGATCGCGAGTTGACCTGCCTCAATTTCCACCCCTATAGCTACAGGGGGTCCCATGCGCTTGGCTTTGGGACCAATTTTTTTATAAACATGTAAAGTTATGTGTATATAATTTTAAAACTAAATTTTACTAAATTTGGATGCTTTAAATATTTTTTATTTTTAAATACAAAGACATTTCTGTAATTTTCTGTCTCAAAAAAGAATGTGTGCATTATTGTTTTATAGACTGATTTACATTTATTAATATACTGATATCTAGAGTATATTAATCAGACGCCACATGCCCACATGAATCAACATTTTGCGTACATATACGTTGTTGCCTTTAAATAACACTAGCGATAAAAAATGTAATATTTTACCTATTAATAATCCAAGAATTGTAATTCTTGTGAACACACTCTATGTAATATACAATAATTTTGGATACCTGCATATAAAATAGCCTGCATTAAATAATAACAATTAAATATTAATTGGAATTATATGTTAATCTTCAAATAAAAATTCTACTTATCTAAAAAATTTCTCAAACCTTTCGTATGAATAACTAAAATTTTTACTGTAAAAGTTAGACTATAAAAGTTAGAGGCATGCAACGTGCGCTTGCATAATTTTTACGGGCGTAGAACCGATTCACTTGAATCATTCCTTCAATTCTTCAACTGTATTTTCAAAAACAAAGCCTAAAATTAATAGCCACAAAAAATTAACTTGTTTCAACCTTGTTAGCAAAAGCAACTCTCTTTTTTTGATTTAGTCCACTGCATCTCATTTCATATTTCAATGAAATTTGATAATTTATAAAGAAAATAACAAGCTTTCACCTATTTATGAGGGAGACAACCGTAATTTTCAACTCATGGAGGATCAAACTCATGCCCATGACCAATCCCGATTGATAAAGTAAATCTTTTTTGTTTGTCAAAAGATATTAATTAAAGAACTAAGTAATTGTCATTATCATGCTTATTGCAAAAAGGTAATATAGTATATTCACATGTCTTGTTTAAAATTTGGATGAGATAAGGGGGTTGAAATCCTATGCACCTGGGTGCATTTAGGCTTAATGCACTCAAGCACATAAACTTATTTTTTTAATTATTTTTTGAAAATTTTTTTTACACAACTGTTAATTTAAGTGTATTTAGCATGTATATCAATTTTTACCATTTTTGAATTTTCAAAAATTAATGGTATTATAATAATTTTAAATTATTAAAAATGTCACTAATTTTAAAAAATCTGAAAAAATATCTAAAAATTTTCAAAAATAAAAATTTGATACACATGTTAAATGCAATTAGATTAACAGATTTCGATTTGAAATAAGGATGGGATGAAGATGAAATGATTCTCAAAAAATATTTTTTTGAGTTTCAAAAATAACAATAAAATTTTCATACAAATGTTATCCATTTTCCAATCAAGAATAACACCTTTTTTTTTTTTTTTTTTACCTCATTTCTCCAATCAGTCCATCACATCCTCGCCGAATCCAACTGTCCAAGTCGTGACAAGGCACTCATTAATGGGTCGTGTCTTCATGATGATGTGACGCTATTGGAAAGTGATTGTATACTGAGCCGGGAAATGGAATAACAAGGCTGTTTCTGCTTTCCGCTAGTAGACTGACTGACCGTGTGAAAAATGGAACCCGATCCTGTACTCTCTCGCCCGCTCATATACTCATTTTTTAATATTTTTTTAAAAGTTTTTTTTTTTACAATATTATTAATCTATATGTATTTAATATGTGTATTAGGGGTGCAACTTAGTACCGGGTCGGTCCGAACCCGCCCGACCCGACCCGGTATCAGAACCAAAAATGGGTTTTATTTTAAAGATTTTTTTCAAAATAGACCCCGGTTTCAACCGACCCGTAGAAATCCGAAACCAAAACCGGGTTCGCACCAATCCGGTACCAAAACCCGACCCGGTCCGAACCCGATGTAGTTTATATAATTTTTTCATCAATTATACATGCTTTTTTGTAATATTAATATATATATATACATGTTTTAGGCATTACTAACTCTAATTCAGACAAATCACCTCTTTCTTCATTATCAAAGCATACTTGAGGTAACTTAATTTCTAGGATGATTTTTTATAATTATTATCTTCTTATTATTAACAGTTGCATGTATTTTTTCGTCTCGGTTGATGCATATTATTTTCAAATATGTAAATCGAGGAGGAAGAACTTGACATTAGAAATGTAGATGTAAATCAAGGGAGAAATTACTTGGAAGTCTTTGAATAGTTTTTTAGTTTTTTTGGAAACTTTGGAGACATGAACTCATTTGAAATTTGAATTTGTTTAAAAGTAGATATAAACTTATTTAAACTTGAGATTTGTTTATATTGTCGTTTTAAATTTGGATTGCACTTAAATTAGATTGGAATGTTGAATCATTATGCTTAATGTATTTAGATTTAGTTACTTTGAATAACTGTTATGTGGATTATATTTTAATTTGAGTCGACATGATAAATCTATTTCATATTATGCTTTCTATTAGTACGAGAAATCTGTTAATTTGAATTTCAGATTGTAGTATAAATTTGATTCATATTTTAAGTTTATTGGTATGACAAGTGGTCAATTTTTACTTTAGCAATTTGTATGATAAATATTCAGTTTGAATTCAATTTCAGCAATTTGTACGATAATGTTTAGTTTCAACTACAAAGTTGGTATGATATGTTCATTTTCTATTTGGTATACTTGAGTCATTTCCATTAGCTATTAAATAGAAATGACTAACTAGTCATAAAACTAACTAATTTGTCATTTATTTGTGTCTATAGGGTGTTGAAAAATTGCTTGCAGAGTTCATTCAAAGAATATTGCAGAATTTAGCATGATGTTGTAGAATTCTTTGAAAGTATCTTGTAGAATTCAACGTGAGGCTTGACTTCATAAACACATGTGTGTATATTTCAATTATTTTCTTTTAGATTACAACTGAATTTGGAAAAAAATAGTTTATTGGTAACCCGAATTCAAACCAGAAACCAAACCAAAACCAATGTGAACCCGGTCCGAACCCGAATTGCATTCTTAGGGTTTGAGTTTGAGTTTACTCCAACCCGGTTGGCTTAGGGTTTGGGTTCACTCAAACCCGGTATAACCCGACCCGAGTTGCACCCCTAATGTGTATAAATTTTTACTATTTTTAGATTATTTTAGATATTTATTTTTTATTTTTAAAAATCAGTGACATTTTAGGTAATTTAAAATTACTTAAAATGCCACTGATTTTCAAAAATAAAAAATAAAAATTTAAAATACTTCAAAAATGGTAAAAATTTATAAAAATATTAAATATACTTATATTAACAATTTTATTAAAAAAAACAATAAGTGTTTGCGATCGATAGTATGCAGCACCGCATGCTAAGCATACAATCTTATGCGTGGAAATAGAAAATGCTTTTTCATACTTTCCGCTCCAAATGCAAAAAAAGTTGCTTGTGCTTTCCACTTGTGGACTGACCGAGCGTGTGGAAATGCAAAAAAGGTTGTTCGTGTTTTTCACTCGTGGACTGACAGAGCGTGTGGAAATGAAAAAAGCTCGTTTATACTTTCCGCTCGTAGACTTGTTGAGCTTGTGCAAATTGAGAGAAAAGAAAATTGGAGTCTGTAACTTAGTTAGGGTAGATCTAGTTCGAGATTAATTACAGTCTGAACTTACTCTCAAAAACTCTAATCATATCTTATTTTAAGTTAGGTCAGTTCTAAGCATATTATACATTATTTTTTAAGGTTAGGTCAATTTTGGTTTCTATTCCAAATTAGTTTTTAAAATAGTATTTATATTATATTTGAAAACTTTAATTTACTACAAGCCTTATTTAAAAATTAAAATCAAGATGATAATAATATACATTTTGAAATACATTAAATTCATTCAATATTGATAATTAAACAATTTTTTATATATTTAAAGAATATATTTATGTCTTTCGCTATAAAAGATATTTTATAAAATTTGTATTAAATATATACTATAATTTAGGTGAGTTCTGGATACTTGGATGTTAGAACTTACTTTACCATAATTGAATCAGATGATTTTTCTTTAGAATTTACTCCATCTTATGGGTATAAAAATAGAAACCTACGTTATTTATGTTAGAACTTACTTTACCATAATTGAATCAGATGATTTTTTTTTAGAATTTACTCCATCTTATGGGTATAAAAATAGAAACCTACCTTATTTATTTTAAGGCACAAAAAAGATCAACCCATATGTACCTTACCCAAGTTGCACTCTTAAGAAAACGGTTGTAAGAACTAAGAATAACAACCTTTACATAGTTCTGGGGCTTTAAAAACATAGGGTGTTGAATCAATATAACAAGTTAATTGGAGTCCTAAATTTTAGTCATGTACTCAAGATTTTAGATACCGATTCACAATTTTAAAAATTATATG
Source organism: Annona cherimola (assembly GCA_030490835.1). Lineage (NCBI taxonomy): Eukaryota > Viridiplantae > Streptophyta > Magnoliopsida > Magnoliales > Annonaceae > Annona > Annona cherimola. Next base: position 39,991,076 of record CM059977.1, on the reverse strand, counting down.
AATTCATTCTCAAATTTTTTTGGTTATATATAATTATTCTAAATGATGTTCATTTTTCTAAAGACAAAATTTCAAACAAAGAAAATTTAATGTTACAAACTATAAGTATAAATTAATCAGTACTTAGTTGGTTTAAATATTTTGAAACATTATTTTTACTAAAAAAGTTAGAGGTATGCAATTGATTCTATGAAATCATTTCTTAAAACTCTATAATTATATTTTAAAAAACAAAACCTAATATTAAGAGCGACGAAAAAATTAACATTGCACGACAGTGTCAGCAAAACTAACTATTTATTATTTTTGCAAAAGGTATTAACTAAAGACCTAAATAATTTTTAATGTCAAATCGTTAATTAATTAATCTGTTTACTAGCTTATTTATTAATTTACCTAATATTTTATTAATTTATTTGCTACTGTATTGATTTATTTCTAATCATTAATTTGCTAATTTACATAGGAATTTATTAATTTATTTATTACTTTATTTTTAGTTTATCAATCTATAATTTTTTGTTAGTTTTTTATTAGTTTATTAATTTATAATTTATCCGAAGCTATCTTTTTTGCAAATGTGGCCCCACTAGCACATCTCTTCTTGTGTGAATTAAAAACTACATAGATAGCTTAGGATAAATTGGCTGTTTTCAAAACTCTTAACGCTATTGACTAAAGCAATTGGCTTTTATCTAATGATTTGAAACATATATAGATTCACCTACCATTGAATTTTTTGCACTTTACGTGAATCTGCTCCATTCACTGTACTTAACATAATTTGACATCATTTGTGTATCTAAGATTAAGTTTCATCCAAATTAAAGATGTGCATGGCACATTTACTTAAAAATAAATATTAAATTATGAAAATATTTAAATAAAGAAATGATTCTATTTTTTCATATACTTGTTTATCTAAATATATTTAATGTATAAATTAATTTTACCATTTTTAGATATGTTCATATAATTTTTAAAGATTTTTAAATAAAAGAATCTTTTAACCTTTTTAGCAACCGCAATTGCTTGGAGTTTCCAATGGAGTCCTCTTTAAAAGGTAGACCTAAATCTATCAACATGTGATCAAGCTTTAAATATTGCTTCATCATTATAAAAATTATATAAATCCATTTTCAAATTGCTTTTATATACAATCAGTCTAAAAAACTAAATAATTGTTACCATCATGCTTATAAAAAATAATATCTGTGAAGAAAAATATACCAAATATAAATGTCAAGCATGTGAAATAGATATGGAGCATCATCTTGTTAGATAGGCTAAGTATCAGGTCAAAAAACCTATTTAAAAAGTTTTTTTTATAAACTTATTAATATGCGTGTATTTAACATATATATATATAAACCAAGTTTTCCATTTTTGAGAATATTTATATATTTTTAAAAGTTTAAACATAGAAGCATTTTAGTCATTTTAAATGGTTGAAATTCACTACTATGCGTATTTAATATATAAACGAAGTTTTAATATTTTTAGAAATAGTTATATGTTTTTAAAAAATTTTAAACATAAGGATATTTTAACCATTTTCAATGATTGAAAATTACTAAAATGCTTCGTTGATTTTTGAAAATATATTTTCGTCATTCGTTGATTTTTATTCAATTTGATTGGACAGTTTTCATATACGCGCACGTATTTACCAAAACTGTTGATTTTTTTAAAAAATTCAAACATATATATAAATTATAAAATTCAACAGGTGAATTAAATGCAATTGGGGGCATATTTTCAAGAGAAAATTCAAAAATTGTGAAGAAACATATGCGCACCTTCATTAATGGGTCGTGCCTTTACGCTGACGAGTGGACCCTTTGATTAAGAATTTTTTGGCATCTTATAAATGAGATGGAGCGGGTTGGAGGATTCCATTCTCAAGCGCTTCCACTCTAAAATCCCAATGAAGAAATTCCAGTCTTCTCATCATCTCTTCCTCCTCTTCTTCTCTCACCTTTTTTACATCCTCACCCTATTCCTCCTCCCAATACTCGTTTCGTGCCGATGCCCAGACCACCACAAACTTGCTCTCCTCAACATTTTCTCCAACCACTCCACACTCCCCTCATGGACAGACGATGCCTCCTCCGACTGCTGCCAATGGGAAGGGATCACGTGCGACCACGTCTCTGGTCACGTGATTGGACTGGACGTCACCGACCGTTCCATTTACGCATCTCTTAATTCTTCTGCACTGAGTAGCCTCCGCACTCTCCGTTTCCTGAATCTCTCTTACAATGACTTCTATGGTTCCGTCATCCCTTCCGACCTCGACTCTCTCTCCCATCTCACCCACCTCAACCTCTCCAATTCCAACTTCGCCGGCCAAATTCCAGCGGCAATCGCTCGCATGTCAAATCTCATCGTCCTCGACCTCTCCGATTATTATTCTTATCCTCTTCTCAAGCTGGAAGAGCCAAGTGCAGAGGTGTTGTTACGGAACCTGTCGATGCTAACAAAGCTCCATCTTGATGCCGTAAACATCTCGTCTGAAGTGCCTCAATTCTTGTCTAATTTCACTCGCTTGACTTCCCTTAGCCTCAGCGACTGCAATTTAGTTGGTGAATTTCCTGCGACCATATTTCGACTGCCCAACTTAGAGGTCCTCGACGCCTCTTATTATTCGCAGCTCAATGGGTCCTTTCCTGACTTCCCCAGAGGAAGTGCTCTACGGATTCTGATATTATATGAGACGGGATTTTCGGGTTCACTTCCAGATTCCTTCGGTAATTTCAGTCACTTAAACCAATTGGATTTAAGTCTTTGCGGATTCTCTGGCCAGATACCACCTTCTCTGTTCAATCTTACAAGACTAGCTGTGCTGGGCCTATATGATAATTATTTCAGCGGGTTGATTCCTCTGCTGGATTCGTTGAAGAGCACTGGAGATCATGGCAGTCTGCGAGATCTGGAATACCTCGACTTGGGCCAAAATTCTCTATATGGTACTATACCTTTATATCTGTTTACTCTCCCCTCTCTCAGGGGATTGTATCTCGGCAGCAACCAGTTGGAAGGTGAGCTACCTGAGTTTAGTAATGCTTCATCATCGACACTGGAAGTGATCAATTTGAGCAATAACAAACTTTACGGGCAAATACCCGTTTCAATTTTTGGGTTCAAAAGGCTTCGGTTTCTTATTCTTTCACACAATGCGTTGAATGGCTCTGTTAATTTCGCTACGCTTCCGCGAATGAACAGCCTCTCAGGCCTAAGTCTATCATATAATAACTTGGTTGTCAACGCCAGTCATGTGGACACTTCTCCATTTCCACGTCTACAAATTTTGAGGTTAGCATTTTGCAACCTAAAGAAATTCCCGCACTTCTTGAGGCATCTGTTGGAAATGATTGAGCTTGACCTTTCCGGTAATGAAATTGCTGGGGAAATACCGAGCTGGGTATGGACGCTAGGAGGTGGGAACTTACTTGATCTGAACCTCTCTGTTAATTCACTAACAAGTTTTCAACCGCCTCACAACCTATTTTCCAACAGCTCCTTAACACTTCTCGACCTACATTCCAATCAACTACAAGGTGAGCTTCCACTTCCTCCAAATTTCATCGACATACTCGATTTCTCCAGAAATAATTTCACATCCACTATCTCATCTAAACTCGCTTCGAGACTTGTTTACGCTAGGTTCTTCTTAATCTCGGACAACAATATTAGTGGTGAGATCCCTCCATCCATCTGCAATGCTAGCCCTTTGGAACTACTTGATCTTTCTCACAACAGATTGAGTGGGTCGATTCCAAATTGCTTCAATAATTTTTCAGATCTCGTTGTTCTAGACCTCAAGAACAATTACCTCACAGGTATCATACCCAATATCTCAGACTCTAATTGGCTGAAGACACTGAACCTAAATGGAAACCAATTAGAGGGAAACCTTCCAGAAGCTTTGTCTAACCATAGAGACCTTGACTTTCTTGATGTTGGCAACAATCGATTAAGTGGCCCGTTTCCATTCCGTTTGGATATTTTTTCCAGTCTTCGAGTTCTCATCTTGCGGTCCAATAACTTCAGCGGTTCCCTTTCCAAGCTTTGTAATGCTTCTGCGCCAATGCTACAGATTATCGATGTTGCTTCCAACAGCTTTTCGGGAACTCTGCCTGCCGATTGTTTTAACGGTTTGAATGCACTGATGTATGGAGAGGCTGACAACGATTCAAGCATTCTTCCACAACAGCTCATTGAATACAGTGTGAATTCTAGTGAATACTATCAAGCCACAGTGATGGTTGTAACCAAGGGGTCGGAACGGGAACTCTTGAAGATCACAAATATCTTCAAATCTCTGGACTTGTCAAACAACAGACTGGAGGGTGACATTCCGAAGCAGATTGGGGCTCTGAAACTGCTTCGTGTGCTGAATATATCACACAATTTTCTGAAGGGGCAAATTCCAGCATCAATTGGAAATGCAAGACAGCTAGAATCAATAGATCTGTCTCGAAACCAGCTCTCTGGAAGGATTCCTTCCGAGATGAATAGCCTTACATTCCTAGAAGTGCTGAACCTTTCTTATAACCAATTTGTGGGAAGCATACCGACAGGCCCTCAATTCTTAACTTTTAACGATGATTCCTTCCTTGGGAATCCAGAGCTATGTGGGAAACCATTATCCAAGAAATGCGAGAATTCCAGCGAAAAGAAAGGTGCAAGTGGTTCGTCTTCTGAATCAAGTGCTGTAAACTGGCTACTCATATCAGTTCAAGTGGGATTCACAATGGGGCTAGGGTTTGTGTTTGGACCACTTCTTTTTTGTAGAAAATGGAGGATTTGGTACTTCAAACAGGTAGACATGATGTTGGAATATTTGGAGGAGCTGTGGTATCGTTTCTGGTAAATATATTACATTGTATGTTCTAGTGCAAAATGATATAGGTCAGTAGCTATCGCTTTCCCATTGTGCTTTCGAATTTTTGGAATGTATTGTTAGCAAACATAGCTTTTTAAAGCTTTGTATTTGAGTATTTTATTTGGAGTAATAAGAATATGGTGTAGCTGGTTGATTGTAAAAGGGGCAGCCATGCTGTTGCCGTTGGATTAGCCATCTAGTGTGGTATATTATGAGCATGTTTTCCAAAATTAAAAAAGATTTTTTTGCAAATATGCTTACAATATTTGACTAATATTGCATCCATGTCCCTAAGTTTGCCAATATTGTAAATATATCTATAAAGTTTATATAAATTTGTAAGTGTGTCCCTTCCGTTGGGATACTATTAAATTTTTTTGAAATGACGACAATGCCCTTTTAAGTCTAGTGATACATTTGTAATTTTTGCAAATATTTTAATTATATTTGAAAAAATCTAAAATAATAATATATGTAAAAATATAAAAAATAGCAAATATGTTTACAAAATTTGAAAAATTACAAGTGTATAATTGTCTTAAAGAGCATTATCGTCATTTACAGAAAATTCTAACGACGTCCTAACAGAAGGAATACACTTGCAAATTTTGCAAACTTTGTGAGCATGTTTGCAATATCGGAAAACTTAGGGATATAGATGCAATATTGGTCAAACTTTGTAGGTATATTTGCAAAATTTCATTAAAAGATTTACTTGCCAAAATTCAATCTCAAACTTTTAGTTTTCCATAACTATCATTATTTTTCATATATTATTATACAACTAACTACTTTATTTTCAATCATTTCTACACAACTATCTCTGCAAACTAACGTATTTATTTTAACTTTATTATTTTTACTCATTATCATTATCACTATTATATTACATCATTTTCTCTTATTTTATACAAACTTTAACTAAAAATTTTCAGGTGATTTGCAAACTACCCACTTAGTTTAACCATAATTGCAAATATATCTACATAGTTTCCAGAATTGCAAATAAACCCCTATAATTTGACTATAATTGTAAGTATATCCATGCCATTATGACGTCGTTACAACGTGGATATATTTGGAAAGATATGCAAACTATGTAGATATATTTGCAATTTCACAAATTAAGTAGGCGAATATATTTTTTGTAAATATACTCACGTTGTAACGGTATAGTACATAATGATTTTATAACAACATAGGTATATCTATAATTACGGTCAAATTATAGGGGTTATTTGTAATTTCTAAAATTATATGAGATATTTGCAATTATGATCAAATTAAGTGGGTATACCTGTAAATTATTTAAAAGTTTTATTACTTTCCAAACACACTGTATATATTTTAGTGAAAACTATAAAGGTCAGTGGTTGTCGCTTTCCCCTCTTGCATTCAAGTTTTCCAAAGATTTGTACGTTAGTGTTTCATTTAATAACAATATGGTGTAACTACTTGATTGTGAAACTTCACTTGTTTCAAAAAGCACAAGGAAAATTTAAAATAAACAAATACCTTGGGCGCCTTATAACAATTATGGAAAATCTACTAATAGGCCTAAATAATTTGGTTAACAGAATTTCGCCTAGCCTAGTCTGGGTAAGATCACAAAAATATAACCCGAGTTACCTTGTTACCGTGAATACAATATATGCCTGCCCAACTTCAGCGCTAAGGGAGAGTGACTTGAGAGCTAGTATAGCATGCAATTGTAGTAATGCTAGTTGAAATTCTATACAATTTGAAATAATAATAATAACAATAATAATAATGATAATAATAAAGGAATGTGCTATGATGGGCAAGTTTTCTTAGGCTTAAAATTTTTTATTATATTAATGTAAACATATTATAGTGATGGATTTGTATTTTCCGTAATCTATATATTTTTAATTAAAGTTGTGACGGGCCAAATTCTATATATGCCCAATGCTATTCATTTTTTAAATAAAGAGACGGAATAGGAAATGACAACTATTTAAACTATACAGTCATCATCAAACTCTAGTCACTTTGATCTCTACGTCTAGTTGACACAAATTGGCTAAAAGAGCAGTCGGTCAGATTGGTCATGCCAAATAAATGGTGCAAAATAAGTCAGATAGACCGCAATAAAAAAAATCAAAGAAATAAATATGATAAAATTTATTGAGAACTTTATGCAAATCAAGGTAGTGGTCAGCCAAAAAAAGGAGCACTTGGTGGATTTTTCGTTTATGGATTGCCTCGGTAATGTTTTATGCCTAGGGGTGCACACAGGCGGGTTTTGCCCAACTCGGACCGGTCCAGCCCTTTAAAAACCCATTTAAACCCCGTTTGGAGTAGCATAGTTCAATCTGGGTCCGGGTCAAGGGTAGCTCATTACCGAGTCCGGATTAAAATTTAAAACGCGGTACTATACGAACCTACCCGGAGGTTTGTGCCTTTTTAAGCCAACTTACAACGATATAAAAGCAAATAACTCCATTTATCGGGAGACTTCCTACTACAAGTTTTCTCCGAACATGGCCTAGGAAATGATTATGTCCATATGTAAATTTCAAAATAATGGGTGATTTGATCGTTATTGCAAAATACCCATATAATTGCAAAAATTGTAAAATACCTATACATAATTGGACCATAAGTTCAAATATATACACGTTATTGTGATGCCGTTACTATTTCGTCATGACATGAGTATATTTGCAAAGGTTTAAATACTATGTAAGTATAATTTGTAATTTTAAAAATTAAGTGGGTATATTTAGTTTTTGCATATGAAGTATGATTATATACATTATGATGTATTTTAGACTAAAATATAACATTCATTTATTTTATAATTAGATATATTTTTTATTTTCTTTCATAAACATGTTTTTTAAGTATATTCAATCTATATACGAAGTTTTGCTATTTTACAATATTTTTACATATTTATTTTAAAAAAAATCTATTTCAAGCATATTTAAGTTATTTTTCGCTTTTTAAAAAGCTTACTTTTGAAAAATTAAAAATAAATATATAAAAATATTGTAAAATAGAAAAATTTCGTGTATAGATTGATTAAACATGTCTATGAAGAAAAAATTAGAAAATATAATTAATTATAAAAATAAATGAATATTATATTTTAGCTCAAAATACATCATGATCAATGCATATAATTGAACTCCTTATACCAACATAGTTTTCACACTTTTGCAAGTATACCCATGCCATGATAGTGTAGTAACAACGTCATAATGACGTGAGTATATTTACAATTATAGTCAAACTATCTACAATAATTTTAAAATTTGAAACTATATGAGTATATTTACAATTATAGTCGAACTATCTAGGTATTTGCAATTTTCAAAATTATATGGATACATTTACAATTAGATTCAAATTATGTGGTTTTATTTGCAAATTATCCAAAATAATTTAATTAAATAATTTCAAGTGCCAAGAATTTTTGTAAGTAGTGCAAGACCTTTTTACTTATATAAATATTTTCCATTTATGAGTTCATTTATCATTTTACATAACATGAAAAATTTAGCTGACGTATAAAAAGATAATTTACATATATACTTACACGGTTTAACACAAGTTGCATACATACTTACAGAGTTTCATGAATAGCAAATTACCCCATATAGTTTATTGAAAATTGCATCCATACTCATCTTGGGCACGTGTGCGTGATCCCAGATTGAGTCCACAGAAGAATGTTGTCTCTATGTTATCATAATAAAAATATGTGCAACCCATTGGTTGTGGTGTGTTTGCAAAAAAATAAAAGTGAAAATATGAAATTGCAAAAATATTTAAAAAGTGAGAAAATGATCTCATATATGGGTAATTATTATAAGTAAAAGTAATAAAGAGTTAAAATAAATAAGTAAAAGTAAAGAAATTAGGGTCTAGTTTTTTTTATTGGTATATAGTTATATTTACATTATATCTTAACTTATATTACATTCAAAGCTCCGAGATAATTTTTATAATTTTTTCCAAAAAGAGACCACAAGCTCTCCCAACATATTTTTAAACGGGACTAAAATGGCTCCACCTAAATTTTGATTCGAAATCCACACAAATGAGATTTGAACACGTGCAGGAGTACAGAATAAAATTATATTTTCTCACCCATGACCAAATGAGGTGCGCTCGTTTGGTAATTAGGTCAGGTAAGAATATTAAAAGTTGGCCTCAAGTTATCAAGTGAATAGCATGTTGACTAGCTCAACTTAGCACTAAGATAAAATTAATGATGTATGTAATTATATTAATTTTCTTTAAAAATCTATTTGAAAATTTATGTAACTTTGTAGCACCATATTGAGTGTTGTAAGCTGGACCAGTGTTCTTGGGCATATAATTTGATTATATCGACGTAATAATATGACAGTGATCGATGTATTTGTATTTTTTATAATATATATTTTTTTAGAGTTGGGATGGGGCCAAATAATTCTATGTCTAATGTTATTTATATAGCTATAAATGTGAAAATAATATTTATGTGCCATTTTTATAAAAGGGCAATAATAGTAATTTAAAACGATTTAAACTATTTAGTTAGTAACAAGACCATACTTATGTACCATTTTTATAAAAGGGCATAATAGTAATTTAAAACGATTTAAACTATTCACTAGTAACACGGTCTTGTTATTTTCATTTCCACACAAGGTTGACATGGGTAGAGGTGTTTACATATATCAGAAATATTCAGGTGCAACGTAACTGAAGTGGGCTCTACATGATCATTAAATCATAATCTACTCCACCAATTGTATTTAGAATAATATGTTCTATTATCATACCAATTTCCATCCTATCATATATGATATGGGCCCCATCCGAAAATGGTACAAATTCAACATAATAAAATAATTTGATGTAAATAATAACTTTGAAGTAGTTTTTTCAACATGTAAACCATTTGCTATAAAATTTATATATGGATAAATGATTGTATAAAGTTTTATTGCATTCTAATATGTGTAGGACCTATTTTTCATCAAATGCACCATTGTTCCGGTGCAGTTACGCTTACAATTTCAACTTTTTAACTAACAACAAATCCTAAAGATCTAAACAAGTGACCCTCCCACAACAATTGTGGAAAGACAAAAACTCTTACAATTCCACTTTTTTTCTAAATCCGTGTTATCACATTTTCCTTCCCTCGTTTCCCTTCCAATGTTACCAGACGTCCCCTAAATCTTAAAGATCTAAACAGTAGACGCTCTTACAGAAATTGTGGGAGACAACACGGACACACGCAACCGCTGTCACTGAAAAAAGCTGCAGCGGAACCTCCGAACTGGATTGCCCATCGCCTGGGCCGAATGCGGTGCCACTGTTAAACAAACGAAGCAACGGTTGAAAATGACCATAATACTGCTACCACATGTGAGCGGGAATCGAGGGCGAGTCAAACCAAATCAAATTCTGATTTTAGTTTTTAAGAATTTTTTTTGGTTAATATTTTTTATTTATAATAGGTAGGGAGATTAAACCCCAACTTTTTTTAGTAGGCCTCATGATAAATTTTGAATTAGTACCCAGAAGTCAAATGGAGTAAAAAATATGAATCAAGTATGATAATTTTACAAAGACATACATTTATCAAATATAAAGATCTAAATTTAAATATTTTATGCTTCAATATTTTACCAATTCATAAAACTAAACATCATTACTAGTACAAAATATGAGTAAATATAGTGTAATTTTATGAAAATAGGTTAATGAAATATATCTCATTCAAAATGAATTTTAGCATTTTTAAAATATTTTTCTAATATAATATTATTTTCTACTAATGTTTTCGAAATACTAACTGCAATTATGTATAAGAATTATATGTATACATGAAAATGCCTTTCAATTCTTATATTATCGGTACAATTAATTATAAATAAGATGAGGATTTTAAAAGAAAATAAGAATAAGATTTTAAAAAATGCTTATAATTTTTAGCAATTGAATATAAGTAAGAATAGTTAAGTCAAAATTTTTAACTCATTCCTATACTAAATCATAAAAATATTAATTTTATCTAGTAAAAAAACAGGTCGAGTTTAAGGAGTCATGGGTCTACCTACCTCAATTCTCATTCATACTTCTGTGCTTGACATTCTAAAACGTATATAAACAATTTTAAAAATAGTAAAAGTGGGAACCTAATATAAATTAAGGGTATTAAAGAATGAAAATAAAAACTAATCCTACCTATTTTAGAGTTGATCTAGGCCTACCTTATTAGTTACAACTATATTTACATAAACAAAGCTATAGAATAGAGCATTAACGTCGACATGTAAGTAAATATAGGATTGCAACTTGGGTGGCTAGGCCAGTTTTAAATTTACCCAACTCCATTTTTTTTAGGTTAGATCAATTCTAGCTCCAATTTTAAATTGTTTTTCTAAATTAGTCTTCAATGTATATTTGAATACTTAAAAGATTTTAACCCATATGATAATAATATCTTTTAAAATACATTTGGTAAACATACTAAATAAAAGATTAGTGAAACAAGTTTCTTGTTTAAAAGATATATTTTATATATTCAAAAATATGATATATTTCATAAAAGATCTACTTCAACATATATTAGTAATTTGAATCAATTTCGGATGCATGAACTTTGAAATCTATACTATCTTAAGTACACTTTTTCACTTGAAAACTATCCTACTAGTAAGTAGAAAAATAAAAGTCCACCTTATCCATTTCAAAATATACACTAAGTATTTCACTAGAAATCTATCCAACTTGGTAAGTAGAAAAATAGTAGTCTACCTTATCCATTTTAAAATACTCTGTGGATTCATCACAAGTGTGTTGTGGTACGTTATATAATAAAAAATGTGTAACCCATTGCTTGTGGTACGTTAGAAAAAAAGTAAAAGTGGAAGACATGAAAATGCAAAAATATTTAAAAAGTGAGAAAGTTACGTAATATAATATGAGTAATGATAATAGGTAAAAGTAATAAAGTTAAAATAAATAAACAGTTGTGCGGAAAGTTATAAAAGAAATATGAAAACACATTGTAATACTAAAAAGCGAGGTAGTTAATTAGTTATAATATCAAATCATGTTAAAGGAAAAAAAATTGTCCCCTTATATATGTTCTTGTTTCAAAAAGCAGACAGAAAATTTAAAATAAATAGATACCTTTAGTGCCTTATAACAATTAGCAAAACTCTTACGTCAACATACCCAAGTATTCTCGTTAACAGAATTTAGCCCAGCTCGATTCGGACAATGTAGATGATCAAAAGTGTCATGTATACAGGGGGTGTTGGTTTTTTGAGTAAGATTGCACGAGTTTGGAAATAGAAAAAGATAGCAGTGTAGTGGTAAGACGAGTCTTTTGGATATTCTCAGGATGATCTTCCGAAGATATTTAATTGTTCTTTTATAGGACGTCTGGATACGATTATATTTATCTCCATTATGAATGATTTTAATGGAAGTGCCAAAATAACCAATCTTTTTGTGTAGGTGACAGCGATTAATGTGGGAAGTTGTGAGAGAATTTAGGATACGGTCACTGTACTAGACCAAGTGGTGAGAGAAATTAGGGCCTAGTTTATACAGCCACTACAGGTAAGATCATTAAAATTTGGACCAAGTTATCTCGTCAATACCATGTTGGCTAGCTCAACTTACCATTAAGATAAAGCTAATGTTGTCTGTAATTATATAAATTTTCTTTAAAAATCTATTCGAAATCTATGAAAATTTTGTAGCACCATATTGAGTGCTATACGATGGACCAGTATTCTTGGGCATTTAATTTGATTATATTGACTAAGAATATTTCAGTGATGGATTTTTATTTTTTATGATATATTTGTATTAGAGTTAGGATGGGGCCAAATAATTCTATGTCTAATGCTATTTATATTTAAATATAAATGATAATAATATTTGTATACCATTTTCATAAAAGGGCAAAAAGGGTAATTTAGAACGACTTAAACTATTCAGTTATTAACAAGGTCTTGTTACTTTCATTTCACACAAGGTTGACATTGGTAAAAGAAATTTATTTTTTCCTACATTCATATATTATGTCATCTAAATTGATTTGTTAAAATAAGATCCTAGACATTCTTGCAATTCCACTTTTTTTCTTAACAATAAATCCTAAAGATCTGAACAGTGGACCCTCCCACAACAATTATGGGGAGACAAGATGCTCTTACAATTTCATTTTTCTTCTAACAATAAATCCTACAACTCTAAACAGTGGATGCTAATACAAGAATTGTGGGAAGACAAGATGCCACCGCATAGACATGCAGCCCGTTACTACTGAAAAAAGATGCCACCGCATAGACACCGCATAGACATGTTTCGTTAATACTTTTATTTATAATAGGTAGCGAGATTAAACCTCATCTATTTTAGTAGGCCTCAAAACAAATTTTGAGTTAATTTAGGGACACAGAATCGAGTGAAAAATGTGAATCTAAGTAGGACGATTTTAAAAAGTTATACACTTATCAAACATATAAATATGTTTATGCTAAATTTAAATATTTTATGCTTCAACATTTTATTGATTAATAAAACTAAACATCATTACTAGAACAAAATATGAGTAAATATAGTGTAATTTTATAAAAGTAGGTTAATGAAATATATCTCATTTGAAATAAATTTTACCATTTTAAAAATATTTTTCTAATATAATATTATTTTCTACTAATGTTTCCAAAATACTAACTGCAGTTACTTATAAGAATTATACGTCGACATGCAAACGGTTTTCAATTCTTATATTATTGATATAATTAATCATAAATAATGTGAGGATTTTGAAAAAAAATCAGAATAAAATTTAAAAATATGCTTATAACAATCGCGGAGACAGAGATGCTAAACGACCTTGTTTTATTTAAGATTTTTTAATTGTCTTTGAAAATTCTCCTTTGACATCCTTTGGTATCTCTGATTGTCTAACATCAGTAGGTATAATCATATCAATTTTGTTTTGATCAAATTTGTAGATTAAGCTAAAAAGACGTCTAATAAGATTATTTATGCAAGCAACACATCAGATGCATAATTCTGGTGATTTCTCTGTTTGTTAAGTTATAGATTTAGAATAAAAAATAAACGGGTATTCTAATTCCTTTCTGCGTATATTGTCATCGTCTCATTGAAATACAAGTCCGTCACTTGAAATTAAGCTACTTAATTCAACTCACGTAAAAGTAGTTAAATGAATTTAGTCCAACAGACTTAAATAAAGTTATAATGTTTATTTAATCATGACTACGTTGAATGGATTAATCTTTGTGCGTCGGTAGGTGTGGACGCTATAATTAAGGATTTTGGGCGATAACATTTTGTGTATGTAAATATATATTTTCGTCAATCCTCGACTTTTATGATCTGATTTCGTCAATCCGGTGGTAAGTACTGGTGTCATGCGTCTAGTGTGTCCCAGCTTTGAAGGGTGTTGGGATGTTTTCACCATCTTTTATTTAAGAGTTATGTCTCCCAGTTTTCTAGTGTAGTCTTGTCTTCAAGATTTGTTAAGTAGAGCAGATTCTCTCACAATTTGTAAAAATATCTTAAGGTTTGAGTGTAATAGATATTGAGATAAATGTAAATATATCAATAAAAAAAAGAATTTAACTCAATATATTTTTTGATTCTCTATATCTCTAATTCAAACTAAATACATATTCTAATTCTAGCTTCAATAGGCAGAAAGCTAATTTTATGAGCATATCTCAAATTGTTTCTTTTTATGCAGATTTGGAAAAACATTGATCTATTTATCCACACAAGGAACAACATTACAGCCATCCTAAATGAGTAGGTCGCTTTTTTGGTTTAATCATCAGTACTATCAAATGTACCATGGCAAATGGTGGTTATGGACATAATTCTTATTCAATTTGTGCAGCATGACCCTCTCCATGACTGACTGGCGGTGTCCTAATCTGCATGACATGCTTATTGGTTCTTTCGATGTATTCGATCCTGTCATCGACAGATATTCAATCTATGCATTTCTTTAGAAAACTTTTGCTTGAGAAGTTTTATGCCTAACTAAATACACCCTAAATTTATTATCATGTAATTAAGCTTTAATTATTGATCCATGATTCTAAAGATTGTATAAATTCATTCACAATTTTTTTTGTCTATACGGTCACTCTAAAAACTTAAATAATTGTTGATAACATGCTTGTAAAATAGATATGGGGCATCATATATTCTATTTGACCTGGTTAAGTATAAAAATCTTAATAATTCATGATTCTGTTTGAGTTGTTAAATATCATTAGATCCCGTTAGATATCGTTAGATGTTATTAGATTTGATACTATTCTAGAAATTTTAAAAAAATTAATAAACTTTCCAAATTTTAAAAATAGATATAGAAATTATTATTCTTGAGAGTACCTTGTCTACATAAACTTTAAATAATATAATAATGATTTGATATATAAAATATTTTCTCAATTTTATCAATTATAATGAAATCTTAAAAAAAATAATATTCTTCAATATAAATATTTTTTAAAAATATCAAATTTTGAAAAATTATATGCACATATGCTTTAGTAGTCGATTTATCCATTGAATGGAATAGATTGAGATTTTGTATATATTTAACATAAATTCCATCAAAAAATTCAAACATACTCATATTTTGAAGAAAATGTATTCATAACTTAAAATGACCATAATGCACTTACTTCCATTTTTATCTCATTGGAAGCGATTCCTATGAGTTGAGCCTATTGCAATACGAATATGATGTTTCTGCTACTTGGAGACTAGGTTGTGGAAGCTTCAAGAATGCCTAAACCCCTTTCCAATAGCGACAGCCATGCTGAAAATTGTAAATTATAAGTAATGAGCCCTTGCATCAGGGAAAAAAATGCTAAGTCCTTGCATTTTATTTAGGAATTTTATCTTCTTGCATAAATGAAAAAAAAATCAATATTGATATTTTGAATTTAGCACTAGGCTACGTGGACCTATTTTAATCATAGAGTCAAAATCAAACCCGATCAATGCATTTAAAATCATTTATTTTAATAAGATACCAATAAAATCATTTACTTTACTAAAATACCAAGTTTTATTCTAATCAAAGACGTAAATGCTCTTTATTTTAAAAATGTGCAAAATCAAAGTAAACGATGGTTTAATTTATATGTCAATTTAAAAGCTTTATTTTCAACATCCGTATAAAACATTATTTTTGTATGTCTCTGGTTGGTCGTGGACATGGATAAAAGCGCCTAGAGTCACAACTTCAAACTCTAGTAGTCCATTTTGTAGTGGAAGGTTGTCTTCCGTGTGAATGGATGTAAGTTTATTATTGTCTCTCTTATGAATTATTAAACTTTATTACAACATGAGATAAGACGTAATATTGTACATCTATTTTTTTTAAAAGAATGTAGCTCACGCAACTCTGATGCAAGTATTATGAAATAAATGTATGTTTTAATAGTACAAAAATTTGTTATTTGAATCCGTCGTAAAATGGACTTCATAGAAAATAAATTTTGGTTCAAACCTTGGTACACAGGCTAGTTCCATATTGATATTGATTTGACACATGCCTACTGGCTAATTGTATCATTGCGTGGCCACTAGGTCCATAACTTGGTGGTAACACCACTATGTCACAAGTTTGGACTTTACAACCCTGAACTTGTACGGCACTTAGCTTGCTCACACCCTTGTGAGGACTAAGTCAGCCTAAAACCGGACCAAACACTTGAAAAAGTGATGATAGAGAGTAGTGGACAAAAGAGGAGAAAATACTTAGGAACAAAGGGACTTGTATTACTTGAAGGCTTTTTACAAAAGGACTAGAAGGTTACAAGGGAACTCACTTTGGGAGCTTCGGTGCTCTTAGGTAGGATGTGTGTTTGATGTGTGTTTGATGTCTTGAGCAAATGAGCCCTCTCCCCTTTTATAGGCTCTTCTCTCCCCTTGGAGCTCTCTCCCCTTGGAGCTCCCCGAATATTGACACATGTCCTTAAGTGGACGGTTAGGATCGCTTTCTAGAATCTTCTCACCTCCTCTTTGGAATTCTCTAGAACTCTCCCGAAGTATCTTAATCTTCTTGGAGCTCTTAGAGAATTCAAGAGAAACCTAGAAGGTTCTAGAATTCTATACACTCTTCTTCTCTAGAACTTTCTAGAGAACTCTGACAACTTCATGGTTTCTCTACAACTGTGTAGAGGTTTCCTTGATAACCTCTACTAAAATATTTGAGACGTGACATCCTCCCCCACCTATTTCCGCGACATCCTTGGTGCAGCATTATAGAATTCCTGTATCTTGTCTTTAAATTACCACAATGAGTCTTCAGTCTCCCAACTTGCCTCGGCGTCTGGCAAGCCTCGCCACTTGACCAAATATTCATAGTAGGGTGGTATGCCTCGTCTTCTGGTGCCCTGATATGCAAGGATGTACTCCGCCTCTTTGTCGAAGGAGGTGATTACTGCCGTTTGTGCACGCTTCGACTCTCCTCGAGTTGGTTCCTTTAACTGCTTCCTCAGTTCATCCAACTCTTTTAGGGACATCCGATATGGTACTATGGCTGGGGGCCTTGCTTCAGGCTCTAGTTGAATCTTGCGATCCACCTCCCGCCAAGGTGGTAACTTCTTGGGTAACTCAGGTGGCATCACGTCCTTATATTCTTCAAGGGCTGCACATAACTTCTTGAGGATCTCAAGAGGAGTGGGATTATCATCTATCTTCAAAGTCGCAGGGTATGTAGGTTCCTTCCTCTGGAGACCCTTAGAAAGTTACATTGCTGACAAAGTCTTACCCTTTGATTCAATTTCCCTCATCAAGGGTACCATGCATGCTTCTTTACCACTCATAATGCATAAAGAGTTGATGCAAGGGAGAGGAAGAGCTCCTAGCTTATCTAGGAACTCCAGTCCTAGAACCATGGAAAAGCATTCATTTGTACCACTGATAGATGGACCTTGCCCTTCCATTCTCTAACAGTCATCTCTACGTCTCGAGCCATAGCCACCGCGGGTTTGGCTATGGCATTCACAGTCTTCAGCCACCCTCCCTCCTTTGTGATGTTAAGGCCTATCCTCCTGGCCTCATCCTCGGTCACAAAGTTATGTGTTGCCCCCGTGTCAATCAAGGCTTGACTTTCCTTGTCATTTATCTTTACAGGCGCGTACATTAACCCCTTGGCTCATGACATTGGTGTCTTGATACTAGTGCCTGCATTCAAGAATTATAGAGATCCCATCCTGATCTCCTTGTTTGGGTTTTCACGGGGCTTCTCATCGAATTGTGTCACCAGAGCACTCAGAGATTTCCTCTTTCAGCACTCGGCCGCATAATGGGGACCGTTACATATAAAACAACTAACTAGTTTGGAGGATCCTTTTGCCTTGCCCTTATTTTTGGGGTCATATTGTTTACCATGAGTTAGGTCTCTTGGCTTGTCACCATTCTCTCCCCCACTATTCTTCTTACATCCCTTCTTATCCTTGAACTTGGAGGGTTCTCCTCTCTTGAATTCAACCAAACTTTCGACAGCAGCTATGGCCGAAGCAAGATCTTATACATTTTGGCGTACTAATTCCTGCTTCACCTGTGGTTGTAATCCGTCTATGAAGAAGAACTTCTTAAGCTCCTCAGGCAGATCAGGGATTTCGAGGGATGTCTTAGTGAACTCATCAACATAGTCCCTGATCGTGCCTGTATGTTTCAACCTTTGAAGTTTGACTTTTATCTCATTCTCCGCATCCTTAGGCTAGAACTGGGCCTTAAAATCACGTTTGTATTCTTCCTAAGTGGAGATACGAACCGTACCTTTTTGGATATCTTTCCTTCGACGTCTCCACCAAGTCTGGGCCGAATCAGTGAGGTAGAGAGTTGTAGTGCGGATCTTCCTCTCATCATCCTCCATTCCTAAATATTCGAAATATTGCTCTAGCCCCCATAAGAAGTTGTTTAGCTCTGTAGTGTCCCTCTTCCCACAATAGGATTTGGGTTTAGGAGCATCCACCCTTACCAAGTTTGGTGTCCCCGTGGCTCATGAGGCGATCGCAACCTTATACAACACCACATCCTCCTTTTGAGCCTTCATGTCGGCCTCCAAGCTGGACACCCGAGTATCTAGGTCTTCTAATGCTTCAACCCGTTCACGTAACTGTTCAAGCTTACCATCCATCTCCTGACGCAACATGCCAACAGTAGAGCTGATGCCTACCATCATGTCTTCTTGGAGCTCTCCATCGTCCCCCGTGGACGTAAGCTCGTCGAGAGGTGGAACAATGCGATTGAGCTGTTTGGCCATCACCTTGATAGCTTGCTTTACCCGTTCCATCCTTCCCTCCATGACTACGATAGCGTCTTTGGATGATGATCTCTTGATCTCACTTGCTTGGGCTTCTACATCAGTAAGGCTTGAGGGGTCCATGATCTCCTCTATGCAACATGGCTCTGATACCAACTGTCACAAGCTTGGACTTTACAACCCTGAACTTATGCGGCACTTAGCTTGCTCACACCCTTGTGAGGACTAAGTCAGCCTAAAACCGGACCAAACACTTGAGAAAGTGATGGTAGAGAGTAGTGGGCAAAAGAGGAAAAAGCACTTAGGAACAAAGGAACTTGTATTACTTGAAGGCTTTTTACAAAAGGACTAGAAGGCTACAAGGGAACTCACTTTGGGAGCTTGGGTGCTCTTGGGTTGGTGTGTGTTGGATGTGTGTCGAATGTGTGTTTGATGTGTGTTTGATGTCTTGAGCAAATGAGCCCTCTCCCCTTTTATAGGCTCTTCTCTCCCCTTGGAGCTCCTCGGATTTTGACACATATCCTTAAATGGACGGTTAGGATCGCTTTCTAGAATCTTCCCACCTCCTCTTTGGAATTCTCTAGAACTTTCTCGAAGTGTCTTGATCTTCTTGGAGCTCTTAGAGAATTCAAGACAAGCCTAGAAGGTTCTAGAATTCTATACACTCTTTTTCTCTAAAACTTTCTGGAGAACTCTAGTAACTTCATAATTTCTCTACAACTGTGTAGAGATTTCCTTGATAACCTCTACTAAAATATTTGGGACGTGACAACTAGCACCCTAAATTATAGAGATATTGGTAGCTACTGGTTAGATTGTTATATGAAAATTATAAACATGTCTTATGGTTTAAATGTAATGCAAGTTGGAGATGTTAAATACATATCCATAGAAAAATGATATCTAAAATTATTAAAATGTCGGTACTTTTAAAATTTTCAAAAAAAATCTAAAAATGATAAAAATTAATACATATGTTCAATATATTTAGATTACCGGTGGTGTAAAAAAACTTCAAAAAATAATTTAAAAAATAGGTATTTGCGCTTGTATGCACGTGATCAAGACTCCCTAGAGTAGATCGATATTACTTTGTATTGTTAAGTGTGGAAAAAGAGATTCTGAAGTAGATTGATATTAATTTCTATAATTGTGTGTGGAAAAGGGGACTCTAAAGTAGATTGATATTAATTTGATGCGTACCTATTGACTTGTAACATGTGTTAATTTGAGGTAAACTATTTATTTTTTCCACGTTAGTGATTGATACGAAATTTGCTTCATGCATTATATTCAGCATCATTGTTATATGGAAGAGAATGATGCGCACGCTGACGTCTGCTTAAAAATAGGCATTAAACTAGTATAAAAAATAACCATTAAATTACGAAACATACCAGGATATATACAAATGTGCATTAGAATGTAACAATATTCATGGAAGCTGAACTCTTGGAAAATAATAATAATAATCGGTGGTGGGTTTGGGAAGTAATAAAATTTTTAAATGAAAAGTTATTGTCATAAAAAATTTTAAATTGAAGAAAATAATATAATATAATAGGGGTAATGATGAAGAAGAAAGAAAATAAAATTAAAATAGATAGGATAGTTCTGTAAACAATTGTGTAGAAATTATTGAAAAGAAAAATAGTTGTATAAGAATAAGTAAATAAATAATTAAAAAAATGTAATTATAGAGAATAAAAAGTTTTATGCTAAAACAAATAAACCCAAAATTTAGATATGTATAATCATCAAAATAAAATAGTTTGATAATAAATATATATCCATTTTAACATCTAAACTATCTAAATATTATTATTGTGTGGATAAATAATTATATAAAATACATCGCATTTTAGTGCATAAGTAAGAAAATGACTCTAAGCATTTTTTTTCTTGATTTGCGTATGAATATATATTCTAAGCAAATACAACCCATGACTATTTTTTAATTAGATAAAATTTAATTTTAATCTCCTACTTAAATAAATGATACTAAATATAGTGCATGAAGTGAATCTCACATCAATCATTAAAGTGTAAAAAAATGTATGAGAGTACATAAAACTGCTTCCATATAACCATAACGGGAAAGAGCATTTTGTTAAAATAAAAAATTAGAAATTTAAAGTTGTTTTTGGCATACCATGAAACTCATCAATATAAAAATTTTTATTCTCCACTCCAATCTAATTTTCTAATAATTTTTTATGTTTTCTTCTATAATTTTTATATTTTTAATCATTTTTCACAAATACGCATACAGTTACCTTAAATATTTTAACTTTATCTTTTTTACTCTTATCATTCTATTATATGAAATTATTTTTTCCAGCTCAAAAACTTATACACCAATAAGATTTTTATTCAAAAGTTTTATCAAATACCAAACATGACTTTTGGATTTCTACCCTAAAATATTCTAAAAGTTTGAAGATATATCTTACAAATATAGAAAAATATGTACTAATTCATGATTATTTTAGGATCTACTATGCAAATACTTAGCATATCTTCTCTTGGTAAATCTTGAGCATCAATACAATTTCATTAATGGACTGCAACATCGACAACGGATAATGACTGGGACATGCATATGATATTTCTACTTGTAAACTGGGGTGTGAAATTAGAAGAAGTTTCAATGCAGTGCCCACTGAATGCTGGGTCTTGTTTCAATGGCGAGAAATTTTATTTTTTAATAAAGTTATTAATTTAGGTATATTTAATTTATGTATTAATTTTTTTTTTGAAAATTTTTATATATTTTTTATTTTTGAAAATAGGGGCATTTTAGTCATTTAAAAAGTTCTAATTAAAATCTCACTATTTTTAAAAATAAAACTATATACATATTTTCAAAAATGATAAAACTTAGTTTATAGATTAAATATACATAAATTAAGAGTTTACAAAAAATTTAAAAAAAATATTAAAAGATAAATTTTCTAATAGGATGCATTAAAATTTTAATGCATCTGGTTGTATTAAAACATTTTCCTTAGATGCTTGACCCACTTTCCCAGTTGCAACATTGACAACCCTTACACAATTCCAACGTTAATTGAAAGTACATCACTAGCTCGGCCTAACAAGTAACTCATGTTTTTTTTTTTTTTTTTGATTGGAATATATTTTACATACATCTCAAGTATTACACTGAAAGTTATGAGACAAGTAACTCATGTTAGCTCGGGTGGATAAGTATTTATTGAAAATATTTTTTTTATCAAAATATGTGCCTAAGTGCATTTTAATTTACATGCCAAATTTTTTAATTTTTAGATAGGATTGTCTTTACCCAAAACCGGTGATTTTTTAAATTTAAATAGGAAACACTTAAAAATTATAAATTTTGATATATGAATTAAATACAATTAAACTATTAAACCCATATTTTCATGAACAATTAAAAAAAAATTAACGAGACACTTGTGCACGTGTTGCCAGTCTACCTTCATTAATGGGTCACGCCTTCAACAGTGGGTGCAGTTCAATGATGTACGTCTGTTGTCGAATGTGGACTTGTCGTAGGCTAAGCGTGGAAATGTGAAAAAAATATGGCTGCTAAGTGCGACCGACTTTCGAACAATGGCAATCTCATAGTGCGGTTGCCTGGACTTGAATTTTTCATGTGCTTCTTATTTTTTTTTATTTTTATTTTTTTCTTTTTTACGCTGTATGAACAACCCAATGTGAAGCATCAATGGCAGCTTAAACCTGCTATGATTCGCTTTCTCTTACACAAAAATAAATAAATCAAACCATTGACCTGTTTGAGACTCTCAAACAGAAGGCAAATCAAAATTCAATAACAAGTTTGTTTTGGATAATTAGTCATAGGTTTTATTTTATCAGTTATTTAAAGAAAGTTGGACATGAATTTTCTACGAAGCAGTTATGAATAATTGACATGATACATTAGTTTTTTTTTTATGACTCATAATTTTCTTATATATTAAATTACACGAGTGAGAATTTGCATATCCATGCCTGGGACCTGTTTTAGTATATTTCAGTCTTGAAATTCGATGTTATTTGCATATGCATGAACACATGCCCCAGTTTAATCTCTTTTTTGTGATTTTCTTTCTGCAGGTTTACAGTGATTTGACTGTTGAAATATTTCAAGATGTTCCTGTGGAATGTCCTAGCCGCTGTTGTGGCCAATGTTGTCAGAACCGAACCGGTGATTGAACCGGTAAAGGTACTAGTCTGGTTCGAACCGATTCGACCGGCTAATCAAACCGGTTCGAACCGATGACATCAGCATGACATATTTATAATATCATAAATATTAAATTTTTATATTTTAAATAAATATATTGATAAAATTATATTTTTATAAATTCTAAATATATATAAGTTAGATTTTAAGGACCATAATATAAGTATAAAACAAGCAGGAAAAAATTAATAGCAAATTTTAAAAAGTCTTTGAGCATGAATTTTAGAAAAATTAACTATAATATTTTATTAATTGTATTATAATTTTTATTTGCTATGTTAACATGCTGTATTTTCTCCATTGGCTATTACCACTTGAGCTTCATGCAAGGTTGCTTGGAATGCATAGAGGATGCTATTGGGTTTTGCTGTAATTGGCCGACTAGTTGCAAAAGGGAGGAATCACTGGCTCTGTGTATGCGTTGGGTTGTTTCGGAAATAGAAGGCTACCAAAAAATGGGTTCCGGTTGCCTGTAGCTAGGCAGTGCTGCTGGCTTGGAGAAGTAGGGGCGATGATGGAAATTGAGTTCTCTAGTTTGGGGCAGATTGCTAGTTGATCCGATGGAATTGAATAAGAAAATGAAACTGCTAGATGGGTTGCAAAATCGCGACTTACAAATTGGGGCAAAGTTCAAATTGATGGTAGCTGATGCAAAGTGCTGCAATTTGGAGAGAAGATTGGAAGCTTGGTGGAACTGGTTGAGTTTTGTTTGCAGGGGAAGATGGGTTTTTGGGCGAGCTGATGCAGTTTCCTGTTACTGAAATTCAAAACCATGGCTGAAATTCGTGATGGCTGGACGACGAGCAGGCGGGCGTGACGACGGGACGAGGTGCGGCCGTGCGCGACAGGCGTGAAGACGGGACAGGCGGGTGTGACGATGAGCTGCAGTTGGGGACGGCGTGCGTGACAGATCACTGAACCACTGAACCAAATCAGGGAAGAAGAAGCGAGAGCTACGATTAACAGGAAATGGAAAGGAGCTCTGCTCATCGCCGAAAATGGAGACGTTGTTGCTCTGCTTGTCACTGATTTGCTCGTTGCCGAACGCCGATTGAACGTCGCTAATTTGCTCGTCGCCAAAAATGGAAAGGAGCTCTACCGGTCGTCGTCGATTTGGGGCAGCACCGTAGCAGAGGGGTCGTCGATTTGGGGCAGCACCGCAGCGGAGGGCTCGATCTCGATCTTGATCTCGACCTCGGTGGCTCGTGGTCGATGACAGGACGGGACGAACAGCACCGTCAGCCACCGAACCGGTCTAATACGGTCCAACCGCTATGTCCGGTTCGACCACCGGTTCAACGGTTTGCACGGTTTAGTTATATTAGACTGAACCGTATGTAAACGAACCGTTTATTTGACCGGTTCCCGGTCGGACCGGCCGGTCCGGTCCGGTCCGGTTTTAACAACACTGGTTGTGGCACTCGCTTTGTGAGTAATTTTTATTCAATTTGTGCAGCATGACCCTCTCCATGACTGATGGTGTCCTCTTCAATTAGTTGGATGTCTAATCATCTCATCAGTAATAAGCATGACATGCTTATTGATGCTTTCGATGCATTCAATCCTGTCATCGACAGATATTCAATCTATGCATTTCTTCAAGTTCCAAAATGAGATGTTCATTTGTTTAATTTATATTTTTTAGATAGATTTCAGATTTATTTTCTTTAATTCTCCTTTGAAATTCTCTGATATAGAAGATATGCAAGCCACGGAGTCCCTGCTGAGTATGGAGCTCTGCCCTACATTATAAGCAATGAAGAACCGCATTAAAAGTTCTTTGTTGGTCCTGCTTCGCACGTGGTAGCAACGGCTGTTCTAGTTTTTCCCCTATCTTCCAGCAATTTAAAGAACATGCTGAAGAATTATAAACCCCTAGTAACGCCTCAAAAACCACATACAAACAGATTCCTCCACAACTACTAATCAGATGGTATTGCCTGGAGCATACAGCTTCTGTTGTCACATTCCTGTTACAGGGAAAGAAGGAAAGAAATGCTGCCGAGTAATGTTGTTGTCTGGAGCATACACCTGTTGCTAGAATTTTCCTTGCATCTGATATAGTATTGGTTGATTTAGTAGATAGGAGGCCGAAACAGGGATACCTAAGTTCGTTTCTTGATGGCTGATTTGAAGTCTAATAGTATGGTTTTTGTTTCGGTTTTTGAAAGCTTCTGTTCCATTTTGATTCATGTACACTTTGTCGTCGATGAAGTCTAATATTTTGTATTGGTTTGAATGAATAGGCTAAGAGGAAAATGACTTAAATTTTTACGAATGAATTGAATATTGTAATCCTTCAATTGCAAATTATGACGTTGTGTTTGTATTTGTTTGAATGAATTGACTAAGAAAATTATATTTGTTTGAATGAATTGAAGTTAATATTTTATAAATAGGGTTAGGATTAAGGTTGAGGTGAATCCGAGTTTAACAAGCTTGACTCGCATCTGCCACATGACAGCCCCAACATGCATCCAACTGGGCAATGCGAGGTTGGCAACTCAACATAATAAATTCATTGTGTTTGTAGTTAATTATTTCAATTCATGCCTGCTACACTAAAATAAATACATAAAAATTAAGTAATAAAAAATTAGTCAAATATTTGTGTATTGATACTAGCCTAAGAAGATATAAATTTTAACACAGTTTTACAAAGTTTTGCCTTTATTTTGAAAAAAAAAAATGTTGCTTAACGGAACTTAATATGTAACAATAATAATATGATGGTTGAAAAGTGCAAACTTCTAGCACAACGTGGAAAATATTTTTTATCAACTTAAAAGGAAGATCAAATAAAAAAAATTTCAGTGCTAATTTTAAACCTAATTAATTTTTATTATAGTTTCATTATTTTTAACGTGCTTAGGCTTATTAAAATAATTTAAACATGAGCATCAGGGCTTACCTTGATGGTGGCTAGGTGCCACATGGTTAACGGTTCAACCCTCTCTCTCCTCTCTCCTCCAATGTAATAATAAAGAAGAAAATTATGTAAGAAGAAAAAAAAAAAAAACTCAAAGAAATCTCCGGGTGTTTTTTTTTTATAAGAGAAAAATCTCTAAGTTAATTTTAGAAATTTAGAAAAAATATGCACAATTTAAAATTGCACAGTTGAAGCTCCATCTAATGCCCAAGTGGTAGACACCATAACACATGTAAAAGTTGGAATGAGCATTTCGGGAAAAGGTTGTAAAATTAGTACGCTAATTAGATAGACTACCACTCATATTTTATGAAAAATTAAAAAAAAAAAAAATTATGCACCGAGACAACAGGAATGGGCACATATAGTTTGTGTTAGCCATGGCTAGTAGGATGATACTCCGTGATATAATTAATCTTGAGATAGAAAAAGTCGTTCTTGGTATATTCATCATTTCACAAGCATGACGGTTATTCGGGTGTATGGGTAGAATTTGTCATCTGAAAATGCATAAATGGACATGTATCGATATTTTTAAAAATAGGATAATCCAAGTCACTTTTCTTAATTAATCCCACCTGCAAACTTTGCACTGGAATTTCTTATAATGAAAGTATTTTAGGTATACTTGGTGGACATATAGACTAGTTGCTGGGCCTTTTTACAGGAAAAAAAAAAAGAGAGAAAACAATCGTTCGACTTTACTCTTTTTCTAGTGTTTGACTTCTAATCAGAACAAAAAATAAATGTTGACATAAATTAATTATAAAAAACTAAGCACTTTCGATAATTCGATTTTGCCCACCTTTAATTTAGATTAAATTTCAATATAAAGATCAAAGTAGATAAATCTAAGTTAATCAAAATAATTAGTTTTATCTACTTCGGGAATTTTATTTTTAACCAATCTAAATATTTTTAATTATCAAATCAATTTAAATGTTCTGTATATTTCACAAATTTTAGCTTTACATATTTGTTTAAATGTTTATTTTATTTAATTGAAAATGAAGGTTTGCACATCCCGACAATGCAAATAATACAAAATTATGCGTCTATTATATATAATACCTAATAGTAACAAATTTAAAATGAAAGCAATATAAAAAATTATTAATATATAAATATTTATTTTCACAAAAAATTGAAAGATTTAATATGTTAACTTATATATTACCAAGATATTGTGATTTGAAAAATGCAAATATACAAAAATTACAGATCTATTATATATAATACCTAATAATATCAAATTTTAAATATTATTCACTAATATATAAATATTAATATTTATATAATAAGTTAATTTTATAAAATAAGCTCGAACATTCTATTTTTAGAAATTTCATAATATGTACGATATATTAAATTAATGTTGTAAACTAAATATTTAAACTAAATTTAAAATTTTCAAAAATAGGTTTGTTATTTATCTAAACTTAAGTAAATATTTACTTTTATTTAATCTAATATGTTCAACTTTACTCTTTTTCTGGTGTTTGACTTCTAATCAGAACAAAAAATAAATAAATGTTGACATAAATATAATTATAAAAAAATTAAGCACTTTCGATTTTGCTCACATTTTATTTTGATTGAATTTCGATATAAAGATCAAAGTAAATAAATCTAAGTTAATCAAAATAATTATTTTTATCTACTTCAGGAATATTATTTTTCATCAATCTAAAGATTTTTAATTATCAAATCAATTTATATGTTCTGTATATTTCAAAAATTTTAGCTTTATATATTTGTTTAAATTTTCATTTTTTTAATTAAAAATGATGGTTTGCACATCCCAGTAATGCAAATAATACAAAATTACACATCTATTATATACAATACCTAATAGTAACAAATTTAAAAGAACACAATATATAAAATTACTAATATATAAAAATTTATTTTTACAAAAAATTGAAAGATTTAATATGTTAACTTATATATTACCAAGATATTGTGATTTGAAAAATGCGAATATACAAAAATTACAGATCTATTATATATAGTACTTAATAGTATTAAATTTAAAATATTATTCACTAATATATAAATATTATTATTTATATCTTAATATTTATATAATAAGTTAATTTTATAAAATATGTTGTAACATTCTATTTTTAAAAATTTCATAATATGTACCTTATATTAAATTAATGTTGTAAATTAAATATTTAAACTGAAGTTAAAAATTTCAAAAATAGGTTTGTATTTATCTAAACTTAAGTAAATATTTACTTTTATTTAATCTAATATTTTCAACTTGCACAATTTTTTATTAAAGAAATTTTATGTAGAATTAATCTATAAATTAACAAAAATATAATTTTAGCAGCATAATTTTTATTATTATAAATTTTTTTAGATATTTATGATTTAAAATGACTAAAAATAAGATAAGTAATGCAAGTATGAATTAATTTTAATTCAATAATTTAATGAATTTACATAAATAATAAGAATAATCTTTAGATAAACTTTTGTTAATTAAATTTAATTTAAATTAATATTTTTATTTTATTATTTAAATTTAGATTCTGTTAAATATTATGAGACATTGTTAGATTCTATTAGATGTTGTTAAATATTGTTATATAACGTTAGATATTGTTAGACATTGTTATATTCTATTAGATGTCATCATATCCTGTCAGACATCATTAGACATTATTAAATGCTGTTAGATTTAGATAAATTAAATTAAATCCTATTAAATGAATTTTAATTAATGTATTTATGGTATAAATGACATTATATGGAGCCTAGAAACATATTACCCGTGTTAAATTAGGATTATCATATTAATTATAAAAATTATATATTATTAGTTCTGTTAAATATTGTTAGATGTTGTTATGTATATCATTATATCTAGTTAGATGTCGATAGACGCTGTTAAATTTAGACAAATTGAATAAATCTTATTAAATAAATTTTAATTAATGCATTTAAGATATAAATGACCTTATAAGGAGCCTAAACACATATTAGCGGCGTTAAATTAGGATTATCATATTAATTATAAAAATTAGATGTTATTAGATTCTGTTAGACGTCGTTAGATGTCGTTAGTTGTTGTTAGATCCTATTAGACTTTTTAGATGTTGTTGGATTATGTTAGATGTAGATAAATTAAATTAAATTAAATCATTTTAAATGATTTTTAATGAATATATTTAAAGTATATATGACCTTATAATGAGTTTAGGAACATATTACATGTGTTAAATTAGGATCATTATATTAATTATAAAAATTAGATATTGTTATATTCTATTAAATGTTGTTAGATATTGTTAGACATCCTTAGACGTTGTTAGACGTAATTAAATTTAGATAAATTGAATTAAATCTTATTAAATGAGTTTTAATTAATGCATTTCAGGCATAAATGAACTTATAAGGAACCCAAGAATATATTACCTATGTTAAATTAGGATTATTAAATTAATTATAAAAATTAGATGTTGTTAAATATTGTTAGATGTTGGTAGACTTTGTTAGATATTGTTAGATTAGAGTTGTTAGACATCGTTAGATGTTGTTAAATATAGATAAATTGAATTAAATTCTATTAAATAAGTCTTAATTAATGTATTTAAGATATAAATGACCTTTTAAGAAGCTTAGAAACATATTACCGGTGTTAAATTAGGATTATCATATTAATTATAAAAATTAAATGTTGTTAGATTTTATTAGATCTTGCTAGATATTGCTAGACATTGTTAAATGTCGCTAGATTCTGTTAGACGTTGTTAGATATTATTAGACGTTGTTAGATTTAGGTAAATTTATAAAATCATATTAAACAAGTTATAAAATATGTAACAAAAGCATAAATAATCTCATAAAGAGTAAAATAATATATTATGATTGTTAAATTACAATTAGCATATATATATAAATATCAAAATTTGAAAAATCATATGTACTTATGCTTTGGTAGTTGATCTATCAATTGAATGGAATAGATTGAGATTTTATGGATATTTAACATAAATTTTATCAAAAAAAAATCAAATTTCCTAACATTTTGAAGCAAATGTACTTAAAATGATTACGATGCTTTTTCTTTCATTCTTTTCTCATTGGAAGCGCTTCCTATAAGTTGTCTTGCTGCGCGATACGAATATAATGTTTCTTGCTACCTGGAGTTCCTATGAGTTGTCTTGCTGCGATACGAATAGAGGGCCAACCCATGGGAAGCACTTCCCATGAGAAAAAAAGGAAGCAGAGATGGTAATTTTTCATTGTGAATGTGTTTGATTAACATTATTCAGCATTGAGCCAAGGGGTATAAGAAATTGTCTCTAATTTTTATGAATTAAATTAATTTAAATTGAAACTCTACAAAAATGAATATATTTAAATTAAGTTTATATCTACAAAAATTAATTACTTTTAAACCATAAATATATAAAAATATTATAATAATGAAAGTTATACTGCTCATATTATATCATTGTTAATTTATGGATTAATTTTGCATAAAATTTCTTTAATAAAAAATTACGTAGTTGAAAAATATTAAATTAAATAAAAGTAAATAGATTAAATAAAAGTAAATATTTACTTAAGTTTAGATAAAAAATAAATTATACCTTAAATACATTAATTTAAATTTATTTAGTAAGATTTCATATTAAATTTTCACATTTAATTATAAAAAGAGCTAATTAATTATGATTTTTATATGAACATTCATCAAAAGTATATTTTTATAAATTTTTTAATTTTTCTATAAAATAGATTTATTTTGCAACGTTTTTGAAAATATAAAAATATGAAGAGAATTACACATGTTAAGAGGAATTAAATAGACTAAAAAAATTAACTTCGAAATATGCATTAGTATATTAATATAATTTTTACAAATTTAATTAGATAAATCATACACATATATATGATTATAAATATATTTTCAAATATTGATTATAAGTATATTTTAAAATATGGGTACAAACTAGGTTATCGTATAATTTTTAGTTAAAGCGAAATAATTATAAAACAAAAAATTACACCAAATGAATTCAAAAGGAGGTAAAAATTAACTTAAGAATATTTTCGAGCTTATTGAAATTATTTAGTTAAAAATTATACATTTTAGTGTACATTTATATTCATGTAGATACAGCGGACGTTCATGCCTACTATCTTTTGAGAAAAAGGTAGGTCTAGTGACCACAAAATTCTAAATGATATTGATGCAACATTTAAGAATTTACTATTCGTTATTGCTGAAGATTAAAAATAAATCTTTTAAAAATTTTCCTTGAGCGAGTGATTATATTTCTAATTTTTTTTTCTTTTTTTGTAATAAAAATGTGCACCGTGTCATAGAAATTTAAATGACACAATCGTTGTCGCTTAATCTTATTTGACAAATGCAAATAACGATATGCTTGTGCACGAATTCAGGTGGTCCGTTGGACCACCCGAAAATTTTCTTTTCTCCCCCATAGCATTCGGTCGGTCGGTCATGGCTGCCACTGCTAAGGGAGAAAACCCATCACCTTGCCCCTCCATCAAAGCCGGCCAAATCAAGTGAAAGGAGAACTCAACAGACAGATTTTGCTGCCCACATTCATCTCTTTCGATTCCAGGCAGTGAGCAGCCATGAAAAGCCCATCTTCGGCAGCCCATGTTTTTCTAGGTCTGGCCATCTTAACTGTAGGATTGAAGATCGGAACTGGTCAATCAAAAGCATATGCAAAGCCCTCAAATCCGGCAGCAATCACAGTCCTTAGCAATCAAGAAGCAACTAGGAATATGTGCGCCATGAACGGCAACAAATTCAAAAAAAAAAAAAAAGTCCGTGAGGTGATGTGTTTCACGAATTTGATGGCCGCATATAACCACTTGCAACCCTTTTCCCATTCCAACAACCATTGCCAAAAACACGATTTCGGCATGAGAAGAAAGATTGGCGGGCGGGACGAGAGGGTGCGAATGAGAAAGCTGATTTCCTGTTGATTTTTCAATTTTACTAAAATGCCCATATAGATCCTAGCCATTCAGCGTAAATGAACGGCGGAGATACAACTTCCCACGAGAAAAAACGAAGAAGTGCTTCCCATGGGTTGGCCCTCGTACGAATATAATATTTCTTGCTACTTAGGAGACGCTTAAAACTCTTTCCGATAGGGACAGCCATGCTGAAAATTTTAAATTAAAAATAATGAGTTCTTGCGTCAAGGGAAAAAAAAGTAATAAGTCCTTGCATTTTATTTAGGAATTTTAGCTTCTTGCATAAATGAAAAAAAAATCAATATTGATATTTAGAATTTGGCACTAGGCTACGTGGACCTATTTTAATCATAGAATCAAAATCAAATTCGACCAATGCATTTAAAATTATTTATTTTAATGAGATATCAATAAAATCATTTACTTTACAAAGATACCAAGTTTTATTCTAATCAAAGACGTAAATGCTCTTTATTTTAAAAATGTGCAAAATCAAAGTAAAGGATGGTTTAATTTATATGTCAATTTAAAAGCTTTATTTTCAATGTCCGTATAAAACATTATTTTTGTGTGGATAAAAAACATCTTTTTCGTGTGTGAATAAGTAATTATGTAAGGTATTATTATATTTTAATGTATTTATAAATAAATCTAAATAGTTTTCATAATTTACGTATGAATGTATATTTAAAGGACAACGAAGGCTCACAAACCGTCCCTGGTTGGTCATGGACCTGGATAAGAGTGGCTACGGTCACGACATCAAACTCTCCATTTTGTGGTGGGAGCTTACTGTCTTCAGTGTCAATGGATGTAAGTTTGTTATTGTCTCCCTTATGAATTATTAAACTTTATTATAATATGAGATAAGATGTAATATTATACACCTAATAAAAAAAGAAAATGTAGCTCACACAACTCTGATGCAAGTATTATGAAATAAATGATCTTTTAGTAATACGAAAATTTGTTATTTGAATCCGTCGTGAAATGGACTCCTTAGAAAAACAATTTTGATTCAAACCTTAGTACACCAATCTAGTCTCATATTGATATTGATTTAATACATTTCTATTGGCTAATTGAGTCCATGACTTGATGGTAACATCACTGGCAGTCTAAGTTATAGGAATATTGGTGGCTGCTGGTTAGATTGTTATATGAAAATTATAAGAATGTCTTATGGTTTAAATGTAATGTAAGTTGGAGATGTAAAATACATATCCATAAAAAAAATGATATCTAAAATTATTAAAATGCTAGTAATTTTTAAAAATTTCACAAAATCTAAAAATGATAAAAATTTATACATATGTTAAATACATTTAGATTACCAGTCATGTAAAAAAAAATTTTAAAAAATTTAAAAATAGGTATTTGCACTCATACTCACGTGATCGAGGCTCCTTAAAGTAGATTGATATTAATTTGTATCGTTACATTTGGAAAAGGGGATTCTAAAGTAGATTGATATTAATTTCTATTGTTCCATGTGGAAAAGGGGACTCTATAGTATATTGATATTTGATGAGTACCTATTGACTTGTAACATGTGTTAATTTGATGTAAACTATTTATTTTTTCCACATGAATGATTGATGTGCATCATTGGCATATGGAAGAGAACCATGTGCATGCTGACGTCTGCTTAAAAATAGGCATTAAACTAGTATAAAAAAAAGCATTAAATTATGAAACATACCAAGATATATGCAAGTGTGCATTAGAATGTAACAATATTCATAGAAGCTGAACTCATGGAAAATAATAAAAAAGACCGAGAGTGGGTTTGGAAAGTAATAAAACTTTTAGATGAAAAGTTATTGTTATAAAAGTTTTTAAATGGAAGAAAATAATGTAACATGATAGGAATAATGATGAAGAAGAAAGATAATAAAATTAAAATAAATAGGGTAATTCTATAGGTACTTGTGTAGAAATTACTGAACAGAAGGATAGTCATATAAGAATACGTGAATAAATAATTAAAAAAGAGTTATTATAGAGAGTGAAAAGTTTTATTTTAAAACAAATAAACTCCAAATTTAAATATGTATAAGCAGCAAAATAAAATAGTTTGATAATAAATATATATCCATTTTAAAACTATATTTTAACATCTAAACTATAAAATATTATTATTGTGTGGATAAATAATTATATAAATATATCGCATTTTAGTGCATATGTATGTAAATTAGGGGTGGGAATGGGGCTAGTTGACCCATGACTCAGTTTAACCCAACCTGTTTTTAGCTTTGTAAAACCAATATATTTTTGACCCATTATAGGGATTGGTCAAAATTGTTGACCCGAATTCAAAAATAGGGTGAGGATGGGTCGACCATGTCCCAACTCGAAGAGTTCGACCCGCCCCGCATATATTAATTTTTTAAAAATTATAAGCCTATATTTAAATATTATTATTATTTTCTTTCAAAATTCTCACTTTTTTATAATCAACTTTATCAATAATAGAAGTATCAATTTATTCAGAAAGCAATATAAGAAGTAATAAAAAGAATTAGTACATATATAACCCTTATGTATAATTATATATTAACCTATTTTAATAAATTTATACTATATTTTTAAATATTTTGTTTTCTTAATTATGTTTTGAAGCATATAATATTTAAATTTAGTATAGATGTATACTTATATTTGATAGGTATATAAATTTTTAAAATTATCTTATTTGACCCGTATTTTTTAACTCGATCTGCTATTCCGAGATCAGTCCGATACCAACCCGAAGTTTATCATGGAACCTATTTAAAAAAAAATAAGGGTTATATCGACATTGTCCCGACGTTTTATAAAAAGAGAGTCAATCTCAATTTTTGAAAAATAGGGTAAGGGGGTAAACGTTGACCCGGTATGGCCCGCCCCTATTCGCACCCCTAATGTAAATGACTCGAAGCATTTTTTTCTTGATTTGCATATGAACATATATTCTAAGCAAATACAACCCAAGAGTATTTTTTATTTAGATAAACTTGATTTCCTACTTAAATAAATGATACTAAGTATAGTGCATGACATGAATTTCACGTCAATCATTAAAATGCAAAAAAAATGTATTAAAAAATATATGAGGAAACTACTTCCATATAACCAAAACTGAAAAGATCATTGTGTAAAAATCGAAAATTATAAACTTAAATTTGTTTTTGGCATACCATGAAACACATCAATATAAAATTTTTTATTCTCCAGTCCAATCTAATCTTCTAATAATTTTTTTTACGTTTTCTTCTATAATTTCTATATTTTTTAGTCATTTTTCACAAATACGCATACAATTATCCTAAATATTTTAACTTTATCCTTTTTACTGTATTATTCTATTATATGACATTATTTTTCCCATTTCAAAAACTTATAAACCAAAAAGATTTTTATTCAAAAGTTTTATCAAATACGAAACACGGCTTTAGGATTTCTACCTTAAAATATTCTAAAAGGTTGAAGATATATCTTACAAATATAGAAAAATATGTACTAGTTCATGATTCTAAAAGTTTGAAGATATAACTTACAAATATAGAAAAATATGTACTAATTCATGATTCTAAAAGTTTGAAGATATATCTTGCAAATATAGAAAAATATGTACTAATCTATAATTATTTTAGGATCTACTTTACAAATACCTAGCATGTCTTCTTTTATAAATCTTGAGCTTGCTCGGCCATATAATTTCATTAATGGACCGCATTATCGATAACGGATAATGACTGGGATATGAATATGATGTTTCTGCTTGTAAATTGGGCGTGGAATTGGAAGAAGTTTCAATCCACTGCCCACTGAATGCTGTGTTTTGTTTCAACAATGGGAAATTTCATTTTTTAATATTTTTTGTATTTTTAATAAAATTATTAATTTAGGTATATTTAATTTATGTATTAAATTTTATTATTTTTGAAAATTTTTATATATTTTTTATTTCAAAAATAGGAGTATTTTAGTTATTTAAAAGTACTAATTAAAATCCCACTATTTTTAAAAATAAAAATATATACATTTTCTCAAAAATGGTAAAACTTAGTTTATAGACTAAATATACATAAATTAAGAGTTTGTAAAAAAAATTTCAAAAAATATTAAAAAATAGAATTTCTAATCAGATGCATTAAAATTTTAACGCATGTAGTTGTATTGAAACAGTTTCCTTGAATGCTTGACCCACTTTACCTGTTGCAAATTGACAACCCTTATACAACTCCAACGTTAATGGAAAGTAACAACACTAGCCACAACATTAGATATTAAAATATCTTATGATGATGATAAAAGATTACAATCCTGTTAGCTCGGCCCAACAGTATCTCTTGTTAGCTTAGGAAGATAGATATTTTTTGAAAATTTTTTAATCAAAATATATGCCTAAGTGCATTTTAATTGACATACCAAAATTTTTAGATAGGAGTTTGTCTTTACCCAAAACTGGTGATTTTTTACATTTATGAGTCTGCGTTCATTAATGGGTCACGCCTTCAACAGTGGGTGCGGTTCAATGATGTATGTCTGTCGTCGAATGTTGACTTCTCGTAGACTACGCGTGGAAATGTTAAAAAAAAAAAAAAAATGTGGCGTGCTACGTACGACCGACTTTCGAACAATGACAGCCCTGTGTTGACTTGAGTCTTCATCTAAAAGTTAACAACTTAAGATCAATAAATCTATCATCATGTAATCAAACTTTAAATATTGATTCATGATTGTAATCAAGCTTTATATATTAATTCATGATTCTAAAAATTATATAAATTCATTCTTAATTTTTTTTATATACAATAACTCAAAAAAATCTAAATAATTGTTTTTTTGATAAAAGAGAAGATCCCGCTATCCCTACTGCCTCACAGCATTAGAAGGGATAGAGATATCTAAATAATTGTTGATATCATGCCTATTACAAAAAAGTAATATTTTTAGTAACAGTGTTAACAAAATATTGTTGAAAGTATAACTGAAGAAACTTAGGGTGTGTTTGGTTAGAGGTAAAACTTTTGATGAAAAGTTTCTTGAGTAGAAGTTGTCAAATCAATAGAAAATAATGTGATATAATAGGAGTAATGATGAGGAGTAAAGAGAATAAAGTTAAAATAGATAGGTTAGTTGTATGGGTAGATGTGTAGAAATGATTGAAAAGTAGGGTAGTTTGTATAGAAAAATGTGAAAAAATAATTAAAAAATAAAGTAGTTATAGAGAGTGAAAAGTTTTAGATTGAAAAGTTTTAGTTGACACTTTTTTGCCCTAAACAAACACACCCTTAGTGTTAATAAAATATTGATTTTTTAATGGGATTGATATTAATTTTACGCATATTTGTTCACTTGGAAAAGTATTATTCTCTTATATTGTTTTTGGCAATGCCCAAAATTTTAAAAAATTTTCAACAAGAATTTTTAATCTAAAATCTTCGCTCTTCATAGTTTTCTTTTTTTAAAATTATTTTTTACATCTTCTTGTATAACTATCTTATGTTTCAATCATTTTTACACAACTACTCATATCACTAACATACTTATTTTAACTTTAATCTCTTAACTCATCATATTATCCTTATTATGTTACATCATTTTCCTGCATTTTAAAAAACTTTTATACCAAAATTTTTTCATAAGTTTTATTATTTTTCAATACAACTTAATTTTCAAATTTTGAGGATGGATACTTAAAGTTCGTGTTAGCCGTAAATAATTAGTAATGTTTAAATACACCCAGGTGCAATTATGCATTGAAATTTCAATACATCATTAAAACTTGGTGAGTGACAACAAATAGATAACCTGTCGCATCCTCACATGCATCTAAAAATTGATATCGAATGTAGTAGGGGATTTTTGCCATGTTCTAAAAAATTTTAATGGAGAATCAAAAAAAAAAAGTTGTACATATTCAATTTTAAGTAAACTACATAGGTACAAATGCAATTTTATGAAAAGCTGGGATATCCTCGTCATTTTTCCTAAGCCAAAAGTAAATAAATAAAAACAACATGGGGTCTTGAGTTAATTCTTCTTTGGAGTTTTTTTTTTTTATCATGTTATACACATTAAATGACCAAACACTTGACAAATGTATACTTAAGTAGTAGGATAACAAAGCCACTGTCTTTACTTAATTTTGAACTTTAGATCTGTCACTCATACTATTTTAGACACACCGACGTCAGCCAACTTAGACATCCAAGCAGTAACCAGGAGTCACCTTTTAAGTTTGATCGAAATTTATCATCTTGTCATTAAGATTTAAATAAGGATTCCTGATTCTAAAAATTATATAAATTTATTCTAAAATGCCTACCAAGGTTTGAAATTGGGCCAACTAGTTCAAGGGCTCGGGCGCCTTCTAGCAAGGCTACGTCCTTGGTAGCAAACGAAGCAAATTTAATTAAGATTTTAGGTATATTTTGAAACACGACTTTTACTATAAAATTTTGAGGCATGCAACTGATTCAATTGAATCATTTCTTCAATTCTTCGACTGTATTTTAAAAAACAAAAAACTAAAATTAAGATCAATAAAAAATTAACGTTTTTTAACTGTGTTAGGAAAAGCACTTTTTTTTTATTGAGACTACTATCCCACCCATTTACAAGGAAAACAATAATGATTTTTTTTTAAAATGAAGACAGCAATAATTTTTTAT
Organism: Annona cherimola; assembly: GCA_030490835.1. Classification (NCBI taxonomy): domain Eukaryota; kingdom Viridiplantae; phylum Streptophyta; class Magnoliopsida; order Magnoliales; family Annonaceae; genus Annona; species Annona cherimola. The sequence goes on along the minus strand of CM059977.1, from coordinate 39,952,070 downwards.
CCCACCATAGGGTCGAACTCGTGCCTGTGATGTTACGTCCATGACCAATCCCGATTGGTAAACTTTTTTTATTTTTATCTACTAGACCGACTAAGTGTTTGGAAATGGAAAAAGCTGGTTTACACTTTCCACTCGTAGACTGACCGAGCCTGTGCAAATGGAAAAAGATTGGTTCCATTTACCACTTGTAGACCGAACTACGCGTGTGGAAATGAAAAAACAACAAAAAAAAAAAAAAAAAGCAAGAGCACGACTTAGGTCAGGTACATCTGACGTAGGGTTAATTTTATTCTTACACTATTCTCAAAAATTCCTATCATGTCTTATTTTATTTTGGGTTGGATCTAAGTTTATCCTACTCTATTTTTTAAAGTCCTATTGATTTTGGTTTCGATACCATATCAGCTTTTTAAAATAGTCCTTGTATTATATTTACAAATTATAATTTTATTCCCAGTCTTATTTAAAAACCTAAAATCAAGATGATAACAATATAAATTTTAAAATATTTTGGGTCGGTTCTAAGTTTATCCTACTCTATTTTTTAAAGTCTGATTGATTTTGGTTTCGATTCCACATCGGCTTTTTAAAATAGTCCTTGTATTATATTTACAAATTATAATTTGATTACCAATCTTATTTAAAAACCTAAAATCAAGATGATAACAATACAAATTTTAAAATATATTCATTAAATTTACTAAATAACTGACAAATTAAATAAGTTTCTATACGTTTAATGAGTGTATTTGTCTTTCGCTATAAAAGTTATTTTATAAAATATACATTAAATATATATTAATAATTCGAGTCAATTCTCAATACCCAATATTTTACAAAATCATTTCTTCAATTCTTCAACTGTATTTTACAAAACAAAAACTAAAATTAAGAGCAATAAAAAAATTAACATTTTTCAACTGTGCTGGCAAAAGCACTCTTTTTTTTATTGCATCTCCTATCCCACCTATTTACAAGGAAGACAATAATAATAAATTTTTTTGAAAGTGAAGATAGTAGTAATTTTTGACTCCACGGTAGGGTCGAACTCATGCCCGTGATGTTACGTGCATGACCAATCCCTATTGGTAAAGTAACTTCTTTTATTTTTACAAAAGATATCAATCCAAGACCTAAATATATTATCATGCTTATTGCAAAAAGGTAGTATCCATAGCCGCAAGTCATGTTTAAAATTTGAACGAGATGAGGATGAAATAAAGATGAAATGATTCTCAAAAAATATTTTTTTTTATTTTCAAAAATAACAACAAATTTTTTATACAAATGTTATCCATTTTCAATTGAGTTTTTTACCCATTTCCAATCAAGAATAATTTTTTTTAATCCCATATCTTCTATGAGTCACCTTCTATGAGTCACCGGGCATTTATTAATGGGTGGTGTCTTCCATGGTAATGCAATTAGACAACGATTGTATACTGAGCGTGGAAACGGAACAAGGCTGTTTCCGCTTTCCACTCGTAGACTGACTGAGCGTGTGGAAATGCAAAAAGATTGGCTCCATTTTCCACTAGCAGACCAAACTACGCGTGCGGAAATGAAAAAATAAACCTGCAAATTCTCTGTCGCGATACCAACTTCTTTGTTCAATCATACAAAACTAGTTGTGTCGGACCTATAAAATAATTATTTTACTAAGTGGATTCCTCTACTAGATTCAAAAGAAGATGTAGAGAAATGATTAAAAATTGATAGTTATTTTTATGAAAAAATTAGATAGTCATTGATAGTGAAAAATTTTAAATGGAAAAGTTTTGAAGGAAAAACTTTATTTAAAAACAAAGACACCTAAATATTAAAGTTGTTTTAAATCAAATTCGCTAATTTAAAATTTTTATTTTTATCATATTTGAATTAATCTTTATTTTATTCAAATGAAATTCATTTATTTCAATTAAAATTTTAAATTCTTATTGTATTTAAATAGTTTTAGAAGTTTGATTTTGTATTAAATCCGGATATATTAGAATTTAATAGGCTTATTAATGAAATACTTAAAATTGATATCATTAAAGATATTAACTAATAATCATTCAATGTTAGAATTTAATGTGAATTTAATAGGTTTCTAAAATTTATTATTTAAATTTATATAATTTTGGTATTACATCTATAAAAAATATGTTCAATATAAATTATATAAATAATTTATAAAGTAGATCAAACGGGTGAATACCATTTGTAAAATCTATTAAACATGTAGATACCTGTTTATGCTTTGTAGCGGAATTTATATTGATGTGATATTTGTATTATACATGTTCTTCATGAAAAGAAAACATCATCAATCTAATCTACCATATTAAAATTATGTAACTTGTACATGCTATTAAATGATCACAAACCAAAACAATATATTATATATAATTCAATAGAGAAGTGATCTTATTTGCTCGTGTTAAGCAAATATTTTCTTTTTTCTTCGTACACTTATTTATCTAAATGGATTAAACATATAAACAAAATTTTATCATTTTCAAATACTTATATATATTTTTGAAAATTTTAAATATCCATATGTATATATGTGTTTAAAATACCCCTATATTTAAAAATCTTAAAAAAAAATTTATCCGTATTGAAAAAGGGTAAAACTTGATTTTTGTTAAATACACTTAGATAGATAAGTGTATGAAGAAAAATAAAAAAATATTTTTTAAATAAGTTTTTTTAGGTGAACTAAGCAGAACATTTGTTTAGCCAAGACTAATAGGATCATTCCACATTTATAAATATCCAAAAATTGTCAAATACATATGCACATTTCTTGCTGTATTCGAATGAACAAAAAATCAGTCAACAATCATAGCCATAACAATTAACTTATCAACTCATTGGCCCAACGAATTATCTAAAATTTGTAAAATTTATAAAATCTGTAAATTTATAAAATATGTTAAATTAGAGATTATTTGCATTTTAGTCCCTCTAACTTGGCGTATTTTCTTTCTAGCCCATGAGTTTTACATATTTTCTTTTTAGGCCCTATAAGTTTGCCCTATTTGTATTTTAGTCATTGCCGTTAAAACTCAGCCGCTAACTATATATATGAGTTGACTCATATATGCAGTTAACAACAACGTTAGTTGACTCCAGAACAAGAGTGGACTCGTGTTCAACTCATGTTCATAAGTCAACCAATGTTCATAAGTTGACTTATCTATGCAGTTAACGACAAGGTATTAATGGTAGGGACTAAAATGAAAATATGATAAACTTACGAAACTCGTGGGCTAAAAAATAAATAAGCTAAGTTAGAGGGACCCAAATGCAAAAACTCTAAAATAGCTAAATAAGTTAACTTTATTTGTTCATATGCATTGCAAAGGTAAAATGATAAAAATGCCTTTCTTTTTATTTTCTCCAAAAATACAGAAACTTGTCGGTGTGCCAATGTTGGCACTCAACTTATGAAATTTAAAATACAAATGTAATTAAAATTAGTACGTTTGACCGCATCCTTATCTCATTAAAACGCGGTGAGTGATAACAAATAGATAATTTTCCGCACTCTCACATGCAACTAAAAATCGATATCAAATGTAGCAAGGACATTTTTGCCATGTTCTAAAAAATTTTAACGGAGTATTAGAAGAAAAAAGTTATACATATTCAATTTTAAGTAAACTACATAGGTATAAATGCAATTTTATGAAAAGCTGGGATATACTCGTCATTTTGCCTAAGCCAAAAGTAAATAAATAAAAACAACATGGGGCCTTGAGTTAATTCTTCTTTGGATTTTTTTTTTTGTCATGTTATGCACGTTAGATGACCAAGCACTTTGACAAATGTATACTTAAAGGGTAGGGTAACAAAGCCTCTGTTTTTAATTAATTTTGAACCTTGGACCTGTCACTCATATTACTTTAGATACACTTACATCATCCAACTTAGGCTCCAAGCAGTGTCCTGAAGTCACCTTTTAAGTTTGATCTAAATTTATGATCATGTCATTAAGATTTAAATAGTAAACTTTTTTTTATTTTTATCACTAGACTAAGCGTGTGGAAATGGAAAAAGCTGGTTTACACTTTCCAGTCGTAGACTGACTGAGCGTGTGCAAATGGAAAAAGATTGGTTCCATACTTCCATTTGCCATTTGTAGACCGAACTACGCTTGTTGAAATGAAAAAACAAAAGAAAAAAGCAGGAGCACAACTTAGGTTGAGTAGATCTGATCCACAGTTAATTTTATTCTTACATTATTCTCAAAAATTCCTATCATGTCTTATTTTAGGTTGGGTCAGATGTAAACTCATGGTACTTTATTTTTTAAAGTCAGATAGATTTTGGTTTTCATTCTAGATCGGTTCTTTAAAATAGTCTTATATATTTACAAATTATAATTTTTTTACCGGTCTTATTTAAAAACCTAAAATCAAGATGATAATAATATAAATTTTAAAATATATTCATTAAATTTACTAAATAACTTATTTTTTATTTTTCTCTTTATACACTTGTTTATCTAAGTATATCTAACATATAAAACTAAATTTTATCATTTTTGGACATGTGTATATATATTTTTTTAAGATTTTTAAACATCTATGTGTATATATAATATTAAAAAAATATATACACATGCCCAAAAATGATAAAATTTAGTTTACATATTAAATACACTTAGATAAACAAGTATATGGATAAAAAAGCAAAAAAATTTAATGAGTTTTTTTAGCTGAGCTAAGCGAATCATTTACTTAACCCAGGCTAATGGGATCATTCCTCGATAAGTTCTACAGTTTTCAAAACTCTTAACGCGATTGAAATTAGCAGTTGGATTTCATCCGATGATTTGAAACTTGGAGCATACCAATTTCACTTTCCATATATACTTAGTATCATTTTTGTATCTAAAAGATCAAATTTCATCCAAATTAATTAAAGATGTGCATGTGTTATATTTACTTAAAAATATATATTAAATTATGAAAAATATTTAGATAGAGAAATGCTCTTGTTTACTTTTTTCTTTGCATACTTGTTTATCTAAATATGTTTAACCTATAAATTAAGTTTTACTATTTTTAGACACATATATACATTTTTCAAAAAATTTTAAACACGAGATATTTTAGCCTTTTCAGCGAAGAACCGCTGTTGCTTTAGTCTTCGCTGGAATCCTCTTTGAAAGTTAGATTTAAATCTATCATCATTTAATCAAGCACTGGACATTATCGATTCATGATTATAAAAATTATATAAATTCATTCTTAAATTGTTTCGGCTATACAATCACTCTAGAAACCTAAATAATTTTAACATCACACTTATTAAAAAAGTAATATTTATAAAGGAAAATGTACCAAATATTTATGCAAACAATATTGTGCATATGAAATAGATACACAGATCTATCTTAACTTGTCGCCCACACAAAATAATCAATTTTGATGATTCGTCTATGTATTGAAAACGAATGGGTCTCTTAATTCCTCACAGGATAAATTATAATTTCATTACAAGTCTGTCGGTTAAAATTAAATAACTTAATGTCAAGTCACGTAAAAATAACCAAATGAATTTAACAGAGAGACGTAAATAAATGTGTAAGGTATTAAAGTATAAATGTGTACAGCTTGAAGTTAGAATGTTAAATAGAGGCATCGGTCTTCAGCTGCCCTGCTTTGGAGTGTGCCTTTGTCAACCCACGTAGTTTACGATATTGACAATCCTGTTTTCTGTCAATGCAACCTGGGCTACTCGTAGATTCTCTGAAGGTATAAGGTCGTGTTTGAAGAGGGATAAAATTTTTTGATAAAAAATTTTATGCGGAAAAGTTATTAAATTGATAGAAAATGATGTGATATAATATGAGTAATGATGAGGTGTAAAGAGAATAAAGTGAAAATAGGTAAGTTAGTTGTATGAGTTGACGTGTGGAAATGATTGAAAAATAGAAGAATTTGTATAGGAAAATGAGAAGAAAGAATTTTTTTTTTTTAAAAAAAGGTAATTATAGAGAGAGAAAAATTTTTGATTGAAAGTTTTGGTTGAAAAAAAAAAGCAAGAGCACAACTTAGGTCAAGAAGATCTGATCTAGGGTTAATTTTATTCTTATATTATTCTAAAAAATTCCTATCATGTCCTATTTTAGGTCGGGTAAGATCTAAACTTATCCTACTCTATTTTTGAAAGTCAGAATGATTTTAGTAAATAAAGTCAGAATGATTTTAGTTTTGATTCCCGATCAGCTTTTTAAAATAATCCTTATATTATATTTACAAATTATAATTTATCAATATTCTTATTTAAAAACCTAAAATAAGATGATAATAATATAACTTTTAAAATATATTCATTAAATTTTATAAATAACTAATAAATTAAATAAATTTCTATATATTTAAAGAATATATTTGTCTTTCACTATAAAACATATTTTATAAAATATGCATTAAATATATATTAATAATTTGGGTCAGTTCTCAATATCCAGTCGTTGGAACCTATATTACTCCAATTAAATCAGATACTTTTTCTGTGGAACTTATTTTACCTTATGAGTATAAAACTAGAAACCTACCTTATCCATTTTAGAATACTAAACAGATCGACCCACAAGTACCTTATCCAAGTTGCACTCTCTAAAAAAAGATTTGTAAGAATGTCAACCTTGACACACATCTTGAGTTTTAAAAACATAAGTTGTTGAGTCAATGCAACTGGTTGATTGGACTCCAAATCTTCATCATTTAATCAAGATTTAGATATTGATTCATGATTCTAAAAATTATATACATTCATTTTCAAAAAATTTTAGCTATATATAATCACTCTAAATGATGTTCATTTTTCTAAAGATATAAATTGAAGCCCAATTATATACATTACGAAGTATAGCTTAAAAATAAAATATTCATTTATTTTATTTTATTTTTATTTTTATTTGGTTTTTCTTCATAAACATGTTTTTCTAAGTATATTTAATATATATATACCAAGTTTTGCTATTGTAAAATGACAAAAATTGGTATATAAATTAAATAAACTTACGAAAAAATGTTTATGAAAGAAATAAAAAAATATAACTAATAATAGAAATAAATGAATATTGTATTTTAGCTTAAAATATATCATGATGTATATAATCATACTCCAAATAAATTTTCAAACAAAGCGAATTAAATGTTACAAACTATAAATATAAATTAATTAGTACTTAGGTGTTTAAATATTTTGAAACATCATTTTTACTAAAAAAATTTAGAGACATGCAGCTGATTCTATGAAATTATTTCTTAAATATCTTCAACTGTATTTTAAAAAACATAACCTAATATTAGGAGCCATGAAAACATTAACATTTCTTGACAGTGTTAGCAAAAGTAACTTTTTTTGTTTTTGCAAAAGGTATTAATTAAAGACCTAAATAATTATTCATATTGATTAGTCAATTAATTAATTAATTTACTAGTTTATTTATTAATTTACCAAATATTTTATTAATTCATACTTTAATTATTAATTTTTGTTAGTGTATTGATTTATTTTGATTCATTAATTTATTAATTTACTAATGAATTTATCAATTTCTTTATTAATTTTTTTAGTTTGTCAATTTAAAATTTTTTGTTAGTTATTTATTATTTTATTATTTTATAATTTATTCTAAACTTTCTCTTTTTGCAAGTGAAGCTCAACTAGCAAATCTCTTCTTGCATAAATTGAAAACTGCATAGATATCTTAGGATAAGCTTGAAAAGTGATCCTGTTAACCTCGGCTAAGCAAATAGTTTACTTAACCTACTTTAAAAACTCATTTAAAATAATTTTTTTTATTTTTTCCTTTATACACTTGTTTATCTAAGTGTATTTAACATATAAATTAAAATTTATCATTTTTGGACATGTGTATATTTTTTTTGAGATTTTTAAACATCTATATGTATATATAATATCAAAAAAATATGCACATGTCCAAAAATGATAAAATCTAGTTTATATGTTAAATACACTTAGATAAACAAGTGTATGGAGAAAAAACAAAAAAAATTTAAATGATTTTTTTGAAGTGAGCTGAGCGAATCATTTGCTTAGCCCGAGCTAACTGGATCATTCTTTGATAAGTTTTACAGTTTTCAAAACTCTTAACGCAATTGAAATAAGCAGTTGGATTTCATCTGATGGTTTGAAACTTGGAGCACACCATTTCACTTTCCATATTATTTAGTATCGTTTGTCAATTTAAAAGATCAAATTTCATCAAAATTAATTAAAGATGTGTATATGCTATATTTACTTAAAAATATATATTAAATTATGAAAAATACTTAGATAGAGAAATGATCTTGTTTACTTTTTTCTTTATATACTTGTTTATCTAAATATATTTAACATACAAAACAAGTTTTACTATTTTTAGACAATGTATATATTTTTCAAACAATTTTAAACACGAGATATTTTAGCCTTTTCAGCGAACCGCGGTTGCTTTAGTCTTCGGTGGAGTCCTCTTTGAAAGTTGGATTTAAATCTATCATCATTTAATCAAGCTTTGGACATTGATTCATGCTTCTAAAAATTATATAAATTGGTTCTCACATTGTTTCGGTTATATAATTACTCTAGAAACCTAAATAATTTTAACATCACACTTATTAAAAAAGTAATATTTAGAAAGGAAAATGTACCAAATATTTATGCAAACAATATTGTGCATCTGAAATAGATATACAGATCTATCTTAACTTGTCGCCTACACAAAATAATCAATTTTGATGATTCGTCTACGTATTGAAAACGAATGGGTCTCTTAATTCCTCTCAGGATATATTACAATTTCATTACAAGTCTGTCGGTTAAAATTAAATTACTTAATGTCAAGTCGCGTAAAAATAACCAAATGAATTTAACCAGAGAGACGTAAATAAATGTGTAAGGTATTAAAGTTTAAATGTTTCAATCAAAAAAAAAAAAAAAAAGTTTAAATGTGTAAAGCTTGAAGTTAGAATGTTAAATAATGGCATCGGTCTTCAGCTGACCTGCTTTGGAGTGTGGCTTTGTCTAACCCACTTACTTTACAATATTGGCAATCCTATTTTTCTGTAAATGCAACCTGGGTTACTCGTAGATTCTCTGAAGATATAAGGGCAGGTGTGGAAAGTGATAAATTTTTTTGATAAAAGTTTTTGGTGTAAAAGTTATTAAATTGATGAAAATGATGTGACATGATATGAGTAATAATGAGGTGTAAAGAGAATAAAGTTAAAACAGATAAGTTAGTTGTATGAGTTGATGTGTGGAAATGATTGAAAAGTAGAATACTTTACGTAGGAAAATGCGAAAAATAATTTTTTTCTTAAAAAAATAGTTACAGAGAGTAAAAAATTTTTAATTGAAAGTTTTGGTTGAGAAGTTTTATGCCTCACGAAACACACCCTAAATCTATTATCATGTAATTAAGCTTTAGATATTGATTCATGATTCTAAAAATTATATAAATTCATTCACAAATTGTTTTGGCTATACAATCACTCTAAAAACTTAAACAATTGTTAATGACATGCTTGTAAAAAATAAAAAGTAATATTTAAGAAGCAAAATGTATTTCAAGTATTTAGGCAAACAACGTAATGCATCTGAAATTGTGTATACCTTCATTAATATATAAAAATCTTATTTAGAAAGCTTTTTTAATGAACTTTTAATTTATGTGTATTTAGTATATAAACTAAAATTGTAATGTTTATTTAATTATTCAATGGATTAATTTTTAAACGTTAACCAGTGGACCCAAGACTGTTGGAAAGAAGCTTATGCGCCTGTGCTGAGTCTACCTTCATTAATGGGTCGTGCCTTTACGCTGATGAGTGGACCCTATGATTAAGAATTTTTGGCATTTTAAAATGCAATTACGGAAAGCAAATCTGCGGTCGAGTATAAATGAGATGGAGGGGGTTGGAGGATTCCATTCTCAAGTGCTTCCACTCTAAAATCCCAATGAAGAAATTCCAGTCTTCTCATCATCTCTTCCTCCTCTTCTTCTCTCACCTTTTTTACATCCTCACCCTATTCCTCCTCCCAATACTCGTTTCATGCCGATGTCCTGACTCCTGACCACCACAAACTTGCTCTCCTCAACATTTTCTCCAACCACTCCACCCTCCCCTCATGGACGGACGATGCCTCCTCCGACTGCTGCCAGTGGGAAGGGATCACGTGCGACCACGTCTCTGGTCACGTGATTGGACTGGACGTCACCAACTGTTCCATCTACGCATCTCTTAATTCTTCTGCTCTGAGTACCCTCCGCACTCTCCGTTTCCTGAATCTCTCTTACAATGACTTCAATGGTTCCGTCATCCCTTCCGACCTCGACTCTCTCTCCCATCTCACCCACCTCAACCTCTCCAATTCTAACTTCGCTGGCGAAATTCCCGAGGCAATCGCTCGCATGACAAATCTCATCGTCCTCGACCTCTCCGGTTATTATGATTCTTATTATCATCTCAAGCTGGAAGAGCCAAGTGCAGAGGTGTTGCTACGGAACCTGTCGAGGCTAACAAAGCTCCATCTTGATGGCGTAAACATCTCGTCTGAAGTGCCTCAATTCTTGTCTAATTTCACTCGCTTGACTTCCCTTAGCCTCAACGGCTGCAATTTAGTTGGTGAATTTCCTGCGACCATATTTCGACTGCCCAACTTAGAGGTCCTCGACGCCTCTTATAATTCGCAGCTCAATGGATCCTTTCCTGACTTCCCCAGAGGAAGTGCTCTACGGATTCTGATATTATATTTGACGGGATTTTCGGGTTCGCTTCCAGATTCCTTCGGTAATCTCAGTCACTTAAAGGAATTACAACTTACGTCATGCAGATTCTCTGGCCAGATACCACCTTCTCTGTTCAATCTTACAAGACTAGTTAAGTTGGACCTATATGATAATTATTTCAGCGGGTTGATTCCTCCACTGGATTCGTTGAAGAGGACTGGAGATCATGGCAGTCTTCGAGATCTAGAATACCTCGACTTGGGCCGGAATTCGCTATATGATACTATACCGTCGTATCTGTTTACTCTCCCCTCTCTCAGGGGATTGTTTCTCGATAGCAACCAATTGGAAGGTGAGCTACCTGAGTTTAGTAATGCTTCATCATCGACACTAGAAGTGATCCATTTGAGTTATAACAAACTTTACGGGCAAATACCGGTTTCAATTTTTGGGTTCAGAAGGCTTCGGAGTCTTGAACTTTCGGACAATCTGTGGAATGGCTCTGTTAATTTCGCTATGCTTCCACGAATGAACAGCCTCTCAAAGCTAGATCTATCACATAATAAGTTGGTTGTCAACGCCAGTCATGTGGACACTTCTCCATTTCCACGGCTGCAATATTTGTATTTAGCGTTTTGCAACCTAAAGCAATTCCCGCATTTCTTGAGGCATCAGTTGGAAATGATGAACCTTGACCTTTCCGGTAATGAAATTGCTGGGGAAATACCGAGCTGGGTATGGACGCTAGGAGGTGGGAACTTATATGCTCTGAATCTCTCTGTTAATTCACTAACAAGTTTTCAACCGCCTCACGACCTATTATCAAACAGCTCCTTAACAATTCTCGACCTACATTCTAATCAACTACAAGGTGAGCTTCCACTTCCTCCAAACTTCATCTATATACTCGATTTCTCCAGAAATAATTTCACATCCACTATCTCATCCGAATTTGCTTCCAGACTTGCTTATGCTATGTTCTTCTCAATCTCGGGCAACAATATCAGTGGTGAGATTCCTCCATCCATCTGTGGTGCTATCACTTTGGAAATACTTGACTTTTCTGGCAACAGATTGAGCGGGTCGATTCCAAATTGCTTCAGTGAATTTTCAGATCTCATTGTTCTGAACCTCAAGAACAATTACCTAACAGGTATCATACCCAATATCTCAGAAAATCACTCTCTAAGGATGCTAAACCTAAATGGAAACCAATTAGAGGGAAACCTTCCAGAAACTTGGTCTAACCATAGAGACCTTGAGATTCTTGATGTTGGCAACAATCGATTAAGTGGCCCGTTTCCATTCCTTCTGGATATTTTTTCCAGTCTTCGAGTTCTCATCTTGCGGTCCAATAACTTCAGTGGTTCCCTTTCCAAGCTTTGTAACGCTTCTGCGCAAATGCTACAGATTATCGATGTCGCTTTCAACAGCTTTTCAGGAACTCTGCCTGCCGATTGCTTTAACGGTTTGAATGCACTGATGTATGGAGATGCTGATAACGATTCAAGAAATCTTCCACAACAATTCATTGAATACCGTCTGACGTCTAGAGAATACTATCGAGCCACAGTGATGGTTGTAACCAAGGGGTCGGAACGGGAACTCTTGAAGATCACAAATATCTTCAAATCTCTGGACTTGTCAAACAACAGACTGGAGGGTGACATTCCCCAGCAGATTGGGGCTCTGAAATTGCTTCGTGTGCTGAATATATCACACAATTTTCTGAAGGGGCAAATTCCAGCATCAATTGGAAATGCAAAACAGCTAGAATCAATAGATCTGTCTCGAAACCAGCTCTCTGGAAGGATTCCTTTGGAGATGAATAACCTTACATTCCTAGAAGTGCTGAACCTTTCTTATAACCATTTTGTGGGAAGCATACCGACAGGCCCTCAATTCTTAACTTTTAACGATGATTCCTTCCTTGGGAATCCAGAGTTATGCGGGAAACCATTATCCAAGAAATGCGAGAATTCCAACGAAAAGAAAGGTGTGGGTGGTTCGTCTTCTGAATCAAGTGCTGTAAACTGGCTACTCATATCAGTTCAAGTGGGATTCACAATGGGGCTAGGGTTTGTGTTTGGACCACTTCTTTTTTGTAGAAAATGGAGGATTTGGTACTTCAAACAGGTAGACCTGATGTTGGAATATTTGGAGGAGTTGTGGTATCGTTTCTGGTAAATATATTACATTATATGTTCTAGTGCAAAACTATATAGGTCAGTAGCTATCGCTTTCCCATTTTGCTTTCGAATTTTTGGAATGTATTGTTAGCAGACTTAGCTTTTTAAAGCTTGCATTGAGTATTTTTATTTGGAGTAATAAGAATATGGTGTAGCTAGTTGATTGTAAAAGGGGCAGCCAGGTTGTTGCCGTTGGATTAGCCATCTAGTGTGGTATATTGTGGGCATCGTTTGCAAAATTAAAAAAGATTTTTTGGTAAATATGCATGCAATATTTGACTAATATTGCATCTATCCCTAAGTTTGCCAATATTGTAAATATATCTACAAAGTTTATATAAATTTGCAAGTGTGTCCCTTCTGTTGGGATACCATTAAATTTTTGTGAAATGACGATAATGCCCTTTTAAGTCTAGAGATACACTTGTAATTTTGAAAAATATTTTAACTATATTTCAAAAAAATCTAAAATGATAATATATGTAAAAATATATAAAATAGTAAATATATATACAATATTTGAAAAATTACAAGTGTATATTGGCTTCAAAAGCATTATCGTCATTTTATAGAAAATTCTAACAACGTCCTAACAACAGGAACACACTTGCAAATTGTGCAAACTTTGTGAGCATATTTGCAATATCGGAAAACTTAGAGATATATATGCAATATTGGTCAAATTTTGTAGGCGTATTTGCAAAAATTCCAATGAAAAATTTACTTACCAAAATTCAACCTCGAACTTTTCGTTTTCCATAACTATCACTTTCATATATTCCTGTACAAGTGACTACCTCATTTTCAATCATTTCTACACAACTATCCATGCAAATTAACATATTTATTTTAACTTTATTATCTTTATTCATTATCAATACCACTATTATATCACATCGTTTTCTCTTATTTTACAGACTTTAATTAAAAATGTTCAGGTGATTTGCAAACTACCCACTTAGTTTAACCATATTTGCAAATTTATCCACAGAGTTTCCATAATTGCAAATAAACCAATATAATTTGACTATAATTGTAAGTATACCAACATCATTATGATACCGTTACAAGTTGGATATATTTGGAAAGATATGCAAACTATGTAAATATATTTACAATTTCAAAAATTCAAGAATTAAGTAGGCGTATATAGTTTTTGCAAATATACTCACGTTGTAACAGTGCAGTATATAATGATGTTATAGCGGCGTACGTATATCTACAATTATGGTCAAATTATAGGAGTTATTTGTGATTTCTAAAACTATATGAGCATATTTGCAATTATGGTCAAATTTAGTGGGTATATCTGTAAATTACTCAAATTTTCTATTCAAAAGTTTTACCACTCCTTAAACACATTGTATATGTTTTAGTGAAAACTATAAAAGTCGGTGTATGTCGCTTTCCCATGTCGCCTTCAAGTTTTTCAAAGATTTTTATGTGAGTATTTCATTCAATAATAATATGGTTTAACTACTTTGTCGTAAAACTCCACTTGTTTCAAAAAGCACACGGAAAATTTAAAATAAACAAATACCTTGGGTGCCTTATAACAATTATGGAAAATCTACTAAGGGACCCAAATAATCTGGTTAACAGGATTTTGCTCGGCCCAATCTGAGTTAGATTACTAAAATATAGCTCAAGTTACCTTGTTATGGTCAATACAATATATGTCGGCCCAACTTGAGCATTGGGATGGGCCAATGGTATTTAAATCTAAAACTATTATTATATGCATATATCCTTTTTCTAAATAAAGAGACGGAATAGGAAACGATAATTATTTAAACTATACAGTCGTCAACAAAATCTAGTCACTTTGATCTCTACGTACAGTTGGCACAAATTGGCTAAAACAGCAGTCAGTCAGATTGGTCATGCGAAATAAATGGTGCAAAACAAGTCAGACAGACAGTAATAAAAAAAATCAAAGAAATAAATCTGATAAAATTTATTAAGAACGTTACGTAAATCAAGGTAGTGGTCGGCCAAAAAAAAGGAGCACTGGCTGGATTTTTGGTTTATGGATTGCCTATGCAACGTTTTATGGCCAAGGGGTGCACACATGCGGGTTATGCCCAATTCGGATCGGTCGAGCCTTTTAAAAACCCATTTAAACTCCGTTTGGAGTAGCATAGTTAAATCAGGGTCCCAGTCAAGAGTAGCTCATTACTGAGTCCGGATTAAAATTTAAAACGCAGTACTAAATGAACATACCCGGAGGTTTGTGCCTTTTAAACTAACTTACGATGATATAAAAGCAGAGGAGTGATTCTATTAGCCCGGGCTAAGTAAATGGCTCACTTAGCCCACCTCAAAAAACCTATTTAAAACAATTTTTTTTCACTTTTTTTTTCATGTACTTGTTTATCTAAGTGTATTTAACATATAGACCAAGTTTTACCATTTTTGAATATGTTTATCTATTTTTTTGAGATTTTTAAACATCTATGTATATATATGCATTTAAAATACCCTTATTTTCAAAAATCTAAAAAAAATAGATAAACATATTCCAAAATCGTAAAACTTGGTCTATATGTTAAATACACTTAGATAAACAAGTGTATGAAGAAAAAAATAAAAAAAAATTGTTTTAAATAGGTTTTTTGAGGTGGGCTAAGTGGGTCATTTACTTAGCCCGGGCTAATAGAATCACCCCTCATAAAAGCAAATAACTCCATTTATCAGGAGACTTCCTACTACAAGTTTTCTCCAAACATGGCATAGGAAATGATTAGGTCCATATGTAAATTTCAAAAATAATAGTGATTTGCAAATACACCCACTTTAGTTTGATGGTTATTGCAAAATAAAAATTGCAAACTACCTACACATAGTTTTCAAATATAAACACGTTATTGTGATGCCGTTACTACATGGTCATGATGTAGTATATTTGCAAAGGTTTAAATACTATGCAAGTATATTTATAATGTCAAAAATTAAGTGGGTATATTTAGTTTTTGCAAATGAAGTATGATTATATACATAATGATGTATTTTAAGCTAAAAGATAACATTAATTTATTTTTACAATTAGATATATTTTTTATTTTCTTTCATAAACATGTCTTTCTATGTGTATTCAATCTATATACGAAACAAAATGTTTTTTCTATATTTTTTTTTATTTTAAAAAATCATCGATTTCAAGCATATTTAAGTCATTTTTTGATTTTTAAAAAGCTTACTTTTGAAAAATTAAAAATAAATATATAAAAATATTGTAAAATAGAAAACTTCATGTATAGATTGATTAACTTAGGTAAACATGTCTATGAAGAAAACATTAGAAAATATAATTCATAATAAAAATAAATGAATATTATATTTTAGCTTAAAATACATCTTAAACATTAGAAAATATAATTAATAATAAAAATAAATGAATGTTATATTTTAGCTTAAAATACATCTTATCAATGCATATAATCGAACTCCTTATATCAACATAGTTTTCACACCTTTGCAAATATACCCATGTCGTGATAGTGTAGTAACAACTTCATAACGATGTGAGTATATTTGCAATTATATTCAAACTATCTACAATAATTTTTAATTTTGAAACTATATGAGTATATTTACAATTATAGTTGAACTATCTAGGTATTTGCAATTTTCAAAATTATATGGATAGAGTTATAATTAGAGTCAAATTATGTGGGTTGTATTTGCAAATTATCCAAAATAATTTCATTAAATAAATTCAAGCGCCAAGAATTTTTAAAAGTAGTACAAGACCTTTTTACTTATATAATTATTTTCCATCTATGAGTTCATTTATCATTTTACATAACATGAAAAGTTTAGCCGACATATAAAAAAGATAATTTACATATATATACCTGCACAGTTTAACATGAGTTGCATACATACTTACAATATTTCACAAATAGCAAATTATCCCATATAATCTACTGAAAATTGCATCCGTACTCATCTTGGGTATGTGTGCCGGATCCCAAATTGAGTCCAGAGAAGAATATTGTCTCTATGTTATAATGTAATAAAAATATGTGTAACCCATTGGTTGTGGTGTGTTTGGAAAAAAGTAAAAGTGAAAAATATGAAATTGCAAAAATATTTAAAAAGTGAGAAAGTGACTCGTATATGAGTAATGATTATAATTAAAATTAATAAAGTTAAAACAAATAAACAGTTGTGTGAAAAGATATCAAAGAAAAGAAATATGGAAACACAGTGACAATAGTAAAAAGTGAGGCAATTAATTAGTTAAAATGTTAAATCATGTTAAAGGAAGGAAGTTGTCCCCTGATACATGTTCTCGTTTCGAAAAACAAACAGAAATTTTAAAAGAGATAGATACCTTTTAAATCATGTTAAAGGAAGGAAGTTGTCCACTGATACATATTCTCGTTTCGAAAGATAGATAGAAAATTTAAAATAGATAGACACCTTTTGGCGCCTTATAATAATTAGGGAAACATCGTCAACATAGCAAAGTATTCTTGTTAACAAAACGTAGCCTAACTCGATTTGGATAATGTAGAGGATTGAAAGTGTTTGAATAAGACTACAAGAGTTTGGAAATAGAAAAAAGATAGAATCGTTGTGGTAAGAGGAGATTTTGGATCTTCTCCAGATGATATTTCGAAAATATTTAATTGTCCTTTTTTAGGGCGTCTGATGTAGTTATCTTTATCTCCATGATGAGGGATTTAAATGGAAGAGCCAGTTCACCTAATCTTTTTCAGTAGTGGCAGCAAGAAAAGTGGGAAGTGGTGAGAGAAATTAGGGGTTAATTTATGCAGCCACTGCAATGGCCCAAGTAGCGGGAGAAATTTGGACTTATTTTTTCTTGGCGTATATTTATATTTATATTATATCTTAACTCATATTACATTCAAAGCTCCGAGATAATTTTTATAATTTTTTTCAAAAAAGAGACCACAAGCTCCAAAATATCAGCAGGAAGACAACATACTCCTAACATATTTTTGAAGGGGACTAAAATTCCCCAGCCACTGTTAAACAAATATTCTGTGCAATTTCATTGACCGACAGGCGACAAAAACATATGAAGCAACGGTTGAAAATGACCGTAACACTACTACTACATGTGAGTGGGAATCAACGGCCAGTCAAACCAAATCAAATTCTGATTTTAGTTTGTAAGAATTTTGTTTGTTTAATGCTTTTATTTATAATAGGCATGGAGATTAAACCCTAACTTTTTTAGTAGGCCTTATGACAAATTTTGAATTAGTACCCAGAAGTCGGATAGAGTAAAAAATATGAATCAAGTATGATAATTTTACAGAGCTATACACTTATCAAACATAAAAGATACGTCTATGCTAAATTCAAATATTATATGCTTCAATATTTTACTAATTCATAAAACTAAATATCGTTACTAGTACAAATCTTGAGTAAATATATTGTAATTTTATGAAAATAGGTTAATGAAATATATGTCATTCAAAATGAATCTTAGCATTTTTCAAATATTTTTCTAATATAATATTATTTTCTACTAATGTTTTCGAAATACTAACTGCAGTTATGTATAAGAATTATATATCTAGATGCAAATGCCTTTCAATTCTTATATTATCAGTACAATTAATTATAAATGAGATGAGAATTTTAAAAGAAAATGAGAATAAGATTTTAAAAAATGCTTATAATTTTTAGCAATTGAGGGTGTGTTTGGTTGGAGGTAAAACTTTTGATGAAAAGTTTTGGGGGTAGAAGTTGTCAAATTGATAGAAAATGATGTGATATAATAAGGGTAATGATGAGGAGTAAAGAAAATAAAGTTAAAATAGATAGGTTAGTTGTATGGGTAGTTGTGTAGAAATGATTGAAAAGTATGGTAGTTTGTATAGAAAAATGTGAAAAAATAATTAAAAAATAGAGTAGTTATGGAGAGTGAAAAGTTTTGAGTTGAAAAGTTTTAGTTGACATATTTTGGCCCCAAACAAACACACCCTGAATATAAGTGAGACTAGTTTGGTCAAAATTTTTAACTCATTCCTATACTAAATCATAAAAATATTAATTTTATCTAGTAAAACACAAGTCAAGATGCGGGAGTCATGGTTCAACCTACCTCAATTCTCATTCCTACTTCTGTGCTTGAAATTCTAAAATATATATAAATAACTTTAAAAATAGTAAAAGTGGGAACCTAATATACATTAAGGGTATTAAACAATGAAAATAAAGACTAATCCTACCTATTTTAGAGTTGATCTAAGAGTACCTTATTAGTTATAACTAAATTTACACAAACAAGGCCACAGAATAGAGCATTAAAGTAGTCATGTAAGTAAATATAGGATTGCAACTTGGGTGGCTAGGCCAGTTTTAAATTTACCCAACTCCGTTTTTTTTTAAGGTCGGATCAATTCTAGCTTCGATTTTAATTTTTTTTTAAATTAATCTTCAAAGCATATTTGAATCTTAAAAGATAGTAACCCATTTTATAATAATATCGTTTAAAATACATTTGTTAAACATACTAAATAAAAGATTAGTGAAACAAGTTTTTTGTTTAAAAGATATATTGTATATATTCAAAAATATAATATATTCCATAAAAGATTTCCTTCAATATATATTAGTACTTTGAATCAATTTCGGATACACGAACTTTGAAATCTATACTATCTTAATTACACTCTTCACTTGAAAACTATCCTACTAGTAAGTATGTTCCGCGCTCAAAATTTTCTTGATTGAAAATAAATGCCTAATTAATGCCCTAGTAAAATTTAAAATATTTAATTCTTTAATCGAGTCCGAAAAGTATATTACAAAAATATTTTATATTGTGCTCCACACTTTGATTTTATATCTCTAACTAGAAAACTCTTCATTGAAAAAGCTGAATACAATAGTCCATAAAAAATGATTATTTTATTGAAGTGATGATGAGATGTGTAGAAGATCTTTCTACGGCTTTACAAATGCACGAAAAATCGTCTCTTATGAAAAATACAAAAATAAGTGAGTACACTTCGTTTCGCGTCATGACTCAAAAATAGGTGGCACATGACGCCACGCGTCATGACTTAAATGTGAGTTTACGCTTAGCCTATCGACTAGCGATGACTTGGTCTGGGAATAGTGAGGGGCCCGTCGGCTACACTAGTGACCTTACACAACAAGCTAAGTGCGCTCTCAGCTTCTGGATTTACACAGCAGACTAGTGTCTCTCGCTTTCAGCTTAGTAAGTCATCATGTCCCGCATTCTGTCTCTCGATTGAAAATTGGGTGGTTTTACCAAAAATTGGATTTAATTGAATTTTAAAAATATGTTTGGATCAAATTAGACCAACTAAAGAGGTTTGGATCCAACTGGGCTTGTTGCAAAGGTTTTTGAAGGTTTTGGGGCCAACTAGGCTTGTTGAAGAGTTGTAGACCCAACTGGGCTTGCTGAATGTTTTTGGGTCAATTCGGAGCTTATTTTAGGAGTTATGGGTCCAAATAAGTTTGTGAGGAGCAAAACTCAGCCCAAGTGAGGCAATGGGCCCAGATGTGAGGTATTAGGCCCAATGGAGAGTTGCAGATAGAAATTATCCACCTTGACTTTTACATTTGAACTGTATAAAATCTATACACATACAAATCACAATGGATCTATAAATTCCTGATCTTGAGTAAAGAAGAGAGTTTCCATAGTTTCCCAATGCAAAATAACTTCTCCCTTTTTTTCAATTTGTATGTCCACAGGTCGCTATCATTTAGCAAATCACACGTGTTTCTCAAGTGAGGGCGAAGTGTCGGCAGTAAGTTTACTACAAAAACTCTCTTGTTATAGCAAGAATAGGATCTATTTAGATCCATCACGATTTGATTGCTCAAAATATAAAAACCAAAAGGGGTTTGACGACTCCGTTCTGACGGCACAGCAAGTTGACACAGTAGCTTTACTCGGACATCAAGGTTCCGGTTGAGTAAAAAAAACAACAAAAGTATTTTTTTTTAATATAAGGGAAAATACTTAGCTCCATGTATCAATTCAACCCGCCAATCGGGGAGTATCTACGTGGGGCGAAGTAGTTTTAGAAAATGATATTTGAAAAGATGAGGAAAATACTTAACCCCATGTATCCATTCAATCCACCACTTGGGGAGTATCTACTTGGGGAGAAGTATATATATGTATTTTTTTAGAAAACAATATATATATTTTTTGAAGGCCTTTAATATATATATTATAAAATAATATGTATTTTTGAAAGCCTTTATACTTTTTTTTAAATAATATATATTTTTGAAGGTCTATAATATATATATTCTTTATAAAAATAATATATATTTTTGAAGACTTTTAAAATATATATTTTTAAAGGCTTCTACATACATATATATGTATATATTTTAAAAATAATACTCAAAGAAAGCTCTGGGAAGAGCTAGGCAGTGCTTATCTCGAGGTTGTCTCCGTCTCTCATTTTCTAGAGGCCTGTGCCTATTTTTATCAATGTTATTAAAACCGGACCGGTCCAACCGGGAACCGGTCCCATGTTCGATTCGATCCAATACGGTTCAGTTCAATAACCAAAAACCACCCGAACCGGTGAACCGGCGGTCGAATCGTAAGTACCGGTTCAACCGGGTTCGACCAGTCGGTCAATAAACTAATAATAAATAATTAAATATATATTTAAAAAAAGAACGAAAAATCGGAACTCCTGGCCCGACGCCCTCTTCTTCTTCCCCCTTTGGAAACCCTAGCGCTGCCTCGCCCTCGCGCCTGCCTGCCCCAGCCCCGTCCTCGTCGGTCGCCCTCATTTCCTTCGTCTTCCTCTTCGCTGTCTGCATCCACAGCGCCAACGCCAATAGGATCCCGCGTCCCGCCACTCCCGCATCCCGCTGCCATGTCTACCTGGCCTGCACAAGTGCACGCATTGCCGCCCGTGCATTCATCGTCTTCCTCGCTGTCCGCCTGCCCTCGTCTTCCTCGTCGGGCAACGCTGCTGCCCACGCACGCCCTTGCCTGCGCTGTCCGCCGTCTGCCTTCATCTTCCTCCATTCCTCGTCCGGCACGCGCTGCCTGTCGCATGCGCCGTCCGTCTCTGGTCGCGCCCGTCGCCGATCGCCGTCTCGCTGCCTCGCAGGTCATCAACAACACTGCAAACAGCGTACGGTACTACTCACTTCCTTAATTAGATATTCAGATCTAGAACTTTAAAATTTTAACATATTTTAAAATGTTCAGTATTCTTAGTTTTAAAAAATTAAAAAACAAAAAATCAAAACAAAAATATAAAATACCAAATATATTTTAAAAATACCATATTTTAGTTTTACAAATTACAACATGAAAATAATCAAATATATTTTAGTTAAATAATTTTAATATTTTATTAAATTAATTTTACACTTTTTTATTCTTTGTATTTACATTTTAACCTAAGTACATAATTACATATTGGAATCCTAGCTCAAGGTGTAAATTTAATAATATTGCTAACAAATTAACAAATTAACTATAGTTAATAAAATATGATAATTAATTAAATGATATCGCATCTTGCGTAAATAACTAAATATGCAACCACTATTTCAATTAACTGTATGGTTGATGCACTCTTACTGATTTGAGGAAAGAAGGTCAAATGACAAATGATAAATATGAATAGTTGATTATAAGGAATATACTTTTAATTATAAAGAATGATTGATTATGAAATATTAAAAAAATAAGAGACTCTTTTTAAAGGTGTTAGCAACTTAGCATTGATTTCTTATGTTTATGAGCTTCACTTATAACACTTATAACATTGATTTGTGAAATTCATTGCATGATTTATTGTTGATTGTTTATATGCTAATATTGGAAAAATTATTTTAATTGTCTATTTGTGAAAATTATGTTAAATACATGTTAAATGAATTTTTTATTTTACAATTTTAGGTAATTATTTAATCATCATGTCGTCATCAAACCCATCTGAAAGTAGAAACCAGTTTATTAATACAGGATCAAATGCAACACTGGTAGCTGGTAGTATAACAGATTATGGGTCAAAACCCACTAGGGAGAGGACTGATATTGCATGGAATCATGTAGTAGAATTGGAAAAAAATAAATACAAATGTTTGTATTGTGGGAAGATTTTCTCGGGAGGAGGAATTCACAGAGTGAAAAAGCATTTGGCAAATATAAAGGGTGATGTAGCTATATGTAAAAAGGTTCCACCTAATGTACTTTTGGACATGAAAAATGATCTTGCAACTAGTGGTACATCTGCAACCACTAGTAAAAAACCTCCTCTTCCCAAAAGTAGCCATTTTTGGACTACCAAGTTATTGATGAAGAAGAAGATGTTGTTGTGGACCCTAGTTTGAAAAGAAACACGGAGGGTAGTTTAAAGAAAATGAAAGGACCTAGTGGGAGTGTGCAACCATCCATTAAGAGTGCTATGGCTAGTAAGGATGCAATTAAAAGGGCACATTCAGAAATTACAAAGTGGTTTTATGCTTCATGTATTCCATTTAATGCTGCAAACTCTGTGCACTTTCAATCTATGTTTGATCATGTATGCTCAATTGGATATGGATTTAAAGTTCCAACATATCATGATTTAAGAGGTTTCTTATTAAAAAAGAATGTGAAGGAAGTAAGGGATCAGATTGAATCATTTAAGGGAATGTGGAAAGAATTTGGTTGCTCCATAATGGCCAACAGATGGATAGATCAAAAGGGAAGAATCTTAATAAATTTTCTAATATATTGTCCTAAAGGAACTGTATTTTTAAAGTCTGTTGATGCTTCCGAATTCTCAAAAACTGGTCAAATGTTTTCTGAATTATTCATCACAGTTGTGGAGGAAGTTGGACCTAGAAATGTTGTGTAAGTAGTAACTGATAATGCATCTAACTATCGACTTGCGGGTCATTTACTGAATGATAAATATTCATCCATTGTCTGGACACCATGTGCTGCACATAATATCGATTTGATGCTAGAAGATATTGCAAAGATGGAAAATGTGAAAGAGGTGATAGAGGAAGCTCATTCTATTTTAATATTTATTTATAATCATGGCTTTGTTTTGTGCTCGATGAGAAAATTTACCGGTGGAAAGGAAATTATTCGTCCTGCTATAACTCGTTTTGCAACAAATTTTATAGCATTGCAAAGTATGTTGAACTGCATGAACGAACTACGGGCAATGCTCACTTGTAGAGAATGGGTAGATTGTAAATGGAAAAATTCTCAAAAGGGAAGAACTGCTTCCAACTATGTTTTGAGTTCTTCCTTTTGGGAAAGATGTGAAATTGTTGTGAAAGCATTTGAACCACTTGTTCGTGTATTACTAATGGTAGATAGTGATAAAAGGCCTGTAATGGGATACATTTATGAGGCAATGTATAAAGTTAAAAATGCAATGCAGAAGACTTTAAAGAAATTTAAGATGCCTTGTGATCCCTACCTCGCAATTATGGATAATCGATGGGAAAATCAACTTGGTCGGCCTCCACATTTAGCTGGTCATTATCTAAATCCATAGTTTCACTACCACATGGATGAAATGACAAAGACAATGACAATGGCAGGGCTACTTCAAACTATCCATCGGTTGACTCATGGCGATGTCCATATCCAAACAAGTATTATACATGAGATTGATTCGTTCCACTACGCGCATGATGATTTTGGAAGCCCAATTGCTCTTCATTCTCGTTATACCCTATCCCCAGGTATATGTATTAACTTATAATTCTTATGAATTAGTTATTTATTTATGAATACTTAATTAGTATCCTAACAGTGGCTCATTTGTTGTAGTTATTTGGTGGCAAGCTCATGGATGTGGTACTCCTAATTTGCAAAAAGTTGCTGTGAAGATTTTGAGTCAAACATGCAGTTCATATGGATGCGAACACAATTGGAGTGTTTTTGAACGCATTCATACAAATTGGGCAAAGCTTGCGTTGTAACCTACCTTCCTGTTCGCGGAACTTAACAGTAGGAGAGAGATCGGTTGCATGTTTTTTCACTTGGTGCTTTTTTGCCTTGTCTTGTCACCATTAGCAGCTGGAGTCATCGAAGTGCTCGGTGCCGTGCTGGAGAGGCGTCACTTTCCATGCATCTTCTTCTGAAGCAAAGGGGATTATGGATGATGCCGCTGTTGGCTATAGCCGATGCTGACGACCGGTTTAAGGACGTAGGCAAAGAGGGTGGGAAAAGAAGTTGCAGACGATGGAGCTAACAGAGCGGATGAGGGCACAAGCCCACTCAGAAGAAGTCATCTTGGCCGGGCACCAGGAGGAGCAAGCCTGGTCCTCATGGGCCAGGTTCTCGTGTCGGTAGCTCGGGTAGGGAGCGTCAAGGGAGAGGCTGAAGCTGGGGTGGAGAAGTCAGAGAGCCAGCGCGATTACGGGATTGGCCATGGGACGAGTTGCAGCTGATGATTGGTAAGCTGACAGAGTTCCGAGCACTTGAAGGCCTAACACTACTCTTTGTTACGTTGTTGAAAGCAGCTTCATGAGCCATCTCCTCCATGCGGATGAGCTTGGCGTAGAGACCGTCGTCGCCCTTTGCGATGAGCTCATCGTGGGACCCCATCTCAGAAAAGGAAAAAAATTGTCCCCTTATATATGTTCTTGTTTCAAAAAGCAGACAGAAAATTTAAAATAAATAGATACCTTTAGTGCCTTATAACAATTAGCGAAAATCTAACGTCAACATACCCAAGTATTCTCGTTAACAGAATTTAGCCCAGCTCGATTTGGACAATGTAGATGATCAAAAGTGTCATGTATACGGGGGGTGTTGGTTTTTTGAGTAAGATTGTAAGAGTTTGGAAATAGAAAAGGATGGAAATGTAGTGGTAAGACGAGTCTTTTGGATATTCTCAGGATGATCTTCCGAAGATATTTAATTGTCCTTTTATAGGACGTCTGGATACAATTATATTTATCTCCACTATGAGTGATTTTAATGGAAGTGGCAAAAAAACAAATCTTTTTGTGTAGGTGTAGCACCCGCCGTGAGTGCTACGATGGGCTCGGAATGGTTTTCCTCGCCTTGGAAATTTGGATCGTGTTGAAAAGCAACGTGGGCTTAGATTTCTTGCATTCACATGGGGTAAAACGCATTAGGCTTCATATCTTTTAGGAAAGTTGGCGTGTGGGTATTTTCTCGTGAGTTCGGCAGCATAACGGCTAAGACGGGGCTTTCCGTACACGGGTCAAGTCACAAATCCGGCAGCATAACGGCAGCATATTATGCTGGGATCCGTGGACCCGCGTGCACCCACCTTGCCGGGGCGTTAACTCAAACACGCACACACAAAAATAAAGAAAAACGGAGTCGCCACTGATCTTTAAAGGGAGATCAGACCCTGTTTAAAGAAATAAGGCACTAATAATACAGAGATCGGGTTCCGGCCTACGGATTGAAGCAAATATGGAGAAATTTGCCAACCCGAGGCGGTTTACACGGCGTGAAAGGGGGTAAAATAAAAGATTTGAGAGAATGGGAGAGATGGAAAGGGGGCGTGGAGGAGGGAGCGTGGCTTGGAGAGCGTGAAAAGCCGGGACACCGGGGTGTTGCCGCAGACTCCCGTCCTCCCCTTGGGATGCCTCTCTTCAAGTGTGCCCAAATGAGAGGGGAGCTCCTCCTTTTATAGATGTGGAGTGGGCTTTGGGCTCCCTTGAGGTCATGGACTTAGTCCATGGGCTTGGGCTTGAGTGAGATCATGGACTTGGTCCATGGACTTGGTCTTGAGTTGGTGTCATGGGCTTTGGGCCTCTTGAATGGTTTTGGACTTGGTCCATAAGCTTGGCTTGGTGGGCTAGAGCTTGGTCTAGCCCATTTGCTTCGGGTGGGCCGTTGTAAGAGCCCAGAGGTGTAGGAAGTCTGCTTCTGAGGCTTGGGCTGCACTATGGGGCCCGTTGAGGTGGCCTGTAGGAGCTTCGCTCTTTTGTGGGCCTGGTCTGGTTGTTGAAAAGCCTTCTTCGAGGCTTGGTGGAGCTTCGCTCCTGTGGGTTGAGTGCGGAATGGCCCGCTTAGCTGGCTTAAACTTCCTTTTGTGTCTTGAATTTGCTTGGACTTGTAATCCATTTCAATTTATCCATATTTGGGCCCATCGGTGGGGTGTCAACAGCTGCCCCCATTTGCCAGAGGCGTCTTGACGGTGAATGGCAAAGTACTTGACACCCCTTTTGGCATTGACCTGAACACTCTTTTCTCTCTTTTTTCTTTCTCTCTCTCTCTCTCTTTTTTTTTTTCTTTCTCTCTCTTTCTCCTTTTTTGTTTTTGTTTTTTTGTTTTGTTTTGTTTTGTTTTGTTTTTTTTCAATTTTTTTTTTTTTTGGGATAGATTGTGTGGCAGTTGACGGGTGACAAGCGGATCCCGCCTCTCCTTGTTCACCATTTCTTTGTGGAGCAAGTTTAGTGTATGGGTGGAATGTTCGGGCTCTTGATATCATCTTTGACGGTCGTCGTGTGGCTTCGAGTGGCGACGTCTTTGCTCAAGCTAGGGTTGCCGGTGGCGTGCATTGAAGACTTTTCTTCATCTTTTCTTCCTTTTTGGCCAACTTGTACTTTTGTAAATCTTGAATGCTTGTATGCCCCATTTTTTGAATGTAAAGCCGTGTGAATATCGGCTCATTTTTTTTTTGGAGGATGTGTCTATATGATTTGTTGCCTTTGCGGGGTATAGATCTTGTAAAATTCTTCTTCTTGACGTCCCTTGTAATGCTTTGACCATTTGTAGGCCGTAAGCCATTAGAAATTCTGCATAAGGGCTGTTGCGCGTCCATTATATACATAGACCTAAAAACTTTTCAGGTCAGTCAGCGTCCTCCATGATTTCCGCGATTTTCCTGCTGAAATCCGGTTTTTGCGGGATTTCTTCGTACCCCCCGGATTTTGCGCTGCCAAAGCTGTGATTCACGCTGCCAAAATCATACTTTTCAGATTTTGTACGATTTTGTCCGTACTTTCAAGATTTTTGCACGATTTTTTGATTTTCTTGTCCATCCGGCTCGAAATTTCTTCCCCATGTTTTCTGCACTTGTCCTTCAAGGTTACGGGGTTGTTACGGGTGTCTGAAAGTTTGCCTTGCGAGCGGCGCTGTGGAACCATTTCCTCATGTAGCTTTGCCTCCCGGATCCCAAACTTCGTTTGATGTAGGATTGAACATGATATAAAAGTGATTTGTGTCATTTTCCTTTAGAACCACATGCCCCCATGCTTCGAGATGATGTAGATGCATTTTTCTCCACCTTTTTCTCTTCAGCCTTCGTTTGTAATTTTTTCTTTGTATCTTGAACTTAATGCTTCTCTGGCATGCGGCTTTGGTAGGTTGCCCCCATACTTCTCTGGCATGCCCCCAGTCTTTTGTTTTTTGTGCGCTTTTTGCCCCTTGTGAAATATTATCTTCACCGGTTGTTGACATTTTTCCTGCCAAGCTTGATGGAAAGACTATCTGGTAGCCATTTTGAAATATCCCTTGTGGATGTGTTGACGGAGATGTATTTGTGACGGTGGGTTGATAGATGATGGTTGTGTGCCCTGCGCATTCTGCGGCTTCCGGGGCTAACCTTGTTGGTTGTTCGACTTCGTCGACATTGCCTGTGTTGATGGTAGTTTGTTGAGGCTGTTTAGATGCCTCTGCTTGATTGTCTGTGTGAGGGATAACTTCATTTGTGACTTGTAGATGGTCTTTTCCATTTGGCTTTTCTTGTGCAGAAATTTCTTGAGATTTGTGCTCCTTGGCTAGTGTTTCCTCTTTTGAGGTGCTTGTCTGCTTTATTGATAAGATTAAGATTTCACCTTTCGTGGCCGGGCATGATTGTGTAGAAGATGATGGCAATGACTGCTTTAGAGGAACGCTAGGAGTAGAGGTGTAAGGAGCTTTGGGGTTCTCTTCTGCATTTCTAGACTGCGGGCATGTTGGTTGGCTAACTGGGATGAAGATATTTTCTGGGGAGAAGTGAGGCAAAGTAGGTTGGCTTGCTATCTTGGGATGAGCTTCCGGGTTTGTAGAAAAAGTATTTGAGGATGTTCTTTGGACAATAGGAGGTTTGTGCAACATAGGATTATCTTGCGTAGGCATGACGGATTTTCCCACTAAAATGACGGGCTCAACACATCTTTTTTGAAGGACAACGGAGTTGGCATTTCGGCCTTGTAAAATGATAGGAGCGTTATGGGGTCGGGCTTTTGTTATGAGAATAGAAGGGTCGAAGGTTTTGGCATTACCCTTCACAAAATTGACTTCCATGCCAATGTCCGCTATATGAGGTGTCTGGCTTGCCTGTTCAAGATGAATAGCATTCCCCTGTTGTGGCCATGGGGAGATGGAGCCATGTCTGATTCCCGCCTCTACTTGGTCCCCGGCTTGGAGGAGTTGAGTGAAGTTGACATATGGGTGAGAGATGAGGTAGCCCGAGATGCTCGGGTGCGTTGAGTTGATGACGATGGAGATTTGCTCATCCAACAGCAACGGGCTTTTCATCTTCGCCGCCATGGCACGCCATCTAGCCACGTACTCTGAGAATGTTTCATCATCTTCTTGCTTGAGTGCTTCGAGATCGGCCCTTTTGGGAGCCGTGTTTAGCATATATGAAAAGCGGTCCATGAAGGCTAAGGAGAGTTGTTCCCATGTTTTGATTTGCTTACAGTCGAGCGACGTATACCATTCAAGGGCGTCTCCTCTCAGGCTATGTTGGAATAGCATGACCAAAATTTCCTTTTTTTTTACCAAAGGGTATAAAATACTGCAAAAGGCCTTGATATGGGCATGTGGGCATGAGTTTCCTTCATAGGTAGGGAGGGTTGGCATTTTGAAATTTTCAGGTAATTGTGCATTTGGAAATGGGCATAAGTCTTCAATTTTTACCAAATGAAAGTCCTCCTCTTGCTGTCGGTCAATTTTTCTTTGTAACTCTTGGAGTTGGCTTTGAAATTGTATCTTGACCTCTTCTATTTCGCCTTGCACTTTCGCTAGGCCATGTGATCTTTGAACTGGGGTGGATTGTGAGCTCGAACTCGTTGTTTGTTGATGTTGTGATGAAGAGGATGACGCTTGATGTTGTTGTTTTGCCATTGATTGACGTTGCTCTATTATTTTGTAGAGCATGTCCTCCATCCGTTGCATTCGTTGCATCATCCGATCACATTTTTCAAATGGGAATGCAGTATTTTCCTTTGAAAGATGATTTGTCGGCTCCATGTATGCGATTTTCAGCTTGAAGGCAACTAGAACTTTAAGATATATAATTTCTCACTCTTTTTTTTTTACCCTTTTTTAAAACCTTCTTTTTTTTGCTTTTTCTTTTAACTTTTTTTTTTTGCTCTTTTTTTTTAACTCTTTTTTTGCTCTTTTTTTTTCTCTTTTTTTTTAACCTTTTTTTTTTAAGTAGGAAGTCAAAGTAAAATTATGGAAACATGATATGATGCCCCCCAGTTTCAGAACCAAGGGTAGAAAGGTTGATTAATTATCTTCGAACTTGAAAAGCCGTTGCTAGCTTACTGCCGCGTCGCCGTGATGCCTCTGGACATTGCTGTACCTTTATGCCATGTCTGGGCCTTTTCCGTATTGGTCTTGTCAGTGCCTTTATGTCATGTCGATTGTCTTGTCAGCATACAGTTGACTTCTGGGCATGTAAGCTTTATGTCACATCAATGGTCTTGGGTCAACCATTGACTTCTAGGCACGTAAGCTTTATGTCACATCAATGGTCATTTCAGCGCCTTTATGTCATGTCAATTGTCTTGTCAGCATACAGTTGACTCTAGGCATGTAAGCTTTATGTCACATCAATGATTGACTTGCTTTGCCTTCGAGATATGGTGAAGAACCTGAGCAATCAATGAAAATGGGTTAGCACTTGTAAACAGATACTAAAAAAAAGCTAACCTTTGGATGTATACTTGCAAGTTCGGGTCCTTTTGTATTTTTTAAGATTTTATTTGTTTTAAGTTCCACGCGTGAGAATGTTCGAGGTCCACAGATTTGGGTTTGCCTGAGGCGTCTCTGGAAAAATGACCAGTTCGCTTGAAGCGTGTCTGGAGAAGGACCAGTTCTCTTGAAGCGTGTCTGGAGAAGGACCAGTTCTCTTGAAGCGTGTCTGGAAGAATGACCAGTTCGCTTGAAGAGTGTCTGGAAGAATGACCAGTTCGCTTGAAGAGTCTCTGGAAGGAAGACCAGTTCGCTTGAAGCGTTTCTGGAAGTGTGACCAGAAAACACTCAGGTTATGAAAAAGAAGTGATTTTTACGCCGGATTTAACATTAATTAGCTTCATTCTTACTGGAAGTTGTTCCTTTTGGCTCGTATTAGGTGCCTTGACAGTCACAAGGCGGTATCCAGCAAGTCTTCACGAGTTCTGTCCGTTTTTTGAGCTGGACGCCTCTGGACCTAAAAACTTTTTAGGTTTCTGCACGATTTGGGCAGAAACTTCAGAAACTCGCTGCCGGATGACGGGAAACCGCCCGGAACTCGCTGTTCAGCGAGGAAGAAGCTCTGATCTTCCAGTTTCTGACCCCCTTGCGCCGATGTAGACCTGCAACGCCGTCCCCAGTGGAGTCGCCAAGCTGTAGCACCCGCCGTGAGTGCTACGATGGGCTCGGAATGGTTTTCCTCGCCTTGGAAATTTGGATCGTGTTGAAAAGCAACGTGGGCTTAGATTTCCTGCATTCACATGGGGTAAAACGCATTAGGCTTCATATCTTTTAGGAAAGTTGGCGTGTGGGTATTTTCTCGTGAGTTCGGCAGCATAACGGCTAAGACGGGGCTTTCCGTACACGGGTCAAGTCACAAATCCGGCAGCATAACGGCAGCATATTATGCTGGGATCCGTGGACCCGCGTGCACCCACCTTGCCGGGGCGTTAACTCAAACACGCACACACAAAAATAAAGAAAAACGGAGTCGCCACTGATCTTTAAAGGGAGATCAGACCCTGTTTAAAGAAATAAGGCACTAATAATACAGAGATCGGGTTCCGGCCTACGGATTGAAGCAAATATGGAGAAATTTGCCAACCCGAGGCGGTTTACACGGCGTGAAAGGGGGTAAAATAAAAGATTTGAGAGAATGGGAGAGATGGAAAGGGGGCGTGGAGGAGGGAGCGTGGCTTGGAGAGCGTGAAAAGCCGGGACACCGGGGTGTTGCCGCAGACTCCCGTCCTCCCCTTGGGATGCCTCTCTTCAAGTGTGCCCAAATGAGAGGGGAGCTCCTCCTTTTATAGATGTGGAGTGGGCTTTGGGCTCCCTTGAGGTCATGGACTTAGTCCATGGGCTTGGGCTTGAGTGAGATCATGGACTTGGTCCATGGACTTGGTCTTGAGTTGGTGTCATGGGCTTTGGGCCTCTTGAATGGTTTTGGACTTGGTCCATAAGCTTGGCTTGGTGGGCTAGAGCTTGGTCTAGCCCATTTGCTTCGGGTGGGCCGTTGTAAGAGCCCAGAGGTGTAGGAAGTCTGCTTCTGAGGCTTGGGCTGCACTATGGGGCCCGTTGAGGTGGCCTGTAGGAGCTTCGCTCTTTTGTGGGCCTGGTCTGGTTGTTGAAAAGCCTTCTTCGAGGCTTGGTGGAGCTTCGCTCCTGTGGGTTGAGTGCGGAATGGCCCGCTTAGCTGGCTTAAACTTCCTTTTGTGTCTTGAATTTGCTTGGACTTGTAATCCATTTCAATTTATCCATATTTGGGCCCATCGGTGGGGTGTCAACAATAGGTGACAGCGATTAATGTGGGAAGTGGTGAGAGAATTTAGGATACGGTCACTGTACTGGACCAAGTGGTGAGAGAAATTAGGGCCTAGTTTATACAGCCACTACAGGTAAGATCATTAAAATTTGGCCCAAGTTATCTCGTCAATACCATGTTGGCTAGCTCAACTTAGCATTAAGATAAAGCTAATGTTGTATGTAATTATATTAATTTTCTTTAAAAATCTATTCGAAATCTATGAAAATTTTGTAGCACCATATTGAGTGCTATACGATGGACCAGTATTCTTGGGCATTTAATTTGATTATATTGACTAAGAATATTTCAGTGATGGATTTTTATTTTTTATGATATATTTGTATTAGAGTTAGGATGGGGCCAAATAATTCTATGTCTAATGCTATTTATATTTAAATATAAATGATAATAATATTTGTATACCATTTTCATAAAAGGGCAAAAAGGGTAATTTAGAACGACTTAAACTATTCAGTTATTAACAAGGTCTTGTTACTTTCATTTCACACAAGGTTGACATTGGTAAAAGAAATTTATTTTTTCCTACATTCATATATTATGTCATCTAAATTGATTTGTTAAAATAAGATCCTAGACATTCTTGCAATTCCACTTTTTTTCTTAACAATAAATCCTAAAGATCTGAACAGTGGACACTCCCACAACAATTATGGGGAGACAAGATGCTCTTACAATTTCATTTTTCTTCTAACGATAAATCCTAAAAATCTAAACAGTGGATGCTAATACAAGAATTGTGGGAAGACAAGATGCCACCGCATAGACATGCAGCCCGTTCCTACTGAAAAAGTTGCGGCGGAACCCGACCCATCGCTTGGGCCGAATGCGGTGCCGCTGAGGCAATGCCTTGATAGGGTGCTTTTTTAACTTTTTTGAAACAAATATTCTATGCAATTACATAGACGGGCAGAAACATACGACAGTCATTGGCCAAAGCAACGGTTGAAAATGATCATAGTACTGCTGCATACGAGTGGGAATCGAGGCCAGTCGTACCAAATTAAGTTCTGATTGTAGTTTTTAAGAATTTTGTTTCGTTAATACTTTTATTTATAATAGGTAGCGAGATTAAGCCTCATCTATTTTAGTAGGCCTCAAAACAAATTTTGAGTTAATATAGGGACACGGAATCGAGTGAAAAATGTGAATTTAAGTAGGACGATTTTAAAAAGCTATACACTTATCAAACATATAAACATGTTTATGCTAAATTTAAATATTTTATGCTTCAACATTTTATTGATTAATAAAACTAAACATCGTTACTAGAACAAAATATGAGTAAATATAGTGTAATTTTATAAAAGTAGGTTAAATGAAATATATCTCATTAGAAATAAATTTTACCATTTTAAAAATATTTTTCTAATATAATATTATTTTCTACTAATGTTTCCAAAATACTAACTGCAGTTACTTATAAGAATTATACGTCGACATGCAAATGGTTTTCAATTCTTATATTATTGATATAATTAATCATAAATAATGTGAGGATTTTGAAAAAAAATGAGAATAAAATTAAAAAAATATGCTTATAACAATCGCGGAGACTGAGATGCTAAACGACCTTGTTTTATTTAAGATTTTTTAATTCTCCTTTGACATCCTTTGGTATCTCTGATTGTCTAACATCAGTAGGTATAATCATATCAATTTTGTTTTGATCAAATTTGTAGATTAAGCCAAAAAGACGTGTAATAAGATTATTTATGCAAGCAATGCATCAGATGCATAATTCTGGTGATTTCTCTGTTTGTTAAGTTATAGATTTAGAATAAAAAATAAACGGGTATTCTAATTCCTTTCTGCGTATATTGTCATCGTCTCATTGAAATTAAGCTACTTAATTCAACTCACGTAAAAGTAGTTAAATGAATTTAGTCCAACAGACTTAAATAAAGTTATAATGTTTATTTAATCATGACTACGTTGAATGGATTACTCTTTGTGCGTAAGTAGGTGTGGACACTATAATTAAGGATTTTGGGCGATAACATTTTGTGTATGTAAATATATATTTTCGTCAATCCTCCACTTTTATAATCTGATTTAGGAAAAGGAGAGCTCAAGTAAACGGAGGAACGCCTCTTTCTCGGTTACTCCAGCTTGTTTTAAATTTTTTATATTTAGAATTTAACCCGATACGCACGAGGCTGGCAGTCCGGTGGTAAGTACTGGTGTCATGCGTCTAGTGTGTCCCGGCTTTGAAGGGTGTTGGGATGTTTTCATCATCTTTTATTTAAGAGTTATGTCTCCCAGTTTACTAGTGTACCGGCTTTGAAGGGTGTTAGTTTATGGACATAATTCTTATTCAATTTGTGGAGCATGACCCTCTCCATGACTGACGGTGTTCTTTCCAATCAGTTGGATGTCTAATCATCTCATCAGTAATCTGCATGACATGCTTATTGGTTCTTTCGATGTATTCGATCCTGTCGTCGACAGATATTCAATCTATGCATTTCTTTCGAAAGCTTTTGAATGAAAGTTTTGGTTGAGAAGTTTTATGCATAACTAAACGCACCCTAAATTTATTATCATGTAATTAAGCTTTAATTATTGATCCACGATTCTAAAGATTGTATAAATTCATTCACAAATTTTTTTGGCTATACGATCACTCTAAAAACTTAAATACTTGTTAATAACATGCTTGTAAAATAGATATGGGGCATCATATATTCTATTTGACCTAGTTAAGTATAAAAATCTTAATAATTCATGATTCTGTTAGATGTTGTTAAATATCATTAGATCCCGTTGGATATTGGTAGATGCTGTTAGATTTGATACTATTCTAAAATTTTTAAAAAATTAATAAACTTTCCAAATGTTAAAAATAAATATAGAAATTATTATTCTCAAGAGTACCTTGTCTACATAAACTTTAAATAATATAATAATTATTTGATATTTAAAATTTTTTCTCAATTTTATCAATTATAATGAAATCTTAATAAAAATAATATTCTTCAACATAAATATTTTTAAAAAATATCAAAATTTGAAAAATTATATGCACATATGCTTTAGTAGTCGATTTATCCATTGAATGAAATAGATTGAGATTTTGTATATATTTAACATAAATTCCATCAAAAAAATCAAATGTGCTCATATTTTGAAGCAAATGTATTCATAACTTAAAATGACCATAATGCACTTGCTTCCATTTTTATCTCATTGGAAGCGCTTCCTATGAGTATGAGTTGAGCCTATTGCAGTACGAATATGATGTTTCTGGCTACTTGGAGACTAGGTTGTGGAAGTTTAAAGAACGCCTGAACCTCTTTCCAACAGCGACAGCCATGCTGAAAATTCTAAATTAAAAGTAACGAGCCCTTGCAACTGGGAAAAAAATTGCTAAGTCCTTGCATTTTATTTAGGAATTTTATCTTCTTGCATAAATGAAAAAAATCAATATTGATATTTAGAATTTAGCACTAGGGTACGTGGACCTATTTTAATCATAGAGTCAGAATCAAACCCGATCAATGCATTTAAAATCATTTATTTTAATAAGATACCAATAAAATCATTTATTTTACTAAAATACCAAATTTCATTCTAATCAAAGACGTAAATGCTCTTTATTTTAAAAATGTGCAAAATCAAAGTAAAAGATGGTTTAATTTATATGTCAATTTAAAAGCTTTATTTTCAACATCCTTATAAAACATTATTTTTGTATGTCCCTGGTTGGTCGTGGACATGGGTAAAAGTGCTTAGAGTCACAACTTCAAACGCTGGCAGTCCATTTTGTGGTGGGATGTTGTCTTCCGTGTGAACGGATGTAAGTTTATTATTGTCTCTCTTATGAATTATTAAACTTTATTATAATATGAGATTAAGATGTAATATTGTACATCTAATAAAAAAAAGAAAAAGAAAATGTAGCTCACGCAACTCTGATGCAAGTATTATGAAATAAATGATGTTTTAATAGTACAAAAATTTGTTATTTGAATCCGTCGTAAAATGGACTTCATAGAAAAAAAATTTTGATTCAAACCTTGGTACACCAGTCTAGTCTCATATCGATATTGATTTGACACATGCCTATTGGCTAATTGTATCATTGCGTGGCCACTAGGTCCATGACTTGGTGGTAACACCACTAGCACCCTAAATTATAGAGATATTGGTAGCTGCTGGTTAGATTGTTATATGAAAATTATAAAAATGTCTTATGGTTTAAATATAATGCAAGTTGGAGATGTTAAATACATATCCATAGAAAAATGATATCTAAAATTATTAAAATGTCGGTAATTTTTAAAATTTCAAAAAAAATCTAAAAATGATAAAAATTAATACATATGTTAAATATATTTAGATTACCGGTTGTGTAAAAAAAATTTCAAAAAATAATTTAAAAAATAGGTATTTGCACTTGGATGCATGTGATCAAGACTTCCTAAAGTAGATCCATATTAATTTGTATTGTTAAGTGCGGAAAAAGAGATTCTAAAGTAGATTGATATTAATTTCTATAGTTGTGTGTGGAAAAGGGGACTTTAAAGTAGATTGATATGAATTTGATGCGTACCTGTTGACTTGTAACATGTGTCAATTTGAGGTAAACTATTTATTTTTTCCACGTTAGTGATTGATGCGAAATTTGCTTCATGCATTATATTCAGCATCATTGTTACATGGAAGAAAACGATGCCCACGCCGACGTCTGCTTAAAAATAAGCATTAAATTAGTATAAAAAATGAGATTAAATTATGAAACATACCAGGATATATGCAAATGTGCATTAGAATGTAACAATATTCATAGAAGCCGAACTCTTGGAAAATAATAATAATAATCGATGGTGGGTTTAGGAAGTAATAAAATTTTTAAATGAAAAGTTATTGTTATAAAAAAAATTTAAATGGAAGAAAATAATATAATATAATAGGAATAATGATAAAGAAGAAAGAGAATAAAATTAAAATAGATAAGATAGTTCTGTAGACAATTATGTAGAAATTATTGAAAAGAAAGATATTTGTATAAGAATACGTAAATAAATAATTAAAAAAATGTAATTATAGAGAATGAAAAGTTTTATGCTAAAACAAAAAACCCCGAATTTAGATATGTATAATCATCAAAATAAAATAGTTCGATAATAAATATATATCCATTTTAAATCTATATTTTAACATCTAAACTATCTAAATATTATTATTGTGTGGATAAACAATTATATAAAATACATCGCACTTTAGCGCATACGTATGAAAATGACTCTAAGCATTTTTTTTCTTGATTTGCGTATGAATATATATTCTAAACAAATACAACCCATGAATATTTTTATTTAGATAAAATTTAATTTCCAATTTAAATAAATGATACTAAGTATAGTGCATGAAGTGAATCTGACATCAATCATTAAAGTGTAAAAAAATGTATTAAAAAAATGTATGAGATTACATAAAACTGCTTCAATATAACCAGAATGGGAAAGAGCATTTTGTAAAAATAAAAAATTAGAAATTTAAAGTTGTTTTTGGCATAGCATGAAACTTATCAATATAAAACTTTTTATTCTCCAGTCCAATCTAAATTTCTAATAATTTTTTATGTTTTCTTCTATAATTTTTATATGTCTAATCATTTTTCACAAATACGAATACGGTTACCCTAAATATTTTAACTTTATCTTTTTTACTCTTATCATTCTATTATATGAAATTATTTTTTCCAGCTCAAAAATTTATACACCAATAAGATTTTTATTCAAAAGTTTTATCAAATACCAAACATGACTTTTAGATTTCAACCTTAAAATATTCTAAAATTTTGAAGATATATCTTACAAATAAAGAAAAATATGTACTAATTCATGATTATTTTAGGATCTACGATGCAAATGCCTAGCATATCTTCTCTTGGTAAATCTTGAACATCAATACAATTTCATTAATAGATTGTAACATCGACAACGGATTATGACTGGGACATGAATATGATATTTCTACTTGTAAACTGGGGTGTGGAATTGGAAAAAGTTTCAATGCAGTGCCCATTGAATGCTGGGTTTTGTTTCAATGGCGAGAAATTTCATTTTTTAATAAAATTATTAATTTAGGTATATTTAATTTATGTATTAAGTTCTAATTTTTTGAAAAATTTTATATATTTTTTTATTTTTGAAAATAGGGGTATTTTAGTCATTTAAAAAGTACTAATTAAAATTCCACTATTTTTAAAAATAAAAATATATACATATTTTCAAAAATGATAAAACTTAGTTTATAGATTAAGTATACATAAATTAAGAGTTTACAAAAAACTTCAAAAAACATATTAAAAGATAATTTTCTAATAGGATGCATTAAAATTTTAATGCATCTGGTTGTATTAAAACATTTTCCTTAGATGCTTGAGCCACTTTCCCAGTTGCAACATTGACAACCCTTACACAATTCCAACGTTAATTGAAAGTACATTACTAGCTCGGCCTAACAAGTAACTCATGTTAGCTTGGGTGGATAGGTATTTATTGAAAATATTTTTTTTATCAAAATATGTGCCAGAGTGCATTTTAATTGACATGCCAATTTTTTTAATTTTTAGATAGGGTTGTCTTTACCCAAAACCGGATATTTTTTAAATTTAAATAGGAAACACTTAAAAATTATAAATTTTGATATATGAATTAAATACAATTAAACTATTAAACCCATATTTTCATGAACAATTAAAAAAAAATTTAAAGTGACACTTGTGCACCTGTTGCGAGTCTACCTTCATTAATGGGTCGCGCCTTCAACAACAGTGGGTGCAGTTCAATGATGTATGTCTGTTGTCGAATGTGGACTTGTCCTGGACTAAGCTTGGAAATGTGAAAAAAAGGTGGCTGCTAAGTGTGACCGACTTTCGAACAATGGCAATCTCATAGTGCGGTTGCTGGACTTGAATTTTTCATGTGCTTCTTAATTTTTTTTTCTTTGTTGCTTTTTTACATTGTATGAACAACCCAATGTGAAGCATCAATGGCTGCTTAAACCTGCTATGATTCACTTTCTCGTACACAAAAATAAACAAATCAAACCATTGACCTGTTTATGAAAAATTTAAAAAAATAAAAAATAAAAAAATTATGCACTGAGCCAACAGGAATGGGCACATATAGTTTGTGTCAGCAATGGCTACTAGGATCATACTCCGTGATATAAGTAATCTTGAGATAGAAAAGTCATTCTTGGTATATTCATCGTTTCACAAGCATAAAGTTTATTCGGGTGTATGAGTAGAATTCGTCATTAGAAAATGCATAAATGGACATGTAACAATATTTTAAAGAATAGGCTGATCCAAGTCACTTTTCGTAATTAATCCCACCTGCAAACTTTGCACTGGAATTTCTTATAATGAAAGTATTTTAAGTATACTTGGTGGACATACAGAGTAGTTGCTGGGCCTTTTTCCAGGAAAAAAAATGGAGAGAAAACAATCGTTCGACTTTACTCTTTTTCTGGTGTTTGACTTCTAATCAGAACAAAAAATAAATAAATGTTGACATAAATATAATTATAAAAAATCAAGCACTTTTGATTTTGCTCACATTTTATTTTGATTGAATTTCGATATAAAGACCAAAGTAAATAAATCTAAGTTAATCAAAATAATTATTTTTATCTACTTCAGGAATATTATTTTTCATCAATCTAAAGATTTTTAATTATCAAATCAATTTATATGTTCTGTATATTTCAAAAATTTTAGCTTTATATATTTGTTTAAATTTTCATTTTATTTAATTAAAAATGATGGTTTGCACATCCCAGTAATGCAAATAATACTATACAAAATTACACATCTATTATATACAATACCTAATAGTAACAAATTTAAAAGAACACAATATATAAATATTTATTTTTACAAAAAATTGAAAGATTTAATATGTTCACTTATATATTACCAAGATATTGTGATTTGAAAAATGCAAATATACAAAAATTACAGATCTATTATATATAGTACTTAATAGTATCAAATTTAAAATATTATTCACTAATATATAAATATTAATATTTATATCTTAATATTTATATAATAAGTTAATTTTATAAAATACGTTGTAACATTCTATTTTTA
This sequence comes from Annona cherimola, assembly GCA_030490835.1. NCBI lineage: Eukaryota > Viridiplantae > Streptophyta > Magnoliopsida > Magnoliales > Annonaceae > Annona > Annona cherimola. Next base: position 39,911,318 of record CM059977.1, on the reverse strand, counting down.
GAAATTTCATAATATATACCATATATTAAATTAATGTTGTAAATTAAATATTTAAACTGAAGTTAAAATTTTCAAAAATATGTTTGTATTTATCTAAACTTAAGTAAATATTTACTTTTATTTAATATAATATTTTCAACTTGCATAATTTTTTATTAAAGAAATTTTATGTAGAATTAATCTATAAATTAACAGAAATATAATTTGAGCAGCATAATTTTTATTATTATAAATTTTTTTAGATATTTATGATTCAAAATGACTAAAAATAAGATAAGTAATGCAAGTATGAATTAATTTTAATTCAATAATTTAATGAATTTACATAAATAATAAGAATAATCTTTAGATACACTTTTGTTCATTAAATTTAATTTAAATTAATATTTTTATTTTATTATTTAAATTTAGATCCTGTTAAATATTATGAGACATTGTTAGATTCTATTAGATGTTGTTAAATATTGTTATATAACGTTAGATATTGTTAGACATTGTTATATTCTATTAGATGTCATCATATCCTGTCAGACATCATTAGACATTGTTAAATGCTGTTAGATTTAAATAAATTAAATTAAATCCTATTAAATGAGTTTTAATTAATGTATTTATGGTATAAATGACGTTATATGGAGCCTAGAAACATATTACTAGTGTTAAATTAGGATTATCATATTAATTATAAAAATTATATATTATTAGTTCTGTTAAATATTGTTAGATGTTGTTATATATATCATTATATCTAGTTAGATGTCGATAGACGCTGTTAAATTTAGACAAATTAAATAAATCATATTAAATAAATTTTAATTAATGCATTTAAGGTATAAATGACCTTATAAGGAGCCTAAAAACATATTAGCGGCGTTAAATTAGGATTATCTTATTAATTATAAAAATTAGATGTTATTAGATTCTGTTAGACGTTGTGAGATATCGTTAGATGTCGTTAGATGTTGTTAGTTGTTGTTAGTTGTTGTTAGATCCTATTAGACTTTTTAGATGTTGTTAGATTCTGCTATATGTAGATAAATTAAATTAAATTAAATCATTTTAAATGATTTTTAATTAATATATTTAAAGTATATATGACCTTATAATGAGTTTAGGAACATATTGCATGTGTTAAATTAGGATCATTATATTAATTATAAAAATTAGATATTGTTATATTCTATTGAATGTTGTTAGATATTGTTAGACATCTTTAGACGTTGTTAGACTCAATTAAATTTAGATAAATTGAATTAAATCTTATTAAATGAGTTTTAATTAATGCATTTAAGGCATAAATGAACTTATAAGGAACCTAAGAATATATTACCTATGTTAAATTAGGATTAATTATAAAAATTAGATGTTGTTAGATTCTGTTAAATGTTGGTGAATATTGTTAGATGTTGGTAGACTTTGTTAGATATTGTTAGATTAGAGTTGTTAGACATCGTTACATGTTGTTAAATGTAGATAAATTGAATTAAATTCTATTAAATAAGGCTTAATTAATGTATTTAAGATATAAATGATTTTTTAAGAAGCTTAGAAACATATTACCAATGTTAAATTAGGATTATCATATTAATTATAAAAATTAGATGTTAGATTTTATTGGATCTTGCTAGATATTGCTAGACATTGTTAAATGTCGCCAGATTCTGTTAGACGTCGTTAGACATTATGAGATGTTGTTAGATTTATGTAGATTTATAAAATCATATTAAACAAGTTCTAAAATATGTAACAAAAGCATAAATAATCTCATAAAGAGTAAAATAATATATTGTGATTGTTAAATTACAATTAGCATATATATATATATATATTTAAAAATATCAAAATTTGAAAAATCATATGTACTTATGCTTTGGTAGTTGATCTATCAATTGAATGGAATAGATTGAGATTTTATGGATATTTAACATAAATTTTATCAAAAAAATCAAATGTCCTAACATTTTGAAGCAAATGTACTTAAAATGATTACGATGCTTTTTCTTTCATTTTTTTTCATTGGAAGCGCTTACTATGAGTTGTCCTGCTGCGATACGAATATAATGTTTCTTGCTACTTGGAGACTGGGTCGTGGAAGCTTCAAGAACGCTTAAAACTCTTTCCGATAATAAGTCCTTGCATTTTATTTAGGAATTTTAGCTTCTTGCATAAATGAAAAAAAAATCGATATTAATATTTAGAATTTGGCACTAGGCTACGTGGACCTATTTTAATCATAGAATCAAAATCAAATTCGATCAATGCATTTAAAATCATTTATTTTAATGAGATACCAATAAAATCATTTACTTTACTAATATACCAAGTTTTATTCTAATCAAAGACGTAAATGCTCTTTATTTTAAAAATGTGCAAAATCAAAGTAAAGGATGGTTTAATTTATATGTCAATTTAAAAGCTTTATTTTCAATGTCCGTATAAAACATTATATGAGTTCCACTCCAATCACACACTACCTTGCTTACACTTGATCTTAGTTCCTCAAACTAAATCAAGTTCAATACAAACAAATAAAATAACAAAAGGAGTCTACACTTTACAAATGTGTAGAAGCAATTTGGCGCAGAGAAGAACTCGTAATGTAGGCTTTGAAGATTCAGTAATGTAGCTCTTGCAATTTTAAGCAAAGTTCTTCCTCCTTGAATGGCTTGATCTCTTTAGAGCTCTTGAATATAGGAGTTAAGCACACTTAATGATTCTCAGCTACTTCCTTCGTCCACCATGAATGCCTTTTATAATTTTGGAGGGAATCCGAACGTTAGAAGGTAGGTGGCGCGCATTTAATGCGCCAACGTTCGAATAAATTTCGACCGTTGCGACCCAAGTCGCAGGTGGAGGCGACTTCGGATGCGACTTCGCCCAAGTCGCAGATGGAGTCGACTTCGGGTGCGACTTTGCCTCTCCGTCGCAACTTCAAGTTCCAGATCGGGTCGACTTGGGTATCGACTTGACCCAAGTCGCAGGTGAAGTCGACTTCGGGTGCGACTTCACCTTGTCAGTTGGCTTTGATGAACTTGAATAATTTGGAGATTGCTTTGTTTTGCTTAGGCTTCTTTCCTTTAATTGATTTCATTCTAGAATGGCTCCTCATACTTGTAGATCTTGTCAATCTTGAAGAGCATGTCCTTGATTCTTTCTTGGATTAGCTTGAACCTTGTGAATCTTGAGGAGAACTTGAATCTTGCATGATATATTCATGCACCTTGCTTGCTTTTGATTCATATTGATCTTCATGACTTGATTATTTAAGTTGATCTTGCACCTTTGAGTTGTTTTTGAGAACACTCAAGTTGACTCTTTGAATGAACTTGAAAACTCCATCTTTGAGCTTTGATAACATCAAGTCGAACTTGGGGTCGACTTCGCCTGCAACTTCGCCCAAGTCGCAACTGGAGTCGACTTCGACTGTGACTTCGGCATTCTTCCATCCCAAATTCAGCTCTAGAGTGATTTTCCCGACTGAAGTCGATGCTGGAGTCAACTTCGTTTGCAACTTGGCTTCCCAAGTCGCAAGTGGAGTCGACTTGGCCTGCGACTTCACTTGTTCTTCTCCCATTTTCAACTCTGGACAGTTTTGGCTTCTTGAAGTCGATCTTGGGGTCGACTTGGAGAACGACTTGGCCTTCCATGCTTTATTTTCTTCAAATGTATATGCCTTAAACATTTCTACAAACATGTTAGTAACCAAGACTTACTCAAATTGATTTGTTAATCATCAAAACATAGATTTAGCTAGTTTTCCACATATTTCCAACAAACCAATGTTCATAAGTTGACTCATCTATGCAGTTAACGACAAGGTATTAACGGTAGGGACTAAAATGAAAATATGATAAACTTACGAAACTCGTGGGCTAAAAAATAAATAAGCTAAGTTAGAGGGACCCAAATGCAAAAACTCTAAAATAGCTAAATAAGTTAACTTTATTTGTTCATATGCATTGCAAAGGTAAATGATAAAAATGCCTTTCTTTGTATTTTCTCCAAAAATACAGAAACTTGTCAGTGTGCCAATATTGGCACTCAACTTATGAAATTTACAATACAAATGTAATTAAAATTTGTACGTTTGACCGCATCCTTATCTCATTAAAACGCGGTGAGTGATAACAAATAGATAATTTTCTGCATCCTCACATGCAACTATAAATCGATATCAAATGTAGCAGGGACATTTTTGCCATGTTCTAAAAAATTTTAACGGAGTATTAGAAGAAAAAAGTTATACATATTCAATTTTAAGTAAACTACATAGGTATAAATGCAATTTTATGAAAAGCTGGGATATACTCGTCATTTTGCCTAAGCCAAAAGTAAATAAATAAAAACAACGTGGGGCCTTGAGTTAATTCTTCTTTGGATTATTTTTTTTGTCATGTTATGCACGTTAGATGACCAAGCACTTGACAAATGTATACTTTAGGGGTAGGGTAACAAAGCCTCTGTTTTTACTTAATTTTGAACTTTGGACCTGTCACTCATATTACTTTAGATACACCTACATCGGCCAACTTAGGCTCCAACAGTGACTTGAAGTCACCTTTTAAGTTTGATCTAAATTTATGATCATGTCATTAAGATTTAAATAGTGATTCATGATTCAAAAAATTATATAAATTTGTTCTAAAAATGCCTACCACCGTTTGAAATTGGGCCAACTAGTACAAGGGCTAGGGTGGCATCTAACAAGGCTACATCCCTGGTAGCAAACAAAGCAAATTTAATTAATATTTTAGTTGGTTTAAATATTTTGAAACATAATTTCTAATATAAGATTTAGAGCCATGCAACTGATTCACTTGAATCACTTCTTCAATTCTTCAACTGTATTTTAAAAAACTAAAATTAAGAGCAATAAAAAAATTAACGTTTTTCAATTGTGTTAGCAAAAGCACTCTTTTTGTTATTGAGACTACTATCCCACCTATTTACAAGGAAGACAATAATTATTATTTTTTAAAAAAAAATATGAAGACAGCAATAATTTTTGACCCCACGGTAGGGTCGAACTCATTTTTGTGATATTACGTCCATGACCAATCCCGATTGGTAAACTTTTTTTTATTTTTATCACTGGACTAAGCGTGTGGAAATGGAAAAAGCTAGTTTACACTTTCCAGTCGTAGACTGAGCGTGTGCAAATGGAAAAAGATTGGTTCCATTTGCCATTTGTAGACAGAACTACGCGTGTTGAAATGAAAAAATAAAAGAAAAAAGCAGGAGCACAACTTAGGTCAAGTAGATCTGATTCTGATCCACAGTTAATTTTATTCTTATATTATTCTCAAAAATTCCTATAATGTCTTATTTTAGGTTTCTCAAAAATTCCTATCATGTCTTATTTTGGGTTGGGTCAGATCTAAACTCATCCTACTTTATTTTTTGAAGTCAGATAGATTCGATTCTAGTTCGGTTCTTTAAAATAGTCTTATATTATATTTACAAATTATAATTTTATTACCGGTATTATTTAAAAACCTAAAATCAAGATGCTAATAATATAAATTTTAAAATATATTCATTAAATTTACTAAATAACTTATTTTTTATTTTTCTCTTTATACACTTGTTTATCTAAGTATATTTAACATATAAAACTAAATTTTATCATTTTTGGACACGTGTATATATTTTTTTTAAGATTTTTAAACATCTATGTGTATATATAATATTAAAAAAATATATACACATGCCCAAAAATGATAAAATTTAGTTTACATGTTAAATACACTTAGATAAACAAGTATATGGATAAAAAAGCAAAAAAAATTTAATGAGTTTTTTTAGCTAAGCTAAGCGAATCATTTACTTAATCCAGGCTAACGGGATCATTCCTCGATAAGTTTTACAGTTCTCAAAACTCTTAACGCGATTGAAATTAGCAATTGGATTTCATCCGATGATTTGAAACTTGGAGCATACCAATTTCACTTTCCATATATACTTAGTATCATTTTTGTATCTAAAAGATCAAATTTCATCCAAATTAATTAAAGATGTGCATGTGTTATATTTACTTAAAAATATATATTAAATTATGAAAAATGCTTAGATAGAGAAATGATCTTATTTACTTTTTTCTTTGCATACTTGTTTATCTAAATATATTTAACATATAAATTAAGTTTTACTATTTTTAGACACATATATACATTTTTCAAAAAATTTTAAACACGAGATATTTTAGCCTTTTCAGCGAATAACCGCTATTGCTTTAGTCTTCGCTGGAATCCTCTTTGAAAGTTAGATTTAAATCTATCATCATTTAATCCACTCGTAGACTAACCGAGCCTGTGCAAATGGAAAAAGATTGGTTCCATTTACCATTTCGATTCCATATCGGCTCTTTAAAATAGTCCTTTATTATATTTACAGATTATAATTTTATTACCAGTCTTATTTAAAAACCTAAAATCAAGATGATAACAAATTTTTATATGTTTAAAGAATATATTTGTCTTTCACTATAAAAGATATTTTATAAAATATACATTAAATATATATTAATAATTCAAGTCAGTTCTCAATACCCAGTATTTTACAAAATCATTTCTTCAATTCTTCAACTGTATTTTAAAAAACAAAAACTAAGATTAAGAGCAATAAAAAATTAACATTTTTCAACTGTGCTGGCAAAAGCACTCTTTTTTTGATTGCATCTCCTATCCCACCTATTTACAAGGAAGACAATAATAATAATTTTTTTTTGAAAGTGAAGATAGTAATAATTTTTTACTCCACGGTGGGGCCAAATTCATTCCCGTGATGTTATGTGCATGACCCAATCCCGGTTGGTAAAATAACTTCTTTTATTTTTACAAAAGATATGGATCAAAGATCTAAATATATTATCATGCTTATTGCAAAAAGGTAGTGTCGCATATCCGCAAGTCATGTTTAAAATTCGAATGAGATGAGGATGAAATAAAGATGAAATGATTCTCAAAAAAGATTTTTTTTATTTTAAAAAATAACAACAAATTTTTTATACAAATGTTATCAATTTTCAATTGACTTTTTTTGCCATTTCCAATCAAGAATATTTTTTTTCTTAATCCCATATCTTCTATGAGTCACCGGGCATTTATTAATGGGTGGTGTCTTCCATGGAAATGCAATTAGACAACGATTGTATACTGAGCGTGGAAACGGAACAAGGCTGTTTCCGCTTTCCACTCGTAGCCTGACTGAGCGTGTGGAAATGCAAAAGAGTTGCTTAACCTTCCACTCGTAGTCGTCGACTTATTGAGCGTGTGGAAATGGAAAAAGACACCGAAATATTAAAGTTGTTTTAAATCAAATTCGATAATTTAAAATTTTTATTTTTATCATATTTGAATTAATCATTATTTTATTCAAATGAAATTCGTTCATTTCAATTAAAATTTTGAATTCTTATTGTATTTGAATAGTTTTAGAAGTTTCATTTTGTATTAATTCCGGATATATTAGAATTTAATAGGCTTATTAATGAAATACTTTAAAATCGGTATTATTAAAGATATTAACTCGATAATCATTCAATGTTAGAATTTAACGCGACTTTAATAGGCTTCTAAAATTTATTATTTAATATTTACATAATTTTGGTATTACATTTATAAAAAAGATGTTCAATATAGATTATATGAATAATTTATAAAGTAGATCAAACGGGTGAATACCATTTGTAAAATCTATCAAACATGTACATACCTGTTCATGCTTTATAGCAGAATTTATATTGATGTGATATTTGTATTATTCATCTACTGCACGAAAAGAAAACATCATCAATCTTATCTGCCATATTAAAATTACTTGTACATGCTATTAAACGATTACAAATCAAAACAATATATTATATATAATTAGATGGAGAAGTGATCCTATTTACTCGTGCTAAGCAAATGTTTCACTTAGCCGACCTTAAAAAATATTTAAAAATAGTTTTTTTCCTTTTTCTCCATATATTTGTTTATCTAAACGTATTAAACGTATAAACCAAGTTTATAATTTTTGGATACTTATATATTTTTAAAAAAATTTTAAATATCCATATGTATATATGTGTTTAAAATACTCTTATGTTTAAAAATCTTAAAAAAATATATATTCATATTCGAAAGGGTAAAACTTGATTTATATGTTAAATACATATAGATAACTAAGAGTACGAAGAAAAAATAAAAATATTTTTAAATAAATTTTTTGAGGTGAACTAAGTTGGACATTCGCTTAGCCAAGCTAACAAGATCATTTCATATTCATAAATACCCAAAAATTGTCAAATACATATGCACATTTCTTGCTGTATTTGAATGACCAAAAAATCATTCAACAAGTATATTTATAACAATTAACTTATCAACTTGTTAGCACAATGAATTATCTAAAATTTGTAAAATTTATAAAATATGTAAATTTGGAGTTTTTTACATTTTAGTCCCTCTAACTTAGCATATTTTCTTTCTAGCCCACAAGTTTTATGTATTTGCTTTTTAGACCCTATAGCTCTGCCTTTTTTTGTATTTTAGTCATGAGCCAACTCATACATGCAGTTAATAGCAACGTTAGTTGACTCAAGAACATGAGTCCAGTCATGTTCAACTCATGTGCATGAGTCAACCAATTTTCATGAGTTAACTAATGACAAGGTTTTAATGGTAGAGACTAAAATACGAATAGAATAAACTTATACTATTCGCATGTATTTATCCCAAAACTGTTGATTTTTCAAATGCAAACATATATATCCGAAAATTATAAAATCTGACATGTGAATTAAAGGTAATTAGGTCCATATTTTCACGAAAATTCAAAAATTAAAAAGAAATTTGCGTTTTTATATATTCGCATGTATTTACTCCGAAACTGTTTATTTTTTAAATTCAAACATATATATACGAAAATTATAAAATTTGACGTGTGAATTAAATGTAATTAGGTCCATATTTTCACTATAAATTCAAAAATTAAAAGAAACTCGTGCACCTGTGCCGACAATAGTTTGATATTGAAGCATCCCATTGTTTAATGCCCATGTTAAGTATTTGTGGGATTTGTTTGGGAAGTAATGAAACTCTTGTATAAAACGTTTTTATTGTAAAAGTTTTGAAATAAAAATTAGAAAGAGACTTGTGCGTCTGGGCTGACAATGAATTGATATTAAAGCATCTGGTTGAACAATATGTTGGGAAGTAATGAACCTGGCTGATGGAAAGTTTTTATTTTAAAATTTTTGAAATGGAAGAGATGAAGTGATATGATAGTGATAATGATAAGAAGTGAAGATAATAAATTTAAAATATTAAGTTAGTTGTATCGATAATCGTATAAAAATAATTGAAAAGTAAAATAATTGTATAGTGGAAATTCTTTAATTGAAAAGTTTTAACCCTACCCAAACACACCCAAACACGCTCATTGCGCTTGAAAAATAAGGGCTTTAAAATGGATTTACATTGACTTTGTTTTGGTATTTATACAATGTGACAACCCGATAGTACAATCAGACACATTTACAACCGTCACACTATAGAGGAAATTTTTCTATAAACAACCTCATACTATGGAAATTTCCGAAAATAACCACCATTAGGGAAGAAATTATAAAACCACTATTTTAATAGAATTGTTATGTAAAAATCTCTCTCGCCAAAGGGAGATCCCGGAGACTTGATAGGGTATTTTGAGTTTTAAACTCTCTAACTTTATCTATTTGCATTTTAAACCCAAAGTTTTGCCATTTGCATTTTAAATCCCAAAATTTTAGTTTCTATGCATTTTAAACCTTGACCCATAACAGCGTTAAAACTATAGTTAATTAATGCAAAATGACGTAAATACCTTCTAATATTTTTTAAAAAACATAAATCTGTATTAAAGGCAAAGATGTTATTGAAGCCTATAATAAAAAAAAAATAAAGTCTAAAAGTCAAGTTTAAAATATAAAAAATATTTTTTCAAAATATTGGAGGGTATTTACGTTATTTTGTATATTAACAGTGATTTGTAACGCTGTTATGGGTCAGAGTTTAAAATGCAAAGAAATCAAATTTTTTAGGGTTTAAAATACCAAAGAATCAAAATTTTCAAGATTTAAAATGTAAACGGCCAAACTTCGAGATTTAAAATGCAAATAGACAAAGTTTAAAAGTTTAAAATACAAAAAACACGACTTCATCCAGTAATGTGAAGCTAAGGGTGCCATTGCCACTTGATATTAATTTGACGCATGTACGTTGACTTGGAAAATATTATTGTTTAGATTTTATTAAAATTTTAAATTACCTAAAATGCCACTAATTTTCAAAAATCAAAAATAAATATCTAAAATACTCCAAAAATGATAAAAATTAATACAAATATTAAACACACTTAGATTAACACTTGCCTAAAAAATTTTAAAAATTAAAAAAATGATTTAATGCACCCAGGTGTAGCGGATCGCGTTCCAAGCATTTTTTCATTATATATTTTTGGAAGTGAAGTATAAAGCGGAGGTGGAAAGCCGAGCTATTGAAAAACTAAAATCCGGTACAATTATAGTAATTAGCTTACGTGTTTTGTGTATTTGAAATATAAACTTTGTACGTTTCATAATTAAGTTTCTATTTAACTTTCGTAACATAAGTTGGAAGTTAACATTACTCATTTTGCTGTGCTTATTTCATTAAGAACAAAAAATTAAACCATTTTTATTGCTAAAAGTTAAAAGCAACGCAACAACTGTAATAATATTTCTTTATGATAGTAAATTGTTAATATATGATATTAAATAATTTAAGAGTCATATGAAGGTTCAATTTAATTAAAAAAATATAAATGAATAAAATTGTCTTTTCAACGAATAGACAATAATTGTGTTAATAGTATAGTTAAAATAAGAATTTAAGGTGAAACATTATGAGTACAAGAAAAATTTACGAAGTGAGAATATTGGGAATTAAGTATTAATGTTCGAGTATAAAAGAAATTTTTCCTAAAAAAGATAATACTCGTATGAGCATGAAACCATGGCCTAAAAAATTTTCCATTCTCAACAAATTTTGCCATTTTCAATATGATAATAACCTTTCTTTTAATTTCTAATATAATTTTCCCATCCCAATCTACGACAAATCCAATTTCCTCGTAATTTGCTCATCGCATTCCATGAGTTGGTAACGTCGGCAGTGGAGATCTATCCCAATAAGAATGTGACGTTTCTAGCTACTTGTAGACTGTGTCGTGGAAGTGGAAGAAGCTTCAGGAATAAACGCCTGAACATTTTTCCAACAGGGGCAGCCATGCTGAAAATTCGAAATCAAAAGTAATAAGAATTTTAGCTTCTTGCGTAAATGAAAAAAAAAAAAAAGGATCAATATTTATATTTAAATTTGCCACTAGGCTACGCGGACCTATTTTAATCATAGAATCAAAATCAAATCCCATTAATGCATTTAAAATCATTTATTTTAATAAGATACCAATAAAATCATTTACTTTACGAAGATACCAAATTTCATTCTAATCAAAGACGTCAATGCTCCTTATTTTAAAAATACTCAAAATCAAAGTGAAAGATGGTTTAATTTATCTACATTTAAAAGCTTTATTTTCAACTTCTATATAAAACATCATTTTTACATCATTTTCATGTGAATAAGTAATTATGTAAAGTATTATTATATTTGGATGTATTTATAAATAAATCTAAACATTCTTCATAATTTACATATGAGTGTATATTTAAAGGAAAATGAGGCTCACAAATTCCACTAGTTGGTCCTGAACATGGACGAGTGTGCCTACAGTCACGACTTCAAACTCTGCCAGGTCTATTTTGCAGTGGGAACTTGTTGTCTTCTGTGTTAATGAATGTAAGTTTTTTATGGATTATAAAACTTCATTATAATATAAGATGAGATGTGACATTGTACAACTAAAAGAAAAAAATGTAGCTCACACACAACTCTTTGCAAGTATTATGAAATAAATGACGTTTTAATAATACGAAAATTTGTTATTTGAATCCGTGGTAAAATGGACTCCATACCAAAAAATAAAAAATAAAAAAAATTGATTCAAACCTTGGTACACCAAGTCCGGTCCCATATTCATATCGATTTGATGCATGTCTCTTCACTACTTGTATAGTTGCGTGGCCATTAGTTCCATGACTTGGTACGAACACCACTGGCACTGTAAATTATAAGGATATTGGTAGATGCTAGTTAGAATATTATATGAAAATCATAAAAATGTCTCAGAGTTTAAATATAATACAAGTTGGATATGAAATACATATCCATCAAAAAATAGTATCTTGCGTGTGGAAAAGGGGACTTGAAAGTAGATTGATGTTAATTTCTATAGTTGATTCTGGAAAAGGGGAATCCAAAGTAGACTTGAAAGTAGATTGATATTAATTTCTATCATTGCTTGTGGAAAAGGGGTATGTGGAAAATGGAACTCTAAATTAGATTGATGTTAAGTTGATTTGAACTTGTTGACTTGTAACATGTGTTAATTGGATGGAAACTAATTATTTTTTCCACATCAATGATTAATGTGAAATTTGCTTCATACGTTATATTCGGCATCATTCGTATATCGAAGAGACCAATGTGAACGCTGCTGTTTGCTGAAAAATATGCATTAAATTAGTATAAAAATAGGCATTAAATTATAAAAAATACAAAGATATATGCAAAATGTGCCTTATATGTGAAAAAGTGTTTAAAAAATAAAGTAATTATGTAAAGTGAAAAGTTTTAAATAAAAAATTTTAGCTTGACATTTTTTCTTATTACCAAAGTGGTTAATTTGAAAAGTTTTATGCTAATCGAATACAACCCAAATTTAAATATGTAAAAATAAGGATAATAAAATAGTTTAAAAATAAATATAGGATAATTTGCAAATATGCCCTCATAGTTTAATGCTAATTGCATATACATATCCATTATTTCACAAATTGCATATGATCCCCACAAAGTTTCACATAAATTGCATACGTGCCCCTGTTAATGGTTGAAATTTAACGGTTATTAAGTAAAAAATATAATTTGCCAAGATGCCCTTATAGTTTAATGTTAATAGCAGCTATGCCCCATAGTTTGATGCTAATTGCTGATGTACCTTATTGTTTCATGAATTGTGTATTATCCTCAAAAAATTTCACTGAAATTTTTTGCAAACCCAGGACACTTTTTGTCACTAAACATGCATTAAAATTTTGGATAATGACAAAAATAACTCAGTTATGCACGTGAAAAGAGATAACATATTAGCAATTAACATGAATATTTTATAAACCACTTTTATTTGTACAATGGGTGTTTGATAAACTATGAGATTTTAATATAACTTTAAATAAGGTTCTTTTGTCATTATTCAAAATTTTAATGTGCATTTGGCAATAGAAAAGTGTCAAAGGTATGCAAACCATTTTTGTAAAACTTTATGGGATTAATATGCAATTCGTGAAACGATGGAAACATATCTACAATTAGTGTTAAACTATGGGGGCATATTTATAAATTATAATTTTCATTCAATAGTTATTAAAATTTAGCCAATAACCGGAGTATGCATGCAATCTATGTGAAATTTAGTGGGATAGTATGCAATTCGTGAAATAATAGAAGCATATCTGCAATTAGCGTCAAACTATGGAAACATATTTGCAAATTATCCATAAATATATATATATATATATCAATTTTACAGCTATATTTTAACATCTAAACTATATAAATATTATTGTTATGTGGATAAATAATTGTATAAAATATATTGCATTTCAGCGCATATATAAATGAATTTAGGCATTTTTTCTTAATTTACATATGAATTTATATTCCAAACAAATACGACCCATGAAAATTTTTTATTTAGATAAAGCTTTATTTCCTACTTAAATAAATGTTACTAATGCAGTGCATAAATTAAATTTCACATCAATCATTAAAGTGTAAAAGAAATGTATAAAGTTACATAAAATTGCTTCCATATAACAAGAGTTAGAAAGAGCATTTTGTAAAAGTAAAAAAATTATAAACTTAAAGTTGTGTTTGGCAAAACCATGAAATTTGTTAATATAAAATTTTTTATAAAGAGAGTTTTTTAGAGTTTTATAACAAGTGTAGGAAAGAGCATTTTGCTAAAATAAAAAAAAATTATAAACTTGATGTTGTCCTTGGCAAAACCATAAAACTTGTTAATATAAAATTTTTATTCTCCATAATTAGCTAAATTTTTAATATTTTTTTTTACATTTTCTTCTATAACTACTATATTTTTTTGATCTTTTTTTACAAATATGTATAAAACTATCCTATATGTTTTAACTTTATCTTTTTACTCTTATCATTTTATTATATCACATTACTTTTCCTATTTAAAATTTTCTACACCAAAAGAATTTTTATTCAAAAGTTTTATCAAGAACCAAGCACTTAAAATATTCTAAAGTTCGAAAATATATCAAACAAATACAGAAACATATGTATTAATCCATATTATTTCAGGATCTATTTTGCAAATAACTTCTTTCATATCTTCTTTTGGTAAATCTTGAGTGTGCAAGCTATATGATGGACCGCATCAATGATAACCGATAATGATTGAGATATAATTCTAATGTTTCTGCTTGTAAACTGGGGTGTGAAATTGGAAGAAGTTTCAAAGTAGTGCCTGCTACATGCCGGGTTTTGTTTCGATGGCTAGAAATTTCAATTTTTAATATTTTTTAAAATTTTATTTTATAAAACTCTTAATATAAATATATTTAAGTTATGTATTGAGTTTTATTATTTTTGAAAATTTGTATATATGTTTTTTATTTTTAAAATAGGGGCATTTTAGTCATTTAAAAAGTACTAAAACTCTATTATTTTTAAAATAAAAAATATATACATATGTTCAAAAATGGTAAAACTTAGTTTATAGATTAAATATAAATAAATTAAGTGTTTTATAAAAAAAAATTTCAAAAAATATTAAAAAATGAAACTTCTAACCGGACACATTAAAATTTTAATGCATGTGGCTGCATTAAACATTCTCCTTAAATGCCTAAACCACTTTACTAGTTGCAACATTGACAATGTATATACAATTCCAAAGTTAATTGAAAGTAACAACACTAGCCAGGACATTAGATATTAAAATAAGAAGAGAAATATTCCACTATGATCTTAACAGCAGATGGATAGGAATAATTAAGAAGATACCTGTAAGTTAGATATTTTTAAGAAAAATATTTTTCGACAGTGAAGAATGATAATAATTACCACAACTAATCTTAGTTAGATGAGAAATATCATATAATCCGGTTCGCTGGGGCTAATAGTAACTATTGTTCGCTCAAGTGAATAGATATTTTTTGAAAATTTTTATGAAAATATGTGCCTAAGAGTATTTTAACTTACATGCCAAATTTTATAGTTTTTAGATATGCTTTTGTCTTTACCGAAAACCGGTGATTTTTTAAATTTAAATATGTAACATTTAAAAATTATAAAATTCGATATATGAATTAAATACAATTAAACTATTGAACCCATATTTTCAGGAACAGTTCAAAAATTAAAAAGACACGATATGCACCTGTTGTGAGTCGACCTTTATTAATGGGTCGCGCCTTCGACAGCGGGTGCCGTTCAATGATGTATGTCTGTTGTCGACTTGTCGTAGAGTAAGCGTTAAAAAATGACGCGTGCTTTAGGGGGAATCTTTAATTTCCACGAAAATGATACTACTGAGAGAAGGGATATATCGGTTGACCCTGTTGTCCTCAAGTGAGACGCGCTAGGGTAATACAGCTGAACCCTTCTGCTTTGTTCTTGCTGCTTAGGCTTTTTGTCACTTGGTGGTTGATTCGGCAATATAGAAACCATTCCAGAGAAACAGGTGAAATGCCGAATTTCTTTCATATTATAGACGGAAGTGTAATTTCTCTTCGCCTACTTCAAAAAACTCATTTACAACATTTTATTTTTATTTTTTTTCATATACTTGTTTATCTAAGTGTATTAAACATATAAACCAATTTTTACCAATTTGGATATGTGTATATATATTTTAAAAATTTTAAACATTTATTCTTATATATGTATTTAAAATTTTTAAACATTTATGTGTATATATGTATTTAAAATATCCATATCTTTAAATATCTTAAAAAAATATATACACATATTCAAAAATGGTAAAAGTTGATTTATATATTAAATAAGAAAACAAAAAAATGTTATAATTGAATTTTTTGAAGTGGGCTAAGTGAAAACTCTAACTTAGATTGGGTTAATAGGATCATTCCTTGCAATGTAACGTATATAAAGTAGATATATAGATATATAGATATATGTGAAGTAAATAAGACTCCGCTTCTATATAATTAGGTGACATAGAAGTGGTCCCATGTAACCCATTAACCCATCAAATTTCTAAATATTCATCTTTGATCGAAAATCCAATCAATTCATTGTATTTAACACCATCTATTTATCTAAGAGATCAAATTCAACCTAATTAAATATGTTTATGGATCACATTTGTTCAAAAATATAAATATTCAGGTGTAAATTATAAAAATTCTTAGGTCCTATTCACACATGCATTAAAATATAATAATACTTCATAGAATCATTCATTCAAATAGTAGTGATATTTTAAATGATTTGAATATTGAAAAAACTACTTTAAAATAGACATTTTAGCATTAAACTATTTTTACAACTTCGATTTTATAAATTTATAGATGGAACCCGTATACAGTAAAACTAAATAAATAAAAGTATTTCTAAGATATTATAAATGATACTAATTTCTATCTTGCGTGTGGAAAAGGGGACCTGAAAGTATATCGATATTAATTTCTATCTTTGACTGTGGAAAAGGGGACTCCAACGTAGATTGATAGTAATTTGTATGGTTGCTTTTGGAAAATGGAACTCTAAACTAGATTGATGTTAAGTTGATGCGAACCTGTTCACTTGTAACATGTGTTAATTGAATGTATACAATTTATTTTTTCCACACCAATGATTGACGTGAAATTTGCTTCATATATTATATTCAGCATCATTCGTATATGGAAAAGAGGCCAATGTGAACGCTGACATTTGCTGAAAAATATGCATTAAATTAGTATAAAAAATAGGCATTAAATTATGAAAAATACAAAGATATATGCAAATGTACGTTTGATGTGAAAAAATGTATAAAAAACAAAGTAATTATGTAAAGTGAAAAGTTTTAAACTGAAAAATTTTAGCTTGACATTTTTTCTTATTACCAAAGTAGTTAATTTGAAAATTTTTATGCTAGAACGAATACACCTCAAATTTAAATATATAAAATAAGCATAATAAAATAGTTTAATAATAAATATAGGATAATTTGCAAAAATGCCCTCATAATATGATGCTAATTGTGTATATGCCTCCATTGTTTCACAAATTGTATATTATCCCCACAAAGTTTCACATAAATTGCATATGTACCCCCATTAGCGGCTGAAATTTAATTGTTATTAAATAAAAATATAATTTGCAAAGATGCCATTATAGCTTAATGTTAATAGTAGATATGCCCCATAGTTTGACGCTAATTACTAATACACCCCATTATTTCATGAATTGTATATTACCCCCACAAAGTTTCACCAAAATTGTTCGCGTACTCATAACACTTTCTTGTCGCTAAACATGCATTAAATTTTAGATAATGACAAGAATAACTCAGTTATGTATGTGAAAAAAGATAACATATTAGCAATTAACATGAGTGTTTTATAAACCTCTTCTACTTGTAAAATCGAGTGTTTGATAAATAAGGAAATTCTAATATAGCTTTAAATAGGGTTCTTATGTCATTATTCAAAATTTTAATATGCGTTTGGTGACAAAAAGGTGTCACGAGTATGCAAACATTTTTATGAAACTTTATAGGGGTAATATGCAATTCATGAAATAATGGAGGCATATCCGCAATTAGTGTTAAACTATGGGGCATATTTGGAAATTATATTTTTATTTAACAATTATTAAAATTCAGCCATTAATAAGGGTATGCATGCAATTTATGTGAAATTTAGTGCAATAATATGCAATTCGTGGAATAATAGGAGCATATTTTCAAATTATCCATAAATATATATCAATTTTAAAGCTATATTTTAACATCTAAACTATATAAATATTATTGTTGTGTGGATAAATAACTATATAAAATATATTGCATTTCATAGCATATATAAATGAATTTAGGCATTTTTTTCTTAATTTACATATGAATTAACATTTTAAGCAAATACGACCCATGAATATTTTTTATTTAGATCAAGCTTGATTTCCTACTTAAATAAATGTTACTAATATAGTGCATAAATTAAATTTCACATCAATCATTAAAGCATAAGAAAATGTATAAAGTTACATAAAACTGCTTCCATATAATCAGAGTTGGAAATAGCGTTTTGTAAAAATAAAAAAAATTATAAACTTAAAGTTGTGTTTGGCAAAACTCTGAAATTTGTTAATATAAAACTTTGTATAATGAGAGCTTTTTTTTTAGGGTTTTATAACGAGAGTTGGAAAGAGCATTTTGATAAAAATAAAAAAACTTATAAACTTGAAGTTGTGTTTGGAAAAAACATAAAACTTGTTCATATAAAATATTTTATTCTCCATAGTTACCTAAATTTTTAATCATTTTTTTTACATTTTCTTCTATAACTATATTTTTTAATCTTTTTTTTTTTTACAAATGTACATAAAACTATTCTATATGTTTTAACTTTATCCTTTTTACTCTTATCATTTTATTATATCACAATACTTTTCCCATTTAAAAAATTTCTACAGCAAAAGGATTTTTATTCAAAATTTTTATCAAGTATCAAGCACTTAAAATATTTGAAAATATACCATATAAATATAGAAAAATATGTACTAATCAATGATTATTTCAGGATCTACTTTGCAAATACCTTCTTTTGGTAAATCTTGAGTGTGCTAGCCATATAATGGACCGCATCAACGATAACCGATAATGACTGAAATATGATTGTGATATTAATGACTGAGATATGATTATGATGTTTTTGCTTGTAAACTGGGGCGTGGAATTGGAAGAAGTTTCAGAGTGGTGTCCACTAGATGCCGGGTTTTATTTCAATGGCTAGAAATTTCAATTTTTAATATTTTTGAAAATTTTTATAAAACTTCTAATATAAATATATGCTTAAATTTAAATATGAAACACTTAAAATTTATAAAATTTGATAAACGAATTAAATACAGTTAAACTATTGAACCCATATTTTCACGAACAGTTCAAAAATTAAAAAGACACTTATGCACCTGTTGTGGGTCCACCTTTATTAATGAGTCACACCGTCGACAATGGGCGCGGTTCAATGACGTATGTCTGTTATCGACTTGTCGTCGACTAAGCGTCGAAAAATGAGGCGTGGTTTAGGTGGAATCTTTAATTTCCACGAAAATGATACTCTTGAGAGAAGGATTGCGATTTAATGCACTCGGGTGCAGTGAGCTTCAATGCACATTGGTACATTAAACTCATTTTAATCTATTTTTTATTTTTTTGAATTTTTTTTTATACAAGTATTAATCTAAGTGTATTTAACATGTGCATCAATTTTTATCATTTTTGAACTATTATAAATATTTATTTTTAATTTTTAAAAATCAGTAATATTTTAATAATTTAAAGATTAATGCACTGAAACTTAGTGCACCCGGGTGCATTAAATCGCAGTCCCTAAGATAAAGGATGTATCGGTTGACCCTGTTTTCCTCAAGTGAGACGCGCTTTCGATCCCAGTCTGCGTGGACTGTTCAAACTGCGGGTGGAATATTCTGCCACAGTTAGGATAATACATCCGAACCCTCAGACTGCTTTGTTCCTGCTGCTTAGGCTTTTTGTAACTTGGTGGTTGATCTGGCAATATAGAAATCATTTCAGAGAAACCGGCGAAATGCCGAAATTCTCTCGTATTACTGACAGAAGTGTCATGTTCCTTCGTAATTGCGCCTCAGCGAATGTTGACCCAAGGGCAATGTAATGGATGTGAAGATTTCTGATAATTGGAATCGTCTGCCACCAGGCCTTCATAACGTAGACGTAGATGCTGGGAGTGGAGGCAAAGTGGGTTAAATTGTTACTTTTTTAAATAAAATATAAATATATCAATCTAAATTCCAACCTAAAAACTCAACTCCAATCCTGATTTTAAAAAATAAGGTTAGCATTCAGGTTTTATAAATAGCGTTAAGATTAAAATTAAAATTAATGTTTTATAAATAAGATTAATATTAAGGTTGGGGTGAACCCGAGTTTCGTAAGCCCGAGTTGCACCCTTATTGATATGATAGGAGTAATGATGATATATAAAGGAAATAAAGTTAAAATAGTGAGTATCGATATAATGCACCATAAAGGAAATAAAGTTAAAATAGTGAGTATCGATATAATGCACCCGGGTGCACTTAGCTTCTGTTCACTTAGGTGCTTTAACCTTTTTTTTGAATTTTTTATACAACTATTAATCTAAGTGTATTTAATATGTATGTCAATTTTTTCATTTTTTTGAGATTTTGAAATTTTTTATTTTTGAAAATTAGCAACATTTGTTCATTCCCAAGCATCATGCATCATTGGTTAAAGATTTCTACATGGATAAGCCCGCCTTTTGAACAACTGTTGTTGCTTTAGGGTCTGTTATCAATCATATAAGATTCTTAAAATGAATCTGCATCATCATTCTCAAGATAATTTTTTTAATTTTTAAGACTACTTTTTAAATTTCTAACATAATTTCACTTATTTCAAATATAACTTTATTTATTCCCAATACGTATCATTATCTTCTCATCCTAGATATAAATTTAATCCAAAAATTTTGTAAATTTTGGAACAAGCCCTAGGCTTCATTAGAGTCATCTTTGAAAGTTAGATCCAAATCTGTCTTCATATAATCAACTTTAAATATTGATTCATGATTCTAAAAATTATATAAATTTATTCTCAAATTATTTTGACTATACAATCACTCTAACAACTTACATAGTTGTTAATAGCATGCTTATAGAAAAAGTAATATTTGTAAATAAAATGTACCTAATATTTGGCAAACAATGTGCTCCATCTCAAAGAGATATTGGGATATTCCTATTCGACCAGGTTAACTATCGGGCAAAAAACTAATTTAAAAGGATTTTTTTATAAAATTTTTAATTTACTTTTATTTAATATATAATCTAAGTTTTTGCATTTTCAAGATTTTTATATTTTCTTGAATTTTCAAGTGAGACGCGCTTTCGATCCTTGTGAACGTGGACTGTTGCAACTAGGGGAGGAATATTCTGCCGCAGTTAGGATAATACAGCTGAACCCTTCTGCTTTATTCTTGCTGCTTAGGCTTTTTGTGACTTGGTGGTTGATTTGGCAATATAGAAACCATTTCAGAGAAACCGGTGAAATGCGGAATTGTAGGCTGGAGCATGGTTGATTTAGTAGATAGGAGGCCCAAACAGGGATACCTAAGTTTGTTTGTAAATGGCTGATTCGAAGTCTAATAGTATAGTTTTTGTTTCAGTTTTGTGAAAGCTTCTGTTCCTTTTTGGTTCATGTACACACTGTCGTCGATGAACTCTAATATTGTGTATTGATTTGAATGAAAGCCTAAGAGGAAAATGGCTTAAATTTGTACGAATGAATTGAATATTGTAATCATTCAATTGCAGATTATGACGTTGTGTTTGTATTTGTTTGAATGAATTGACTAAGAAAATTATATTTGTTTGAATTAGTTGGGATTAATCTTTTCATAAATAGGATTAGGATTAAGCTTGAGGAGAATTCGAATTTAATGAGCATGATTTGCATCCCTAGGGGAGATAAAGCTCCCATCTCAACCCGCCTTTGCTACATGGTAGCCCCAACATGCATCCAACTGGGTAATGATAGGTAGCCAATTTAACATAATAAATTGATTGTGTTTATAGTTAATTGTTTCAATTCATGCCAGCTACACTAAAATAAATAAATAAAAATTAAGTAATAAAAAATTTGTCAAATATTTGTGTATTGATACTAGCCTAAGAAAATATAAATTTTAACACATAGTTTTACAAAGTTTTGCCTTTATTTCAAAAAAAATGTTACTTAACAAAACTTAATGTGTAACAACAATAATATGATGGTTGAAAAGTGCAAACTTTTAACACAACGTGGAAAATATTTTTTATTAACTTTAAAAGGAAGATCAAATAAAAAATTGTTTAGTTTTAATTTTAAGCCTAATTAATTTTCATTATAGTTTCATTATTTTTGACTTGCATCTTCATTCACATAAATTTTATAATAAAGAAGCCTAGGCTTATCAAAATAATTTAAGCGTGAGCATCAAGGCTTACCTCGACGGTGGCTAAGTTTCACAAGGTCAAGGGTTCAATCCTCTCTCTCCTATCTCTTCCAATGTAATAATAAAGAAGAAAAGTATGTAAGAAGAAAAATAAAAAACTCAGATAAATCCCTTAGTATTTTTTTTATGAGAGAAAAATCTCCTGGTTAATTTTAGAAATTTAGAAAAAATATGCACGTGTTAAAATTGTACCATTGAAGATCCACCCGATGCCCAACTGGTAGACACCACAACACATGTGAAAGTTGGAATGAGCATTTTGGGAAAAGGTTGAAAAATTAGTATGCTAATTAGATAGACTAGCACTCATATTTTTATGAAAAATTTAAAAAATTAAATAATAAAAAGAATTATGCACCAAGCCAACAGAAATGGGCACAAATAGTTCGTCCATGGCTACTAGGATCATACTCCGTGATATAAGTAATCTTGAGATATAAAAAGTCGTTCTTGGTATATTCATCGTTTCACAAGCATAACGGTTATTCAGGTGTATGGGTAGAATTTGTCATCAGAAAATGCATAAATGTATCAATATTTTAAAAAATAGGCTAATCCAAGTCACTTTTAGTAATTAATCCCACCTGCAAACTTTGCACTGGAATTTCTTGACGTACAGACTAGTTGCTGGGCCTTTTTCAAGATAAAAAAAAGAGGAGAAAACCATCATTCGACTTTACACTTTTCCTGTTGTTTGACTTCTAATCAGAACAAAAAAATAAATGTTAACATAAATATAATTATAAAAAATTAAGCACTTTTGATTTTGCTCACCTTTAATTTAGATTAAATTTCAATACAAAGATCAAAGTAGATAAATCTAAGTTAATCAAAATAATTATTTTTATCTACTTCTGGAATATTATTTTTCAACAATCTAGATATTTTTAATTATCAAATCAATTTAAATGTTCTGTATATTTCACAAATTTTAGCTTTACATATTTGTTTAAATTTTTATTATACTTAATTGAAAATGAAGGTTTGCACATCCCGACAATGCAAATAATACAAAATTACGCATCTATTATATATAATACCTAATAGTCACAAATTTAAAATGAAAGCAATATAAAAAATTATTAATATATAAATATTTATTTTTATTAAAAAAAGTGAAAGGTTTAATATGTTAACTTATATATTACCAAGATATTGTGATTTGAAAAATGCAAATATGCAAAAATTACAGATCTATTATATATAATACCTAATAGTATCAAATTTAAAATATTATTCACTAACATATAAATATTAATATTTATCTAATAAGTTAATTTTATAAAATAAGGTCTAACATTATATTTTTAGAAATTTCATAATATGAACCATATATTAAATTAATGTTATAAACTAAATATTCAAACCGAAGTTAAAACTTTCAAAAATAGGTTTGTTATTTATCTAAACTTAAGTAAATATTTACTTTTATTTAATCTAATATGTTCAACTTGCATAATTTTTTATTAAAGAAATTTTATGTAGAATTAGTCTATAAATTAACAAAAATATAATCTAAGTAGTAAAATTTCTATTATTATAACATTTTCATATATTTACGGTTTAAAAATAAGATAAGTAATGCAAGTGTGAATTAGTGCAATTCAATAATTTAATGAATTTACATAAATAATAGGAATAATATTTTAGATAAACTTATTTAATTAAATTTAATTCAAATTAATATTTATTTTTATTTTATTATTTAAATTTAAATTCTGTTAGACATTATTAGACATTGTTAGGTTCTATTCGATGCCGTTAGATATTGTTAGATAAGGTTATATACTATTAGATGTTGTTAGACATTATTAGAGTTAATCAGATACTATTAGACATCATTAGATGCTGTTAAACATTGTTAGATTTAGATAAATTGAATTAAATTATATTAAATGAGTTTTAATTAATGTATTTATGTTATAAATGATGTTATACGGAACCTAGAAACATAACGATGTTAAATTAGGATTATTATATTAATTATAAAAATTAGATGTTGTTAGATTCTGTTAAATGCTATTAAATATTGTTAGATACGTTAGATCCAGTTAGACGTCGTTAGAAGCTGTTAAATTTAGATAAATTGAATTAAATGATATTAAATAAATTTTAATTAATGTATTTAAGGTATAAATAACTTTATAAGGAGTCTAAAAATATATTAGCAGTGTTAAATTAGGATTATCATATTAATTATAAAAATTAGATGTTACTAGATTATGTTAGACGTTGTTAGATGTTGTTAGACATTGTTAGTTATCGTTAGATCTTGTTAGACATCTTTAGACGCTATCAGATACTGTTAGATTTAGATCAATTGAATTAAATCATATTAAATAAGTTTTAATTAATAGATTTAAGGTATACTTGACTTTATAATGAGTTTAGGAACATATTACAAATGTTAAATTAGAATTATTATATTAATTATAAAAATTAGATATTGTTAGATTCTATTAAATGCTGTTAGATATTGTTAGATGTCGTTAGATACTGCTAAATGACGTTAAATTCTGTTAGAAGTCCTTAAACGCTATTAAACGCAATTAGATTTAGATAAATTGAATTAGATCTTATTAAATGGATTTTAATTAATGTATTTAAGGTATAAATGAACTTATAAGGAACTTGGGAATACATTACTGATGTTAAATTAGGATTATCATATTAATTATAAAAATTAAATGTTGTTAGATTTTGTTAGATTTTGTTAAATTTTGTTAAATATTGTTAGATATAGTTAGATCCTATTAGAGTTGTTAGACATTGTTAAACATTATTAGATGTTGTTAGATATAGATTCATTGAATTAAATCCTATTAAATGAGATTTAATTAATCTATTTAAGGTACAAATGACCTTTTAAGGAACTTAGAAACATATTACCTGCGTTAAATTAGGATTGTCATATTAATTATAAAAATTAGATTTTGTTAGATTTTTTTAGATGCTATTAGATAATATTAGATATTGTTAAATACTGTTAGACGTCGTTAGATATTATTACACGCTGTTAGATTAGGTAGATTTATAAAATCATATTAAACAAGCTCTAAAACATGTAAAAAAAGCATAAATAACCTTATAAAGAGTAAAATAATATATTATGATTGTTAAATTATAATTAGCATATGAAAGTTGGACGTTGTTAGATGGTGTTAGATTTCATTAGATGTTGTTAGATTCTGTTAGAAGTTATTAAATATTGTTAGATGCCGTCAGATTTAATACTATTTTAGAAATTTTAAAAAATTAATAAAATTTTTAAATTTTTTAAAAATATAAATATTATTATTCTCGAGAATACCTTATCTACATAAAATTTAAATAATATAATAATTATTTGATATATAAAGTATTTTCTCAATTTTATCAATTATAATGAAATATTAATAAAAATAATATTTTCAACATAAATATTTCTAAAAAAATTAAAATTTGAAAAATTATATACATACGCTTTGGTAGTTGATCTATCAATTGAATGGAATAGATTGAGATTTTCCGTGTATTTAACATAAAGTTCATCAAAAAATCAAATATAATCACGTTTTAAAGCAAATGTACTCACAACTTAAAATGTCCATAATGCCCTTAATTCCAATTTTTTTATCCTTAGAAATGCTTCGTATGAGTTCGGCGTATTCCATACCAATATGATGTTTCTGGCTACTTGGAGTCTCGGTCGTGGAAGTCGAAGAAGCTTCAAGAGCGTCTGAACCTCTTTCCTATAGGGACTGCCATGCTGAAAATTCTAAATTAAAAGTAATGAGTCCTTGCATCACGGGAAAAAAATGCCAAGTCCTTACATTTTATTTAGGAATTTTAGCTTCTTGCATAAATGAAAAAAAATCAATATTGATATTTAGAATTTGGCATTAGGTTACGTGGACCTATTTTAATCATAGAATCAAAATCAAACCTGATCAATGCATTTAAAATCATTTATTTTAATAAGAAACCAACAAGTCATTCACTTTATTAAGATACCAAGTTTCATTCTGATTAAAGATGTAAATGCTCTTTATTTTAAAAATGTGTAAAATCAAAGTAAAACTGTAAAAGATGGTTTAATTTATATGTCAATTTAAAAGCTTAATTTTCAACGTCCGTATAAAACATTATTTTTATATGGATAAAAACATCTTTTTCGTGTGTGAATAAGTAATTATGTAAGGTATGATGAATGTATATTTAAAAGAGAACGAGGCTCACAAACCGTCCTTGATTGGTCGTGGACATGGATAAGAGTGCCTAGGGTCACGACTTCAAACTTTCATAGTCTATTTTGTGGTGGGAGCTTACTGTCTTCCGTGGGAATGGATGTACGTTTATTATTCTCCTTTTTAAATTATTAAACTTTATTATAATATGAGATGAAATGTAATATTGTACACCTAATAAAAAAAGAAAATGTAGCTCACACAACTCTGATGCAAGTGTTGTGAAATAAATGATGTTTTAATAATACGAAAATTTGTTATCTGATCCGTAGTAAAATGGACTCCATAGAAAAAAAAAATTTTGATTCAACCCGTGGTACACCATTCTAGTCGCATATTGATATTGATTTCATACATGTCTATTGGCTAATTGTACCGTTGCGTGGCCACCAGGTCCATGACTTGTGGTAACACCACAGGCACCCTAAATAATAGGGACATTGGTAGCTGCTGGTTAGATTTTTATATGAAAATTATAAGAATGTCTTATGGTTTAAATGTAATGTAAGTTGGAGATGTAAAATACATATCTATAAAAAATGATATCTAAAATTGTTAAAATGCTACTAGTTTTCTAAAATTTCAAAAAAAAAACTAAAAATGATAAAAATTAATACATATGTTAAATATATTGAGATTACCAATCACGTAAACAAAAATTTCAAAAAATAATTAAAAAATAGGTATTTGCACCCGGACGCACGTGATCGAGACTCCCTAAAGTAGATTGATATTAATTTGTATTGTTACGTGTGGAAAAAGAGATTCTAAAGTAGATTGATATTAATTGGTATAATTGCGGGTGGAAAAGGGGACTCTAAAGCAGATTGATACCAATTTGACATGTGTTACTTGGATGTGAACTATAGTTACTTGCGTAGAAATTACTGAAAAGTTTTATGCTAATACAAATAAACCCTAACTTTAATTATGTATAATCAGCAAAATAAAATAGTTTGATAATAAATATATATCCATGCTAAAACTATATTTTAACATCTAAACTATCTAAATATTATTATTTTGTGGATAAATAATTATATAAAATATATTGCACTTTAGTGCATATGTATGTATATGACTCTAAATATTTTCTTTCTTGATTACATATGAATATATATTCTAAGCAAATAAAACCCATGAATATTTTTGATGTAGATAAAACTTGATTTCCTACTTAAATAAATGCTACTAAGTGTGAATTTCACATCTATCATTAAAGTAAAAAAAAATGTATTAAAAAAATATATGAGGAAACTGCTTCCATATAACCAGAATTGGAAGAGCATTTTGGAAAAATAAAAAATTAGAAATTTAAAGTCATTTTTGGCATACCATAAAACTCGTCAATATAAAACTTTTTATTCTCTACTCTTACATAATTTTCTAATCATTTTTTTACATCTTCTTCTATAATTGCTATATTGTTTAATCATTTTTTACAAATATACATACAACCGTCCTAAATATTTTAACTTTATCATTTTAACTCTTATCATTCTATTATATGACATTATTTTTTCCATTTAAAAAAACTTATACACCAACAAGACTTTTATTTAAAGGTTTTATCAAATACCAAATACGGCTTTAGGATTTCTACCTTAAAATATTCTAAAAGTTTGGAGATATATCTTACAAATATGGAAAAATATGTACTAGTTCATAATTATTTTAGGATCTACTTTGCAAATGCATAGCATATCTTCTTTTGGTAAATCTTGAGGGTGCTCAGCCATATAATTTCGTTAATGGACTGCATCATCCATAACTGATTATGATTAGAATATGAATATGATGTTTTTGCTTGTAAACTGGGGCGTGGAATTGGAAGAAATTTCAATGCAGTGCGCACTAAATGCCGAGTTTTGTTTCAACAGCCGGAAGTTTCGTTTTTAATATTTTTCGAAATTTTTAATAAAATTATTAATTTAGGTATATTTAATTTATGATTAAGTTTTATTATTTTTGAAAATTTTTATATATTTTTTATTTTTGAAAATAGGGGTATTTTTGTCATTTAGAAGTACTAATTAAAATCCCGCTATTTTTAAAAATAAAAATATATATACATTTTCAAAAATGGTAAAACTTAGTTTATAGATTAAATATACATAAATTAAGAGTTCATAAAAAATTTCAAAAAATATTAAAAAATAAAATTTCTAATCGGATGAATTAAAATTTTAATGCATCTGGTTGTATTAAAACATTTTTCTTAGATGCTTGACCCACTTTACCAGTTGCAACATTGACAACCCTTACAC
Organism: Annona cherimola; assembly: GCA_030490835.1. Lineage (NCBI taxonomy): Eukaryota > Viridiplantae > Streptophyta > Magnoliopsida > Magnoliales > Annonaceae > Annona > Annona cherimola. The sequence goes on along the minus strand of CM059977.1, from coordinate 39,882,387 downwards.
AACTCCAACGTTAATTGAAAGTATGTCACTAGCCAGAACATTAGATATTAAAATATCTTATAACGATGATAACAGATTACAAGCCAGAACATGTTGGGTGGATAGGCATTTTTTTGAAAAAATATTTTTTTTATCAAAATATGTGCCTAAGTGCATTTTAATTTACATGCCAATTTTTTTAAATTTTTAGATAGGATTGTCTTTATCCAAAACCGGTGGTTTTTTAAATTTAAATATGAAACAGTTAAGAATTATAAATTTTGATATATGAATTAAATACAATGAAATTGTCAAACCCATATTTTCATGAACAATTGAAAAAAAATTAAAGAGACACTTGTGCACCTGTTGCGAGTCTACCTTCACTAATGGGTCACGCCTTCAACAGTGGGTGCAGTTCAATGATGTATGTCTGTTGTCGAATGTCGACTTGTCGTAGACTATGCGTAGATATGTAAAAAATTGATTCATCATCATGATCTATCATCGTGATTAATATCAATAATTAAGATAAATAATCTATCATCATGATTGTAATCAAAATTGATTCATGATTGTAATCAAGTTTTAAATATTGAATCATGATTCTAAAAATTATATAAACTCATTCTTAATTTTTTTCTATACGATAACTCTAAAAAGCCTAAATAATTGTTAATATCATGCCTATTACAAAAAAGTAATATTTTTAGTAACAATGTTAACAAAATATGGTGGAAAGTAATAACTAAAAGAAAATTGGGCCTATAAAATGGATTGATATTGATTTTTTAATGGGACTGATATTAATTTTATGCACATTTGTTGACTTGGAAAATCATTATCTTCTAAATTTGCACAGGTGGCAATTAGCTTACGCGTTTTGTGTATTTGTAAAATAAACGTTCTAAATTTTACAATACTCTGTTACTGATAGAGCTTAGCTCGTAATATTAGCTGGAGTTTAAAATGTAAAGATAGAAATTTTGAAAGAGCATTTAATTTGCAAATTTTGAAAGAAGTATAGCTAAGCTTAGGGTATGTGCCTTGCAATATTTTAGCAACGAAATTTGCAAACATTTTCAAATCTTGGACTTGTCAAATAACACATTAGAGGGTGATATTCGGAAGCGGATTGGGGCTCTCAAATTGCTTCGTGTGTTGAATATGTCCCACAATTTTCAGAAGGGGCAAATCCCAACAACAACTGGAAGCCCAAGACAAATAGAATCAATAGATTTGTCTTGAAACCGGCTCTCCGGAAGGATTCCTTCCAAGATGAATAACCTTATATTCTTGGCAAAGTAAAAACTTTCTTACAACAAATTTGAAGGAAGCATACCAATGGTCACCCAATTCTCAACTTTTGATACTGATTCCTTCATCGGAAATCCTGAATTATGCGGGCAGCCATTGTCTAGGAAATGTATAAATTCTAGTAAAAAAAAAAAAAAAGTGTAATAGTTTCTTTTTCTAGATCAAGTCCCACGTGTGAATTGGCTACTCATAACGATCCAATTGGGATTCACTGTATAAAAGTTAACAACTTAAGATTAATAAATCTATCATCATGTAATCAAGCTTTAAATATTGATTCATGATTCTAGAACTTATATAAATTCATTCTTAATTTTTTTCCATACAATAACTCTAAAAAACCTAAATAATTGTTGATATCATGCCTATTAAAAAAAGTAATATTTTTAGTAATAACTAAAAGAAAATTGGGCCTCTAAATTGGATTGATATTGATTTTTAATGGATTTGATATTAATTTTATGCATATTTGTTGACTTGGAAAATTATTATTTGCTTATATTATTTTTGGCAATGCCCAAAATTTTTTAAATTTTTTTCAACAAAAATTTTAATCTAAAATCTTCGTTCTCCATAATTATCTTTTTTAAATTATTTTTTACATCTTCTTATATAACTATCTTATATGTCAATCATTTTTGAACAACAACCCATACCATTAACCTATCTATTTTAACTTTAATCTCGTAACGCAGTGTATTACCCTTATTATGTTACATAATTTTCCTACATTTTAAAAAACTTTTATACCAAAATTTTTTTCATAATTTTTATTACTTTTCAAACACAACTTAATTCTCAAATTATGGTTACTTAAAATTCATGTTAGCCGTAAATAATCAGTAATGTTTCAATATACGCCGATGCATTGATGCATTAAAATTTCAATACATCAGGGTGCAAAACTCTATTTTTAAAACATTTTTTGAAATTATTTTTTATAAAATTGCTAACCTATGGGTATTTAACTTATCTATTAAATTTACTTTTTTTAGAGATGCATATATTTTTTGATTTTTTAAAAATAAGGGCATTTTAGTCATTTAAAGATGACTAAAGACTCCCCTATTTTAAAAAATAAAAAATATGTACATATCTGCAAAATGATAAACATAGAATAATAGTTTCATAAAAAATTTCAAAAAATAGAGTTTTACACCGTAATTGAAACATTACTTGTAAATAACGCAATACAAACTGTTCTTGGGACGTGTTTACTTAGCTTCAATGCACCTAAGTACAAAAACTTTTTTTATATTTTTAAAATTTTTTTATATAATTATTAATCTATGTGTATTTAACATGTGCCCCAATTTTTACAATTTCTAGGAATTTGTAGATATTTTTTTGAATTTTTTAAAATCAGTGACAATTTCGTAATTCACAAATTACAAAACTTCTAATGATTTTAAAAAACCCAAAAAAATCTACGAATCTCCAAAAATGGTAAAAATTGATACACATATTAAATACATATAGATTAACAATTTTATAAAAATATAAAAATAATATAAAAATAAGTTTTTGTACCCAAATGAACTAATCATGATCCTATCTAAGAACGGGTTATGTTTCAAATCCGGTGTTTTTCTCCTTCTTTTTTTTCGGTATAAAGAACCCTCCCCCAGTGAGCCATACTAGGGAGGAATTTCAAATCCGGTCTTGGATACTATTTTCTGAACTAAATTCGACTGTTTGCAAAAGTATTTTATCATTATATATTTTTCCCAAATGAAGTATATATAAAGTGGAGGTGGAAAGCTGTGCTATTTGAAAAACTAAAATCCACTAACTTTGCGTTGGTAGTAATTAGCTCAATTGTTTTGCTTAAGTTGTGAGTATATTTATCAATGGTGTGTGTCCGTAATCGTAGATTGAGCGTGGTAATGTAAAAATGTGGCGTGCTATGTGTGACCCACTCTCGACCAATGACAGCGCTTCGTTGATTTGAGTCAATGAAACCGGTTTCTTATCAATAAATCTATCATCAGGTAATCAAGCTTTAAGTAGTGATTCTGATTCTAAAAATGATATAAATTCATTCTCAATTTTTCTATACAGTCGTTCTAAAAAACTTAAATAATTGTTGATATCACGACTATTACAAAAAAAATAAGCTTTTAGTGACATTGTCAATAAAATGTTGCTAAAAGTAATAACTAAAAACTTCATCAAAAAAAAAGTAATAACTAAAAACAGGGACTCTAAAATGGATTGATATTGATTTTTTTGGGATTGATATTGATTTCATGCATGCTTGTTGACTTCGAAATGTATTATTTTCTTATATTTTAAAGGTTTATTTGACAACATTCAAAAACTTTTAAACAAAGGATGTGTTTGGTAATTAATAAAATTTTTGATGAAAAGTTTTGGAGGTAAAAGTTGTCAAATGATGTGATATGATATGGATAATAATGAGTAGTAAAGAGGATAAAGTTAAAATGGATAGGTTAGTTGCGTGGACAGTTGTGTAGAAATGATTGAAAAGTAAGGTAATTATATAGAAAAATGTAAAAAAATGATTAAAAAATATGATAGTTATGGAGAGTGAAAAGTTTTAGATTAAAAAGTTTTAACTTGACATTTAGTGTGAATTGTCAAACATACCTAAAAATTTTTCAATATAGAATATTTTACTCTTTATAACTATCCTTTTTTAAAAATTATTTCTTCAAATCTTTCATCCAACTGTTCTACATTTTAATTATTTTTACTCAATTATTCTTACAATTAACTTACTTATTTTAACTTTATTATCTTAGCTCCTTGTATTACTCTTAGGTCATATCGTTTTCTCCTGTTTCAAAAATTTTTTCACCAAAAATTTTTTTTAAAAAAAAATTTACCATTTTCTAAAAAAACATTAATTTTAAAAGTTTGAAGAATGTTACTTGGAATTTGTATTAGCCATAAATAACACAAGATAAACTGTTTTCCTGTTGGGTTTGGCCCTGAGAATGAGAATGGGAATGAGAGTGGGTCTTTGCTACTATTTGCTAAACTAAATTCATCTGTTGCACAATTGTTTTATCATTATATATTTTTGCAAAGGAGTTATAAAGTGGAGGTCGAAAGCTTTGCTATTTGAACAACTAAAACCCGCTAACTTTGCACTGGTGGTAATTAGCTCACGTGTTTTGTCTATTTGTAAGATGAAGTTTCTAAATTTTACAATACTCTGTTACGGATAGAGCTTAGCTTGTAACATTAGCTGGAGTTTAAAATTTAGAGACTGAAATTTTGAAAGAGCATTTAATTTGCAAATTTTAAAAGAAGTATAGCTAAGCTTAGGGTATGTACTTTGCAATATTCTAAAGGTTGGAAGATATATTATGCAAATATCAAAACATGTGCTCATTCTAAAGTGTTGAAACATGTAAATGCCTTGAAGGGCTTGTTTAAGATGGAATCACTGCAATAAAATTCTGTTTTAGAAACGAAATTTGAAAACATCTTCAAATCTTGGACTTGTCAAATAACACGTTGGAGGATGACATTCCTAAGAAGATTGGGGCTCTCAAATTGCTTCGTGTGTTGAATATGTTCCACAATTTTCAGAAGGGGCAAATCCCAACATCAATTGGAAGTGCAGGACAACTAGAATTAATAGATTTGGCTTGAAACAAGCTCTTGGGAAGGATTCCTTCGGAGATGAATAACCTTATATTCTTGGCAAAGTAAAAACGTTCTCACAACAAATTTGAAGGAAGTATACCAACAGTCACTCAATTCTCAACGTTTTGATAATGATTCCTTCATTGGAAATCCGAAGTTATGCAGGCAACCATTGTCTAGAAAATGTATAAATTCTAGTAAAAAAAAAAAAAGCGTAGGAGTTTCTTTTTCCAGATCATGTCCAGTAATGTTGGGAATTGCGCTTGCGTCACTTCCTTTTTGCAGAAAATGGAGAATGTGGTACTTCAAAAAATTAAGAATGATGTTGAATATTTGAAGGAACTATTGTATCATGTCTAGAAGTATTTTATAGTATATGTTCTAGTGTAAAGCTACTACTGGTCAGTAGTTATCATTTTCCCATCTTGTTTTCAAATATTTGGGATGTATTGTCTAAAATTCAGGTACCTATGCTGAGCCTACCTTCATTAATGCGACGTGCCGCACACGGTGGGTACGGTTGGATGAAAATGATGTATGTTTTCACGAGCAGATTGAGTGTGAAAATGGAACAAATGGTGCTGAGTGTCAATTACTAACGAATGAATATATAGTCTAGGAAAAATAATGAATGACTACTTAGTTGACTAAGTTGTTAATATAAGTGTGTACAAGATTTTTTTTTTTTTTTTTGATAAAAGGATACACCCTACCCCTGACCCCATTCGATATGAAAGGGGTTATGGGTAGAGTAATCCAAACAATTCATTGCATAAAAATTGTCAGTACAAATTTTACCAAGAATCACATGTGGGGGATTGCCCCACCAGACCTGGTGATCCAGAGTAGATACCAGAGCTAAATCGTCTAGGGTATGAGCAACATCATTACCCTGCCTTAATACATGGTGTACGGAGAAACAAGTATTTGCTTTCAGAAATGTCCTGATTTCGTCAATGATAAGACCCACCGGGGAAATAACAGGGGTCGCATTCGCCAGCAAATGACAGAGTGTGAGGGAATCTGATTCAATCAAAGCATGTGTCATCTTAGATTGGAGCGCCTATTTGATCCCTAGTAAAAAAGCTGTGGCCTCCATGAATAGTGGCTCCATCACACCCCTCTTTTTCCAACCACTGGCGGCAATGAAGGAACCCCGGGAATCTCTAATTACCGCTGCACAGGCAAAAGCCCCCTGTTTGTGACGGCGACGAGCATCCACATTGATCTTTACAAAGCCCCTTGGCGGTTTGAGCCATCGAGATACCAAGTTTCGTCCCAAAGCCCCCGTCTGAACATTCATTTTAGCCTGCCAATGATGATAAAGGAAGTTCGCGCACCAGGCCGAGATATCTGCAAAATTTGGTTGAATTCCTTCCTCTCGGAGTTTATTCCGTTGCCGCCACACCCTCCAGCAGCACAATATAAATCTCGAGAGATCCACGTGTCTATTTTGCTTTGCCAGCAATTCCATCACCTCCTGTACTGGTACCTCATGATAGGCCAGCCGTGCCGCCCTCCAGCCCACCTCTCGAGTAGATTCACACCTGAGGAAAAGGTGGTTTGCATCTTCAGTTTCGGACTTACATAATGTACAAACCGGGTCCACAACAATGCCCCTGCATGTGAGGTTGTATAGCGTGGGGAGGGCATTCAAGAGAAGTCGCCATCCAAAGATGAGCACTTTAGAGGGGAGTTTAAGCCTCCAAATGGTTTTAAGGGTTTCCAAGTGGGCCGGGACATCGGTCGTGGAACATAACATCCTATAAGCCGACTTTACAGAATAATGGTCATTAAGTTCATGCCTCCAGTAGATAGTATCCCCCATAGAGCCATTGGGGAGAGGGATTCCGGTAATCTCGTGTCATCGTGTCTCCCCCGTCGCCGCAAGAACCCGGTCCATGTTCCAGGAATTGGTTTGACCATCGATGAAGAGGTCAACCGTTGCTTCCTCCGGGATTGAAGCCGGGAGGGGTCCCGCCTTCTCAACACGTGTCTCAAGCCACATATCTTTGAAAAACCTAACCCGATTCCCATTTCCAATCCGCCATCTGCATCCCCTCACAATCACATCTCTAGCTTTCAAAATACTCTTCCATGTGAAAGAGTCCGATGACCTTTCTTTGCACGTCCAGATATCGGTATGTGGGAAGTATCTTGATTTTAGCACTTTATGACACAAGGATGTGTCACAAGAGACTAATCTCCAAACCTGTTTGGCTACAAGCGCATAGTTGAAATTTTAGAGGTCCCTGAAACCCAATCCACCGGCTCTCTTTGGCTTGCACATCTCCCTCCATGCCACCCAGCTCATTTTCCGTTGTCCGTCCTTTTCCCCCCACCAAAACTTGCTAAGCATTCCATTTATGTCTTGACAGAATGATTTAGGCAGTAAAAAGATGCTCATAGCATATGTCGGGATGGCTTGCGCGACTGCCTTGATCAGTACCTCCTTACCAGTAGCCTCCCTTTCCACCCCTGAATGCGCTTCCATATACGTTCTTTAAGGTCTTTGACCAACCCCAATTTGGATCTCCCGAGCCAAGCCGGGAGGCCCAGATAATGCTGGATGTCTTGTCCCTCAGATCCAAGAATTTGGGTCAATTCCCTTCTGGCACCGCTATCCGTATTCGGGCTGAAAACAACTCCCGTCTTGTCCACATTTACCAACTGGCCTGAGGATTCAGCGTATCTCTTCAGTAGGTCCAACAGATTCCTTACATCATTCCCGCACGCCCGGACAAAGACAATGGCGTCATCAGCAAACAGTAGGTGTGAAATCAATGGCCCATGAGGTCGTAGTCTAATGCCATGGATTGCACCATCTTCAGCCACCTTGGTAATCAGAGCAGAAAGACCCTGCCCACACAAAAGAAACAAATAAGGAGATAAGGGGTCACCCTGCCTGAGTCCCCGATGTGGTTGGAAGTATGAGGAGTGGAAGCCATTGACATTGACACGATATGAAACTGTGGTGATGAAGCACATGATCCAGTTGATCCATACAGGGCAGAAGTTCATAGTGACCATCATCTGTTCCAGAAAGTGTCATTCAACCCTATCATACGCTTTTGACATATCAAGCTTGATCGCCATCTCTCTCTTACGGCCCTTCTTGCGTTTGCGGATTGAGTGGATGGCTTCGAAGGCAATCAGCATGTTGTCCGTAATGAGCCGACCCGGAACAAAGGCACTCTGTTCATCACCGATAACATCATGGAGGACTGACTTAAGTCTATTGGCTAAGACCTTAGCCAGAATCTTATACATGACGTTGCACAGGCTAATGGGTCTGAAGTGGGAGAGAGATTGGACATTGGCCTGCTTAGGAATCAAAATTAGTGTTGTTGAATTTGCCTTCAAGATTAGCTCGCGCAGTTGTACGGGGTTCCTCTCCATAAAGAATGCATTACACCATTTGATTATGTCCTTCCCAACTGTGTTCCAATGATCCTGGTAGAAACCCGCCGACATCCCGTCAGGCCCAGGGGCCTTAGTGGGTCGCATCCCTTTGATTGCTTTGAAAACTTCCTCTTCCTACATTGGTTTTGTGAGCAAGAGTCTTTGTTCAGTAGAGATTCTTCTCGAGATAACCGTCCCCAACCAAGGCGCTAGTGATGAAGAAGACGAGGAAAAACCCTCCGAGAAATGCTTAACAGCCATGTCCAAAAGCTTGTCTTGGTCCCGAACCCAATTACCATTTTGGTCCCTTAATGCATCAACGAAGTTAACCCTTCTCCTATTGGAAGCCGTCCTATGAAAGAACCTTGTGTTTCTATCTCCCTCGTGGAGCCAATGAGCCTTAGCTCGCATCCGCCAAATTTGCTCTTCATCTTCCAATAGAAGGTTGATTTGAAGTTTCAGTTTCTGCATCAACTCATCCCGCACATCAGTAGGCCCCCACCATGAGATTGAGTTCAGCTCCCTTTGTTTCTGTTCAATTGCTCTCCGAATGTGACCTCTTTTGCCCCTATTCCAATTTGTTAGCTCAATGGCCGCACAGTTTAGTCTCCAAGATATAATGTCGGCATCATTCAAGGCCGTAGGAGGCACAGATTCCCAAACTTGGCTCACAATTCGTTTAACATCCTTATCACGAGCCCAAAAAAGTTCATATTTGAATTCCCTTGGCGGTTTGCGCTTGCCACATCTAGAGTCAAGAGTCAACACAATGGGGCAGTGGTCTGAGGTGGAAGCCGTCAGGTGAGAAATTTTTTCCTGGGGAAACCTACTCAACCATGATGCCGAAGCCAGCCCTCTATCCAGTCGCGCTTCCACCCTATTCCGGCCCTTTCTGTTATTTCTCCAAGTCATTGCCTGACCCATGAAGCCTAGATCCATAAGATTGCAACTATCTACAGTTGCGCAAAACAAATCCATTTGGTTCTGTGGACGATTTTTGCAACTGAGGTATTCACTATGCCCCAGGACTTCATTGAAATCTCCCATGACTAACCACGGCTCATTGCATCCGGCGCTTAACTGCCTTAGGATATTCCAACTGTGCTGTCGCATATGAGTTTCGGGATGACCGTAGAAACCTGTAAACCTCCATCCGCCAAAAGTTACATCAATATGATGAGAAGAAAAGCTTCTGATGCACACTGGTTGATTATTCTTCCACAGGAGGGCCAAACCTTCCCTTCTCTCTTGAGATTCCACAACAAAACAATAGTCAAAATTAAGTCTTCTCTTGATACTTTTCATCTCAATGGATTTTCATTTTGTTTCACTCAGGAAGACCAAACAGGGATCTTGTCGCTTGACCAGCTCCATGAGGCTCCGAATTGCTCGTGGGTTCCCAAGCCCTCAGCAATTCCAGGCTATAAGCGCCACTTTAGATGAGGCGGGGCTGGGAGGATTCCCCAGCCACCGCCTCAATCAATTCAGCGCTCTCCCTGATATTTCTTCTCTTCAACGCTCCTTCCTGTCCATCCCATTCTCTATTACGACCCCTTTTTCTGGTTTCCCCCATTGTACAGTCCTGTTGGGCATAACTTCCCGATTCAGTCCTTCCTCTAGCCAACCGCTTCCACTTGCCTTTCACAATTCTGGTCTCCATATCTCCATTGACGCTCATGCAATCCCTCCCACTGCGCATTTCTTCCTTGGATCCCATTGTGTTTGAGATCCACCCCGCCATGTCTGCCCATTCATTCCCTGGCTGTATTTGCACATCTATCAAGTTGGTGTCTTCCTTTCCCATTCCAAGCCTGCCAGATTCCTCCCCATCCCCCAATGAACCCATTAGACAGATACCTTCCTTAGTTTTCTGCTTACCAAACGTGTGTGTTAGGTACTGCATAGCAGTCTCACGCATCCCCTCCCGCACCTGCACCTCATCAGTTTGGTGTATCTGTTTGGAGGAGTTCAAAGAAACCAATGAGCTGCATGGGGCCGCAGTCTTGTCCAGCATAGAGTGAGTGTTCATATGCTGCTTCTTGATCATTTCCATGCTTCTTGGAGACACCAGATTAGAGTCCATCTCCAGTACAGCATCATCATTCAAGAGGGAACGAGAATTTCCAGAGTTTTTATTTACCAGACACTCCATCGTCATTCTGTTAGAATGCATCGGTTTGGTATTGAGATGGATTAGAGCAGCACCATTCAAGGAGGGGTGACTGTCATTTGATATTCGATCTATTGCAGTTCCATTAGGTAGTTGAGACCTTGATCCATGACCTAATGATTGCCGTATGTATGTGCTGTGACTTATAAGGCTTGCAAGACTGAATAGAGCTGCCTCTTCCCCGGAATAGGAATTCAGTGCTTGGTTAGGAGTAGCTACACCATCACTTGCCCCAATCTGTTCTGTCTTGTCCTTGGATTTACTGCCACTAATCTGTTCTGCATTGTCCTTGGAGCTGCTGCCGCTGCATTGTTTGCCAATCTGGCTTTTGGGGTTAACATTTTCGCCTCCATTGCTGTGTTCTCCATTGCAGTCTTTTCTTCCAACGTGGCCAGAGCTCTCTCCCATCTGTTCCCCAAGGTAGCTGTGATCCCCTAAATACTTTATGGGCGCAACCCTGTTGCTGTTAGAGAGACCATTTCTCATCTTTATGGGCTTCACTCCAACCCGCATCCAACTACCATAAGGCAACTCCGCCTCAGCTAGTTGCATCTGCGGCTTGATAGCTATCGAACACTCCCGATGTGCATGCCCCATTCTGCCACAAAGGTAGCAGAAAAGGGGAAGTTTCTCGTACTGGAATGTGACCCATTGTTTGATTTGTGAGCCTATCTGTATGAACATTCCCCTTCTTAGGGGTTCACGGCAGTCGACAGTCACCTTGATCTTTAGTTCATTTTCATTGACCACCATATCAGACATTTGCTCAAAGGAGTTCCCAATACATTGGCCAATATAGCTTTTCTCAACAATATATGGCACGCCAGAAACATGCAGCCATAGGGCGTTTTAATGAGCATGAGGTGGGCTATGTCTATCTCTTCCTTCAAGTCTGCCATCAAGACGAGATTCCGCTCGAAGATCCAAGGACATCCTTGCAATACACGGTTTCTCTCTTCCAAATCCTCGAAGGCTATCTGATACAAATTCTGTCCCAGTTCAGTAAATTGACAAGCTTTCTTAATTCTCCATAGTCGTCTCATCATTGAACGGAATAGCTCTTTGTTATAAGACTTCGACGTCCAGATAGAGCAGAGTAACTTCTCGCCCTTCCCCGGCACGATCTTTTTAATGGCTTCCCCGGAGATAGCCATGGTTTGAAGCTCGGCACCAAGAAGCTCTCCCAAGTTCTGATCAATCACGATATCATGCCTCCAGTCGCTGTTTTCCATTTTCTCTGGAAAGAAACGCTAACCCCTCGCGGCACCAACCACCGTCTTCTTCAGTCTCTTCTGAACCACCGCCCAACGTTTCTCCCTCCGACCACTCCCACCCAGACCCGAGTGCGACAGAATCGCCAGCCGGTGTCTACAGGGGGGAGACTTTGCGTTCCCAAAAGCTGCCTCTCATGTACAAGATATTAAAGTAGAAAGATTTTATGTTTGAAATCCGATATAAAGCAATGCGCTTGATGCCTTTTTCTAGAGTACAACCTCCTCTTATATTTGATCATCCAAGATAAATGACCAAAAAAGTACTAATTGCTACTTCTAACTTACTTAATTTACAATAATGACAATCTTATTTTTCTGTGAATGTAACCACGGTTGCTTGGAGTTTTGGTTAAAGTCCGGTTTAAATCTATCATCGTATAATCAAGAATATATACTTTTTTTTATAAAAATCAAGCTTTCAATATTAATTCATGAGTCTAAAACTTCTAAATTAATTCTCAAGTTGTTTTATCTATACGTTCAGTTTAAAAACTTAAATAATTGTTATCATCATGCTTATTGCAAAAGATAATCTTTATAAATGAAATGTACCAAATATTTATGCAATCTCAGTCACTTAAACCGATTGGATTTAAGTATTTGTAAATTCTCTGGCTGGATATCACCTTCTTTGCTTAATATTATAAGACTAGCTATATTGGAACTGTACGGTAATCATTTTAGTAGGTGGAATCCTCCACGGGATTCATCGAAGAGCACTGGATATTATTAGGAAAAATAATTCGAGTTAATTACAGTGAGAGTATACACAATAAAATAAGATCAAATTACAACATTACACACATGAGGCACTAAAATTTACATAAAAAAATTTTCAAACCTCGAAGAGAAAAAACCACAGGAGAAAGCGATAGCAATCCACTATAGTAAATAAGTTAAAGAGATACATACAAGAATGACTCACACACATCTATAAGGAAACACTTTGATAACGTCTCTTTTAAGCCTCAATGAGACACATCTCAAGGCTTCACTAAGTCCCAAAGTGATACACCTATAAACACAACCCTTACAGGTATTTGTGCAAAACCATAAGCAAAATAGAAGACAACTCTAACAAATCTCCACCTTCAATTGAATTCTACACATGCTAAGTCAACTCATCGATTAGTTTATTAGTCCTTATACTTTAACACAGTATGACCCCACACCTTTCAATCTGAGTTATTACTCCACCTTCATGCACAAACCACAATAAATCACGTGCGCTCCAACCCTTGATGCGTCCCGCAACCATATTTCAATTGCCCAAATTAGAGCAATTGCCCAACTTAGAGACCCTCTGTGTCTTTATCAACCCGAGGCTCAATGGTTCATTTCCCAACACTCCCCAAGGAAGATGCTTTATAGATCTTGACATTATCAATGCTATTTTCAATTTCACTTTCAAATTCCTTCTTTTAGGGCGTGTTTCAAACATACAAGATTCTTGAATTAAATTTTTATCACCATTCTCGATATAGTTTTTCAATTCTCAAGGCAGCTTTTTCAATTTCCAATACAGCTTTACTAATTTTCAATACAACTTTACTTATTCCTAATACATATTATTACATTCTCATCTTAGATACAAATTCAATTCAAAAATTTTGTATGGTCTGGAACACGCCTTTAAACTCAGTAACTTAAACTAATTAGATTTTAAGTTATTGCAAATTCTCTGACCCAATACCACCTTCTTTGTTCAATCATACAAAACTAGTTGTGTCGGACCCATACAATAATCATTTTACTAGGTGGATTCCTTTGCTAGATTTAAAGGAAGATGTGAAGAAATGATTATGAACTTGGGTAATTATTTTTTGATGAAAAACTTGGATAGTAGTTGATAGCGAAATTTTTAAATTGAAAAGTTTTGGAGGACTAACTTTATTTAAAAACAAAGACACCTAAATATTAAAGTTGTTTTAAATCAAATTCACTAATCTAAAATTTTAATTTTATCATATTTGAATTAATCTTTATTTTATTCAAATGAAATTCATTTATTTGAATTAAAATTTTGAATTCTTATTGTATTTAAATAGTTTTAGAAGTTTCATTTTGCATTAAATCTGGATATAATAGAATTTAATAGGCTTATTAATGAACTACTTTAAAACTAATATTATTAAAATATTAACTAGATAATCATTCAATGTTAGAATTTAATGTGAATTTAATAGGCTTCTAAAATTTATTATTTAATATTTTATATAATTTTGGTATTACATATGTAAAAAATATGTTCAATACAAATTATATGAATGATTTGTAAAGTAAATCAAACAGGTGAATACCTATTTTTAAGAATTTGAATGATCTGTAATACAAATCAAACAGGTAGATACTTGTTCATGCTTTTGTAGCAGAATTTATATTGATGTGAAATTTGTATTATGCATGTACTTCATGAAAAGAAAACATCACCATTCTTATCTACAATATTAAAATTGTGCAACTTATACATGCTATTAAATGATTACAAATCAAAACAATATATTGTATATAATTCAATTAGAGCAGTGATCATTTTAGCTCAAGTTAAGCAAATGTTTGGCTTAGTCAATTTTAAAAAACCATTTAAAAATAATTTTTTTATATTTCCGTCATACATTTATTTACTTAAATGTATTTAATATATAAACTAAGTTTTACTATTTTAGAATTTTAATAGCAGTAAATATTATATAATAGTAATAATAATATTATAATAATAATAATAATTTATGACCATTAATGGAAAGCATTAGAGTAGGGGTTAACGCGCAACAACGCTATCTTTAGAAATAGTGTGAATGCAGAAAAAATAGACAAGGAAAAGAGAACAGAGGTTGTCGAGTTAAAATTTTAAAGAAAACTTATGAGATTCTTAGATGCATCCCAGAAAATCTCTTCGTGGGTACACTAGTTAGGTAAGTGTGAATTTATACATTTAATTATTGATGAATAAATGAAAACTTTAAGTTTATGTAATTTAATAAATTTTTTCCAAACTATATAAATTCACTATATTTACAAAAAGATAAGTATTCAGTGAATCTATATTAAATAAGGAAATTATATAAGTATTGATGCGAATTCGATGGATTTTAGTTTAGCAAATTTTATATGATTTATGTGGTATTTATTTGTAAAGAAGTTTCAATTTATAATTTTGAGTTGTATTTGAGAAAGCAGGATTCAGCATGTGAGTTTTGTGAGCCATTAAGCTAAAGCAAAAATAAAATTAAATGGTTAAATGCATGAGCATGAGTAGTTGCATTGAAGTACGAGCATAAGCATCAACAAGTTAAAAGTTTTAGTTTTTCAACTAAATGTTTGAGAGCTGATTTTCTATATTTAGCAATTTCTACTAACTATCCTACTTATTGAGTTTGCCCGCCTCATCCTATCTTATCGTATTTTTACATGACAGGTATGCGATTTGAGAATAATATGGGGTTGGTGCTCCTGATGAGGTTAGGACTTGATGAATTCAGTTTTGAAATTGTTTAGTTTGAGATTGATCTAAGGAGGGCATAATGTATGTATATTTTATAAATTTGAGCGTTCCGATACAACTTGGTTTGAATTTAATAAGACATCAAGTTTATAGTAATTTATGATAATATTTGATTTAAGTTATTGGACCTGTGTGTTTTCCCCATTATCATCAATCCTTTAGTCAGAGGTAGCGGCCACTGACATGGTCGGCAGGGCGTTATAAAAATGGTATCAGAGCATTACTTTTGGGTTGGAGTCATTGCATGAATACTTGTATATATTTTTTTGAAAATTTTAAATATCTATATATATATACATTTAAAACACCCCTATGTTTAAAAATCTTAAAAAATATAAATGTATTAAAAAAAGATAAATCTTAATTGATATGCTAAATATACTTAGATAAAGAAGTATATGAAAAAATGAAAAAATATTTTAAAATAAGTTCTTTGAAGCGAGCTAAATATGACATTTGCTTAGCCCAAGCTAACGAGATCATTTCTTATTTATAAATATTCAAAAATTGTCAAATACATATGCACATTTCTTGCGGTATTTGAATGACCAAAAAAATTCAGCAAGTATAATCATAACAATTAACTTATACAACTCATTAGCCTAGAGAATTATCTAAAAATTGTAAAATCTCTAAAATCGGCTAAATTAGTTAACTTTATTCGTACATATGCATTGCTAAGGTAAAATAACAAAACCGCCCTTGTTTTTATTTTCTCCAAAAATACAAACATCTGTCTATGCGCCAATATTGGCACTGGACTTATGAAATTTAAAATACAAATGTACTTAAAATTTGTACGGTTGATTGCTCAGTGAGTGATAATAAATGGATAACCTTCCGCACCCTCACATGCAATTAAAAATTTATATCGAATGTAGCAAGGGTTGTTTCTGCCATGTTTTATAAAATTTTAGCTGAGAACCAAAAAAAAAAAAAAGTGATACGTTATTCAACTTTAACCAAACTACATAGGTACAAATGCAATTTTATGAAAAGCTAGGATATACTTGTCATTTTGCCCAAGCCAAAAGTAAATAAATAAAAACAACATGAGGACTTGAGTTAATTCTTCTTTGGAGATTTTGTTTGTCATATCATACATATGAGATGACGAAGCAACTGACACATGTATACTTAAGGGGCACGGTAACAAAACCACTATCTTTACTTAACTTTGAACTTTAGACCTTTTGGATATAAATTTATCATAATGGCATTAATATTTAAATATTGATTCATGACTCTAAAAGTTATATAAATTTATTCTAAAAATGCCTACCACTGTCTGAAATTGGGTCAACTAGTATAAAGGCCAAAGTGCCATCTAACTAGGTTGTCCCTGGTAGCAAACAAAGCAAATTATATATAATTTAATTAATATTTTAGCTGGTTTAAATATTTTGAAACATAATTTTTACTATAAAATTTAGAGGAATGCAACTGATTCACTTGAATTATTTCTTCAATTCTTCAACCGTATTTTAAAAAACTAAAACTAAAATTAAGAGTAATAAAAATTAATATTTTCAAGTGTGTTAGCAAAAGCACTCTTTTTTGATTGAGTCTACTGTCCCATCTATTTAGGACAATAATAATTTTTTTTTCCGAAAGGAAAGACAACAATAATTTTTAACTCCACGTTAGGGTCAAACTCATGCCCGTGATGTTACGCCCATGACCAATCCCAATTGGTAAAGTAATTTTTTTTATTTTTACAAAAGATATTAATCAAAGGCCTAAATAATTGTTATTATCATGCTTATTGCAAAAAGGTAATATTGCATGTTCATATGGCTTGTTTAAAATTTGGATGAGATGAGGATGAAATAAAGATGAAATGATTCTAAAAAAAAGACTTTTTATTTTAAAAAATAACAACATATTTTTCATACAAATGTTATCCATTTTCAATCGACTTTTTTTTTCATTTCCAATCAAGAATGACAATTTTTTTTCCCCATATCTTCTATGAGTCACTAGGCATTTTTTAATGGGTGGTGTCTTCCGCGGTGATGGTATTAGACAACGATTGTATCCTGAGCGTGGAAATGGAACAAGGTTGTATCCGATTTCCACGCGTAGACCGACTGAGCGTGTGGAAATGCCATAAAGTTGTCTGACCTTTAACTCGTAGTCGTCGACTCATTGAGCGTGTGGAAATGGAAAAAGGTTTATTACTTTCCACTAGACTGACTAAGCGTGTGGAAATGGAAAAAGCTGGTTTACACTTTCCATTCGTAGACAGAATGGAGGAAGATTTGTTCCATTTACCACTTGTCGACCGAATTACGCGTGTGGAAATGAAAAAAAACAAAAAAAAAAAAAAAAAAAAAAAAGCAAGAGCACAACTTAGGTCAGGTAGATCTGATCTAAGGTTAATTTTATTCTCATATTATTCTTAAAAATTCTTATCATGTCTTATTTTAGGTTGGGGTCAGATCTAAGCTTATCCTACTTCATTTTTTAAAGTTAGATTGATTTTGATTTCAATTCCAGATAGGCTCTTTAAAATAGTCCTTATATTTTATTTACAATTATAATTTTATTACCGATCTTATTTGAAAACCTAAAATCAAGAAGATAATAATATAAATTTAAAAATATATTTATTAAATTTACTAAATAACCAATAAATTAAACAAATTTCTATATATTTAAAGAATATATTTCTCTTTCACTATAAAGATATTTCATAAAATATACATTAAGTATATATTAATAATTCAGGTCAGTTCTCAATACCCGGTCATTAGAACCTATGTTACTCCAATTAAATCAGATATTTTTTCTCCGAAACTTATTTTACTTTATGGGTATAAAAATAAGAACCTACCCTATTCATTTTAGAGTATCAAATAGATCGACCTACAAGTACCTTATCCAAGTTGCACTAAAAAAAGTTTGTAAGAATGGCTACTTTCACACACATCTTGAGCTTTAAAAACATAAGGTGTTCAGTCAATGCAATTGGTTGATTGGACTCCAAATCTTCATCGTGTAATCAAGATTTAGATATTGATTCATGATTCTAAAAATTATATACATTCATTTTCAAAAAATTTTGGCTATATATAATGACTCTAAATGATGTTCATTTTTCTAAAGATATAAATTGAAGCCCAATTATATACATCCTGATGTATAGCTTAAAATACGACATTCATTTATTTTATTTTTATTTGATTTTTCTTCATAAACATGTTTTTCTACGTGTATTTAATATATATGCTAAGTTTTGCTATTTTAAATACCTTTTCATATTTATTTTTTATTTTTAAAAAAATCAATTTCAAGAGTTATTTAAGTCCTTTTTCACTCATTAAAACTTAATTTTTAAAAATAAAAATAAATAAGTAAAAGTATTGTAAAATGACAAATTTGGTATATAGATTAGATAAACTTATGAAAACATGTTTATGAAAGAAATAAAAAAATAATGCTAATTAAAGAAATAAATGAATGTTGTATTTAAGCTTAAAATACATCATGATGTATATAATCATCTTCTAAATTTTCAAACAAAGAAAATTAAATGTTACAAACTATAAATATAAATTAATTAGTACTTAGGTGTATAAATATTTTGACACATCATTTTTATTTAAAAATTTAGAGGCATGCAACTAATTCTATGAAATTATTTCTTAAATATCTTCAAGTGTATTTTAAAAAACATAACCTAATATTAGGAGTCATGAAAACATTAACATTTCTCGACAGTGTTAGCAAAAGAAACTTTTTTTTTTGTTTTTACAAAAGGTATTAATAAAGACCTAAATAATTATTAATATTGATTTGTCAATTAATTATTTTATTGATTTATTTCAATTCATTAATTTATTAATTTACTAATGAATCTATCAATTTCTTTATTAATTTTTTTAGTTTATCAATTTAAATTTTTTGTTAGTTATTTATTATTTTATTATTTTATAATTTATTCTAAACTTTCTCTTTTTGCAAATGAAGCTCCACTAGCAAATCTCTTCTTACATAAATTAAAAACTACATAGATATTATAGGATAAGTTTGAAAAGTGATCTGGTTAACCTAGGCTAAGCAAATGGTTTACTTAACCTACTTTAAAAACTCATTTAAAATACTTTTTCATTTTTCCCTTTATACACTTGTTTTTCTAAGTGTATTTAATATACAAATTAAATTTTATTATTTTTGTACATGTGTATATAATGTCAAAAAAATATATACACATGGCCAAAAATGAGAAAAATTAGTTTATATGTAAATACATTTAGATAAACAAGTGTGCGGATAAATTATCTTTTCATTACTAGTCTGTCGGTTAAAATATATATTAAATTATGAAAAATATCAAAGACCAGAGAGACGTAAAGAAATGTGTAAGGTATCAAAGTATAAATGTGTACAGCTTGAAGTTAGAATGTTAAATAGAGGCATCGTCTTCAGCTGCCCTGCTTTGGAGTGTGCCTTTCTCTAACCGACCTACTTTACAATATTGGCAACCCTGTTTTTCTGCCAATGCAACCCCGGTTACTTATAGATTCTATGAACATATAAATGTGTTTTTGGGAAGGGATAAACTTTTTTGATAAATGATGTAATATAATGGGTCGTGCCTTTACGCTGATGAGTGGACGTTATGATTAAGAATTTTTGGCATTTTAAAATGCAATTACGGAAAGCAAATCTGCGGTCGAGTATAAATGAGATGGAGCGGGTTGGAGGATTCCATTCTCAAGTGCTTCCACTCTAAAATCCCAATGAAGAAATTCCAGTCTTCTCATCATCTCTTCCTCCTCTTCTTCTCTCACCTTTTTTACATCCTCACCCTATTCCTCCTCCCAATACTCGTTTCGTGCCGATGCCCAGACCACCACAAGCTTGCTCTCCTCAACATTTTCTCCAACCACTCCACACTCCCCTCATGGACAAATGATGCATCCTCCGACTGCTGCCAGTGGGAAGGGATCACGTGCGACCACGTCTCTGGTCACGTGATTGGACTGGACGTCACCAACTGTTCCATCCACGCATCTCTTAATTCTTCTGCTCTGAGTACCCTCCGCACTCTCCGTTTTCTGAATCTCCCTTACAATGACTTCAATGATTCCGTCATCCCTTCCGACCTCGACTCTCTCTCCCATCTCACCCACCTCAACCTCTCCAATTCCAACTTCGCCGGCCAAATTCCAGCGGCAATCGCTCGCATGACAAATCTCATCGTCCTCGACCTCTCCAGTTATTATTCTTATCCTCCTCTCAAGCTGGAAGAGCCAAGTGCAGAGGTGTTGCTACGGAACCTGTCGAGGCTAACAAAGCTCCATCTTGATGGCGTAAACATCTCGTCTGAAGTGCCTCATTTCTTGTCTAATTTCACTCGCTTGACTTCCCTTATCCTCAGCGACTGCAATTTAGTTGGTGAATTTCCTGCGACCATATTTCGACTGCCTAACTTAGAGGCCCTCGACGCCTCTTACAACCAGCAACTCAATGGCTCTTTTCCCTACTTCCCCAGAGGAAGTGCTCTACGGATCCTGGAATTATCTTGGACGGGATTTTCGGGTTCGATTCCAGATTCCTTTGGTAATCTCAGTCACTTAAACCAATTGCGGCTCCAACATTGCGAATTCTCTGGCCAGATACCACCTTCTCTGTTCAATCTTACAAGACTAGCTGTGTTGGACCTATCTGGTAATCATTTCAGTGGGTTCATTCCTCCATTAGCTTCGTCGAAGCGCACTGGAGATCATGGCAGTCTTCGGGATCTGGAATACCTCGACTTGGGCGGGAATGCGCTATATGGTACTGTACCTTTATATCTGTTTACTCTCCCCTCTCTCAGGGGATTGTCTCTCTACAGCAACCAGTTGGAAGGTGAGCTACCTGAGTTTAGTAATGCTTCATCATCGACACTAGAAGCGATCAATTTGATTTATAACAAACTTTACGGGCAAATACCCGTTTCAATTTTTGGGTTCAGAAGGCTTCGAATTCTTTATCTTTCGGACAATATGTTGAATGGCTCTGTTAATTTCGCTACGCTTCCGCGAATGAACAGCCTCTTTGCCCTAAGTCTATCATATAATGACTTGGTTGTCAACGCCAGTCATGTGGACACTTCTCCATTTCCACGGCTACAGTATTTGGATTTAGCGTTTTGCAACCTAAAGCAATTCCCGCATTTCTTGAGGCATCAGTTGGAAATGAAGGAGCTCGACCTTTCCGGTAATGAAATTGCTGGGAAAGTACCGAGCTGGGTATGGACGCTTGGAGGTGGGAACTTAGCTGCTCTGAACCTCTCTGTTAATTCACTAACAAGTTTTCAACTGCCTCACAACCTATTATCCAACAGCTCCTTAACACTTCTCGACCTACATTCCAATCAACTACAAGGTGAGCTTCCACTTCCTCCAAATGTCATCTTTCTACTTGATTTCTCCAGAAATAATTTCACATCCACTGTCTCATCTAAACTCGCTTCCAAACTTGTTCACGCTAAGTTCTTCTCAATCTCGGACAACAATATTAGTGGTGAGATCCCTCCATCCATATGCAATGCTAGCTCTTTGGCAATACTTGATCTTTCTGGCAACGGATTGAGCGGGTCGATTCCAAATTGCTTCAGTAAATTGTCAGAACTCATTGTTCTAGACCTCAAGAACAATTACCTAACAGGTATCATCCCCAATATCTCAAACTCTAATTGGCTGAAGACACTGAACCTAAATGGAAACCAATTAGAGGGAAACCTTCCAGAAGCTTTGTCTAACCATAGAGGCCTTGAGATTCTTGATGTTGGCAACAATAGATTAAGTGGCCCGTTTCCACTGGATATTTTTTCCAGTCTTCGAGTTCTCATCTTGCGGTCCAATAACTTCAGCGGTTCGCTTTCCAAGCTTTGTAATGCTTCTGCGCCAACGCTACAGATTATCGATGTTGCTTCCAACAGCTTTTCGGGAACTCTGCCTGCCGATTGTTTTAACGGTTTGAATGGACTGATGTATGGAGAGGCTGACAACGATTCAAGCATTCTTCCACAACAATTCATTGAATACAGTGTGACGTCTGGAGAATACTATCAAGCCACAGTGATGGTTGTAACCAAGGGGTCGGAACGGGAACTCTTGAAGATCACAAATATCTTCAAATCTCTGGACTTGTCAAACAACAGACTGGAGGGTGACATTCCGAAGCAGATTGGAGCTCTCAAATTGCTTCGTGTGCTGAATATATCACACAATTTTCTGAAGGGGCAAATCCCAGCATCAATTGGAAATGCAAGACAACTTGAATCAATAGATCTATCTCGAAACCAGCTCTCTGGAAGGATTCCTTCCGAGATGAATAGCCTTACATTCCTAGAAGTGCTGAACCTTTCTTATAACCAATTTGTGGGAAGCATACCGACAGGCCCTCAATTCTTAACTTTTAACGATGATTCCTTCCTTGGGAATCCAGAGTTATGTGGGAAACCATTATCCAAGAAATGCGAGAATTCCAGCGAAAAGAAAGGTGTGGGTGGTTCGTCTTCTGAATCAAGTGCTGTAAACTGGCTACTCATATCAGTTCAAGTGGGATTCACAATGGGGCTAGGGTTTGTGTTTGGACCACTTCTTTTTTGTAGAAAATGGAGGATTTGGTACTTCAAACAGGTAGACATGATGTTGGAATATTTGGAGGAGCTGTGCTATCGTTTTTTGTAAATATATGGCATTGTATGTTCTAGTGCAAAACTATATAGGTCAGTAGCTATCGCTTTCCCATTTGGCTTTCGAATTTTTGGAATGTATTGTTAGCAGACTTAGCTTTTTAAAGCTTGTATTGAGTATTTTTATTTGAAGTAATAAGGATATGGTGTAGCTGGTTGATTGTAAAAGGAGCAGCCAAGCTGTTGCCGTTGGATTATAGGGTGGTATATTATGGGCATTGTTTGCAAAATTAAAAAAGATTTTTTGGCAAATATGCATATAATATTTGACTAATATTGCATCTGTCCCTAAGTTTACCAATATTGTAAATATATCTACAAAGTTTATATAAATTTACAAGTGTGTCCCTTCTGTTGGGATACCATTAAATTTTTTTGAAATGACGATAATGCCCTTTTAAGTCTAGCGATATACTTGTAATTTTTGCAAATATTTTAACTATATTTCAAAAAAAATATAAAATAATAATATATGTAAAAATATATAAAATAGTAAATATGTTTACAATATTTGAAAAATTACAAGTGTATATTGGCTTCAAGAGCATTATCATCATTTTACAGAAAATTCTAACGACGTCCTAACAAAAGAAACACACTTGCAAATTGTGCAAACTTTGTGAGCATATTTGCAATATCGGAAAACTTAGGGATACAGATGCAATATTGGTTATATTTTGAACCATATTTACTACCCACTTAGTTGAACCATATTTGCAAATATATCCACAGAGTTTCTATAATTACAAATAAACTAATACAATTTGACTATAATTATAAGTATACCACCACCATTATGACACCGTTACAAGGTGAATATATTTAGAAAGATATGTAGATTATGTAGATATATTTGCAATTTCAAAAATTAAGTAGGCGTATATAGTTTTTGCAAATATACTCATATTGTAACAGTGCAGTACATAATAATGTTATAGCGGCATAGGTATATCTACAATTATGGTCAAATTATAGGAGTTATTTATAATTTCTAAAACTATATGAGCATGTTTGCAATTATGGTCAAATTAAGTGGGTATATATGTAAATTATTCAGATTTTTTATTCAAAAGTTTTATCACTTCTCAAACACACTGTATATATTTTAGTGAAAACTATAAAGGTAAGTGGTTGTCGCTCTCCCGTCTCGCCTTCAAGTTTTTCAAAGATTTTTATGTGAGTATTTCGTCTAATAATAATTTGGTGTAACTACTTTGTCGCAAAACTGCACTTGTTTCGAAAAATAAACGGAAAATTTAAAATAAACAAATACCTTGGGTTCCTTATAACAATTATGGAAAATCTACTAAGGAACCCAAATAATCTTTTTTAACAGAATTTTGCCCTGCCCAATCTGGGTTAGATCACTAAAATATAACTCAAGTTACCTCGTTATCGTCAACACAATATATGTCGACCCAACTTGAGCATTGGGATGGGCCATATTCTATATATGCCCAATGCTATTTAAATATAAAACTATTATTATATGCATATATCCTTTTTCTAAATAAAGAGACGGAATAGGAAACGACAATTATTTAAACTATACAGTCATCAACAAAATCTAGTCACTTTGATCTCTACTTATACTCGACACAAATTGGCTAAAACAACGGTCAGACAGACAGACAGTCGTGCCAAATAAATGGTGCAAAACAAGTCAGACAGACAGTAATAAAAAAACCAAAGAAATAAATCTGAAAAAATTTATTGAGAACGTTACGCAAATCAAGGTAGTGGTCGACCAAAAAAAAGGAGCACCGGGTGGATTTTTGGTTTATGGATTGCCTATGCAACGTTTTATGGCCTAGGGGTGCACACATGCGGGTTTTGCCCAGCTCGGACCGGTCTAGCCTTTTAAAAACCCATTTAAAATCCGTTTGGAGTAGCATAGTTAAATCAGGGTCCCAGTCAAGAGTAGCTCATTACCGAGTCCGAATTAAAATTTAAAACGCAGTACTAAATGAACGTACCTGGAGGCTTGAACCTTTTTAACTACCTTCCGATGATATAAAGCAAATAACTCCATTTATCGGGAGACTTCCTACTACAAGTTTTTTCCGAACATGGCATAGGAAATGATTATGTCCATATGTAAATTTCAAAAACAATGGTGATTTGCAAATACGCCCACTTTAGTTTGATAGTTATTGCAAAATACCCATATAATTGCAAAATTGCAAACTACCTACACATAGTTTTCAAATATACACATATTATTGTGATGTCATTACTACACCGTCATGACGTAGTATATTTGCAAAGGTTTAAATACTATGCAAGTATATTTATAATGTCAAAAATTAAGTGGGTATATTTAGTTTTTGCAAATGAAGTATGATTATATACATTATGATATATTTTAGGCTAAAGATAACATTCATTTATTTTCTTTCATAAACATGCCTTTCTATGTATATTCAATCTATATACGAAATACAATATTTATTTTTATTTTAAAAATCATTGATCTCAAGCATATTTAAGTCATTTTTCGCTTTTTAAAAAGCTTGCTTTTTGAAAAATTAAAAATAAATATATAAAAATATTGTAAAATAGAAAACTTCATGTATAGATTGATTAACTTAGGTAAACATGTCTATGAAAAAAACAATAGAAAATATAATTAATAATAAAAATAAATAAATGTTATATTTTAGCTTAAAATACATCTTAAACATTAGAAAATATAATTAATAATAAAATAAATGAATGTTATATTTTAGCTTAAAATACATCTTATCAATGCATAAAATTGAACACCTTATATCAACATAGTTTTCACACCTTTGCTATACCCATGTCGTGATATTGTAGTAACAACTTCATACCAATGTGAGTATATTTGCAATTATATTCAAACTATCTACAATAATTTTTAATTTTGAAGTTATATGAGTATATTTATAATTATAGTCAAACTATCTAGGTATTTGAAATTTTCAAAATTATATGGATACATTTACAATTAGAGTTAAATTATGTGGTTATATTTGCAAATTATCCAAAATAATTTCATTAAATAATTTCAAGTGCCAAGAATTTTTGAAAGTAGTACAAGACCTTTTTACTTATATAAATATTTTCCATCTATGAGTTCATTTATCATTTTACATAACATGAAAAGTTTAGCTAACATATAAAAAAGATAATTTACGTATATACCTACACAGTTTAAAACGAGTTGCATCCATACTTACAGAATTTCACGAATAGCAAATTATCCCATATAGTTTACTGAAAATTGCATCCAACTCATCTCGGGTACGTTTGCCTGATCCCAAATTGAGTCCAGAGAAGAATATTGTCTCTATGTTATAGTGTAATAAAAATATGTGTAACTCATTAGTTGTGGTGTGTTTGGAAAAAAATAAAAGTGAAAAATATGAAATTGCAAAAATATTTAAAAAGTGAGAAAGTGACCTCCTATATGAGTAATGATTATAAGTAAAAGTAATAAAGTTAAAATAAATAAACAATTGTGTGAAAAGATATCAAAGAAAAGAAACATGGAAATGCATTGACAATATTAAAAAGTGAGGCAGTTAATTAGTTAAAATGTTAAATCATGTTAAAGAAAGGAAGTTGTCCCCTGATACATGTTCTCGTTTCAAAAACGGACAGAAAATTTAAAATAGATAAATACCTTTTGGCGCCTTATAATAATTAGGGAAACATCATCAACATAGCCAAGTATTTTTGTTAATAAAACTTAGCCCAGCCCGATTTGGATAATGTAGAGGATCCAAAGTGTTTGAATAAGATTGTAAGAGTTTAGAAATAGTAATGTAGATGTTCGAAAGTGTTTGAATAAGATTGTAAGAGTTTGGAAATAGTAATGTAGATGATCGAAAGTGTTTGAATAAGATTGTACGAGTTCGGAAATAGAAAAAAAGATAGAATTGTTGTGGTAAGAGGAGATTTTGGATCCCCTCCGGATGATATTTCGAAGATATTTGATTGTTCTTTTATAGGACGTCTGATGTAGTTATCTTTATCTCCATGATGAGCGATTTAAATGGAAGAGGCAGTTCACCTAATCTTTTTCAGTAGTGGCAGCAAGAAAAGTGGGAAGTGGTGAGAGAAATTAGGGGTTAATTTATGCAACCACTGCAATGGCCCAAGTAACGGTAGAAATTTGGACCTATTTTTTTTCCTTTGGTGTATATTTATATTTACATCATATCTTAACTCATGTTACATTCGGAGATAATTTTTATAATTTTTTCAAAAAAGAGACCACAAGCTCCAAAATGTCATCAGGAAGACAACACACTCCTAACATATTTTTCAAGGGGACTAAAATACCCTAGCCACTGTTAAACAAATATTCTGTGCAATTTCATAGACCAAGAGGCGACAGAAACATATGAAGCAATGGTTGAAAATGACCATAATACTGCTACTACATGTGAGTGGGAATCGACGACGAGTCAAACCAAATAAAACTCTAATTTTAGTTTTTAAGAATTTTATTTGGCTAATATTTTTTTATTTATAACGGATAGGGAGATTAAACCTCAACTTTTTTTAGGCCCTTATGATAAATTTTGAATTAGTACCAAGAAGTCAAATCGAATAAAAAATATGAATCAAGTATGATAATTTTACAAAGTTATACAATTATCAAATTTAAAGATACGTCTATGCTAAATTTAAATATTTTATGCTTCAATATTTTACTAATTCATAAAACTAAACATCATCGCTAGCACGAAACATGACTAAATATAGTGTAATTTTACGAAAATAGGTTAATGAAAAATATCTCATTCGAAATGAATCTCAGCGATTTAAAAATATTTTTCTAATACAATATTATTTTCTACTAATGTTTTTGAAATACTAATTGTAATTATGTATGAGAATTATATATATACATGCAACTGCCTTTCAATTCTTATATTATCGGTATAATTAATTATATATAAGATGAAGATTTTGAAAGAAAATAAGAGTAAAATTTTAAAAAATGATTATAATTTTTAGAAATTGAATATAAGTGGGAATAGTTGGGTCGAAATTTTTAACTTATATTAGTTTTATGAATTCAAAAACAATTTGGGTTACATCTAGTCACAAACAAGTTGGGTTACGGGATTCGTGGGTCATCTTATCTCAATTCCCATTCCTACTTGTGTGCTTGAAATTCTAAAATGTATATAAACAACTTTAAAAATAGTAAAAGTGGGAACCTAATCGACATTAAGGGTATTAAACAATGCAAATAAAAACTAATCCTACCTATTGTAGAGTTGATCTAGGAGTACGTTATTAGTTACAACTATATATACATAAACAAGGCCACATAATAGAGCATTAAAGTAGGCATGTAAGTAAATATAGGATTGCAACTTGAGTGGCTGGGCCAGTTTTAAATTTACCCAACTTTATTTTTTTAAAATTAGTCTTCAGAGTATGTTTGAATACTTAAAAGATTTTAACCCATATGATTGTGGATTCATCAGAAGTATCCCACAGTTGGTTGTTTGACAGGTGTGGAAATACCTTGTTTTATTTATCATTTTTTAATTATCATTGAAAATTTTCTTTTGATATCCTTTGGTATCTCTGATTGTCTAATATTAGTAAAGTATAATCGTATCAATTTTGTTTTGACTAAATTTGTAGATTAAGCCCAAAAGACGTGTAATAAGATTATTTATACAAGCAATGCATCAGAAATAGATGTATAATTCTGGTGATTCTCTATTTGTTAAGTTGGGTTTAGAATAAAAAATAAACGGGTCTCTTAATTCCTTTCCGCGTATATTGTTATTGAAATACAACTCTGTCAATTGAAATTAAGCTACTTAATTCAACTCACATAAAAGTAATTAAATGAATTTAGTCCAACAGACTTAAATAAAGTTATAATGTTTATTTAATCATGACTACATTGAATGGATTAATCTTTGTGCGTCAATAGGTGTGGACGCTATAATTAAGGATTTTGGGCTATAACATTTTGTGTATGTAAATATATATTTTCGTCAATCCTTGACTTTAATAATCTGATTTAGGAAAAGGAAAGCTCAAGTCGAGTGAGATAGCAGTGTGAATTAAACAGATGAACACCTGTTTCTCGGTTACTCCAGCTTTTTTTTAATTCTTTGTATTTAGAATTTAACCCAATTCGACACAAGGCCGGCCGTCTGGTGGTAAGCATGGTCGTCATGCGTCTAGTGCGTCCCGGCTTTGAATGGTGTTAGGATTGTTTTCCCTAGAGCCTGATCGCGTGCTTTCGGGAGCATGCAGCATTCCTTTCTCTCGGGAGTTTATACCCATTTTTTTATTTTTTTTTAAATTTTTTTATAAAAATGTTAATCCAAGTTTATTTAACATGTGTATAAATTTTTACCATTTTTTGAGTATTTTAGATCTTTATTTTTTATTTTTGAAAATCAATGGCATTTTAAGTAATTTTAAATTACTAAAGTGCCACTGATTTTCAAAAATAAAAAATAAATATCTAAAATACTCAAAAAATGGTAAAAACTTATACACATGTTAAATACACATAGATTAACACTGTTTAGGAGAAATTTTTATAAAAAATTAAAAAATGGGTATAAGCTCCTGGGAGCAAGGAACGCTGGGAGCAGGCGATTGGGCTCCATTTTCCCATCTTTTATTCATGAGACATGAGTGTAGCTATGTCTTCAAGATTTGTTAAGGGGAGCAGATGAGTGGAGCTGTTTTTTCAAGATTTGTTAAGTGGAACAGATTACACTCATGTCTTCAAGATTTGTTAAGTGGAGCAGATGAGCGGAGCTGTGTCTTTAAGATTTGTTAAGTGGAGCAGATTCTCTCACAGTTTATAAAAAGATCTTAAGGTTTCAGTATAATAAATATTGAGATAAATGTAAATATATCAATAAAAAAAAAGAATTTTAACCGAATACGCTTTTTTTATTCTCTGTGAGTGTGTTTGGCAATGAAGAAAAAATGTCAACTTATAACTTTTCAATTTAAAACTTTTCACTCCCTACAATTATCATATTTTTAATCATTTTTTCACATTTTTCTATACAGCTACCCTACTTTTCAATCATTTCTACACAACTACCCACACAATTAACCTGTATATTTTAACTTTATCATATTTACTTCTCATCATTACTCCTATCATACTTTTCATTCCCAAACACACCCTATATCTCTAATTCAAACTAAGTACATATTCCAATTCTAGCTTCAATTAAGTACATATTCCAATTCTAGCTTCAAGTGTGCAATACATTCTTAAAATATTTTCGCTATATATACAATCGCACTAAATAATGTTGATCTTTTGAAGAGTTGTAAATGCTTCGCTTCTCCCTTTCCTTACTTGCTACCTGGATTGGAGAGGGAATCCCGAAGTCGATTTAATACCGGAGCAAAGAATGATTTCCACTTTAGAGCTTAACCGGATTTGTTTGGAAGCCGACGGGACGGAGAAGGTGGAGCACAAAGTGGATCAGCAGCTGGCCCTGCCTCAGTTGTTTGATTTTGGCCGTGATGGAATTACAGGCATCGATGACCTTGATGTTGTCGTCCAACAATGACGGAAGCGATTTCTCCGAAGACAACGCAGTGAGACCTGAGGTGAGGGCTTCCGCCTCGGCGTGCATGGATGAGAGCAGGTCAACGGCGCGAGAAAGCCGGGAGTAATAGATGAAGGGCCAAAAACACGTCGAGTCAAAGAGGGTCACACGTCGATCCGTCCCAATTTCCAACTTTAAGTTAATCATAGTTGAACGCATGTAATATGATCTTAATCCCTTATAAGGTCATTTATACCCTAATTACATAATTTAAAACCAACATAACAATATTTAATTAAATTCACCTTAATCTAATTACACCTAATTGCATCTAACAGTATTACGTTTGATATTAATAAGGTAATCATAATTTAACACTTATAATATAATGTGCGGCCCCTTGTAGCGACCTATATAGTCACTTTTCTTATGTTGGTCATTTTAATTTGAAATTGATACAATTTACATAAATTAAAAATTAAATTAAATTAAAATAAATGAATATAACCTTATGAATCTAATAATATTTTATTAAATAAAAGTTTGTAATAAAATTCATAACATTTCTTCCATTTTTATGATTCAAATTAATTTTGAATGAATATTAATCGAACAAAAATGATTACCATGTATATATAAAAATAATATGATTTATTTATATCATAAAGTCAATATATAAACATGCATTAAAACATAAAATTGAATTATATAAAATAAAATAATTGATTTTTCGAAAAACGAATAAATGTAATCTATACATCCATAAAATCTTAATAAAGTGACATTATTTTATGTAAATGAGGTCCTTAAAAGTTTGATAATTTTAGAGCTATGAAATCCTTTAAATAATTTTAAAACTGAATATGAAGCTATAATTAAAATAATAATTTATATTAAATTAAATTAAATTAAATTTTAGTTTAATATATAAAATTGTTATAATAAAAATAAACCTACATGAATTACCTTTATTTAAATTAAATAAATTTTAATTTAGATTTAATAATAAATATATGACTTTTTGAAACTATTTTAAGAATGATTAAATTATATTTTAGATTTAAATATGTATGACTTTTTGAGACTTTTATGCTAATTAGTTTTTATATAATCTCATAAAAATAAATATAATTTTAATTAAATAAATATTATATAAATATATCCAAATTATCCAAAATGGCGTTGTTATAATGTACGTAAAATTGATCAATAAAATTCCTTAGTAATAAATAAAAATCCTTAACATGTAAATTAGTTGTTTTTTATTTTTTCTTAAATAGAATATCTTTATAATTTAAGAGAAATAGCCGGATGGCGCCACTAAATAACTTGAATTCTAGCATTCAACTACAAATCAAAATTATTTTATATTATTACTAATCTTTAAAAATAAACAATTTATTTTAGAAAATACCTCAAATTAAAAATTTCATTCATGTGCGCATGCCCTAAAATATTTTCTTATAAATTTTTGCTAGATTTTATAAATTTCTACATTAAATCATTCTAAAAACTAATTCTCTAAAAAATAACATATATTTTTAATTGTCCATGCACCTTTCATAATAAAAATTTCTTATTTTCATTAAAAATGATGTATTTAGTTTTAGTTGTTGATGCACCTTTTGTAATTACGTTATCTAATTTTTTAAATTGTGGATGTCCACACATAAAAGACGTGTCTTGCTTTGTTATTAAATTATTTATTATATTAGATTAACCATAGGCACACTCAATTTATCATATTAAATTATTTTCTAAACTTATTTGCTTAAATATGTAACAACACATATGATTCACTTATCTTTCCATCAGGTCATTTCAATGTAAAATAAGTATTAATTTGAATTAAATTAAATATGTAATCAATTAATAAAAATTATGATCAATTCATTATATTGTGCTATTTTGAAAACAATGAGTTAAAGTTTCAAAAACTCTTACGATTTGCTTATCTATCTAGTTGCTCTTACAATTTGCTTCTCTGTCTAGTTGCTCGTTTCGATCTAAAATTAAATGATAAAAATAAATATTAATTTAAATTAAATTAAATCAATATGAAAATATCAATTTAATAAATATTTCTATTAAATAAAAATTTCTTAATGCTGCATGGTTATATATCATCATTTTATACAGCAATTGGTCATCAATTTAAATTTGCTATTATCAGGCTTTTATTTACAATAGAATTATGATTTTGTATATCTACATTTTTCACATATAGAATTTGAATATTGTCAAAGTAAACTACATAATTTTATGTATTTTACAGAAAGATATAAATTTATTAAACCATTTTAGAATTATCTAAACTGTGATTTTGAGACTATGTAAGTTTTTAAAATAAAATAATTTATCACGTTTGATAACGTACTTGGTAATTTGGGTCAAAATTATAAATATTTTAAATGGTTCAGAGCAATTATGTATGGGTTAAATGTACCGCTTGCAAAATTATAAGTTTGTTATAAAACGTAATGAAATTATATTAAAAAATTATATAAATGGAAAAGAAATCCAATGAGTTCAAATTATTTTAGAGACAATATACTACTAAAAATATTTAAATTTAGTTGATAGAGACAATATGCTACTAAAAATCTTTAAATTTAGTTCATAGAGACAATGTACTA
This sequence comes from Annona cherimola, assembly GCA_030490835.1. Lineage (NCBI taxonomy): Eukaryota > Viridiplantae > Streptophyta > Magnoliopsida > Magnoliales > Annonaceae > Annona > Annona cherimola. The sequence goes on along the minus strand of CM059977.1, from coordinate 39,849,261 downwards.
CTAAAAATATTTAAATTTAGTTGACAGTTGAGAGGGTTAGAAACAACTATTGTAGGTGCATTTTGAAAGAATTAAATAGACTTAAAAACAATTTAAAAATATTTACTAATTTACCAAACTAATTTGAGGCAAATTAACATAATACTTAGATGGGGTAAATTAAACATCTACAATCATTCGCATTCACTTTGAGATATGGGTATAAAAAAGGCCAATTTGTAGTCGATAGTAAAATGAAATCATATTTATTCAATGAAAATAAAGTTGATTCAAAAAATGAAAATATATTTATTATCTTTTTAGATTAATGTAGAAAAATTATATTTTAATTAAGTAAATTAGCATATATATATATACTATATTTAATATGAAGGACAAAATAGCGTCAAGATATATTCATTAGCTTATTAAATTAACATGGGTAAAATCAGTAAACATGAATAAAATAATATACCTCCATTAAATTATACAAATTATAAGCTTAAAATTAAATTAGAAATATTAATAGCCAATTAAAATAATTATATTAAATTGATACGCTGCAGATCAATTAACGGACTCGCTTGGATATCAATTTTGTGTGCGCTATCGGAGCACCAGTTCGGTGCTCCACCATCCCAAATCGCAGAAGCAACGATGGCGCCCCATCTGTTGGCCATTGAACCAACCAAATCGTGACATACTTTCAGCAAAAAAAATAAAAAAAAACGAAGCAATAATTTTTTTCATTAAATTTTTGGCAGTAAAACTTCCAGGGAAATTCCACTGCCTCCCTTCCAAATCCAAGATCACATCCACCACCATTTCGTCAATATTTTGTAGCCGGCCGTGGCAGTAAAACAACATCTGCCTAGCGATGCCAAGCACTGAACCACTTTCCAAGCATAGAATCCATCAGCTTTCTCTCAATGATTGGAGCCAGTGATAAACTCAAATTTGGCAGCCTTATTCACTGATTACCGATTAAATCTCATCGCCCTATTATGAAATTACAGGATACATGTTACCAGAGACGTGTGGACGGCCATGAAGATTTTGAGCCCTAGCTGCGGCGGAAGGAAGGGAGAAAGGGGAAGAGAAGAAGGGCTCGTGCGAATGTGTGTACGCACTCCATCCATAATTGACACATCCTTACTTATAAGGCCGAAGCTAACCTCAAAAATCTCAACCATCCATCGAAAATGAACGGTGGATAGCGCAAGCTCCCGATGAAAAAATTCGAGGAACAGGGTTGAGTCCCATCTCTACTTTCTGGTCGTAAACTGAAGGTGTGCAAAGGGGGAAAGGTTATTCCTATTCTCTACTCGGCTTAGTGCGGAAACGTTGTGACAATGCCAGCCTTCACACAGTTCTAAAGCGTTAAACACATTAGTGTTGAGCCAATGCAACCAGTTGCTGGAATCTAAATCTTCATCATCTAATTGATTTATGATTCTAAAAGTTATATAATTAAATTCATTCTCAAATTTTTTAGCTATGGGTGCTTTTGGTTGAGCCTAAAATGTTTCAACTAAAAGTTATCAAATAAAAAAAATTTCGTTCTTCGTAATTATCGTATTTTTTAATTATTTCTTCATATTTTTCTATACAAATTATCTTACTATTCAATCATTTTCGCACAGCTACCTATACAATTAACTTATTTATTTTAACTTTATTCTCTTTACATCTCATCATTACTCGTATCGTATCACGTCATTTTCTATCAATTTAATAACTTTACACTAAAAACTTTTCATTTAAAAGTTTTATAACTTTCCAAATACACCTTATATATAAAGAGGAATGATCTCATTAGGCTGAGCAAAGCAAATGTTTTGCTTAGTCCACCTCAAAAAACTCATTTACAACAGTTTTTTTTGTTTTTTTATACACTCGTTTATCTAAGTGTATTTAACACGTAAACCAAATTTAATCATTTTTTAAATATGTATATATTTTTTGAGATTTTTAAAATATCTTTATCTTTAAAAATATCAAAAAAATATATACACATATTTTAGAGTTGTGTGCTTGAAATTCTAAAATGTATATAAACAACTTTTAAAATAATAAAAGTGGTAACCTAATCTACATTAACGGTATTAAACAATGAAAATAAAAACTAATCCTACCTATTTTAGAGTTGATCTAGGAGTACCTTATTAGTTACAACTATATATGCATAAACAAGGCCACAGAATAGAGCATTAAAGTCTGCATGTAAGTAAAGATAGGATTGCAACTTGTGGCTAGGCCAATTTTAAATTTACCCAACTCCATTTTTTTAAGTTCGGATCAATTCTAGCTTCGATTTTAAATTATTTTTTAAAATTAGTCTTCAAAGTATATTTGAATACTTAAAAGATTTCAACCTATGTGATTGTGGATTCATCACAAATATCCCACAGTTTGTTGTTTGACAATCGCGGAGACAGATGGAACTACCTTGTTTTATTTATGATTTTTTAATTATCATTGAAAATTTTCCTTTGATATCCTTTGGTATCCCTGATTGTCTAATATCAGTAAAGTATAATCGTATCAATTTTGTTTTGACCAAATTTGTAGATTAAGCCCAAAAGACGTGTAATAAGATTATTTATACAAGCAACGCATCAGAAATAGATGTATAATTCTGTTGATTCTCTATTTGTTAAGTTGGGTTTTGGCTAAAAAATAAACGGGTCTCTTAATTCCTTTCCGCGTATATTGTTATTGAAATACAACTCTGTCAATTGAAATTAAGCTACTTAATTCAACTCACATAAAAGTAATTAAATGAATTTAGTCCAACAGACTTAAATAAAGTTATAATGTTTATTTAATCATGACTACGTTGAATGGATTACTCTTTGTGCGTCAGTAGGTGTGGACGCTATAATTAAGGATTTTGGGCTATAACATTTTGTGTATGTAAATATATATTTTCGTCAACCCTCGACTTTAATAATCTGAGTTGTGTCTCCACTTGTGTCTTCAAGATTTTGTTAAGTAGAGCAGATTCTCTCACAGTTTATAAAAAAGATCTTGAAACCTAGATATTGAGATAAATGTAAATATATCAATAAAACAAAAAAGAATTTAACTGAATACACTTTTTTGATTCTCTATATCTCTAATTCAAACTAAGTAGGTATTCCAATTCTAGCTTCAAATGTGCAATTCATTCTTAAATTTTTTCGCTATGTATACAATCGCACTAAATAATGTTGATCTTTTGAAGATATAAATTTTCAAACAAAAAAATTTTTAATGTTATAAACTATAAGTAAAAATTAATTAATGTTTTAGTTGGTTTAAATATTTTGAAACATCATTTTTACTAAAAAAAATTAGGAGGCAGGCAACTGGTTCAACAAATCATTCCTTTAAACTTCTTTAACTGTATTTAAAAAATGAACTTGCTAATAAAAGTAACAAAAAATAAACATTTTCTTCTATTGGGTGCATTTGGTATTCACCAAAAATTTCTTTTCTATTTGAAACTTTTTCTCTTCATAATTACTCTATTTTTTAATTATTTCTTCACATATTTCTTTACAAGTATGCTACTTTTTCCTAATTTCTTTAAAATTTTTGTATAATTAATTTATCTATTTTAACTTTTTTTCTTTACTCATCATCTTTATCCGCATCATGTTACCTTTTTTGTTCAAATACCAAATACACTGATAGTTACAGCAAAAGTAACTTTTTTTTCTTTTTACAAAAGGTATATTAATTAGAGACCTAAATAATTGTTAATATCATGTTCATTGCAAAAGGTAATTTTTATAGTGATAAAAATCGCTAGAAGTATAATTTTTGGTGGTAACTAAAAAAATAATGTCGCTAAATCTTATTTTATTAATGGTAAACGAGTTTTAGGCAGATACGAGTAATGAATTTCAAGATCCTTAAAGGTATATTTTCTCACCGTGGAACATTCATACTTGTGGTTGTATTGAAAGAAAATCGAAAATAAAAAATGCACTGTAACCACTTTTAAGGAATTCAATTTCGAATGAGAAAATAAAAATTTGTGTTGAGTCGCAACTAGTTAATTGGAGTCCTAAATCTTGGTCATGTACTCAAGATTTTAGATACCGATTCATGATTCTAAAAATTATATAAATTCATTATCAAAAACTTTTTGGTTATATATAATCATTCTAAATGATGTTCATTTTTCTAAAGATATAAATTTTCGAACAAAGCAAATTTAATGTTATAAACTATAAGTATAAATTAATCAGTACTTGGTTTAAATATTTTGAAATATCATTTTTACTAAAAAAATTAGAGATATGCAACTGATTCTATGAAATCATTTCTTAAAAATCTACAACTATATTTTAAAAAACAAAACCTAATATTAAGAGCGACGAAAAAAATTAACATTATTTAACGGTGTCAGCAAAAGTAACTATTTCTTGATTTTGCAAAAGGTATTAACTAAAGACCTAAATAATCTTTAATATCAAATTGTTAATTAATTAATCTGTTTACTAGTTTATTAATTTACCTAATATTTTATTAATTTATTTGCTAGTTATTGAATTATTTCTAATCATTAATTTACAAATTTACTGAGGAATTTATTAATTTCTTTATTACTTTATTTTTAGTTTATCAATTTATAATTTTTGTTGGTTTTTTATTAGGTTATTAATTTATAATTTATCCAAAGCTGTCTTTTTTGCAAATGTGGCTCCACTAGCACATCTGTTCTTGCACGAATTAAAAATTGCATAGATAGCTTAGGATAAGCTTAATTGTTTTCAAAACTCTTAATGCTAGCGGTTAAATTTCATCTAATGATTTTACAAAAACGTGGAGCACACCAATTCCACGTTTTATATATAGATTCATTTGCCATTGAATTCTTTGCACTCTCTTATTCTTTGCAACTATCTGTCCAACATTGACCTCATTAGCTACCCAGTGAGTTTTATCATTGCAGAGGTCAGGTCTATTCTCAACGTGAATGCCTTTTTTTTGGTTCATCATGTATTACGGCAAGGAAATGCGGTTGCTCATTCCTTAGCCGAGCTGGTTTCTGTTTCTTTTTTGGATCACCAGACTTGGTGGGGCAACCCCCCAAGCTATACTTAGGAAAATCTATACAGACAATTTTTTGGCAATGATTTGCATGGATTACTCCATCCCTAACCCTTTTCACGTTGAAAGGAAGTGGGGATAGAGTGCTTTCTATTATAAAAAAAAATGGTTGGTGTGAATCTACTCCATTTACTATATTTAATATAATTTGGCATCATTTGTATATCTAAGATCAAGTTTCATCCAAATTAAAGATATGCATGGCTAGCATTCCCAACACCATTGGTTAAAGACTATTGCATGACCGGGCAGTAACTTGGGCGACCTGAGCTAGAGCTGAGCCACCCAAGCCAATCTTTAAAGTTGTTAGAATTTATTTTTTTAATAATTCGAGCTCGAGTAACCTGAATCTAAAGAATTTGATTTATAAATATGATAAAATTATAGTTCGAGTAAACCTGAGCCTGATTTTCCTTTTGTTGTTTATTATAAAATATATTATATCAATCAAATTTAAAGAATATTTCTATATATTTTGTGCAGTGTAGATTATTTATATTTATATTTCAATATATGTTTATCATATTGTAATTACATTATAACTAAAGTATAGTATTTTTATTTTTATTTATCTTTTATTTCTATAATTTATCTTTGCATTCATTAATTCCTCCCTTTATCTTATTTTTATGTCAAAATTTTTCTAGAAATATTCTTTATATTGCCATATTTTTTAAAAGTCTATAGTTTGACTATATATTATTATATTTACTTATATTATTTGTTATTATTATATATTTATATGAAATTCTAAACATATCATTCTTAAATAAAATATAAATCAATTAACATAAATTTCAACCCAAAAATTAATCTGAACCCTATTTTTAAAATTATGTTAGCGTTAAGATTTTACAAGTAGGGTTAAGATTATGATTTTACAAACTTATCATGAGCCCGAGTTGCAACCCCAAGTGTGAATGAGGTTGTCTTTTCTGCAATAGCGGTTGGTTTGAGTCTTTGTTAGAGACTTCTTGGTTAGATCTGAATTTATTATCATGTAATCAAGTTTCAATTAATAATTTGTTATTCTAAATATTATATAAATTCATTCCCTAATTGTTTGGCTATACGATCACTATAAAAACTAAATTAATTGTTAATATCATGCCCGTAAAAAAAAGTTATATTTATAAAGAAAAATGTACCAAATATTTATTCAAACAATATAATTTTCACTCGTTAAGCAGCGGACCCTATAGTCAAGAATTTTTGCACTATAGCAATTTTTGAAAATATCTTTTCGTCACTCGTCGATTGTTATTTGATTTGACGGTTTTCATATATGCGCGCGTATTTACTCAAACTGTTGATTTTGTAAACGCAAACATATATTTAAATTTTGAAATTCTACAGGTGAATTAAATGCAATTAGGGCTATACTTTCATGCGGAAAATTCAAAAATTGGAAAGAAACTTATGCGCCCGTGCGGAGTCTACCCTCAACTGCATTAATGGGTCGTGCCTTCCAGTGCGGTTGGATGAAAATGATGTACGTTTGCGTTCCCACACTGAGCTTGGAAATCTAAAAAATGGTGCTAGGTGCTAATTACTAATGAACGGCTACTCAGATGACCAAGTTGCTAATACACACACGGTAGAAATGCAATTACGGAAAGCAAATCTGCGGTCGAGTAGAGAGAGAGAGAAATAGGACACTAGGGGTGTGTTTGGCAATTTGTAAAAATTGTAAAGTTAAAACTTTTCAATCTAAAACTTTTCACTTTTCATAACTACTCTTTTTTTAATTATTTTTTACACATCTTTCTATGCAACAACCCTACTTTTCAATCATTTCTACGTAACTACCAATCCAACTAATATATTTATTTTAAATTTATTCTCTTTACTCATAATCACTACCCCTACAATATCACATCATTTGACAACTTTTATTCTTCAAAAGTTTTCATCAAAAGTTTTATTCATTACCAAACACACCCTAAAAATCAAATGGAGCGGGTTAGGGGGCCAGTGAGTCAGCCTATGGAAGTGCTTCCTTTTGCTTCCCTCGTTTCCGTCAAAACCATGCTTGATCTTGGTTTGAAATTGGGTATTTCAATTTTTATTATTTTTTCTCACCATGATATGAATCTGCTTGCAAAGCACACTACAGATTCAATTCCGGCTGATAGTTTTCATGCAAAGGGGTTCCTCTTAGGGAGGAAACATCTCCTCATATCTTGATTTACAAGAAACAGAATCCACACGCTCAGGTGCCACGTGCTAATGCCGCTGGAGCTTGGGGCTCGTTTAGGTGCTCTGACCGGCCCTGCTCTTGATGGACGCCCCTTAACGGAATTCCCTCCATATCACACCATTAGACGTATCCAACCAATTCCATCATGTCGCATAATCGAAAAAGGCTTGAATTTGGGATTCTGCGTGCCATAACCCATTTGACATTTTCTTCTAGTGCTGTTTGGATTACCTCCTATTATTGCTTCCGCTATCCATATGGATTATCATGGATTCTTTATTTTATTTTATTTTTCAGCATTGCAATTTTGATTTTTAGTTTTTTTTTTTTGGCAACCTTGTGAATCTGGCAGCACATTTACCTTGATTTGGATGGATTTTTCAAACCCAGCTTTTGGCCGGCGCATGGATAGCAGCTGCCATTGTCGTAGCCATGGCCGTCGACGACGATTTGGATGCCGGATATAGAGCCGTGTGGCCGGATGGGGCAAAGGGTAGCAGTCGGTGGTGATGGATTATGGTGGCAGGTAGCTAGGGTTTCACCGGTTTAGGGAGGAAGGACTTCCTTAAAATTTACAAAAAATCCCCTTCGCCAGAGTCATTTTGCAAATGGATCAAGTCGAAAAAATTTGCAAAACAGCGCACGAAACTGCCTAGAAACCTCAGAAAAATGAAAAAAAAAAAAAAAAAAAAAAAAAAAAAAAAAAAAAAAACAGTTGGCTAAGGGAGGATTAGGCCAGGATGAGCTGTTGGAAGACCAAGACCATCGTCCGGCCCACTAGATTAGCTCACAAACCCAGCCTAATTTTTTCTGAAATCAGAAAAGTTTGTAATTTCTAAATAACAAAGAAAATTATAGATATTATAAAATATAAAACATTTTAAATAAATATGAATAAACAAGAAGTAGCTATTGATGTTAAAGTAACATGCAATAAGTTATTTAAGAGTGAGAATATAGAAAACTTAAATTTATAAATTATAAAAAAAGAAAATATTTTGCTAATGGAGGGGCAATACGATATAATATTTAATTTTTAATAACTTAAATTATATAAGATTTTATATTAGCATGAAAAATATAAAAAACCAGATTTTTGTATTGATACAAATTTTATTTTTTAAATGAAATTTATAATTATTTTTGGCAGTCCATATATATAATACAAATTTTATCAAAAAATCAAACATATCTACATTTTTAAACAAATATACACCCGCTGTAAAATTATCAAAATGTTTTTTTTTTTTTCTTCTTCAGGGGAAGGCTTTCCGTCGGTTGGGGCCCGAGGAGCCAACCCATGTGAAGCGCGTCCCGCGTTTTTTCTCGTAGGAAGCCCGTCATCCACCGTTCAGCCGTTCATTTTCGTTCGACGGCTTTAATTACACAGGGCATTTTCGGTAGTTGGAAATGTGGTTCGATTTTCTTGGGGGCGCAAACTGCAGAGTTGCAAATGCTTCGCTTCTCCCTTCCCTTACTTGCTACCTGGATTGGAGAGGGAATCCCGAAGTCGATTTAATACCGGAGCAAAGAAAGATTTCCACTGTGGAGCTTAACCGGATTTGTTTGGATGCGGACCGGACGGAGAAGGTGGAGCACAAAGTGGATCAGCAGCTGGCCCTGCCTCAGCTGTTCGATTTTGGCCGTGATGGAATTACAGACATCCATGACCTTGATGCTGTCGTCCAAGAATGACGGAAGCGATTTCTCCGAAGACGACGCAGTGAGACCTTGGATGAGGGCTTCCGCCTCGGCGTGCGTGGATGAGAGCCGGTCAACGGCGCGAGAAAGCCAGGAGTAGGAGATGAAGGCGGATCTGGAGTTTCGATGTGACGGTGGAGATTTTCATCAAAGGATTTGGAGATGAGATTGGGGTTTTTTGAGGGGGAGCTGTGGAATTGTGTCCGGCGGAGCCGAACGGGAAAGGAAAATAAGGGTTTCAGCGCGAAACATCGGATCAGATGGATAGAAAGGACAGAGAGTTTTCGCCTTTTTTATTATTTTTTTTCGGGTGCGTTCGTTTGGCACAACAAAATGTCAATTAAAATTTTTCAATTCAAAATTTTTTACTCTCCGTAACTACTTAATTTTTTAATTATTTTTTCACATTTTCCTATACAAACTACCCTACTTTTCAATCATTTCTACACAACTACCCATATAACTAACCTATCTATTTTAACTTTATTTTCTTTACTCCTCATCATTACTTCTATTATATCACATCGTTTTTTATTAATTTAATAATTTCTACTTCAAAAATTTTTTATCAAAAGTTTTACTATTAACCAAACACATGTATGTGCGTTTGGGCTCGGGAAGACGAACAGATGTCGAGTATGGTGGTTTTCGGAGGAGTATTTAAAAGAGGAGAGAATTAATGGCAGGTGTGCATTTTCTAGGGGAAGATATGGATGATTTCAGGGTTTTTGCCAGCTTTCAATTGAATGATTCCGATCATTAGATTGAAGCTCGCCGGTGTCGGATCTAGAGGAGATGGGTTTGGCGCGAAATAGACATGGCTGCGTTCTTTCCGTTGAGCATTATGAGTACCAAAGTGTGGTGCTCCGACAGTGCAGGTCAATATGTATACACTTAGCAATTTAAAATATCCAAGCAACTTAGTCTACCAAATTATTATAATAAGCCAACAAAAAGTCATGATTATTTTAATAGGATAATATATAGGCACAACTTATTTTAAACCTGAATAATTTTATCATAAAATTTCATTTGTAAATAATAATAATATTTATCAATATCTTTTTGCCCAATATTTTGAAGAATTATATTGTGAAATATATCATAAATTTTAGCACATGCAACACCATTGCATTACGCATTTAATTTGAGAAATTATATAGCATATAGCATATATATTAAATATTTAAATTGAAATCAGCTATCATATAGATGACGAAGACTGCATTTAACATTTAATTTAGATCAAATTTACAAATAAAAAATAGAGATCGCATTGAAAAAATTTTGCTATAAAATTTATACTTAATATAAGTATTTATTAACTTCAATGATCTGCATCTGATTAATTTACATAGATTTTGAAGAAAACATTAAAAAAATTTATAAACTTTTTTTAACGTAAAATTTTGTTAAATTGATAATTATAATTGATTTAATTTGTTTTAATCTTCCTTTTAATTTTAAAAGGGTGAATCCTATAAGTTATTGCATGTTCAACTGACTAAGTTTATGAAATAACTTAATATATTAAATCTGGTGTGTTTATAGTTACTTAATTTGAATTCATTTAATTGAAATTGGTATACATTTTTAATTTATCTTTATTAAATCTACCTTCAATTTGATTTTTATTTTCATTTTTATTCTATTAATTTTCATTTTTTATTTTTATTCAATTCAAAATAATATAAATGATATACGAGAATTCAACATTTTTATTTTTATTTGTATGTAATAATATAAATATTTTTATTTATGTGTAATTGTTAAGCAATTACTCCTATCATACAATTAGCTTCTCTATTTTAACTTTATTTTTCTTACTTCTCGTCATTACTCCTATCATATTATACTATTTTCTACCAATTAAAAAACTTTTACATAAAAAATTTTCATTTTTTGGGAATGAAACGATCATTCGATATTTTAAAAAAAATTCATCTAAAAGTTTTATCACTTTCTAAACACACCCATAGTCTAAAAAAATAATGATTGACTGCTTAGATAACCAAGTTGCTAATATAAGTATGTACAAAGTATTAAAGTAGAAAGGCCTAACGTTTGAAGTCAGGTATACACAATGAGCTTCATGTCTTTTGCTAAAGCATACATTGATCTAATACCTAATCATCCAAGATGGGTGGCTCAATAAAAAAAAGTGTGCTAATTACTATTTTTGATTGACTGAATTTACAGCAATGACAATCTTGTTTTTCTGTAAAAGTTTTGTCCAACTTGTTCCCACACAAGAAATAATCAATTTTGATGATTTCTTTGTATATAAAAAATAATTCCTCTTTGGGTAAATTGTCATTTCATTACAAATCTGTTGGTTAAAATTAAATTACTTAATTTAACTAACAAAAAAAAAAACCAACTGAAATTAATCAAAGAGACGTAAATAAAATTGTAATGTTCATTTAATTGTTCAAAGGATTGATCATCATGCATTAATGAATGATCCTTAGAAGATCTTCACGGGAAGAAAAGTGTATATTCGACACACTAGCACAAAGAAGGACGACGGCTTGGCAAGACAGAAAAAAGAGAGAGAACAAAGATGAAGAACAGTAATAGATATGGAGAGAGGAAGATCGAAGATGGAGAGGAAAAGACAGAGAAAAGTAGAGAGGAGTGAGATGGAGAGGAGGACAATTAGCAACTTGGCAACAGGAAAAATGTTGTAGAGTTATAGACGGAGGAAGGAAATAGGAAATCGAAATAGAGAAAATAAATAAGATTTAAGAAATATATACTTTTTTTAATGAGTTAATGGGTTAAAAAAGTCAATCAATAGGTTGATTGGTTGTAAGATCTCTATCGTAATTTGTTCATTTATTTAAATGGTTAAATGGGTTGGAGGATCATATACTATTTATTGAAAAATTCAAACTCAAACTCATTTATAAACGTGCTACATGAGTGGGTTGAAGAGGCGACAAGACCATTGACAACCCTAAGTGGATATTTGTGGCTAAAAATAATGTTTATACTTTTCGAGCTTCTTTCCTAGTGTCCGTGTTATTTCTAATATATTACATCATTATACAATTTATCCAGTTTAAATATTGTAGCTAGTATTAAACTTTTTGAGTATATTTGGTAATACATAAAAAATGACAAGCCAAAACTTTTCATCTCCATAAGTACCTTATTATTTATTCATTTCTTTATATCTTTTTATACAACTATCATAATTTTCAATCCTTTCTACACAACTACTTATCCAACTAATATATCTATTTTAAATTTATTCTTTTTAATCCACATCATTATCTCTATTATCTCACATCATTTTCTTTTAATTAAAAATTTTTACACCAAAATTTTTTCATACAAAAGTTTTTATCATCTCCACTTTCTGCTTGTAGACTAAGCGTGTGGAAATTATGAAAGGTTATTCCTATTTTCTACTAGGCTAAACGTGGAAATGGAGCTTGAAAAACGTAGTGTAGAGCAGACGCAACCAGTTGTTGGAGTCTAAATCTTCATGGTGCGATGAAGATTTAAATATTGATTCATGATTCTAAATATCATATAATTAAATTCATCCTTAAAATTTTTTCGCTATATATACAATCGCACTAAATAATGTTGATCTTTTGAAGATATAAATTTTCAAACAAAAAAAATTTTAATGTTATAAACTATAAGTAACAATTAATTAATGTCATAGTTGGTTTAAATATTTTGAAACATCATTTTTACTAAAAAATTAGGAGGTACGCAACTAGTTCAACAAATCATTCCTTTAAACAACTTTAACTATATTTAAAAAACAAACTTAAGAATAAAAGTAACGTCACCTGCGGCTAGCGCAGGTGGCAGGGGCGTTGGCTCCTTTAGCGTAGGTCGTGGGTTCGAATCCTACGTTGGGATTTCGACACGAAAAAAATGGTGTGGGAGCTGTGATCTTCTTCTGAGGTGGGGTGGGAGCTGTTGTCTCCCTTGGGCTGGATGGAAGTTGTTCTTCCTAATTCGTTAGTGGAGCTGTGTCTCTAAATTTCTTTGGAGGAGTTATGTATCTTCTTGTTTGTAAGAATGTCTCAGAACTACAATGTAATCTGTGTTGAGATGTATGTAAATATAAACCATAAAAAAAGAAGAATAAAAGTAACAAAAAATAAACATTTTCCTGTATTGGGTGTATTTGGTATTCATCGAAAATTTCGTCTCTATTTGAAACTTTTTCTCTTCATAATTATTTTATTTTTCAATTATTTCTTCATATATTTCTTTACAAGTATGCTACTTTTTCCTAATTTCTTTATAATTTTTGTATGATTAATTTATCTATTTTAACTTTTCTCCTTATTTATTATCTTTACCCGTATCGTATCAAGTTTTTTGTTCAAATACCAAATGCACTAATAGTTATAGCAAAAGTAACTCTTTTTTGTTTTTACAAAAGTTATATTAGTTAGAGACCTGAATAATTGTTAATATCATGTTTATTGCAAAAGGTAATTTTTTAGTGATAAAATATTTTAGAAGTATAATTTTTAGTAGTAACTAAAAAAATAATGTCGCTAAATCTTATTTTATTAATGGTAAACGAGTTTTAGCCAGATATAAGTGACGACTTTTGAGATCCCTAGAGGTATATTTTCTTGCCGTGGAACCTTCCTTTAATTACTGTACTTGTGGTTGTATTGAAAGAAAATCGAAAATAAAAAATGCACTACAACGACTTTTAAGGAATTCGATTTCAAAGGGGAAAATAAAAATTTGCATTTACACGCTCAACCCGTCATAAAGAAGAAGACTTGACGCAAAAGAAGTGGCGGGCTATCTTAAAAAGAAATCTTGAGTCAGCATCGTTGGGTCACGCGTTGACTGACTTGGTGCCAGTTCTTTGCATTTCCACCTCAACTGCTTAAAAAGTAGAATGACTAAAAAGAAGAAACATAGGATACGCAAATATATTTATTTTTAATTTTTTCATAAATTTATTCATCTAACTATATTATATATATATAAATTGAGCTTGAGGGGCGATAGGGTGTGGTCGGCTGCATGGGGTGGGAACCGGGGTGGACCATACCAGGTCAAAGTTTGCCAACCATGACCCTACTTTTAAAAAATTAAGTTTGACCCTCTTTATACTAGGTCGGGACAAGTTCGGTTTAACCCTCTCTTTTTTTAATAGTTTATAGGGCAAACTTCGGATTAGTATTAGACCCGAAACTAGACCAGTTTAAGGATAGCGGGTTGGGTAAAAAATATGGGTCAAATGAGATAATTTTAAAAATTTATATACTTATCAAACATAAGTATACATCTCTACTAAATTTAAATACTATATAATTCAATATTTCACTAATTATTAAAAAATATATAATTTATTTATTGGTATATTTTACATACATCTCAACACATATTACACTGAAAATCTGGAGACACTCAACCCTACCCAAAGAAATCCGGAGACACTCAGATCCCCCCAAAGAAATCCGGAAACACAGCTCTGCCAAAGGATAAGAAAAATACAACTTCCAACAAACGAACTGGAGACCACTGCTCCCACTAACAATTTTTCCCTTCTGGCCGAAATCCCAAATGCGGGATTCGAACCCTACACCCCAGCGCCTGCAACGCTCCACTAGGCCTGCGGATGGCTCAGTTGGTAAAAAAACAAAAATACATAATTAAGAAAACAAAACATTTGAAAATGTGGTATAAATTTATTAAAATAGATTAATATACAATTACATATAAGGGTTTTATATGTACAAATTCTTTTAATTGATTCTTATATTGTTTTCTAAATAAATTGATCATTCTATTGTTGATAGATTGACTATAAAAAATGAGAATTTTGAAAGAAAATAATAATAATATTTAAACATGGGCTTATAATTTTTAATAAATTAATATATGCGGGGAGGGTCGGACCCTTCTGGTCGGGATAGGGTCGATCCACCCCAACTCTATTTTTGAATTTGGGTCAAAATCTCTGACACATCCCTCTACTGGATCAAAAATACACTGGGGTCGAGTCAAACCCGAGTCATGGGTTGACCTGCCCCAATTCCAACCCCTGCGGCCGCATGGGGTCCCATGCATCCGGCTGCGAGTCCAATTTTTTTATAAATATGTAAAATTATGTGTATTTATTTTAAAAACTAAGTTTACTAAATTTGGATGCTTTAAGTATTTTTTATTTTTAAATACAAAGGCATTTCTGTAATCTGTCTCAAAAAAGAATGTGTGTATTATTGTTTCATGGACTGATTTACATTTATTAATATACTAATAGCTAGAGTATATTATTCAGACGCACATGCCACATAAATCAACATTGTACGTATATATATGTTGTTGCCTTTAAATAACACTAGCCATAAAAAATAATGTAATATTTTACCTATAAATAATCCAAGAATTTTATTTCCTGTGAACACACTCTATGTAATATACAATAATTTTGGATACCCGCATATAAAATAGCCTGCACTAAATAATAACAATTAAACATTAATTGGAATTATATATCAATCTTCAAATAAAAATTCTATTTATCTAAAAAATTTCTAACCGTTCATATGAATAACTAAAGTTTTTACTATAAAAGTTAGAGGCATGCAATCGCATAATTTTTACTATAAAACTTAGAGGCATGCAACTGCAACATCTTTTATAGGCGTGCAACGGATTCACTTGAATCATTCATTCAATTCTTCTACAGTATTTTAAAAAACAAAGCCTAAAATTAAGAGCAAAAAAAAAATAACTTGTTTCAACTTTGTTAGCAAAAGCAATTCTCTTTTTTTTTATTTAATCAATTACACCTCATTTCATATTACAATGAAACTGGACACCTTTTCATGAGGGAGATAGCAATAATTTTCAATCCATGGAGGATCGAACTCATGCCAGTGATGTCATTAGTCATGTCCATGACTAATCCCAATTGATAAAGTAAATCTTTTTTGTTTTTGCAAAAGATATTAATTAAAGAACTAACTAATTTTTATTATCATCCCTATTGCAAAAAGATAATATAGCATATTTGCATGTCTTGTTTAAAATTTGGATGAGATAAGCGGATCGAAATCCTATGCACCCGAGCACATAGACTTATTTTTTAATTATTTTTTGAAATTTTTTTACGCAACTATTAATCTAAGTATATTTAACATGTATATCAATTTTTACCATTTTTGACTATTTTTAAATATTTTTTAGATTTTTAAAAATAAATGACATTATAGTAATTTTAAATTACTAAAAATGTCACTGATTTTGGAAAATTCAAAAAAATATCTAAAAATTTTCAAAAATAATAAAAATTAATACGCATGTTAAATGATGTTAAATGCATTTAAATTAACAGATTTCGATATGAGGTAAGGATGGAATAAAGATAAAATGATGATTTTCAAACATAATAACAAAAATTTCATACAAATGTTATCCATCTTCCAATCAATCAAGAATAACACCTTTTTTTTTATCCCATTTCTCCAATGAGTCCATCACATCCTCGTCCAATCCAACTGTTCAAGTCGTGACAAGGCACTTATTAATGGGTCGTGTCTACCATGTTGATATGACACTATTGGGCAACGATTGTATACTGAACCGAGAAATGGAATAATAAGGCTGTTTCTGTGTTCCACTCGTAGACCGACTGAGCGTGTGGAAAATGCGAAAAAATGTTACCCGTGCTTTCCTCTCATGGACTGACCAAGTGTCTCGAAATTAAAAAAGCTTGTTTATACTTTCCGCTAGTAGACTGATTGAGTTTGTGCAAATTGAGGGGAAAAAACATAAAGAGAAAAAATGGAGTCTGCAACTTAGTTCCGGTAGATGTAGTTCGAGATTAACTATATCCTTAACGAATTCTCAAAAACTCTAATCATATCCTATTTTAAGTTAGGTCCATTCTAAGCATATCATATATTATTTTTTAAGGTCAGGCCCATTTTTGTTTTGATTCCAAATTGGTTCTTAAAATAGTATTTATATTATAGTTAAAAACTATAATTTTATTACAAGCCTTATTTAAAAATTAAAATCAAGATAATAATAATAATATACATTTTGAAATACATTTGTTAAATTTATTTAATATTGATAAATTAAACAATTTTTTATATATTTAAAGAATATATTTATGTCTTTTGCTATACAAAATATTTTATAAAACTATATTAAATATATACTAAGAATTTAGTTCAATTTTGGATACTTCGACCTTGGAACTTACTTTACCATAATTGAATCAGGTAAATTTTCTCTAGAATTTATTCCATCTTATGGGTATAAAAATAGAAACCTACCTTACTTATTTTAGGGCACCCAATAGATCAACTTATGTATACTCTACCCAAGTTGTACTCTTAGAAAAACGGTTGTAAAAACTAAGAATAACAGCCTTTATACTTATCTAGCGCTTTAAAAATATAGGGTGTTGAATGAATGCAACTAGTTTATTGGAGTCCTATATCTTGGTCATGTACTCAAGATTTTAGATACTAATTCATTGATTCTAAAAATTATATAAATTCATTCTCAAATTTTTTTTAGTTACATATAATCATTCTAAATGATGTTCATTTTTCTAAAGATATAAATTTTCAAACAAAGCAAATTTAATGCTATAAACTATATGTATAAATTAGTCAGTATTTGGTTTAAATATTTTGAAATATCATTTTTACTAAAAAAAAAATTAGAGGTATGCAACTGATTATATGAAATCGTTTCTTAAAAATCACTCTCGAGAGTGAGTCCCTCCCCTGTAGTCCCGAAAGGCGACTTGGTCGCGCACGGGACTGGGTGTGGGTTGTCGAAGGCGGGGAAGACAGGAACCACTTAGACAAAAAGGGTTGCGAGAGGTCTCTATTCTACGGTTCGGAGTCGCACATGGGAAGTAGCTGGTTGAATTGGAAGAAATATGGACCCAAACATGGTTGAGCTGCTTGGGGCTGAACTCCAGACGCTAACCATTGAGGATCCAGTGATTAAGAAGATCCAACCAGGAGAAGACGCTGCACTTCTCTGCACACTCTGGTCGGCAAGGTCATATAATAAGGAATATTTCAAAGGAATGATGAGATGGCTATGGAGAATAAAAGACAAATTCTATTTCACAGAGATAGGGGAAAATCTGTTCAAGGTATCATTCACTGATCATAGCGACAAGGATAGAATTTTGGAGGGGCGACCATGGCTATTTGACAGGAACCTTGTCATCCTTGCTGAACTGCGGAGGAAGTGGAATATGCCCAAATACTGCTCGTTAAAATGCCCATGTGGATACAAATACAAGGAGTCCCATACATCGTCGATAAGAACTACTTGGGGCAGTGTATTGGCAACACTTTTGAGGAAGTGATAGAAATCAGAGCCACAGAAGCAGAAGTCAAGTTGAAGGTGATGCTGGATTGCAGAGAACCTCTGCGCAGAGGTATGTTTATCCAAGTGGGGACACAGCAGTGGAAATGGGTTAGTTTTCAATACGAGAAGCTACCCATTTTCTGCTACATGTGTGGCATTATGGGCCATGCCCACAAAGACTGCCCAACAACGTTGAAGGAGAAACTGAATCGAGCAGAGGCTGATATGCCTTATGGCAGCTAGATGAGAGCGGGTGTGAGACCTATGAGGTTGAGAAATGAGTTCGGTTCAGAGCATAGAACAGCTCCAATCAAGTATCGGGGTAAGAAGGGGAACCAGGGGGTGGACGGTTGCGGGTCTAGGAGGAGTGGAGCGATGGGTGATGACCTATTGGGGGTTGACCAGCAATGTGGAGGCTCGGGAATAGGGGGCAGTCCAGGCAGCAATGAGGAAGGGGGCAACGAGCAGGCAGATACCTTCAGCATGGGGGACGAGACCTGGCAGCTGGGTGGGCTAACCATTGCTCATGATAAACAACATTTTGAACTAGTTGTTCCTTAAGGAAATGTCACCTAAGGGGAGTTGGGTTCAGCAAGAAGGAAGGAAGGGGGAGGGGTGAATTAGGGAGGTCAAGTGGAGCTGGATGGGACTGAACTAGGTAGAGGATGGGAGGACAGGGATGGAGATGTGGTTGGACAGAAACGACACTTAACTGGAACTGTGAAACTGGATCAAATTCGGGTTGGCTGTGGAGCTGTCATGGAGAAAGCTGTTACATGGGGTAGAGGGCGAGATGGGAATCGGAGGGAGGCAGAGGATAAGATGTTGGTTGAGATACAGGTGCAAACAATGGGTGTGGGGAACGAGGGGGGTTGCTCCAAACAAGTAGAAGTTACGGGGGGGGGGGGATTATGGGGCGGAGCTGGAATCAAATCATAAACTATCACAAGGATGTAGAGGGGGATGGAAGAGGCGGGCCCGACAAGGTGAGAGTATGAAAGCGCTAATCTCAAAGGCCAAGAAGGATATAGGAATGGCGAAAAGAGGGCAGGGGGGAGGATCCGGATGAACATTTGAAGATGCGCAAGCGGGCTAAGGGTGGGGAGGTGGCGGTTGTGGGGGTTCCCCAGCCCCACCTCCAGTGACATGGGTGTGGAATTGCCGCGGGCTCCCAAGCCCGCAAGCAATTCGGAGTCTTTTTTACTTGGTCAGAAAACAAGCTCCCAAACTAGTATTTCTGTGTGAAACTAAATGTAATAAGAAGAAAATGGAGGGGATTAGGCGGAAAATTCGTTTTGATTCTTGTTTTGTGGTGGAGCCTGTAGCAAGGAAGGGCGGTTTGGCCATGTTTTGGAATAATGACCATCCTGCATCTGTTCGGAACTTCTCGGCTCACCATATCGACATGGATTTTTTGGGATGGCGGTTCACGGGGTTCTATGCTCACCCCAAAACTCACTGTCGTCATCTTACCTGGCACATTCTCAATCAATTAGCTGGGGGAGCCGACTCTCCTTGGTTAGTTATGGGTGACTTCAATGAAGTGGTTGGTCCAAATGAATATATCAGCTCAAGGACCCTTAATCAGACTCAAATGGACCTTTTTTGTAACACTTTGGACAAGTGTAACCTGATTGACCTGGGTTTTGTCGGAGCACCTATGACATGGAGTAATAATTGGAGGGGATCTCAAAGGGTGGAAGCGAGGCTTGATAGGGGGCTCTTAAACTCATCATGGCTTAACCTATTTCCCTATGCTAAAATTGTCCATCTATCGGCGCCAACTTCTGATCATTGCCCGCTAATGCTATTGTTTGACACTAAGAATGGAAGGAGAAGGCCTCCAAAGGAATTTAGATACGAGCTATTTTGGGCTCGTGATCCAGAGGCGAACAAAATCATACAGAAGGTATGGGAGTTCAAACCCCTAGGGGATGTGACAAATACTGATCTGATTAGCTGGAAACTTGAGAGATGTGGTTTGGAGTTAGCCAATTGGAACCAGTTGAAAAGGGGAAACCTTAGACGAGCTATAGAACGGAAACAGAGAGAGCACTCATCCTTGAGGGAACAAAGTCCAAATGAGGCCCGCGATGATGCTATGAGGAAACTTAAATTTCAAATTAATCTCTTGTTGGAGGACGAGGAGCAGCTATGGAGATTACGAGCTAAAACCCATTGGCTATATGAGGGGGACAGAAACACTGCGTTCTTCCATCGTATGGCTTCAAATCGGAGACGGTCAAATTTCATTGAGGCACTTAGAGATGAGGATGGGCGGTGGATTAGGGATCAAGATGAGTTGTTGGATTTGTTTGTCTCTTATTTCTCAAAGATTTATACATCCTCGGTTCCATAGGTTGCGGATTGGGTTGGCAGTCATATTACGAGAAAAATTACTGATGTGCAGAGGAGGGGGCTAATAAAACCACTAAGCTTTGATGAAGTGGAAAAAGCAGTTAAAGGTATGAGACCGACAAAGGCCCCTGGGCCGGATGGAATGTCTCCGGAATTTTTCCAGAAGCATTGGAATATTGTGGGTAGGGAGATCTTCATGTGGTGCAAATCGATCATGGAGGAGCGAAATCAGGCCCATATTGGCAGACATATCCGGAAGGTAAACTCCACCACTCTGGTGCTGATTCCGAAGAAGGTGGGTGCCCAGGACTTATCGCAATTTCGACCAATAAGCTTGAACAATGTTGTTTACAAAATTTGGGCTAAGGTTCTGGCAAATAGGCTCAAAGCTTCTCTCACGGATGTCACTGGGGCAGAGCAATGCGCTTTTGTTCCTGGTCGGCTCATTACGGACAACATGCTCATAGCTTATGAAGCCATTCACTCTCTCAGAAGGAGGAAAGGTGGCAGAAGAAGGGAGATGGTTATCAAATTAGATATGTCAAAGGCCTATGATCGAGTGGAATGGTCCTTTCTGGAACAGATCTGGCCGCTATGAACTTCTGCCCAGTGTGGATCAACTGGATAATGAGCTGTATAACCACAGTCAGTTATAGGGTTAATGTCAATGGATTCAAATCCAGGATCTTCCAACCCCAATGGGGGATCCGTTGTCTCCATATCTCTTTCTCTTTTGTTCGGAGGGCCTATCAGCGCTTATTTCTTTTGCAGCTACCCAAGGATCACTTCATGGATCAGAATAAACCCACATGGGCCTCAAATTACTCATCTTTTGTTTGCGGATGATGCTCTTATTTTCCTCCGGGCGGATGAAAATGATATTAGGCAATTTTTGGACATCGTTTGAATTTATTCTGCTTCCTCTGGTCAGATGATCAATGTGGACAAGACCTCTATTTTTTTCAGTTCAAATAT
The DNA here is from genome assembly GCA_030490835.1 of Annona cherimola. Classification (NCBI taxonomy): domain Eukaryota; kingdom Viridiplantae; phylum Streptophyta; class Magnoliopsida; order Magnoliales; family Annonaceae; genus Annona; species Annona cherimola. The sequence continues at coordinate 39,827,597 of CM059977.1, read as the reverse complement.
GAGTGGCCATGATAGGGAGGTGATGTCTAATCGGCTGGGGTCTTCGGGTAAGGAAGTCCGTCATTATCTGGGCCTTTTGGCGTGGCTTGGGAGATTTAAGAGACGGTTGTTCAACGGCATAAAGGAGCGCATATGGCACAAAATTTAAGAGTAGAAGGGCCTCTTATTGTCATGGGGAGGGAAAGAGATGTTAATTAAAGCTGTTGCACAAGCTATTCCCTCCTACACTATGAGTATATTTCTGCTACCACGGTCACTTTGTAAGGGCATCAATGGGATGTTAAGCAAATTTTGGTAAGGGAAACAGGGGGAAAAGCGTAAGATGAGCTGGGTGGCTTGGAAGGAGATGTGCAAGACCAAAAGGGCAGGAGGGCTGGGATTCAGAGACCTTCATGAGTTTAATTACACCCTTCTTGCAAAACAGGTTTGGAGGTTAACATCATGTGCCTCATCCTTATGCTACAAGGTGTTAAAGGCCAAATACTTTCCCAATTCTGATATTTGGAGCTGTAAGTCAAAGCTATCTGATTCTTACACTTGGAAGAGTATTCTTAAGGCGCACGATGTGATTCACCCTGGTTGTAAATGGAGGATTGGTAATGGGGAGAGGGTTCATTTCTTTAAAGATGTTTGGTTGGATCTTGACGTTCGCAAGGTGTGACCCCTTCCTTTATCCATCCAGGAGGACGTGAAGGTTCGCCATTTCATTGATGATGAGACTAGAGGATGGAACAAAGACCGGGTTGTGGCTGCTGTGGGTGAGGTGGGTTGGTAGGCTGTCAGCATTGTTCCCCTTTCTTGTCATGCAGAAAAGGATTGTATCTTCTGGAAGCATGAACCAAATGGAAATTTCTCAGTCAAGTCGGCACACAGGTGGCTTACGGTGGATAATGAAGACCCTATGCTGTCAAGCTCTTTTAGGGCCATCTGGAGGACAAAATTACCGAGTAAGGTACAAATTTTTGGGTGGCGGCTTCTTAAGGACTCTCTCCCAACTCTGCGGAACCTCTCTTACAGGAGCATTGAGGTGGATTCTTATTGTGAGAGAGGTTGAGGATGCCGAGCACCTGTTTTTAAGATGTCATCGTACGGCTAGTATGGCCCAGATTGCTGTAATGGTGTGTCCTCCGGGGGCGTCGGTGAAGGAAATTTTCTCAACCTTTGCTTCCAGAAACAGGACTGATGATTTGGCCTTCTTTATTCTGTTTTGTTGGCGTATTTGGTTCTTGCGGAACAAGCTCATGATGGAGGGTGCTCAACCATGTTTCGCTGACACAATACCGTGGTGCTGGGATTATATTGAGCAAATGCGAAGAGCTAAAATCCTTGACTTGACAAGCGCGTTGGACGTGCCTCTTGTACCAAGATGGATCAAACCGCTGGATGGGGTCTTCAAGATGAATGTCGATGCCTGATGCCTGCAGGATAAGGGGGTCACGGGATTTGCTGCTGTCATTAGGGACTCCCGAGGGTATTTTATCGCTGCGAACGGATGGAGCCGGAGGGGCGTGGGGGAGCCACTTACCATGGAAGCAAACGCCTTTCTTTTGGGTACTAGGTGGGCCCTCCAACTCAAGCTCAGACAACTGCAGATTGAATCCGACTCCCTTCTTCTGCACACATATCTATCCAGCGACAACATAATTTCCTCTCCGGTTGGTCACATTATTTCGGAGCTTAGAACAATTCTTGAGGCTAATCCAAACATCTCCATCCATCATGTTCTAAGACAAGGAAATATGGTTGCTCATGCCTTAGTTGATCTAGTTTCTGTTTCTGGGTTGGATCATGTGTCTTGGTGGGGAAATCCCCCACATGGTATTGTTGAGAAAAGATGTACAAACAATTTTTTGGCAATGAATTGCTCGGATTACTCCATCCCGAACCTTGTCAAATGATGAGGGGGTCGGGGTTGAGTAATTCTTTTCATAAAAAAATAAATAAATCTACAACTGTATTTTAAAAACGAAACCTAATATTAAGAGCGACGAAAAAATAACATTGCTCAACAATGTCAGCAAAAGTAACTATTTCTTATTTTTGCAAAAAGTATTAACTAAAGACCTAAATAATTTTTAATATCAAAATGTTAATTAATTAATTTGTTTACTAGTTTATTTATTAATTTACCTACTATTTTATTAATTTATTTGCTAGTTATTGATTTATTTCTAATCATTAATTTACAAATTTACCAAGGAATTTATTAATTTCTTTATTACTTTATTTTTTATCAATTTATAATTTTTTTTGGTTTATTAATTTATAATTTATCCTAAGCTGTCTTTTTTACAAATGTGGCTCCACTAGCACATCACTGTACAGATAGCTTGGGATAAGCTTAACTATTTTCAAAACTCTTAACACTACTGACAAAAGCGATTAGATTTCATCGAATGATTTTACAAAAACATGGAGCACACTAATTCCACTTTCTATATATAGATTCATTTACCATTGAATTCTTTGCATTTTAATGATTGGTGTGAATCTACTCCATTTACTATATTTAACATTATTTGGCATCATTTGTGTATTTAAGACAAGTTTCATCCAAATTAAAGATGTGCATGGCTACATTTTATTTAAAAATATATACTAAATTATGAAAATATTTAACTAAAGAAATGATTTTATTTTTTGATATAATTGTTTATCTAAATATATTTAATATTTAAATTAATTTTCACCATTTTTAGATATGTGCACATAATTTTTCAAAAAATTTAAACACAAGAATGTTTTAGCCTTTTCAGCAACCCCGGTAGCCTTAGTCCTTGCTGGAGTCCTCTTTAAAAGTTAGATTTAAATCTATCATCTTGTAATCAATCTTTACATATTGATTTATGTTTTTAACAATTATATAAATTTATTCTCAAATTGTTTTGGCTATAAAATCATTTTAACAACTTAATATCGTTCATGTAAAAAAAAGTAATATTTATAAAGAAACACGTATCAAATATTTAGGCAAACAATGTAATTCATAGGAAATAGTAATTTTAACATTACGCTTATTAAATAAAGTAATTTTTATAAAGGAAAATGTACCAAATAGTTATGGAAACAATGCAGTGTATCTGAAACAGACACACATATCTATCTTACCTTGGCTCCCACACAAAATAATCAATTTTGATGATTCGTCTATATATTGAAAACGAATGGGTATCTTAATTCCTCTCCGGGGTAGCTTATAATTTCATTATAAGTCTGTCGGTTAAAATTAAATTACTTAATGTCAGGTCACATAAAAATAAACAAATGAATTTCACCAGAGAAACGTAAATAAAATTCTAATGTTTGTGTTAATTATTCAGTGGATTAATCTTTTCGCGTTAACCAATGGACGACTTTTGCACTTTAGCAATTTTTGAATATATATATATATATATATATTTACATATATATAGGGATTTATTCAGGTGCATTCGGACTGCACCTGAATTCCCCTCCAGACGCCCCATCCGACCGTCCATTTCAACGGGCGAAATCTGCGCCGCTTGTTCCATCGTGCGTGTATGTGTAGAGGGAGACGGCGAGCCAAATGAGACTGCACATACACGCGCTCAAAACTTCATTTTCCCGCTCATCCCTCCCATTTCGAAAACAGAGACGACGACGCTGCTGCCGCAGCCACTGCTCTCGAATCTCCTTCTCCGTCAATTTCTCCTTCTTCGTTTAGATTTCGAAGATCTCCGTCGAAATTTCGAAGTTCTCCGTTGAATCCGAAGTTCTGCGTTGATGGAAGGGGTTGTCTTCTTCAAAAATTTGCAAGCGGATTATAACTGTGCAGCAAAAGTACTCTCATCCACATCTCTTTGATGTGAAAATCCGCATGTAAAAAACAACACTGATGGGAGGTACATTTGCTGCGGATTTAGAATCCGCATACGGATTTTCGCGTCAGAGAGATGAGAATGGAAGTACTTTTGCTGCGCAGTTATAATCCGCATGCGGATTTTTGGAGAAGACGATCCGCGCGGATGGGAGTACGGGCTGGAGCCTAGGAAGGAGGATGGGTTGGCGCTTGGGAAGGAAGACGGGCTGGTGCCTGGTAAGATGATCTCGTCCACCACCGACCAGACGAGACGATCTGATACAGGCTTGGAAGACAACCAGACTGGGAAGGTAGACGATGAAAGAAGACCGGGAGGAAGGAAGACAATCAGGAGCCCTTGATGCTGGCCTGCTGCGCGATTTGGGGATTGGAGGCGATTTCATTCAGTCGGGACTTGGAGATTAGGGCGCGGGTGGGATTGAGGAGGGAAGCGAGAGAGGAGGAGGAGGCGCGGGCGGGATGGGTTTTTCAACACACAGAATTGAAGAAGCGGCGCAGATCTCGCCCGCTGAAATGGACGGCTGGATGGGGTGTCTGCAGGGGAATTCGGGTGCAGTCCGAATGCACCTGAATAAATCCCACATATATATATATTCCGCATTCATCAACTTTTGTTCAATTTGATTTGATAGTTTTTACATGTGCATGTACTTACCCAAAACCATTGATTTTTCAAACCGACGTGCCTTTCTCGGTGGGTCCGGTTGGCTGAAAATGATGTTATTTTTTAGTATTTATACAATGTTATAACCAATATTAGAATTGGTTACGTTTATATATAATTTATCTTTTATTTCCATAATTTATCTTTGCATCCATTAATTTCTCTGTTTATCTTATTTTTGATGTCAAAATTTTTCTAGAAATATTCTTTATATTGCTATATTTTGTAAAAGTCTTTAGTTTGACTATATATTATTATATTTATTTATATAATTTTTTATTATTATATATTTAAATGAAATTTTAAACTTATCATTCTTAAATAAAATATAAATCCATTAACATAAATTTCAACCCAAAACTTAACTTGAACCCCATTTTTAAAAATATGTTAGCTTTAAAGTTTCACAAGTAGGGTTAAGATTATGATTTTACAAACTTTTCATGAGCCCGAGTTGCACCCCCAAGCACGAATGAGCTTGTATTTTCTGTAATCGCGGTTGCTTTGAGTCTTTGTTAGAGTACTCTAGGTTAGATATGAATTTATTAATATGTAATCAAGTTTCAAATATTAATTTGTGATTCTAAAAATTATATAAATTCATTCTCAAATTGTTTTGGCTATACGATTACTATAAAAACTTAATTAATTGTTGATATCATGCCTGCAAATTTATAAATCTCTAAAAATGATATAACTTTTTTGATCTATAAAAAATGATAAACTTTAATACACATATTAAATAAACTTAGATTAACTGTTCATAAAAGGCTTTTCAGAAAATAACAACAAACTTTTCATTTTATGAAAGGTTTTTCAATTTTAAGTAAACTACACAGGTACAAATGCAATTTTAAGAGCTAGGATATACTTGTCATTTTGCCCAAGCCAAAAGTAAATAAATAAAAACAACATGGGACTTGAATTAATTCTTCTTTGGAGATTTTGTTTGTCATATCATGCACGTTAGATGACCAAGCACCCCACAGATGTATACTTAAGGGGCAGGATAACAAAATTGTTATCTTTACTTAACTTTGAACTTTAGACCTTTTATTTGTACTACTTTAAATACACCCACGTTAGCCAACTTGGGCATCCAAACAGTGACCTGGGATTACCTTTTAAGTTGAATATAAATTTATCATAATGACATTAAGATTTAAATAGTGATTCAAGATTCTAAAAGTTATATAAATTTATTCTAAAAATGTCTACCGCTGTTTGAAATTGGGCCAACTAGTACAGGGGCCAAAGCGCCATCTAACTAGGTTACGCCCCTAATAGCAAACAGAGCAAATTTAAATATTTTAGCTGGTTTAAATACTTTAAAACATAATTTTTACTATAAAATTTATTATAAATATATTTTAGCTGGCTGAGCATGTGAAAATGTTAAAAGCTTGTTTACACTTTCCACTCGTATACTGACTGAGCTTGTGCAAATGGAAAAGGATTGGTTCTATTTTCCATTTGTAGACCGAACTACGCGTATGGAAGTCAAATTTTTTTTTTTTTTTTTAAAAAAAGCAAGAGCACAGCTTAGGTAGGTTAGGTATATCCGATTTAGGGTTAATTTTATTCTTGCATTATTCTCAAAAATGCCTATCATGTCCTATTTTAGGTTAGGCCATATTTAAGCTTATCCTACTCTATTTTTTAAGAAGGTTAGATTGATTTTGGTTTCTGTTCCAGATCGGCTCTTTAAAATAGTCCTCATATTATATTTACAAATTATAATTTTATTACCAGTCTTATTTTAAAACTTAAAATCAAGATGATAATAATGTAAAATTTGAAATATATTCATTAAATTTACTAAATAATTGATAAATTAAACAAATGTCTATATATTTAAAGAATAGATTTATGTTTTTTACTATAAAAGATATTTTACAAAATCTACATTAAATATACATATTAATAATTCGAGTGAGTTCTCAATACCTAGACATTGGAACCTATATTACTTCAATTAAATCGGATATTTTCTCTCTAGAACTTATTTTACTTTATGCTTATAAAAATAGGAACTTACCCTATCCGTTTTAGGATACCTAACAATGGACCTACAAGAACCTTATCCAAGTTACACTCCCAAAAAAAAGTTTGTAAGAATGGCAACCTTAACACACTTCCAGAGTTTAAAAAAATAAGGTGTTGAGTCAATGCAACCAGGTAATTTGAGTCTAAATCTTCATGGTGTAGTCAAGATTTAGATATTAATTTATGATTCTAAAAATTATATATATATTCATTCTCAAATTTTTTTGGCTATATCTAATCATTGGAAATAAAGTTCGTTTTTCTAAAGAAATAAATTGAAGCCCAATTATATACATCATGATGTATACCTAAAAATACAACATTTGTTATTTTATTTTATTTTATTTTTTCTTCATAAACATATTTTTCTAAGTGTATTTAATAAATATACAAAATTTTGATATTTTACAATTTTTTATATTTATTTTTATTTTTAAAAAATATCAATTTCAAGGGGTATTTAAGTCATTTCTCACCCCTTAAAAAACTTAATTTTTAAAAATAAAAAATAAATAAGTAAAAATATTGTAAAAATGGAAAAACTTGGTATTAAATTAAATAAAGTTACAAAAACATGTTTATGAAAAATAAAAAATATAACTAATTATAGAAATAAATGAATGTTGTATTTTAGCTTAAAATACATCATGATGTACATAATCATACTCCATATAAATTTTTAAGTCAAGAAAATTTTATGTTACAAACTATAAGTATAAATTAATTAGTACTTAGGTGTTTAAATATTTTGAAACATCATTTTTACTAAAAAATTTAGAGGCATGCTACTGATTCTATGAAATCATTTCTTCAATATCTTCCATTGTATTTAAAAAAAAACTTAATATTGGGAGTCATGAAAACATTAACATTTCTATATAGTGTTAGCAAAGTAACTCTTTTTTATTTTTGCAAAAGGTATTAATTAAAGACCTAAATAATTGTTAATATCAATTTGTTAATTGATTAATTTATTTGCTAGTTTATTTATTAAATCACCTAATATTTTATTAGTTGATACTTTACTTATTAATTTTTGTTAGTTTATTGATTTATTTTGATTCATTAATTTATTAATTTACTATTGAATTTATTAATTTTTAGTTGATCAATTTATAATTTTTTGTTAGTTGTTTATTATTTTATTAATTTACAATTTATTCTAAACTTTCTCTTTTTGCAAATACAGCTCCACTAGCAAATCTCTTCTTGCACAAATTTAAAAAGTACATAGATAGCTTAGGATAAGTTTGAGAAGTGATCCTATTAGTCTTACTTAAGCAAATGACTCATTTAACCTACTTCAAACACTATTTCTTACTTTTTTCTTTATACACTTGTTAATCTAAGTGTATTTAACACATAACCAAATTTTATCATTTTTGAATATGTGTATATATTTTTTGAGATTTTTAAACATAAGGGTATTTTAAATATGTGTATATATGTATTTAAAATACCATTATGTTTAAAAATGTCAAAAAATATCTACATATATCCAAAAATATATAATTTTATTTATATGTTAAATAAACTTAGATAAACAAGTGTATGGAGAAAAAAAGAAGAAAAAATTAATGAGTTTTTTTATGTAGGTTAAGTGAACCATTTGAAGTAGGTAAATTTTACACTTTTAAAAACTCTTAACGCGATTGACACAAGTAGTTGGATTTCATCTGCTGATTAGAAACATGGAGCACACCAATTTTGCTTTCCATATATATTTACTATTATTTGTCCGTTTAGGAGATTAAGCTTCATCCAAATTAATTAAAGATGGGCATGTACCATATTTACTTAAAATATATGTTAAACTATGAAAAATACTTAGATAGAGAAATGATCACATTTACTTTTTCTTCGTATACTTTTTTATTTAAATATAATTAATATATAAATCAGGTTTTACTAATTTTGGACATTTGTATATATTTTTTAAAGATTTTGAAATATGAGAATATTTTAGCCTTTTCAGCAACCGTAGTTGCTTTAGTCTTCGCTGGAGTCCTCTTTAAAAGTTAGATTTAAATCTATGATCATGTAAACAAGATTTAGACATTGATTCATGATTCTAAAAATTATATAAATTCATTCCCAAATTTTTTCGGCTATGCAATCACTCTGGAAACCTAAATAATTTTAGCAATACACTTCAATTGATGATTCGTCTAAACAAACTTGAGTTATAACAAACTTCACGGGCAAATACCCGTTTCAATTTTTGGGTTCAGAAGGCTTCGGATTCTTGATCTTTCACACAATAGGTTGAATGGCTCGGTTAATTTCGCTACGCTTCCACGAATGAACAGCCTCTCTGTCCCGGATCTATCATATAATAACTTGGTTGTCAATGCCAGTCATGTGGACACTTCTCCATTTCCACGGCTACAGTATTTGGATTTGAGTCCCAACCCATAGGAAGCACTTCCCTTGGGTAAAAAAAAGGAAGCTGGGCATTTTGGTAATTTTACAGCGAGAGTATAATAACTTAAAAACGTGAATATGTTTGGTTTTTTGATAAAATTTGTATTATATATATACAAAATCTCAATCTATTCCATTCATTTGCTAGATGAAATATTAAAATGTATGTGGACATAATTTCTCATCATTTGAAAATTTCTAAAAAAATTTTTGTACAAAAAATTATTTTTTAAAAAGATTTCATTATAATTAGTAAAGTTAGAAAATATAAATTTTATTAGAAGTTATTTCATATTATTTAAAGTTAATGTAATCATGGTACTCTCAAAAATAACAAGTTCTTTTATTTTTCTCGAATTTTTGAAAATTTATTAATATTTTATTATTTTCTGAATAAAATCGGATCTAAGGGCATCTAACAGCATCTAACGGCATCTAACAGCATCTAACAGCATCTAACAGCATCTAACAGCATCTAACAGCATCTAATAGCATCTAACGGCATCTAACAGCATCTAACAGCATCTAATTTTTAAAATTAATAAGTTAATCCTAATTTAATACCTGTAATATAATCCTAGGTCTTTATAATGTCATTTAGACCATAAATTCAGAATTTGAAACTCATATTATATGATTTAATAAAATCATCATAATCTAACAACGTCTAACAGCGTCTAACAGCATCTAACAGCGTCTAACAGCGTCTAACAGCGTCTAACAGCGTCTAACAGCATCTAACAGCATCTAATTTTTGAAATTAATAAGTTAATCATAATTTAACACCTGTAATATGATCCTAGGCCCCTTATAAGGTCATTTAGACCTTAATTTCTGAATTTGAAACCCAGTTAATATGATTTAAAGAAATCCAACTTAATCTAACAGCGTCTAACGGCATCTAACGACATCTAACAGCATCTAACGGCATCTAACAGCATCTAACGGAATCTAATAGCATCTAACAGCATCTAACGGAATCTAACATCATCTAACAGCATCTAACGGAATCTAACAGCATCTAACAGCATCTAATTTTTAAAATTAATAAGTTAATCCTAATTTAACACCTGTAATATGATCCTAGGCCCCTTATAAGGTCATTTAGATCTTAATTACGAAATTTGAAACCCAGTTAATATGATTTAAAGAAATCCAACTTAATCTAACGGCATCTAACGGCATCTAACAGCATCTAACGGAATCTAACAGCATCTAACAGCATCTAACAGCATCTAATTTTTGAAATTAATAAGTTAATCCTAATTTAACACCTGTAATATGATTCTAGGCCCCTTATAAGGTCATTTAAACCTTAATTACGGAATTTTAAACCCATATAATATGATTTAAAGAAATCCAACTTAATCTAACAGCGTCTAACGGCATCTAATGGCATCTAACAGCATCTAATGACATCTAACGGCATCTAACAGCATCTAACGGCATCTAACGGCATCTAACAGCATCTAACAGCATCTAATTTTTGAAATTAATAAGTTAATCCTAATTTAACACCTGTAATATGATCCTAGGCCTCTTATAAGGTCATTTAGCCCTTAATTTCTGAATTTGAAACCCAGTTAATATGATTTAAAGAAATCCAACTTAATCTAACAGCGTCTAACGGCATCTAATGGCATCTAACAGAATCTAACGGCATCTAATGGCATCTAACAGCATCTAACAGCATCTAACGGCATCTAACAGCATCTAACAGCATCTAATTTTTGAAATTAATAAGTTAATCCTAATTTAACACCTGTAATATGATCCTAGGCCCCTTATAAGGTCATTTAGACCTTAATTTCTGAATTTGAAACCCAGTGAATATGATTTAAAGAAATCCAACTTAATCTAACAGCGTCTAACGGCATCTAACGGCATCTAACAGCATCTAACAGCATCTAACGGAATCTAACAGCATCTAACCGCATCTAACATGATCTAACAGCATCTAACGACATCTAATTTTTGAAATTAATAAGTTAATCGTAATTTAACACCTCTAATATAATCTTAAGGCCCTTATAAGATCATATACGTCTTCAAAACCAAATTTGGAACCCAAATAAATATATTAAATTATAATTAAAAATATTAACTCCACTTGATTTAATAAAATAAAAATTTATATAAAGAAATAAAATAGTAAAAAATATTATATATATTTTGGATGCCCGCGGGACACATGATTATTTTTGCAAAAAAAAATATTCATTTGTTAAGGCTCGTAGGACATTTATATATTTTTAAAAAACAATACATTTATTTTTGGACGCCCGTGGGACACATTTAAATTTTTATAAAACATTATATTCAATTTTGGACGCCCGCGGGACACGTATATATTTTTATAAATATAAAATATTCATTTTTTGAGGCCCGTTGGACATTTATAAATTTTATAAAAACAATACATTCATTTTTTGAAGCCCGCAAGACACATTTAAATTTTTATAAAACCTTATATTCATTTTTGGACGCCCACGGGACACGTATACAATTTTTATAAAAACAAAATATTTATTTTTTGAGACCCGTGGGACATTTATATATTTTTAAAAAATAATATATTTATTTTTGGACGCCCGCGGGACACGTATATATTTTTATAAAATATTATATTCATTTTTGGACGCCCACGGGACACTTATATATTTTTATAAAATATTATATTCATTTTTGGACGCCCACAGGACACGTATATATTTTTATAAAAGCAAAATATTCATTTTTTGAGGCCCGTGGAACATTTATATATTTTAAAAAAACAATACATTCATTTTTGGAGACCCGCGGGACACATTTAAATTTTTATAAAACATTATATTCATTTTTGGACGCCCACGGGACACGTATACATTTTTATAAAAATAAGATATTCATTTTTTGAGATCCGTGGGACATTTATATATTTTATAAAAACAATACATTCATTTTTGGACGCCCGGGGTACACATTTAAATTTTTATCGAACATTATATTCATTTTTGGACGCCTACGGGATACGTATACATTTTTATAAAAACAAAATATTCATTTTTTGAGACCCATGGGACATTTATACATTTTAAAAAAATAATATATTCATTTTTGGACGCCCGCGGGACACGTAGATATTTTTATAAAATATTATATTCATTTTTTGACGCCCACGGGACACGTATATATTTTTATAAAAACAAAATACTCATTTTTTGAGGCCCGTGGGACATTTATACATTTTTAAAAAATAATATATTCATTTTTTTAAGCCCGCGGGACACGTAGATATTTTTATAAAATATTATATTCATTTTGTGACGCCCACGGGACACGTATATATTTTTATAAAAACAAAATATTAATTTTTTGAGGCCCGTGGGACATTTATACATTTTTAAAAAATAATATATTCATTTTTGGACGCCCGCGGGACACGTAGATATTTTTATAAAATATTATATTCATTTTTTTACGCCCACGGGACACGTATATATTTTTATAAAAACAAAATACTCTTTTTTTGAGCTTGTGGGACATTTATACATTTTTAAAAAATAATATATTCATTTTTGGACGCCCGCGGGACACGTAGATATTTTTATAAAATATTATATTCATTTTTTGACGCCCACGGGGCACGTATATATTTTTATAAAAACAAAATACTCATTTTTTGAGGCCCGTGGGACATTTATATATTTTTAAAAAGTAATATATTCATTTTTGGACGCCCACGGGATACGTATATATTTTTATAAAAACAAAATATTCATTTTTTGAGACCCGTGGGACATTTATATATTTTATAAAAACAATACATTCATTTTTCGAAGCCTGTTGGACACATTTAAATTTATATAAAACATTATATTCATTTTTGGACGCCCGCGGGACACGTATATATTTTTATAAAAACAAAATATTCATTTTTTGAGGCCCGTGGGACATTTATATATTTTTATTAAATAAATATGTGATTGTTTTAGGCTCGTGGGACATTCATATATTATAAAAAAAACCAAAATATTCATTTTTGAAGGCCCGCGGGACACATATGTATTTTCATAAAACAGAACATTCGTTTTTTCTTGGCCCCCGGGACACATATGTATTTTAGAAATACAAAATATGCATTTTTTGGACACCCGCGGGCCATTTATATATTTTAGAAAAAAACATTTATTTTTCCAGGCCCGTGGGACCCGTGGGACACGAATATATTTCATATAAATAGTAATAATTATTTTGATATTTTACGTCAATGTAAATATTTATATTTCATTATTTTACGTCAATGAAATTACTTCTATTTTTAAACAGTTTTTATAGTTAATTTTTATTTTTCTAAACTGTTTTCATTAACGTTCTTGAATTAACTTATTTTTAAGTTTTCAGCTTTTTCTTTTTAACCTTTTTTTGGTTTTGCCATTATTATAAATTTTTTTAATTGTTGAACCTTTTGTTCTTCTCGATTGAGATCTAAATTTTAGTTTTAGCTTTTTCTTTTTATTTCTTTTAAACATCCCTTTTTTTTCTCCTGTAGGTTATTTTCTGTTTTTTTTAGTTGCTTTTCAATGCTTCTTCTTCTTTTTTGATTTTAGCGTTTTTCCTTATGAACTTTTTTTTTTAAAACGGTTTTTATTTTTAATGTTTTCAGCTTTTCTGTTTTAATATTTTTTCAAAAAAATATCTTTAATTTTGTTTTACCGTTTTTGATTTTGTTACTTTACTGTTTCTTTTTAATTTTTTTTGTTGACCGTTATTTTAGTTTTGTTCTTTGCTATTAACATTTTTTTATTTAAACTTTATTTTACTATTATTTTTTATTAAACCGAAGTTAAGTTTCATTTTAATCAGGTTCAACTTGATAAGAAGCCAAGTCTCTAATAAAAAAGTTAAATTTTTTTCAAGATTTATAAATGCCAAATAGTCTCTAAATCAAGTCTTTTTCATTATTTCATGTCAATATTCACCATTCTATCTTCGAGATCGTCCATGAAAGCAAGAATATAAGTAGAATTTTAGAATTAAATAAATATATAAAGCTATAATTAAATATAATAATTAATTTTTGGAGGCTCGTCGGACATGTATATATTTTAGAAAAATAAAATATTTATTTTTGGACACCCGCAAGACACATGTATATTTTAGAAAAACAAAACGTTCGTTTTTGGAGGCCCGCAGGACACATATATATTTTTACAAAAACAAAATATTCATTTTTGAAAGTCCGCGAAAAAGGTATATATTTTAGAAAAACAAAACATTCATTTTATGAGGCCCGCGGGACACACATATATTTTTAGAAAACAAAATATTCAGTTTTGGAGGCTCGCGGGACATATTTATATTTTTAGAAAACAAAATATTCATTTTTGGAGACCCGCGGGACACATATATTTTTAGAAAATAAAATATCCATTTTTGGAGACCCGCGGGACACATAAATATATTTTAGAAAATAAAATATTTATTTTTGGACGCCTGCAGGACACATATATATTTTAGAAAAATAAAATATTCATTTTTTGGATGCCCACGTGACACATATATATTTTAGAAAAAGAAAATATTTATTTTTTGGACGCTTGTAGGACAAATATATAATTTTAAAAAAACAAAACATTCATTTTTGGAGGCCAGCAGGACACACACACACATATATATATTTAGAAAACAAAATATTCATGATCTAAAACTAAATATTATATAAAACAGTAAAAATATTATATATATAATGTTGTAAAACTAAAATTGTTGTAAATTATATATAACTGTAATTTAAATTTAATATATAAATATATGTTACTTTTTGGGATTGGTTAAATGATTAATTTAGCATATAATTATATTTAATATAAATTTTATAACAAAATTTATTAAAATTATAAAATAATATTATTACAGGTTATATTAAAATTTTAAAGTATTAATATAATAATTTTGATTTATTGTTACTGTAATTAATTAATTTAAAATAAAAGTGTAAATTTATTTACTTCAAGTGAGCGAGAAGGAGAAAAAGGTTGCCTGTGGCTCATGTTCGGTGAAAAAATGTTCTGCACGTGCATGATTAGATGATGGACCGTCGAAGTACTGTTAAATCGTGCTCTATCACTTCCGTCCGGGCAACCATGGCTGCTTGTGAAACCCATCAACCAGCGGATGGTTTTCCTAGCCCGAAATGTGCAGACTAGCTGGCGGAAACCGATCTTCTCTAGCATTCATCTTGGCAGTAGCCATTTTTCTTCCAAATCGGTGAAATCAAGTCGTCATTTACAACCTCTTATTTTTCAGATCCAACCACGAGAGCCATGGATTCAAAGAATCCAAGCCGTCAATCTAATTTACAAACTGAAAATCGCACCAGATCTGATAGCATCAAGATAAAAAAAAAATCGTATCTTCCTTGAAGATGGTGGCAAGTTCAGCACCGCCTCTTGCAAATCAACAAACATTTGCAGATTATGAAGCAAAGAAGTGGGAAATGCAAATTGTGCAGCAAGCAAATTTTCCCTATGGCCAGACGGTCACCAAATCCGGCATCAATTTAGTATTCAATAATGGCTATCTTCCACCATGATGCTGCCATAAAACACACCTGCAATGATGATTTCCACCCCAATTTTCATCGCGATTTTCGCCTCATACCTGCAATGCTCATTTGCTGGAGAGGGACGAAGAAAGATGACGTGGGAGGGGAGGTGCGAGTAAGATGCCGGAATTTCACGCCTCTCTGCCAATTTTTCAAGCTTCCGAAAATACCCAAAGAAATCGTAGCCATTCAGCTTAAACGAACGGTAGATAGGCAGGTTCCTCTGAGAAAAATACGGAAAGCGCTTCCCATGGGTTGGCCCTCTTTGGATTTAGCGTTTTGCAACCTAAAGCAATTCCCGCATTTCTTGAGGCATCAGTTGGAAATGAAGGAGCTTGACCTTTCCGGTAATGAAATTGTTGGGGAAATACCGAGCTGGGTATGGACGCTTGGAGGTGGGAACTTAGCTGCTTTGAACCTCTCTATTAATTCACTAACAAGTTTTCGACCGCCTCACAACCTATTATCCAACACCTCATTAACAATTCTCGACCTAAATTCTAATCCAGTACAAGGAGAGCTTCCACTTCCTCCAAATTTCATCAATATACTCGATTTCTCCAGAAACAATTTCACATCAACTATATCATCTAAACTCGCTTCTAGACTTATTGATGCTACATTCTTCTCAATCTCAAGTAACAATATTAGTGGTGAGATCCCTCCATCCATCTGCAATTCTAGCCCTCTGGAACTACTTGATCTTTCTGACAACAGATTGAGCGGGTCAATTCCAAATTGCTTCAGTAAATTGTCAGAACTCATTGTTCTAGACCTCAAGAACAATTACCTCACAGGTATCATACCCAATATCTCATACTCTAATTTTCTGAAGACACTGAACCTAAATGGAAACCAATTAGAGGGAAACCTTCCAGAAGCTTTGTCTAACTATAGAGACCTTGGAACAAATTTTACACCAAAAACTTTTCATTCAAAAGTTTTATCATAAGAACGGGTCCTCTCCCCTGTGGGTCCGATTGGCACCGGCGGTGCGCTTGGATCTGGGTGGCGGTTGTGAGTTCTGCTTTCAGCGTTGTTGTTGGGAGCTTTCAGGTGACTTACGACGGACGGTCGTGGCAGGAGGGACGAAGTGCATTTCAGGGCAAAAGAAGCGCAAAGAGCATGAATCCGAACATTGGTGACCTGCTAGGTGCGGAGTTACAGACAATGGCGATATCCGGGGAGGCAATAAAGAAAATCTCACCGCGCCTCAATCCTCTGCTCTTTATGGTCGACGAAGACCTACAACTGAGACATCTTCAAGGCGATGATGAGGAGGCTGTGGAAACTAACGGGCCACTGTCAGTTCAACGAGGTCGCAGAAAACTTGTATTTGATTACATGTGTAGTTGTAGAGGATAAGGAAAGAATTGTAAAGGGCCGTCCTTGGCTTTTTGAATGATTTCTGGTGCTGATTTCAGAAATCCGGGAAGAGATTGATATTGCTCAAGTGATGCTTGTTAAAACGCCGCTAAGACTGCATGTTATGGGGGTTCCTTTTATCGTTGATAAACAGATCTTGGGCGCCAGCATTGGGGATTCCTTCGAAAGCTGGTCTGATTTAACTACAACAGAAGCTGAAATTCAACTAAAAGTTCTGGTTGATTGCTGTGAGCCACTTAGAAGAGGTATGTTTATTCAATTGGCATCCCAACAAAAACAATGGATCTCGTTCCAATACGAGAAATTGCCATTATTCTGCTACTCTTGCGGAATCATGGGTCATGCCCATCGTGAGTGCACGTTGAAATCAAGTCCTCATCAACAGCTACCTGAAGAAGAGATGCCATTTGGCAGCTGGTTGCGCGTTGGGGTGAAGCATTTGAAGCAGCGCTTTGGACCTTTCAATGGCAGCAGAGTCGTTCCTCTCAAGTATCTTGGGGAGCCCAGCAATGGATGTGATAAGGGTGGCGACAATGCTGTTGACGACGATGCTATGCATGAAGGCAGCGGCATGGGTCGCGGCAGTAGCAGGCTGACTACGGAAACGAGGAGTAAACAGGCTTGCAGCCACCAGGCTATATGCCATAGCCATCAGGCTATTGCAACAGCCGTCTGCAACAGCCATCTGCAACAGCTACCTGCAACAGCCATCTGCAACAGCCATCAGGATATCTGCAACAGTCATCAGCTATCAGGCTATCTGCAACAGCCCTCTGATCTGTCACCAGCAAACGGGCACGTTCTTAACCAGGGCGCAGTGCAACCAACTGAAGGGAGAACCGAAGGTGATGACAAGTCCATGTGCACCACAGCAGCCTTAACACCAGTACTGCAACCCATGGAGGTGCAGTTGGGACACCAGAGGTTCGCTCCTCCAGAGACAAGGGACGGGAATGGAGAGCTAGATTTGGGGCAGAAGGGCAGATGGACTAAACAGGTATGGGCTGGACATGGTGAAATGGACAGGGGGCAGCAGGGTAGAGGGGAAGAACAGCTAAACCATGCTAAGCAGCTGGGAGCAAATTGGGGTGGGATGCAGGAGGAGTTTCCTAATGATGAGTTCGGGTCTGGTGGAGGGACAAATCAGGGGATGAAGGGGGGGCAATCCAAGAGTGTGGCCAGGGCTGAAAAGGGGACTTCACAGCTTCATACTGGGGTGGGGGCAGACGGGTTGTGTGAGGTTCAGATTTGGTATGGGGCGGGTAATGAGGGGAATGGAGGGGACTGTTCGAGTCTAAAGCAATCGAGTAATAGATGGAAAAGAAGGGCTAGAATGAGGGTTGAAATGGATATGCCTGGGCAACATGGAGGTCAATTGGGTGTGTCCTCCACCAAGAGAGGTCCCACCGAGGGGGGAGAGGAGGAACGAGGGATACAAAAACGTTGTAGGAGAGGGATGAACGCTGACATGCATGAGGTGATGGTTGCGGGAAGCCCGCAGCCACGCCTCAACTAATATGGCTCTTCTTGCATGGAATTGCCGAGGGCTTGGGAACCCTCGGGCAATTCGGACTCTCCTTCATCTTGTAAGGAAGAAAGAAACATGTTTGGTCTTCCTCTGTGAAACTAAATGTTATGCAAAGGAAATGGATAGCATCAGAAGAAGACTTCATTTTGACGGGTGTTTTGTGGTAGACCCACAGGCGAGAAGGGGCGGCTTGGCTCTGCTGTGGAATAATAACAAAGCTGCAAGTATCAGAAGCTTTTCTTGTCACCACATCGACGCCGAATTTTGCGGATGGCGATTTACGGGGTTCTATGGGCACCCGGAAGTCAACCAACGGCATCTGAGTTGGCACATTCTCAATCATTTGAGTACTGAAGCTGCGGATCCCTGGCTAGTGATGGGGGATTTCAACGAGGTTCTGAACCATGATGAGTATAAAAGCGAACGATCTCGCCCTCAGCCCCAACTTGACCGTTTTCGAGAAACCACGGATTATTGCAACCTCCTCGATTTGGGATTCTCTGGAGCGTCAATGACATGGTCCAACAACAGACGTGGGCGTCATAGGGTGGAAGCGAGGTTAGATAGAGGGATGTCATCCCCGTCATGGCTTAATCTGTACCCTCATGCAAAAATCATCAATCTGCAGGCCCCCACCTCCGACCATTGTCCTTTATTGATGGTGCTTGACTCAAACATCGGCAGAAGGAGACCGCCAAGGGAATTCCGATACGAGCTTTTCTGGAATAGGGATGGTGAGGCCACTCGAATCGTAACCCGTTCATGGGATTCCCTGAATCCTACGGGGATGCATGAGGGGGACCATCTCGCTTGGAAAACCAAGCAGGTTGCATCCGAACTGTCTTTGTGGAATTGGAGGAAGAGAGGTAATATCCGGAAAACCATTGAACGGAAACAAAGAGAGGTCGAGGCTCTTTCAAGATTGGATCCATCTGATAAGAGAGACAATGACATCCAGAAACTGAACTTCCAAGTCAATCTTTTACTCGAGGATGCAGAGCAACTTTGGAGGATACGAGCCAAGACACATTGGCTCCATCAAGGTGATCGCAATACGGGTTTTTTCCACCGAATTGCCTCTAACAAAAAAAGAACAAATTCAATTGAGGCATTACGGGATCAGGATGGCAACTGGGTAAGGGACCAGGCCCAACTCTTGGAAATGGCGAGTAAACACTTTTCTGAGATCTTCTCCTCAACCACGCACGCATCGGCACCATGGGTGGCGGATTGTATCTCAAGAAGGATATCTAACGAACAACGGCTGAATTTAACGAAACCCCTTATACCTGAAGAAGTAATCATGGCGGTGAAAGGAATGGGGCCTACCAAAGCCCCTGGTCCGGATGGATTCTCTGCGGGGTTCTACCAACGTCACTGGAGTACTGTGGGGGGTGATATTATTAATTGGTGCAGACAGTTTTTGGTGGAGAGGAACCAGGATCACCAACGTAGGCTTATAAAGGAGATCAATACCACCACGTTGATCTTGATCCCGAAGAGGGCCGACGCTCAAAACCACTCTCAATTCAGGCCCATTAGTCTGTGCAATGTGCTTTACAAAATACTGGCTAAGGTCCTGGCTAATCGACTGAAGGCGATCCTCCCCGACATCGTTGGTGATGAACAAAGTGCGATTGTCCCGGGCCGACTCATCACAGATAATATGCTCATTGCATATGAAGTGATCCATTCTCTTCGCAAGCGTAAGAGGGGGCGAAAGCACGATATGGCAATCAAGCTCGATATGTCCAAAGCATACGATCGGGTGGAGTGGCATTTCTTAAAGCAGGTTATGGTGGCTATGAATTTCTGTCCGGTATGGATAAACTGTATTATGAGTTGTATATCTACTGTCTCATATCGTGTGAATGTTAATGGCCCGACGATCTCCCACTTGCTCTTCGCTGATGATGCTATCATTTTTATACGAGCGAATGAGGAGGAACTTGGGCACCTACTTGAACTGTTAAGCCGATATGCTAGTGATTCGGGCCAGTTGGTAAATGTGGACAAAACGGCCGTCTTTTTCAGCTTCAACACGGAGTCTGAAACCAGATTGAAGCTGATCCAGATGTTGGGAGCATCAGGGCAGAATCTTCACAACTACTTGGGCCTCCTGGCATGGCTTGGTATATCTAAAGCGGTTTTCTTCAAAAGCCTTAAGGAGCGTATCTGGAACCGTATTCAAGGCTGGAAAGGCAAGTTGCTCTCGGCGGGAGGCAAAGAGGTGCTGATCAAGGCTGTGTGTCAGGCCATACCGTCTTATGCAATGAGTATATTCTTAATGCCCAAATCCTTTTGTAATGATCTGAATGGTTTACTCAGCAAATTTTGGTGGGGGGAGAAAGACGGAAAAAGGAAGATGAGTTGGGTGGCCTGGAGAGACATGTGCATATCCAAGTGTGGTGGCGGAATGGGGTTCAGAGATCTTCACAGATTCAATTACGCTCTTCTTGCTAAGCAGGTCTGGCGACTTATCACTCGCAACTCCTCCTTTTGCTACAATGTGCTAAAGGCCAGATATTTTCCTTCAAAAATGAATATTTTATTTTCTAAAATATGTATATGTGTCCCGCGGGCCTTCAAAAATGAATATTTTATTTTCTAAAATATGTATATGCGTTTCGCAGGCATCCAAAAATAAATATTTTATTTTCTAAAAATATATATCTGTCCCACGAGCGTCCAAACAATGAATATTTTGTTTTCTGAAAATATATGTCCCGAGGGCGTTCAAAAATGAATATTTTATTTTCTAAAATATATATGTGTCCCACGGGCGTTCAAAAATGAATATTTTTTTCTAAAATATATATGTGTCCCGCGGGCGTTCAAAAATGAATATTTTATTTTGTAAAATATATATATGTGTCTCGCAGGTGTCCAAAAATGAATATTTTATTTTCTAAAAATATATATCTGTCCCATGAGTGTCCAAACAATGAATATTTTTTTCTGAAAATATATATATCCCACGGGCGTTCAAAAATGAATATTTTATTTTCTAAAATATATGTGTGTCCCACAAGCGTTCAAAAATGAATATTTTTTTCTAAAATATATATGTGTCCCACGGGCCTCCAAAAATGAATATTTTGTTTACTAAAATATATATATATGTGTTCCGCGAGCCTCCAAAAATGAATATTTTATTTTCTAAAAATATATATCTATCCCGCGGGCGACCTAAAAATGAATATTTTATTTTCTGAAAATATATATGTCCCACAGGCGTTCATAAATGATTTATTTTATTTTCTAAAATAAATCCGCAGGCATTCAAAAATGAATATTTTATTTCTAAAATAAATCCGGAGACTGAAAAAATATACTATTTTCTAAAAATATTTTATTTTTTATAGAAAATTTACAGAAGATATAACACAAGGGTACATTTTTAGAGGTGTTATAGAACATAAAATGTTGTATAAATTTTATATTCAACGAAAATTTTAATTAAATTATTAATCCGCATTAAGTTCATTTAGAGTAAATAACTTTGTATTTCTTGTTTAATTTAATTAATAATGGTAACAAAAAATTGCAATTATTATATTTTTGTAATATAAACTGTAATAATATTATTATATAATTTTAATAATTTTTATTATAAAATTTCTATTAAATGTAGTTATTTACTAAATTGATTATTTAACCAATCCCAAAAAGAAACATATATTTATATATTAAATATAAATTACAGTTATATATAATTTATTACAATTTTAGTTTTATAGTGTCATATATAATAATTTTTACTATTTTATATATTTACGTAAATTTTGATTTTATTTAATTTAAATTAGTTAATATTTTTAATGATTATTTATTTAGTTTTAAAATTATTTAAAGGTTTCCATAGTTATGAAATGAATTATTAATTATATATCTTGTGCAAAATACACAAATTAGGTAAAATATTTATAAAATTTCAAAAATTAGATGCAGTTAGATGCTGTTAAATGTTGTTAGATCCCGTTAGATGTGGTTAGACGCTGTTAGATTAAGTTAGATTTGATTAAATCATATTATATGGGTTTCAAATTTCGTAGTTAAGGTCTAAATGACGTTATAAGGAGCCTAGGATCATATTACAGGTATTAAATTATGATTAGCTTATTAATTTCAAAAATTAGATGCGGTTAGATGCGGTTAGATGCTGTTAGATGTCGTTAGATGCTGTTAGATGCTGTTAGATGCCGTTAGATGCTGTTAGATGCCGTTAGATGCGATTAGACGCTGTTAGATTTAGTTGGATTTCATTAAATCATATTATATGGGTTTCGAATTCCATAATTAAGGTCTAAATGACGTTATAAAGGGCCTAGGATCATATTACAGGTGTTAAATTAGGATTAACTTATTAATTTCAAAAATTAGATGCGGTTAGATGCGGTTAGATGTTGTTAGATGCTGTTAGATGCCGTTAGATGCGATTAGACGCTGTTAGATTAAGTTAGACTTGATTAAATCATATTATATGAGTTTCAAATTCTGTAGTTAAGGTCTAAATGACGTTATAAGGGGCCTAGGATCATATTATTGGTGTTAAATTAGGATTAACTTATTAATTTAAAAAATTAGATGCGGTTAGATGTGGTTAGATGTTGTTAGATACTGTTAGATGCCGTTAGATGCTATTAGATGCTGTTAGATACTGTTAGATGCGATTAGACGCCGTTAGATTAAGTTATATTTCATTAAATCATATTATATGAGTTTCAAATTCCGTAATTAAGGTCTAAATGACATTATAAGGGGCCTAGGATCATATTACAGATGTTAAATTAGGATTAACTTATTAATTTCAAAAATTAGATGCGGTTAGATGCAGTTAGATGCAGTTAGATGCTGTTAGATACCGTTAGATACTATTAGATGCTGTTAGATGCCGTTAGATGCGATTAGACGCTGTTAGATTAAGTTGGATTGCATTAAATCATACTATATGGGTTTCAAATTTCGTAATTAAGGTCTAAATGACATTATAAGAGGCCTAGGATCATATTACAGGTGTTAAATTAGGATTAACTGATTAATTTCAAAAATTAGATGCGGTTAGATGCTGTTAGATTCTGTTAGATGCGGTTAGATGCTGTTAGATGTTGTTAGATGCGATTAGACGTTATTAGATTATGGTGATTTTATTAAATCATATAATATGGGTTTCAAATTCTGTAATTAAGGTCTAAATGACATTACAAGGGGCCTAGGATCATATTACAGGTGTTAAATTAGGATTAACTTATTAATTTCAAAAATTAGATGCAGTTAGATGCGGTTAGATGCTATTAGATACAGTTAGATGCGGTTAGATACTGTTAGATGTCGTTAGATGCTGTTAGATGCCGTTAGATCCGATTATATTCAGAAAATAAAAAAATATTAATAAATTTTCAAAAATTCGAGAAAAATAAAAGAAGTTGTTATTTTTTAGAGTACCTTAATTATATTAACTTTAGATAATATAAAATAACTCCTAATAAAAATTATATTTTCCAACTTTACCAATTATAATGTAATCTTTTTAAAAAATAATTGTTTGTACATAAATATTTTTAGAAATTGTCAAATAATGAAAAATTATGTCTACATACATTTTAATACTTGATCTAGCAAATGAATGGAATAGATTGAAATTTTGTATATATATATAATACAAATTTTATCAAAAAATCAAACATACTCATGTTTTTAAATAAATATACTCTCGCTGTAAAATTACCACAATGCCCAGCTTCCTTTTTCTTTCCCAAGGGAAGTGCTTCCCCTGGGTTGGGACTCGCGAATATAATGTTTCTTTGCTACCTGGAGTTCCTATGAGTTGTCCTGCTGCGATACGAATATAATGTTTTTTGCTACTTGGAGACTGGGTCGTGGAAGCTTCAAGAACGCTTAAAACTCTTTCCGATAGGGACAGCCATGCTGAAAATTTTAAATTAAAAATAATGAGTTCTTGCGTCAACGGAAAAAAAAGTAATAAGTCCTTGCATTTTATTTAGGAATTTTAGCTTCTCGCATAAATGAAAAAAAATCAATATTGATATTTAGAATTTAGCACTAGGCTACATGGACCTATTTTAATCATAGAATCAAAATCAAATTCGATCAATGCATTTAAAATCATTTATTTTAATGAGATACCAATAAAATCATTTACTTTACTAAGATACCAAGTTTTATTCTAATCAAAGACGTAAATGCCCTTTATTTTAAAAATGTGCAAAATCAAAGTAAAGGATGGTTTAATTTATATGTCAATTTAAAAGCTTTATTTTCAATGTCCGTATAAAACATTATTTTTGTGTGGATAAAAAACATCTTTTTCGTGTGTGAATAAGTAATTATGTAAGGTATTATTATATTTTAATGTATTTATAAATAAATCTAAATATTTTTCATAATTTATATATGAATTTATATTTAAAGGACAACGAAGGCTCACAAACTGTCCCTGGTTGGTCATGGACCTGGATAAGAGTGGCTATGGTCACGACATCAAACTCTCCATTTTTTGGTGGGAGCTTACTGTCTTCCGTGTCAATGGATGTAAGTTTGTTATTGTCTCCCTTATGAATTATTAAACTTTATTATAATATGAGATATGATGTAATATTATACACCTAATAAAAAAAGAAAATGTAGCTCACACAACTCTGATGCAAGTATTATGAAATGAATGATCTTTTAATAATACGAAAATTTGTTATTTGAATCCGTCGTGAAATGGACTCCTTAGAAAAACAATTTTGATTCAAACCTTCGCACACCGGTCTAGTCTCATATTGATATTGATTTAATACATTTCTATTGGCTAATTGAGTCCATGACTTGGTGGTAACACCACTGGCACTCTAAATTATAGGAATATTGGTAGCTGCAGGTTAGATTATTATATGAAAATGATAAGAATGTCTTATGGTTTAAATGTAATGTAAGTTGGAGATGTAAAATACATATCCATAAAAAAATGATATCTAAAATTATTAAAATGCTAGTAATTTTTAAAAATTTCAAAAAATCTAAAAAGATAAAAATTAATATATATGTTAAATATGTTTAGATTACCATTCATGTAAAAAAATTTTAAAAAAATTAAAAAATAGGTATTTGCACCCGGACGCACGTGATCAAAGCTCCTTATAGTAGATTAATATTAATTTGTATCGTTACATGTGGAAAAGGGGATTCTAAAGTAGATTGATATTAATTTCTATAGCTCCGTGTGGAAAAGGGGACTTTATAGTATATTGATATTTGATGAGCACCTATTGACTTGTAACATGTGTTAATTTGATGTAAACTATTTATTTTTTCCACATTAATGATTGATGTGCATCATTGGCATATGAAAAAGAACTATGTGTTACGTCGACGTCTGCTTAAAAATAGGCATTAAACTAGTATAAAAAAATAAGCATTAAATTATGAAACATACCAGGATATATGCAAATGTGCATTAGAATGTAACTATATTCATAGAAGACGAACTCGGGAAAAATAATAATAAAGACCGAGAGTGGGTTTGGAAAGTAATAAAACTTTTAGATGAAAAGTTATGTTATAAAAGTTTTTAAATAGAAGAAAATGATGTAACATGATAGGAATAATGATGAAAAAGAAAGATAATAAAATTAAAATAAATAGGGTAGTTTTATACGTACTTGTATAGAAATTACTGAATAGAAGGATAGTTGTGTAAGAATATGTACATAAATAATTAAAAAAGAGTTATTATAGAGAGTGAAAAGTTTTATTTTAAAACAAATAAACTCCAAATTCAAATATGTATAATCAGCAAAATAAATAGTTTGATAATAAATATATATCCATTTTAAAACTATATTTTAACATCTAAACTATAAAATATTATTATTGTGTGGATAAATAATTATATAAATATATCGCATTTTAGTGCATATGTATGTAAATTAGGGGTGGAAATTGAGGCGAGTTGACCCGTGATTTAGTTTGACCCGACCCGTTTTTAGCTTGGTAAAACCAATATATTTTTTACCCACTATAGAGATGGGTCAAAAATTTTGAGCCGAAGTCAAAAATAGGGTGGGGATGGGTCGACCATATCCTGATTCGAAGAGTTCGACCTGCCCTGCATATATTAATTTATTAAAAATTATAAACTTATCTTTAAATATTATTATTATTATTTTCTTTCGAAATTCTCACTTTTTATAATCAACTTTATCAATAATAGAAGTATCAATTTATTCAGAAAGCAATATAAGAAGCAATAAAAAGAATTTGTACATATATAACCCTTATATATAATTGTATATTAACCTATTTTAATAAATTTATTCTATATTTTAAATGTTTTGTTTTCTTAATTATGTGTTTTTTAATAATTAGTGAAATATTGAAGCATATAATATTTAAATTTAGTGTAGATGAATACTTATATTTGATAGATATATTAATTTTTAAAATTATCTTATTTGACCCGTATTTTTTAACCTGATCCGCTATTCTGAGATCGGTCCGGTACAAACTCTAAGTTTATCACGGAACCTATTAAAAAAAAGTAAGGGTCATATCAACCTTGTCTCGACCCTTATAAAAAGTGGGTCAATCTCAATTTTTAAAAAATAGGGTAAGGGTGTAAACGTTGACCCGATATGGCCCGCCTCTATTCCCACCCTAATGTAAATGACTCCAAGCATTTTTTCTTGATTTGCATATGAATATATATTCTAAGCAAATACAACCCAAGAATATTTTTATTTAGATAAAACTTGATTTCCTACTTAAATAAATGATACTAAGTATAGTGCATGACGTGAATTTCACCTCAATCATTAAAGTGTAAAAAAAATGTATTAAAAAATATATGAGGAAACTGCTTCCATATAACCAAAACTAAAAAGATCATTGTGTAAAAATCAAAAATTATAAACTTAAATTTATTTTTGGCATACCATTAAACTCATCAATATAAAACTTTTTATTCTCCAGTCCAATCTAATCTTCTAATCATTTTTTTATGTTTTCTTCTATAATTTCTATATTTTTTAGTCATTTTTCATAAATACGCATACAATTACCCTAAATATTTTAACTTGATCCGTTTTACTCTTATTATTCTATTATATGACATTATTTTTCCCATTTCAAAAACTTATACACCAAAAAGATTTTTATTCAAAAGTTTTATCAAATATGAAACACGCTTTAGGATTTCTACCTTAAAATATTCTAAAAGTTTGAAGATATATCTTACAAATATAGAAAAATATGTACTAATTCATGATTCTAAAAGTTTGAAGATATAACTTACAAATATAGAAAAATATGTTCTAATTCATGATTCTAAAAGTTTGAAGATATATCTTGTAAATATAGAAAAATATGTACTAATCTATGATTATTTTAGGGTGTACTTTACAAATGCCTAGCATATCTTCTTTTGGTAAATCTTGAGTTTGCTCCGCCATATAATTTCGTTAATGGACCGCATTATCGATAACGGATAATGACTGGGATATGAATATGATGTTTCTGCTTGTAAATTGGGCGTGGAATTGGAAGAAGTTTCAGTACAGTGCCCACTGAATTCTCTGTTTTGTTTCAACAGTGGGAAATTTCGTTTTTTAATCTTTTTTGTATTTTTAATAAAATTATTAATTTAGGTATATTTAATTTATGTATTAAATTTTATTATTTTTGAAAATTTTTATATATTTTTATTTCAAAAATAGGAGTATTTTAGTCGTTTAAAAGTACTAATTAAAATCCCACTATTTTTAAAAATAAAAATATATACGTTTTCTCAAAAATGGTAAAACTTAGTTTATAGACTAAATATACATAAATTAAGAGTTTGTAAAAAATTTTCAAAAAATATTAAAAAATAGAATTTCTAATCAGATGCATTAAAATTTTAACGCATGTAGTTGTATTGAAACATTTTCCTTGGATGCTTGACCCACTTTACCTGTTGCAAATTGACAACCCTTATACAACTCCAACGTTAATGGAAAGTAACAACACTAGCCACAACATTAGATATTAAAATATCTTATGATGATGATAAAAGATTACAATCCTGTTAGCTCCGCCCAACAGTATCTCTTGTTAGCTTAGGAAGATAGATATTTTTTGAAATTTTTTTAATCAAAAAATATGCCAAAGTGCATTTTAATTGACATACCAAAATTTTTAGATAGGAGTTTGTCTTTACCCAAAACCAGTGATTTTTTACATTTAAATATGAAAAATTTACAAATTATAAATTTTGACGTATGAATTAAATATAATTAAACTATCAAACCCATATTTTCATGAACAGTTAAAAATTATGAAATTGTGAGTCTGCCTTCATTAATGGGTCACGCCTTCAACAGGGGGTGCGGTTCAATGATGTATGTCTGTCGTCGAATGTTGACTTCTCGTAGACTACGCGTGGAAATGTATAAAAAAAAAAAAAAAAAAAAATGTGGCGTGCTACGTACGACCGACTTTCGAACAATGACAGCCCTGTGTTGACTTGAGTCTTCATCTAAAAGTTAACAACTTAAGATCAATAAATCTATCATCATGTAATCAAGCTTTAAATATTGATTCATGATCGTAATCAAGCTTTATATATTAATTCATGATTCTAAAAATTATATAAATTCATTGTTAATTTTTTTATACACAAATAACTCAAAAAAATCTAAATAATTGTTGATATCATGCCTATTACAAAAAAGTAATATTTTGAGTAACAGTGTTAACAAAATATTGTTGAAAGTATAACCGAAGAAACTTAGTGTTAACAACATATTGATTTTTTAATGGGATTGATATTAATTTTACGCTTATTTGTTCACTTGGAAAACTATTATTCTCTTATATTGTTTTTGGCAACGCCCAAAATTTTTAAAATTTTTCAACAAAAATTTTTAATCTAAAATCTTCACTCTCCATAGTTTTCTTTTTTAAAATTATTTTTTACATCTTCCTGTATAACTATCTTATGTTTCAATCATTTTTACACAACTACTCATATCACTAACATATTTATTTTAACTTTAATCTCTTAACTCATTATATTATCCTTATTATGTTACATCATTTTCTTGCATTTTAAAAAACTTTTATACCAAAATTTTTTCATAAGTTTTATTATTTTTCAATACAACTTAATTTTCAAATTTTGAGGATGGATACTTAAAGTTCATGTTAGCCGTAAATAATTAGTAATGTTTAAATACACCCAGGTGCAATTATGCATTGAAATTTCAATACATCATGGTACGAAACTCTATTTTCTAAAATATTTTTTATAAAATTGCTAATAAAATTTACTATTTTTAGAGATGCATATATTTTTTTAATTTTTTAAAAATAAGGGCATTTTATTCATTTAAAAATGACTAAAACTTTCCCTATTTTAAAAAATATAAAATATGTACATATCTCCAAAAATGATAAACATAGATTCATATTTTATAAAAAAATTCAAAAAATATTTTAAAAATAGAGTTTTGCACCCTAATTGAAACATTACTTGCAAATAGCGCAATACAAATTGTTCTTTGGACGTGTTTACTTAGTTTCGATAAACAAGTGTATGAAGAAAGAATAAAAAAAAAATTAAATAAATTTTTTAAGATGAACTAAGCAGGACATTTGCCTAGCCCAAACTATCGGAATCATTCCATATTTATAAATATTCAAAAATTGTCAAATACATATGCACATTTCTTACTGTATTCGAATGACCAAAAAATCAGTCAATATGCATGTTCATAACAATTAACTTATCAACTCATTGGCCCAACGAATTACCTAAAATTTGTAAAATTTATAAAATATATAAAATTGGATTTTAATCCCTCTAACTTAGAGTAGTGTATGTGCTTTCTAGCCCACGAGTTTTAAATATTTGCTTTTTAGATCCTATAAGTTTGCCCTATTTGTATTTTAGTCTTTGCAATTAAAACTCTGCTGTAAACTGCATATATGAGTCGACTCATATAAGCAGTTAACAACGATATTAGTTGACTCAAGAACATGAGTTGAACACGTGAGTCGACTTGTGTTCAACTCATGTTTATGAGTCAACCAATGTTCATAAGTTGACTCGTCTATGCAGTTAATGACAAGATTTTGACGGCGGGATTAAAATGCAAATAGGATAAACTTATAGGGTCTAAAAAATAAATATGTAAAACTCCTGGGCTGAAAAATAAATACGCTAAGTTAGAGGGACCAAAATGCAAAAATCCTAAAATAGCTAAATAAGTTTATTCATTCGTATGCATTGCAAAGGTAAAATGACAAAAATGCCTTCGTTTGTATTTTTTTCAAAAATACACAAATTTGTTTGTCACCAGTATTGGTACTCGACTTATGAAATTTAAAATACAAATGTAATTAAAATTTGTACGTTTGAATGCATCCTTATCTCATTAAAACTTGGTGAGTGAGAACAAATAGATAACTTTTCGCGCCCTCACATGCAACTAAAAATTGATATCGAATGTAGTAGGGGAATTTTGCCATGTTCTAAAAAATTTTAATGGAGAATAAAAAAAAAAGTTATACATATACAATTTTAAGTAAACTACATAGGTACAAATGCAATTTTATGAAAAGCAGAGATATACTCGTCATTTTGCCTAAGCCAAAAGTAAATAAATAAAAACAACATGGGGTCTTGAGTTAATTCTTCTTTGGAGTTTTTTTTATCATGTTATACACATTAAATGACCAAGCAGTTAGACAAATGTATACTTAAGTAGTAGGATAACAAAGCCACTGTCTTTACTTAATTTTGAACCTTAGATCTGTCACTCATACTATTTTAGACACACCGACATCAGCCAACTTAGACATCCAAGCAGTAACTAGGAGTCACCTTTTAAGTTTGATGGAAATTTATCATCTTGTCATTAAGATTTAAATAAGGATTCCTGATTCTAAAAATTATATAAATTTATTCTAAAATGCCTTCCAAGGTTTGAAATTGGGCCAACTAGTTCAAGGGCTCGGGCACCTTCTAGCAAGGATATGTCCTTGGTAGCAAACGAAGCAAATTTAATTAA
Source organism: Annona cherimola (assembly GCA_030490835.1). NCBI lineage: Eukaryota > Viridiplantae > Streptophyta > Magnoliopsida > Magnoliales > Annonaceae > Annona > Annona cherimola. Next base: position 39,796,067 of record CM059977.1, on the reverse strand, counting down.
GATTTTAGGTGGTTTAAATATTTTGAAACACAACTTTTACTATAAAATTTAGAGGCATGCAACTGATTCAATTGAATCATTTCTTCAATTCTTCGACTGTATTTTAAAAAACTAAAAACTAAAATTAAGATCAATAAAAAATTAAAGTTTTTTAACTGTGTTAGGAAAAGCACTTTTTTTTTTATTGAGACTACTATCCCACCCATTTACAAGGAAAACAATAATGATTTTTTTTTAAAATGAAGACAGCAATAATTTTTTATCCCACCATAGGGTCGAACTCGTGCCTGTGATGTTACGTCCATGACCAATCCCGATTGGTAAACTTTTTTTATTTTTATCTACTAGACTGACTAAGTGTGTGAAAATGGAAAAAGCTGGTTTACACTTTCCACTCGTAGACTAACCGAGCCTGTGCAAATGGAAAAAGATTGGTTCCATTTACCACTTGTAGACCGAACTACGCGTGTGGAAATGAAAAAACAACAAAAAAAAAAAAGCAAGAGCACAACTTAGGTCAGGTACATCTGACGTAGGGTTAATTTTATTCTTACACTATTCTCAAAAATTCCTATCATATCTTATTTTATTTTGGGAAGGATCTAAGTTTATCCTACTCTATTTTTTAAAGTCCCATTGATTTTGGTTTCAATTCCATATCAGCTTTTTAAAATAGTCCTTGTATTATATTTACAAATTATAATTTTATTACCAGTCTTATTTAAAAATCTAAAATCAAGATGATAACAATATAAATTTTAAAATATTAACAATATAAATTTTAAAATATTTTGGGTCGGATCTAAGTTTATCCTACTCTAGTTTTTAAAGTCCGATTGATTTTGGTTTCGATTCCATATCAGCTTTTTAAAATAGTCCTTGTATTATATTTACAAATTATAATTTGATTACCAGTCTTATTTAAAAACTTAAAATCAAGATGATAACAATATAAATTTTAAAATATATTCATTAAATTTAATAAATAACTAACAAATTAAACAAGTTTCTATATATTTAAAGAATATATTTGTCTTTCGCTGTAAAAGATATTTTATAAAATATACTATAAAAATACATTAAATATATATTAATAAATCGAGTCAGTTCTCAATACCCAATATTTTACAAAATCATTTCTTCAATTCTTCAACTGTATTTTACAAAACAAAAACTGAAATTAAGAGCAATAAAAAATTAACATTTTTCAACTGTGCTTGCAAAAGCACTCTTTTTTTGATTGCATCTCCCATCCCACCTATTTACAAGGAAGACAATAATAATAATTTTTTTTTGAAAGTGAAGGTAGTAGTAATTTTTGACTCCACGGTAGGGTAGAACTCATGCCCGTGATGTTACGTGCATGACCAATCCCGATTGGTAAAGTAACTTCTTTTATTTTTACAAAAGATATCAATCAAAGACCTAAATATATTATCATGCTTATTGCAAAAAGGCAGCATCGCATATCCGCAAGTTGTGTTTAAAATTTGAACGAGATGAGGATGAAATGATTCTCAAAAAGGATTTTTTTTTTTTATTTTCAAAAATAACAACAAATCTTTTATACAAATGTTATCCATTTTCAATTGACTTTTTTTTCCCATATCTTCTATGAGTCACCAGGCATTTATTAATGGGTTGTGTCTTCCATGGTAATGCAATTAGACAACGATTGTATACCGAGCGTGGAAACGGAACAAGGCTGTTTCCGCTTTCCACACGTAGAATGACTGAGCGTGTGGAAATGCAAAAGAGTTGTTTAACCTTTCACACGTAGTCGTCGACTTCATGAGCGTGTGGAAATGGGAAAAGGTTGTTTATACTTCCCACTAGACTGAATGAGCGTTTCCTCCTATCTGAAATCGTCGGCGAAAAGAAACACTTCCACCCCGCTCCGAGCGCAACAACGGTCGCCCGTCGGAACCCACTCGGGGAGGAACTTTTTTTATACATCATTCAATTTTAAGCAAACTGCATAGATACAAATGCAATTTCATGAAAAGCTAGGATATACTTATCATTTTGCCCAAGCCAAAAGTAAATAAATAAAAACAACATAGGGACTTTTTTTTTTTTTTTGATAAAATGGGTATACTCAATCCCTAACCCCTTTCAATGTGGAAGGGGTTATGAATGGAGTAATCCAAACAATTCATTGCCAAAAAAGTATCTGTACAGATATTCCAAAAAATGGCTTGGGGGGGGTTACCCCACCAAAGCTGGTGGTCAGACGCCGAAACGGACACCAAATCGGCTAAAGAGTGCGCAACAACATTACCTTGCCGCAATACATGATGGACCGAATAAAAAACATTAGCAAGTATAATCGATCTAGCCTCATCAACAACAACATAGGGACTTGAGTTAATTCTTCTTTGGAGATTTTGTTTGTCATATCATACACATTAGATGACCAGGCACCCGACAGAGGTATACTTAAGGGGTAGGGTAACAAAACCGCTATCTTTAGTTAATTTTGAACTTTAGACCTTTTACTTGTACTACTTTAGACACGCCCATGTCAGCCAACTTGGGCATCCAAACAGTGACCTAGAGTTACCTTTTAAGTTAGATATTAATTTATCATAATGAAATTAAGATTTTAATTCATGATTCTAAAGGTTACATAAATTTATTCTAAAAATGTCTACCACCTTTTGAAATTGGGCCAACTAGTGCAAGGGCCAAAGCGCCATCTAACTAGGCTACGACCCTAATAGCAAACAAAGCAAATTTAAATATATTAGCTGGTTTAAATATTTTAAAACATAATTTTTACTATAAAATTTAGAGGAATGCAACTAATTCACTTGAATCATTTCTTTAATTCTTCAACTGTATTTTACAAAAAAAAACTAAAATTAAGAGTAATAAAAAATTAACATTTTTCAATTGTGTTGGCAAAAGCACTCTTTTTTTGATTGGGTCTATTATCCCACCTATTTACAAGGAAGACAATAATAATAGTTTTTTTTTTCGAAAGTGAAGAAGTGAAGACAGCAGTAATTTTTGACCACACAGTAGGGTCGAACTCATGCCAGTGATGTTACGTCCATGACCAATCCCGATTGGTAAAGTAACTTTTTTATATTTTTACGAAAGATATCAATCAAAAACCTAAATAATCATTACTATCATGCTTACTGCAAAAAGGTAGTATCGCATATCCCCATGCCTTGTTTAAAATTTAGAGATGAGGATGAAATAAAGATGAAATGATTCTAAAAAAAAAAAAAAAAAAAAATTATTTTCAAAAATAACAACAAATTTTTATACAAATGTTATCCATTTTCAATCGACTTTTTTCCCCATTTCCAATCAAGAATAATTTTTTTTAATCCCATATCTTCTATGAGTCACCGGGCATTTATTAATGGGTGGTGTCTTCCATGGTACTGCAATTAGACAACGATTGTATACTGAGCGTGGAAACGGAACAAGGCTGTTTCCGCTTTCCACTCGTAGAATGTCTGAGCGTGTGGAAATGCAAAACACTTGTTTAACCTTTCGCTCGTAGTCGTCGACGCACTGAGCGTGTGGAAATGGGAAAAGGTTGTTTATATTTTACACTAGACTTATTGAGCGTGTGGAAATGGTAAAAGCTTGTTTACACTTTCCACTCGTATACTGACTGAGCTTGTGCAAATGGAAAAAGATTGGTTCCATTTTCCATTTGTAGACCCAACTACGCGTCTGGAAATGAAAAAATAAACTTACAAATTCTCAACTTCTTTGTTCAATTATAAAATAATTATTTTACTAGGTGTATTCCTCTGCTAAATTCAAAGGAAGATATGAAGAAATGATTAAAAAATTAAATAATTATAAACTACCGACTTTCGAACAATGACAGCCCTGTGTTGACTTGAGTCTTCATCTAAAAGTTAACAACTTAAGATCAATAAATCTATCATCATGTAATCAAACTTGAAATATTGATTCATGTTGTAATAAAGCTTTATATATTAATTCATGATTCTAAAAATTATATAAATTCATTCTTAATTTTTTTATATACAATAACTCAAAAAAATCTAAGTAATTGTTGATATCATGCCTATTACAAAAAAGTAATATTTTTAGTAACAGTGTTAACAAAATTTTTGTAATATTTTTAGTAACAGTGTTAACAAAATATTGTTGAAAGTATAACCGAAGAAACTTAGTGTTAACAACATATTGATTTTTTAATGGGATTGATATTAATTTTACGCATATTTGTTCACTTGGAAAAGTATTATTCTCTTATATTGTTTTTGGCAATGCCAAAAATTTTTAAATTAAATTTAAAAAAATTTCAACAAAAATTTTTAATCTAAAATCTTCACTCTCCATAGTTTTCTTTTTTAAAATTATTTTTTACATCTTCCTGTATAACTATCTTATGTTTCAATCATTTTTACACAACTACTCATACAACTAACATATTTATTTTAACTTTAATCTGTTAACTCATCATATTATCCTTATTATGTTACATCATTTTCTTGCATTTTAAAAAACTTTTATACCAAAATTTTTTCATAAGTTTTATTATTTTTCAATACAACTTAATTTTCAAATTTTGAGGATGGATACTTAAAGTTCGTGTTAGCCGTAAATAATTAGTAATGTTTAAATACACCCAGGTGCAATTATGCATTGAAATTTCAATACATCATGGTGCGAAACTCTATTTTCTAAAATATTTTTTATAAAATTGCTAATAAAATTTACTATTTTTAGAGATGCATATATATTTTTTAATTTTTTTAAAAATAAAGGCATTTTATTCATTTAAAAATGAATAAAACTTTCCCTATTTTAAAAAATAAAAAATATGTACATATCTCCAAAAATGATAAACATAGATTCATATTTTATAAAAAATTTCAAAAAATATTTTAAAAATAGAGTTTTTCACCCTAATTGAAACATTACTTGCAAATAGAGAAATACAAATTGTTCTTTGGACGTGTTTACTTAGTTTCGATAAACAAGTGTATGAAGAAAGAATAAATTTTTCGATGTGAACTAAGCAGGACATTTGCCTGGCCCAAACTATCGGAATCATTCCATATTTATAAATATTCAAAAATTGTCAAATACATATGCACATTTCTTACTGTATTCGAATGACCAAAAAATCAGTCAATATGCATGTTCATAACAATTAACTTATCAACTCATTGGCCCAACGAATTACCTAAAATTTGTAAAAATTTATAAAATATATAAAATTGGATTTTAATCCCTCTAACTTAGAGTAGTGTATGTGCTTTCTAGCCCACGATTTTTAAATATGCGCTTTTTAGACCCTATAAGTTTGCCCTATTTGTATTTTAGTCTTTGCAATTAAAACTCTGCTGTAAACTGCATATATGAGTCGACTCATATAAGCAGTTAACAGCGATATTAGTTGACTCAAGAACATGAGTTGAACACATGAGTTGACTTGTGTTCAACTCATGTTTATGAGTCAACCAATGTTCATAAGTTGACTCATCTATGCAGTTAATGACAAGATTTTGACGGCAGGGATTAAAATGCAAATAGGATAAACTTATAGGGTCTAAAAAATAAATATGTAAAACTCCTGGGCTGAAAAATAAATACGCTAAGTTAGAGGGACCAAAATGAAAAAATCCTAAAATAGCTAAATAAGTTTATTCATTCGTATGCATTGCAAAGGTAAAATGACAAAAATGCCTTCGTTTGTGTTTTCTTCAAAAATACACAAATTTGTCTGTCACCAATATTGGCACTCGACTTATGAAATTTAAAATACAAATGTAATTAAAATTTGTACATTTGACTGTGACCTTATCTCATTAAAACTTGGTAAGTGATAACAAATAGATAACCTTTCGCACCCTCACATGCAACTAAAAATTGATATCGAATGTAGTAGGGGATTTTTGTCTCGTTCTAAAAAATTTTAATGGAGAATCAAAAAAAAAAAGTTATACATATTCAATTTTAAGTAAACTACATAGGTACAAGTGCAATTTTATGAAAAGCTGGGATATACTCGTCATTTTGCCTAAGCCAAAAGTAAATAAATAAAAACAACATGGGGTCTTGAGTTAATTCTTCTTTAGAGTTTTTTTTATCATGTTATACACATTAAATGACCAAGTACTTGGCAAATGTATACTTAAGGGGTAGGATATTAATTTTGAACCTTAGATCTATCACTCATACTATTTTAGACATACCGACATCAGCCAACATAGACATCCAAGTAGTAACCAGGAGTCACCTTTTAAGTTTGATCGAAATTTATCATCTTTTCATTAAGATTTAAATAAGGATTCCTAATTCTAAAAATTATATAAATTTATTCTAAAATGCCTACCAAGCTTTGAAATTGGGCCAACTAGTTCAAGGGTTCGGGCGCCATCTAGCAAGGCTACGTCCTTGGTAGCAAACAAAGCAAATTTAATTAAGATTTTAGGTAGTTTAAATATTTTGAAACACAACTTTTACTATAAAATTCAGAGGCATGCAACTGATTCAATTGAATCATTTCTTCAATTCTTCGACTGTATTTTAAAAAACTAAAAACTAAAATTAAGATCAATAAAAAATTAACGTTTTTTAACTGTGTTAGGAAAAGCACTTTTTTTTATTGAGACTAATATCCCACCCATTTACAAGGAAAACAATAATAATTTTTTTTAAAAAATGAAGACTGCAATAATTTTTGATCCCGCCATAGGGTCGAACTCGTGCCTGTGATGTTACGTCCATGACCAATCCCGATTGGTAAACTTTTTTTATTTTTATCTACTAGACCGACTAAGTATGTGGAAATGGAAAAAGCTGGTTTACACTTTCCACTCGTAGACTGGCCGAGCCTGTGCAAATGGAAAAAGATTGGTAATTGGTTCCATTTACCATTTGTAGACCGAACTATGCGTGTGGAAATGAAAACAACAACAAAAAAAAAAAAAACAAGAGCACAACTTAGGTCAGGTACATCTGACGTAGGGTTAATTTTATTCTTACACTATTCTTAAAAATTCCTATCATGACTTATTTTATTTTCGGTCGGATTTAAGTTTATCCTACTCTATTTTTTAAAGTTCGATTGATTTTTGTTTCGATTCCATATCAGCTTTTTAAAATAGTCCTTGTATTATATTTACAAATTATAATTTTATTACCAGTCTTATTTAAAAACCTAAAATCAAGATGATAACAATATAAATTTTAAAATATTTTGGATCAGTTCTAAGTTTATCCTACTCTATTTGTTAAAGTCTGATTGATTTTGGTTTCGATTCCACATCAGCTTTTTAAAATAGTCCTTGTATTATATTTACAAATTATAATTTGATTACTAGTCTTATTTAAAAACCTAAAATCAAGATGATAACAATATAACTTTTAAAATATATTCATTAAATTTACTAAATAACTGACAAATTAAATAAGTTTCTATATGTTTAAAGAATATATTTGTCTTTCGCTATAAAAGATATTTTATAAAATATACATTAAATATATATTAATAATTCAAGTTAGTTCTCAATACCCAATATTTTACAAAATCATTTCTTCAATTCTTCAACTGTATTTTACAAAACAAAAACTAAAATTAAGAGCAATAAAAAAATTAACATTTTTCAACTGTGTTGGCAAAAGCACTCTTTTTTTATTGCATCTCCTATCCCGCCTATTTACAAGGAAGACAATAATAATAAATTTTTTTGAAAGTGAAGGTAGTAATAATTTTTGACTCCACGGTAGGGTCGAACTCATGCCCGTGATGATACGTGCATGACCAATCCCTATTGGTAAAGTAACTTCTTTTATTTTTACAAAAGATATCAATCAAAGACCTAAATATATTATCATGCTTATTGCAAAAAGGTAGCATCCATATCCGCAAGTCATGTTTAAATTTTGAATGAGATGAGGATGAAATAAAGATGAAATGATTCTCAAAAAAGATTTTTTTTTTTATTTTCAAAAATAACAACAAATTTTTTATACAAATGTTATCCATTTTCAATTGAGTTTTTTACCCATTTCCAATCAAGAATAATTTTTTTTTAATCCCATATCTTCTATGAGTCACCGGGCATTTATTAATGCGTGGTGTCTTCCATGGTAATGCAATTAGACAACGATTGTATACTGAGCGTGGAAACGGAACAAGGCTGTTTCCGCTTTCCACTCGTAGACTGACTGAGCGTGTGGAAATGCAAAAAGATTGGCTCCATTTTCCACTTGCAGACCAAACTACGCGTGCGGAAATGAAAAAATAAACCTGCAAATTCTCTGTCGCGATACCAACTTCTTTGTTCAATCATACAAAACTAGTTGTGTCGGACCTATAAAATAATTATTTTACTAAGTGGATTCCTCTACTAGATTCAAAAGAAGATGTAGAGAAATGATTAAAAATTGATAGTTATTTTTTATGAAAAAATTAGATAGTCATTGATAGTGAAAAATTTTAAATGGAAAAGTTTTGAAGGAAAAACTTTATTTAAAAACAAAGACACCTAAATATTAAAGTTGTTTTAAATCAAATTCGCTAATTTAAAATTTTTATTTTTATCATATTTGAATTAAACTTTATTTTATTCAAATGAAATTCATTTATTTCAATTAAAATTTTAAATTCTTATTGTATTTAAATAGTTTTAGAAGTTTGATTTTGTATTAAATCCGGATATATTAGAATTTAATAGGCTTATTAATGAAATACTTAAAATTGATATCATTAAAGATATTAACTAATAATCATTCAATGTTAGAATTTAATGTGAATTTAATAGGTTTCTAAAATTTATTATTTAAATTTATATAATTTTGGTATTACATCTATAAAAAATATGTTCAATATAAATTATATAAATAATTTATAAAGTAGATCGAATGGGTGAATACCATTTGTAAAATCTATTAAACATGTAGATACCTGTTTATGCTTTGTAGCGGAATTTATATTGATGTGATATTTGTATTATACATGTACTTCATGAAAAGAAAACATCATCAATCTAATCTACCATATTAAAATTGTGTAACTTGTACATGCTATTAAATGATCACAAATCAAAACAATATATTATATATAATTAATAGAGAAGTGATCTTATTTGCTCGCGTTAAACAAATTTTTTTTTCTTCATACACTTGTTTATCTAAATGGATTAAACATATAAACAAAGTTTTATCATGTTCAAATACTTATATATTTTTTTTTGAAAATTTTAAATATCCATATGTATATATGTGTTTAAAATACTCCTATATTTAAAAATCTTAAAAAAAGATTTATCCGTATTGAAAAAGGGTAAAACTTGATTTTTGTTAAATACACTTAGATAAATAAGTGTATGAAGAAAAAAAAAATTTAAATAAGTTTTTTTAGGTGAACTAAGCAGGACATTTGTTTAGCCAAGACTAATAGGATCATTCCATATTTATAAATATCCAAAAATTGTCAAATACATATGCACATTTCTTGCTATATTCGAATGAACAAAAAATCATTCAACAATCATAGTCATAACAATTAACTTATCAACTCATTGGCCCGGCGAATTATCTAAAATTTGTAAAATTTATAAAATCTGTAAATTTATAAAATATGTTAAATTGGAGATTATTTGCATTTTAGTCCCTCTAACTTGGCGTATTTGCTTTCTAGCCCATGAGTTTTACATATTTGCTTTTTAAGCCCAATAATTTTGCCCTATTTGTATTTTAGTCATTGCCGTTAAAACTCTGCCGCTAACTATATATACGAGTCGACTCATATATGCAGTTAACAATAATGTTAGTCGACTCAAGAACAAGAGTCGACTCGTGTTCAACTCATGTTCATGAGTCAACCAATGTTCATGAGTTGACTCATCTATGCAGTTAACGACAAGGTATTAACGGTAGGGACTAAAATGAAAATATGATAAACTTACCAAACTCGTGGGCTAAAAAATAAATAAGCTAAGTTAGAGGGACCCAAATGCAAAAACTCTAAAATAGCTAAATAAGTTAACTTTATTTGTTCATATGCATTGCAAAGGTAAAATGATAAAAAAGCCTTTCTTTGTATTTTCTCCAAAAATACAGAAACTTGTCAGTGTGCCAATATTGGCACTCAACTTATAAAATTTAAAATACAAATGTAATTAAAATTTGTGCGTTTGACCGCATCCTTATCTCATTAAAACGCGGTGAGTGATAACAAATAGATAATTTTCCGCACCCCCATATGCAACTAAAAATCGATGTCAAATGTAGCAGGGACATTTTTGCCGTGTTCTAAAAAATTTTAACAGAGTATCAGAAAAAAAAAGTTATACATATTTAATTTTAAGTAAACTACATAGGTATAAATGCAATTTTATGAAAAGCTGGGATATACTCGTCATTTTGCCTAAGCCAAAAGTAAATAAATAAAAACAACGTGGGGCCTTGAGTTAATTCTTCTTTGGATTTTTATTTTTTTTGTCATGTTATGCACGTTAGATGACCAAGCACTTTGACAAATGTATACTTAAAGGGTAGGGTAACAAAGCCTCTGTTTTTAATTAATTTTGAACCTTGGACCAGTCACTCATATTACTTTAGATACACCTACATCGTCCAACTTAGGCTCCAAGCAGTGTCCTGAAGTCACCTTTTAAGTTTGATCTAAATTTATGATCATGTCATTAAGATTTAAATAGTAAACTTTTTTTTATTTTTATCACTAGACTAAGCGTGTGGAAATGGAAAAAGCTGGTTTACACTTTCCAGTCGTAGACTGACTGAGCGTGTGCAAATGGAAAAAGATTGGTTCCCTACTTCCATTTGCCATTTGTAGACCGAACTACGCTTGTTGAAATGAAAAAACAAAAGAAAAAAGCAGGAGCACAACTTAGGTTGAGTAGATCTGATCCACAGTTAATTTTATTCTTACATTATTCTCAAAAATTCCTATCATGTCTTATTTTAGGTTGGGTCAGATGTAAACTCATGGTACTTTATTTTTTAAAGTCAGATAGATTTTGGTTTTCATTCTAGATCGGTTCTTTAAAATAGTCTTATATATTTACAAATTATAATTTTTTTACCGGTCTTATTTAAAAACCTAAAATCAAGATGATAATAATATAAATTTTAAATATATTCATTAAATTTACTAAATAACTTATTTTTTATTTTTCTCTTTATACACTTGTTTATCTAAGTATATCTAACATATAAAACTAAATTTTATCATTTTTGGACATGTGTATATATATTTTTTAAAGATTTTTAAACATCTATGTGTATATATAATATTAAAAAAATATATACACATGCCTAAAAATGATAAAATTTAGTTTACATGTTAAATATACTTAGATAAACAAGTATATGGATAAAAAAACAAAAAAATTTAATGAGTTTTTTTAGCTGAGCTAAGCGAATCATTTACGTAACCCAGGCTAACGGGATCATTCCTCGAAGTTCTACAGTTTTCAAAACTCTTAACGCGATTGAAATTAGCAGTTGGATTTCATCCGATGATTTGAAACTTGGAGCATACCAATTTCACTTTCCATATATACTTAGTATCATTTTTGTATCTAAAAGATCAAATTTCATCCAAATTAATTAAAGATGTGCATGTGTTATATTTACTTAAAAATATATATTAAATTATGAAAAATATTTAGATAGAGAAATGCTCTTGTTTACTTTTTTCTTTGCATACTTGTTTATCTAAATATATTTAACATATAAATTAAGTTTTACTATTTTTAGACACATATATACATTTTTCAAAAAATTTTAAACACGGGATATTTTAGCCTTTTCAGCAAAAAACCGTTGTTGCTTTAGTCTTGGCCGGAATCCTCTTTGAAAGTTAGATTTAAATCTATCATCATTTAATCAAGCTCTCGACATTATTGATTCATGATTATAAAAATTATATAAATTCATTCTTAAATTGTTTCGGCTATACAATCACTCTAGAAACCTAAATAATTTTAACATCACACTTATTAAAAAAGTAATATTTATAAAGGAAAATGTACCAAATATTTATACAAATAATATTGTGCATCTGAAATAGATACACAGATCTATCTTAATTTGTCGCCCACACAAAATAATCAATTTTGATGATTCGTCTATGTATTGAAAACGAATGGGTCTCTTAATTCCTCTCCGGATAAATTATAATTTCATTACAAGCAAGTCTGTCGGTTAAAATTAAATAACTTAATGTCAAGTCACGTAAAAATAACCAAATGAATTTAACAGAGAGACGTAAATAAATGTGTAAGGTATTAAAGTATAAATGTGTACAGCTTGAAGTTAGAATGTTAAATAGAGGCATCGGTCTTCAGCTGCCCTGCTTTGGAGTGTGCCTTTGTCAACCCACGTAGTTTACAATATTGACAATCTCAATGCAACCTGGGCTACTCGTAGATTCTCTGAAGGCATAAGGTCGTGTTTGAAGAAGGATAAAATTTTTTGTTAAATTGATAGAAAATGATGTGATATGATATGAGTAATGATGAGGTGTAAAGAGAATAAAGTAAAAATAGGTAAGTTAGTTGTATGAGTTGACGTGTGGAAATGATCGAAAAATAGAAGAATTTATATAGGAAAATGAGAAGAAATAAATTTTTTTTAAAAAAAGGTAGTTATAGAGAGAGAGAAAAATTTTTGATTAAAAGTTTTGGTTGAAAAATTTTATGCCTAATTAAACACACGCTAAATCTATTATCATGTAATTAACCTATAAATATTGATTCATGATTCTAAAAATTATATAAATTTATTCACAAATTGTTTTGGCTAATAGGAGCACTCTAAAAACTTAAATAATTGTTAATAACATGGTTGCAAAAAAAAGTAATATTTATGTAGCAAAATATATTTCAAGTACTTAGACAAACAAGGTAATGCATCTGAAATAGATATGGAGCATCATATATTCTATTAGACCTGGTTAAGTATAAAAATCTTATTTATAAAGCTTTTTTTAAAATGAACTTTTAATCTATGTGTATTTAATATGTAAACTAAATTTCTATATTTTTAGAGATTTTTATATAACTTAGATCAACGAGTTTTAAAAAAAGCTACAAACAAAGTTTTTAAATAGGTTTTTGGGCCCAGAGCAAACTTACATCTAGGATCATGCCTAAATCGATATATAGATATATCTTTAGTTTTGGCCATCAAGAAATAATCAGTTTTGATGATTCTCCTATTTATAAAAAAATAAACAGGTCTATTAATTCCTCTCCGGGTAAATCGCTATTTCTTTGCGAGTCTGTCAGTTAAAATTAAATTACTTAATTCAACTCAAGTGAAACTAACCAAATGAATTTAACTAGAGAGACGTAAATAAAATTGTAATGTTTATTTAATTATTCAATTTATTAATTTTTAAACGTTAACCATGGACCCTATAATTAAGAATTTTCGCACTTTACCAATGTTTGAAAATATATTTTCATCATTGGTTAATTTTTATTCAATTTGATTGGATAGTTTTTATATACACGCACGTATTTACCCAAGACTGTTAATTTTTTTATAAAATTCATGTGTATATAAATTATATAATTCGATGGACAGGTGGATTAAATGCAATTAGGGCCATATTTTCATGAGAAAATTCAAGAATGGGAAAGAAACTTTTGCGCCTGTGGTGAGTCTGCCTTCATTAATGGGTCGTGCCTTTACGCTGACGAGTGGACCCTATGATTAAGAATTTTTGGCATTTTAAAATGCAATTACGGAAAGCAAATCTGCGGTCGAGTATAAATGAGATGGAGCGGGTTGGAGGATTCCATTCTCAAGTGCTTCCACTCTAAAATCCCAATGAAGAAATTCCAGTCTTCTCATCATCTCTTCCTCCTCTTCTTCTCTCACCTTTTTTACATCCTCGCCCTATTCCTCCTCCCAATACTCGTTTCGTGCCGATGCCCAGACCACCACAAATCTGCTCTCCTCAACATTTTCTCCAACCACTCCACACTCCCCTCATGGACAGACGATGCCTCCTCCGACTGCTGCCAATGGGAAGGGATCACGTGCGACCACGTCTCTGGTCACGTGGTTGGACTGGACGTCGCCGACCGTTCCATCTACACATCTCTTAATTCTTCTGCACTGAGCAGCCTCCGCACTCTCCGTTTTCTGAATCTCTCTTACAATGACTTCAATGATTCCGTCATCCCTTCCAACCTCGATTCTCTCTCCCACCTCACCCACCTCAACCTCTCCAATTCCAACTTCTCTGGCCAAATTCCAGCGGCAATCGCTCGCATGACAAATCTCATGGTGCTCGACCTCTCCAATTATTATTATTCTTATCATCCTTCTCTCAAGCTGGAAGAGCCAAGTGCAGAGGTGTTGCTACGGAACCTGTCGAGGCTAACAAAGCTCCATCTTGATTTTGTAAACATCTCGTCTGAAGTGCCTCAATTCTTGTCTAATTTCACTCGCTTGACTTCCCTTATCCTCAGCGACTGCAATTTAGTTGGTGAATTTCCTGCGACCATATTTCGACTGCCCAACTTGGAGGTCCTCGACGCCTCTTATAATTCGCAGCTCAATGGGTCCTTTCCTGACTTCCCCAGAGGAAGTGCTCTACGGATTCTGAGATTATATGAGACGGGATTTTCAGGTTCACTTCCAGATTCCTTCGGTAATCTCAGTCACTTAAAGGAATTACTACTTTTGTCATGCAGATTCTCTGGCCAGATACCACCTTCTCTGTTCAATCTTACAAGACTGGCTGTGTTGAACCTATATGATAATTATTTCAGCGGGTTGATTCCTCGGCTGGATTTGTTGAAGAGCACTGGAGATCATGGCAGTCTTCGAGATCTGGAATACCTCGACTTGGGCCGGAATTCGCTATATGGTTCTATACCGTCTTATCTGTTTACTCTCCCCTCTCTCAGGGGATTGTATCTCGGCAGCAACCAGTTGGAAGGTGAGCTACCTGAGTTTAGTAATGCTTCATCATCGACACTGGAAGCGATCTATTTGAGTTATAACAAACTTTACGGTCAAATACCCGTTTCAATTTTTGGGTTCAGAAGGCTTGAGACTCTTGATCTTTCACACAATACGTTGAATGGCTCTGTTAATTTCGCTACGCTTCCGCGAATGAACAGCCTCTCAAACCTAGATCTATCATATAATAACTTGGTTGTCAACGCCAGTCATGTGGACACTTCTCCATTTCCACGGCTACTCTATTTGAGGTTAGCGTTTTGCAACCTAAAGCAATTCCCGCATTTCTTGAGGCATCAGTTGGAAATGAAGGAGCTTGACCTTTCCAGTAATGAAATTGCTGGGGAAATACCGAGGTGGGTATGGACGCTAGGAGGTGGGAACTTAGATGCTCTGAACCTCTCTGTTAATTCACTAACAAGTTTTCAACCGCCTCACAACCTATTATCCAACAGTTCCTTAATAATTCTCGACCTACATTCTAATCAACTACAAGGTGAGCTTCCACTTCCTCCAAATTCCATCGAAATACTCGATTTCTCCAGAAATAATTTCACATCCACTATCTCATCCAAACTTGCTTCCAAACTTGTTCGTGCTGTGCTCTTCTCAATCTCGGACAACAATATTAGTGGTAAGATTCCTCCATCCATCTGCAATGCTCGCTTTTTGGAACTACTTGATCTTTCTGGCAACAGATTGAGCGGGTCAATTCCAAATTGCTTCAGTGAATTTTCATATCTAGTTGTTCTGAGCCTCAAGAACAATTACCTCACAGGTATCATACCCAATATCTCAGAATATGACATGAGGTCTCTAAAGACGCTAGAGCTAAATGGAAACCAATTCGAGGGAAACCTTCCAAAAGCTTTGTCTAACTGTAGAAAGCTTGAGATTCTTGATGTTGGCAACAATCGATTAAGTGGCCCGTTTCCATTCCGTTTGGATATTTTTTCCAGTCTTCGAGTTCTCATCTTGCGGTCCAATAACTTCGGCGGTTCCCTTTCCAAGCTTTGTAATGCTTCTGCGCCAATGCTACAGATTATCGATGTTGCTTCCAACAGCTTTTCGGGAACTCTGCCTGCCGATTGTTTTAACGGTTTGAATGCACTGATGTATGGAGAGGCTGACAACGATTCAAGAATTCTTCCACAACAATTCATTGAATACACTGTGATGCCTGGAGAATACTATCAAGCCACAGTGATTGTTGTAACCAAGGGGTCGGAATGGGAACTCTTGAAGATCACAAATATCTTCAAATCTTTGGACTTGTCAAACAACAGACTGGAGGGTGATATTCCGAAGCAGATTGGGGCTCTGAAACTGCTTCGTGTGCTGAATATATCACACAATTTTATGAAGGGGCAAATTCCAGCATCAATTGGAAATGCAAGACAGCTAGAATCAATAGATCTGTCTCGAAACCAGCTCTCTGGAAGGATTCCTTCCGAGATGAATAGCCTTACATTCCTAGAAGTGCTGAACCTTTCTTATAACCAATTTGTGGGAAGCATACCGACAGGCCCTCAATTCTTAACTTTTAACGATGATTCCTTCCTTGGGAATCCAGAGTTATGTGGGAAACCATTATCCAAGAAATGCGAGAATTCCAGCGAAAAGAAAGGTGTGGGTGGTTCGTCTTCTGAATCAAGTGCTGTAAACTGGCTAATCATATCAGTTCAAGTGGGATTCACAATGGGGCTAGGGTTTGTGTTTGGACCACTTCTTTTTTGTAGAAAATGGAGGATTTGGTACTTCAAACAGGTAGACATGATGTTGGAATATTTGGAGGAGTTGTGGTATCGTTTCTGGTAAATATATTACATTGTATGTTCTAGTGCAAAACTATATAGGTTAGTAGCTATCGCTTTCCCATTTTGCTTTCGAATTTTTGGAATGTATTGTTAGCAGACATAGCTTTTTAAAGCTTGTATTGAGTATTTTTATTTGGAGTAATAAGGATATGGCATAGCTGGTTGATTGTAAAAGGGGCAGCCAGGCTGTTGCCGTTAGATTAGCCATCTAGTGTGGTATATTATGGGCATCGTTTGCAAAATTAAAAAAGATTTTTTGGCAAATATGCATACAATATTTGACTAATATTACATCTGTCCCTAAGTTTGCCAATATTGTAAATATATCTACAAATTTTATATAAATTTGCAAGTGTGTCCCTTTTGTTGAGATACCATTAATTTTTTTGTGAAATAACGATAATGCCTTTTTAAGTCTAGCGATAACACTTGCATTGTTTTGCAAATATTTTAACTATATTTCAAAAAAATCTAAAATAATAATATATGTAAAAATATATAAAATAGTAAATATGTTTACAATATTTGAAAAAATGCAAGTGTATATTGGCTTTAAGAGCATTACCGTCATTTTACAGAAAATTCTAATGACGTCCTAACAGAAAGAACACACTTGCAAATTGTGCAAACTTTGTGAACATATTTGCAATATCAAAAAACTTAGGGATACATATGCAATATTGGTAAAATTTTGTAGGCGTATTTGCAAAAATTCCATTGAAAAATTTACTTGCCAAAATTCAACCTCAAACTTTTCGTTTTCCATAACTATCATTATTTTTTTATATATTCCTATACAGGTCATTTATACCTTAATTACAGAATTTAAAACTCAGATAATAGAATTTAATGAAATCCACCTTAACCAATCACATCTAATAGTATCTAGTCACATCTAACAGCATCTAACAACATCTAATAGATCTAATGACATGTAATAGCATCTAACCAAATCTAACTTTTGATAATAAGTTAATTATAATTTATAACCTGCAGTATGATCCTAAGCTCCTTATAAGATCATTTATACCTTAATTACAGAATTTGAAACCCAAATAATAGGATTAATGAAATCCACCTTAATCTAATGCTATCTAATAACATATAATTGCATCTAACAACATTTAACGAGATCTAACAGCATCTAACTGGAACTAACGACATCTAACAACATCTAACAATATTTAACCAAATTTAACTTTTGATATTAATAAGTTAATTTAGGGATGAAAATTGGGGCAGGCTATAATGGGTCATAGTTTGTTCAACTCTGACCCTATTTTTAAAAAATTGAGTTTGACTCTCTTTTATATCTGGTCAAGACAATGTTGGTTTGACCCTTACTTTTTTTTTTAATAGGTTCCGAAACAAACTTCGGCTTGGTATCACACTGGTTTCGAGATAGCTGGCCGGGTAAAAAATATGGGTCAAATAAGATAATTTTAAGAATTTATATACCTATCAAACACAAGTATATATTTATACTAAATTTAAATATTATATGCTTCAATATTTCATTAATTATTAAAAACACATAATTAAGAAAACAAAATGTTTGAAAATATAGTATAAATTTATTAAAATAGGTTAATATACAATTACGCATGAGTGTTATATATCTATAAATTCTTTTTATTGATGCTTTCCGAATAAATTGATTTTTCTATCGTCGATAAAGTTGATTATAAAAAAGAAAGAATTTTGAAAAGAAAATAATAATAATAATAATATTTAAACATAGACTTATAATTTTTAATAAATTAATATATGCAAGGCAGGTCGGGACATGGTCGACCCATCCCAACTCTATTTTTGAATTCGGGTCAAAATTTCTAACCCGTCCCTATACAAGGTAGGGGTGCAACTTGGTACCCGGGTCGGTCCGAACCCGCCCGACCCGACCCGGTATCAAAACCAAAAATGGGTTTTATTTTAAAGATTTTTCCAAAATAGGCCCGGTTTCAACCCGACCCGTAGAAACCCGAAACCAAAACCGGGTTCACACCAACCCGGTACCAAAACCCGACCCAGTCCGAACCCGATGTAGTTTATATAATTTTTCATCAATTATACATGTTTTTTTGTAATATTAATATATATACATGTTTTAGGCATTACTAACTCTAATTCAGATAAATCACCTCTTTCTTCATTAACAAAGCATGCTTGAGGTAACTTAATTTCTAGGATGATTTTTTATGATTATTATCTTCTTATTGTTAACAGTTGCATGCATTTTTTTCGTCTAGGTTGATACATATTATTTTCAATATATGTAAACCGAGAAGGAAGAACTTGATATTAGAAATGCAGATGAAAATCAAGGGAGAAATTACTTGGAAGCCTTCAAATAGTTTTTTAGTTTTTTTGGAAATTTTGGAGACATGAACTTATTTGAAATTTGAATTTGTTTAAAAGTAGATGTCTACTTATTTAAACTTGAGATTTGTTTATATTGTCATTTTAAATTTGGATTGCACTTAAATTAAATTGGAATGTTGAACCATTATGCTTAATGTATTTAGATTTAGTTATTTTAAATAACTGTTTTGTGGATTATGTTTAAATTTGAGTCAGCATGATAAATCTATTTCATATTATGCTTTCTATTAGTATGAGAAATTTGTTAGTTTGAATTTCAAATTATAGTATAAATTTAATTTATATTTTAAGTTTATTGGTATGACAAGTGGTCAATTTTTACTTTAGCAATTTGTATGATAAATATTCAGTTTGAATTCAATTTCAACAATTTGTATGATAATGTTTAGTTTCAACTACAAAGTTGGTATGATATGTTCATTTTCTATTTGGTATACTTGAGTTATTTCCATTAGCTATTAAATAGAAATGACCAACTAGTCATAAAATTAACTAATTTGTCATTTATTTGTGTCTACATGATACTGAAAAATTACTTGCAGAGTTCATTCAAAGAATATTGCAGAGTATGATGTTGCAAAATTCTTTGAAAGTATGTTGCAGAATTCAACGTGAGGCTTGACTTCATAAACACATGTGTGTATATTTTAATAATTTTTTTTAGATTACATTGAATTTGGAAAAAAAATAGTTTATTAGTAACCCGAATTCTAACCCGAAACCAAACCAAAACCAATGCGAACCCGACCCGAACCCGGTCCGAACCCGAATTACATGCTTAGGGTTTGGGTTTACTCCAACCCGGTTGGCTTAGGGTTTGGGTTCACTCCAACCCGGTATAACCCGACCCGAGTTGCACCCCTAATACAAGGTCAAAAATATATTAGTTTCACTAGACGAAAAACGGGTCGAGTCAAAGCCGAGTCACGGATCGATCTGCCCCAATTCCCACCCTTAAGTTAATCATAGTTTAACGCATGTAATATGATCCTAATCCCTTATAAGGTCATTTATACCTTAATTACAGAATTTAAAACCAACATAATAATATTTAATGAAATTCACCTTAATCTAATTACACCTAATTGCATCTAACAATATTACTTTTGATATTAATAAGTTAATCATAATTTAACACTTGTAATATAATGCTCGGCCCCTTGTAGCAACCTATATAGTCACTTTTCTTATGTTGGTCATTTTAATTTGAAACTGATACAATTTACATAAATTAAAAATTAATTTAAATTAAAATAAATGAATATAACCTTATGAATTTAATAATATTTTATTAAATAAAAGTTTTTAATAAAATTCATAACATTTCTTCCATTTTCATGATTCAAATTAATTTCGAATGAATATTAATCGACCAAAAATGATTAACATGTATATATAAAAATAATATGATTTATTTATATCATAAAGTCAATATAAAAACATGCATTCAAACATAAAATTGAATTATATAAAATAAAATAATTGATTTTTTGAAAAACAAATAAATGTAATCTATACATCCATAAAATCTTAATAAAGTGATATGATTTTATGTAAATGAGGTCCTTAAAAGTTTGATAATTTTAGAGCTATGAAAACCTTTAAATAATTTTAAAACTAGATATGAAGCTATAATTAAAATAATAATTTATATAAATTAAATTAAATAAAATTTTAGTTAAATATATAAAATCGTTATAATAAAAATAAACCTATAATGAATTACCTTTATTTAAATTAAATAAATTTTAATTTAGATTTAATAATAAATATATGAAAAGTTTTAAATTAGAAGTTTTAAATTGACATTTTTTGTCAATTGCCAAACACACCCTAAATAAATATATATGACTTTTTGAGACTTTTATGCTAATTAGTTTTATATAATCTCATAAAAATAAATATAATTTTAATTAAATAAGTATTCCAAATTTTCCAAGATGGCGTTGTTATAATTTACGTAAAATTGATCAATAAAATTCCTTAGTAATAAATAAAAATCCTTAAAATGTAAATCAGTTCTTTTTTAATTTTTCTTAAATAGATTATCTTTATAATTTAAGAGAAATAGCCGGATCAAGCAACTAAATAACATGAATTCTAGCATTCAACTACAAAATAATTCTTTATTACAAAATTTGTAAGAAAATAATTTTAAGGTAACTATTATTGTCTTCTTAATTTATGAAAGTCCATTAAAAATATAAAAATTTATTATTAATTATTTATTAATTTATTTGTGGCGCCCCGAACCGAGGCGTCACATTTGTCCTTACTCCAAGATTTTGTCGATTGGTAAGTGTGAATCAGGATTGTTGCCCTGATCACGCGGCGGGTTCTTAATTGGATCTCGTCCAAATTTTTTTTTTCTTTTCTTTTGTCACATAAACATATACTCATCATCATTCATATATCATCATGAATCATCAATTTTTCATATTATTCATAACTTTATAATTTCATACAACCTATATCCTTTTTCATCATATGCCATTAGGGCATTCATTCATACATAAATCTACTAACCTTTGTAGATTTCTCTTTTCCTTTAGCAACACATTTTTCATCACTTGAATTTTTCCTGCACCTGTCTAAGGGGGAAAAACATGAGTCGAAACTCAATAAGCAAGCATTTTTCATTTTAAATGCATTCCTCTACATTCGATAGAAGACACTTACCAAGTGATCAACTATCAAATGCACAGAAATCTTTTCATAAACCATTGGATGTGCAAATGCTTTCTTTCCACTCCTGACATAAACCTTTGTGTGCGGGTACGCTAGCCCAGGGAATATCTCACATAACATGGTCCAATACGCCGGCTGTCTCCGACTTGGCTTCATCAAGGGGAACCTCTCTTCCTCTTGACGCCTACATGGTTCCTACATGCATGACTTTTGATTTTCCCAGGCATTATATACCTCTTACACCAGGTAGCTTGTCATTTTCATGTAGAGAATTATTTGCACCATTCCTTTAAAAACATCATTTCAAATCCATGCTTTTCTTTTCAATCCATGTATGAAAATGCGATGCATTCATTCAAACATAACATTCCTTTGCCTCCACTTCTGGGGAGAACGCCGTCGGCACACAGCCCATACGACTCGGCAATAGTGAAGGGGGACCCTCTGATCCGCTTTCTACCTCCACCAAAGCCTCTTCCTTATACATCATACATGTGCACATGTCCATGAACATCACATGATATCAATATGCCGGCATGACTTTTCATAAAACCTTATAAACATTTATCATTTCAAAACATTATAGGAATGGCCACCCTTAAACACATTTCATAAATACTTGAGAATAAATTCACATTTTCAAAAGGGTTAATAGCTTACAAATCATCATTTTCAAAATGATTGCTTGCTTACCTCAGTCCGTGTCCTCCGCCTTTTCCTTTCCTTTTTTTCCTATACAAGGAAAATGGATATTTTATCCATCCATTCTATATTTACTTTCCATGCTTGCTTTATAACCTTTCATTACCTCATTCCCATAGAGGTTAATCGTATAAAGATACTTAGTCATTACTCATTTATATGGATTTTTATCCATAAATCCTTTAAAAATTCCATCCATATATCCTCATAAAATATAAAAATAAATCTCAATTTTTCCCCAAATCACGCTGTTTACTGTTCATAATTACTGTTCATGGGTTCTAAAAATTGATATTTTTTCCAAAAATAAAAAATACCATGACGTACCTTATGCCTAGTATATCATAGGACATTTCATACATTTTGATTTTATCATCATTTACTCGACGAAAAAAATCATTTTTTCCATCTACTAAAAATCATCATAAATTCACTTAAGCATAATCCTTAATTCCAAAAATCATGAAATTAATATATCATCATTCCAACATCATATTTATCATATTCATACAACCCAAATCATCATTTATCAAATTTGGAGCATTATTTCCACATATCATACATGATTTCCCCGAATGTTCTATCTTTGCTCCAAATTTTCGATGTTTCGGTATGATTCCAATTAAGCATTATAACTTTACTTATTTTCTCATGCTTAGGCATTATCTAAGCATGATTTTACCCTACTTAACATCCAAAATAAATTTAGGAAGAAATTGCTTACCTCAAGTAGAGAACTCATTTCCTTCCCATTTTCTCTTTCCTTCCTTCTCTCCTTCTCTCTCTATGGCCAAAACGTGTTTTGGGGGTGGGAATGCTTGAATTACTCAAGCTTGGAGTGCCTTTGGACGTCCACCCCTGCCCCCTATTTATACTTTTTGATTTTTCACATATTTGCAATTTACCCCCTCTTGCTTGAGGTGTAAATTTGCAAATGTGTTTTTTTCTAATTTTAAAAGGTGCATGGAGCATTGTGCAGCCCCCCTAGGCCTGCTCCAGCAGCCCTATTGCAGCCCTATTTTTACCTATTTTTATTTTTTTAAAATTAATTAATTTAGGCTAAATTAATTCTAGCCATTGATCTTTGATGAGGATGATCATGGGCCATTGGATCATGCCCCAAAAGTCCATGCTCCAGCAGCAATTGCAGACTTTGCATTAATTTTATTTAATTAAAATTAATCAAAGTCAAACGCCATTAATGAAAAAGTAAAGTTACTTTTTCCGTTTTCAAATGACATTTAATCTTGACCCTTAATTCATGATCTTTGATTAATCTTGGACCATTCATCATATCCATCATCATATCTTGGCCACCCATAAAAAATTTCATCTTGATCCGATGTCCGGATTGCAAGATATGAATTTTTCTTCATTTTCTTCAAAAATCAATTAAAAATCCGAAAATTCATATTTTAATCCAAAAAAATATTTTTGTCCTGTAGTGGGAAGCTTCCTTTTTCGTCTTTTATGATTAAGTTAATCCAAAGTGATTAACTTAACATATTTCCTTAATCCCACGTTTACTATTCACATTTCACTATTCATGTGCACTATTCACGTGCACTATTCATCCGAATTTCTTGCATAAGTATTTTAACCTTCATTTCCATATATTTCATATTCATCAATATATATTTCTCAAATATATTACCTAGGGTTTACAACTCTAGGGTTTTGTACACGTTTCAAAGATCGGGGTTCCACATTATTTCATCAAATTTATTTTATATTATTACCAATTCTTTAAAAATAAAAAATTATTTTAGGAAATACCTCAAATTAAAAACTTCATTCACGTGCGCATGCCCTAAAATATTTTTTTATAAATTTCTGCTAGATTTTATAAATTTCTACAGTAAATCATTCTAAAAACTAATTCTCTAAAAAATAACATACATTTTTAATTCTCCATGCACCTTTAATAATAAAAATTTCTTATTTTTCATTAAAAATGATGTATTTATTTTTAGTTGTCGATGCACCTTTCGTAATTACTTTATCTAATTTTTTAAATTGTGGATGTCCACACATAAAAGATGTGTCTTGCTTTGTTATTAAGTTATTTATTATATTAGATTAACCATAGGCACACTTGATTTATCATATTAAATTATTTTTTAAACTTGCTTAAATATGTAACAACACGTATGATTCGCTTATCTTTCTATCGGGTCATTTCAATGTAAAATAAATATTAATTTGAATTAAATTAAATATGTAATCAATTAATAAAAATTATGATCAATTTATTATATTATGCTATTTTGCAAACAGTGGGTTAAAGCTTCAAAAACTTTTACAGTTTGCTTATCTATCTAGTTGCTTGTTTCGATCTAAAATTAAATGATAAAAATAAATATTAATTTAAATTAAATTATATCAATATGAAAATATCAATTTAATAAATATTTCTATTAAATAAAAAATTTATAAAAATTTCTTTAATGCTGCATGGTTATATATCATCATTTTATACAGCAATTGGTCATCAATTTAAATTTGTTATTATCAGGCTTTTATTTACAATAGAATTATGATTTTGTGTATTTATATTTTTCACATATACAATTTGAATAGTCTCAAAGTAAACTACATAATTTTATATATTTTACAAAAAGATATAAATTTACTAAACCATTTTAGAATTATCTAAACTGTGATTTTGAGACTATGTAAGTTTTTAAAAATAAAATAACTTATCACGTTTGATAACGTACTTAGTAATTTGGGTAAAATTATAAATATTTTAAATGGTTTAGAGCAATTATGTATGGGTTAAATGTACCGCTTTGAAAAATATAAGTTTGTTATAAATCATAATGAAATTATATTAAAAAAATATATAAATGGAAAAGAAATCCAATGGGTTCAAATTATTGTAGAGACAATATACTGCTAAAAATATTTAAATTTAGTTGATAGAGACAATATACAACTAAAAATATTTAAATTTAGTTGACATTTGAGATGGTTAGAAACAACTATTATAGGTGCATTTTGAAAGAATTAAATAGACTAAAAATAATTTAAAAATATTTATAATTTGAGGCAAATTAACATAATACTTAGATGGGGTAAATTAAACATCTACAATAATTCGCATTCACTTTGAGATGTGGGTATAAAATAGGCCAATTTGTAGTCGATAGAAAAATGAAATCATATTTATTCAATGAAAATAAAATTGATTCAAAAAATAAAAATATATTTATTATCTTTTTAGATTAATGTAGAAAAATTATATTTTAATTAAGTAAATTAGCATATATATATACTGTATTTAATATGAAGGACAAAAATAGCGTCAAGATATATTCATTAGCATATTAAATTAACATGGGCAAAATTAGTTAACATGAATAAAATAATATACCTCCATTAAATTATACAAATTATAAGCTTAAAATTAAATTAGAAATATTAATAGCCAATTAAAATAATTATATTAAGGGTGTGTTTGGGAAGCTGTAAAACTTTTGATGAAAATTTTTTTATGTAAAAGTTGTTAAATCAGTAGAAAATGATATGATATTATAGGGGTAATAATGAGGAATAAAGAGAATAAATTTAAAATAAATAGGTTAGTTGTATTGGTAGTTGTGTAAAAATGATTGAAAAGTAGAGTTGTTGTATAGAAAGATGTGTAAAAAATAATTTAAAAAAGAGTAATTATGGAGAGTGAAAAATTTTAAATTGAAAAGTTTTAACTTGACAAGTTTTGCAATTTGCCAAACACACCCTAAATTGATACGCTGCAGATCAATTAACGGACTCGCTTGGATATCAATTTTGTGTGCGCTATCGGAGCACCAGTTCGGTGCTCCACCATCCAAAATCGCATAAGCAACGATGGCGCCCCATCTGTTGGCCATTGAACCAACCAAATCGTGACATACTTTCAGCAAAAAAAATTAAAAAAAAACGAAGCAATAATTTTTTTCATTAAATTTTTGGCAGTAAAATTTCCAGGGAAATTCCACTGCCTCCCTTCCAAATCCAAGATCACATCCACCACCATTTCGTCAATATTTTGTAGCCGGCCGTGGCAGTAAAACAACATCTGCCTAGCGATGCCAAGCACTGAATCACTTTCCAAGCATAGAATCCATCAGCTTTCTCTCAATGATTGCTGCCAGTGATAAACTCAAATTTGACAGCCTTACACACTGATTAACGATTAAATCTCATAGCCCTGTTATGAAATTACAGGATACATGTTACCAGAGATGTGTGGACGGCCATGATGATTTTGAGCCCTAGCTGCGGCGGAAGGAAGGGAGAAAGGGGAAGAGAAGAAGGGCTCGTGCGAATGTGTGTACGCACTCTATCCATAATCGACACATCCTTACTTATAAGGCCGAAGCTAACCTCAAAAATCTCAACCATCCATCGAAAATGAACGGTGGATAGCACAAGCTTCCCATGAAAAAATTCGAGGAACAGGGTTGAGTCCCATCTCTACTTTCTGGTCGTAAACTGAAGGTGTGGAAAGGGAGAAAGGTTATTCCAATTCTGCACTCGGCTTAGTGCGGAAACGTTGTGACCAATGTTTTAAAAACCGAACCGAGAACTGAACCGTTTTTATGTCTGGTTCAGGTCCAACCGGTTCAACCGTGGTTCAAACCATTTTAAACCGTGATGTCAGCATGACATAATTATGACGTAATAATTATATTTAATTTATTTTAATTATTTCAAAATTAAATTAAATAAAGAAATAAATATAAATTCTATGTAATATAAAAATTACACGTGGCATCAACAATACATTCAAGTTCATCATATTAAAATTATTATGCAAATCAAGAAAAAAATAAAACTACATATATTAATCAAGATGAAATTTTAAAAATAATGACAAATTTTAACAATTTAAGAAGAGTGCGCTGACCTGAAATAGGTGCAATTCTTTCATCTTTTTTTGTTCCTATATGCTTGATCCGAATATCTACAATAAAATGACAAATATTAATAGAAGGATATAAGACATTTATAAAAAAATATAATTTTACTTTACTTGAAGAAATTAACCATCTAAAAATAAGAAAAAACAGGAATAGAACATCATTCAATTTTGAGCAAAGTTTGACAACTATTTAGGTATAAAGTGAGTACAAAACACAACTATGCAGGAATAGAACGTATTTGAGATATCTAATGCAAACAAAAAACTTCAAAGTTGATATCTTCAAAATATCCAAAAAAGAAATATCTACACAATTGCATCTTCATGAATCTCCTCAATTTTTCTTTATTTTTTTCATGATCTTCTTGAATTAGCATTGACCCTATCAATGGATATTACATTCAAATATTAGTTTTTGTGTTTTCCCTGCAAATTGAGATTACACTCACCATACTTTGTTATTATTATTATTTTTCAAAAAAAATTTCTTATTTTTTACAAATGATTTTTCGTGGATGAGAGGGAGTGGGTGCGGCAAGTTTAGACCATTCACAGTTGTCTACCAGCATACATAGCTTTAAAAGTAAAGCTTTGTTCTGGCACACGCCCATACCGTGAAAAATCTAACTGTGCATCTTTGATGGGTGTGGAACCCACAACATTAACACAGTGCATCTGAAAGGCTGAATTTTTTACCCACGCAAGCACGCACCGGCAAAATGTAAGTTTTAATGATGGAGACGAGTTTTTGGCTTTACCAAAGGGGCTGTGAAGATGAAAGGGATGATATAATGCCGGAATCGACGCTGTGATGCCGGAGAATCGACGCTGGAAACGACAAATCGACACCAGAGAAGAGGACAATAGAGCTTGAAAGAGGTGAAACCCATTGGACTGCCGGACGCTGCTGGATGATGGGTTTGGGAGAGGAGTTTTCGGAGCCCATTGGAAACGACAAATCGACGCCGGATAAGAGGAAAACAGAGCCCGAAAGGGGCAAAACGACGAGCTCGACGCCGGATGCTGTTGGATGATGGGTTTGGGATGATGTGTTGCTGGATGACGATTTGCCGGACGACGATGATTTGGGCGGAAGGGTTTGCGACGAACGGGAAAGGCACAGCACAGGCAGGGCAGCGGGAGGGAAGGGTTTGCGGGGCCTGTTTGATTTTTCCTTCTTTTATATTATTTACAAAAAAAGGGGCGAACCGAACCGCGGTCAGGCCGATTTTCACAGTTCGGCCGCCCGGTTCACACGGTTCAAACGGTTTTCGGCTAAAATAGAAAATCGGTGCCAAACCAAACCGTTAATCTGGCGGTTCACGGTTCGACTAGTCGGACCGGGCGGTCCGGTCCGGTTTTTAAAACACTGGTTGTGACAATGCCAGCCTTCACACAGTTCTAAAGCGTTAAACCCATAGGTATTGAACCAATGCAACCAGTTGCTGGAATCTAAATCTTCATCATCTAATTGATTTAGAATTCTAAAAGTTATACAATTAAATTCATTCTCAAATTTTTTGGTTATAGGTGCTTTTGGTTGGGCGTAAAATTTTTCAACTAAAATTTATCAAATAAAATTTTTTTTATTCTTCTTGATTATAATATTTTTAATTATTTCTTCATATTTTTCTATACAAACTATCCTACTTTTCAATCATTTCTGCACACCTACCTGTCCAATTAACCTGTTTATTTTAACTTTATTCTATTTACATCTCATCATTACTCATATCATATCACATTATTTTCTATCAATTTAATAACTTTACACCAAAAACTTTTCATTTAAAAATTTTATAACTTTCCAAATACACCTTATATATAAAGAGGAATGATCTCGTTAGGCCTAGTAAAGCAAATGTTTTGCTTAATCCACCTCAAAAAACTCATTTATAACAGTTTTTTTTTCTATGTACACTCGTTTATCTAAGTGTATTTAACACATGAACCAAATTTAATAATTTTAAATATATGTATATATTTTTTGAGATTTTAAAAATATCTTTATCTTTAAAAATATCAAAAAAATATATACACATATTCAAAATTGAAAATTTTGAGTTACATATTAAATACACTTAGATAAATAAATATACGGAGAAAAATTAAGAAAATGTCGTAAATAAATTTTTTGAGGTAAGTTAAACAAAACATTTACTTAGCCCAGCTAATAAAATTACTTCTCATATATGCAATCGTTGTAAATAAGTTGATATTTTAAAGATATAAATTTTCAAACGGACCAAATTTATTATTATAAACTATAAGTATAAATTAATTAATATTTTAGTTGGTTTAGATATTTTGAAACATCACTTTTACTAAAAAAACATTTGGAGGCATGTAATGGGTTCATTTAAATCATTCCTTTAAATATCTTCAATTGTAGTTAAAAAAAACAAAACTTGATACTAAAAGCAACAAGCGATTAACATTTTCCTATATTAGGTTAATACTAAAAGTAACAAAAGATTAAAACTTTCCTTTATTAGGTTTAATACTAAAAGCAACAAAAGATTAACATTTTCCTATATTAGGTGCACTTGGTATTCACCGAAAATTTCTTTTACATATGAAACTTCTTTTTTTGAGATTTTTAAAATAAAAATATCGAAAAAAATATATACATTTTCAAAAATGATAAATTTTAGTTTACGTGTTAAATACACTTAGATAAATATGTATACTAAGAAAAAATTGAAAATTGTTATGATTGAATTTTTTTTTATGAAAAGGATAGCCTCTGTCCCTACTCTCTCTCAATTTGAGAGAGAAGAGGGATAGAGAAATTCAACAAGTTTATTGCCAAAAAATTGTCTATACAAAGTTTTCCAATCACAGCTTAAGGTGGAACGCCCCACCACAAAAGATGGTCCGAAGTTGAGGCTGAGACCATATCAGTTAGGGAGTGCGCGACGGCATTTCCCTGCCTTAACACATGATGAACAGAAAAGAACTCATACACAGAAAGAATCGATCTGATTTCATCAATAATGAGGCCCGCCGGGGACGAGATAGGTTCCTAGTTGGACAAATAATTGCATAACAGTAAAGAGTCGGTCTCAAATTGCGCCTGTGTGATGTTAAGTTGAGTAGCCCATTTGATTCCCAAAAGAAAGGCAGTCACTTCAATAAGTAATGGCTCCCACGCCCCAGACCGCTTCCATCCACCTGCTACAATATATGAACCCCTTGAGTCTCTAATCACTGCGGCGCACACAAATCCATCTCGTTCCATCAGACATCGAGCATCCATGTTTATCTTGACAAAACCCTGGGGTGGTTTGACCCATCTGGTCACCATGGCTTGATCCATAAACCCCGTTTGCACCATCATTTTTGCCGTTCGGTGTTGATTAAGATACTCAATGCACCATGCGACGGTCCCTGTGATTTGTGGTTGAGCTCCCTCCTCTCTGAGCTTGTTGCGAAGAAACCAGACCCGCCAGCAACATAGGATGAAGAAGGTCAGATCATCATGCCTCTTTTCACGCACGCAGGCCTCGAAGACATCCTTGACCGTTAGCCTAAGGGGTCCATTCTTGCAGCCCTTCTGCATATATCTCTGGTCGCTTCACACCTGAGGAAAAGATGGTTAGCATCTTCAGTTTCCTTCCTGCAAAAAACGCATTGTGAGTCAATTACAATTCCTCGGTGATTGAGATTTAGCAAGGTGGGGAGGGCGTCCTTCGCTAGTCTCCAACCAAAAATAGTGACTTTTGTTGGAAGTTGCAATCGCCAAATTGCCTTGAAGATCCCCAAGTGTTCGGGGGGAGCGTTCCCAGAACATAACTTTCTATATGCCGACTTGACCGTATAGGCCCCATTGGGTTCATGAATCTAGAACATGCAGTCCTCCACCGGTCCCCCCGAGAGGGGGATCGAGTTGACCTCCGACCAAAGATCCTCGCCCAGAGTCGCAACCATGCACTCCTTTTTCCATGATTTGGTTGCACTATCAATGAGATGGTTGACCGTCATGTCCTCCGGCATTGACAATGGAAGGGGTCCTACTTTGTGTGCTTTGGTCTCCAACAGGTATCGGAGAAGACTTTCACCCGGTCGCCCTTGCCAATCCGCCATCTGCAGCCCGTCTGGATTACATCTCTCGCTTTCAGGATACTTTTCCAAGTAAAGGAGTCCGATGGTTTCTCTTTGCAGTTCCATATGTCCGAATTCGGGAAGTATATGACCTTTAAGACTTTATGACAGAGGGATTGATTAGACGTAACTAGTCTCCATACTTGCTTGGCAAGAAGGGCGCAGTTAAATTTGTGGAGGTCCCTGAACCCCATTCCTCCAACACATTTGGGCTTGCACATTTCTTTCCAAGCCACCCAGCTCAGCTTCCTCTTTCCATCCTTCTCTCCCCACAAGAATTTACTGAGCATAACATTGATGTCGTTACAGAAAGATTTGGGCATTAAAAAAATGCTCATTGTGTATGACGGTATTGCCTTGGCAACTGCCTTGATTAGCACCTCATTCTCGCCGCCCGAGAGCAGCTTGCCATTCCAGCCTTAAATGTGTTTCCAAATTCGATCCTTAATGCCCTTGAAGAAATCCGATGTGGTTCTCCCCAGCCACGCCGGGAGTCCCAGGTATTGGTTTAGATCCTGCCCAGTAGAGCCTAAGAGCTGAGATAACTGAGTTTTGGAGTGGTGCACAGTATTTGGACTGAAAATAATGGTCATTTTGTCCACATTTATCATTTGACCTGAATGGCTAGCATATCGGTTCAGCACTTCGAGTAGGCACCTAACATCCCACACAGTCGCCCTCAGAAAGATGATGGCGTCGTCTGCGAAAAATAAGTGGGAGATCGTCGGTCCATTTGCCTTGAGTTTAATACCGTGAAGAGCATTACTAGCAATAGCCTGATGAATAAGCCCTGATAGCCCCTCCACACATAACAAAAAGAGGTAGGGGGATAGTGGGTCACCTTGTCTCAGGCCTCTCTGGGGTTGGAAGTATGGCGATTTAAAACCGTTGATATTCACCCTGTATGAGACAGTTGAAATGCAGCTCATAATCCAATTCACCCACACCGGGCAGAAATTCATAGCTGTCATAACCTGCTTTAGAAAGTTCCATTCCATTCTATCATATGCTTTAGACATGTCCAACTTGATAGCCATCTCGTTCTTTCGTCCTATTTTCCTCCTGCGGATGGAGTGGATTGCTTCATAAGCAATTAGCATGTTATCAGTAATCAGCCGTTCCGGGACGAATGCACTCTGTTCTTCCCCAATGACTTCGTGGAGAACTGTCTTGAGTCGGTTAGCTAGGACTTTAGCCAAGACTTTGTATGTCATATTGCACAGACTACTTGGCCTGAAATGAGAGAGGTTTTGGGCTCCCGCCTTTTTCGGAATCAAGATCAGTGTGGTGGTGTTGAGATCCTTTATGAGCCTTTACATTTTGTCCAGGTTTCTTTCCTCTATGAATGTCTTGCACCATTTGGTTATGTCACTGCCCACAGTATTCCAGTGCCTTTGGTAAAACCCTGCTGACAACCCATCTGGCCTGGGTGCTTTGGTAATCCTCATACCCTTTACCGCCTTACTTACCTCCTCAGGCAGAATTAGCCTTGTTAGAATTTGCCTATGATCATTAGAGATTCTTCTAGTAATAACGGACTCCAACCATGGCGCCTCTGAGTGAGAAGATGATGAAAAGACCTCGGAGAAATGCCTGACAGCCATATCCAAGAGTTGGTCTTGCTCTCGAACCCAATTACCATTCTGGTTCCTTAACACCTCAATGGTGTTAGTTCTTCGTCTATTGGAAGCAGCCGGTGGAAAAAACCGGTGTTCCTATCACCCTCCCGAAGCCAGTGAGTCTTGGCGCGCATCCTCCATAATTGCTCTTTATCCTCCAATAAAAGATTGATCTGGAGTTTGCTTTTTTGAATGGCTGCATCCCTGCGGTCGCTTGGGTCATCGCGTGAGAGGGCTTCGACCTTTCTTTGATTCTGCTAAATTCTTTTCCGAAGATTTCCCCTTTTCTGTCGATTCCAAATGGAAAGTTCCGATGCAGTTCGTTCAGATTTTCAGCATAGCTCTTCATCAACTTTCATCTCTATCATTGGCTGAGCCTCCCAAATTTGGTTTACAATTCTAGTGGCTTCTTCATCCCTGTTCCAAAATAATTCATATCGAAATTCTCTTGGTGGTTTTCTTCTGTCATGATTGGACTCGAGAACCAGCAGTAACGGACAATGATCGGAGGTTGGGGCCTGTAAGTTGATAAGTTTTGCATGCGGGAACAAATTAAGCCAAGATGAGGTGAACAATCATTTATCCAGTCTCGCTTCAACTCTGTCCCATCCTCTTCTGTTGTTTCTCCATGTCATTGGCACGCCAGTAAATCCCATATCAAGAAGATCACAACAGTCCAAAGCGTCACGAAAGTGATCAAGTTGGGCCTAAGGACGGGATCTTTTGCTATTGTATTCACTGTGATCCATCACCTCATTAAAGTCCCCAATCACAAGCCAAGGGTCCGTGCATTCTAAACTCAGTTGCGTGAGAATGTGCCAACTCTGATACCTCTGATGAGTTTCAGGATGACCATAAAACCCCATAAATCGCCAGCCGCAAAAATTTGCATCAATGTGATTGTTAGAAAAGCTTATGATACCGGCTGCCTTGTTGTGGTTCCATAAGAGTGTCAAGCCTCCCCTCCTACCCTGAGGGTCCACGGAAAAACACCCATCAAAATTGAGCCTTCTCCGAATTCCTTCCATCTGTTGGGAATAGCATTTAGTTTCACAAAGGAAGACCAAACAGGGAGCTTTTTTCCTGACTAAATCAAGGAGAGACCGAACTGCCCGAGGGTTCCCAAGCCCTCGGCAATTCCATGCAAGTAGGGTCATGTTAGGTGAGGCGGGGCTACGTACTTCCCGCAGCCTCTGCCTCTCCCGAATCGGAACTCCCCAGGCTCCTCCTTCGTTTCTGTACTTCCAACTGTGCCACCCAATCACTAGTTCTGCCCCTTTTTAGAGGATCTGTCATTTGAATATCCTGTAGTTCCCGCTTTTCCTTTTCGCTCCTAGGTCTAGCCCGCTTCTTCCATCTACCCTTCTTTTCCATGGGTCACTATGCCCCCCGACCAATCCCGTTGCTATCATTCCTCTGCCACAC
Organism: Annona cherimola; assembly: GCA_030490835.1. Taxonomy (NCBI): domain Eukaryota; kingdom Viridiplantae; phylum Streptophyta; class Magnoliopsida; order Magnoliales; family Annonaceae; genus Annona; species Annona cherimola. Next base: position 39,761,463 of record CM059977.1, on the reverse strand, counting down.
CTGTACTTCAACCAGCCCCTCATCCTCCCTTTCAATCATTTGCTTTCCACCATCCTCACTTTCCCCTACTACTTTGTTTGTTTGTTCTTCTTCAAGTATGGCTTCATCTAAATTCAGGTGCATCCCCCTCCCCCACTGCCCCTTACCAAGACTGGATTGACATCCACCCCCTGCATTGCCGTTCAGTGCCAGTGAATGGTCGGGTTCCGTAGTGCATACAGCAAGCCTCTGATCCATCAGCTGCTGGATACCTGGGGGAAATAGTTCTCGTGGCGTGTCATCCCCTTCTAGGCCCGTTGGGGTCCTTGACTGGTTCAGTTCGACATGCAATTGCAGCATTCTGTGATTATAAAGCCTTGAGTTCGCATCATCAGTTTGAAACTCCTCCATAACGCATGAGGGACGCTGGTATGACAGAGGAGAACTAGTCTGTTTCCTTCTTTCTTCCAAATCGCCCTCCCCACTGTTCACGCTGCTATGTCTGCCACAGATTCCTTCAATACCTGTTCCAGCCCCCCTGATTCTCTCTGGTTAAAGAATCCCCTAAGTACTTGATTGGTGCGGCCCTGTTGATGTTGTAGACTTCAAACCGAGGCTTTAAGTGTCTGATTCCTGCTCTCAGCCAGCTGTCGTAGGGCATCTCTTCTTCAGCCAGCTGCTACCGCATCGTTGTTCTCCCCATGCATTCCTTATGGACATGTCCCATGATTCCACACATGTAGCAGAACAGCGGCAACTTCTCATACTAAAACGAGAGCCATTGCTTCTGTTGGGAGGCTATCTGAATGTACATTCCTCTTCCGAGAGGCTTCCGGCAATCCACTACCACTTTCATCTTGATCTCGGCTTCTGAGGCTTCCATTTCTGTCCAACTTTCAAAGGATGCCCCAATGTTTGTCCCTAGGATTGTCTTGTCGATGATGAATGGAATTCCCGTGATGTGCAGCCATAGCGGCGCTTTCACAAGCAGGACGTGTGCAAAGTCAGTTTCCTCTTTTAGTTCAGAGATTAGCATCAGCTGGCGCTCGAATATCCATGGGCAGCCATTGACGACACGATCCTTATCCTCCACCACCCCAAATACTACTTAGTACAGGTTCTCTCCCACTTCGTTAAATCGGCAAGAATGCTTCGACCTCCACAGTCTCCTCATAATTGATTTGAAAATCTCTTTGTTATACGTCTTCGACGACCACATCGAGCATAGGATTGAAGCAGCTGGTCCCGGAGAGATCTTTTTTATTGTCGTGTTGGAGATCGCCAATGTCTGAAGTTCCTCGCCTAGCAGCGCCCCAATATTCGGATTCATAGTCGTTTCTCTTCTCCAATCCCTTCTTGCCTAACCCTCCCAGACCCAATCACCTCCTTTTTGACTTCCCAGGATCTCCCTTATCCTCTCCGGTAACCTTCACCCAGTTCCGAGCGCACCTCAGCTGCCTATCGGACCTACAAGGGACGGACAAAAAGAAAGTTATTATTCCAGTGGGATTCCGTGCAATACGTAAGAACCAAATTTCAACTTCGATATGAATGAATTTTTTAAGGTGAGCTAAATGAGACATTTACTTTGCTTAGCAAATAGAATCACTTCTCATATATGCAATGCTGTAAATAATGTTGATATTTTAAAGATATAAATTTTCAAATAGACCAAATTAATATTATAAACTATAGGTATAAATTAATTAATATTTTAATTGGTTTAGATATTTTAAAGCATCACTTTTACTAAAAAAAATTTGGAGGCGTGTAACTGATTCATTTAAATCATTTCTTTAAATATCTTCAATTGTAGTTAAAAAAACAAAACTTAATACTAAAACCAACAAAAGATTAACATTTTCTTATAGTAGGTTTAATACTAAAAGCAACAAAAGATTAACATTTTCATATATTAAGTGCACTTGGTATTCACCGAAAATTTCTTTTACATGTGAATCTTTTTTCCACTATAATTATTTTATTTTTAATTATTTTTTATATATTTCTACATAACTATTCTATTTTTTCCTTATTTCTTCACAACTTCTCATACAGTTACTCTATCTATTTTAACTTTTTCTTTACTCATCATTATTATCCTTATCATATCATTTTTTACAAATATCAAATACACCTAGCAAAAGTAACTCTTTTTTTTACAACAAATAGATTAATTAGAGACGTAAATAAACGCTAATATAATGCTTATTACATTTAAAGGTAATATTTTAGCGACAGAATATTACTAAAAGTACAATTTTTGTTAGTGGTAACTAAAAAATAATGTCTCTAAATCTTATTTTATTAATTGGGATTTGTTCAAAATATATCCATTAAGTTTAATCATAATTTCAAATATACCAACTATATTTTAAAAATCTCAAATGTACTCATTATGTTTGCACATAATCCCCAATATGTTTATTCCGTCAATGTCCGTCAGTTAACTTATGGAACATCTACTGTATTTTGGGTCTAATTTTTTTTAAATACCTAGAATACTGCTGGTGATAAATAAATACGCACCATTGGAATACCAAATACTAATGTATTGTGCTTCATCATCCCAAACCCAGTTAAGCTTGACTATCATCGCCGATCCCACCACAGATCCGCCAACCACCGTCTCTCGTGAAAATGCATCTCTGCTGTCCTTGTTACTTTGCTGCTGCAATTTTGTTGTGCCCGACATGTGGTTTGGTGCCTGGATTAGTCACTGGCCACCTGATGGGTCATTTGCGCAGGTAAGATGATGAAGGGGAACAGATGGGCATCGCCGTCTGTGCGAATCTAGTGTTGAACAGTTGTCATTTTAGTTCCAACAATAAAAATCTGTTAGCATGAAAATCAGCAGGAAATCAAAACAGATTTGTTTTCTGTTTTTTTGTTATTTTTTCAAGTTTTAACTGTCCACAAATTTGGGAATTCAAAGAGGAGAAGGTTGTTATTTTTTATGTATAAATAACTAGTTTTGAATGAAAGAAAGTAGATCATTTTTCCCAAACCTTTCAGTTTACACTTTTATTACTTTCCTTGTTTTAATCCAACAAGTGGTATCAGAGCCACAGTTGGTCTTAGAGGATCTGTGAGAGGGAAAAAAACAGAGAGAAGCCTTATATTTTCAAACCCAAAGTCAACCAATAATCACCTTTCCTTGTTAGCTCCACAAACCTTCACTGGCAAGAATTATCAAAGCTAGTCAGTGAAGATGCAATCTTACTTGGAAGCCTTTGATCTTTGGGAGATTGTAGCTGAAGACAAATATGTACCTCCGCTACCAAGAGATCCTACTTTGGCACAAATCAAAGCCAACTCTGAAGAAATTGTAAAAAGGGCCAAAGCCAAGACTGCTATTCAAAATTCTGTGGGAGATTCAATCTTCCCCAGGATTATGGCATGCAAGACTGCAAAAGAAGCTTGGGACAAACTGAAAACAGAGTATCAGGGAAGCGACAGAACCAAGCAAATGAAGATTTTGAATCTCAAAAGAGATTTTGAAGCACTAAGCATGAAAGAAGATGAGTCCATCAGCAAATACTCCGACAGAATTTCTTTGATTGTCAACCAAATTCGGTTGCTTGGTGAGAATTTTTCTGACTCAAGGATTATGGAAAAAATTTTAGTGACGCTTCCTGAGAGGTTTGAATCTAAAATTTCCTCTCTTGAAGAGTCCAAGGATCTCACCAAAATTTCAATGGCCGAACTAATCAGTGCTCTTCAAGCATAGGAGCAAAGGAGGGCTTTAAGGCAAGAAAAAATTACTGAATGAGCTTTTCATGCACAAAATCAGCAAGGAAACAAAGGCAAGAAGCAACTTAACAAGAAGTTGAAAGACAAAGATGAAGGCTATGATGGTAAGAAAAAATTCTCACCTTGCAGGTATTGTAAAAAGACCACACACATGGAGAAATACTGCTGGTGGAGGCCTGATGCAATATGTGGCAATTGCAAGTAACTTGGGCACGTCACCAAAGTATGCAAATATAAAAGCAAGGGTTCACAAAGCAACCAACAAGCACAAGCAGCAGAGTCAGAAGTTCAGGAGGAGCAACTATTTGTTTCCTCATGTTTTCACAGCATAGATACCGGCAACACTTGGCTCATCGACAGTGGATGCACAAATCATATGACATTTAATGCAGCAATATTCAAATATCTTGATGAAAGCTATAAAACTAAAGTGAGAATTGGGAACGGAGACTTCCTTGATGTGAAAGGCAAAGGTACAGCTAAAGTAAAAACTTCTACAGGTATCAAACTTATTACCGATGTGTTATTTGTGCCTGAACTTAGTCAAAATTTACTGAGTGTTGGGCAAATGTTGGAAAAGGGATATTCGCTTGAATTTAAAGACGATAACTGCATTATTTTTTATAATGATGGAAATGAATTATTTTGTGTGAAAATGAAGCAGAAAAGTTTTGTTATGGAATGGAATGAAGATAAAGCTTATGCACGTGCAAACTTAAGTGACTCAGATTTGTGGCACAAAAGATTTGGTCACTTTAACCACAGGAGTTTAATCAATCTCAAAAGGCAGAAACTTGTTGAAAACATGGCTGAAATCACAAATGAATCTCATGATTGTGATGCTTGTCAACAAGGAAAACAAGTAAAAGTTTCATTTCCAAAAGGCCAAGTTTGGAGGGCCTCTCAAAAGCTGCAACTTATACACACTGATGTGTGTGGACCCATGACAGTTACATCCATGAATGGTAATCGATACTTTCTTCTTTTCATTGATGATTTTTCTAGAATGTGTTGGGTCTATTTTCTCAAAGCTAGAAGTGAAGTTTATGCTGTGTTTCAGAAATTCAAAAATTATGTTGAAAACCAAAGCAATTTGAAGATTAAAATGTTGAGATCTGATAATGGCGGTGAGTACAGCTCCAGCAAATTTGATAAATTTTGTAGTGATGAAGGAATTAAACACCAGTTGACTATCACTTACACACCGCAACAAAATGGTGTAAGTGAGAGAAAAAATAGGACCGTGATGGAGATGGCTAGGTGCCTAATGTTTGAGAAAATTTTACCAAAGCATTTTTGGGCTGAAGCAGTCAACACTTCGGTGTATTTATTAAACAGGCTACCTACTAAGGCTCTCAAAAATAAAACTCCATATGAGACTTGGCATGGTGTGAAGCCATCTGTACATCATCTCAAAGTATTTGGGTGCATTTGTTTTTATCAAATTCCTTATCAGAAAAGAGACAAGCTTGATAAAAGAGCAGAAAAGGGAATTTTTGTTGGTTATAGTCTTGTCACAAAGGGATATAGAGTTTATTCCTTGAAAACTCATGAAATTTTGGTTTGTAAAGATATTAAATTTAATGAAATGGCAGGTTGGAATTGGGACAATCTTGAGGATGTGCAGCCTGAAATTCTTAATGACAAGTTAAACCAGCCACATACTATAACATATGATGAAACTTTTGATGATGAACCTATCAGAGGTACAAGAACTTTGCAAGATATATATCAGGGGTGCAATCTTGTTATCTCAGAACCTAGCAACTTTCTTGAGGCAAAAACTTCACCAGCTTGGAGAAAAGCAATGCAAGAAGAGATTGATATAATCAACAAAAATAAAACATGGCAATTAGTTGAAAGACTTGGAGTGCAGAAAGTGATTGGAGTCAAATGGGTATTCAAAACCAAACTCAATCCTAATGGCTCAATATGCAAATACAAGGCAAGGCTTGTGGTGAAGGGATATGCACAACAACAAGGAGTGGATTACCAAGAAACATTCGCACCAGTTGCAAGGTATGATACTATCAGATTAATTATTGCCTTTGCTGCATTCAAAAAATGGCAAATTCATCAACTAGATGTTAAATCAGCATTTTTAAATGGCTTTCTTGATGAAAATATTTATGTTGAGCAACCTGATAGTTTTGTAATTTCTGAAAAAGAGAATCATGTTTATTTGTTGAAGAAGGCTCTTTATGGCCTTAAACAAGCTCCAAGAGCTTGGTACAGCAGAATTGATAGCCATTTATCGCAAATTGGTTTCAAGAAAAGTGATAGTGAAACAACCTTATACATCAAAGGAGAAGGGAGCAAAATTCTGGTGGTATCTCTATATGTTGATGACATGTTAATAACAGGGGAAGATTGCGGTCTTATTCAGTCTTTCAAAACAGAAATGAATCAAGTTTTTGAAATGACAGACCTAGGACTGATGTAGTATTTTCTGGGTATGGAAGTGAATCAATTCAGAAATGGTATTTTCATATGTCAGAAAAAATATGCAACAGATATCTTGAAGAAATTTTGCATGGAAGATTGCAAGCCTGTGGACACTTCAATGCCAACAAGTGAAAAGCTGAGTAAAGATGATAATTCAAAGAAAGTTGATGAAGGTTTGTTCAGAAGTCTTATAGGGAGCCTATTATATCTTACAGCAACAAGATCAGATATTATGTTTGCTGTGAGTATCTTATCCAGATATATGCATTCTCCATCTGAAAAACATTTTTCAGCAGCAAAAAGAATACTCAGGTACTTAAAAGGTACCATAGATCTTGGTGTTTTGTTTAAAAGTGAAGGAAATGAAGATGTGAAGCTGTTAGGGTACTCTGACAGTGATTGGGGAGGTTGTCTAGATGATTTCAAAAGCACTTCTGGAAATCTCTTCTCTTTGGGTTTTGGTGTCTTCACATGGAGCTCAAAGAAGCAAGAATCAACAGCACAATCCATAGCTGAAGCTGAATACATTGCTGCTGCTGCTGCTGTGAATCAAGCTATTTGGTTAAGGAAGCTTCTAATAGATCTTGGTTGTCAACAAAAAGATCCAACTGAAATCATATGTGATAATCTTTCATCAATATCAATTTCAAAGAACCCAGTATTTCATGGTAGGACAAAACACATAAAAATAAAGTTTCATTTCATTCGAGAAGTTCAACAATCCAATGAAGTGAATCTAGTGCATTGTTCATCTGAAAATCAACTTGTTGATTTACTCACTAAGGCTCTGCCTAAAGAAAGGTTTGAAATTCTCAGGCAAAAGTTTGGTGTTTGTCTCAAAAATGCCAAGGAGGAGTATTGAACAGTTGTCATTTTAGTTCCAACAATAAAAATTTGTTAGCATGAAGATCAGCAGGAAATCAAAACAGATTTGTTTTCTATTTTTTTGTTACTTTTTCAAGTTTTAACTGTCCACAAATTTGGGAATTCAAAGAGGAGAAGGTTGTTATTTTTTATGTATAAATAACTGGTTTTGAATGAAAGAAAGTAGATCATTTTTCCCAAACCTTTCAATTTACACTTTCATTGCTTTCCTTATTTTAATCCAACATCTAGAACGGGATTTGTCCATCTTTCCCTTCTTGGAATTCGACGGCTAGAAGAGAGAATTGAGAAAGCTGGCAATGCGGCCGCTTGGAGATACAAGCTACCATGTCTTCTTCATGTTGTTGTAAATCGTGGAAGTCGTCGATGACTTAGCATGGAAGAATTCGTCTTGCTTGGAAATCTTCTCTCTTAGAGAAGCACTGGTCTGAGTTTGGGGGAATTGGGTCTTCTACGGAGGGAATTGGAGAGGCTTTTCGTGCCTGAATTTGGCTCAGAACGGTTTCAGTGGCTGGTATTGGATGGACTCGACTTCGGAAAAGGAAGAGAAACAGAAGCCACCGCTGTAGCTCAACTTGGAATAGCTGGAGCTGGAGTTGAAGAACACAGGCTTTTGATTTCTCGGAGATCTTCGAGACCCCCATATCGGAATCCGATGGTTTCAGCCCAAACTGCAGCCTTTCGCTCTTCTGCTTCTCTCCTTCTGCTCGTCTGAAATTGTTGTATTTCTTCCTCGAAATTTCTCTGCAGAAGACCATATCTAGTTCTGGTTCTTCCTCTAAACTGAGTTTGCCCTCGTCAATAGAACAGTAGATAACGTCGATCCCACCATAGATCCAGCAGCCATCCTTGTCTCATGAAAACCCATCTCCGCGAAGGTGACCATCACCGGCAATCAACTGCCGTCATTACAGCCACCATCTTTGCTGTTTCTGATGGGGATAAAATGTTATGGTTGGAAATCAGATGGGCTCAATCCATTTGTCCATTTGTGCAATCAAAAGCAAGGGATGTGGTTTCATGCCACTTGCGATTTGCTTTTTTCATACTCTGCAGCTAATTGTAGGTCGCGGATTTGGGTGGAATTTTAGCTGGGGCGGTAAGATGATGCTATGTTATTAGCAGCTTACTTTCTCTCTTTTTTTTGATAAAAGGATGTGCCCTATCCCTAACCCCATTCAATGTGAAAGGGATTAGGGACGGAGTAATTCAAGCAATTCATTGTCAAAAAATTGTCAGTACAAATTTTTCCAAGAATGGCTTGGGGGGGTTGCCCCACCAGACCTGGTGGTCCACAGTAGAGACCAAGACTAAATCAGCTAAGGTATGTGCAACATCATTACCTTGCCTTAATACATGATGTATTGAATAACAAGCATTCACTTTAAGAATCGACCTGATTTCCTCAATGATAAGGCCCACCGGGGAAGAAATAGGGGTCGCATCCGCCAGAAAGTGGCAGAGGGTGAGGGAGTCAGTTTCAATCAAAGCATGTCTGATATAAGTTTGGAGCGCCCATTTCATCCCCAGTAAGAAGGCTGTGGCTTCCATTAGTAGTGGTTCCAGTACACCACTCTTTCTCCATCCATTAGCAGCAATGAAGGAACCTTGGGAGTCTCTAATCACCGCTGCACAGGCAAATACACTAAGATTCTTTCGGCAGCGAGCGTCGACATTGATCTTGACAAACCCCATTGGCGGTTTGAGCCATCGTGGCACCAAATTTCTTCCCAAAGCCCCCGTCTGAACAATCGTTTTAGCCGTCCAATGTTGGTAAAGAAATTCCGCACACCAGGCCAAGGTATCAGTGAAATTTGGTTGAATTCCCTCATCTCTGAGCGTGTTCCGTAGCCACCATACCCTCCAACAGCACAATATAAACATAGCAAGGTCCTCAGGCCTGTTTTGCTCCACACGCAATTCCAACACTGCCTGTACTGATACCTCTTGATGGGCCATCCTTGCAGCCTTCCAGCCAACCCCAAGAGTTGATACACATCTGAGGAAGAGGTGATTTGCGTCTTCAGTTTCGTTCTTGCAAATTGTGCAGACCGGGTCCACGGCAATACCCCTACGCGTAAGGTTGTGTAGCGTGGGAAGGGCATTAATAAGAAGTCGCCATCCAAAAATGATTACTTTAGATGGGAGTTTTAGCCGCCAAATGGTTTTGAAGGTTCTAGAGAGGGCCAGGTAATCGTTAATGGAGCACAGCATTCTGTATGCCGACTTGACAGTATAGCAGCCATTAGGTTCATGCTTCCAATAGATAGTATCCTCCACGGTGCCATTGGGAAGAGGGATCAAGTTCACCTCGTGCCATCGCGTCTCCCCCATTGCCGCAACCACCCAGTCCATGTTCCAGGAATTGGTCTCACCATCGATGAAATGGTCCACCGTTGCTTCCTCCAAGATTGAAGCCGGGAGGGGTCCCGCCTTATCCACGCTTGTCTCAAGCCACATATCTTTGAAGACCCAAACTCGGTTCCCATTTTCGATCCTCCATTTGCAGCCCCTCAGAATCACGTCTCTAGCCTTCATTATACTCTTCCATGTGAAGGAGTCCGAAGGCTTCCCCTTGCAAGTCCAAATATCTGTGTGGGAAGTATCTGGATTTTAGCACTCTATGACATAAGGATGTGTCACACGAAACTAACCTCCAAACCTGTTTGGCTAGTAGGGCATAGTTGAATTTATGGAGGTCTCTGAAGCCCAATCCACCAGCTCTCTTTGGCTTGCACATCTCCTTCCAGGCCACCCAGCTCATCTTCCTTTTACCTTCCTTCTCACCCCACCAGAACTTGCTCAACATTCCGTTAATATCTTGGCAGAATGATTTAGGAAGTAAGAAGATGCTCATCGCGTACGTCGGGATAGCTTGCGCAACTGCCTTGATTAGCACCTCTTTACCCCCCCCATGAAAGCAACCTTCCCTTCCATCCCTGAATGTGCTTCCATATGCGTTCTTTAAGGCCTTTGAACATTCCCAATTTGGATCTTCCGAGCCAGGCCGGGAGACCCAGATATTGCTGGAAATCCTGACCCTCAGATCCAAGAAGTTGGATCAATTCCCTTCTAGCGCCGCTTTCCGTATTCGTACTAAACACAATCCCTGTCTTGTCCACATTTACCAACTGGCCCGAGGATTCAGCGTAAAGGCATAGTAAGTCCAACAAGTTCCTAACATCTTCCCCACACGCCCTTACAAAGATGATGGCGTCATCTGCAAACAAAAGGTGAGAGATCGATGGGCCATGAGGTTGTAATCTGATGCCGTGGATTGCTCCCTCTGCTGCCGCCTTGGTAATCAAAGCAGAAAGCCCCTGCGCACATAACAGAAATAGATAAGGAGATAAAGGATCACCCTGCCTAAGTCCCCGTTGAGGTTGGAAGTATGATGAGTAGAAACCATTGACGTTGACCCGATATGTAACTGTGGTGATGCAGCTCATGATCCAGTTAATCCATGCTGGGCAGAAATTCATTTTCACTATCATCTGTTTTAGGAAATGCCATTCAACCCTGTCATACGCCTTTGACATATCAAGCTTGATCGTCATTTCTCGTTTACGCCCCCTCTTGCGTCTACGAATTGAGTGGATGGCTTCAAAGGCAATCAGCATGTTGTCAGTAATGAGCCGGCCAGGAACAAAAGCACTTTGTTCCTCCCCGATAACATCATGGAGAACCGACTTGAGCCTATTGGCTAAGACCTTGGCCAAAATCTTATACACGACATTGCATAGGCTAATGGGTCTGAACTGAGAGAAGTCTTGAACTCCAACCCTTTTCGAAATCAATATTAGTGTGGTTGAGTTTGCCTTCATGATTAGCTTGCGCTGCTGTACGGGGTTTCTCTCCTCAAAGAATGATTTACACCATTTGATTATATCACTTCCCACCGTGTTCCAGTGGTTCTGGTAAAATCCTGCCGACATCCCGTCCGGTCCTGGGGCCTTAGTGGGGCTCATTCCTTTAATTGCTTTGATAACTTCCTCTTCCTGCATTGGTTTGGTGAGCAACTGTCTTTGTTCATCAGAAACTCTTCTCGAGATAACCGTCTCCAACCAAGGCACTGCCGTTGTAGTAGACGAGGAAAACCCATCTGAGAAGTGCTTAACGGCCATGTCCATTAGCTGGTCTTGGTCCCGAACCCAGATGCCATTTCGGTCCCTTAAAGCTTCAATGAAGTTAACCCTTCGCCTGTTGGAAGCCATACGATGGAAGAACCTAGTGTTTCTGTCTCCCTCGTTGAGCCAATGAGACTTTGCTCGCATTCTCCATATTTGCTCCTTATCTTGCAGTAGGAGGTTGATTTGGAGTTTTAATTTCTGCATCAAGTCATCCCTTGCGTCACTGGGCACCAATCGAGAGATTGAATTAAGCTCCCTTTGTTTCTGCTCAATTGCTTTCCGGATGTTTCCCCTCTTTCCTCTATTCCATTTTGTGAGCTCAATGGCCGCTCGATTTAGTCTCCATGAAATCAATTCAGCATCATTCAAGACCGTTGGAGGCACAGATTCCCAAACTTGATTAACAATACTTTTAGCATCCTTGTCTTGAGCCCAAAATAGTTCATATTTGAACTCCCTTGGCAATTTTCGCTTGCCACGTCTTGAATCAAGGGCCAACGCAATGGGGTAGTGGTCAGAGGTAGGATTCGTTAGGTGAGAAATTTTTGCATGAGGAAACCTATTCAACCATGATGGCGTAGCCAGCCCCCTATCCAATCTCGCTTCCACCCTTTGCCGGCCCCTTCTGTTGTTTTTCCAAGTCATTGCCTGACCGGCGAAGCCCAAATCCATTAGATTGCATCTATCTATGGTTTCGTGAAACATATCTATCTGATTTTGTGGTCGATTCCTGCAGCTGATATATTCACTAGGTCCCAGAACTTCATTGAAATCCCCTATAACTAACCAAGGCTCATTGCATCCGACGCTTAACTGCATGAGGATATTCCAGCTATGCTGTCTCTGATGAGTTTCGGGGTGATCGTAGAACCCTGTAAACCTCCAACCGCCAAAATTTGCATCAATGTGATGAGAAGAGAAGCTTCTGATGCTCGCAGTTTGGTTGTTCATCCAAAGGAGGGCCAATCCTCCCCTCCTTTCGTGAGGTTCCACAACAAAACAACAGTCAAAATTAAGTCTTCTTTTGATACTCTCCATCTCATTGGATTTATGTTTTGTTTCACTTAGGAAGACCAAACAGGGATCTTATCGCTTGACCAGCTCTATGAGGCTCCGAATTGCTCGTGGGTTCCCAAGCCCTCGGCAATTCTAGGCTATAAGCGGCACCTTATATGAGGCGGGGCTGGGGATTGCCCATAGCCTCCGCCTCAATCAATTCGGGACTCTCCCTTCTGTTTCTTCTTTTCTGTGCTCCTTCCTGCTCGTCCCATTCGCTTTTTCGACCCCTTTTTTTGGGTCCCCCCATTTTACAGTCATGGTGAGCATAACTTCCCAACTCATTCCCCCCTCTGGCCATCCGCTTCCATTTTCCCTTCATGTTTCTGGTTTCCCCGTCTCCTTCGACAATCTTGCATTTCATCCCAGTGCTGTTGTCCTCCTTGGATCCCATTTTGTTTGAGAACCATCCAGCCACATCTGCCCATTTGTTTCCATGCTGGATTTGCACATCGATCAGCTTGGTGTCTTCCTTCCTCATTCCATGCTTTCTGTTTTCCTCCCCTACCCCCATCGACACCTCCTTTCCATTGCCTTCATTATTTTCCTGCTCACCCTTTGTGTTTGCTTCACATTGCAGAGAATCTGTCCGCACCCCCTCCCATTCCTTAAACTTTTCTGTTTGGTGCAGCTGGATGGGGAGGGCCACTGAATCCAAGGAACTGCTAGATACAACAATGTTATAGTGTAGCTTGTTTATATTGGTATTTTGTCTCCTCACCATCGCAGTTGTGTTTGAATACAACGCGTTGAGAGCAGGATTCGATAAAACAGCCCTTTCAGTGGATGAATGAATCATTCCAGAGTTTGGGGTCAATGGATTCTCATCATGTTGCTGCAGCCTACTCTCTTAAAAGCCAAGGAAAACGATGTTTCTACAGATGTCTATTCTTTTTTGTAATCCATTGTTGCCGGTATAAAGGAATCTGGCTGCCTTGAATAGGAAGCTGCACTGTTCTGGGGTATACAAAATTGTCAAATCAAGTCAAGTTGGATTCATATTCACCAAATTTATCTAGCTTGCGTGGTACACAAAATCATATCCAATCATTAGATTTCATTACTGTGAGGCGGACAAACGGGATCTTTTTACGGCAGCTCTTGAGAAGGCTGGGTCTGTGAAGGGCTTCACTGGGCAGTCGAAGATCATAATTTCCGAATTAGAGGCGCATCCCTCTTTATATTTATCTGATTGAATGTTTCAGGGAAGGGAGGAGCTGCATTTTTTGGACATTGGACACACTTTGGTGATAGACATTTTAGTAATTTTACACATTTTCTAATGTAGTTTTCTCACATCTGTAATCGAATGTAATCGAATGGGCCTATTTGACATATTTGAGATTATGTGCAAACGTAATCGGTATATTTGATATTTTGAAATATAGTAGATATATTTAAAATTATAATCAAACGTAGTAGGTATATTTTGGAAAAAGCCGTATATGAGTGTAAATATATAGACATGGTGACAGCTTTCAAGGTCCCTAAAGGTATACCTTCCTACAGCAGAACTTTCTTTTAATTACTATACTTGTATACTTGTGGTTGTATTGCTAGAAAAACTAAAATCCAAAATGATAGATATTTTAAATCTAGCCCAATGACTTTTTATGGGTATTGTATTACAATAATCTCGATTGATATTACAAGGAAGTTTTGAGATTTTCTTACAAATTTTCTGCTAATAATCTTACAAATATCTCAAATATCTCATACAGTGAACAGTGGTAGGCGCTCGCATGAATGGGGAGAAATAATGTTACCACAGAATGCCACCATATAGTGTAACAATTGATTAATACAAAATGCATGCACCAATATTTGAACCCAAGACCTCCATGTGAGGGACCAATCTTGTTACCATTGATGCATTGCCTTAGTAGCTAAATCCAGTCGACTTTTAAGCAAGAAAACTCAGGTTAGATCACATTGAACCAAAAGAAATGAATATACAATTCTGCTTCTAGTAATTATGTAACTAGGTTATAGAAGTAGACTCATATAACTCTCTTAATTTTTAAGATATTGCTAATTGATTTAAAATTAAATGTATTTATTATATTTAACATCATTTGTTTATATAATAAACTCTATTTCGTTTAATTCAAACAGGTCTATTGGTCGCATTTGCGCAAAAATGTATATATTTATGTGTAAATTAAGAAAAACATTTAGAACTGTTCGCATATATATTATAATGTTATAATATTTTATATAATCATTTATCCATGTAGTAATGATATTTTAAATAGTTTATGCATTGAAAACATTACTTAAAAAATTATCTTTTAGTATTAAATTATTTTATTACATTGATTTTACACATTTATAAGTGAAGATATACACAATGATACTGAATAAATGAAAGAATGACCATGATAATGAAAATGACGCTAAATACAATAGATATAATAATTTTTTCATTAATCATTAAGATTTTAAAAATAAAAGGATTACCCAGAAGAGAAATTTCATGGAAGCGAGCCACATATATAGTTAATTTTCATCTGTTTATGCTCATTACTTAATATTTGTACATGCATTATTACGACGTTTAAGGAATTCCATTTTAAAGGGAGGACTGTCTTTGTCTAAACTCTTCAGACTATACTAATTAACACAACTTCTCTGCATCTACACGCTCAATCGATTATAAAATATAAAGAAGAAGACTTGAAGACTTGACGAAAAAGAAGAGTCAGAGTATCTGAAAAAGTAGATCCACTGGCTTCAATAGCCGTGGGTTGGCATTGATGGGTCACGCATTTCCAATACATGTGAGATGAGCTGGGATGGATGGGATGTTACATTTTTAAATACACAATTACCTATTCTTAATATACATTTTACTTATTCTCAATATACTTTTATCTATTCTCAATACATTTTCTTGTCAATTTTTCATTTCATCTTCATCATATTTCATACCTGAACTACCCGAATCAACACCACAACACCACTATTTGTTGATGTTGTTTTGTGCATTTCCGCCTCAATCGATGAAAAAATAGTAGACACAGTGGAGTGTTTGAAATGCATCAAAACTTTTTAAACTAAAATTTTTCACTCTCCACATTTATCTTATTTTTAAATTATTTTTTCAATTTTTCCTAAACAATTGTCTTACTTTTCAATTATTTTTACACAACTAAATATCTAATTAATCTATCTATTTTAACTTTCAGTCCCGCTTCTATATAAATCCTTCAAAATATAAGATTTTAATCTTTGATAAAAATCTAATCCATTTATTATATTTAACATCATTTGTTTATCTAAAAGACCAAATTTTATCTCAATCGAGTATGTTTATAGGCTGCATTTCTTAAAAATATATATATTCAAGGGTAATTATAAAAAAGCTCTATTTACACATATTAGAATGTAATAACACTTTATAAAGTTATTCACTTATATAGAAATGATATTTTGAACTGTTTAGATATTGATATTAATACTTTAAAATTGATATTTTAACTTTTTTATTGTATATAAATTTATTAATTTGAATATATTTAATGTAGAAATGATATTTTGGACTGTTTGGATGTTGAGATTTCTACTTTAAAATTAATATTTTAGCATTTTTATTGTATATAAATTTATTAATTTAAATATATTTAAGGTATAAATAAAATTTTATCATCTCTGAACATATGAATATATTCTTTTACCACGCTCAATCAATTAAAAAGCAAAAGACAAGGAATATATTGGCAAAGTAGATCCTCTTGTTTCAATATTTGTAGGATACATCTTCTAACCTTTTGAATATTTTGAAGTAGAAATCCTAAACCTATATCCGTATATATATGATAAATAATCAGGTGCAGCTTTATTACACCACAATAATGCAACGGTTACCTCAAAGTGGACCACATATGACCATAAAATTATAATATACTACACCCATTGTATTTAGAATTATGTATTTTATTACTATACCAATTTTCAGCCCAATTGAACATGTATATAAACCTCATTTGAAAATGGTACAAATTCAATATAATAAAATAGTTTGATATAAATAACAACTTTAAAATTTTTTTTTAACATACATACCATTTGCTATAAATTTATATATGAATAAATGATTGTATAAAATATTAATACATTTAAATATATGTGGTGCTCATTTTAGGTCAAATGTAATGTTAATTATGAGACAGCTTCACTACACAGGAAAGCTTTTTTTTTTTTACTTTTTTTTCATACACTTGTTTAATAATTGTATTTAAGATATAAACCAAGTGTTACCATTTTTGAATATGTATATATACTTTTTTGATAATTTTAAAGATCTATATATACGTATTTAAAATATTTTTATCTCTAAAAATCTCAAAAATATATATATATCCAAATATTATAAAACTTAATTTATACGTTAAATATACTTAGATAAATAAGTATATGAAGAAAAAAGCAAAAAAAATATTGTAAATGAGTTTTTTAAGGTAAGCTAAGCGAGACATTTGTTTAGCCTAAGCTAACAAAATCACTCCTCTTTTAAATATCTGTGTGTATATGTATATTTAAAATACTCTTATGTTTAAAAATATTTTAAAAATATATACACATGTTTGAAAATAATAAAACTTAGTTTATATGTTAAATACACATAGATAAACAAGTGTATAGAGAAAAAAATAAAAAATAATATTTTAAATATTTTTTTAGGTGGGCTAAGCGGAGCATTGGCTTAGCCCAGGCTAATAGGATCATTCCTTTTTTAAAAATATCTATATATATATATATATTAGATTTTTAAAGGAAGAGTGATCCTGTTAACCCGGGTTGAGTAAATGTCTCACTTAGCCCACCTTAAAAAACTTATTTACAACAACTTTTTTTTACTTTGCATTTGTTTATCTATGTGCATTTAGCATATAGACCAAGTTTTACCATTTTTGAATATGTTTATTTCTTTTTTTTAAGATTTTTAAACATCTATTTGTGTATATGTATTTAAAATACTCTTATTTTTAAAAATCTAAAAAATATATACACATATCTAAAAATAGGAAAACTTGATTTATATATTAAATATATTTAGATAAACAATTGCACGAAGAAAAAAACAAAAAAAAAGTTATTTTAAATAGAATTTTTGAGGTGGGCTGAGTGAGACATTTACTTAGCCTGGGCTAACAGAATCATTACTCTTTTTAAAGATAGGAGTGTTTTAATACTAATAGATTAGTACTTAGTAATTGTAAAATTTAGTTTCTAAATTAAATACTAATCAATTAAAAATTTATAAAAAATTTTAAAAGATATGAAAAGAAGATTTTTCGCCCAAGCTAAATAGTAGTTTTCTTAACCTTGGCTAATAAAAGTACTTCTCTATTTTATTTCGTATAAATATTTTTTGACCGTGAATTATTTTATCATTTTGAATAACACTACTAGTTTAGCTGATGATGTGAAAAATTGATTTTGCACTTTACTGGTTATTCGTGTAAACCACAACATCAACATCTCACAGATATGTAAGCATTTTATTATTTTTAAAAATCACACCTTTCACGTAAATAAATATTGACATAAAATTAGTTACTTATAGAGTAGATTAAAATAATTTTAAATATAAACATATTACTATAATTTTAATTACATTTAAAAATTTTCTTATGGTATATGAAAAGAAATTATAATTAAAATAAGTACATAACCATTTTATTTTATTATATACTTTCTAAAATTTATTCAATATAGAATAATAATATGAATACCTATTCGAGTGCCCAACTTCAACACTCAAACATATAATTTTATTAACTCGGATGCTAAATTAAAATTATTTTAAATTTTATAAATTTCTCATTCATGGGTCCACTCAAGTCGACGAAATTGGGATTTGCCTCAACTCTGATAGCAATCCAATTTCTAAAATTCAAACTTAATTTTAACTTATTTTTAAAACTTAACCTCTAATCTTATCATATAAATTAATTATGTATTAAATTTTGGATTGATAAAATTTTATTTTCCCTTAACAGTGACAAGTTTAAAAATTCATTTAAATTTAAATTAATATGACATAAACAAGAGTAATAATAATAGGTAGCTCAAATAAATTTAATATAAACATAATCATATATAAATTTTGTACAGGAATTTATCTTTTCCAAAAGAGATAAGAGAAGAAAATTAGTGTAGAAGTAAGGAATATAATTAAAATAAAGGGCATTGGTCCCATGCGATCTACTGCATGGGAGCAACCATGTAGTTGCTGGCGACTCAACCTTTTTAATTCTTTTAGAAATATTTTATTTTACATCAACAAAGTGGAAAAAATAAATACGTTTACGTAAAACTACTCCTGTGTAACCAGAATCGAAGCTCAATTTTAAAAAAAGCAATTTGTATAAATAAAAAACTATAAACCTTACATTTTTCTACTTTGAAATATTCTTAAGGTTAGAAAGTTCATCTGGCAAATATAAAAAATGTGCTAACTCATGATTATACAGTATCTACTTTACATCGTGTATTGTCTTCAATCTTCAACATGCTTAATCGTGAAACTTCATTAATGGATAGCATCCAATTCATGAAAAACCAATGTTGTTAGAACGTAACCAGTGATTCAACCGGTCTGGTTTGAACCAACCGGTTAAGCAAACCGATTCGAACTAGTGTGACATACACTGACATATTTATGATGTTATACATATTAATTATTTTCAAATTTTAAATAAATATATATTCGTAAAATTACATTTTCATGAATCCAAAATATATATATTAGACTTTAAGAATCACAATAAAAGTATAAAACATGCAGGAAAAATTAATAGCAAGTTTTAAAAAATCTTTAGGCATGAATGTTAGAAAAATTAACTATATTAACTAACCCAAAAGACTTAAATTTGAAATAAGTGCTAACCATTAATGATTGGCTGTTGGTTCTTGAATTCTCCCCGTTTATCTCGGTACCTTTATGAATTGCACTTCTATAGACATACCTAGCAAAATAAGAAATAAAATAAATCAGTAAGTATTAAAAATTTGAACAATTAAATAATCCATAATAATATAAAAATTATGAACATCTCCTATGTTCAGCAAAAATGAAAATTTAAAAGTCTATAAACCATTAAATGCATCGTTCTCATCAAACATAGATTTCAAAAGTATATAAATACATCATTCTCACCAAATATAACATTTTAAAAGTCTACCAACACATCATTCTCACTGAACATAAAATTTTAAAAGTTTACAAACACACATTCTCACTACAAATCTACCATTCACATCATTGCGAAATTTTTTTAAAAAATGTCTGAAGGTATCTTCTTCATAAAGGTCAACAATGATATCTTCATCTTGTCTGCTAATTAGAGTTATTAAATAAAAATACAAAAATGAAAACATTAGTTATATACTACCATTTTTCTTATCAAAGTATTACTTTTACAAAATTGAATAAAAACTATAGTATAATATCAAATTCATCAACTTTTTTTATTTCTTTCCTACTATTTGGTTGATCTATTTGCAACCAAGTGTCAATATCTTCATTTGTTAATAATGGAGACTCTTCTTCTACCACTCACTCCTCCAATATATTAATATCTTCTCAAAATATTAGATCATAATATTAATATTTCTTCTTCTTCCTGTAAAAAAGATACAAATAGGTTTATTGGAATAAAATGTAAGTTATTTGCATTTCTTAAAAACTAGTCATGAGAGTTTATATACCTATTCAATAATCGTAAATTGTATTGAATATATACAAGATTACATAGTCTTTGTTGTTCTAGTTGATTCATCTTTTTTGTACAAATGCGTTCGAAAATACTTCAATTGGGTTCGCATCCAAATGAACTACATGTTTGACTCAAAATCTTCGCAGCCACTTTTTGCAAATTAGGAGTACCACATTCATGAGCTTGCCACTAATTAACAACAATGAATGAGCCACCGTTAGGATACTAATTAAGTATTTATAAATAAGTAACTAATTTATAAGGATTAATAGTTAATACATATACCTGGGGATAAGATATAGAGAGAATGAAGAGCAATTAGACATGAACATTGCCATGAGTCAACCAATGGATAGTTTGAAGCAGCCATTGCATTGTCATTGTCTTTATTAATTTATCCATATGGTAGTGAACTAGTGGATTTAGATAATGACTAGCTAAATACAGAAGTTGCCAAGTTGATTTTTTCATTGATTATTCACATTGCGAGGTAGAAATCACAAGGCATCTTAAATTTCTTCAAAGACTTTTTCATTGCATTTTTAGCTTTATGCATTGCCTCATAAATGTATTCCATTACAGGCCTTTCATCACTATCTATCATTCATGACATGGAACAAGTGGTTCAAATGCTTTCACAATTACTTCACATCTTTCCCAAAAGGAAGAACTCAAAACTAAATTAGAAGTAGCTCTTCCCTTTTGAGAATTTTTCCATTTACAATCTACCCATTTTCTACAAATGAACATGCCCATAGTTCGTTCGTAAAGTTCGACATACTTTGCAATGCTATAAAATTTGTTGCAAAATGAGTTATCGCAGAATGAATAAATTCTTTTCTACAAGTAAATTTTCTCATCAAACACAAAACAAAGTCATGATTATAAATAAATGTTGAAATAAAACAAGCTTCCTTTATTACCTCTTTCACATCTTCCATATTTGCAATATCTTCTAGCAATAAATCAATATTATGTGCAGCACATGGTTTCCATGCAATGAATGGATATTTATCATTTAGTAAACGACCCGCAAGCCAACAATTAGATGCATTATTGGTCACTGCTTGTACAAAATTTCAAAGTTCAACTTCCTCCACAGTAGTGGTGAGTAATTCAGAAAGCATTTGACCAGTTTTTGAATGTTCTGAAGCATCAATAGACTTTAAAAATATAGTCCCCTTAGAATAATATACTAAAAAATTTATCAAGGTCCTTCCCTTTTGATCCGTCCATCCATCAACCATTACAGAGTAACCAAATTCTTTCCACATTCTCTTAAATGATTCAATTTGATCACTTACTTCCTTCACATTCTTTTTTAATAAAAGACCTCTTAAATCATGATATATAGGAACTTTAAAGTCATATTCAATTGAGCATGCATGGTCAAACATAGATTGAAAGTGCACTGAATTTGTAGCATTAAATGGAATACATGAAGCATAAAACTATTTTGTTATTTCTGAATGTGCCCTTTCAATTGTATCCTTACTGATCATCGCACTTTTGATAGTTGGTTGCGCAATCCCATTAGGTACTTTCATTTTTTCAAACTACCTTCCAAGTTTCTTTTCAAACTGGGGCCCTCAAGAACATCTTCTTCATCATCAATAATTCTATAAGTAGAAAACGAGCTAGTTTTTGGAACAGGAGGTTTTTTACTTGTAGTTGTAGTTATACTACTAGTCTAAAGGTCATTTTTTAACTCGAGAAGTATATTGAGTGGGACCTTTTTACAAGCGGGACCTTTTTACAAGCAACAACATCACCCTTTATATTTGTCAAATGTTTTTTTACTCTATGAATTCCGCCTTTCGAGAAAATCTTCCCACAATACAAACATTTGTATTTATTTTTCTCTAATTCAGTGATATAATTCTATGCAAGATTAGTTCTTCCCCTAGTAAGTTATAGATCAGAATTTTTTGTACTATCAGCTGCTAGAGTTGCATTCGATCATGTAGGGTAGGAGACTAGTTTCCAGTTGTAGAGGGATTTGATGATAACATGATGATCAAATAATAGCCTAGGATAATGCAATATTTATAGTTAGAAATCATGCAATTAACAACATTTTCTCAAAAAGATGATTTAATAATAGATAAATTGCAATGAATATGATAACTTTTCTAAAGCAAGTTGCAACAAACAATCTCCCTGTACAGACTATTGATTTAATAAAAAAATCACATTCAAATGCAGTTATAGCAGATAATCTTGTTATAGCATATAAAATTGGATAATCACATCTATGGTGCCTGTTTGATGTGGTGGCAGGTTTCAGAAAAATTACCACTGTGGGCTTGTGAATGACGATCGCTGGTTGCTAGTCGACAACGGACATAGGGGCTTGCAATGGAGATTGCTGGCGTTGCTGCTGGCTTCAAGGGGCGATCATGGACGGCAGCCACGAGAGACCCTTCGAAGAAGATGATGGATCGTCCTTAGCTGGTTCTCTGGAGAAATACACACGTTTGTGTACATGCGAGCCTCATTGTGCAGTAGGGAAGAGAAGGCGGCAATAGGGAAGATGCCGGAGTAGACGCAGGATGAAGAGAAGGTAGTAGCAAAGAGGCTGTCGTAGAAGACGCCCAAAGTAGACAACGCAGCAACAGAGAGCTTTTGCAAGATATGGCAACAACAGGGAGACACCGAATTGTCCGAGTAGACGCTGAAGCAGAGGTTGCCATCAATCAAGCTCAGATCTCGTTGAGGTTGGGAAGAAAGGGTGTGGTGGGAGCAAGCTGGCTAGGGTGGGCGGGATGTGATTTGAGGGAAACCGGGAAAATGAAAATTGACTGGCTATGGGCTGCACTGCCCTACTAATATTGTGTGTTTTTTTTTTTTGGTTGAATCAAGCCAACCCGGTTCGACCAATGCTTGCCCAATTTTGGATGGTTCGTTTGCTTGAACTGAAACCAGGTAAGTTAAACTGGACTTAGGACCGGTCCAGTCGAACCGGTCCAACTGGTCGGTCCGGTCCGGTTGGGAAAAAAATGGAACAAAAACATTTCATTTTTTACTGTTGAGTATATTTTCTTGAAAATTTAAGTTTGTAAGTCTAATTAAATTTACATTATATACACAAAATATTTATTCCATTCCATTGGGGGATCATCTATTAAAGCATCTATCATTGTAAATTTTTAATATTAATATTTGTAAAAAATATTTACATAAAAATATTATTTCTAATAAGCTTTGAATATATTTTGCACAATTAAAAAAGAGAGGGATAATTTTGTACATTCTAATGTATGGAAGCAAACATTCATTTGGCCCAAAAACATATTTATTCTTGATTTAAAAAAATTTTCTTTTCATAAAACTTTTATTCTAAAAATATTTAATCCATACACCTAAGTTTTATCATTTTTAGAAATATGTATCTATTTTTGAATTTCAAAGTGGGAGTATTTTAATCATTTAAAGGTTATTACATATTCTTATATTTAAAATTCAAAAAATATATTACTTCAAAATTTTTTAAAAAATATATACAAATCTCCAAAAATAGTAAAACTTATTATTCGAATTAAATATATTCAGAAAAATAATTTTATAAAAATAAAATTACAAAAATTAAAATTAAATATATTTTCGACCCAGATTTGTAGCCGCTCCTCTGCATCCCATTTTATAGTATTATAACACATTGAAAATATTTTACTATATTAAAATATATGTTATGTTAATTACACTACATATAAAGAAGTACTCTCAAGTGTAACAACTTCCAAATCATTTTTTGATCTTTTAATTTTTTTAGTTTTTGGGATATAAATAAGTTTATATAAATTTAACATAATTTAATGAAATTTAACAAAAACTAACTGTTATTATGATTATTATGCTAATGATGATTTAACACCCATAGTATGTTTTTTGACTTGTTATAAAGACATTTATGACTAAAATGTATGGTTTAGAACTTAGTTAATAAGATTGAATGAACGTATACAAATCGAAAGAAATCTAATAGAGCTTAAGCAAGTGTAACCAAGTTTGATAACATCTAACTAAAGTTGTGTTGGGCAATGACGAAAAGTTATCAATTTAAAACTTTTCTCTCTAAACAAATATTTATTTTTAATCATTTATTCTCATTTTTCTATATAATTACTTTATTTTTAGCTATTTTTCACAATTATTCATACAATTATGTCATATATTTTAACTTTATTTTTTTATGTTTTATTATTGTCTTTATTATATTACGTCACTTCTCCCCTTTTACACTAGAGAAAATACTTTGAAAGCTTAGTTGACTTCTCCGTATGTTGCGTTTAGGGCGTGTTCCAAACGATACAAGATTCTTAGATCGAATTTGTATATGTGATAAGAATGTCATATATTGAAAATGAGTAAAATTATATTATGAATAAGTAAAGCTGTATTAAAAATTGAAAAAGTTACATTGAGAATTCAAAAGCTGGGAATGATGATGCAATTTCTATCCTAAATTCTTATATCATCTGGATATGCCTTTACTGTTATGCGTCATCCTAACAGTGACTTGAGCGTGTAGGAGTGGAACAGCCAACTTGTCGACGGGACGGTGGAGTTGCTTCGGCTTCCGTGCTGTGCAGCACATTATCTTGAAAGGCAGCTTAAAGCTGACAACTCAAAGAGGATTTGGATTCACCTTTTTCGTCTTGCATTGTGGACCGCTAGTGACACAGTGCCAACGATGGATAGGAAGAGTCATTTTTTCAAGATTTTAATTCAAGAGATCTAATTCCCAAACCCTTACTGGCTTGCATAACTGCAATAGTAATGCGCTTTCTTCCTGTTAGTATCAGCTGTGAGTTTGGAACTTTGTGATGATACATTTGCATCGAGAGGGATCAACCTCTTTCAAATTATTCCTATTTTACACTGGTTAGAATCCTTGCGATAGTGCACCATATTCTTGTTTTCCATGTTCAGCGGCTTTCTAGGTGGGGTTATAAATGTTCTGATTCCCCATTGCGGTGGCTATTTTGGGTCAACTGGTGCATTGAGGTTTTTTAAAATCTAAATTGTTGTACGGCCCCACCTTGATGTGTTTGTTTTCACACGTAGGTGAGTTTGAAAAGTTATATTTTTTGATAAAAAAAAATTTTGTAAATTTTTTTGAAATGTGATATAATAAGGTAATGATGACGAGTAAAGATAATAAAATTAAAATAGGTGGATTAGGCATATTAGTAGTTGTGTGGAAATGATTAAAAAATAAGGTAGTTATATAGAAATAAGTGAAAAAATAATTAAAAAATAAAATAATTATAGAAAATGAAATGGGCATTGTACTTATGTGGACATATGTATATATGGACAAACGTTTTTACATTGTACTTAGAAAAATCACGTATCTATAAACTGGACTTTGATAAACTATAATGAACTTTTGAAGGTTTGCCAAGTACAACAGACTTTAGTAGAAGCTCAATATAGTCTTAAAGAAGACATATGTCAAGGACATTGACAAGGTTTAGTGAGCTTTTTGATGGATTTTTATAAAGTTATCTGAAACTCTGTTAAAAATCTGAAAATTGATGTCTGTTGTTGGGCACTTCCATAGGTTTTAATTAAGTTTTGTAAAAGATTTGCTATAGTCATTCTAAATTTATTAACCAAGGAACAGTATAAACTTTAATAAGTGTAAAATAATAAATTGTACTGATTAGCATAGGCATTAACGATTATGGACTCTATACAAAACATAAGTACTTTTATATAAATATTATCAAATATTTATATTTGATTATAAAATTTGAACCGTGCAAAAGATACCTATCAATGGTCATCTTTTACAGCAAATGTTTTTTGGATTAAACTTGATACAAATAGCTCAAAAAAATTAGCTGGTGAAGGGGGATGCATGTGCTTTCAAGCTAAGTTCGGAGAATGAAATGCACGTCAACATCTTCCAGGACCCCAAGTAGACAAGATTGGTGATGGCTAAGGCCATGTAATCGTTTCGTTTGACATGTGTGTGCAAGTCTCCATTACATGAATTGAACATGGATTTGAATTTTCAGGTTAGGACATTGAAAAAGAGAAATGTAGCCTGTGTATGAACAATCACAGGTCTGTTGATGATCAAGTATAAAAAGCACGCTATTATGTAGCCTAACCCAAAAATATACTTTATATATTTTGTCCATATATGGTTACATATTATATGTGATCCTTTTGCATTTATTTATGAATTTATGCGTGTTGATTTGAATGAGTGTTGGAGTCAAGTATTGAATAAATGAGTGTTTACAGATTATACATGCATGCTGATCCGACAAAATCATACATGCACATAATACATAAAACATGTTTTCCCTGGTCAGCCTACATAATGGCACGCTTTTTATATCAGACCATCGACTGACCTACGAATGTTCATACATGGCTGCATTCCTCATTTTCAATATCCTAACTTGAAAATCCAAATCCATCTTCGATTTGTGTATTGGTGGTTGTGCAAACACACGTCAAACAAAAATAATTACATGGTCTCACCCGTCATTAACATGTATAATCTACAAACACTCATTCATTCAACAACTGGTTGTAACACTCATTTAGATTAACAGCATAAATTCATAAATAAATACAAAAGGATCACATATAATATATAACCATAGTCAGATATAGTATATAAAACATGGTATTGGGTTAGCCTTAACACGCCTTGAACGCCTTACCATCGACAGACCTACGATTGCTCATACATAGCCTGCATTCATCTTTTTCAATGTCGTAACTTGAAAATTCAAAATCCATGTTCGATTCATGTATTGGAAACTATGCAGACAAATGTCAAACAAAATAAGTACATGATCTTATCCATCACCAATCTTGTCTACTTGGGGTCTTGGAATTTGCAGACGTGCATTTTATTCTCGGAAATCAACTTGAAAGCACACACATCCCCCTTCACTAGCTCATTGTACCGTGCAAACGGCTGCCACCTAGCAGACAGCACCACAAAGCCTCACCGGGAGTATGCAATGTACTTGATCTCCCGCATGGTACCATTTGGGCTTTTTAGCCTAACTTGCATCTTTGCAGACGGCAAATGCTATTTTCAAAAACCAAAGGGTATGGCCTGTATATTTCACAATAACAACTACCATCAAACACCTAATGATTGATACGCAAGTAAGAGAAAAATTTACAAAGGGAATCATTGCGCCTATCAGTGGACTATACATTCAAGCTACAGACTCCACGGCATAGACAAAAAATGATGGATATTTCAAAGTGAATTCATATGCTTTATGTCTCCTTACCTCAGTTATAAGCAGCATCTCCTTCGCGACCACTCTTCCAGTGGAATAGTGTCTGCTTGGCTATATAAAGTATTCAAGAAAGACATGTTATTGGTCATAGATTTGTTCTAACAGTACTACAACATTTAATATACCAACACAACTAATAAGGGGGTATTGGTGGATATAGATAACCTATGATGGGAACTCTTCTAGGATGCAGATCAGGAAAGAGAGCACAACTAGTGTTCAAGCCTAATTTGCTCTTCTTGCTACTCATCGAGCTTTCACTAAGATAGATAAAATCTCTGCTTTCCAAATCTGTGTAGTCATCTCTTTTCAGTGTCGTCGTTTGACAATAAATGTCTACAGCAAACCTTACACCACTTCGACCTCAAAAAATAAGTAGATCATACAATTTGATGCCATGCAATTTAGCAAATTCAGGCCATCCATCCTTTCATAAAAACACTAATGAGATGGCTTTCTTCCTCCACATGTTGCATATATTCGTTTGGACAATGAAGAGTGACACGAGCTTGATCCTTATCCAAGAATGGTACAAAGACAGATAGTGTTTTCTATGGCGTGTTATACAAACAGATATATATCAAAAAATGAGTTGATCCATTCCAAGTGTGTGATAGGCAAAGGAAGAACTAAGGAGAACATGGTATCTATGTACATTACGTATATGAATGCTGAATGAAAAAAACGAAATCCCCAATGTAAGGCGTTGCATGTGCACAGAAATACCATAAGGTAGGCAATAAAAGGTAGAGCTTTGTCAGGCCAATTCATTTTTACTAGTTTTTCTAGCACTATGTGCAAGCTACTTTTGCCTCAACCATTGAGAAAGCAATACGAGCCCAGTAATGATTCTTCGAGAATTGCGGGTGGACAGTAAGTGCTACAACTTTGTACAGTTTATTTGTGTATAGAGTGGTCATCAATAGAGTAAAGCCTCAATTACAGAGCTCATAACCTCAGTGGCCTACAGGACATGCCCACAAAACATGAGTTCTAACTTACGGGAGCAAAATGACATTAATTTCTACGTCTCATGGTTAATGTAATTTTAAAATTCATTTCATTATGTCCCTATGCTTGCTCATCTACCAACGCACAGCGGCTTTTTGCTACAAGTTTGAGAGATTGACACTTACTCCACCACGTTCTCCATCAATTTAACAACTTCTACACTAAAAATTTTTCGTTCAAAAATTTTATCATTTCCTAAACACAACTCATAGTTATTAGCCTTAGTTGGAGTGCTCTTTCTTTTTAGGATGTGCTTGGTTGCACATACAAAATGTAACTAAAAATTTTCAATTTAAAACTTTTAATTTTCTATAATTATTCTATTTTTAGTTATTTTTTCACATTTTCCTTACAAATAATCCTACTTTTCAATCATTTATACACAATTACTTATACGACTAACCTATTTATTTTAACTTTATTTTTTTTAAACTTCATCCTTACTATTGTCATATCACATCAATTTCTATCAACTTGACAACTTTTACTCTAAAACTTTTTACCAAAAATTTTATCTTCAACAAAATACACTTAGGGTGTATTTTGGAATGGATAAAACTTTTGGTGAAAAATTTTAAAAAGTAAAAATTGTCAAATGATGTGATACGATGAAAGTAATGATGAGAAGTAAAGAGGATAAAGTTAAAATAAATAGATTAGCTGTATAGGTAATTGTGTAAAAATGATTGAAAAGTAGGGTAATTGTCTAGGAAAATGTGAAAAAATGATTAAAAAAATTATAGTTATGGAGAGTGAAAAGTTTTAAATTGAAAAATTTTAACTTGACATTTTATACTCATTGCCAAATAGGATGTGTTTCTTTGGAGCAAAAAATTATTAACCAAAATTTTTCAATCAAAAATTTTCATTTTCCATAAGTACTCTATTTTTTAATTATTTTTTTACATTTTCCTATACAAACTACTCTACTTTTTAATCATTTCTACATATTTACCCATACAACTAACCTATCTATTTTAACTTTATTCTCTCTATTTTTCATCATCATCTTTATTATATTACATCATTTTTTATTAATTTGACAATTTCTATTCCAAAAACTTTTCATCACAAATTTTACCCCCAACCAAACATACTTTTAGTTGATTCGAGGGAGCTTAATTTTTAGATGAATGATCGAATAAAAAAGTTTTCCATGGCTGACACGCTTTAAGCTAAATGATCTCAGAACTTCGAGTGGGACGGCTCACACTTCCACATATGGGACGGAGGAGAGGAGGACGAGGAGCGGTAGAAAGAGCCAAAATCCGGCCTAGGATAAAATAAAATTCAAGAGGGGAAAGCAAGCATATCAAAGCCACGATGGAATTTCTAATTTTATGATGTTTTTTCAACTGTTGTCAAAAACCGGACCAGAACCGGCCCGCCGGAAACCAGTGGTTTACTCGTTTCAACCAGAGCGGTTCCATTCACAACTCAAGAACCGGGTCGCCAAATCATTTTTTTTAAGGGCATGCTTTGGCTATGGGGCTGTTTATACTTCATACATTAGACATCTTAAAGAAAACCTTTTCACTGTTTATAATTATTTTATTTTTAATTATTTTTTAATTATTTTTTCACTATTTTATTTTTAATTATTTTTTAATTATTTTTTCACTTCTCCCTGTACAATAATATTAAAAAATTACATGAATAAAATAATTATACAAATTAATCTTTGATAATCAAAGGAAAACAATTAGATAAAATCAAAACTACCTTGGAAAATAAAATAGTAACTCCTACAACACCCAAGCAAAAGAAAAAAAATACAGATAAATCGCTTTTGATCCCTTATGAAATTCTAAAATTATATTTCAAATAAATAAGAAAAAATAAAAAATTCAGAGACAAAAATAAATGAACGCTTAAAAGCTTTAGAAACACTGGAAACTTAAGAAAAATCTTTGAAAAAGAATAAAGGTTAATTAAAACCCCTAGCACTTCAAATAAACCCTCGATTATGTGCATGTCTAAAGTAGAGAATGAAGATTTTTCAGAGAAAATCATTGAAAACATTAATGAAATAGAATTAAAATTAACTAAAATAAATTAGTGAAAAATGCTCTCAAAACCTTATTATCCTGACTCATATTGCCTGACTTATTATTTGAAGAAAGAAATAAATTTGCTTAAGCTTAGTATAATGCAAACGTTATTTATAAATGAAATATAGAAGAGAAAAAGAAATCTAAATACTTAATATATTTTAATAGATGACTATAGTAGCAACCATCAATAAGACAAAAGCAAACTTGACAGATCACAACATAGCTCAGTTATTAGTGACATGTTTTATAGGATTTTTAAAATGATAGTGAGATAACTACCTAATCCAAACATAAAAAAACAATTTTTTATTCCCATAAAAGAGATGATACCGAAGAACTAATTATTGATGATGAAAAATTTATTTAAAATGCTGTAAATTTCTTAATGTTAGGGATAACAAGTTTCTATATAAGGCGAGCCAATAAATTTAGAGAGAATCCTATACTGTAAATTTTAAGACGTAAGAAAATGTCCCGTTCCGTCCCGTCATCCCGTGGGCTAACCCGAAATTATCACCGAAGGAAATTTTTAGCGGCGCTCGCCTCGCACTCTTCATATTCGCTAATTTTGCTCGAGGCGAATCGAAATTTGGAGCACGGACCGGCCTATCTCTGCCATTCGAAAGCCGAGGCTGAAGGCGCAGCAGTGGACTGTCTGGAGAGATATGATCCGCAAATTAAAGCAGGAGCGTTAACAGCAGGGCACTGAGAGCACTGAAAATGGCGACGGCGGGAAGAGCACTCGTCTCCTCGTCCTCGTTCTCCTTCAGCTCTATAGCCAACCCTCCCTCCATCATCTCTCTCCATCTCCGTCCCGGCAAACTCACGTCTGCCTCCTTCTCTTCGTCCTTCTGCCGTTTCAGCAGCAGCAACCGTCTTTCCGGCGGCGGAGACGGCAATCTCCACGCCACAACTGACCCTTTCGTCCTCACCACTCCTCTTTATTACGTGAATGCTCCTCCCCATATGGGCAGCGCTTACACCACCATAGCTGCTGACGCTATTGCCCGGTTTCAGGTACTTTTTTCCGCTCCTATTTCATCCGAAATTGAGTTGAAAGTTTTCATTTCTTCTTTTTTCATATTTTCACCAACTACATGTTTGCAGTATTTCCCGCTTTTCATTTTCCGTTTTGCGCGATTGAATTAGTGGAAGAATCGCGTAACTGTTGCTTAAAAAGCTCCTTGGATGGGTGTGGGTTCTTTTTTGAGTTTTTCTTTCTTGATGGTAGCTTTGATAATTATTCCTGGGGAACCGGGATCAGTGAGATCCTAATTCCGTTCTTGATTCATTTCAATGCACTAAATGACGCAAATTATTTTCTGTTTTTGGTTGGACATTTAGACGTTTTACCTGTCCATTTCTTCGCTTGCATCGGGCTGATAAGGAGCATCTAAATTATGTGATTCTACAACTGTGCCCCGTTTGCAATGGGCCCTGTTATTAAGTAATTTGAAATGGTATAATTTCTTTGTCGATGAGCCTCCACTGATTCAAAAGTTCGCAAGAAACTTTTGTGGTTAGGAGCAACTGTGAAATTGCTTCCTTGATTACCTATAAACCTTTTTCAAATGAATTGTGAAGGAAAATTTATTGTAGGGAAAGAAAGTAACTGAAACGGTAGAAGGGGAGCATAAAGGATGACGGAGGTGCGAGAGGGAGAGAGAAAAAAATGATAAATACCATGTTCTGACTAGGTTATGCAAGGAAAGGGTGTACTT
Organism: Annona cherimola; assembly: GCA_030490835.1. Taxonomy (NCBI): domain Eukaryota; kingdom Viridiplantae; phylum Streptophyta; class Magnoliopsida; order Magnoliales; family Annonaceae; genus Annona; species Annona cherimola. The sequence continues at coordinate 39,729,422 of CM059977.1, read as the reverse complement.
AGTGCACGAGGCTTTTACTAGTGCTGGTTCAGGGCAGGATGAGGTTTTGCAACATAGCTTTCATGTTATGAAGAAGCTATTTCCATGACTTAAAATCGTGCCACTAGGAATGTAGGTGATGAGCTTTACTATAATGCTAGGAGACATACTCTGACGTTTAGGTGTCAAGCGCAGCTGTGGAATTCTCAAAGGCCATTGAGGGGCAAAACTCTTGAAAATTTCTGCCTTGTGTTTTTCATTTTTGATAAATAGATAATTCTACATGCTCAACAGAAGAGGGGAAGAAAACAAAACTTCATTTCATAATTCGTCATTGATCTATGCTTCATTGTCATTAATGGGAAAGACTCCTGAAAATTTCTTTTCTGACTTCTGCGTTATTAATAGGTAGAGTATGCCCTTCGCTTATTGAAGGTAAATTTTTTTGAGAATTCTTTATTGTTTTTCTATCATTTCTACACTGACAGCTGGATATATATACCATTGTTGGCTAGTCCTTGAAGGAGAGTGCTCCAATTTCTTGGGTTCTTGATGTTATGATCTTTGGCTCATCTTATCATCCTCATTGGTGGCTGATGATGGTGGGATCCAGATCATAGAAGACCATATGTCCAGCATAATCAACACCTTTCATCTCTTTTTTCCTTTTTGCTGTTTCTTCCCCATCTCTTTTGTTTGCAAAATGCGTTGCCTGAAAATTATTGCTCACTGCCAAATGCATCTCTACCAGCTATGCTGTAACAGCATGTACATACCATTGTTGGCTATCACTTGAGGGTGGATGCTTAATTTCCTGTGGTCTTGACTCTTGATGTTATGGTCTTTGGCTCATCTTATCAAAACCCACCACTAGCTGACAAGGGTGGTATTCTGATGAACTGTGTCAAGCGTAGAAGCCTACATGGCTGACAAAGGATCTGTTAAGTTATCCTATGGATAGATTTTTAGATGAAATTTTCAGCATGGCGAACTTTATTCAGTGATGCTTGCGGCCAAGCTGACATAAATTTTCCATCACTCAATTTCTTTATTTTTAGTTCTTACTCAAAGTCATCTAATGGCATGCTCATACTCAACATGTTTGAACGCTAAGACTATGTTGATAAATCTTCCTAAAAGAGAAAATGGTTTGTGATTGCTTTTTGCAGAAAGAATAACTAAAGTGCAAATCTTTATAGAGAGCTAAATGATAAGGAACAATCTCAACGCTTTTGAAAATGGTTTGCGATTGCTTTTTGCAGAAAGAATAACTAAAGTGCAAATCTTTATAGAGAGCTAAATGATAAGGAACAATCTCAATGCTTTTCAAGTGTTTTGTGTGGTCTTTGTATTCGGAAAGTGGAGTCACTGATTGAAAATCTCTTCTTCATTATTGCTTTGTATGTGCTAGAGGCTGTTGGGTAGGAAAGTTATATTCATAACAGGAACTGATGAGCATGGGGAGAAAATTGCCACTGCTGCTGCTGCCCTTGGTCGCAACCCAAGGGAGCATTGTGATGCCATTTCACGAGAGTACCAGGGTCTCTGGAAAGAGGTATTCCTACTATTGTAGCTGCATTATCTTATAAATAAATTTGATACTCATCCAAAATGCCATATGCATGGTTCCATTCTACTTTTTGTTTTAAGAGAATTTCAGCTCTTCTTTTTTTACCTATTTAAGGTGTTGAAAAATTCTAATTTGTTCCGTTTATGGATCCTAAAATTCTATTCCATTGCGTAAAACAGCTGCATAAGAGCTGATATACATCGATTAAGGGCCTGAACAGGACATTTGAATGGATTGGATTGGAATGAATTTGCTTTCGAAAATTTCACTTTTCAAGACTTAATTTAACATGTTTTTTCTACAACAATCCTCATTTATTCTATCATTGCATATATTTTCAATTGTTACCCACCCATATATGTTAACTTTATTCCATTTCAATCAAATCCAGATTATTGATGAGGCCCTAAACAATAGACAACATAAATGAACTAGACAGCTATCAGTTTGGCTGGACAAAACTAAATAAAAAAAAAAAAAATCATAAGTCTATCCTTTTGGGGGATATCCCATTTGGCCATGATTTTACGATAATGCAACAATTCATCTCATGGACCACTTGGATTTTATATTGGAGGCCGAACAGTTTGTGGTTTGGGCTTTTGGTTGCTGGGGTTAGTGGTTTATGATGAGTTTTATTTCATGGGATAACTTCTGCTCAACTTCCTTATATTATTGATGTTTCAAAATTAGCATCTGCTCCAAATCAAGTAAAATGTTTTGTAAAATTTAAGAGCATGCAGACCTCTCCCTGAGATTTTTAAAGCAAATATTTAGGCCACTCCTGTATCTGATCTTATTGTAATATTTCACTTTTAGAAGTCAAGTTGATTAAAGATCGAGTACAAGTCGCTGGGTTAGTGGTTTATGATGAATTTCATTTCGTGGGAGAACTTCTACTCAACTTATGTTACTGATGTTTTAAAATTATTATCAACTCCAAATCAAATTAAATGTTTTGTAAATTTAACAGCATGCAGACCTCCTTCTGAGATTTTTAGAAGCAAATACTTAGGCCGCTGTGAGATATTACAGGATCTACTCTATGCAGTATCTGATTCGTTATAATCTTTCACTATCTTTAGAAATCAAGTTAATTAAAGATTAAGTCAGCTAGTCACTAAGTCAAAGAAAAGTAAAAATAGAAGACCTTATAACTGCTATCTTTTGGAAAAGAAGAAAACTAGATGAAGAAGGAAATCGTATATGTTCCAATGCACACTAACATGCAAAGGACTCTTAGGGTTCGTTTGGTAGTGTAAGGAGGGAAGTGGAAAAATTGGAAAAAAAATATTTTTAAAAAGTGTGAGAGTGATGTGATATAATATGAGTAAAGTGGGAATAAATAGGGTAGTCGTGTGAAAAAGTGATTGAAATATAGGGGTAAAAATGAAAAAAATTAGGATAATTAAGTAAACATTAAGATGTTAAATTATTTTTTGAAAAATGTGTAGATGGAAGAGCAGAAACCATTTTCCTACCTAAGCTTGTTACCAAATGGACTGTTAGAGCTTAGGTGTAACTATGTAAGGCACATGGATGTGGTCGGCCTGGGTGAAGCAACAAGGTTAAATGAATTTAATGGATCAATAACCTGGGTGTAGCTATGTAAGGCACATGGATGTGGCAAACCTGAGTGAAGCAACAGAGGCGTGTCGTAAGGTTACATGAACTTAATGGTATCAAAAGCTTGGGTGTAACTAAGACGCATGGATGTGTTGGGCCCAAGTGAAGCAACATAGATGTGACGTATGGTTAAATGAATTTAATGGTGCCAATAATTTATAAGAGTAAAAATGTAAAGGGTCTCAAGTTACACAGAAGTTTTTCGTGTAACCTCATGGATAGGACCCATTTTGCTGATGGCATAAAAAAAGTGACCGTTTTGTTTAACATTATTTATCTTATCATGGGACCAAAAATCATCTTGATCAGATGGGGGTAGGGGGCACATTTGCTTAAAAATATGTCATGTGAAAATTATGAAAAATGCGTAAATTCATTTACGTATGCATTAAAATGCAATAATACTTTATATAATCATTTTATTCACATATGAATAATGTTTTATATGTTGACAATAAAGCTTTGAAATTGATATATAAAACTAATAATTTTATTGGGTTCATTTTACACATTTTTCAGATGGGGCCCATGCATATTTTTGATAAGGATGAAACTTGCCCCAACGAAATTAATGATTCTAGGTGGAGTGGATTGCATATCCTTAAAGTGGGCTAAAATGGATAGGATTACCAAAAAAAAAAAAATGGTGTAAACCGGTTATACAAAAGCTTAGCCTCAATGTAAAATCACAAGATTATTTGAGTATTGCATATAATCTTGAATCTATCTTAAAGCAAAGGCTACCTTATATTTCTTGAATTTAGTATTTAATGGTAAACCCTTCTATAGAGTTTATCGCCATTTTGGGCCTACCTTGATGATGATGTTGAATCCAAACTGTTAAATGCATTTAAAATTGCATGTTTAATTAGAAAAATTAAATTTTACACAAATTAAATATTTGCATGGGCGTCATTTTTGAAAAAAGTATAACATCAATATAATAAAAATTGTTTGATTTATAATCCATTTCAAAAATGTTGATTCAACATCAATACCATTTAAAACATATTTTTTATGTAGATAAATAATTCTACAAATTTTTATAACATTTCAATCAATCTATGAATGAGTATGAAAGATTTTCATAATTTACTTATTGATAATATAAATATTTAAGTAGGTATGAACCATTGAAAATTTTGATTGAAATGATTTTTGGTAATAAGATAAAGCAAATTCTTTTAAAGAGAAAACAAAGTGGATTAAGTTTTAATTAATCATCAATAGTGGTCAAAATGGGATAAAAACACTGAAGACTTCAATATTTTGGCAACATCGAAGTATTCCCCATATTTAATATTTAAATTCTATGGATTAGTATCACTAATAATGATAGAAATTCAATGGGAAACAATAAGCACTTCTAAAAAAAAATGAAAACACATAGGCATTGTAATTAACCATATATTGCGACTAAAAAAGGACATTAGGGAGGTTGGAGGACATTAACTTGGCTTTAGTCAAATTGAGAGAGAGAGTCAGGAAATCGAGAGAGTCAAAACTAGATTCATTTTTTTAAGGGTGTGTTTGGCTACATGTAGAACTTTTCAATCTAAAACTTTTCACTCTCCACAACTACAACATTTTTTAACCATTTCTTTACTTCTTTTTATACAATGATCCTAACTTTTTAATCATTTCTATCGAACTACTCGTACAACTAAACTATTTATTTTAACTTTATTCTCTTTACTCATTATCATTACTCCTATCATATCACATTATTTTCTCTCATTTTAAAATTTTTGCATAAAAAACTTTTCTACCTAAGGATTTATTACTTTGCAAACACATTGTAAATATTTTTGGGCAAGGTCAATGATTAACGCAAGTGCAGGCTTTGCACCCTAGGGAAAGTTACATGATACACACATGCTCGCGCACATACCCCCGCCCCCAATAAGGGGGCATTGTTTATCAAGGTGCAAAAGGTGTGCCTTGTGCCCAAATTCTCAAATTAATTACTTTGCCTATGATCCACTGAATTTTCTGGCAAGACCAGTAGTTCACCTTTTTTTAACACTAAGATAATGATAAGACTCGTTATGCTTTATGGGTTGAATTCTAGGCATTTAAATAATAACACATGTAGGACGAGTGTAGTTGAAAGCCAAAAATGAGAATTTTAAGGTGGATGATTGGAAAAATGAGAAAATGTATTGAAATAATCCATGATAATCTTAGATGAAACCAATAGGTAACAGAATGCAGGAATGTAGGCTAAGGTGGTTGGGCATTTTAAATGGAGGCTTGAGGTTGCACCATTTAGGAAAATTGAATTTATCCAGATAGGAGGTTATAAGATAACAAGAGGGTCCAAAACATATGTAGAAGTAATTAAGAAAGGTATGAAACTGTTAGAGATTACTAAGAGTGTGTAGTTCATGATCGTCAAGAATGATACAACAAGATCCCTGCATCTCACCCCTATGGGCCAAATTAATGGAAATTTATACAATTTGTGCTTAGACGCCTCCCTATGTTCAATTGGTGTGGCTTGACAAATGAATCTTTAATATCAATTTGAACTTCATTAATAGGCTAATGTGGTGTCTTGTTGGCTGCTTACGTGAAAAGTTGTGTCGCTAAACTAGGTTTGTATTTTTAGACACCTTGCTAAGCAAACTCAATCATGGCTATGCCCATTCACATTCCTAATAGAAGCTACCTTTCATTTTCAATAAATTAGAAATCAAGTCAAGGAAGAGATGGTCACTATTTAAATGACCAAGTGTTTGATATGAGCGTGTATAGAGTGTTAGGGTAGGGAAGTTCAGGGTTTAACTTCATTAACCCTCGCCTAGAGTGCACCTTTGTCAGGTACTTGGTCACCCAAGGTGAGCGACCTAATTAAAAAAAAAAAAGTTTAAGGAAAAGATGTATTGCATTCAATATCAAGTAAGTAAATTGCAATCTGCATCATCATCATCATCATCATGAGCCATTTCCCACCTAGGTCGGTCGGCTGCATGAATTTTGTTACGCTATTCTTGGTGATTTAAGACTAAATTTTCTGTAATTTGTAATATTTTTAAATCTTGTTTAATTACTTCTATCTATGTTTTTTTGGATCTTCTTCTCATTCTCCTATCACCTTCTAATTGGATAGACTTTATTCTGCTAACTGGTGCTACTTCAGGCCTCTTTTTAACATGACCGAACCATTTTAATCTATTTTCTTTCATTTGATCACAAATTGGTCTCACTTTTAAGTTTTCTCGAATTATTTCATTCCTAATTTTATCTTTTTTGTTTTACCACTCATCCACCTTAACATTTTCATTTTCGCTACTCTCATTTTTTGTATATCTTGTTTGTTAACTGCCCAACATTTTACCCTACAAAGCATAGCAGGTCTAATCGCAGTCTTATAAAATTTTCCTTTTAGGGTGTGTTTGAGAATGGATAAAACTTTTGATGAGAAGTTTTGGAAAGTAAAAGTTGTCAAATGATGTGATATGATAGGAGTAATGATGAGGAGTAAAGATGATAAAGTTAAAATAGATAGGTTAATTGTACGGGTAGTTGTATAGAAATGATTGAAAAGCAGGGTAGTTGTATAAGAAAATGTGAAAAAATGATTAAAAAATATGATAATTGTAAAGAGTGAAAAGTTTTGGACTGAAAAGTTTTAAGTTGACATTTTTTCCTTATTGCCAAATAGATCCTTAGTTTGATTGAAAAAGAAAATATTCATCCCTTAACCTCTATAAAATTATAAATAAAGGCATCCACCAATGTTGAAGGGGGAGAGGAAGCAAGAAGATTGGACAAAAAAGGGTTTTCTGCATGATAAGGAGAGCATACTTCTCTCCATAAGTTAAGCTTCCCTTATCAGCTCTGTTCTTCAAGTGCATAACCTCCTCCTATTCTATCAACAACCAAGCTCCATGCGAGTCCAGCATCCACTTCTCTCCATGATCTCTCACATGCCAAAGTGGCAAATCCTTTGCAAAATCTGCGATTAGAGGGTAAGATGTAATTTTGCTATTACTCTTATCTTTTAATTGTAGGCAAGAACCCTATCTTTTTGTAATTAGCGCCTTATCTAATTAATTTATGGATATGACTGCTTTTTAATGATGACTCCATTTTTATTAAGGGTCTGTTTGTTTCGAGGTAAGAAAATTACCAGTCCTTTTACTGCTTGTTTACATTCTCCAATTATGTTATCATCTCTAACTCTCTAATGTTATAAAGGCCAACCGTCACTTGGTGCATATGCCCACTGTAGCACTATGAGTCAATGGGGTACTGCATTGTGAACCATGGAATGTATTTAAATCGAGTTGGCAAGAGAAAATATGAATGACATCCATTGATTGTGTGGTCCTGCCTTAGGATTCAAACTAAGAGAAATGTAGGTAACTTGTGCTTCATGGAAACCATATAGTTGCATTGAAAACTGAATGAAGATTTCTGCAAATTTTCTAAAAAGTTTTGGCGACGGATGGCGTAATCTGCATGTTTGCTTTACTTGAGCCCTAAATTTTTAATGACATAAGATAAGGATTGATCCTGTTATTAAGTTTTCCTGGATGTACAACCCATTATCATCAAAATAAGGATGCTAATATAGATGATGAACGGGAAGGTAAGAAAAGGATAAAATCCGAATTCAAGTAATTGATGATACTTCTAAGGTAGAATTAATAGGTAATAGAATCAGGAATGTACACTTAAATGCTTTTAAGTATGTAATATGGAGAAAAGAAGTTTTGCTAGTTAGCTGAGAATTGATCAAATAACCATTAGGAAGATCAGAAACGTCAAATAGAAAGGTCAGGATTTATTGAGAAAGATTTTTACACGGTTTTCTGAGAACATAACTCAAGATTGACAAAAATTTCTTGATGGGATCGTAGTAGCTCACCCCCTTAGATTTTAAACAAATTATGATGATGAAGATTGAGCATGCGAACTAAGCCATTTCGGGATGCATTCGCTTTAGTTTTGGAACACCTGCACGGCAGGATCAGTGTAAATATACTGTGACGGGTTTATTTATCTATTAGAAAGAGTGCAGCAACCATTTTCCCTGAACATTTTTTATGGACTAAAATTTTCTGATGATCTATTATCCATCTAATGTATGTAGTGATATGTCTCTTTTATTTTGCTTTTTGGTATCAGCTAGATATTGCTCATGACAAATTCATCCGCACAACCAGCCCACATCACGAGACCGTTGTAAAGGAATTCTACACCAAAGTTTTTAGCAATGGTGACATTTACAAAGCAGAGTACGAGGGACTTTACTGTGTCAATTGTGAGGAATACAAGGTAGGCTATTGCATGTAGATAGAATTGTTTTTTGTTGTGACATGATTTGTGTGTTCATTAGAAGTAACTAAGTGCTGGTTTGCTATTCTAGAAATGGCATGGGCAACATGGCAATGGCATTTTCTGTGCTTCATCAAACAGATGTATTAACTAACTTGGTTTAGTTTCAGATACGCTACTGCACCATTATGTTCTGCCTAGCTTCTCAAGTTGTCTTTTCGACATGGTGCAATTGTCTACCTTAGATGAAGTCGTCAGGCTTCCATTATTGGCTTTATCATCATTGTGGAATTAGATTGCAAATATCATGTTACATTTTTGTCCAAGAGAAACATTTTGATCAGAATTTAGGGGTTCCTAAGCAAACAGCTTTTTTTTTTAATGAAAATTTTAGGGCTTGTTTTGGAGCGGAAGGATTGTTAAGGAAATCTCTTCTTTCCCCCCTGTACATAATTTTAAATAGGAAGATAAAAATACTTTCAACATCCTTTGCCTGTTTTCTGGTCTTTTTAAGATTACTTACATATTCAATTAGGACTGCTTGTCTTTTTGTTTAAAAAGCATCCATTTTATCTTGGGTCCAGCTTCAGTATTACTTGGTTTCATTGGAAATGCCAGCGATACCTCATGGATGGGTCCATTTTGGCAATGAAATCAAAAACCAAATGTTCACATTGTTTTAACATCATTTCTTAAAATCATGGGACCAAAAATCTTATAGGTCAAAGTTGTGGGTGGGCCAATACTTAAAAATATATATTTTTATATGAAAGTATTTCCCTTTATTACCAGTTCCAAGTCTGGATAAAAAATGAGGTTTTGGCATTTCAGGTTTGTAATTGGTGCCATAGAAAATTTCGCCATACTTTTTTCATGGATTCTAAACTTAGTGACATTGCAACTGTTAGTGTTAGAGTATTTCCTATAAGTGACATGCTGCAGCGTAACCTAACTATATTGAGATGTAAAAGAAAAGTAGAATCAACATGGAACGAAATGACAAAATGCGTTAAAAATTAGACAAAGTATTTTAGGAGTATATAGAAATAGTAAATCCTCATGCAGGAGAAGTTGATGGTGAATAGAGTTGTTCAAAAAGCTATATATGTTAAATGAGAGGGTTTAAAAAATCGCAGATTAAGAAAGATGATATAAATCTATTATAATACAAACAGTTTAAAAATTACTGGAAAGGTTATAAGTGAAGCTAAATACAAAGCTTATGATAATTCATATGACAGATATAGAATAAGACAAGGAGAAAAAGCTATATTTAAAATAGCTAAATTAAGAAAACATAAAGCTAAAGGCTTAGTGCATATTCGATGCATTAAGAGCAAAGAACAAAGCTTTTAATGGAAAAAATGATAAAATTAGAGAAAGTTGAAAAACTTATTTCTGTAGTTTATTAGATGGTGATCTATCAACACGTTTAAGATTTGATGATAATTTGAATGCCAAAAAAAAAAAAAAACCAAAAAGTATCATTAATTTTTCAAAAATTGGGGTATCTAAAGTAAAAAGCTTTAAGAAAAATGAGAACAGGAAAAATATTAGGTTCTAGATAATATATCGATTGAGCTATGAAAGCGCGTGAGAGATATGGATATAAATTAGTTATAAACTTCTTTAATAAGATTATAAGAATAATGTTAATGCCAATGAATGGAAAAAATGTACTATAATAGCAATTTATAAAAATATAGTAAATATTTGAAATTGTGCAAAGTATTGTCGAATAAATTAATGGGTCATAAAATGAAGCTTTAGGTAAGAGTGGTTGAACAAAGACTAAGACGGGAAGCAAATGTCTCTAAAATCAATTTAGTTTTATGTCAGGAAGGTCAGCCACTTAAATTATATTCTTACATAGAGAATTATTTGAGAAGTATAAAAAGAAGGCAAAGAACATGCAAATGACTTTTATTGATTTAGGAGAAGTATATCATAGGTTCCAAGAAAATTAATATGGTAGAAATAAAATATTACCAATAGATATATTGATATTATGAGAAATATGTATCTGAGTGCTATAACAAATGTGAGAACCATGAGCGGAGATACGAGTAATTTTCCAATTGCAATAGGTTTGTATTAAAGTTTAGGCTTAGGTCTTTATCTTTTCACTTTAGTTATAAGTGAATTCAGTAGACATTCACACAAGAAATATTTGGTGCATGTTATTTGCAAATGAGATAATTATAATATATTGAACAAAAGGAGTAATTTTTTGAAATTAAAATAATGGCAAAATGCTCTATAATCTAATGATTTAGGAATTAGTTGAATAGAAATTGAATTTATAAAATGCAATTTTAATAGAGGAATGATACTATTAGCCTAGGCTAGGCAAATGACTCGCTTAGTCCACCTCAAAAAACCAATTTAAAACTTTCTTTTCTTTTTTCTTCATATGATTGTTTATATAAGTGTGTTGAATATATAAACTATATTTTATTTTTTTGGATATATATGTGTATATATTTTTGAGATTTTTAAACATTTGTGTATATATGTATTTAAAATACTCCTATGTTTAAAATTTTTTAAAAATTATATAGACATCCAAAAATAGTAAAACTTGGGTTATATTATAAACAAGTATATGAAGAAAAAACAAAAAAAGTGTTTTAAATTGATTTTTTGAGGTAGACTAAGACAACCATTTGCTTAGCCCGGACTAACATGATCACTTTTTATTTTAATAATAGTAAATATCTAAATGAGTGTGATGCCTCATTGCTTAAACGTCCCTAATAGCTATCCAACTGTACCACATGGCCTAGGAACAATTCGGTCGCAGTTCCCCATAATCTCTAAAGGGTAACGTGGTACACAAGACCTGTTATCCCTGTATATCAAATTTGTATTTCAAGATTTAATAGATAACTCTAAATTCATGCATTTACCTATTTATACCATAGAACTCTCACATAAAAAATTCCGTATTAATATTCGTTCAACCCAAATTATCTATGTAAGAAGGAGATTCTCATATTCTATCATAATTACATCAAGGTAGTCCAAAAGATCATCATGTATATATGTACACATATTGGATGTAGACATTCAATATGCAAAACATAACATGCTCATCCCAGTTGGTCCCAAATTAAGTATTTGCTTTCATTTATACCAAATGGAAACATAAGGTTCACATTCGCAAAAAGAAAGGAACATTGGTCATAATCTAGAGCTGGGCCTTTGGGGTTTTGTTCTCCTTCGATCCTATCTTGAGCTGCCTCACTTGTCCTATGGTCTATAATCACAATGACAAATCATGTGAGTCTAAATAGATTCAGTCAGTAGATAATAGTTAGCATGAAGTAGAAGCAAGGCAGAAACAATTTAGATCCTGGATGTACATTTCATGATAATGATTAAAAAAAGAAGCCCAACTCCTAAGTAGCCATATATGATGAATAGAATCAATGCCCATACCGAAAAATATATATATCTATAATTGCATGTCTTTAATAGGCCATGCACAACCCCTCACTCATGTCAATCATGAGCCATGAATAATCCCGTTTTACTCATGTCAATCAAGGGTCATGAACAACCCTACATAATTATACAAATCACTCCCACTTGGTCTTTTTTAAAGATTACATAATGCAACGCAACCCAACCCAACCCAACCCAACCCAACCCAACCATGCTTAAGTGATTAAACCCAATGCAACACAAAATCAATTTCAATTAGGGTGGGAATTAGGACGGGTTGACCTGTGATCTGCTCCAACCCTATTTTATACTGGGGTGGGGCTGATTTTTTTACCCAATCAGTTGGGCCGAGAGAATAGATTTTTTTGATTTGGCGGGTTGGGCGCGGACCAGCCAAGGTCCGACCCACATATACCCGACTTGTCTAACTTGTGTGAATTGCAGCCATTATAGCAAAGCTTAGTTTGGTTATGCCAAACAAAGATGACACGCTAGTGACAAAGTAGCCATCTTACTGATAATTGCATTAGATTGTTTCATTGTCCAAGCTATTAAACTTGCATAAGTAGTTAATTATTATATATCACCACAATTTGTGGTGTAGTAAATTTAATGTTAGACCAATCATCATCATCATAAGCCATTTCCCACCTAGGTGGGGTCGGCTACATGGATTCTGTTGCGCCATTTTTAACGATTTAAGACTAAATTCTCTGTAATTTGTAATATTTGTAAAACTTGTTTAATTACTTTTATCCATTTTTTTGGGTATTTCTCTCATTCTCCTACCACCTTCTACTTGGATAGACTCTGTTTTTCTAACCGGTGCTACTTCAGACCAATAATTAATATACTTTGATTGCACTAAAGAAGAATTCAATTAAAAACATTGTGCGCAAATAATTGCATCCATTAGTTCATTAAGATAGTTATTGATAGTTAGGGACCAAAGTGCTATTTTTGATAAATCAGAAAAGTTGATTTCTCTATTTTTAGAAAAATTCGATAATTTATTCCTCAACCTAACTTTGGCAATAAATTATTTACAATTAGCGTTTATAAATATAGTTTTAGCTTTAAATTTAGAGGTGAACAATCATGTGTTCTTTTGAATTTAATATTAATACTATATTCATAAATTTTTGAAACATCCTACTTGATCCGCTGTTCTGATACCAATCCAAGGTTAGTCCCGAGACCTATTGAAAAAAGTAAGTGTCAGACTGACCTTGTCCCGATTCGATATAAAAACTAGAGTCAAATATGATGTTTAAAATATAGGGTCAGAGATGGGCACACCTCGACCTGTCTTGATTCCCACTTCTAAATTGAACATAATAATAAAAAAATCAACATCATAGGACACACATAAGTTACCAACATTTCAAAGTGTGTTTATACTCAATTTAATAACAAGCCCGTTGTAGGGGCATTTCATTGAACATGTTATAGACACTACTGAGAAAACTGCTAAATGTTCATAGACAACTGTCGAACCCGAGCCATCGTACCCTCCCATGACTGGAAAATGCTTCTAAACTAACCATTCCATGAGAATCATCCATTTACCCTCTACGTTCTATCTAACTTCACCCCCTTTCACATCCTAAATCACCCTATTCATAATTGTAAGAGTGATATTCACTCCGTGTAAGCTACGAAATGATATGAATCAAGGTTCTACAGTAGATTCAAGAAGAGCGAGTAATCTACTTGAATTGAAATTTTCCCCCGAAATCAGCAACCCTAGCTTGAATCTTTGAGATTTAGAGCTCTCTTTGGATGAATCCATGATCCTCAAAACAATTTGATGGGTTTTACAAAGGGTTAAGGTTGGGTCGAGGGTTGGAAGAAGAAGGAAGAAGAAAGAGACAAAAATCAAAGAAGAAAGGGGCGAAGGAGAAGGGCTGGAGAGTTGGGGTCAATCACGCCCCCTTTAATAAGACTCATGCCAATACGGGTCAGGCTCTAGCATGGGCTTACCCGAATTACTAATTTACCACTAACTTTCCTGCCTATACAACTTAATCAGTCTAAAATTTCTCCGGGATGCTACCCCCTTGACCCCTACGATCTGATCAGGTATGTTGAATCCCGTGCCTATTTTGCGAGGTTCAAAATATTTGTAGTGCCCCAAATGATGTATCATTCATACACTTCTAAATCAACACTCAACAAATCATATTGTAACTGAGTGCGTGCACTACACAACATGCCAATGCACAACTCATACTCACATCTAATATATTTATGAATGGTATCCCATATAACCCAACATGCTAAGATCATAATATTTGCATGCATGTACTACACGTCCCTTAGGAGCCACATCTATATAAAGTGTATGCAAACACTAACATAATTAATTATTAGTGGTATATTTACAAAAATTATCTCATGGTAAAGGAAAAAGTCATAATAAAACCATGAGAAACCAAACAAGTTTTCAAACCAAGTAATACTAAGAACTAACTTTTGATATTTAGGATTCATAGTTAAAAAAAGTAGAGAAATTGAGAAAGACAGTGTAAATAAAATCTAAGTAAGATGGAAAAAACGATGAAGTGCTTCAGGAATTTTATGTAATCCTCGAGTTCTAATTAAATTAAAAGAAAAATTTTATAAGACAGTTGTTAAACTAGTTATGCTATATGGGTAGAATATTAAATAGTTAAAGAACAACATATGTATAGAATTAGTGTAACTAAAATAAGAATGTCGAGGTGGGCGAGTGCTAAAAAAAAAAAGACAACATCTAAAAAGAAGTAATTTGAGATAATCTAAGGGAGTATTCCAAAGCATCCAAGATCCTTGTATCGGATCTCTATGAGATATGATTTTCCATTGCTAAGATAACTTTCTCAATTTTCAATATGATTTTTCTTGTTTCTAATACACATCATTACTGTTACGCACAGGCCTAGAAAAGCGACCATTGGGCCTAACGCACATAGCCCACTAGTTGTGTGCTCTATGTGTCAGACCCAATGGTCGCTTTTCTGGGTCTGTGCATGACAATTACATTTACATCCTATTTTCCCATCTCAGTCAAGCTTCTTGAATCCTTCTAAATAGGCCCTTAGGTGAAGCTAATAGGTAATAAGATGAGGGGAAGTGGACTAAGGTGGATTGTGAATATTAAATGGAGGCTTGAAATGACAACAGTTAAGTGAATTAAGTTAGTCAAATACAGGACAATAACAGAATAAGAGGAACATTGAAAAAATGTAGATAGAAGTAATTTAACATGATATGAAAACATTAGAAATTACTGAAAATATGGTTCATGATCATAAGGAATGATGCAACATGATCTATGTAGTTGACCCACAATCGCATAGGTGTGAAGTAGCGGTATGATGATGTGAAAATTATGAAAATTTATTTTATTCGTTTACAGAAGCATTAGAATGTAATAATAATTTAACAAAGTCATTTATCCAACATGATATGATGTTTTAGATAGTTAGGTGTTGAAAATACAACTTTAAAATTGATATATAAATGAAATAATTTTTTACATTCATTTTACACTTTTTTTAAATGACGCCCATGCACATCTTTGATTTGGAAGAACATTGGTTTCCTAGCTAGACAATCTAAGTGCAATGTGCAGAGTGGATTTCATATTATCATCAAAGTGGACCAAATTCACGAGGTTGACGAAAAATTTCGGGAAAACCTGATTACATAGAAGCAGAATACTTTTGTCTATTTGCACTTTTTTAAGCTATTACCTCTTATCCTGTTTCATTATTTTCTTCCCTTTGCTAGATATCTCTAGATACTGAGGATGGACAATTTGTGATTCATGTGTAAGAGAGCTATTGGGGGTGTTAAAAATTTTTTTTTTTATCAGAATAAAGTTTGGACCTATTTTAAATCCTTTTGCAGTTTTGAAAGGAATACCATTTGCCAAAATTGCAGTTTTATCAGAATTTTAAAAATATTTGCAATTGACAAACAATTTATCAAAAATGTTGCAACTATATATCAATCAAGTAATTATCTTTTAAAACACCAAGAAATGCCCATTCTCCCCAACTGTAAGTTCCTTAAAGTCATCATCATCATCATAAGCCATTTCCCACCTTGGTGGGGTTGGTTGCATGGATTCTGTTGTGCCATTTTTGGCGATTTAAGACTAAATTTTCTGTAATTTGTAATATTTTTCAATTTTGTTTAATTGCTTCGATCCATGTCTTTTTGGGTCTTCCCCTCATTCTCCTACCACCTTCTACTTGAATAGACTTTGTTCTCTTAACCGGTGCTACTTGAAGCCTCCTTTTAGCATGACAAAACCATCTTAATCTATTTTCTTATCACAGATTGGTCTCACTTTTTTCTCGAATTGTTTCATTCCTAATTTTATCTTT
Organism: Annona cherimola; assembly: GCA_030490835.1. Taxonomy (NCBI): domain Eukaryota; kingdom Viridiplantae; phylum Streptophyta; class Magnoliopsida; order Magnoliales; family Annonaceae; genus Annona; species Annona cherimola. Next base: position 39,713,138 of record CM059977.1, on the reverse strand, counting down.
TCTTATTTTCCCACTCATCCACCTTAACATTTTCATTTCCGCTATGCTCATTTTTTATACATTTTGTTATTTAACTGCTCAACATTCTGTCCCATAAAGCATAGTAGGTCTAATCGCAGTTTTATAAAATTTTCCTTTTAGTTTGATTGGAACTCGACGATCACATAAAATTCTTGATGCACTTCTCTATTTCTTCCATCCTGCTTGAATTCAATGTATTATATCTTTTTCAATTTTCCCGTTTTCTTGAATTATTGATCCTAGGTACCGGAAGTGATTAGTTCTTGTTACTACTTGATCTAAAATCTTAATTGGTTCCTCCTTTGGGTTCTCACTATCATTAAAATTGCATTTCAAATATTCAGTTTTTGCGCAACTAATTCTAAAACCATTAGAATCTAAAGTATCTACTCACTTATTCAATTTTAAATTTAGTCATTCTTTAGTTTCATCTATTAGAACAATGTCATCTATAAATAAGATACACCAAGGTACTTCTTTTTGGAGATGTCTAGTAATTTCATCTATTACTGAGGTAAAAAGGTAAGGACTAAAGGCTGAGGTTTGATGTAAACCTATTTTAACTTGGAAGATATTAGTATCTCCACTAATGGTCCTCACATTCGTAACAGCTCCCTCGTATATATCTTTAATAATATTAATATATCTGTTATTAATTCCGTTCTTTTTTATCATTTGTCATATTAACTTTCTTGGTACTCGATCATATGCTTTTTCTAAATCAATAAAAATCATGTTTTGGTGGGGATACTCTCCTAAAACCTGTTTTGGTCCACTGCATCACCTGCCAGAAGAGAGGGTTGCCCTGGTCATTAACCCATTGCTGCCACTTTGACCATTCACTCACATGCGACCTCGAAGAAGCTGGAGGTCCGAGCTTCTTACAGTATTGCTGTATGCTGGAAAACAGAAAAAAATGAATTGTATCTGTTTCTTCACTTCTGGCAAAACCCTGTTTAGATGAGCCATTCATGTCCATTCAGATGAGATGCCTAACGATGATCTAAACTGGTCTTCCTCACGTCGATAATCGTGGTTTTGGTTTTGTTCCACTTATCTTTCAGTCAGTCTAGTTGTTCTGTCCACAAGTGACTGTATTCACACTGCATCTTTGCGTTGATCACTGAAAAAAGTAAAAGCACTACCAAATAAGGGTGTAACTTGGGTGGGTTACCCATACAATATGAGAATTTATGAATAATATCACCTATGGAATCTATTTAGAGAATGAGTACACGTTATACCTTCTGTGGGTTATCTTCCCTTTCAAGTGAAGCAGAGATGAATCATGTTTGATGACATTTGCAAGTCTTGATTTTAGACATTTTATGTTTACTCAGGGTTGTTAAAATTGTAGAAAATTTAAAGATAAGGGAGCATCAATGGATACAAACTCTCAAGGAAGAGAGGGATATGTTAATATTAATATTATTATTATTATTATTTTCTTTTCTAGTTTTCATTGATGTGCCTCACCCTGTTATGGGGATTCTTTAATCAGACGGAATCTAGCTACTTAAACTTTTACTAATTTTTATTTCAAATTTGATGATTCAGGTTAATAATAATTGATGATACCGATCATGATTTGGAGTTTTTATGGGCTTTATTATTTAAGTCAATTTGTCTCTGGTACTGATTCAATAATTAACTTATGGTTTTGGGTTCCTATTTCCTGTTTACTTTAAAATCCACTCTGTTTGCTGTCCCTTTTACGGCTACATGGTTCCATATTCCCTGGTGGTATATTGCTTCAATCCTTTGAGCCAATGAGGTCTCCTTAGTGCTGAAGAAAAATCATCATTGAGTGGTAGCTGCATCCTATACTTTCATCTTTTGTTGAAGGATGATATCATGTATGCTACTTCTCTGTATTTTCTATTTTTAATTTCATGAATGTACTTGTAGGATGAAAAAGATCTGCTTGAAAATAATTGCTGTCCTATGCACCTCAAGCCCTGTGTCCCAAGGAAGGAGGACAACTACTTCTTTCGGTTATCAAAATATCAGAAGCCATTAGAAGAGTTTCTGACACAGAATCCAGAATTTGTACAGCCTTCTTTTCGCCTGAATGAGGTAGAACTCTGATCAGCCTTGCAGCCACTAATCAAACATGCAGTCACATAAAAAAAAACTTGTGTTTTATAGGACATTATTACTTCAGTCATTTGATGTTAAAATGCATGAATCGATGGATATCTTGACCACTATAAAGCTGTGCCATCTGTTTGCTTCTGTTTTAGTCTATCATTAAATTTAGTTGCGTCTCATCTATGTGGGTTAAGCTCCATAAATCTTGTACATCAGTCCACTGAATTCTGTGCTTGACAATGCCCTCAGTGTCCTTATTTTATTCCTAACGTCCTCTTGTAGCATCTTTATTATATTTTTAACAACCTTTATCTACTTTTTAGCACACCCCTGTACTTTTAGTTCTCTAATTTACACTCACCTATGCCTAAATCTCTGCAGTTCTTGGTCATTGTTTTCCATTTACCAAATAACTCTCTTACATTGGTATGTTGTTATCTTAGATTTTCTTGATTTTTTTCTTCCCTAATTTTATCCTTTCTAGTTTTTTCCATCCTCCTCATTTTAATTGCATTCATCCCATGTAGATGTTGCTTTGAAGTGCCCAATATTATATGAATGGAGTAGTGTAGGTCTTATAATTCTCTTTCTGCTTCTAGCAACTGGTTCCATTTTGCTTTTCCCCTGAATTCAATGCCATACTAGGAGACTCTGCCTATTTTGCATTCTCTCAACTCTCTTGTTGTTTTTTTTATTATGATTAGGGTCGCACTAGTACCACTATCTTGCTGGTCAATGAATATGAAATGCATTTGTGTTCAAGTTTGTCCGGGTTCAAACTGTCTGTGTATGTTCAAAGGGGAAGAGAGGGGAGAAATTGAAATGATTTAGGAGGAAGAAATAGAGTCAGGAAAAGATTTAAAGAAATCTTATTTCATAAACTCTCAAAATAAGCTGTCTTATAACTGAATACGATACCTTATTTGTAAGAAAATACTAAAACCTGAACTAAGCAACTAGAAAGACGTAATGTTTTGAAAAAAAAAAAAAAAAACTTCCACAACCAGAAAAATTAAAGACAGAAATAACTCAATAGACAATCTAAACCGTTATTTGGACTAAATTACTAAGGTCCGTTCGGTAATGCAGGCAGAGAGTGAAGTGAGGAAGTAGGGAAGGAAATAATTTTGACATGTATGATGGCAATATGATATGATAGGGGTAAAATGGAAATAAATAGATAGTTGTGTGAGAAAATGATTGAAATATAGAGGTAAAAATGGAAAAAATAGAGTATTTAGGTAATCAAAATGTCAAATTATTTTTTGAAAAGTGTGTGGGAGAGATTGGAAAGTGAATATCCCACCTACATTTGTTACCAAAGGGTGCCTGAATCTCTGAAATACAAGAAAGACGTAATCTTGCGAATAAGAATTGGCGACAAGCTTGTCCACTTTGGTTGTTTGGAGCTGGATCTTTTGCCCGGCAGATAGTCCTATGCATTGCCTGTCCTGTTGGTGGCAATGGGTTTTGTTGACCGACAGCTAGATCCTGTGGTTTGGTTCGGAGAAGCAAATGATGTTGCAGACAGTAGTTGGCGGTCCATCAGCTCTAGAGAAGAGAGGGGCTGTAGTTTTTCCACCACTGGTGCACTGGACAGGTTTGATCTGCCGAATTTTGTAGCTACCATGTCCTCTAGAAGTAGAAGACTTGTGGATTTGAAGTTTGCATCACTGATTTGCCATTGGAGTAACAAGGTGCAGTTCTAGTGTCTTTGTGAGGTGGTTAGCTTCGATTTCCAGAACAACGGTTGTTGGGGATTGAAGAGAACACTCGCTATTGAAGAAGAAAGGATTCCTGCAGTTGAGGATGATATCTCGTTAGGAATGGGCGGTAACAAATATGTGGCGGTTTGTTCAGCATCCATCAGATGGTTGTCTGCTATGATCTCTGGATTGATGGCATTGGCGGCTGGGTATGAGACGACAACCATGGTTACTGTCTAATTGGGGAAGATGGTCCACTTTGTTCCACCTATTTAAAGTGAACAAGTGTTATGAAAATGTATTTTTATAAGAATTTTCACTTAAAACATTTATTTCAATGAAGCTTTTCTTTTTCAAGTCTGAAAATATCAAGAAAATATGAGAACTATCATTTTGTACTGAGTATACTTTGGGAGATGTGATAATACTGACCTTACTTGGTTGTCGGCCTTTGTTTTGTTTTGTTTTGTTTTTTTTTTTTTTTTTGGCTTGCCCTCTCCTCTTCATGTCCTTTTAATACATCATTTTCTGATTGAAAATTTCCGGAATCATGGTTTATGCCTGATAGTATCATTCTCAATGGCCTTAACTGGAAGAGTGTTTTCTGCTTGGTCTTGGATCCATCCCACAAGCAGGAGTGATCTAAGCTGTTTTGAAGTTTGCAATGCCCACATCCTTCTTCCCTGTTTTCTGTGTGATTGAGATTAGAAATTAAAAGGAGAGTGGAGGTGGGAACTTGTCTTTTCTGGAGTGCGTGTATGTTAATTTTTGAGCAACTGACGAGAGTTAGAAGCTGTAATACTTTGGTTGTTCTTAAAATTGCTTTAGACATGCCCTCTTGTGCAAATTATGTGGCTAAGGCAAAAGCTGCTTGTTGACTTAGCTCAATCAAATTTACTTGCCAATTAAACTTGATATTATGTCTCTGTTTGTGTTTTGATTAATAATTGGATTAAGTCTTTTGATTTTATCACCCGACAATGATTTGGCAAATCTCTCTTTCTTATTGTCGCAAATACTTCTGAATTAAGTTTTGATTCCATCAAATGATTTGGATTATTTTCAAAAGAGGAAGAATGGGGATAGGGAAGGGAGATTGACTAGAGGGGAAAGCCCATTTTCCACCTGTGTGTAAATATCTTCATTGCTTAATAAAATTTGGAACACCATCGAATGCAAAATGGAATGGCTACAGCCAGATTTTGCTGTTGGGAAGAATATATGAATTTGCAAAGAATTCTAATGATTTTTGTGTTAAAGCCTTATTCAATGGAGGATCTCCAGTGTAAAAGATGCTAACCCTAAAACGAAAAACAACAGAAAAAAGAAAAGAAATGGAGGGGAAAAAGACGGGTGTAAATATTTTTTCTCTATAGTTCAAAATTGTTCTTTCGTGCACATTTTGTTTCTATCATTCAGGTTCAAGGCTGGATTAAGACTGGACTAAGGGATTTTTCCATCTCCCGTGCATCGGTGGAATGGGGTATATCAGTGCCATGCGATACTAAGCAGACAATTTATGTTTGGTTTGATGCGTTGTTAGGGTATTACTTTCTTTATCTTCATCCTACTTAATCAATTGATTGGAAATTCTCTCTGAATTCATCATGCATATTTTGGTTAAGTTAGCATGCATGCTGAATTCCTTTGTGCTGATTGATCATTGATGCATTATCGTATGTAGCACATATGAGTTATATGAACTAATTCAGTGCAGTTGCTGATTGTTTCCATATCCTTGACCTTTTGCATTTCTTATGATGATCAATATGAATGGATTGGAAAATTTGTGTGCTAATTGCTTGCACATATGATCGCCATTTAACCTAGGTATGCACCACGTCTGAGTGCATCTATATTTCCTATAAATTCATTGGCTTATAAAAATGTTCCCAACTAATTGGTTACCGTCATTTAATCCATATCTCAATTTACTTTAATTTTTATTTTTCAAAAAAATTATGGGGGTCAATTCTTGTTGCTTGGTTGGTTGACATAGAATAGATGGCTTTGATATCAAATTGATGTTTTAATGAAGAAGGAAAGATGTTGGTCGTTTTCGAACCACATATTTGTATGAATTCCAAATACGATTCTATGAAATGCTAAACACAAGTACAGGTAACCCGTGGGCTAGGGCGGCAAAGCCTTCTAGCTAGACTCCAGATTGAGTTAAGATGACCACATATTTTACGTGAAATTCTAAATATGACTGTATGTTCACTACTATCAAATATGACCACAGGTTTTTAAAAAAGGCCAGTTGAAGAATGATACCCTTCAGAGGATCATTTGAGAAGAAACTTATACCCTTTGAAGACAGAACTGAGAAGAAAATGCAAGAGTAGAAGAGAAGGGAAAATACCAAGAGAACTTGGGAGTGGGACAAGTAGAGAGCTGGAAAGAGAATTTATGTTGATCAATAAATAAGCAGTGGTTTAACCCTGCTACGTGCATCGCTATTTACAGAAACTGATACTCAAAATAAAATCCTAAGTTAATTCCCTATAAACAAAAAGTTTCTACAATGAATACAATGTATACCCCTAATTATGAATATGACAATGCTGTCAACTTTGCCTCTTTTTATGAAAATACCCTATGATAAAACCTAAATCCACCATTTGTCATGTAAAGAGCTTTTTTTTTTTAATTACATGTTGTGGTGGCTTTGTTTTGATAATCATATGCAAAAATGACTCTTTTTTTTTTTAATCTGAATTTAGATTTTAGGAAAGCGTATTTTTGGAAAAATATATGGCCAAGTCCAGTGGCATTGTTGTATGCAGAAGATCGGCAAAAAAGTGTTGGTCATATGTTAGGACCTGTCCCATATTGGGTTGGAATAACCTGTCCAATACCAGGCCCTCCACCTAGGGACCATGCCTTACTGGGCTGTAACCCCTCTTACGTTCCGTTCTAAGCCCATGCATCCAATTCAAGCGACTTTATAGTGTCGTCACTTGAACTCATGACCTTAGCATTTTTAAGTTCTTAAGACCTTGCATTTGAAGTTTAGTTGGTGAAAGGCAAGGTCTTAAAATGCCGAAGTCATGGGTTCGAGTGATGATCATTTGAATTGGAATTGTGTGGGTTTTGAATAATACTTTGGAAGGGTAGGGCTCGGTATGAGACAGTCCCTAGGTAGAGGGCCTAATATAGGACAGATTACTCCTGCCTGGTGCGAGACGGGTCATATTTCCTATTTTTACAAGTGTCTGGTCATATTCATTAATTAAGGTTTTAACTTGTGGACATGTTTTGAAATAACAGAAAGACTACCTAGATCTTCTATCTTGACAAATTTGATAATTTTAGAGTTTGTTTGGTATTTTATTTTAATTTTTGAGAATCAATAAAAAGGGCATGGTATATTACAAAAAATAAAAAATAAAATTTCTGGCCAGAAGCATTGCGCTGGCCTAAAAACAACAATAACAACAACAAGAGCAACAACAGCAACAACGACAGCAGCAGCAGCAGCAACACTGAAATCGTATAAATTCAATGTTCAAAAAGCAAAAAGAAATAAGCTCGATTACATGTATTAGTTGTATCTCATTCTTCATTTCTAGTGTCTTGGATGACTAACTTGGGTAAATTGGAAAATTTGTGGTCTTACTGTGTTTTTGTATGTTCCTGGAGAAATGCTATCTTCGTGGCTTGGTTTGTATGTTTTGTGAGCCACCATTTGTGGCATGGGTGTAGAGTGCTAAGATGAAAGCCTGTCTGGTGCAGACCGATGCCAGACTCTTTTTTGAAAAAAAAATAAAAAAATAAAAAAATAAAATTTAGTTCTATGTTAGTAGTTGAATTGGTAGGGAAAAGTATTGATACAGTATTGATTTTGTTCAACTCATCTTATATCATTTAAGCTTCTTTACTACTTCATCAAATGCCAACAGGAATCTGTTCATTCTTGTGATTGTTATTATCTTAAGTCAATATGCTTTTTACCTCTCCTGGCCCTCCTTTTGAGTTTCAAAAGCTTCTGACTTGCTCCATTTTAATAATCACTACCTATGAATATTGGTGTTTGACCTAATTATTGCTAAGGCTTCTTTTTTCTGTTCTTTCTATTTGTTGCAAGACTGGTGGCTTTCTGTGCTTTTTCCCCCTCATTTTTGTTTTTCTTTCTTTCTCAAAACAGCTATGTTTCTGCGCTACTTGAAGATAAGGAAGAACCAACTCTAAAACATGCTGCTTGTTCAGGGTGGCCTGCTTCGCTTCATCTAATTGGAAAGGTTTGACCTCATCAGCATCACTTAGTATGGAATTTTGTTCTTCACTAACTGAATAGGTTCAATGGTTAGCCTTGTTGACATCCATCCAAATGTGTTATGCGTTAGCATGGAATTTGTTATCTTGAAAGCATCACTGATAAGGGTTAAACAAAATAATAATAATAATAATAATAATAATTCAACGATTTTGCTGATGTTGTTGTCCATACCACTGTATTACTGTTTGATTTGGAGAAATCAGGGCAACATGGTGAAATACTGAAATATGGGTAATCTTATGACATATTGCTGTCATGGACTTCAAGTTTTATTGGTGAATGTCATCAATGATGGTGGAACAAATTGAAATTTTATAAGATAGCAATAAATCCTGCTGTGCTTTACAGGCAGAATATTTGGCGGTTAAAGAACTACATATGTAGAATGGAATAAATCCAAGAAAAGCTAAAGGTGAAACTAATAGTTAATAAAATGAAGGAAAGTAAACTAAAGTGGTTTAGGCATGTTAAATGGAGGCTTGAAACCAATGTTCTTAATATCGATAAATGGGTTTTTATTAGTGGGCTAAGAAAAAGATATTATAGTACTTATTGGAGATAATATTGTCTTTTACGAGAACTTTATTGGAAAAACAGAAAAATGTTTAAAAATTGAAATAAATATAAATACATATTTAGAAAAATATTTTATAATAAAAATATGCATCTAATGAATAATAGAAATAGTCTTGAAAAATTTATATAATAATATATAAGTGTCCGTGTATTAGCAATTATAAAACATGATATACATGCATTTAAGCTTCCGCTCCAAGTTATAGAAGCACAATAAACTACAAAATATGTATTATATTTAAAATAAAATATTCCTCTGTACCAAATAAGCTTTACAAATATATTTGCATTTTAAAACTCAGTCTCCACAATAATGTACTTTGTAAAAAATAAAAGTTATTATTAATTTCTAACTTTTAATAACTAATTAAAAATATTTTTTTCTTCAATGCTTAAATCACATAAATTTTAGCTTATAGCTCAAAAATAAAATTATAGACTTTTTGTAGATATTCAATGATGTACAATAATATCTTCGATTTTGAGATCAATTTAGGCTTTACAATAACATAATTTATGAATAATAAAATTTATTATTAATTTTTAACTTTAATAGCCAATTAGAAATATTTTTTACTCAATGCTTACATTTCATACACTTCAATTTAGAAGCCAAAATAAATTCATATTTTTCTAGATATTCAATAATATGATTGCATTTCAAAATCAATTTAGACTTTCCCATAAGTTTTTTTAATATTTTAGGAAGTTTTGTCAACCATTAGATACGTTGGTATGGGCATATTCTTAATCATTATTTAGTATGGATTTGGCTTCAAACAAATGATTTGGCACTTTTGCCCAAATTTTTGTTCATCTTAAATTTCTATAAAAATTTTAAAATAATATATTGAAATATATCTCTTTGAAATTAAATATCATCATGAAATATCCTATTTTTAATGTCATTTTTGAAGCGAAAAATGAAAAAAAAGTATATTTTAAATACACGTGGATACTGAATTCTCCAACTATCCACATCTTTTTTATTTCTTTAATTAAAAAGAAAGATCGAAATATATTTATTGATTTTTGATGAAAATTGTAAGAAAACAAATTCAAGAGTTATGTAGGATGCCATGAACGGATATGACAGTGAAAAGCCACCGTAAAAGAGGAGAGCATTTGGTTGACAGTGTCAATAATTTTGATATTATCTCATGATATTTTAAAAATATCGCAATAACATCAATAATATCAACAATATCTTGCGAGAAATTGATATCCAGTGAAATATCATTTTCCTCTTACTTTTTATATGGGTGGCTGCTGATGGTGATAATATCGTTGATAATTTCGATATTAGGAACATTAACTGAAACAACACTGGTTAAGGTGTAAGAGAATGAGAGGAAGGCTAAAAAAGCCTTGAATAGAAGTAATTGAAAAAGACATGAAGATATTATAGATTATTGAGAGCATAGTTCATGATCATAGAGAATGGGACGCTGAAATCTATGTAGTTGACCCCACATATGTGAGAAACAACTTTTTTATGGTGATGGTGAGATGGAAATCATTTTTATTTTCTATTCTTCAGCCTTTGAATTATCTTTAGATCACTCATGCCTAAACTTTACCTATTTGTATAATTCCATGACATTCTATGAATTTATGCATTGCAACATTTCCTTTTTTGTTTTTGATTTGGAATGCAATTGGAGCAATGAAGCTAATGCATTTGAAATGTTTTTGTTTTTGCATATTTTAATATTTATTTGATTTAATATTTTGAATATAAAAGTAGTTTTTTGGATTGATATATTTATCTAGTGATTAATGTAGAGATCAATTTGATGAATCGATTAGATCGTTGTTTTTATTATTTTATTTTAAATAGTTAAATATTTGAACAAAAATTCTCTATTAATGGAGAACTATGTGGTTTGTTCGAGAGATCTAGTGATCAATTATTGAAAGTCGAATTCTCTTCTACACTTGTACTTCCCTACCTTTTCCTTTCCGCTTGAGAGAATCCTTTGTCTTTTTAATATTGTCTACCCCCACCTTCACAAATTCTCCTTTCTCATTCTTCAGAGTTTTCTCGAGTTCTTCCCTTTTAATCAAACATTCAGTTTTCTCCTTTTTTTGCATTCAAATCTTCTCCTCTTTCATTCTACAAGATCAATCTTATTCTCAATCATTTTATTATGGGGCATCTTATTCTATATCATTTTTTTTTTTTTTTCAGAATTGAATGTTGGTCCTTCAGCATAGCCCAAAGCCTCATAACAAATCTCTAGAATTCAGATTGCCAGTATTAAGCATCAACATCACTGTTGCTTCCATATGACCATTTGACTCATGGTTTTCTCCAAAGTCCAAATAGCTTCAACCATCTTTGACACACATGCACAAGTTGTTGTCTCCACACCATCATTAGTAGAGCTGGAATGGACGTTGTTTCTTATGGAATTGGATTTCTATCTTCATGTGCAGAGTGCAAACAACCAGAAATACCTGTTGACTCTCAACGGAAAAATATTAAGCACAAAGGAAATGGCCTCATAATCGATATATTGAAAATATAATCAATATATTGGAAATATAATGAGAGGTATTGAAATTGAACTGGAAAGGAAAGCTTCCAAGGTAAGAACATATCGCAATATAGTCCTGTGGATCTCTCTAGACATTTTCAAGTCTGAGGATGAGAGAGCTGAAGGGGAGATCCTCAAGGAGTTCAATTCCGAATGGACATGGGACCTCATCCTGTTCAATGGAATTGGTAAAGCTTGCCCAACTCTGGAAATGACAATGAATAGATTGTCATGGGGTAGTTAAAGGAGATAGCATGTTCGCTCATGGTTGATAAATGGAGGGTAGGGCTTGGTTGAACTCCAGTGATCAAAAAATAATTGAAAATGAACTATTTTAAGTTCATTTAATTAGGAAACCATCCTTGATCATTAGATATCGTTTTACTATTCAAGTCTATAGATACAGCTGTGCAAGTAATTGGGTTAGCCGTTAGAGTTTAATGGAGTAATATGAGTTTCATTGAGATAACTCTCACTATTCAAGAAAGAACATCCTCAAAGCTTCATAACTCTCAAACTGCTGAAAACCTGAAACATCTTCACCACACAATGAGTGTGCCTTCATCAGATGTGTAGACGAAATTTTTTCTGCTTGAAATTGCACCAAATATCACACAAAGTGTCAATACATTATGTACTGTGGTTTTCTTGTATCTGTCATATTTTTGTAAGGAGGTCTAATTTAGGGCAAGTCAAGAAGAAGGTAGAACAAAGAGGTAGGAACCTCTCAAGGCGATGAAAAGAGAAGAAAGTGATAGAAAGAACAGAAGAATAAAGAGGAGAAGTAGGGAAGCTAGAGGAATATTTTTTAATAGAGAAGTAGGGAAGCTCGACAAATATTTTTTAATACTCAAACTGTGATACTTCTTGGAACTTACGGAGGTTGTGGATATAAAAGGTCACGCTATTCTAGCAACGCTTATTAATAAAATAATTTTTGGAGAAAAAAATTGCATATTTTAAGTAAATTTCTTGAAGAAGTGAACTTAAAATAGATCCAAATTTTTTCTAAATAGATTCTATGATATTCCAGTTCTTTTAATATCTTCTAGATATTCTAACAAATCCAAGATTGAAACAAACATCCTAAAACAATCTAAACCCTAATTTATGGAAAAAAAAAATTTCTTTCTTGAGTTTTGCAGTGAACTTGCTTCAAATTTGGAGAAAAGTAATCCTGTACAGTGGAATGATTTCTTGTTAGCCGGCCAGCACGTTATCATCAAAGTTGCTTCTTGTAATCTTTAAAACTCAGAAAACTGTTTTCCAATTTTTATGGAGGTCGCTGAAATTTTTCCATTTTTTTGAAAATTGAGATTATTCTATAAATCTCTGAAATACAGAAGACTGCTTTGCAACTTTTCTGGAATTCAAGGGATGCAGTCAAAGGTTCTGGTGGAGTAGATCTCCCACAAATGTCCAGGACTTTGTTGAAATTGTCCAGCCTAAGTTCTGTATGGAGGGTTTCGCAATGCCAGCTGTACATTGTATTGTTTGGTAGGCAGAGTTTTGGAACCGCAAGGTGGAGTGAATGGCTGTTTTGAAGTTTTTGATGGTTGAAATAGACAAAACAGATTGCTGACTCTTGGGACAAACAATTTGCTAAAAATGGTAGATGCCAGATTTTGGGGGAAAAAAAGATTCACCAGGATTTCCTTTGATACCAATTGATATAGGATAGGTAAAGAAGAAGATAGAAGAAAAAGGAAGGAACCTCTTAAGGGGATGAGAAGAAAAAAGATAAAAAAAACAGAAAAATGAAAGGGGAACATAGGAACTAGAGAAACCAGAGAAATGCTTTTTAATACCAAACTGTGATACTTTTTAGAGCTTACGAAGGGGGTGTATATATAGGTAAAAAGGTCACTTTTTTCTAGGAACACTTATTAAAGAAATAATGTTTTGAAAAAAAAAAAAGAAAAGAAATTGCACACTTTAAGTAAACTTCTAAGAGAAGTAAACTTAAAATAGATTCAAATTTATTTTGAACAGATTCTAAGATATTTCAATAGATCTTCTTGTATCTTCTAAATATTCTAACAAATTCAAGGGTATGTTTGGTTGGGGGGTAAAATTTTTTTATGAAACTTTGTCAAATTGATGGAAAATGATGTAATATGATAGGGGTAATAATGACGTATAAAGAGAATAAAATTAAAATAGATAGGTTAGTTGTATGGGTTGTTGTGTGGAAATGATTGAAAAGTAGGGTAGTTTGTGTAAAAAATATGAAAAATAATTAACAAATAGGGTAGTTCTGTAGAGTGTAAAGTTTTGTTTGATATTTTTTTAGCCCAACCACACACCCTAAAATAGAAACAAACATCCTAAAACAGTCTAAACCCCAACTTATGAAAATATCTTCATGTCTTACATTAGGGTTGCTGTCATAGTAGTGAGTGTATGAGTTCTTCGTAAACTCGGAGAACCGTAATGTGTATCAGTGTGTCTTATTAGTGATCTTGGAAGAACCTACCGACGAGGTGATTCTATTTGGGACAGTGGAATCCAAAGTTAGGAAGCCTTGGAGAGTGGACTGTCCTTGACTTTGGCCCAAATCTGTATAAACTTGTGCTTGTGTGCTTTATTATTTCTTTATTCCTGAACTTGCACAATCATTTTATTTTCTTGATAATCATTTGAGTTGGCTTGCCACCCATCCAAAGGCCTACTAGAAGTAACTGGTGTAGGTTCACCCACCACTTGACTCATGGCAGGTTGCCTACTTGAGAACATGACCTTGGCCCTTTTCTGATTCATTTCTAAATGTATGGTTTTTACTAAATTTTGAAAATTGACATTGATATCTTCATATAAGAGAATACTGCTCAGTTACTAGCATGATATGAGTCCTTTTGGAGCAGGGAAGAAATCTTTCTTTCATGAAGCTTCTCTTTGATTCTTTCTTCACTGTCAACTTGATTATGGTGTTATTGCATTTTAAGGTTATCAAGTCAAAACGCCTTCAATCATTTGGTTAGAAACTTGTAATGGCTGCTTTCCTTCCTGTGGTTGCAAAATAATGTATGAATTTATGTTTCTTTTCTAGGATATCTTGCGGTTCCATGCAGTTTACTGGCCAGCAATGCTAATGTCAGCAGGATTTAGTCCTCCTAAGATGGTTTTTGGTCATGGATTTCTCACAAAGGTAAGTCATACATAACTCATTTAAATTCTACGGGAACTGCCAATACTTGTTTCTCTTGTTTTCGACATACATGGGACATAAATTTTGGGTTGCATGATATCACTCTCTTGGGATTAGTTCAAGAAAATTGAACATTGTGGCATTTGAATTCCCTTGGCTAGCTTGTACTTTGGTGTCTCTTTTTCACCATTTGATTTTGGTGTAATTTTCTCTCCGCACAGTAGAAAATTTCATATATGAAATTTCACAAATTTTAAATTTCTTCAATGTTCTATTTTCAATTTCTAAGATAAAAAGGGACTTTTTCATGAAACAACCCGTTTTTATTTTAGAAATTGAAAATAAATTATTAAAAAGTCTGCATGAGAGAGAACCCTTTTTTGATTTTATAAATTATAAATAAAATATTAAAAAATCCAAAATTTGTAAAACTCCATGTACGAAAATTTCATGCTTGGGCCTACATATTAGTCCTCAAAAACACGGCATGCAAGTGTGTGCATTGTGGCTTAATGCACACGTTTGCATGCAATCGGGGCTCAATAATTTAACCCTTCAATATCACCAAATAAAATCTATACTAAAAGCTACCAAGTGTTATTGAATAAAAAAGGGAGGGCCGGTGTTTATGCTCCCACATGTGCAGGGTCTGAGAAGGGTCATACCACTTTTTGGGTCTATAATACACAGCCATACCTTGCAAAGCAAGATGTTGTTTCCTTGAGTTGAACCTGTGACCTACCAATCACACCAATAGCTTCTACCACTTTGCAAAGGCTCTGCTTCAAATCTGGCTATATTGGTCAATTATTTTATTTTAGTTAAATTGCTTGGTTTTTCCTGTTGCTTATAAAAAAGAAATAGTCCCTAATTACTATTGACAATATCAATGATGTTGTGATAGAATACATCGTTGGTTATAGTATGTACGGAATTATTTCTTCATCAAGCTTATTGATTTAATCAGGGTGAACCTTATTGGTTATGATGTACCTAAATTTCATAGTTATATGCAAATCAAAGTCAATTAGAAACGTTGAAGCCATCTACATTTTCATCAAACATTCAATGTATTTCTTTGTTTTTGAGTTATAATCAATTTGGGTCCAGGAGCCAATTTGGTAAATAATTCATAATTTAGCAATATCATATTTCTTACAGTCCAAGTTTGTCTTCTAGTAGATCTATCATTTTAATGCAATTTCATTCATCTTCTAGTTTGGGCCGAATCATGTGTGAGTAGATTTTCTTTAAAACTGGAAATAGGCTCAAATCCCTAAAGAATTAATAGTGGCAGGCAGTTTGGATGCCCTATCACTGAAAGCAACTGATTCATACAAAAATAAATAAATGCAAGATGTTAGTTGAGGTTTTCATGTCTGTGAATAACTAGCCAATGCAGGAGAAAAAAAGATTTCTCATTTTAAACCTTTTCCGTGATGAATTGCTGATGCACAGAAAATATTTTGGTAAGAGTCAATTTATTGAAACAATTTTCAAGAAATTATCAATAATTTCTGTAAGTTAGTGATATTATTTGCTAATATGCTGGTAGTATATTTTCAAGGGGCTAATTTATCACTGAGGTCTTGAAAAGATAGTGTAAGGCATACTATTTTGATACTACCCATACAGAGACAATTTCAATTATTCTGTTTGATGATACAAGGTATCACCTTTTTTGTTCTTTACAATGCATCTATCAGAATATTCTGCAGCTGGATTGAACTCCAAGAATATAGTTTGGATTACTCTAGACAAGTGTTTGTAATCCCAGTCTCATGGGAATGTTGATGCTTTAGTTTAGTGATTTCTTTTGATATTGCAAGAGATATCTTGGTCTGATATTGACATTTGAGAATCATAGAAATGTCTTAAAAATTTTGTATTTGTCGCGTAACTCTATGAGACAATGAAAGATAAATAAAAACATAGAGAATGGAACATCAAACAAAAATAATAGTCGATATCACATTCCTTTTTCTTATTTTCTAACATGTTGCTATATCAAATATAAATGAATTTATTTTCACCAGAATTTTGTATTTTGTAAGTTAATAATTAGTATTCGGGTGTGATAGTTTGCAGTTTTGCACCTGGGTGCACTTAGCTTCTGTGCACCCGAGTGTATTTAATCTAATTTTAAATTTTTTTATATAACTGTTAATCTAAGTTTATTTAATGTGTGTATCAAGTTTTACCATTTTTGGAGATTTGTAGATTTTTTTTTTTGGATTTTCTGAAATCAATGGCATTCACCTAGGTGCACAGAAGCTAAGTTCGCCCAGGTGCACTAGATCAGATCCCATTAGTATTCACCATTTATATTTGCATTCTAGACCATCTCTGCTGCCAAAAATTAGACAATTGTGGTGCTCCCAACTCGAGGCGTCACTCAAAGCCTTACGCCAAGATCGTTGTTGATTGGTAAATGTAAGTCAGGATTGTTACCCTAATCACGCGGCGGATTCTTAAATTGGATTTTGTCCAAATTTTTTTTTCGTTTCATTCCTTTTCCTTTCATCAATTCATTTCTTCGCATTTCACTCCATTCATTTTATAAGCAATGATACACTTGTAATTCGTCGCACTAAGCATTTTAAAATATCACGTGGTTCCCCGTTTATTCTTATACCTGTTCACAACCTCACATTCTGGCAGTTGTCATCAACTACACACATCAATCATAAACTTGATCTTATTCCGTTACGTCATTGGTTTTATCAACTTGGTCATGCTGTAGTTATAAAACATACATCCATAGTCAAATATTCAATAAACATACTTATTTACATACATTAATTCATTAATTCATATAGCCTTTAGAGCTATCAACAAGTTCACATACGTTAACATACCTTAAACATTCCAGTCATACCATTCCATACATCGTAGCTAATCATTTTAGCACATACATGAATACCATCTCATACCTTTTCTTAATCACTCAGGTTCTTTACCTCTTGAGCTTCTTTGCCTATGCATTTCTATAAATATTTTATGTTCTCCATTATTTCAAAAACAAAAAAGAATTGAAAAAGGCCTTGAATAATATTCTAGAGATTTTCCCTAAATATTGTGTTTTGAGTTTCGACGTTGAAACTTCTTTATCAATCTTGAAGTCATAGTCTTGTGCTAGCCTTATTTCCACACTTAGTTCACTTAACCATTCTAGAGCAAGGTTCTGAATATCGGTGCCGAGAGGCGTATCAGCCCCTTCCAAAAATGATACGATACGAGCGTATCAGCATCGATATAGGACCGTATTGGATAGGATTTTTTTAACCAAAAAAAATTAAAAAATATGTAATAAATTCAAAAAAAAAAAAAGAAATGAAAGAATATGTAATTATTTCACATTTTACCTAACGGTTCATTTCTCTTATTTTGTAGTTGTTTATAGAATACGTGTAATCTAATTTTTTTATGCAATATTCAACTAGAAATAATAATATCAAGCTAAAATTAAATAATCAACATGGAGAGAATAAAAATAGGTAAATGACAACCTCTGCATAAATACATAATTGATATACAAAATTTCAAATAGCTAAGTCATGACTAATGAGTTATTAATAATATAAACGTAGAAGTTTTGAACATAATGAAAAATGAAATCAATAGACAATTGCTTAGAGTCTTATTATCATATCTTATCACAAGAGTAAAATGAATCACCACAAAAATGAGCGTATAGAAGATTCTTAAACATTATTGTCATCATCATTGTTGTTGTTGCCTGTGTATTCTGTACCACGATATGCATTTTCAGGATACATAGTACCAAACAAGTAGGGTTCATATTCTACCCCAAACTAATGATCTTGGGATAACTCTTGTGAATAAATATGGATAAAACAGTTGTTGTGCATATACATTTGAACTCATTTTTGAGCCTTCTTCTTCCTCTTCCTCTTCCTCATCTTCTTGTATGATAGGATTTTTTCACAATCATCAGTCGTACATTATAATTGTGTGATAAAGCCATGAGAATATGGAATTGAGCGGGGCACAAAATAATGTGCCAAAAATCTGGTGAGTATATCCTCAAAAGACATTCTCCCATCCCCACCCCCCGTCTCTTATCCACTACTTCCCCCCATCATTATCATTATCATCATTATCATCTCCTCTAAATCAGTATGACCTACGCTACTATCATCATGAAGTTCAATAACTGACTCTTGAGGAGGTCATTATGATGATGTTCTGATGATAACTGAACTTGAACCTTGAATATTTTCTTCTTCACTATTTATTACTTCAATTTCTTTTTCTCTATTTTCCAACCATGGAAGAAGAGGATCATCCTTGGCAAGTATGTAATCGAAATTTATTGAACAATAATCTAGTTGCTCACTTTTATTTCTAGCCCTTGTCATGTTCTTGAGCCAAAGTCTCACATTATAATGGATGAAAACATTCCTCTCCATTTTCTTTTGTGACATTTTATTCCTTTGTTCAGTATGAACTAATGCAAAAGAGCTTTAACTTCTCTCACAACTAGATGAAGTAGTATGGCTCAAAATCCTTATTGCAAATTTTCTAAGATGTGGTGCACTTTCTCCATGATTTAGTCGCCATTCAGCTGCATAGATTAGTAATACACATTATTAGTTACACACATACATTGTAAATAAAGAAATAAAAATACAAATATACAGAAATATAGAATTATATTATTAGAATATTTGCTTGCGTCATATTTTTTAATAGTTGCTCTTGCTATTGGTTATCTAAAACTACCTATACCAAGTTCGTATGTTTGAACCTGTATGGAAAATAAATGTTGGTATACAATATTCATAAGCAAAATTAGAAATAAACGAAATATATAAGGTAGTTCCTCTTACCTCATTAATTGCATGGATTTGTTAATCAATATCTCGCTCTAATATCTTGATAACATGACCAGCTCTTATTTCATCTGCTTCTTCGAATGTATCAGCATATCGAAATTGGGAATTTACAAAAATCCTGTCAGTTAAAGTTAAATAGATTAATAATGAAATCTGAATACATATATTTATACATGTATGAAATACAAATTATAATTACCTGCTGCATGTAGATCGTGATGAAGTTGTTGATTCCATCATCAATTAATGAGACTAATATTCTTTGTAGTTTTTTATAGCAAGTTTTGCTCTATCCACTGCTTCATATATAAATCCCATTGTTCGGTCGGTCATCACTGTCAACGAGTCTTAGCACCTTAGTCTAAGAGCTCATTGCTTTTATTATTTCAAATACTTCTCCCCTATTTTTATTGTCTCGAATAATTGAATACATCTCAAAAGCTGGCTCTCTTGTCAATTTTCCATATTTGGATAAATCCATCCTCTACTAGGTATCATTTTACTGAGAGTTCCCCTATGGGTGTATAGTCTCTCTAAAGCAATACCCCTTCAGGTCTCAACAACTCATGACCATTTGTAAATTTCTTCATCAAAGTAATAACCTAATTATGATTGTAAGTAAAAGAAGTTATTTGCATTGCCTTATCTATCAAAGTGGACACATTTTTCTCCGTTAAATATCCTTAAGCATAAGATCTATGTAGTGAGCCGAACATGGAGAGCAAAATAAATTAGATCTTTTTTGCATAAACATCCTCCTAGGTCCTGCATAAGATGCTTCATTATCTGTTACAATTTGCACAACGTTACTTTCTCCAACTTCATCAACTATTTTATCCATCCAGCTGAAATGTAATTGGTATCCTTTGCAGTTCCAATAGCATCAATTGCTATAATAAAGATTGTACCCAGATGACAATATATCATAAAATTAATGATACTCAACCTAGTTTGGTCAGTCCAACCATTACACATAATGGTGCAACGTCATGACACTCGTATCTTTCTGAAGCTGTGTAACATATTCCCAAAGTTCCTCATAGACTTCTTGTGAGTATTTTCTATCAATTTCATATGAATTTGGTGCTTTTACATAAGATCCTATTTCGGCTACTGCATTAACGAAAACTTGAAAATATGAAGAATCTGCAACATTGAGTGGAATACTATAATGTAAATATAATTTTGCAACTGCTTTACCTATATTATTTATGCTGAATTTACTCCACATTGTTTCAATTTTTCTGTTTTGCATCAATTATTCTAAATACTTGCTCATAACCCATGAGTGCTTGCGGCTCAGTGAATTGAATATCTTCATCATCACGGTTAATACTTTGTGTTTGTTTTCATGAAGAACTAATTGCTTGTCAAAAGCTTTTAAATAAACCTCCTCCACTTCTAGATCCTCATGCACTACTTCTGCCGACTCCCAAGCCGACATAATGTGTCTAAATTGCTCATCTTCCCTTCCAGCTCGTAGACTTTTTCTAGCTATTCTCATTACATATCATCATCCTCCTGCCCCTCATCATCATTATCATTACATGGGGTTCCAAACACTTCTTCTCTGCAAGCCTCTAAAGTTGCACACTTCTCCTTTTCTTGTGTTGTCTTCTTCAGTTTTATATCTTCTAAATTAACTTGCATTAGTGCTATAATCTCTTTGGGCACTTGTGTACATGAAGCAACATTACCTCTCTTATGTGCTAATTGCTGCTACAATCTTGTAATACCTCCACTTAATTCTCTTATAAAAAATTTGCACCTAATTTGTTGTCGTCATGTTTGTACTGTTTCCCTAAATTGCCATCCAATATCACTATCATCATCTACTTGCCCTTTGGCCATTGAAAATTTTCAATTCAATCCGCGTATAAATGTTGTATGTCAAGAAATTAAGAAAATCGCATATCAAATTATCAACGAAATCAAAACGAAGTAGCAATATTAAAGAAAACGTGGTTTTTTAACTGTAAATTAAGGAAAAAATTGAAAATTAATATAGTAATTCAAATTTACAAGCATTTGCAATCAAAATAATAATAACATGCATGGATCATCAATATTGTATTATATGGACAGAAAAACGTGTGTTAAATATGTGTTAAATATTAATATATTTAAATTTTTAAAAATCTAAAAAATTTAAAAATATATTTTTGGTCAAAATATTTTCAGAAATAGAGGTGCAGTACATATTTAATTTTTATATGAAGCTGGAAAAAGGAGAGCAAAAAATAATTATTTTACTGCATTTTCGGAATTTTTAATTTCACAAAATAAAAAATAAACAAATATGTAAAACGTGCAGATCTGGCACAAAATAACAATAACATGCATGGATTGTCAATATTGTAGTATAAACACTCAAAAACATGTGTTAAATGTTAGTATATCAAAAAAATTTTAAATCTGAAAATTTTAGAAATATTTTTCTAGTGAAAATATTTTCTGAAGACAGATAAAACAGAAGGAGACATCGAAATTTTTTTTCTGCATTTTTGGAATTTCTAAATTTCAGATAACAAGAAAATTAATTAAAAAAATGCATAGGTAGCTCAAAAATTGGATGAAATGAACAATCATAAATTGGATGAAATGAACAATCATACACAGATCTAAAGTTTTAAATCAATGGAGAGAAGAAATCTCACCTTTTATAATTTTTTTTTCCCAAATAGGGTTTTTTCGGCCAGATCTGCAATTCCGCCTAAGATATCATGTTTTTCTTGAAATGAGTTGCTCTAATGTGGTCGATTTTGGCTCCCTATGCTTCCATTGTGATGATTTTGCAGTGATATAAAGGTTTTGAGGGATTTTAATCTTTTTTTTTTCAACAAAAAAAGAGTTTTCATGAAGTCATTTTCTTGCGGGGTTTGATTGAAAATTGTAGATGAATGTAGTGAAAAAACCAAGCAGAGACGAGCATCTCGGTGCGAAAATGGCATCACAACGTCAAACTGCTCATTTATTAAAGGGGACCCGATATGGCCGATACAGATCGATACCGGCTGATATGGGACCCGATGTGGCCGGTATTGTGCAAAATAGAAACTATAGCTCGTTTCACCCCCATGTAGGTTATTGGGACTCACCGATACTAACCTGACATAGGCATATCAAATCCGATATGCCCGATATTCTGAATCATCGCATGACTCTATTTGAAAATTTTATAAGGTCAATTAATGGTTCGATTTGTCAATGAATTTCAAAGTTGTATATTCAACACTTAAACTGTCTAGAACATCTTTGCTTGGTGGATAAATGATCCCATTTATGATTATTACATTTTAAAGCATCTGTGAAACTATTTAAGCGTTTTTCATGATTTAAGATTTAAACATGATTACATGCATTTCTAGTAGGTACATCGCACAAAATACATTTGAAATGATTTTTAGTATCATGTTAAAACAAAAGCTATTAAATAAAATAAAAATGAATGGATAAGATTTTGATTTAATTATCAAGGTAGGCCCAAAATGGGAGTGGTATGTTGAAATTTTTAATGGTACCTGTGCTATTCAAGTATATCCCTCTATCAAAAATAAAGATATTAGTTTTCCAGCCGTAGTATTTGAAAAAACCAATTCTATGGTACAGCTAGTTTTTAATCTATTCTGCACTAATTTTTTTTTTCAAAAATATCTAATCCATTTATAATATTCATTCCTTTTTTTAGTAGATCTATAATATTCATTCAGATGTATTTAATTATAATGCTAAAAATTAAATATTTTGTAAACCTTTATATGCTATATAAATATTTTCAAAATTTAAAATTTTCATATTTACTCTCAAATGATGTTGACTATCTATAATATTCGAGTTTCCAATCAAATGAATTATAGCATCATAAATACATACCTTTTAGTTTATATTATAAGAAATTAAAGTATAAAAGCCAGTTGTACAAATATTGTTGTAAAATTGTTGCTTTTAATTGGTCCCTTAATTAGGTTGTGACATATTTTTTCATAAAGTCAGATATTAGTTTTTGCATTTGTCATGATTTTTGTCTTCCGATGTGACCCAACATAAGTATGGTTTAGTAATTTTTTATATTAGAAAATTAGAGCGTGCAATATTCATGCATTTGTATTACTTCTTTTATATTAGCATTTATATTTATATTTATTTTTTCTAGAAGCGTGTATTTACATTTACCATATGAATAAACTTTCCTCGATTTTAACTTTTTAAATTGTTGGGTCCATTTGGTAATGAGAGAAAAAAAATTTGAAAAAAAAGTGTAGGAAAAATTTTTGTAAAAAAGTGAGAGAGTAGTGTGATGTGAGTGTAATTATCAAGAATACATAAAGATAAAATAGATAAAGTGGTTATATGAAAAGTAGTTTTGTTGGGTAGCTTAGATGCCAAATCACAATAAAAAGGGTGAAAACATTGGTGAATTTCTCCTTTTTTCCTTGTTAACAAATGTACCCTTTGTCAAGCCCAAGGTCTTATCACAGTGGTAAGAGTTGGTGTCTCATCTCTGGTAGGTCCTGGGTTCGAAGCCAGGTGGGGGTGTTTTATCACCCATTTGTATAAAGTTTGGGTTTGGTGTCCAGGTGTATGTAGTTTGGGAGCATTGTCTCTCTATTGATACTTGGGAGCCTATAGTTTCCCATCTTGATATTTGGGAGCTTGTAGTCTTCTCTGAAAATTTATAAGAATTGTCTCATAGCTTGAGTGTAATACAAGCTCAGATGTAATGTAGAATATACATCAATCCCCTCAAAAAAAAAAAATAAAAAAAATGGACCCTTATCAAATAGGTTGGTCAAATTATTGATAATTTCTTTGAGATTTTCTTTACAAGCTTAGAAAATTTTCTTGCTTCAGCGAAATTGCAGCCTCTGGTTTAGTGTATATATTATGAGCTAAAAACCATGACAAATGATCCTAAGTGCATGTGTTCATAATGATAAATGATCAGCAAATCACATAACAAGATGATTGTATTTGTTAATAATGATAAAAGATCAGCACATTACAAGAAGATCACAGAACAATATGACACAAACCTGTTGTCTATCGGTGTGATGACATCTATATCTCATAGTATCTGTAATCCACAAATAAATTCTCCCTCTATCATGGACTCTATGGTTGGAGTGTGGAATCATCATCAATATGGGCTATACATTATAAGTACATTTCAACTTGTCATTCTGAGAATTGCAATTTTGGAAGAATTTTGGCTTTTGCTTGAATCACAAGATTTGGAATCCGCCATAAAAACTTTGTTGCACCATTCCCCTCTATTCTGTTACATAAGCCTCTAAGGCGATATAGGTCATCAAAATTTTTTTTTTCACCCCAAAAGTTGCGCCCATACTACTGCCATCTTTATCTGACAACCTGACAATATTATTCAAGGACCTTAACATGCAGACTGTATCCTGATGGAGGTTCTTTGCTAAATCTCTATTGCCTGTTTTGAGATAAATGCTGCAACTTATACCATGGTGGTACTTCTTCTCATATATCATTTTCATTTTATGCAGCAATGCCTTTTCTTTTGACAATTTTAGGATGGTATGAAGATGGGCAAATCATTGGGAAATACACTTGAACCAAGAGATCTGGTGCAGAGGTTTGGAACTGATGCTGTCAGATATTTTTTCTTGAGAGAAGTTGAATTTGGAAATGATGGGGACTTTTCAGAGGAACGTTTCATCAACATTGTAAATGCACACCTTGCCAATACAATTGGTATGTGCACTTGTGTATTTCGTGATTATTGTTGCTTTTGTATATTTCCTCCACTCTCTCCACCCATATGATTCTTATTATATATTGGGACTCTCGAGGTTCATTTAGCTCATTTTGTGTTATTAGTAGATCACTAGTTCATATAGTACCCTTTTTTTTGCAGGAAATCTCCTTAATCGTACTTTAGGACTTCTAAAAAAGAACTGCCAATCTACATTGGCAGTTGATTCAACTATTGCAGCTGAAGGAAACAGCCTAAAAGGCACTGTGGAAAATTTGGTAATGTCTGGCTAGTTTTCTTTGATGGTGCATCAATGCTTGTTATGAAATCGTCATATAAGAAACTTATTTTCAGCTAATGTTGAATTTTAGTACCTTTATAGCATTCGAGTTGTGTTGGCCATTTTGCTAGACCCTTCAATATTTGATGGCTTCCTTGCTTTTCCTTTTCTTCTTCTTCTTCTCTTTTGTTATTATTGTTATTATTGTTGTTGTTGTTGATATACCAATATCTTCTTTGAGTACCGATCTAGTGCACCTAGGTGTACTTACCTTTGGTACACCCAAGTGCAAAAACCTATTTTTTTATTTTTTTTATTTTTTTTAATTTTTTTATAGAAGTTTTAATCTAGGTTTATTTAGCTTGTATATCAATTTTTACCATTTTTGGATATTTGTAGATTTTTTTTCGATTTTTTTAAAAAGTGGCAGTTTCATAATTTGTGAATTACGAAACTACCACTGATTTTAAAAAATAAAAAAAGGTATCTTAAAATCTCCAAAATTGGTCAAAATGGATATACATGTTAAATATACTTAGATTAACAGTTGTATAAAAAAATTTCAAAAAAAATAAAGAAAATTGGGTCGAATACACCCGGGTGCACTTATTGAAAAATGTCCCATCTTCTTTTGAGTTGTTTGAAGATCAGGGTCTTCTTTTAAGAAGAATAAAATCAAAGAGTTGTTGGAGTGGTATTGCATTTAGTTATGTGTTTTGTAATACGTGGTGGTGTTGGGCCTCATGGAAAAAGTCTTCAGCACTTCCAGGAAATTAATTTGCAATTGCTTATCTGCATGTGTGTATGTAAAGAACACAGCGATTCCTATAGCACATATAAAATTTCAACTTGAAGTTTTATTGAGGTGTTACTGCAAACTGATTAACTAAGTGAGCTATGTAATAGATGGAGTTGGAATATGTCCATGGTAAAATAAGTTTTAGCACTTCCAGAAAAGTTAGTGTGAAAATGCTTATGTAAAGCACGAATGTTGTGAACACAACATAGCAATTCCTATAGTACTTCTCTTCTCTAAGTATTGCGATAATGAAAACCAACCTGGCTGTGGGAAAACAAAAAAGAATAGACAAATACAGGCATGTGAAAGACAGAAGAAGGAGATCAGGTTAGTTCTTCTTTGATATTGAGGTAGTGTGAACGCATTCAGGACAGGAAAGAAGAGGACTGTGAATGCAGGACATTTGGGAGATATTTCTAGTGCTTTTACTAGCTTACTTTCTAGAATCTTGTGGTTGCAAGACGCGAGAGCATAACGTTGATAGGAGCAAAACCTTCTATTGCATGATAAAACTTGAGGGAATAAACCAAGTAATTCGTACTATATAGCACTCGTTTAATATGTGCTTTTTTTTAGTTTATATAACTTCTCAGCTTGTCTATTTTGTTGTAAATTATTGGATTCTGCATATGTCTATTATCTAGTCGATATCCTATGGTTTCTGCTGGATAAATCTTTATTTTACTGGTAATTCCAAGTTTGTAGGTTGAGAAAGCAAAGTTCCACTACAACAACTTGTCTCTATCATCGGCCTGCGAATGTGTACTTGAAATTGGAAATGCTGGTAACTTGTATATAGATGAGCATGCACCATGGTCACTTTTTAAAAAAGGAGGTGCCAGTGCTGCAACTGCTGCAAAGGTATTACAATGTGTGTGTGCAAATTTTGGAGAACATCTTTTTCATAGCGCAGAGATTATACATTGTGTTCAGTGCTTTTGTCACATTATGATCCTTTCACATATGCTGTTTTGCAAGCTTAGAATAGTTCCTCGTTTGGAAGTTAAGCAACAATTATTAATATCCCAAGACCCCTAAATGAAAGACTGACAATGATGAGGTATAGAGGATGCGTGTTCTTGAGTTCTTAAGCTGTAGGGATTAGGGAACACTGAAACTCATGGTTAGAGAAGGGATTAAGGAACACCAAAACAGATGGTTAGAGAACAGAAACATTACAAGAAAATGGACACTTAGTAGGCTCTATTAAAATGAGAGGGAAAATAGACTTAAGGTGGTTTGGGCATGTTAAATGGAGGCACGAAATAGCACCAGTTGGGAGAAATGAGTTTATTCGAATAGATGGCGATAAGATAATGTGAGAAAGGCCAGAAAAACATAGAGATGATTCTATTCAGTGGCACATAAATTGTTGTTTAGTTTTTTCAAAATAATGTGTAGGCTTCATCTAGATGTGAAATTTGGCAAAATTTTGAATTTGTTCTATATTTTTTAATTTTTGAAAGCAATAAAATGGCCAGTTTTTGAAATATTTTGGCATTTTTTATGTTTGAAAATCAATAAAATGGGTATGATTGCCAAAGTTCATGTCGCAAAATCTAGGTGAGGCCCGCGCATTTATATATAAAAAAATTTTTGTGCTGTGACCCTAAAAATAATTAAGAAAGATACAAAGACATTAGAGATTACTATGAGCATAGTTTACGACCATCAAGAATTGTGCAACAAGATTTATGCAGCTGAGCCCAAGTTGGTGGGAAACAGTTTATGATAATGATGATGGGTTGTGGTGGTGATTATAACGGATTGTACTGTTAGCTACGTAAAGCTGTCTTGCCGACTCTTGATACCATTATGGAGATGAAAAAGTTGGATCATTCTCTGGAAGGCAACGTAACTGAATGTGAAATTTCAATTATTGGAACAGGAGAATTCGATTATTTTGAGATTACCATTTAAAATTGTAAAACATTGGAAGAGACATATTCCTGTCATTATCAATGTTTCTAAAACTGGATTGGACCAGCTGGATGTACCTATTTAACCAGGACCAGATATTGCACCAGTCTGATTTATTCTGACTTAAGTCTCGAAGCCGGATCGAGCCAGTAAAATGGGCAGTTCAACTGGATCTACAATTGCATTACCAGGTTGGGGGAAAAAACAGAAGACAAATGGATTAGAGGAAGTATATCATTTCAAATCAATAAATTTTACATGTGAATTTATCGAATATTATATGCTTAGCTGACATTATTAATATAGTGTTTCAATTTTCATATATGGCTGACCTAAGTATGACTATAGAGTTTTAAATTTTAAATGGTATTTTTTTCATATTATGAACTGACTTATTTAAAACTTTTAAAGTTGACTGATTCAAATATGAGAATTTTGGTAGTTGTTAACTTAATTGACGCTCAATTTGAAATTTTAGATTCTAGGTAAAAATATCACTTGCTCCCACTTGCAGGTACAGTGTTTTAAACATGTACATGTAATTGACACTTAACTTTGAAATTTTAGATTCTAGGTAAAATATTACTTGCTCCCACTCGCAGTTATAGAGTTTTAAACAAATACTTTTAGATGGGAAAGTGTAAAATATCATATGCATAATTGATATTGCAGGAAATATTTTAAAGATTTTTTATATGACATTTTCAAGAGTTTTCTAGGTTAACGTGTTTAATATTTTTTAGAAGTTTGACTCATTCAAAGATAATGCTGGTTAACTTCTTTAATACTTACCTAGGAACTTTTAAATGCTAGGCCTAATTGTTAATATATATATATATATATATATATATATACACACACAAAAATGAATTGCAATGAACTAGTGCCCTAAACGAAACATTTATTCCAAATTATTTAATTCAAGTATGAATCCATTTCTTTTATATTGTATTATTGTTATTCATATAGTTTTTTATATGCTGACTCCACATGGGTGGAAACAGCTTATGATGATGATGATATAGTTTTTTTATATGGACATTGAGGATATTTATTTATGTTTTTGTTTGACGTTTTATATTCAAAGTCAGCAAAAACGAAAAGAAAAATTTAGTGGAACATTACTAATTTTTTGATTTAAATACATGATCTTTTCTTGAGTATTTTTAGTTTGTAATTATTTTATCATATCTAATTATTTCTGAGCTTTAAGATATCATATGTTTTATATATTAACAAGTTGAATCCGATTTTTCAAAGCAGTTAAACTGGTTCAAACTGAACCAGTTGATTGACCAGTTCAACTATAGGTTCGATTATGCTAACATTGGTTGGTACATATTCTGCTAGCCCCATTGTTTATATTTTTGATTGGATGCACATGATATTATTGGTGATGATATAAACATTTTGGGCAAGAGTTTGTTAATAGAGATTGTCTATGAATCATGTTTTTGGATGAGAAGGATCATCAAATTAATGAAGTGGATGTAATATGCATACGAGGGCATCATCCAGTGCGATATGAAGGCTTTTTGCATATATCCTTAATGGCATAAGGTAAAGAGTCAGAAAAACTTGTTCCTCATAAAAGTGGAGGTATCACTGTATAGATATTTCCTTCTTGACCCACATTGGCAAGTGCCTTGTACACTTGGCACACCCTTTTCATATGTGAGATCTTGTGAGTCCTGCTTTTATGATCAATTCTTAAATAATCTAACATGTAGCCTAAGATAATGGAGTATTGTTAATAAACTCTCTATTGAGTAGAAAATATGGGACACTCCTATGTGATTAGAGACTTTCCAAGCAGTAATTCATTTCATGGATCTAATCTTAATGCTTTAATGGAATTTAGCTGATAATTCTATGAAGTTTCACGTTCCTTGAAGTTCTTTCTATTGTTCCTGATATTAATCAGAATATGCACAATGTATCTCTAAAAGTTTTCTATTCTGCCCGTTGTGTCTATGGAAGCCAATGAGGAAGACTATTTGAATTATTCTGTATGATTCCATTCCTAGGTGTTGACGTATTGTTGATGCAAGCTTCAGTATCTCTGGCTGTCTTGTCATAAACCTTTTAAATGTGTTTTTTTTTTTCGAAGTTTGGACATGCCACCAGGTTGGTGATCTGGTGGTAACACCATTGATGCGATAAGAGGCGGTTTGGTGTTCGAAACACAGGTGGCGTGGTTGCAGTTGTCTCCTTGATATTTCATAGGTGTGTCCACTGTAAAGGGAAACAAGTAGGGATATTGTAGATGTTTGTTGGAATACTATACGAAAATCATAAGAATGTTTCAAGTGCTGATTGTAATATAAGTCAAGATGATTGCAAAATATATACCCATCCAAAAAAAAAAAAAAGTTTGGATACTTTTTGCGAGTCATTATTTGCTTGGTGCTATAATATGTATGAGAAGAACACAATATTTGTTTTCTTTATTTTGCTTCTGGATGCTATCTGCAGGATCTTGTAATTATATTGGAAACTATGCGGATTATAGCAATTGCTTTGTCTCCTGTTGCTCCAAGGTTGTGTTTGAGGATCTTTTCACAGCTTGGTTATTCAAGGGAGCAATTTGAGGAAGTTACTTGGGTATCTTTCACCTTTTTTGTCTTTTTGTTTCATCTATCATATGTCATTAACGCATTTTATACTATAGCTTTGTGCTGCATATTTCCATGTGGCCTTGCCATAATGTGACTACTTGCAACCTTCAATGATGTTTTCTTTCTGTTTTTTCCTTTCTTTTTATTTTCAGTTTTATGCACCCCATGGCTAAGGCTGCGTTGAAACCCTTATATTTTGCACATGCAAGCATCTCGCCACTGGTCCATTCAATGGACGCATAGTGGAAAACTGCTGAATGTAACTGCATTATCATTGTGCTGAGAATTAGAGCATAATAAAATGTGAGATAAAACCTAAGCCACATTCTAGTTCTGTATTGGATCTTTGGGATTTATTTAGGATAACTGATTCTGTGTGATGATTCTGTGTTATCTTTGGTGGTTGAACTTGATATGATGCAACTGCAATTTACTAAGGATATTCATAAATTTTTAATATGGAGAGATCATCGTCTAGCATATTTTCAGGAAGAATGGGGCTTCAGAGAAAGGGAAAGAGGTACTTGTCTGTTCGTAATCCCAGTAAACGTCATTGCTTCACAGGATTACAGGAAGATTGGTTCTGGGAAAGTGAAAAACTTAACTTCTATAATTATTGTGCTTATGCACTCTGGCTTTGAACTATGATATCCAAATTGATTCACAGAGCCAATCTGGCTCAAGTGTGCAGAAAGTAGGAAGAGTACTGGAGTCTTCAGTTATGGTGGTTGATCAGATGTATGGAATATGTGGAACCATTTTTCCTTTACTATATTCTTCAATTTAAATCCTTCTTCCTTCTAAATTTTAGCTTCTTCTTCTTTAAGATAACTCCAGTCTTTTCCGATGAATGAGAAGAATTAGAAGAAAGAAAGATCCTTTCAAGGGAAGGAGAATACAATAATGCATGTGAAGAAGAAGAAAATAATGTTAGACTTAGATGAAAAGCAAAAGAGAACTAGAAGAGAAACTTGAGAATGGAGAATGAGGAACTAAGTGAGTCATGGACTGTTTTCAATAATTAATCGACAAAAGGTCATCTGCTCTACTA
This sequence comes from Annona cherimola, assembly GCA_030490835.1. NCBI lineage: Eukaryota > Viridiplantae > Streptophyta > Magnoliopsida > Magnoliales > Annonaceae > Annona > Annona cherimola. The sequence goes on along the minus strand of CM059977.1, from coordinate 39,681,522 downwards.
TATCTGCTCTATCTATAGATACAGAAGTTTCCAGATTAGTAAAAGTAACAAAAGTATATAAACAAAAGTATATAGTCTCTAGTATTTTGTTTAATAAATTAGGTTTTGCAAATTAAAAATGAGAAATAAATAAATAAGCCATTTAGCCTACTTTCTGCATCTGCACCCAAAGAACGTGTCGATTAAGTCTAGCACATTATGATCTCCATCAATTTTCTCAGTTCAGAACTCACCTTTAGATAAGTTTTTTGTGGCATATCATTGTAGAATATCTGGTTCTAATTATTGAAATCAACCTTCTGAGTCTAGAAATAAGAATTTCATCTTGAGAACTTATGATGTGGTTAGTTGTACCGGATGTAATATAGAAATATATGCCAAACGTTGAAAACTGATTATTGGTTACAAAGTCTGATCAAAATATATCGGTTCAAAAAAAAAAAAAAAAAAAGCCTGATCAAAATATATTGGTTCGAGGGCAGTCATCTAATCAAATCTTCAATTTCTATGCTCCATTCCAATGATGTAGCGCACTAACCATCCCGATAAAGTCAAGCATGATCTAGGCTCCCTTAATTGCTATGATAGAACTACTGTGAGTTACGAAATTTGGTCAAATTTTGATAATCAAAGATCATCATTAGGTCAAATCTATACTTTACAAGATCTAACTCTATAATTTAACCAACTTGCCATGAGTTCATGTCCAGCAACATCTAGAGCAATCCTTTCATGGACATGATCATAATAGGCTAGGCCAGTGTTTAAACATTCAATCATTTGAGGATCCTTATCTAATTAAATACTTAATTGCTAAGGTTCATATTCATGATTCAACCCACCAGCCATCTAGGTAAGGTTGGGCATTGAGTAGGGGCTACATGACTCTGATCTTATATCTTGGTGGGTCATAAAATCTAGTCAAATTGGACTGTTCAGGGGTTTGACCAGTGGAACTTCGGTTTAGGCTTTGACTGATCAAGGTTGCATCACCAACTCCGTGGTCATCCATCAGGGGATTTTTTTCAAAAATCAAATGAAAAATCCATAGTTTATGGATGAAAATTACAAAAAAAAAAAAGTCAGAAAGGTGAATGAGAATGGCCCTATTACAAATTAATAAACTCCTTTTTTTATGTCAAATAAATTCCCATATTTAAGTTATGTCCATAAACTTTAGAGCCTATCTTTTGGATGATTCAATTGGAGGTCATTGGATTGTATATGCAACTTTTTAAAGGAATGCTTGGAGACTTTTTTTAGTCATATTGAAACTATGTTAATCTCCTAAAGTTTTGCCAATATCCAAATCTATACCAACTGCACAGTACCGAAAAGGAACATGGCTAAAATGCTTCTCTCATTGAATGGCAAATTTCTTGCCTTCTTTAATCAAAAGCCATCATGGCTGCTGCCCCATCTTTCCTCAGACGAAAACACCTTATCCTTCATCATAACTGCTAGTGCCTACCTCCATATTTCTAATCATAGCAAGCATGTTGGTCGTTGCCATTGTCCCAATTTTGTTCAACCAAATATTGTAAGAATGAATATAATGGTAGACAAAGAGTGATTTAGATCATATCCAGACTGCAGGTAATGAAACTTGCATATTATAGGAAAAGATGGAAGATTTACTCCCAATCCTCTGAAAGGAAGATCTATGTGCAACTCTCTTGATCATATCATTTCCATGCTCATGTCAGTTCGAACTACATTACTGGTCCTACCATGGACCCGAATTTAGTCAAAGGCGAAAAATTCACTTTGGTCAATATTATTTTCTACAGAAATAGATCACTAGTTTTCAACTATTGATTCATCTCTTATGCCTAAGCGGACGTTTTTAATATTTAAAACAAAATATCCGCAGCTGGTGGCATTTAAAAAGTAATTCAAAATTTTCTTGTTTATAAAGTAACTTTGATGAATTTCTAATCATGAGATCCTGTCCACAAAAATAATAGTTTGCTATATTTTGTGTTGGATCATGCCTTCGTATGTTGATGTTCATCGCTACTGTTGATCCTGCTTTGAGAAAGGAAAATTTTTTTGACCCAATTAAAGGATTCCACAGAGCCTTGTTCTTGTATTATACGTTTTGAATACTTTCAGGTTTTTCTTTTCTTTTCCTTTTTGTAATTTTATTTTTGTTTTCTACTTCAGTTGGGTATCAGAATTGGTCTTTTTATACTCAAGTTCTCACTGTGAACAATTATACCGGACTCATGGTTACTGCTGTAAGCCATTCTATGTTTATAAACATCTATATTTCTAGCGTGACACATCTGAATGCTTACACGAAAAATATAAGTGAATCTACACATCTGATTGCTCAAACATGCAGGAACCTTGTCATGTCACAGATCACGTACTCCAATAAACTTTATCGAATACAGACCATTATTATTCCATTTTACAACATTCTGTTGCTTAAATGCTTGAATGTCTCTGGAATTTCCAAAAAGATTGACAAGGTCAGCTAAGGGACCAGTGGCTTACATGGAGCTCCCTTGTACAGCTAAAACCACGTGCATGCTACAACGTCTATGGTTAGGATTTGTAGGATACCTATTCTAATCCAATTATCACATGCTCTAATGGCTGTTGCAGACAAGTATTCTAACTTTTTGTTCTTCCCATTTGGGTCCATCTATTCTTGCATTTACTATTATCCTTACTATTATCCTCATCATCTCAACTTGGCAGACTAACACAAATTGGGGAGCCCTGAAAGCCGGTCAGGTTATGTCTGAACCCAAACCCATTTTTACGAGGATTGAGACTCAAAAGGAAGGGGAAGATGGCAGAGGTGATACAGTTCAGAAAGTAGGGAAAGGCAAACAAAGAGTGCCTCAGGCGGCTCAAGGGATTGCTGAGGCTTAAGTATGCAACAGCTTTTGTAGGTACTGTCTGACAAGGTTCACTCAAGGTTCTCATTTAAGATTATCATAATTCTGTACTTTTAACCAATGCTATTCTAATTCAGTAAGGGTTCCCAAAGGAAAGCATTAACAACCAGAATTTTATACAGAAGTTGGGAGTAGGTTTATTTTGAGTAAGTTTCGATATTGTAGTTCATTTTGTTAACTGCTTTCCATGTGAGCATGGATTGCCACTTTTATCCAAGTTATGCATCCAACTTGTTCAGAATCATGGAAATCTTTCATTGTCATGTTGTGTTACTCTGAAAGCCTCTTGATTTTAATTTGTAATTTCTGTGTATTCATGCCAGTGTGTTTGAGATAGCTAGAATTTTTATTTTGTGACAAGGTAAGTCGCAAATTTATCTACATATTTTACATCTAATTTCATATGTGCTTGAATGTTTTTAGAAATAGTAAATGAATGAAGTTCAATGTCTACTTACTGATAAACTGTCTTGACTCTGTTAATAATTGTTGAAATTCTTGGTAGCCATTTTCTCAGAAATATTTTAGAGTATATCAGAAAGGTTTACTTGAAATACCTGCTGATATAAGCAAAATAAGAGGCTTAATTAGCAAAATAGATTTTTGAATGAAAATGTATGGAAGAATGATTAGAACAGGAAACTCACAGGAAAAATAGGATCGGTAAAAGCAGTTGGCTTGTCATTTATGTTGGTCCCAATTTATTTGCTTAACTCAAAAGGGGAGGTGAACTGGGTTACTTAAAATTTTCTTGGTTATTAAAAACTTAACCTCAGATTAATTTAGTCCTTTAAATGAAACAGATTGAAAAGAAATAAATGTTACATGTTCCATATATGTATAGAACATCAAAGCACAATAGCACTTGAAGCACTTGCAGTAATCTTGAGAGACTTGCTTTGAAAATCAATGAATAAAGCTTTTAATGCTTGTAGATAAGAAGGTTGAAGCTCATTAAATTCTCTAGCTAACTCATCCAATGCCACTCCACATCCTTTAAATAAATTTGAAGGATACTTGAATATTGTGTGGTAGGTGATGCACGTTTAACGCGCCAATATTGAAAAATTTATGACTGTTATGACCCAAGTCGCACTTAGTGTCGACTTGGCTTGCGAATTCAGTGCACTAAATGCTTCAAGTGAGTTTTCCTTTAAGCTTTAGTTTCCAAGTTTTATGTGGAGTTGATTTAGGACTTCACCCAAGTTATATGTGAAGTAGACTTGGCCTTTGACTTCACTGTGTTTTGAGGTTGTAAACTTATGTCTTTTTCCTTTAAACCTTCATTTTATTAAGTCTCAATTCTTGGTTGATTTCGCATTAGACTTGACTCAATTCGCAAGAAAGTCGACTTGAGATATAACTTTATATATGGTACGTGTGAAATTTTCTTCATATTTTCACCTAAGCTCCATGTCACATGATGTGGCTCGACTTTAGATCACCTAATGCGCATGTGAAGTTGATTTGGAGTGTGACTTCAAACTTCAATGTGTGTTTAGAGGATTCTTTAGGGGCCTAATGATTTCCAAATCACAATCGGAGTCAAAACTTCGGTTATCGATTTTACTCAAGTCGCATATTGAGTTGACCTCAATTGTGGAATTCTCCCTATAAATTTTTTATCTTACAAAATGCATTTGAAGTCATTGTTAGAGTTGATTTGAGATGCAACTTGGCCTAAGTCAACCCTAAAGTAGACTTCAAGAGATTGACATTTGAAATTTGAAGTTCTAATCCTAGGGTATGTTTGACAAAAATTAAAACTTTTCATTTAGAACTTTTCAATCTAAAATTTTTCACTCTTTACAACTGTCGTAGTTTTTAATTTTTTTTTTTACATTTTTTATATAACTACCATATTTTTATTTATTTTTATACAACTACTCATACAATTAATTTATTTATGTTAACTTTATTTTCTTAGGTCATGATTATATACATCATGATGTATTTTAAATTAAAATATAACATTCATTTATTTATTTTTCCTCATAAATATATTTTCGTAATTGTATTTAATTCATATATTAGTTTTCTCATTTTATAATATTTTTACATTTTTATTTTTTATTTTTAAATAAATACCAATTTCAAGGGCATTTTAAAGTCATTTTCACCATTTAAAAAATTCGATTTGAAAAAAAAATAAAAAATACATATATAAAAATATTATAAAATGACAAAACTTTGTATATAGATTGAATACACTTAGGAAAATATGTTTATGAAAAAAATAAAAAAATAGTTAATTATAAAAATAAATGAATGTTGTATTTTAGTATAAAATGCATCATGATTTATATAATCAAGTTCCTATTTTCTTTACTTTGCATTATTATCCTTGTCATATTATATTTCATTATATGACTTATTCCAATTCGAAAATTTTTACACTAATTCAAAATTTTTATCATTTTCTAAACACACCTTTAAACACATTTATATTCATTAGTAGCCTTAATTTTCTAAAATTAGTTGTTAATCATCAAAACTTGGATATTGATTCGCAATTTATGCTAGTTGAGTTTACAATATCAACTTGAAAATTATGTAGAATGTGTTAGAAATTTGGCTCCTTAAACATTGTGCCGAAATGCACCTTGAAATGATTCTGTAATTTCCTATTCGCCCTTAAAATTTAGGGGTGCAAGTTGGTACGGGATCGGTCCGAACCCGCTCGACTCGATTTGATTTCAAAATTAAGATTGGGTTTTATTTTTTGTATTTTTTTCAACTTAGACTCAGTTTCAACAACCCAGTAGAATTTGAAACTAATATCGAGTTTACATTAACTTGGCACTGAAACACAACCCTATTTGCATTCAATATTTTCTCTAATTTATTAAAATGTTTATATTATTTTATGCATTAAGCATTTTAATTGTAATTATAATAAAGTTCTTTTATATAATCATAACTTAATTAAGCTATAAAATGTTTATTCTAAACCTTAAATGTCATCTACGTTTGTCCATAAAAGTTGAATCTATTGCATCTGCATAACTTTGTTTGTAAATAATAACAAATATATTAACTATTTAAAATTATTGCACATATTCCAATTAATAATAAGATATGTCTTACTTTGATATACTTTAGCTTTTGATTTTTTGTAATTTTATTTATTTATTTTACTTTAATTATTAATGGTAAATTCATTGCATTCATTCTACTTAGAATTATTTTTAATCAAAATTCCAATTTTGGTCAAAATTAAAGATATCATAGGTCATAAAATATATTAATGTGAAATTTATGAATAAATAAGTCATCATTATCAAAAGATACTTTTAGAATTAGTTAGTTCAAATGCAATAATTTTCAAAAAATTCATTATCTCTATAGGTAAATTTCAAGTTGTATTGGTTTGAAAGTAATTTGAATTTCAACCCGAAACCAATAAAGTCAACCTGGTTTGAACATGTTCAGAACCCAGATTTCAATATTAGGATTAGGGTTTGACTCACTTAAACTTAGTAGGCTTAGGGTGTGAACCTTGGTACAACCCAACCCAGTGGCACTCCTAGTTGAAATACATTGATGTCATCTCTGATGGGTCTCCTCGCCTCCAACATTATTCCAATTGCAGTCTTGAGGAAGAAATGAAAAGTTATTCCCCCTCTCATTTCCATCCTCTTCCCTGAAACGTGCTCTCCAATTTTCTCCTGTTTCCTCTTCTCCGTGTCGCCTATTTGAGTAAAATCCATCTATCGATATCAATCAATGAAGTTAGAACCGGACCGGAGGTCTAACATGGTGCTCGTCTATTCCTTTTGCCGGATGGTTTTCAAGTTCAACCGGCTAACCAGAAGTTGATCGGTTGGACGGTCAATCCAATTGCAAGAGCATTGATTTGTACACAATCCAATTTATCAGAAGAGGCCAGTGCATCCCCAGGCAAAGAACATTACGGGCACTATCTGTAGCACATTATTTTTGGCGCGCTACAATGGGCCGACAAGTGGGTCTAAAAATATAAGATATGCACAATGTAAAATGTTAAAAAAAATCCATGTGTACTAAGCTTAAAAGTAAACATGCAAATGCAAGAAAGAAAAATAAACATGAATGAAAAGTTTAGGAAAATAAATGTGTAAATGCGAGATTGAATATGAAATGCGAGGTAGTGGGTTAGCTGGTTAAATACGATGCGAGTTAAATATAAAAATTAAACGTGTCAATATAAAGATAAAAAGATGTAGAAAAGGTGTTCAAGATCAAAAATGAAAAAAATATAAAAGGTGTAGGCATGAGGGTTAAAGAAAGGAGATGCAAGCATTAAAGCTTTTAGATGATATAAGTTCTTGGAGATTTTTGAATGTAAGTTAGTCATGCCCAGACATGTGTATCAATTAGGCGCAATTAGGAGTTAGTAAAAATGCATGCAAAAAAATATAAAGACAATAGTAAATTGAAAGCAAAATTAATATATTAATGCAAATATAGAGACACATAGTAAATTGAAAGCAAATTTAATATATTAATTTTTCTTTGGAGTCCTCACTGATCAAATAAAAGTGGTTAATCCATATACAATAAGGCACCGAATACAGAGATTATCTGGTGGATTTATAATAAAAAAAGTATACAATCTTGTTTTTCTTGTATATTAGTCTGAGGAGTACAGAAAAATAGTATACATTTTTTACATAAAAGTTTAGGACGGTGAAGACGAGAATTTAATCCCTAGGCTTTTATGGGACCTTAACTAGATTTGGAAGTGGATGTGAGAATTTTTTTCTCATTGTGCAAGGTGAGATTTCCTCTTATATATATATAATTTAAATGCCACGTTTGAGGAGGAATGATGCAATGCTTAAAAGATTTTTTTTTTTTTTTTGAGGATGAATTTGTTAATACTAGAATGATGTAAAAAATATATATTTTTAAAATCCAGCAGCTAAAACCCAATATGCAAATATTAGGTGATTTGAAATATATTCTGTTTTTAAGAAGAAATGCAATAACTGAATATGGGTTATAAATAATGATGTAAATACCTACAAATATATGATCTCATGATAATAAGAATATGCATTTGATGCATGTTACGGTAAACGGCATGAGGTACTAATCCAAGCCAAATGCGAGGCATCTAAATGACGTGATGGATGATTAATGGATGCCATGCATTTGATGGTAATAATATAAGACGTCTAACATTACTCCAACATTATTGATGCATTAAGAAAGGGTGCAACGAGAATAGAAAAAAGAATACAGCGGCATGGTTTTTTGCCTGATGGAAAATGGCAACCAATGCAGGAATTTCTGAAGGAAAAAAAACTCTGCTCGATGGTTTATAACGGCGAAGCTAATGCAAAAACAGGGCTTAGACCATTTTCTTTTCAGTGAAAAATGGCTACGGGGAAGATGAATGGAGGCAAATAAATCAGAAAAGAGAAGGAACTGCTCCTTAGGGTCTGTGGCTGCTGTTAAAAATTAAGGGATTAGAATGTTCATGCGTTGTTGAAAAATGAATAAGGCGCTGTTTTTGGGTAATCGGCACCAGTGGGAGGAAAAATAAAATAGGGAAATTTCCAGGCATCCACTGATTAAAAAAAAAAAAAACGAAGGAGAACAGAGCTTCTGAACCAGAAGGCAGTGCTAGAATTTTTTGAAGAAAGGAAAGCCTTAGCTTGGGGATGAAAACGGAAGATATGCAAGGGACTTCTGTAAGGTAGAATCGGCAAGAAGAAATTTTTGGGTGAGAATGCCGGCCCCAAGGAGGCAGCTGCTGTTCCTCTTTTAGGGTGAAAATGGCGGACGCTGGTTCAATGCACCCGGGTGTACTTTATTTTATTTTTTTTAAACTTTTTTCATAAAAATGTTAATTTAAGTGTATTTAACATGCGTATAAATTTTTACCATTTTTAAAGTTTTTTAAATATTTTTTTCGAATGTTTTAAAATTAGTGACATTTTTAGTAATTCAAAAAAATTAAAAAATCTTCAAAAATGATAAAAATTTATATATATGTTAAATACACTTAGATTAACAGTTGTATAAAAAAATTTCAAAAAAAATTTAAAAAAATGGGTGAAACTTCATTGAACTAACATTCGAAAATGACCTCATTTTATAGGCTTTTCGGTTTTAAAAAATTGCACATCAATGGGCTATTGTAATATTTTGCGTAAATCAACGTTGTCCGTTGTGCAATGTTCCAACTTAAGGGGTCATTCCTAGCAAATTTATGGATGATTTTACAAAACTACTAATGGGCCTATGGTTTGACTTGGCTAGTAAGTCAACTTTTTCTTAGTCATTAATTTTTCGTCCTTCATAATGTCTTGATCTTCACTTATATTTTCTTAATTTTTGATGGGCCCACCTTTTGTTGATGTTTCTTTAATCACTTTAACGGTTTGGATCTTCACTCGGTTGCTTAGATCTTATAGTTTCCACCCTTCATTTGAAAATATTGCAAATCCACCTCTTTTCATTTGGTCAAACTTATTTTGACCATTAGAAATTGTATAAAATGTTGATAATTTGTTCAATCCACTCCGTTCATCATGTCACCTTCATTCTATTTAGCTTGAGAAAATATTCTTCACTTCATCTTGAATACAAATTGCTCTTGATCAACTGTACGGATTATTGATCATTACTTCTGAAATAGACTTGAAGAAGCATCGAAGGATCATTCTTCACATGGATCCTCCACAAATTTAGACTTGTAAATATATGGGTTAAAAATTCAAAAAAAAACTTTAAATAGGTGGGTCAAATGACAGTAAGCCTATTTAAAATTTTAATTTTCACATTTAAGTGGGGTGTCAACACCATCTTCTTTCAATTCCTCAATTTCTGCTCCCAAGAAGTTTCCTTATTTACAAAAAAACTTTTCCTTTTTTCACACATAGCAAATTTACTTTTCAATTTTTAAGATAATTTTTTTTATTATTTTCAATGTAATTTTCAGCTTGTATTGTTAGTTAACCCTATTCCATGAATCCAGTCACTGTAGGGAACATATGGCTGGCATACGATGCTTCTTTTTCTTGCTTGAGAAGGGTTATGTATTTGGAATATGTCTTGTTATACAGAAATAGGAGTTAGGTAATAGATTGCTTGGAGAAAGGTTAAAAGAAATATCTTTCCAAGATTTAATAGTTTGGTCCATTATTATGCTAGGTATGGTCCATCTTGTTGTGATAGAAATGAATCGAAAGGATAGCAATTGTTCTTTTAAAGACTAAAAGTTCAGGAATTAATACACCGCCGAAGTATAATACTCACAAATTATGAAGAAACAATGTATAATAAACTAAAATAAACCAAATTTGATATATGAATATTCAGTTTGATAACCCACTACCCAATTGCTTTTTCTGGTTCGAAAACTTCTACTTATATTATATTAAAATATAGTCTCAAAATATTTTCATAGTATGTACTAAATTTTAGAATATTTTATGGAGCTTAATTTCTTATATTTTTTATTATAAAATTCTTAGAAGAACTTCGTTAATAGATGCCATGTGATAAATTTATGTTAAGATGATATGAGTAACATGATTACTTAGAATTATTATATTTTTCGTACGTCGAGCTTATTTTAGAAAAGTATTTAAAAACGAATTTTGATTTAGTTGTTGTAGTAATAAGCAATATTCACGTAAAATTTTTTAAAGCTTTTTATACTTTTATCTATGCCCCGACTTCATTTTAGTATACATAATTTTGTATTAGTAAACGTATAATATCCAAAACATTTTTACTTAATTAAATCGATCTTGAAATATAAAAAAATTAAAAATTTTACCACCGTATATTCCGATCAATTATTTGGCAAGTTGAACCGTTTTAATAAGTGATGTTGATTGATTTAATTAAAATTAGGAAATATTATAGGTGCATATAAAATATTTAATAAATTATTAGAAGGGATTGAGATTAGATTAAACATTAAATTCCATGTAATATAATACATAATAACAAAACAATTTTAAAAAATTTAAAAAATAGAGAGGCTACTCTGGTGAACAGCGCCTACCCATTTAAAATAAACTGGGGCGAACCCCTTTCTTAAGATACAGAGCAGTAGCCCGCGGGGGTGAGTGAAAAAAAAAAAAAAACTTAGAAAGATCCACCTTTCCTTCTTATTCTCTTCCTTCTTCTTTTAATTCCTCGGAAGCTAGGGTGCATCAACAAGTATGAAGATTTGAGTGGACTGAAGCTTCCAAATTTAGGAATTTCTAGGGGATTTTGTGAGACTTCTGCGTGAGTAGCCTTCTTTCTTTTTGTAATTTTATAAGTTTTTTCTAAATATACACGGATCCCTATTCCTTGCTTAAGTGCACCCAGGTGCATTAAACACAATTTAACCTACTTTTTTTGAATTTTTTTTATACAAGTGTTAATCTAAGTGTATTTAACATGTGTATCAATTTTTATGATTTTTGGAGTATTTTAGATATTTATTTTTTATTTTTAAAAATCTGTAACATTTTAAGTAATCTATGTTTGCACTTAATTCTAAAAATGCTCCATCCTTGAGTTAATGACGTCGGCTAATATGTCATCAACTTTTGGATGGAATTAACAAATTGAATGTCATAACTCACCGATGCTCTAATTGCACTTAATCTCCAAATTAGGAGAGCTCTAATTTCATTTTTTCATTTTATTTTTTCTTTTATTATTTTATAAGAGGGGTATTTTGGGCATTTATAAAAATTTAACTATTGATTTTTAATGTACTGGTCATTTTTTTGGATTAATTATAAACTTAGTGAACATATGTTGAATTAGGGGAGGACATAGTGGACGAATTTGGGAAAAGATCCAATTTTATTTGCAAATATTACTTTGGAAAATGATTTGTTTTTTTATATATACAAAAGATACGTCTGTGCCTCCCAAGCAGTGTTATTAAAACCGGACCGGACCGGCCGGTCCGACCGGGAACCGGTCCCTAGTCCGGTTCAAAACCCCCCGGTTCGGTTCAAATGCAGAAAACCGCACGAACCGGTGAACCGGCGGTCGAACCGTAGTTACCGGTTCAACCGGGTTCGACCGGTCGTAGCATAAACAAATAATAATTATATATTAAAAAAAAATCGACGGAAGGATTGAAATCGAATCGATCGATCAGCGATTCAGCCGACGCCCGAATCGGCGAATCCCTTTGCTGGAAACCCTAGCCCCTCTTTCTTCCTCGTCGCCGTCTGCTGCCCTCGCAGCCATCGGCCATCCAGATTCCAGGTGCCTCATCTGTGTCGTCTTCGTCGCCGTTCGGGTCCGCAACCATCGTCTTCTTCAACGTTTGCATCCGCAGCGCTGCTGCGCTGTTTCTGCCTCGTGGCCCTTGCCCGTGCCATCATCTCCGTCGCCGTTCGCCCGTGCCATTGTCTCCTTCGTCTCCGTGCTGCTGCGCAGTTTCTGCCTCGTCATCGTCGTCTCCGTCAGTCCGTCATCGTCGTCTCCGTCAGTCCGCCATTGTCTCCTTCATCGCCTCTGCTTGCTCCGGTCGCCGTCTCTGCCTCTGCTTGCTCCGGTCGCCGTCCCCCTGTCGCCGTCTCTCCGGTCAGCGGCTAAAACAGTAAAACTGCAACGCAGCATATTCACAATTTCACATTTCATTATTTCAAATTTTTCAATGCTTTAATCTTCATTTAATAAATTTTAACATGTTTACTTGTTTAGTAGTCTGTAACTCATTTTATATTTTTTTGTAATGAATTTGAAGTTAATAATTATAAAATGATCAAAAATAAATTGCAAATATTTGTTGAGAGGATAAATGTAAAGTGTTAATCTGAATTTCAACTCAGAACTCAATTTATAAAAACATAAGTTTAATAGTTTATCAATATATTATTATATTTAGTTAAAATTTAAAAAAAATTAATATTTATGATGTCATAAATATGTCATGCTGACGTCACCGGTTCGAACCGGTTTGATTAACCGGTCAAACCGGTTCGAACCAGACCAGTTCCTGTACCGGTTCAATCACCGGTTCGGTTCTGACAACATTGCTCCCAAGCCCTAGCCTACCACCAAGAAAACAAACACCAAGCATGGGAGTATGGACGCCCAACCCATGGAAGCGCTTCCCAAAATTTTCTTACAGGAAGCTTGTCATCCACCGTCGATTTTCGATTGACGGCTTGGATTGCTATGGGCGGTTTCGGTACTGAACATTTTGGGAGGACTGAGGAGGTATCGATTTGGGAGGAGCCATACACGCATGACGCATCCCTCTCTCCCTATCTCTCTTTCGTAGTGGTTGGGGCATAGGCTCTTCGTGGCTGTCCTCTCATCTCCGATGACATGTAGCCAGCCCCTCTGGCATTTAAACACGATATGCGGCAGCCATTTTTTCTTTCTCCCCACAAGACTACAACCCCAATTTAGTTTCATCCTGAAAACCCTTACGTATTCCTTTCCAGACACTGAGGAGGGGTGTCTTTAGTGTTAGAGCAGCGATAGTTGCTAGGCTGTGCCGTCGAGCCAGGGACGATGGGTGCTTAGTTGCCATGGTGAATGCGGCTGAAAATAGAGTTCTATTGGTGTTGTGGCTTGGATTTCTTAGCCGCTAATTGAAAGTTTGACTAGACCCAATTAGCAATTTCACCCGCAATGGCAAAATAGGGCTGCTAGAGTTAACAAAATTGTAGAATAGGCTATCGGATTTAATGAGCTTCCATGGGCGGCCATGCGGTATTGGGGTGAAGACGAAGGAGCACCATAAATCATACTCCGGCGATGCATGGATAGTTGGTGCACCTGCAGTATTTGTTTTTGACTATTTTGACCGTATTTTAGCAACCAGTTCAAAATAAATTTGGGCCATTTAATTTTTATTCCATTTTATATAGTTTTATCCTATTCGACAATAAATTCAAATTTTTCAAAATATTGCATTCCATATGCCACTATTCTAAACCATTTAAAATGGGTCTCGAAACATTATAATCTACGTAATTTCATTTTATAGGAACATAAATAAAATTATAATATTTATATTTTAAAAACTAGTGCAAGATAACCTATTTCTTTTTTAGTGTCTTAAATGAATAAAGGTTCACATTTTAATAAACAAAACTCTAATTAAATTTTTAATAAATTTCACATCAAACCTTAATTAATAATTGTTACCATTCTAAAATGAAAAAAAAATCAAATTAACTTCACTTCCCTTGTTTTCATAGATTATTTTTTAATACTCTCACTACTCTATGCTTAAAATCAATTTTTTTAAAAAAAAAAAATTAGCCCTCCATGCATTCTTCATGTTTGAAAAACTTAACTATATACTTGTATATCTTAGGTTAAAAAATCTAATCATACGCATCCATTGGTAATCAATTTTTATAAATTTAATTTCATCTTTTCATTTTAATTTGATTTAAATTAATATATATTTTAAAGTTTAAATTATAACAAGCAATGGGAAAGATGAGAGAACTCTTAGACCTTCAGAAGACTTAGCTAACTAGGTTCGCAAAATAAATCAAATAATAAATTTATTACATTTATAATTAATTAATTGATTTAATTTTTATTTTAATTATAAATAATATTTATTATTATTATTATAATTAATTATTAATTTTGGTACATAGAAGTAAATAATCATTTAAATTAAATATTTTGTACCAACCTAAGTTTTGGAATAGCTTAAATTATGATTTTGGGACTACTGTGAAAAATAGAATTACATATAAAAGTTTACAGTTAGATGTTAGATTTAGGTGGATTCATTAAATAATTTTTTACTAATATAAAAATACTTAACTATTAAATCAATCCCAAAAATCATAAACTAAATTATAGTTTTATATTAAAAACTTTTCATTGAACTTTTAATTTAATTGGACTTTATTTTAAAGGTGTTCTATAACATGAAGATTTTTTATAAATTTTTTATTCAATGTAAATATTTATTAAATTGATAATTTTATATTGATTTCACTTGAAGTAAATAAATTTTTATTTTAATAAATTTATGATAAAATTTCTATTCAATATAGTTATCATATATATTTAAATTATAATTTGGGACAAATAAGTGAACTATTCCTAAAAGCTCATATATATTTATTTTGTCTAAACCATTATTTTTTTAATTAAACATTAAAAATATTTAATTATTAAACCAGTACGAAAAATTTATATATATGTATATTATTAAATGTTAATTATAGTTATATATAATTTAAATAAATATAATTTATACAATTTTATTTTTAAAAGTCAATAAAATAATTATAGTTTTATATATTTATTTAAATTTTATTTTATTCATTTTAAATTAGTTAATATTTTTAATTATAATTTATATATTTATTTAGTTTTAAAATTATTTAAAGGTTTGCGTAGTTCTGAAATGAATTATTAATTATATATCTTTTGCAAAATACACAAATTCAGTAAAATATTTATAAATAGATGTTGTTAGATGCTGTTAGATACAGTTAGATGCTGTTAGATGAGGTTAGACACGGTTAGACGTTATTAGATTAAGGTGGATTTCATTAAATCATATTATTTGTGTTTCAAATTCCATAATTAAGGTGTAAATGACTTTATAAGGGGCTTATGATCATATTCCAGATGTTAAATTAGGATTAACTTATTAATTTGAAAAATTAGATGCGGTTAAATGCGGTTAGACACTATTAGATTAAAGTGGATTTCATTAAATCGTATTATTTGAATTTTATATTCCATAATTAAGGTGTAAATGACCTTATAAGGGACCTAGGATCATATTACAGGTGTAAAATTAGGATTAACTTATTAATTTCAAAAATTAGATGCGGTTAGATGCGGTTAGACGCTATTAAATCAAGTTGAATTTTATTAAATCATATTATCTGGGTTTCAAATTCCGTAATTAAGGTGTAAATGACCTTATATGGGGCCTAGGATCATATTATGGGTGTTAAATTAGGATTAACTTATTAATGTCAAAAATTAGATGCTGTTAGACGCTGTTAGATTAAGGTGGATTTCATTAAATCATATTATCTGGGTTTTAAATTTCATAATTTAGATATAAATGACCTTACAAGGGGCCAAGGATCATATTGCAGGTGTTAAATTAGGATTAACTTATTAATTTAAAAAATTAGATGCGGTTAGATGCAGTTAGACGCTATTAGATTAAGGTGAATTCATTAACTCGTGTTATATGGGTTTCAAATTCCGTAATTAAGGTGTAAATGATCTTATAAGGGATCTAGGATCATATTACAGGTGTTAAATTATGATTAACCTATTAATTTCAAAAATTAGGTGTGGTTAGATGCAGTTAGATTCGATTAGACGCTGTTAGATTAAGGTAATTTTATTAAATCGTATTATCTTGGTTTCAAATTCCGTAATTAAAGTATAAATGACGTTATTAGGGGCATAAAATCATATTACAGGTATTAAATTATGATTAACTTATTAATTTTATAAATTAGATGCGGTTAAATGCTGTTAGATCCAGTTAGATACTGTTAAATGCGGTTAGATGCGATTAGATTCTATTATATTCAGAAAATACAAAAATATTAATAAATTTTCGAAACATAAGAAAAATAAATGAAATTGTTATTTTTGAGAGTATCTTAATTACATTAACTTTAAATAACATAACATAACTCCTAATAAAAATTATATTCTCCAACTTTACCAATTATAACGAATCTTATTAAAAAATAATTTTTTGTGCATAAATATTTTAAAAAATTGTCAAATAATAAAAAATTATGTCTACATACATTTTAGTACTTGATCCAGTAAATGAATGGAATAGATTGAGATTTTGTATATATATAATACAAATTTTATCAAACAACCAAACACACTTATGTTTTTAAACAAAGATACTCACGCTGTAAAATTACCACAATGCCCCTACTTTTTTTTCTCATGGGAAGTGCTTCCCGTGGGTTGGGCCTCGATAGGAGTACGAAGCACTCGAAAGCTTATGATTCAAGAGGCCCAACCCATAGGAAGTGCTTCCTACGTTTTTGTCGTAGGAAGCCTCATCTGAACCGTCCATATTGAATTGACGGCATTGATTTCACAGGGCATTTTCGGTAGTTGAAAATGCATTTCCCCTTCGTTTCCATGCTCTGCTTCTCCCTTGCGTTTCTATGCTCTGCTTCTCCCTTCCCTTGCGACTCGTTGTAGAGCTAGCCGGATTTGCTTGGAAGCCGGTGGGATGGAGAAGGTGGAGACGACACGGTGAGATCTGAGATGAGGGCTTCTGCCTAGGAGACGACACTCTGCCGATAAACTGCTGCCGACGACGACGTTCCTTTGCAGCAATGAAGCAGGTGGGTTCGAGCGGCAATGGCAGCATCGACCGGCAGAAGAGAAGAAAACTCGCAGCATTAGTTTTTTTTAGATTCAGGCAATTGGAGAACATATCTAGTTCGGCGAGTTAGGCATCACAGTTAGCAAGCCCTTGACGAGTTATCGGTCTGTTCCGATCGGCGATCCAACTGCCGACGGCTGGTGGGTTTTGAGGCAGGTGCGCGGCAGCCGGCTAGGTTCGGCTGCGATCCGTAGAGGATCATATATATAATATTTTTTACTATTTTTTATCTTTACATAAATTTCTATTTCATTTAATCAAGTGGAGTTAATATTTTTAATTATATATTTATTTAGTTCTAAATTTATTTAGACCTCGAATAAACATTTAAGTATATATATTTTGCAAAATACATAGATTAGGTAAAAAATTCATAAATAATAAAAAAATTAGACTCGGTTAGACACGTTTAGCACAGCTAGACGCGGTTAGACACGGTTAGACGCGGTTAGATACGGTTAGACGCGATTGGACGCGGTTAGACACAGTTAGATTATGATGATTTTATTAAATCCTATTATTTGGGTTCCAAATTTGGTTGTTAAGATATAAATGACCTTATAAGGGCCCTAGGATCATATTACAGGTGTTAAATTAGGATTAAATTATTAATTTAAAAAATTAGACACGGTTAGACACGGTTAGACACAGTTAGATTATGGTGATTTTATTAAATCATATTATTTGAGTTTCAAATTTGGTTGTTAAGATATAAATGACCTTATAAGGGCCCTAAGATCATATTACAGGTGTTAAATGAGGATTAAATTATTAATTTCAAAAATTAGACACAGTTAGACATGGTTAGACGCGGTTAGACGTGGTTAGACTCAGTTAGACACGGTTAGACACAGTTAGATTATTGTGATTTTATTAAATTCTATTATTTGGGTTCCAAATTTGGTTGTTAAGATATAAATGGCCTTATAAGAGCCGTAGGATGATATTACAGGTGTTAAATTAGGATTAAATTATTAAATTCAAAAATTAGATACGGTTAGACGCGGTTAGACGCGGTTAGACGCGGTTAGACATGGTTAGACGCGGTTAGACACGGTTAGACACGATTAGACATAGTTAGATTATTGTGATTTTATTAAATCATATTATTTGGGTTCCAAATTTGGTTGTTGGGATATAAATGACCTTATAAGAGCCCTAGGATCATATTACAAGTGTTAAATTATGATTAAATTATTAATTTTAAAAATTAGACACGGTTAGACTTGGTTAGACACGGTTAGACACGGTTAGATTATGTTGATTTATTAAATCATATTATTTGAGTTTCAAATTTGGTTGTTAAGATATAAATGACCTTATAAGGGCCGTAGGATCATATTACAGGTGTTAAATTAGGATTAATTAATTTTAAAAATTAGACACGGTTAGACTCGATTAGACGCTGTTAGACACGATTAGATTTTATTATATTCAGAAAATAAAAAATATTAATAAATTTTCAAAAAATCAAGAAAAATATAAGAAATTGTTATTTTTGAGAGTACCTTAATTACATTAACTTTAAATAATATAACATAACTTCTAATAAAAATTATATTTTTCAACTTTACCAATTATAATGAAATCTTATTAAAAAATTATTTTTTGTGCACTAATATTTTTAGAAATTGTCAAATAATGAAAAATTATGTTTACATACGTTTTACTAATTGATCTATCAAATGAATTGAATAGATTTAGATTTTGTATGTATATAATACAAAATTTATCAAAAAACCAAACATACTCACGTTTTTAAACAAATATACTCACGATGGAAAATTACCACATTGCCCCTGCTTCCTTTTTCTTCTCACGGGAAGCACTTCTCATGGGTTGGTGCTCATGATTCAATACAAACTGGGGCCTAGCCCCTCCATGAAACTTCATTACTTACCATTGACACTACTAATTTAGTTGAAAGGTGGGCGCAATGATTGCCAGACCGAAGGGCGTAAAGGACACATAATTGTTGAAAAACCTGTCTTAATCTTCATCTTGTCTAGCAAAGAACTCAAATTAGATTTAATTCTTTCTTCTTCCCTTGGCCAATTTATCAGGGCCATGGAATTTGCTTCCACATTGGTGAAGCACGTTGAATTTTACCCAACCTCCCCTCGGCGTCATCCATTTACTAGGACTTTGCTCCAAATTAAGCACCCTATTTCACAACATTTTGGAAGAGATATATGTGTGGGGGTAGCTAAGGAACCTACTTCAAAGTTTCTGAAATGCCCTTCCGCCAAAAAGTCCAAAGCTAGAATTGAGAATAAGCTCCTTTCCTTCGAACATTGCTAAAAGATGTGGAAGTTGTCTTCTTCTGATGATGGCTCATTACAAATGGGCACATCACCTCTGTTAGAATGCCTTTTCTTATCAAATTTGTTCTTAGGGGTAGTGTAATACTGTAAACTCTCTAGTCAAAAATTTGTATCTTCCTCGGCAAGTCAAATTTTCAAATCATTTTTAGCACTTTATCTGAGTCTCCTTCTCCTTTCATCTCATTTATCTGCTCTTCCTTCAAGTGACTCGGATGAGCTACCTATATGTGGATTTGACTCTAAGCTTGCCATCTGCCTCCAGGTCCCAAAACACTTCAGTCTTCTTCCTCCTTATTTGGCAATTGTCATCTTCTAACAATCTCCCATCCTGCTTTCTCACAACTCCCTTACTGTGCCTTCGTTCCATTCATTTCTATCTATATTAATCAACTAATCCACTAGAAAATCTTCCCTAATATCCTCTGGGAGGGGGCTTGCCATTGAAATTTGAACATGATTTAGCATGATATAGAAATGTAAATTGTGGTGGGCTTGAATAATCTAACCGAGGGAGAAAGATGAATATATTTTAATGGTGGAAAATGGAGTGATTGACTATGGTGTACACATAGGAGTGATTTGAGGCCAGATTGAATGATCGTTGGACTTAGAAGATAAGGTTAGGATATTAAATTTAGAAGTTTGGAGTAAAGATTGGGGATGAAATTTCCAAGCCCTACATCTTAGAGGTTATTTAAGTTGTTGTTCACATGGTGTACAATTGTCTCATATCATATGTGACATTTATTGATACTATGCTGCATGGATTCATTGTGTGATATTTGGATGTGTATAATGTGATGAAATACTTGGGACTATGATGTTATATCATATCGAATGATCTTCAAGCATGCACATATGCATGTTTCTATGATGCATAAGGTGTGACCTCGAGTCATCGAATCAATGAGAGAGGTATTCCAGAATCATATATGGGGCCTTATAGGCTTGAAGCCTGGTATTGATGAGAGAGATGTGCTCCAAGTTATGGACTCAATTTCAGATTATTTTAAAGTACTTAGTATCAATGAGAGAGGCGATCCATATTGTATAACACATTTTTTATTATTTTAAAGTTATTGGTAAAGTTGTGTATCATGGTTGCTTACATAGGAGATTATGTTCATGTTATAATTAGTAAAATATTGATTTTTAAATTGATTTGTCATCTTATAATACTTTTTTGAGCTTACCCAAACTCATTATGTTGTTTTGCCAATTTTAGATTACAAACTTGCAGGTGCATATGTGGAGTAATATGATAATCCAACAAGGTAATATGGTAATACTAGATTCTGAACGTGAATATGGCGAGAATTTGATGTATATTTATCTCTTACATTTATTCTATTTTATACATTTCATTGATTAATTCGTTCAGTTAAGAATACACATGATTTTATGCTCATACTATAGACTGGATGTAATTAGGACTTCTCCATGGTTATCTATCTAGTAGTTGATTAAGTGATTTCATGTATTCCCTTTTTAATTGATATTCCCTTCCATGTGTGATGGATGTCAAAAGAAGGATGGTTGTTTTGGAAAAGGAGAAATGCACAAAGGCCTAATTAAAAGAGAGTAGATGATGGATATATGTGCGGAAAAAATATCAAATGAGGTGTCCTAGATTTGATCCAAAAAATTTTCAGGAAAAGGGGTGAGTATTTTCTTAATGAGGAAGAAGTGGATCCTCATTTGTGGTAACAATATGAATAAAAATAAGAGAGACATGTAGTCTGGAATAACAGAAGAAGCATCTTTTAATCTTTTTTTTCGTCCTCCATGTAGGTGTTTATTGGTCCTGGCCAATAAATCCGTATAAGATCTGTCTCCCCTCTTCTTTACGAGGATTAGCTTTTATATTATCAAGTTAACGGTGTTAAAGAATTAGATTAGATGAGTTAGAGTCTAATCCTAATTCTATGTCATTTAGAAAATTTCAATCCTAATCCGTTTATTAACTCATTTAAAAAAAACTCATCCCTAACCCCATTTATAACTCATTTAATAAATGGGTTGGCAGGTTCTTAATAGGTTATATATATTGCAAATAAGTCAAAATCGAGTTAATCTAAAATTGAGTATAAATTGTTTGTAATTGTCATGATAAATTAATCTATATCGATGTGATACATAACATGGTCAGATCTTCGATGGAGAGAAGAATATATTCAATGCACCAGCACGATGGAGGGCAACTCAATAAGAAAAAAAGAAGATAAATATGAAGAAATAGTAATACAAATGAATAGAAAAATGATCAAAGACAGAAAAAGAGATGAAGGAAAAAATAGAGAGGAAAGAGAAAGGCAGACATATAGAGTAAGATAAAGAGGGGGATGATTAAAGATGGAGAGACGGAGAAGAGGAGAGAAGCAAAGAGGGAAGAAGAATCATATTTGCACCAATCACAAGTGGTGGCAGGGATGGAAATGCCATTGTCACAACATGATAGCAAGAAAAATGCTAATGAATCATCAATCACAGACAAAGAAAGGAAAAATAAGGAAATCAAAATGGTTGAAACAAATTTAGGATTTACGAAATATTTGGTTACAAATGGATTGATGGGTTGAACAGGTTACTAAATTAGTTGATTGGTTGTAAAATTTCAACCTTAACCTGTTTATTTATTTAAATGGTTAAACAAGCTAGCAGATTATAAACCATTTATTAAAAAAATTCTAACCTAAACTCATTTATAAATGGGTCGGGCAGACAAGTTGATGAGTTGACTCTAACTATTAACACTCCTATATCAAGTTTTGGTCTTCGTTCTCTATTCATCATAACCTTTATTAATAAAGTTAGTGTCATAAAAATTTCTTTTTGTTAAGATCGTGGGGGTGGTCCAATGGGGGATGTTTCTATGGTTAAGATGAAGAAATGAGATTCTTACCTTTTTCTTCATTTGCTCCCCACTCGGTCGATGAAACTCTCCAAGGGTGATTACAAACACCATTGGTTGGTTCAAGTGTGTTTATGTCAATTTTTTTTTATCATTTATACTTCTCTTTTGTATTTTTGGCATAGTAAGTTGTCAATATCCTGCCATCCCTTCTAGCATCAATCCATTAGGATTTTTCATATCTTAACGACTTTGGAATTTCTTCAGAGCTTGATCAAGCTCTGTGTATCCTTTTGTACACTTTGATCATCATTTTTTGAGGCTTTACCATAGGAGCTTCAAATTTGTTCGCGTTGAACTGTATCTCAAGGGCTTTTATTGCTTTGAGGCTCAGTTCATTCTGGAACGGGCCCCATGAATTTTATTCTTAAAAAATTATGATAAAAATGATAGTAATTATATCTAATGTATTAGAGGAAAACACAGAATAACTGATGTTGCTTAAGTAACTTTGAAAATGTTAAGCTGGAAAAAGAGTGTCGGGGGCACTTTATGACTAACGTTGAATCCGATGTGGATTCCCATCTGCAACGTCAGTGTCGCTGCCTTTTGTCGTGGATCTCTTCTGCTTTGGCATGCCTGTTCCGCACCTTCCTTTCTCACGTTATCTGCCCAATTCGAGAAACAAGACCGACAAAGCTGCCCAAAATTGCATCCATCTTCCTTCATATATTCGGCAATAGCAAATCCATTCCAAGCTTCACCGACCCAACAGGAGGAGAACCCAGCACCGGCCACATTTTCAAGTCGGTGGCAACTCAAATCACCGTCCAGGCAACACCGCTGCTGACGGATGGCTGAAAGACGGTCGCAGGCGAGAGGGGAAAAGACTGCCGCTGATTGCTGAAATTAAAGGGGGCAACTGCTTTTGTTTGGAGCGGGGCAGAGGAGGCAACCGGAGCCGGTGCTTAGATTTGGGTTCCGGATTTTAGATATTCGGTTAGCTTGATGGCTGGCAACAGAGAGGATCTGGTGAGCGGAGGTATGCGCAGCTAAAGCACATGGCTCCTCTGCTTGGATTTGGCGGCTCTGCTTCCATGGATGTTGCTGCGAATTGTGCACACGAATTGGGAATTGAGCAGTGAAAATTCACTGCGGTCGTGCTCGATTTGAGGGGCTCTTCTTGGCTAGGACGTTGGCTGGATTTCCGAGGTGCTTTGAATTTTCCATGGCTGCCAAAAATCTACATTTGATTGATGTTGCAATCTGTTGGCTAGATTGTTGTTCATTGATGTTGAAATTAAGCTTGCTGCTGCCGTGTGAATGGAGACCGAGTTCTGAAATCACGCTGCTTGCGCGGTGGTGGATTTTTGTGGGAGAGAAGGTCAATTGCTGCTGGAAATGAGGTAGATGGTGGAGATTGAAGCTTGAATGGACGGCCATTGCTGCTGTTCGGTTCCATCTTTGGTGGCTGGAATTTGGAGTCGCTACCATGGAGAGCTCGCAGAGACGGGGCCGGAGATGGGTTTTGCTGTTCAGTGAATGAGAATGGCTGCTATGGAAGATAGAGGAATCGACGACCAGATCTAGGTTGCAATGAAATGAAGGCTGCCTCGGTTTTATGGAAAGGAGCTCGCCGGATTCATGGGATTATTGGGCGAATTGATGAGCTGGTCGATTGACGGGTTGTCGGATTGGAGAAGACGGGCTGCCAGCTGCTTGATTTAAATTTCTGTTGCTGCAATGTCTTGGCTAAATGCTTGGACGGCCGGTTTCGGTTTTCATGGGTAGCAGCTGCCAATATTGCTAGGATGATGACCATCAGGTCGTTGAAATCGGAAATAGCAGATGGTGTGATCGTTTGGGCTGGATTGCAGCTCGCCTATTATAGTTGCTGCCATGGCTGCCGAATTTGGGGAAGATGGAGCACCGTACCAGTCATCCGGCAGTCCACGCTCACTCGCACATATGTAAAAAAAAAAATGAAAATGAAAATATTACCCAAATAATTTCGACAAGCTACAGATATTTCATAATTTTCATCTTGGATTCTTTAACATTCATTTTATTTATATAATTTTATTTTAAGATTAAATAATAGTTCACTTCAACCCATATTTTATAATTATATATATTTTACCCTGTTAATCATTTTATAAATTTGTCCGAATTATATTAATACGTTAATGTATATTTCAGAATTAATTTTTTTAACCCATTAAATTTCTTTTAGCATGTGTAATGACCTTCATATTTTTCTATTTTCAAATATTGCAAAGTGGCCCATTTTATAGCAAAATTAGCGGTTTTACCAAAAATATAGTTTTCAAGAAATTTCATATAAAACCTGTATTTAATTAACATTTTTATACTTAAAAAGTATGAATTTAATATAAAATTCTATGAAGATTTTTAGACTTATCAGCAACAATTTATGCATTAATTTATTGATTTCTATCAAAGTTTATCGATTATGGTGTAAAATTTAATGTTTAAATTTTATCATTATTCATAATTGTATATATACTTATATTACTATTGGTTATTAAATAAGAGCATGTAATGTTGATTAAAATTTTATAAATAATTAAAGGACAATTTATATTTTAATGACCTTTGATCGTTTACGTATTTTTAGTTCACAGTAGGCCTAAATTACTTAGTTTTCAAAACTATCTAGACTTTACAGAAAATACAGTGGTCTATTTTCTCTAATAAATAACGCTGCATTATAGTAAACTTCATATCACTAAGTAATTTATATTTAGGAAATTTTGATTATTCATATATTTTTTAGTTATCATGTAGGGTTTAAGATATTTAGTTAATCAAATTTATTTAAAAAATTAAGAAAATATTACAACTTACTTTTTCTCTCATCAAAGAAATTGCATTAAAAAATATAAAGCAAATTCCTTATATACCCATAAATTTTAACCCTATTTTCATTTATACCTCCGAATTTTCAACCTAGGTTGTGTTTGTTTGGGGCCAAAACTTGTTAATTAAAACTTTTCAACACAAAACTTTTCGCTCTTCATAACTATTCTATTTTTTAATTATTTTTTCACATTTTCTATACAAACTACCCTACTTTTCAATCATTTCTACACAACTACCCATACAACTAACTTATCTATTTTAATTTTATCTTTTTTACTCCTCATCATTACCCCTATTATATCATATCATTTTCTATCAATTTGACAACTTCTACCTCTAAAACTTTTCATCAAAAGTTTTACCTCCAACCAAACACACCCCAATGTCACGTGTACCAAGCCGTCGCTAACCTGTTAGTCAGGACGTTTACCATGAGTGAAATGACAAATTTACCCTGTCATCCTGTTTCTTCCAATCTCCTCTCCGCCTCTATGCGTCTTCATCTATCGGCCTCTCCGTCGCGCTCTTGTTCATCTCCCTTATCTCCGCAATCGCCTGCATGCCTCTCCTCCTTTTCCCTGTTGTTGCTAATTACCTTCATTTTCGGTAGTACCCCACAAGATTTCTGCTGCTGCTGCTACTCATTCCTTCATCTTTGGCTACTGTCACCGCACAACTCTACCTCTTCGCGGCTACTCAACTCCACCAACTCCAACAATCGTATGCGAGATTGCAATCCAGTAACGGGCATAATTTCACCGCCTCCAATCACTGGCCATGCCCCTGCCATTTTCAATGGAAAATTGGTAGCAAGACCCATCGGTCAGCAGCCAATCAACAACCAACTCTCGAAAACACCAGTAACTAGGTTGACGGATTCTAATCCAGTAAACCCAAAAGAAAACGCCTGCGTAGCAAGCTCGTCCCCTTCCTTCCCATTTAGCAAGCAACAATTTCGGTAGCCCCCTGGTCGTTAATCCCAAACCAAACAATGATGCCACCTTTCCAAATATCGGACCCAACAGAAAAAAATCAGCCATCAGAAACCCATGTCAAAGCGACTGCCGTTGTCGATGGAAGGGGCAATTTTTATTGTTGACGGACGGCAGTAGGATGACGGCTATGTTGTTGTCAACAAAATTAAAATAGAAGCAAAATCAAGGCATCGTCAAACGCTAGTTATAGTGACAACGGGCGCAATTGTTTTTCTAGGCATTTCATGACATTAATCTTTCCAAGAATGTAGTAATTGTGATGCGAACAGTGATGCGAACAGAGACAATGAGGATTGAAAAAAAAGTGAAACCTTTTAATTGAAAACAGAGGAGACGATAGCGTTACTGGTAACCAATGTCTTTGTTTGGCTAGAGATACAGTGTCACTAAAGACCCGCATAGAGGAAGACGGTCTAGGGTAGACGCAGACGATGTTGTGGAGACAATATTTGAAGGAAACAATTTTGAGAAGAACTTGGGGGAGATGATTATTGGGAGACGACATGTCTTGTGCCATTTGCTGTTGAGGTAATTTGGGGATTTTGAAAGATTTAAATTATTCAAAAAATCAAAACTTAACACTTATTTGACAGTCAGTGATGGCTGGGTATATATATGGCATTAGGTTGAAAATTTGTGGGTGCTAGAGAAATTTTTGAAACTTTATGGGTATAAATGGAATTAGGGGTAAAATTTGTAGGTATATAAGGAATTTGCCCAAAAATATAAAATTATCGTTATGCATACAGGTGTTTATAATTGAATATGTATCAATAATTAATTAAATTTGAGTAAACATGAAGAATCTTTTATCCCCAGTCAGGGATATCTTTGACTATGTATTCTTATTAATTATTGAATATCATTATTTATCATGGAATTGTTGAATGCATTATGCATTCTAGTTTGTGTGATATTTATAGAATTTATTTATCATGGAATTGTTGAATGCATTATGCATTCTAGTTTGTGTGATATTTATAGAATTTAATTGTGATTAATTACTATTACTTTAATTATCATATAAAAGTTTATCTAAATCATAAAAATAACATAAGCTTAATTATATTTATTACACCAATTACTCCTATTTACTTTAAGTCTCATTTGTTTCACATGCCAACACTAAGTCAGTCAACCTACGCTGATTACTGTGAGCAGCTCCTAATTTTCTAAGACTACTTAGATCTAAACCTAGTTCTTCATACTAAAAAAACCTGACAACCTAATTCCTAAAAGTACTAAGGATAAAAAAGGTGCAATTTAATAAGTGAAAGCATTCCAATAGATTGACGCTCACGATAATAATGAGTAATATTGAAAAGATAATCAAGGGTTCTATTGTTTACCCTAAAGATGACAATGCTAAGGTCCGTTTAGATCAATTAAGGATGTGTTTGGGAATAAATAAAACTTTTGATGAAAAATTTTGAAAAGTAAAAGTTGTTAAATGATATGATATAATAGGGTTAATGATGATGATTAAAGATAATAAAGTTAAAATAGATAGGTTAGTTGTGTAGAAATGATTGAAAAGTACTGTAGTTGCATAAGAAAGTGTAAAAAAATTAATAAAAAATATGGTAGTTATGGAGCGTGAGAAGTTTTAGATTAAAAAGTTTTAACTTGACATTTTATACTATTGCCAAACACACCCTAAGAAGAAATTTAATGGGTTCGATAAGGCATTGGTAGAAATGCTCACAAATAAATTAAACTTGATGAAATATAATGTCAAGTGCGAAAGCACATAATAGAAACATCGAACATATCTTAACTCATTGAGGATAAAAATTACAAACTCATTCTTAATCATATTTGTCTTAAAATCTCTTTTGTCTTATAATATCTTCCATCTTAGTTCATATGATTTAAGATTTCTTACAAGACACAAAAAGATATAGTGACGTTGAAGTTGCCACAACCAATGGTAGACATTTCCAATGTTTTCTGTACCTCGCAACTAAGAAAGTATGTGGTAAGTCTGTCACATATGTTGTAAGTAAATCAGTATCAGGTAGAAAAAACTTGACTACTTTGGAGGTGCCAATAAAAATACTTAACTTATGAGAAAAGCGGTTGAAAAAAATGTTAAAAAGTTTTGATTCATTGGAATCACCACAGTGAGAATAAAGCCACGGAAGAACTTGAAGAAGAGATCAAAAGATTAAACCCGACTTTGGCTGAAACCACACCTTAAATGAAAGAAGTTTTAAGGACTAAACTTTTTATAAGGAGTAGAAAAAGTAATATATGATATCAAAATATAAAGTATCGAACTTACCATCCTAAGTGGCAAGTTGAATTGTTGACCATTGAATTTTTTTTACACACCAAAATTTATAAGTAAAACATCTATTTTTAGAAAATGTTAGTAGAAAACAAAAAATTTTGCTTCCATCTAGCAAGTGGGTTCCACATTCCAATAAGTTTACAAGATTTATCTAAGATTCTTGCTCCAATTATTTCTTCGTTTTCAGGCATTATTACCCGTTATCTCCATGCGTTACGTGAGCTACGAATAGAGGAGTTACAAGTGCAGTGGCTATGAAAGAATGATGGAAACAAGAGGCTAGGGGCAAAAATGGGTTTAGAAATTTTGAGGATTTGGGATAAAGTGGACATTGAATTTATGCGCGAGAATGGGAGAAAGTTTCATCCTTAGGAATTTTATTTCACAAACGATGATGTAAGTGGTAGATACAAATTTTATTTTCAGGAATATCATTCTATTCCTAGATATCATCTACAAGATTTAAATATTGTAGCGGACATAAAATATTTTGAAATAAAATCCCACGGAATTGAAATTGGTTTTATCATATTCAGATTTATTATTATTATAATTATATTTTAATAGTGAAGATTAATTAATTTTATTATATATTTTGGGCTTATTTTGGGCTTTTATTAATAATAAATAAGCTTAGAATTGTATTACTAAATTTTTATGAAAAAGAATTGGGGATAAAATGTGGCTATCATGGCTGTTGCAAACTCATAAATGACAGAGAGAATGAGAAGGTGATCCCTTTGGATTTTTAGGTATTTTTTTAGAAATTTATAGAAACCCCCTCGAACTGCCTTTTTACGGAAGGTTTATAGCTAAAATAATTAGAAACTCCTCTTTTTCTCCTTTGGCGCTATGCCTAACCTATAAAAGCTTAGCAATGAGTTGGGCCAGCAGGGACACCGAATTGTTGGTTAGAAGAGTGGACTATGCATGGAGAGCCCATCAGGTGAAAGCTCCAGTAGGTTGGACTTGAATAGGTAGAGCAAAGAGGTTGAACTATCTCCAAAATCTCAAAGGGGTCAATAAATCTGGATCCCAATCATATACACCCGGGTGCATTCAGCCTCAATGCACCCGGGTGTACTACACCCTTTTTTTTTTTTTTTTTTTTGAAAATTTTTTTACACAATGGTTAATCTAGGTTTATTTAACATATGTGTCAATTTTTACTATTTTTGGAGACTTTTAGATATTTTTTTAAGATTTTTAAAAATCAGTGGCATTTTCGGTAATTTTAAATTACGGAAAATGCCACTGATTTTTAAAAATCTAAAAAAAATATCTAAAAATCTCCAAAAATAGTAAAAATTGACACATATGTTAAATAAACCTAGATTAACCATTGTGTAAAACAATTTTCAAAAAAAAATAAAAAAAATGGGTGTAGTACACCCGGGTGCATTGAGGCTGAATGCACACGGGTGTATATGATTGGGATCCAATAAATCTAGGGCTTAACTTCTCTTTGATGTCAATGCACATCACCCCTCTTATTAGAGAGATATTCAAGAACACATGCTCACTAACTATAAATTGTAAGTCTCTTCTATTACCATCTTTATGCTTCTTTCGTCGGTCTTGAGCTATCAACAACTGTTTTCTACATATCTTTATAGCCTTTTAGCTTGCTTTATTAATTTTGGAGCTCCTGCTTCTTCCTAGTAAATCAAGGTGCGACACTAATTTTCATGTAATGCTTCATACGAAGTTATTTCGATACTTGCTTAATAGCTGTTATTATAAGAAAATTCAGCCATAGTCAAATGATTCTCTCAAGAACTACCACAATCTATTGCACAAGAGTGCAACACAAAAATCTGGATCACTCCCTTGGATTGGCTATCTGTCGAAGGAAGATAGATTGTAATAAGGTGGAACTCTATATCCATTGTGATCTGTAACTTCCACCAAAAGTTAGAAATAAATTTGTAGTCTCTATTCGACACGATGGAAACTACCATTCCATATAACCTAATTATTTCTCTTGAGTACAATTCTGTCATTTGGTGAGCAAACTTAATTAATCTATCTACTATTACCCAAACTGCATCATACTTAATTTGATTCTTAGTAGAGCTATAATAAAATCCATCGTGATATACTCTCACTTCCGTTCTGGGACGTCTAAAGGTTGCAATAACCCAGTTTGTTTTTTATTATCACCCTTTACCTGTTGATATGCTAAATATCGAGTTACAAATTGAACAATTCCAACTCGTATTCTTTCCCACGAATAATCCTGACAAAGATCCTAATACATCTTAGTACTACCAAGATATTTAAAAAATGTTATCTAGTGGGCTTCTTCTAACAGTTCCTATCACAACTCTTTATATCTCAGAACCACCAATTTTTT
Organism: Annona cherimola; assembly: GCA_030490835.1. Lineage (NCBI taxonomy): Eukaryota > Viridiplantae > Streptophyta > Magnoliopsida > Magnoliales > Annonaceae > Annona > Annona cherimola. The sequence goes on along the minus strand of CM059977.1, from coordinate 39,650,576 downwards.
CTGGAACAATAATGTTCCATCTATGTCTAGTTGAAATAGGATGCCTCATCTTTCTTTAGTTTTTCTAAGACTCACAAAATTAACTTATCTTGTTTCTGTGCTTGTTTTATTCTATCAACTAATGTTGATTGTATGTACAAAGCATATAAATGAACAGCCTCCCTAGAGATGTTTGTTAACACCAAAAAATTTTTAAACTAAAACTTTTCAATTTAAAATTTTTCATTTTCCACAACTATCTTATTTTTTAATTATTTTTTCACTTCTTTCTGTACTATTTTAACTTTATTCTCTTTACTCCACATTATTATTCTTATTACATCACATTATGTTCTCTCATTTCGAATACTTTTACACCAAAAATTTTTTATCGAAAGTTTGATCACTTCCCAAATACACCCCTAATCTCATTTTTTAAATTTCATTATTAAGCTTTCTTTTCTGGTGTTCAAAGTTGCATTCATACATGTCATACGACTCAATGCATTTGTTGCCACATTGGCCTTGCTAGGATGGTAATGATTATGCGGTTGTAGTCTTTCAATAATTCTGTTGGTCCCGAGTTGATGGCAAAACCCAAGAGGGGAGGGGTGAATTAGGTTCTTTAAAAAATTCTTTGGTAAATTAAAGTCTTAACCCCTTGAAAGATTAATCTCCTTTTGAAAGCAAATAGAGAGCAATTAAGATAAAGCAGTAAAAGGAAGCAGAAGACAAGATTTATAGTGGTTCGGGCAAACCTTCCCTACTCCACTCTTCCAAGCTCACACTCCGTTGTGACTTGGGTTCCACTATATATTCCTCGAATACACTTAGAGTCTTCGCTCTCTTCTAGATTCCAGCTCTAGGGGGCATACACAACACACAGCACAAGTAGGTGATGAGTTTCACTCCAATCACACACTACTTTACATATACTTGATCTTAGCTACCCAAGCTAAATCAAGTTTAATACAACAAGACTTTGAAATAAGAAAAACTACACTTTACAGAGATGTGTAGACAGGTTGAGCTCGAGGAAGAAATTGTAGAAGCAGCTTGGATGAGTATCGATGAAGCAGCTTGCAACTTGAAGCTCTTTCTTCCTTTGAATGTATATGGACCACTCAAATATGGAGAAAATGAAATAGAAACTCCTTCTTGCACTTCTTTTCTCTCTTTGGACTTTGTAGTGTGTATAGTAGTGTATATGAGTGTCTTGTATCTTCTTTCACGTTCATTTGAGTGTCCTTTTATAGAGTGAGGAAGATTTGAACGTTGTAGAGGTGGTTGGCGCGCAATAAATGATCTCCAACGTTCAAAAATTCGAACGTTATTTTCCAAGTCGAAGATGGAGTCGACTTGGCCTGCGACTTGGCTTCCAAGTCGCACCTGGAGTCGACCTCGTGTGCGACTCCAGTTCTTCAGATTTCCAAGTCCGAGTCTTGGGTCGACTTGGCCTAGACTTCAACTCAAGTCGATCCTGAAGTCGACTTTGTTTGCGACTTGGCTCGGCCTTTGCTAAAAATGCTTTGATCTTCATTTGATTTGCTTCTATCTTGCTTGGCTTTCTTCCTTTAGTCCTTTTGATTCTTGAATGGCTCCTCATACTTGTAGATCTTGTCAATCTTTGAAGAGCTTGACTTTGATTCATCTTGGATTGGCTTGAACTTGAATCTTTGCTTTGAATCTTCAAGAAACTCAAGTTAATCTCGAGAATGGTCTTTGCACCTTACTTTGGATTTGAGAAAGCTCAAATGGATTCTTGGAATGAGCTTGGAACTGCATCTCTGAAGTTTGAACTTTCTCAAGTCGAGGATGGAGTCGACCTTGTCTGCGACTTCGCCCAAGTCGCACCTGGAGTCGACTTCGCCTGCGACTTCGCCATGTCCATTTCCACATTTCAACGCTGGACACTCTTTGACGTTTGAAGTCGATGATGGAGTCGACTTCGTCTGCGACTTGGCTTCCCAAGTCGCAAGTGGAGTCGACTTAGCTTGCGACTTCACCTGTTTGTTTTCTATTTTCAACGCTGTCCACTTTTTGTTATTTGAAGTCGCTTGTGAAGTCGACTTGGGTATCGACTTCACCCCAAGTCGAAGTCCAAGTCGACTTGGTAATCGACTTGAATTCTTGCTTTCCTTAACACATTGAACATATGCATTAGTACTTAACTTAAACTCAAATTCGACTTTGTTAATCATTAAAACTCATGCTTTGGTCAATTTTGTTTTGTTTTGAACATTGTTTCCAACAATTTCTAGTCATTTTTTTATCGAAGATTTAATTCTTTCTGAGCGAAAATATATTTCAAACTTTCATGGTTTGTGAAGACCTCTATTCTTTCTCTATATAAGTAATAATGTCATAACCTAAGGTCGAATACTACGACAGTCAATGCTAATCATGAATTAGATAATTCTACTCCTATGGTTTCAATTATCATGAAGCATAGGTTATAACTGCGCCTTATTGTATGATTATGCAACCCAAACTCTTTCTGGATGCATGGTTATATACTAAATAACCTTCTCCATAGAGTGGTAAGGCTAATACTAGTGTAGTGGTGAGATTACTTTTCAATTCTTGAAAACTTCTTTCACACTCATCTGTTCATACAAATTTTGTCTTTTTATGTTAAACTAATTTCACCAGTTGAGACAACTATTGAGGAAATCAAATCTTTCTTCTCTTCCTTCCCTTTTTTTTCTCTTCTTCATGTGCTAAGGCATGGTAACACTGTCGCTCATGCCTTAGCTGATTTTGTTTCTATTTCTGGTACGGGTGGTCTTGTCTGGTGGGGTAATCCACCTCAGATTATTTTGGAAAAACTTTGTACAGACAATTTTTTGGCAATGAATTGCATGGACTCCTCTATCCCACCCTCCCCTTTGAACGTTGAGGAGAGAGGATAGGGTGTCCTTTTTACATCAAAAAAAAAAATTAAAAGCACTGTAATGAATGAAATGTATGCCACAAATCGCCCATCGTATCCAGCCATTCTCAAGAAACTATGTACTTTGGTAACAATAGTAGATCTTGTCCATTTAATTATTGCTTTTACGTTCTGTAGCTTTACTGAAATGCATTTTCACTGATTATATATCCTAGAAAAGTTATACTATCAAGTCAAAATTCACATTTTTTAGTTGGCCATACAACTTATTCTCTCTTAAGACTTGTAATACTTTTTTTGAGTAGCTTTATGTGTCCTTCACTATTTCTAGAATATGCTTGACTATCATCGATGAAAACCACCATCCGTTTATCCAAGTATTGACGAAACACTCTATTCACCAAATTCATAAATGTGACGGGTGTATTTGTCATCCCAATAGACATCAGCATAAATTTATAATGATCATATCGAGTTGAAAAGCTATTTTTGATATATCTTCTTTTTGAACTTTTAATTGATTATACCTGGAGTGCAAATCTATTTTTGAAAAGATGGTGTTCCTTATAATTGGTCAAATAAACCATCTATGTGTGGCAAAGAATATTTATTCTTGATGGTCACCTTATTTAATTTTTTGTAATCAATGCACAGTTCCATACTATTATCTTTCTTTTTTACAAAGATAACAGGGGCTCCCCATGGTAACACACTTGGGCTCATAAACCCTAATTTTAGCAACGCTTTTAACTGATCTTTTAGTTCAAGCAATTCTGCTGGAAGTATTTGATAATGACCCTTAGAAATAGAACTTGTTCTTGGAACTAGGTCAATCACAAAGTCAATTTTTCTATCCAATGATAATCTAAGTAAATCTTTTGAAAAGATGTATAGGAACAAATGTATCATTGTTATATCTTCTAACTTTACTTCTTTTGGCTCTACTGAGATTACAATAATAAGATAATCTAGTAATCCTTGCTGCAACATTCTAAGAATTGTTACTAGATGAAGTATCTTTCTGTGATTACATTTAAATATTATCTCACTCTAATCAGGTGCCCTGATTATAATATTTTGGATTTGTGGGTTAATTTTTATAACTCACTTCCTTAGTCAATCTATGTCTAATATAACATCTAAATCTTGCATGGGCATCAATGCTAAATTTGTTGGAAAGTTTGTGTCTTTTATCGTAATTGAACTACAACGACACATTCTACTTACCAATAAGCTCTCATCAATAGGTGATATTATTTCTAGTTCACCATCAAGGAATTATGATGCAAGTCATGTTCATTAACTAATCTAGTATAATATAGGATTTAGCGACACCCGTGTTAAACAAAATACATGTATAAAAACTAACGACACAAATAGTACCAGTAATCATACATTTGTGGATCTGCACCTATCCTAGATGGAGTGCATATACCGGTGCTTGAGCTCTTACATTCTGTGATTGATTACCTGGTTATCATGGTATTGTAGGTTTACCTAGCAGTGGGGTCTAAGGTTGATTTGGTTGCCCTTAATTCTACACTATCCTCGGATGAGGATAATACTTAGCAATATGTCTTGACTCTAACACAATATTATGTTAATGCATTCTCATGATGAGTGCCCTATTTAACCATATTTCAAGCATGAACTCAAAGTGAACTAGCATTCTTCCAAATGAAATTTATTGTAAGTCTCACATTTTTTATTATTATATTGAGCAGACTTTTTGACTTATTCCTCTTCTACCTAAGTGTGTAATTGAATCCTGTTTAAGGTTCTCCTCCTTTCAATGCCCATTTTCATTTTTCAAATAAGCAATGTATTTCTTTTGCACCATCCTCTACCCATAATTCCTATTTAAATCACTCTCCAGAAGCGGAGTATTGGAAGAATATATTCCTTCCTCTAATGCCTTCTACAAGATTGTCTCTAAACTTATGCTTTTTTACTTCATCATCAACAATAGCGTTAGGGGTAAAATGAAAGATCAAGGAAAATTTATTCTCATATTGTACAATGGGCTTATTCTCCTGACATAAGTCTGCAAACTCCTTGGCTTTAGCTAGATGAACTGATGGGGGAAGTATTTTTCAAAGAAAGTATCTTTAAATTTTTCACAAGTAATACTTTTTTCCTTACTTTTAAAAATTCTTTCCTCAAATTCCCACCATCCCAAATTGCACTCTTTGCTTATCTTTACAACTAATAAAGTTTAATATGTATTGATGCTTTCTATCTAATTTTCTACTGCAATACTATTTTCACCTACAAAAGAGGAAGGCTTCATTTCAAATAGAGTAATGAGAAAGAAACTCTCACTTGTATTCTATGGCTCTACTAACTTAAACGAAATTACGTTATACCCCTTCTGGAAACTGCCTTCACATCCTTTGTAATGACTACAACATTAGATGCTTCCGCTACCTCTTCAATTGTGTCCTGCCGTGGTGCATTCGTTTCATTTGAAATAATAAGTTGTTCTATTCAAGCTCTACCCACATTAGCATCCATTATAAGGTTAACACTATGCATAATAGATTACCTTTTTAACAGATCAAATCAATTATAGATAATTGATCTCTTTCAGACATGCAAACACTTTAAAACTAAAAGTTGTACCCCAATATGCTAACAGATAGATTAGTTTTCTTTAAACTTAACTAGTTGTAATTAAGGAATATAAATCCAAATTGATCGATTTTAAGTTTGATGCTTACACCAAGTCATAACGAAAGTTCTGTCTCGTATGATGATAATACTCTTATAGTTAAAATAAATATATATAAACATATCTAAAAATAGTAAAAATTAGGATATGTATTAAATATACTTAGATTGACATATTTATAAAAAATTAAAAATATGATTTGTGTATGATTACATATAATCGGCTGTCTTTTTGGAATATTAAAAATTAAACATCAACTTAAAGTGGAAAATTGGGGGCAGATTGACCTGTAACCTGATTTGATTTTACAAAAAAAATGAGGCGGGAGTTTTAGTTTAGCAAGATAAGACCGGGTAGAATTTGAGACAAGTTGTCCAATTTTTGACTGGGTAGAATTTGAGACAAGTTGTTCAATTTTTTACTAGAGCTGCCTGAGGAAAGTTTTAAGAGAGTAAATTAGAATAGAAATTTTAGCACGTTTTCGTGCATAAATCACTGGAGCACCAAATTTAGCGCTCTATTTAGACTAGAAGTATAAATCAAATACAGTTAACTCAGGTTGAGATAAACACAACTTTAATCTATATTGTAAAATCTTAACCCACATCTACTTTCAATCATATTTTTTCATACCTTAACAGAACCTTATTTTAACCTTATAAAAATTATTCAGTTTTGGTAGAAATTAGTAAAAATTAAGTAATAAATATTTAAAAATATTTTGCTTATTTTAAAATATAAATTTATATAAAAATTAAAATTAATCCTTTTAATAGAAATACTTTCCAATTTATAACTTATACAATAATTAAAAGCAATAATGTCTAGCTAATTCTTATGTATTATATGCTAATATATGATTAGGGACGCAACTCAGTCCAGGTTTGGCCCAAACCTGGACGACTGAACCTGGTTTTGGGCAGTAGTGCCGAAACTATTTGTCATTAAGTTCAAGCTCGATTTGAACTCGAGTTAATAAGGATCCTAACCCGATTTCCCCTTTAAATAATATTTAATATCTTCCATATTAAGGCTCACCCTACTTTCAAGCTCGACTGCAAGTCTGCTTTTGCCTCTTCCATTTGCAGGTTGTTAATCTTCCTCTTTGATTCGCAGGCTATCAATGTTCATTGTCCACATGCTTATCTATCTTTCTTCTTCTTTGACGCATTTTTGCTAATTTCTGGAGTACAGGCAACTGATCTTCCCTGCAAATGGCACCCGACAGCGACCCTCATCTCTGGCGACCACCCTCCCTGCTCAAAATGCTTATGTTGATTAGAAATGTGCCACTTGTGGGGATCGTTGCAAATTTTGACAATTCTTTTTGGAGTGTTGTTGAAAATTTTGTGGAGATTGATTATCCTATGTCAAGTTTTACGTAAATTTGTGGGAGAATAGGTTCTTGATTTGGTGGGGTCGCACGTGGATTAGTAGGTGGATGAACCTAAGCATTGAAACATAGGTCTTCCACCATTTAATCATTGTGATCCATAAATCATCATGGTAAATCCCCCAAATTTCCTCCGATGTGGTTAATATATCTATGTCAATCCTATTATGGCTGAAGAACAAACTATTGAAAGCAGTTTTTGGAAAATTTAATGCACTGCACTGGCTTTGCAATTGAGTCCTTAGAAATCAATGGAACATCAGTCTCTTCATTGCGGCATTTGTAAAATTATTACAATCGTGCCTTCAGAATTTTTTGAGATTCATCTAGAAACCCGTCAAAGAATGTTGAGTTCTAGAGAGTATTGTTGGGCAGCACCCAAGTGTATTGAGCCTCAACACACCCAGGTGCCCACACCCATTTTTTTTATTTTTTTGATAATTTTTTTTACACAATTATTAACTTAAGTGTGTTTAACATTTGTATCAATTTTTGTCATTTTTGGAGATTTTTAGATTTTTCAAATTTCTAAAAATCAATGAAAACTTTAGTAATTCAAAATGACTAAAAATATCACTAATCTTTAAAAATCTAAAAAATACAAAAATGGTAAAAATTAATACACATGTTAAATATACCTATAGTAATAATTTCATGAAAAAAGTTTCAAAAAAATTATAAAAATAGGTGAAGTACACTTAGTTACACTAAGACTCAATGCACCAGGTGCATAGGACTAAGCTCTAAGTTCCAAGTACTATCAGCGTAAAGTAATGTAAATCCTAGAATTTTTTTGAGATATTCTATGTGAAGCTAATTTTGTGAATTAAAATAGGAAACGTTTCTAGAATAGATAAAGCACACCAAAAACTTTTAAGGGGACAACATCTAGGCATGCTTCATTCTCCATCATCTCTCTTTATAGAGGAACGCATGATGCGTGGGAAAAAATTAGTTTCTAAGAGATACTTTCCTGTATTTGTTCATGAGCTATGAGAATATTGTAGTCATAAGTTCCCGTTTAAGATTGTAAATGTATATGATTTCAGGCATATGGTTATGAATGATTCCATGATCGTTTAATTTTTCTATTTTATATTTTTTGTAGGTTAAGCATGTGATAAGAGAACAAAATATCATGGCAGCAAAAAAGGTTTAAGTAAGGTCACCTTTATTCTATTCTTTAAGCGGTCTTTTAATTTTTCTTGCTTTCTTATAATAAATTATCTATTTAAATTTTTAGTGATGGGTTTATGATTGAATAAGTATAGGCTGAATAAGAAATACATATTAATAAGATAAATTCAACAAGAAAGTTAAACCAAAATTCAAACCCGATCCTCTCGGGGTGTTATAAGGCAATCTGGCGGTTGAAACTCCCAAGTAAAGTCATAATTTTTGGATGGCGACTTTTCATAAATGTCCTTCCTAGAGGAATTGCGGTTGATCCGAGCTGCGTGTTATGCAAGAATGATACCAAAGATGTGGATCATCTATTTCTGGGGTGTGCTATGACCGATGGGGTTTGCAGGAAAGCGGCGAGGATGGTATCTCAGGGGGTAACAGTCAAGGAGATTCTAGAAACCCTTGTGCAGCTGAACAAATCTGAGGACCTAGCTTTTTTCATCTTAAACTGTTGGAGGGTATGGTATTTACGGAACAAGCTCAGAGAGGAGGGAATTCAACCAAAGTTCGCGGATACATTGGCCTAGTGTGCGGAGTTTCTCAACCAGCAGAGGAGTGCGATAATGCTCTCTCGCACGAGTCTATTGGACTGTTCCCTTGTGCCCCGATGGTCCAAACCGCCGCTGGGTTTCATGAAGATAAACGTGGATGCACGAAGTCATGGGAACTTGGGTTCTTTTGGATGTGCATCTGTTATTAGAGATTCCCAGGGTATTTTTGCTGCAATAAGTACTTGGAGACAAATGGTTGTGAGGGAACTGCTTTTTAGGGAGATTACTGCTTTCCTGTTGGGCCTTAGGTGGGCACTCCACCTAAAAGTTCGTCGTGCACAGATTGAAACGGATTCTCTTATTTTGTGCAATTATCTGTTTAATATGGATCCCATTACCTCCCAGGTGGGTTTTATTATTGTTGATATTAGGTCTATCCTCAAGAACAATGGTTCTTTTTCGGTCCATCATGTACTACTACAAGGAAATGCAGTTACTCATTTCTTAGCTGAATTGATTTTGGTTTCTGTTGAGGACCACCAGTCCTGGTGGGGCAACCCACCCCATGCTATTCGTGGAAAAATATGTACAGATAATTTTTCGGCAATGAATTGCTTGGGTTACTCTATCCCTAACCTCTTTAATATTGAAAGGGAGCAGGGATAAAGTGATTTCCTTTTATCAAAAAATTTTTTTTTTAACCTGAACTCGATTTTCAAAAGTTAAAGTTTAAACTTAAAAGAGTATTAAGATTAGGATTAGGATTAATGTTTTAGAAATAGTGTTAGAGTTAGAGTTGTTATAAACCGGAGTTTATTGAGTCCGAGTAGCACCCTGCCCCTTTTCCAGTTCAAATTGCGTACATAAAGTACGTCGTAATGTCGCCACCAGGGACGCGCCCTGGTGGTCAGCGTCATTGCCTTGTGCTGAAGCGGGCGCTGGTTCGATTCCGCTCTGGAGCAACAACGTCGTTCGTGGGAGCAAAAGTGTAGTCTCTCGTTTAATTCGTGGGAGCAAAAGTGTGGTCTCCCGTTTAATTGTTGGAAGCTGTGTCTTCCTGTTTACTTGGTGGAGCAGTGTCTCCAAATTTGTAAGAATGTCTCTGATCTTCAGTGTAATATGTGTTGAGATGTATGTAAATATCTCCCAATCAAAAAAAAAAAAAAAAAAGTACGTCGTAATGTCTGCGCATCCAATGAGCAATTGGGGTACAATTCTGCAATCAAAAGATCACATGGCGCAACAACTTCTGAATTAGTTGCGTGGACAGCAAAATTAATAGAATGCAGCTTCGTATGTGTGTAGCGTCATCACCTTAAGACGGTCCAGACAAAAAATCGAGTTGCTGCATGGTTGAAATTTGCTGTTAATGTCGGCAAGTTGGAACGAGGTGTGATTTGAATTTCTGGATAAATCAAATAATGGTTGTTGGCGGGCTCAATTGCATCCACGGAAAACAACTTCATGGCTAGTTGGAGAAAATGCTCCTGATGGCTTGAAATGATTGAAACGATTGTGGAGCTTGATAGTTTCATGGCTGTTTCAATCATCAGTGCTTGGAATTTGATGTTGGCCCAAAAAAAAATTTGGTTGAGTGGTCCGGTCTTCACAGATGCTTTGCTGGAGTACACTTGACAAAACGGACTAGCCATGTCATCCACGCTCCGGCGATGAGATGTGGGTTCTTTTCTTTCTTTTCCTTGTTCAGTGCTTCAATTGGGGATGATGGAGTACCAGATTTTGTACTCCGTTGCTGCAGCATTGAATTATGTGTGCATGCATCCAGGTGTTTTTTTTTTTTTTTTTTTTGCAATATAAACCACGAAAATAATTTTCCGTTTTGCCCCAATAATTTTTGATAACCCACAACAACCCCTGAAATAGAATAGCTGGATGAAAAATATATATTTAAAGAATTATCCCATAAAACCTCTTTTTAAATGCAACTTTTCATATTTGCATGGGAAAATGATATAAAAGTATGCAACTATCAGTCAACTTCATTCTATTCTTTAAGAGGTCTTTTAATTTTTCTTGTTTTCTTATAATAAATTATCCATTTAGATTTTTTTTTTAGTGATGGATTTATATAAGTATAAGTTGAATAAGAAATACATATTGATAGGATAAATTCAACCCAAAAGCCAAATCGAAACTCAATCCAAGTCCAATTTTCAAAAATAGGATCAGAGAAAACTTAAAAATAGTATTCAGATTAGGATTATGGCTGAAATTTTAGAAATAGGATTAGAGTTAAAGTTGATATAAACTCGAGTTTCATGAGTGAGTAGCACCATGTGCATGATTATCTTTTAGGAAGTGTTTGGTAATACAAAAAACTTATAACACTAAAATTTTTCAATTTAAAATTTTTCACTCTCTACAATTATACTTTTTAAAAATTATTTGTTTGGTTATTTTTATACAATTACCCTACTTTTCAATCATTCTACACAGCTACTCATACATATAACCTATCTATTTTAACTTTATTCTCTTTACTCCCCATTATTATCCCTATCATATCACATCATTTTGTCCTATTCTATAAACTTTTACACTAAAAACTTTTCATCAAAAGTTTTATTATTTCCCAAACACACCCTCAATAATATATTATATTTTACACTAATATATAAACTTGGGTCGGGTTAGGTTGAAAAATGTTTAACCCAAACTAACCCAATTTTGAAGGGACCCTTGTTCAATGCACCCAGGTGCATTGAGCCTCAATGCACCCGGGTGTACTTCACCCCTTTTTTCTTATTTTTTTTTGAAATTTTTTTTACACGACTGTTAATCTAAGTGTATTTAACATTTGTATAAATTTTTATAATTTTTGGAGATTTTTAGATATTTTTTTTGAATTTTTTAAAATCAGTGGCATTTTTAGTAATTTTAAATTACTAAAAATGCCACTGATTTTAAAAAAATCCGAAAAAAATATCTAAAAATATTTTAAAATGCTAAAAATTTATACACATGTTAAATAGACTTACATTAACATTTTCATAAAAAAAAGTTTCAAAAAAAAATAAAAAAAAAGGGTAAAGTACACCCGGGTGCATTGAACCAGGGTCCATTTTGAAGTCGGGACAGTTCAAATAGGATTATGTAACTTACTTTTTTTCAAAGTATATAATCCAACTCTATTATAAATCAAGTTGAGTTGGTCGGGTTCGGGTTAACACTAACTTTATTTACACCCTTAATCTAGATCCAGGTAATCGACGGCTTCCGTCCATGGTTTCTTCAGTACCCATAACTGACAATGCGTTCTTCCCCCTCCAAGCTTCCTTTGTAACAACCAGCAACATGGGATGTGGCATCCATGGAATTTAGCAATAAATAGCTATCATGAACGATGTCAACAGATTTGTCAAAAACCATTGCCAAGAGTCATCTTTAATCCCATCCAACCATTGAGATCTGATGAGCCATGATCCAATGGCCAGCAATCATGGCAGTGTTGAAATCCAGCAAAAGAAATCATGCAATCAGCAATTTCCCTATCCTGCCAAGATCTGATGGCTCCAATCTACCAATTAGTAATTATTGGAGACGATACCAGCAGCTACGCCTTGATACAAATATCTCATCAAATCCAGCCATCATCTTCAATTTATCTTACTTACATATCTAATTGTTGAAAATTAATCCAGGAAAATCTGGATAGTCGGTATGAAGGTCAGTAGCATAAAATCTATAAAGTTTTTATATGTTCGATTTTAAAGTTGGTTAAAAAATCATTTCCATGAATAGTTGTTGTTTAAAAAATCATAAAAGACAGCTAGATAATTTGTGCCCAAACCGACAATAGTGATATATAAAAGGAGCCCAGCTCCTTTTTGTAATGATCCAGCTTCAAAGTGTTGAATAGAAATTTTTTCTTCCATCTAGTCGTTCTCTTCCCTCCTTTCTATTTCAGAATTTCAGTAGCCTATATATTTCTCTTTTCATTACATCTAATATCTACTAGTGGTATAAGAGTTATATTGTCCCGGAGCTGTAGAAGGTGCTATTTTTCTACTAGGTGCAATTGTAATAAGGTATGCTATCAATGGCTTTCATCACTACATTTAACTTTTCTCAAACATCAGTCTCCATATTTGAAGGAGAAGTCTATGATTTTTGCAGTATTTAATTGAAGGCCCAATTTATATCATAAGGATTATGGAATTTAATTCAAAATAGCTATCAAGCAACCCAAAGAAACTCAAATCCTGCATCTTAGGATGAAAATAAGAAAAATAATATTATAAAAATTAAATGTGTGATGCAAGTCAAATGAGGCCTAGAATATTTTAAAAAATAAATTTAAAACTTATGATAGAGTAAGTTCTATTAAGCTCTAACCATTAGGGAAGAATTTTGATACTCTATTAATGAAGGAAGGAAAAAACGGTATAAATATTTTCTCCCATATTTTTAACACTATAAATCAAATTAAAAGCTATGAAGAGACAATTGAAGATAAGGGAATTATTTCAAAAACATTAAGAAGTCTTCCTCCCAAATTTCATCATATGATGGCTGATATGGAAAAATTAAAAGATTTATCTATGCTTTTTTTAGTTGAATTAATGAGTTCTCTTCAAGCCCATGAGGAAAAATATGTAGATTTTCATAACACTGGAGCAAGCCTTTCAATCAAAATTTAATATTTCAAAAATGAATGTAAAAGGAAAATTCAAGAGAAATGTGAAAATAACTATGGAGCAAAATTTTAAAGAGGTTCATCAATAACTATAGCAGGAGGAGAGGAAGATTCCAAAATCAAAAAATAGAGAAAATATTAAATTCTCTTCTTATTGTAAATTATGCAACAAAGTGGCCACGATAGAAGTAATTGCGAATATAAATGTAGAAGATGCAAAAGGCCCCACTCATTTTGAAAAAGACTATCGGTATAAATAGGATCCAAGTTTTTTAAAAAATGGTGGCTCAAGGAATCAAGTATTTATCTTTTATTTAAATCTTTAAAAAGAGTCACATGATATTTGGTATTTAGATAGTGGTTGTTCAAACCATATGACTAATGATAAAAACTGCTTTATAAAATTTGATAAAAAATACAAAGTCTGATATGACTTTAAAGAATGGTAAAAGTAGAAAGTTGAAGAAAAAGGCTTTATTGCGGTAAAATACTAAAATTCTAAATTTATTCATGATGTTTTTATGTTTTTTGGCTTCGCTTAAAATTTATTAAGTGTTGGCCAATTAGTCCAAAGAGGCTATGTGATGAAATTTAATAATGGAAAATGTTTCATTATTGATAAACAAAAGAAGCAATTAATTACAACAGTAAAAATGGTCTTCAACAATATATTCCTTTTACAATGCCTTTTGCTCAAGGATATGCATTAAATTATAAAAATTTAGATGATTCTACATTATGACATATGAGATTTGGCCATTTAAACTTCAATAGCCTAACAGTGCTCAAACGAAATGAAATGGGTATTGGGCTTCCATCAATTACTACTGAAAATAAAATATGTGAAGGCAACATCTATGATAAAATGCATAGATTATCATTTCCTAAGACATCCTAGAGAACTAAAACACCTCTAGAGCTAGTTGACCCTGATATATGGGTCTTCTCAAAATAATTTCTAGGCAACAAAAGGTACTTATATTTATTGATGATTTTACTTGTATGATGTGAGTATATTTTTAAAAGAAAAAATTAAATTTTTTTTCTTATTTTACTCAAGTCAAGGCCCTTATTGAAAAACAAAGTGGACATTTTCTAAAAATTTTAAGAACTGATTGTGGAGGAAAATTTACAAGTCATCAATTATATAAATTTTGTAATACGCATGGTATAAAAAGGAAGCTTACAATTCAACACACAACGTAAAAAAATATTATAGCTGAATAAAAAAAATAAAATAATGGCTGAAATACCCGTAATATGCTGCAAACTAAAAATATGTCGAAATTTTTTTGGGTCGAGGCTATTACTATAGCTATTTATATTCTCAATAGATCCTCCAAGAAAGTATTTCCTAATATGATACCTATGAGACTTGGCATAAAAAAAAAGCCAAAAGTTGAATATTTTAAAATTTTTGGGTGTGCTAAAAAATACAAAAAAGATGGATAAAAAAGGACCAAAATAGATTTTTATTAGGTATAGTAATGATATAATGTCCCAGGTATTAGTAACTATTATATCGATGATGACATGCATAATGTAGCCTAAGAAGCCACATGATAGGAAGAGTTTGGTGAATCAAAGGTGAATATGTGAAAGATTATGTGAGTTATAGTGAATGTACAAATCTAGTTAGTGAGATGTCGAAGGTTAAATTTTGAAAATGACTTGATAGAAGCATGGGATGGATTTACATGTGTTTGCCCTTGACTTGATTAAATGATGAATGTTTGAGATTTGACCCTCATGTGTGGATTTTGAGCAAGAAAAGGGCCTTATTTGGAGTTTGTTTATTTTAAAATGTGTTTAGGCATGAGTAAGATGCTAGCTTATTTGGTATAGATATGTATGGTTGTGAGTGCGATTTGAAAGATAGATTTGGATGAATGATGGAAACGGGCCTAATTATGTAATTAAGCCCGAAAGAACTATGATAGTGAAAATGACCAAGGATCATTAATAGGAGCCATGATTTACATGAGAATGATTCTAGAAATGATTGAAATGCATTCATGATGCTTGATAATGAAATTGAGACAATGATTTTGAAAATTGAACTATTTGGGTTTAATGGTAAAAATTCAGTAAAAATGAATTTAATGGGTAAAATTTTGGAAATAACAGAGGACATGATAGTTTCTAACATGGATGAGATGCTAAAAGTACATGTGATGTTTAAAAAGTAATTTTGGAAGCATTAGAGGTAATATATGCGACATGGGTCATTGAGACCCATTGTAGAGGTAAAACAATTAAAGAAGTGAGCTAACAAGTCAAATTTTTTGTAAGACATGTTTTGATTAAATAAATGACATAAATGTGATATTTTAATGATAAGAGATATGCGTGAATGATTGGTTTGGTGTTTGAGGACATTTTTATAAGAGATAGCTCTATGTTTTGTGAGTGGGTAAAATTATTAGTAAATATGTGTAGTAAAATGCATGCCGAAGTTATGGTAATGTAATTTTGAGCTAAAATTTTGTGAAAAAAGTACTTAATGTTAGGAATCTAACAAAAAAAGAATAGTCTCAATCAGAACTGTTTAGAGAAAGTTATAGGTAAAATTATACAAAATAGTTGAAATCAGGTCATTTATAGGCTCACACGGCCTAAACCATGTCATTTTCAGAGCCACATGGCACAAGTTGTGTGGATTGCTATTTGAAAAGGGAAGGGTCTGAACCTACCCCATGGCATGCCATTTCTTTCTATTCTTTCTTCACGTGACCCTAGCTCTCTACCCCATGAAAATTTGCCAAAAAATGCTTAGATTTACATCATTGCTCTATAAAGGAAGCCTCCTAGATCAAGGAAAAAGTTTGTAGCTTAGAAAATCTTCGAGATTTTTTGATAAAATTGAATTTGAGAGAAATAGATTATTTTCTTTTCGAAATTATCATCGATTTCAGTTGGAATCATGTCCTTTTTATGATTGTTTGCAGGTACCATATTCAATTTTATCATTTAAGTTGATTTTGATTGTATGGGACTTATGTAGAGATATTTGAGAAGTTAGAAATTGAGAGTTTTGATGAATACGCATGTAAAGGATGAAATAGAAGTGTTTAGAAATGATTTCGTATGATATTATTATGTGTTAGGTAGACTCTTATGAATTTTGAATGAGTTTAATTTGATTTTCATATGTTGCCTATAAAGTGTTTAATAAAATTCCTAAGTGAGGCTTAATATCTAGAAACCATGTATAAATGGATATGTAGAATATGTTAATAATGTGTTACAAATGCTTAGGAGCATATGTGATGTTGAATTATTCAAAGTGAAACTTGTGACGAGCTTGAATGGATTGTATGAATTAAAATGGGGTTTGAACTTTGTACTTAAATATATAGTTGGATGTATGTTAGAATTTTTTATGAATTATGTATTGGATGAATTTTGGGATGATTTGATATAGGCGTTTTGCATACCACGTGTTGGTTTGATGAATTGGAGTTAGGCCATTTGAAAATGTTTTGGTATTGACGTATTATTGGCTATGTGTTTGTGCATGATTTTGTTAAACTGATCACACATAGTTTGAAATGATCATTAGGCATAATTTTAGCATAAGCATGATGCACATGGCATGAGGGATGCATATGCATGGTTTACATAGGGTTGTTCATGACCCTTTATTGATATGAGGATAGGATTGTTCATGGTCCTTGGTAGATATGAGTTTGGCTTAGTTTCATGTGTGTAGTTTGTGGCATGACATAATTGTGTAGGGCTAGTGAGAGACTGGTCCTTGTATTGCATGTGATGACATGCATATGATGAATTTGACATAAATTTATTGTTTTTCTTATCGATAGCACTTGCTTACTGAGTTTGCTTAAATCATATGTTTATTTTTAATATTTTTAGTAGGACTAATGCTATAGGCACCTAGCTATAAGCTATGTTATCTTCTATTTCAGACTAGTGTAAAATGCTCCATGTATAAGTCATGTTACCTTTGGGTTATAGTTATTTGAGGCTAAAGTATATGTAAGATGTGATGTATATTATATCATTGGTTGTGAGATATATTTGTATATTGGAATTATGAGTCATGAATGTATGGTCTGTTGACGCCTTATTAATGTTCTTGAGAACTATAAATGTGTATTTTACCTCTGCTAAAATACAACTGATAAAAATAATTATAGTTTAATTATTTTTTATTGCGATATGCCTAATTGATGAATTCATTATGGATATCTAAGGTTGCCATAGGTAGATTTTTATATACTTGTGGTTCTTTGCTTTCAGAAGTATAGCAAATTTTGGGGAGATACTGTCGAATCTTTGTTGTAGCAACTATCAGTTCGTGGTGGCAGCCAGTGGAGCGCTACAAATCAAATGAATCTAAGAATTATCATATCTATAAGTCTGATGCCAAACAATTAATTATCATAAGGGATGTCATTTTTGATAAAATAGAATCCTTGTAATGAAATGAGCCTTAAAAGAAAGACTCACCACTAAACTAAGAAGATAAGAAGAGAAATGACAACCATCATTTCCAAGGTCTAATCCTAGTTCAAGTTTTCATTAGTTTCTCTCCAAATTCATCTCCTTCAAGGAAATGGTAATCCTTAGAAGATATTTATCAAAGTTGCGATATGGCTTTTTGTGTTTGTGAATCACAAAAATTTCAAGATGTTATAAAATAAGAGCACTAGATTAATGCTATGAATAAGGAGATAAAGATGATCAAGAAAAATCAAACTTGGAAGCTGATTGACAAACCAAAAGACAGGGGATTATTTGACTGAAATGGGTTTTATATTTATTAAAACAAATATAGTGAAGACAACTCTATTACAAAATATAAAGCTAGGTTAGTTGCCAAAGGCTATTCATGGTTGCCCAAAATCAATTACACTAAAACATTTTCTCCAATTGTTTGTGTAGAAACTATTAGAACTATGTTTACTCCTGTTACACAGTTAAAGCTGCACGTTTTCTTCTCAATGGAAAAATTGAAGAAGAAGAATATATGGAGTAACTAGAAGGTCATATCATGGAAGGTCAAAAAGACAAAATATATTAGTTGTCTAAGGTGTTATATGGCCTAAAGCAAGCTTCAAGAGTTTAAAATAACAATATTGACAATTGTGTTCTTTAATATGACTATATCAAAGTCCAAGTAAGTAGTCGCTTTACGTGAAAACACAAAAAGCTGAAGATTTCCTTATCAAATGTCTATATATAGATGATCTTATATATATGGGCACAGATCTACAAATACTTGAAGATTTTAAGAAGGTTACAATGCAATAATATAAGATAACAGATCTAGGCATCATGAAATATTTTCTCGGTATGCAAGAAAAGCAATAGCTAAGTGAGACTCAAGAAAAATATGCAATCGACATATTAGAGAAATATAGGAAATTGTAAGCTCATGGCACACTAATAGCCATAAATGAAAAAATATCTAAGGTGGACAAGATGATCAACCACAACCTAATTGGATCACTAATATATCTAACAACACTAAACCACATATTGTTTATGCTGTCAACGTTATCTTTAGTTATATGTCCAAGCTAAGCAACCCCCTAATAACAAATTCTGAGATATATTTGAGGAATGAAGAGTCACAATATCTTATACAAGTCAAGAGAAGACTTTAATTTGTTTGGTTATACAGATAGTGATAGAGCTAGTTGCACAAATGATTGGAAATGCATAAGTGCCTATGTATTTTCTCTTAGATCAAATATCATCTTATGCTTATCAAAGAAGCAGAATATACTATAGCAATAGGAGCAGCATGCGAAGCAATATGGGTAATAAGAATTTTACAAAATCTGCACTATGACGCAAAATCTCCTACAATTATCTACTTTGACAACATGTCATCCATTACCATGACCAAGAACCCAGTCTTCCACAACCAATCAAAGCACGTCGACTTTCGTTATTACTTTATTTGAGAGCTTGGTGAAATTCAACTATAATTGTAGGATAAAAGAACAGATAGCAGACATTTTCATCAAAGTTATTCTCATAGAAATTTTTTACAATTCAAAGAATAACTTAGTTTAATAGATTTGTTTTTGATAAAAAGTTTAATAGATTTTTTTAATTTAATAGAGAGTATTAAAAATTTATCTAGAAAAATTTAGATAGTTGGTATAAGGGTCGGTGACAAAAAATCTAGAATTTTTTTATATGGTCAGTTGTAAATCATGTCCAAAAATAGTTATTGTTTAAAAAGTCATAAAAAATGGCTTGATAATTTGTGCCCAAACCAACAATAAATACATATACATACATATATATGTATATATACACACACAAAAGGAGCTCAGCTCCTTTCAATGTGTGGGCAATGATCCAGCTTCAAAGTGTTGAGTAGATATTTTTTTTCTTCCATATAGTCATTCTTAGGGTTTGTTTCAATGCATCCCACTGAAAATCCCATTTTATTATTTTTCAAATTTTTTTAATAAAATTCTTAATCTAAGTGTATTTAATCTATAGATCAAGTTTTACTATTTTTAAAATTGTGTATATATATTTTTGATTTTTGAAAATAGGGGCAGTTTAATCATTGAAAAAGTACCAAATCCCTGTATTTTTAAAAATAAAAAATATATATACACATTTTCAAAAATTATAGATTAAATACACCAGATTAAAAGAAAATTTTCAAAAATAATATTAATAATAAAAGGGATTTCAGCTGGATGCATTGAAATTTCAACCGTTGCATGAAATATTCTCCGTCGTTCGTTCTTTCCCCTCCTTTCTGTTATAAAATTTCAGCAGCATATATATTTCCCTTTTCATTCCATCCAATATCCATCACTAATCCACCGGCTGGCTGTCATGGCGAGATCCAAACCTCCCATCCATTGATGCGGTGAGTTGA
Organism: Annona cherimola; assembly: GCA_030490835.1. NCBI lineage: Eukaryota > Viridiplantae > Streptophyta > Magnoliopsida > Magnoliales > Annonaceae > Annona > Annona cherimola. The sequence continues at coordinate 39,630,430 of CM059977.1, read as the reverse complement.
TCAGAGTCGCCTATCAAGTGATCAACAGCAAACGCAACCCTCAACACTGGCCATTGTCATCTGGCACAATCTTCCATCCTGGTCATGGATTTAGAAAGCTCAAGCACGTAGAAAGCTACAAAATATTTTTAAAAGACGATATTGCTTGTTAATGTAAATATATCTATGTAAATATGTTATTAACTTCGTGATTTTTTTTAGGTGTATATGGATTTTAATTTTTTGAGTATATATTTTCTCTACAAGATTTTTCTACGACATAGAAAATAGGGGGAATTTCTTTATAATCGCGAAGTTTACCCACAATGCCACTTATACTCATGAATTTTGAAAATTTTCTTTTATACCCAAAATTTTCATCCTAATTCCACTTACACCCGACACCGTTAGGGATCCATTACAAGGGTCATTAACTCTTTAAGAAATGACGAATATGTTCATTCATAATTATGATTTTACAGCTAAAATTCATATTATAATGAATTTTTAGTAATTTTACGACTATAAAATTATATATTATTTGAATATGAATATTTAACTTTAAGCAAAACAATCTTAAATTATATTAGAGTTTGGGCATATTTATCATTTTCCAAGTGGGCTAATGGCCAATTTATCTCTAACCGTGTGGGTATAGGTGGAATTAGGATGAAAATTTGTTGGCATCAGAGAAATTTTTTAAAATTCATGGGTATAAGTGGAATTAAGGATAAAATTTGTGGGTATATATGAAATTTTCCCTAGAAAATATTATAAATGTTGTTTGTACTTTTTAAGAATAAATATTTTCATTTTGCATTTTAATATATTTGACTGTAATTCAAAATTTTTCATCTATATTATTTCTGTTGAAAGTAAAAATATTCATCAAGCTTTAGTTATGAATAAAATTATGAAAAAAATTAATATTTTAACACTTTATTACCATAACAGTGTTTTACTTTCACTAAATATTAAAAATATGAAACATTTAGCATATAAATTTATCATATATATAATTTTATATTAATTGGTGTATAAATTCTTAAAGCTATCATATGTTGACCAGCATTTTTTACCCAAGTTGTTGTCCATTCAAAACCGACCTAAGTTTGTCCCCGGGACTTATAGAAGAGATATAAGAGTCAAACTTAGATAAGATTTTTAAAAGTTAAGTTCACATTGATGTGAATCCTGACAACATAATGACCCATCTCATTTTTGAACCTTACGTCAATCTAAGACACAAATTGAGGGCAGGTTAACTCATAACGTGACTCCTTTTTGAGAGAGCTAAACTAATAATTTTACCATGAGTTAAAATTTTTGATCTAAATTCAAAAATAAAATCAAAGTGAGTGAACTACATCTTGACTTAAAGAATACCAACCCTCCCTAAATGTATTCATTTATTAAATATTATGAGCATATTTTTCAATTTTATTCTCGACTTTCCAAAATTTTCAAATTATTTATTATTAATTATACTCTATTTAATTTTTAAAATTATATTTTATGATAATTAACATGCAAGTTTGATATAAATGAGTTTTTAAATTTAATGAATATTTAAAAACAAAAATGTTTAAGTTGACTTGAGTTGCCAACTTAGAATATCGATTCAAGTTTCGAAATAAATTTTCATTATATTTTTAAAATTTTAAGAAAGTTTTTATAATTTTCAAACTCCATGCAGCTCCACACATGCTTTTTTATATAGTTAACCTCTTAAATTTAATACTGATATGATTTTGATTTGGAAGAAAATAACGTGATATAATAGAGGTAATAAGGATAATTTGCATATATACCCACATAGTTTGACCGAAATTGCAGATATCCTCATATAGTTTCAATTATTTCATATTACCCTCATATAGTTTTACAAATTTTTCACACGACCCCCATGGATCCTCTTTTCCGTCAGCACCCATTAATATATGCGTTAAAAAATGCATAATGACAATAATATCCTCTGTCCAAAGTATATTAGACGCTTCATAGCTATGAATCTCTCACTTGGCAGGTAGTGTAGTCGGCAGGAGGAGATCGGCTTGAAGGAGCATTTTTCGGGAAGGAAGGCAAGTGAGTTAGAAAATGACAACTTTTTTTCTACCCGCTTTCAGCATCATTTTGCCAGAATTTTATTTTATCACTTTCGCATTTCAGCTTATCCGATTCTTAAATGTATATCCCATCAAAATAATTTTGTCATTCCCGTCAAAATAATGCTTCTACTCCCATTGAAATAATGCTATGATTGTTAATCCGATGTGGAAAAAAGGACGCTGACATTGTTAATTCAATGTGAAAATAACAGACCATGTTTGAACCAGAATGAAATGATGTGAGAAAAAATAAACCGAAATGAAATGGGGGATGTTGTTTGAACCAGAATGAAATGGAGTGAGAAAAAAAAATGTTGTCTGAACTGGAATGAAATGGGGTTGCTGTTTGAACTGAAATGAAATGGGGCATAGTAGTGTTGGTTCATAATATTTAGTCTCATTTTTGGAACCATAATGGATATTGATAATCGAAAAAATGGTGTACGATAGGCTCATTTTTTGAAAATTTTTATGATTTCTTCATATGCATAAGAAAATATGAATAATTTGTTTACCAATTTTATTTTTGGATACCGGCCATAAAAATAGTTTTGTATGATTTTTACTGGTTTTATTTTTAGAAAATGTTAGGACAATGTGTACTAATCGTTGCTAATTTCGTCAATGTGTTTTGCACTAATCTTATCTTGATCTTGTTTCGTTCTAATCTTATCTTTATTTCATCATTGTGTTTTGTACTAATTGTTGCTAATTTTTTGTAGCTACTTGTAAAATGAATTATGATCCTAAGGTAGCTCATTTTCCACATGTACGATGCCGTTGCGGAAATGACTTTTGCTGTCCAATTTTATCGCGCTCCAAAAATAATCTTGGAAGACGGTTTTATAAATGCACAGGAAAGGTTATATCATTTTATACATTATTAAAGAAGTATATAACTTCATTATCAATTTTTGTATATTTCATTGAGAAGTAAAATATCAATATTTTTAAATTTTCACTAGGGACGCATGGATTGCAATTACTTTTATTGGTATGATGCGTATGTTGGGCATGGGAGTGTAAGTGAACATGGAAGCAAATGTTGTTGCAAATCTGCTAAAAAATTGAAGACCATGGAGAAAAAAATTGAGTTATTAGAGAAGGAATTAGAAGTTGTAAATCGAGAAATTCTCGTAATGAATAAGGAAAAAAAGTTGCAAACAATTATAAAAGTATTTGGAAAGCTCAAACTTGCTGATTAGAGTGTTTAGTGTGCTTTTATATTTCATAGGTGATAATTTTGTGGTGGTTTATAGACTACTAGATTCAGTTTAAAAATGATTGATATGTAAGAGATAAGGAATTAGAAGTTGTAAATCGAGAAATTCTCGTAATGAATAAGGAAAAAAAGTTGCAAACAATTATAAAAGTATTTGGAAAGCTCAAACTTGCTGATTAGAGTGTTTAGTGTGCTTTTATATTTCATAGGTGATAATTTTGTGGTGGTTTATAGACTACTAGATTCAGTTTAAAAATGATTGATATGTAAGAGATAAGGAATTAGAAGTTGTAAATCGAGAAATTCTCGTAATGAATAAGGAAAAAAAGTTGCAAACAATTATAAAAGTATTTGGAAAGCTCAAACTTGCTGATTAGAGTGTTTAGTGTGCTTTTATATTTCATAGGTGATAATTTTGTGGTGGTTTATAGACTACTAGATTCAGTTTAAAAATGATTGATATGTAAGAGATGACTAAGTACTTTGTCTTGGTTAGTCCAGTGCATGCTGCACTTTGATATTATAAAATGGATCACTTATGATGTTGAAAGATGGCCAATGTCATAACTTTGTAAATTTAAAAAATTCAATAAAGCATAACGCAAATAAAAGAAATTTGTAATTACACACAGAATGCGTAAACAACTAATTCCAAAATCTACCAATTCCACAATTGCAAAATTGGAACCCTTGCTCAAGTATGAAAAAAAATAATTTGAATGGATAGGAAATATCTGCTTAGCCATTAGATAAATCCTGTTAATTACACAATTTGCGCCTTTGGACGTTCAAATTACTATTTTTAAAATACAATAAAAATAATGCATGCTATTAGATAGATCCTGCCCTTTACACAATCTGCACCCATGTAGGCAGCTTCAAATAACTAATTTAAGAATACAAAAAACACCTGCATATATTAGCCTCTGAAATTTTCGTGTTTCTTTTGTCATTCTTTTGTTCTTGCCAACAGGTACAACATACCTCTTCATCTCCTTACACTACAACATTGCCTTATTCCTTCTAGCAAACCCTATAATGTTAGTTAGTAGTCTCTCTAATCTTGAGAAAAGCGCAAAGATACAAATGCAACTAATATCAATTCAAAAATAAGTAACCGACAAGGTGCAAGGATGTACTTAAACATTGGCAAGTGAAGTTGCAACTATTAGCTTTGTTATAACAAATCTAGAAACCCATCAAGAAAAGATAGCAAAGCATTCATCATTCAACATTATTACCTGTTATCCACAAAATAATTGCATTACCTGTTAAAGTAATGTTTTCATATTACAGGTTCTATCGGTTCTTCAAGCCCATCTGTAAAAATAAAAAAGTAGTTTCAAATACAACCCATAATGGCTTTAAGGGTGTGTTTGGGAATGAATAAAACTTTTGCTGAAAAGTTTTAAAGAATAAAAATTGTCAAATGATGTGATATGATAGGGGTAATGATGAGGAGTAAAGAAGATAAAGTTAAAATAGATAAGTTGGTTGTATAGGTAATTGTGTAGAAATGATTGAAAAGTAGGGTGGTTTGTGTTGGAAGATGTAAAAAAATAATTAAAAAATAAAAGAGTTGTAGAGAATGAAAAGTTTTAGATTGAAAAGTTTTAGGTGAAAACTTTTTGTTATTGCCAAACACCCCCTAAGTAGAAGTAGTAGACCAATTCAATTTGTGCACAACTCATTACCGATATAAGCATTTCTAACAGTAAGTAGCTTTGCTCTCCTTGCACGGGGTTGGGAATTGTGCCCTATAGATTTAGGATGAGTTATTAACTTATTGAGACAGATGTATACAAGTAAAATAATTAACAGTGTTACCTTGTTCAATATTTTCATTTGTGGAAACTGATCTTCCTCTACCTTGTCCTTTAGGGGTTCTGCCTGTACCCCTTGCTTGATCATTGGTCCTCCTTAACCTCTTATAACTTTGCTTATTATGGCCGAATGTGCCACATTGACTACATGTTACTATCCGTTCATCCCCTTTTCTTTTCTTTGAAGTTGCTTCCTCCCCCATACTCTTTTTCCTTTGAGTCTTTGGATGTCCTAAGGCTTCTTTTTGATAAGTGGCAGGACAATGTAGTCATCTACAATTTCATTCCAAAGCGCCTTGTTCGGAAGACTATGTATTATAGGTTCAAAAGTAGCTCCATAAGCTTCCACTAAGAAAAAATGAGAACAGTAGTCTTCGGGGTCTTCTTTAAGTCATCCAACAATAATTGCAAGAGCATGTATACAGGGAATCCTGTCGAGTTGCCATTGTCTACAAGTGCATTCCCACTTATTGACATACACTGTGTGTTGAGTATACCTCCATGTGACTTTAAACTCAAATTCAGAACATTACATCACCTAAGGTTTCATTGCATTTATCATCAACGGCTTTAAAATTTTGACAACTCTAGGTACCACTTTGTGAGTCCATTTAGCGCTTTTCTCCCTCCTCTTGTGGATTTCCTTTACCATCATCTTTCTTATCTCTTCAAAACACTCACATATTGGCATTGCTCTTGACTTATGATAAACTTGTTCCATGCTTCCGAAATATTATTATCAATATGATTTAATGGCACATTATTTCTGAACCATGCTTTGTACCAAAACCTACCATGTATTTCGTTTATCCAATCATGTGCTTCCTTGTTATATTGGCTAATCTCATTCATGTTCTGCTCAAAGTCTACACATGTATATGCCCTTGATGCTCCCTAGAAATTAATTTCCAACTCGTCTCCTTTACCAAAACATTTAGTATTAAGATTTTTTGCCAAGTGTCGCATACAAAACGCACAATGAAAAAATATGTTGAATAACTTCTTGCAGTCTTTTTTGCCTGTCTAGCATGATTATGTAAGAACCAGGCTCAATCACTCTAAGCAAACCCTCTAAGAATCAGAACCACGTGGAGAAACATTCAACATCTGCAATCCCCCATGCAAGTAGAATAATACCATGATCTCCATCCAATGTAATTGCAGATAGGATAATCCCATCATAAGTTCCTTTCAAAAATGCATCATCTAACCCTATGAATGGCCTGCACCCCTGATGAAATTATTCTCGAATGCAATCAAGGATACAAACATCCTTTCAAATAATCCATTGGTTGTTACATTGTGCTCAACTATGGTGCCTAGATTATATCTCATTAACGTCATATAGTATGATGAAATCAACTCATATGACTTCTCAAAAGAACCAAAAACTTTATCTATTGCCTTCTTTGTTCCTTGCCATAGTTTATGATATTTGAAGTTGAGGTCATATTCTTATTGAAAGGTTTGGCGAATTGTACTAAGTTTGTGCTTCTCTTTACCAATCATCTTGCTTAAAATTTTCTCCGCAACACAATTATGCGACACTGTCTTCTCTCCACTACCTTGAAAAGCAAAACATTTTTGTTAATCATTCATAGTCCTTATACGCATTCCTACACCATCATATTCGCATTTGGCATAAACCCTCCACAGGCAATCCTTGACTTTGCACTTTGCAATAAGCTTCTTATACTTATTCCATGCATATATCAAGTCGAAACGGTTACGAATCGCAAACTCAACAAGTGCTCTTCTAAGTAAGGCAATATTTGGGAAAATCATGCCAACTGATAGTTGTGGATTGGCCAGGTTGTCCTCTCGAAATGTCATGCCACGTTTTGATTTCATCCGCACCCTTTTATCTTCATCACATGACTCATCTGACTCAGATGCTGAATTATTTTCCCCTTCATACAGTGGTTCTTTCATGTTTTCTTCTATTTGGGAATCTCTTGAAGGCTCACCTTGAGCAGAGTGCCCGACATTATGCTCTACAAATCACAATGCAAAAATGAACATCACAGTATAGAGAATGTAGGCAATTATGAGGATATAATAACAATAACTGTAAGATAAAAGTGAAAATGACCATAGAGTAAGACAAACGTGGCAATGAAAGATAAATTCACCTTCACCAGCACTCGTAGCTCCCCCTACGTTTGGTACTTGCAAATCCTCCATATCTTGCCCAAATCTTTATCTATGTTAACATTTGTGTCTTTATTAACCTCTAGTGACTTATCTGACTCAAATGTCGAGTCATTTTCTCCTTTATACATCGGTTCTTCAATATACTCTTCTACTTGGGGTTGTACTAAAGCCTCATCCTGAGTAAAATCTATGTTGTTATGTTCTAAAAAAAATCATCAAAAGATGAGTATAGTATAATAGCTAGTATTGATCAAATATGATGTTCAATAATAATAAACGTAAGACAACGTGTTGGTTAAATGAGACTCACCTTCAACTACACTTGTGTGAAGTCAACGCCATTACCATCATTATTTGACTCTTGGTTAAGTTCCAAGAACTCATCAACAAATAACTCGTCATCAACAACATCTTTATCACACACCTCTTTCTCTTAGATGGATCTCTGTAAACCATCTACTTCATCATTTCTAACCTCATGCACGTCTTTTATCAATTTATATAAGAACATAGGTGAAATGTAATATTATTAGATTTTATTTTATATGAAGTAATTGTAAAATTATGATAGATTCACTACGTTACCTCTAATTGGTAGATTTTCAGTATTAGGCTTTCTTATATAGATTTTCTTCACAGCTTTGAATGTATGTGTTTTTGTTGGATGACTTTTCTTTTATGTGCTTTACTTAAGGTGGACACGTATATCGAGATCTCCTTCATTCTTCTCCAATTTGGTAAAGAGTTGTACTTGTTAAACATCCCCATCAAGTCACCATCTATTTTTAACTTTCCCACTCTAACAAACAGCTCAACTACAAGAATCTCGTAACTCAACTCAATCTTCTCATGTGGTAATTTTGTTATAGCTGCTATTATGTCTAGAAGATCTAGCAAACAATACATGCCCGTGCATACGATCTCATAATGTACCAAACCACCAATATATTTCACAATTTTCCTATTAAAATCTTTGTACAACCCACCACCATAATGATAGACTAATCTCGCAATTCTTGCTTCCATAATTATACTATGTAACAGAAATCTAATTAGTCAAAAGCTATGTTAAGACTAGAACCTCGAAGGGAGACTTCATAAAGTATAAAATGAAGAATCAAATAAAATAGTAGCCAAAAAAAATCAAAAAGAAGAAAAAATTTAGTATGTGCAATTGTGCCATTGAAAAAGCGTGATCCTATACAAAAGCTTCTTTAAACACTACATACAGTTTTTTGAGGATAGGCTACGTAAAGTACATTACTAATATAGTGTTAGAGGCACTCACATGATATTTCAGGAAAAAAGGCAAAAAAGTCCAAAAGCAGAAGGATTCTTAAATGGAAATGGATTAAAAAAGGGGTGGTTACTTTATTAAGCTTTGTTGCTTGGTTCAATACAAAACCCTACATGGAATATTTGCCACCCCAAGTCCTTATGAAACTATCTATTTCATCAAAAAGTTATATTTTCTTATGAAAATAATTTTTATAACATCCAAAAGTGATCAACATCGACCCTATTTAAAAATAAGGGATAACATTCATTAAAATACTACGGCCTTCTGATCAGTCAAATGTAAAAAAAAGAAGTATGCACAGTAGTCATGTATGATTGCTAATTTTTGCATTTATTAACAAATAGCTTACTTGCTCCATGAATATTGCAAAGGGTATAACATTTTCATTGAAAAAACTATGATAAGAGGCTATTTGATAACTTAAACTCCAGTAATAGATATATACATGACTAATCCACTTACACAAATAGAATAATTTGTCCACTGTGGCCCCTACTCTTAGCAAACAGGTTCATGTTTTCAACATACAAGGCACGTGGTCCTCCTATCTCCTTTGGAGTTCCTATCGAATACGACAACTCACTTTAACCTAGACTTCTTTATTCAACATTATTTTCCACTACCACAACCTCTGTTAGCAATTATCGTAGGTCGCACATATTTTAATGCACTACCTTCAAAAACAACCTGTTGGGGCCCCATGAAAGGAAAATCACTGCCTAGTTATTCCAATAAAGGCGACAAACATACAAACTATCGAATAAATCATTACCCATTCAAATAAGACTGGAATATCACTGCCTATTCAAACCGAGGCATAACAACACCGTCAATTCCAACAGGGGCGAGTAAAATTGCAATGATGTTCAACAGTTATGCATTATAGTTAAAGAAAAGGTAATACGCATTTTGAGGAAGATGCAAAGATGGCAAACGTAAAGAGCAGTGGAGATGCTAAGATGGTGAAACTAAACAGTAGCAAATTTGAAACAATTCACGCACAAGAATTAGCAAATGTAGAAACCAATTCAAATTGCAGGTAGATATACCCACGTATACCAAGTCAAACACAGCCTTCAATGCTCTCCAACAGATTTACCCCTAACCCTCTGCCGATTGTAGTCATTCCACGTAGAAAATAACTTCAACTGCAGCCATCGAAAGCATTCAAACAGTTTCGCCCAAATCCCAACTCCGACCTAAGCTTTCCCATATAGCAAACCAGCTAAAAAATTCACCCCAGATCCCAGCTTACCTACGCAACAAACTGGCAACAAAAATCGTGCATAATGCCAAAGAGGAGAAAACGGCAGAGACAGGACAACAAAACTGGTGAATGGGTTTGAGACAACAATCCATGCCCTAAATCGAGGGGTACTTTCGGAAATAGGATAATGTACTAACGTCACAATATTTGCAATTTGACAGCAACCGTTAATGTGGGGTCATGTGCAAAATTTGTAAAACTATGTGGGGGTAATATGAAATGTTTGAAACTATGTGGGTATATCTGCAATTTCGGTCAAACTATGTAGGTATATATGAAAATTACTCAGGTAATAATGATGAGTAAAGAGAAAAGGTTAAAATAAATAAATTAGTTAGATGGGTAGTTGTGTAAATCACATAGATGATCGAATGGTAGGATGGTTGTATAGGAAGATGTAAAAAAAAAATAATTAAATCTTAATAAAGAGATTTTCAAAAATATATCTAAAAGTTTGACCAATATTATATTTGTATCATTAATTTTGTCAATATTGTACATATATCTACAAAGTTTACATAAATTTCAAGTGTATTCCTTTTGTTAAGATGTTATTAAATTGTTTTGTAAAATTATGAAAATGACTTTTAAATCAAGAAATACACTTGCAATATTTCCAACTACTCTAGATATATTTGTCAGTTCATAATTTTATATATTTTTATCTATATTATTATTTTAGATTATTTTATAAATATTTTTATAGTATTTGCAAAAATTACAAGTGTAATATTTGGCTTAAAGGGATTCTTGTAATTTTATAGAAAAATCTAACAATGACATAACAGGAGAAAGCTTGCAAATTTATGCAAATCTCGTGGGCATATTTGTAATTTTGGCAAACTTGGGGACATAGATGCAATATTTGTCAAACTTTTTGGGGGTATATTTGTAAAAATCTCAAAAATAAAGTAAACATAGAGAGTGAAAAATTTTGGATTAAAAAATTTTGATTTAAAAGTTTTCGTGTTAAGGTGTGTTTGGTAAATAATAAAACTTTTGAATGAAAAGTTTTTAGTATAAAAATTTTGAAATGAGAGAAAATGATATGATATAATAGGGTAATATAAGGAATAAAAATAATGAAGTTAAAATATAAGGTTAGTTGTGTAAAAATGATTGAATAGTAAGGTAGTTGTGTATGAAAAATATGAAGAAATAATAAAAAAAATAAAGTAGTTATAGAAAGTAAAAATTTTAAATTAAAACCAACACACATTTAAACAAACATGCCCTAAGGGTATATTCGAATACCCTAAAAAAATTTTAAATGAAAGCTTTTATAGTTTAAGTTTTTTCACTTTTCATAACTACCTTATTTTTTTTAATTATTTATTCACATTTTCTTACACAACTGCTTTACTTTTCAATAATTTGTTCGTAACTATGTAAATAACTAGCTTATTTATTGTAACTTTATTTTTTTTACTTTTCATTATTATTACTATCGTATCATATTATTTTTTTCTCATTTTAAAAACTGTCCTGAGATATCATTATGTTTGTTAAGGACTAAAATTTTTCGAACCAAAACTTTTTTATTTAAAAATCTTCACTCTCCATAATTATCTTATTTTTTAATCATTTTTCATATTTTCCTATATAACTATCCTACATTTCAATTATTTTTACACAACTACTCATATAATAACTTATTATTCTAACTTTATTATATTTAGTTATTACCGTTACTCCTATTATATCACATTAATTTTCTCTCAATTTAAAAACTTCTCCACAAATTTTTTTTTATCTGATAGTTTTATTACTTTCAAAACACACTTGGATTTTCCCAAATATATTGATTAAGTTTGACTTTAATCCCAAAATATACTTACAACGTTTTTAAATTTTTAATGGTTTTTCCTAAATATAGTCATTACGTTTGACCGTATTCCCAAATCTACCAACTACATTTCAGAAATTCCAAATATACCTACTACGTTTCACCAAAATCCCAGATAAGCACACGCTGTTAGTAACCGTTACGTTCAGTGACGGGAACCTTGTACAGTTGCTGCTAATTTTTCAAAAATGCCCAGATTACCCCTGGTGTGAGTTATAAAAACTGAGCTCGGGTTTCACTTGAAGAAAGTAACAGCGGGAGAGTGCCCAATGAGGAAGAAGCTGTATATCATACGACTGGCCATTTGAAGTATTCATTTCATTTTTTTGATGCTTTTGGCCATATCCGAAATTGAAATATCAACCCGGACGTTGGATCTTAGAGCGTGCGATATGATATTTCCCTTCATATCATTCCACTGAATCCAGTAGTAGGCTGTCATAAATGGTCTGGATTACGTCAGCCATTGCACAATGGTTCTGTCAATTAAATCCCACAATGATATTTTTCCTTCCATTTATGCTGTTGTATTTTTGGTATTTTTTCTCGTTGGTTTTAAAAGTGATAATTTTTCCTCGTTGGTTTCAAAAATGAAAATTTTTTCTTCTGTCTATGCTATTGTATTTTTAGTATTTTATCCCGTTAATTTCAAAAATGATAATTTTTTTCTTTCTGTCTATGCTATTGTATTTTTGGTATTTTTTTCCAGTTGTTTAGAAAAATGATAACAAAAATGATGCATTTTGTTCTCGTTATAACCCGTTGGTTTCCATTGGATTTGTACATGATGATAATTAGGGATTTCGGATGAGCCTGAATTCCCCCTTTTCGATTTAGCCCTTGCTCTTGGGCAGATGCGTCATTTCCCTTTCTTAGTAATGCCGTTTCTAAAAGTCAGTGACGGCATGGACTTATCTGGGATTTTAGCAAAACGTAGTAGGTATATTTGGGATTTCCGAAACGTAGTGGGCAGATTTGGAAATACGATCAAACGTAATGGGTATATTTGGGAAAAGCCCAATTTTTAAATATATCCACTACGTTTGCGTTTAATCCTAAAAACACCAATTACATGAGTTAACGCTGTTAGTGAATATGTGAACTTACTAATACGCCCTTTAAATTTATTACTAAACTGAAAAATTTTAAGTCATAACTCACTAATACCCTAGTTTCATTTCCTTTCTATTTCATTTCATTATTTATTATTTTATAATTGGGATATTTTGGGTATTTACAAAAAAATTAATTGAAGGCTTTTGGCAAAATTGGTATTTTTGGGATAATTGCAAACGTAGTAGGTATATTTAGAATTTGGAAAATATAGTGAGTATATTTAGAATTAAAGCTAAACCTAAACTATATATTTGAGGAAAGATATAGAATTTTTAAAATGCGTGAACCATACTATCCATCCACGTTCATGTCTAGGGGTGCAACTTGGGCCGGGTTGAGCCCAAACCCAGCCCGCCAAATTTGATTTTCAATGGTGTTTGAATTTGCCTTTTTCCCAATCCAAACCCGAGGAACCCGATTTGTAAATTAATAGAGTTAGGGTTCAAGTAAACCCGAATCCGAACCTAATTTCCCATTTTGTGTTTATTATAAAATGTATTATATATAAAATATTTAAACAATATTTTTTATATTTTGCATATTTATGTTATTTATATTTGAATACATGTTTGACATATTGTAATTATATTGTAAATAAAATCTATTATTTTTATTTATATTTATCTTTTACTTCTATCATTTACTTTTACATCCATTAATTTTATACTTTTATCTTATTTTTTATGTTAAATTTTTTCTAGAAATATTCTTTATATTGTTATTTTTAAAAAAAATTTGTAGTTTCACTATATATTATTATGTTTGCTTATATAATAATAAATTTTCAAGAAATATTCTTGATATTGTTATTTTTAAAAAAAAATCTGTAGTTTCACTATATATTATTATGTTTACTTACATAATTTGTTATTATTATACATTTATATGAAATTTTAAACTTATTACTCTTAAATAAAATATAAATTTATTAACATAAATTTCAATCCGAAACTTAACTCAAATCTGATTTTTAAAAAATAAAATTTAAATTTAAATTTTACAAATAAAATTAAGATTAATGTTAGGGTTGAGGTCTTTTATCAAAAAAAAAAAAAAAATTGTTAGGGCTGAGGTCAAGCTAAATCTCACGAGCTGAAGCTGTACCCCCGGTCACTAGCCCTGGCCCGTGACCCCCGTCCGGTTTTCAAAACCCTGCTTCTGTTGGTGAGTAAAGCCGCAGAGGTTTGTCAAAAACAAAAAAAAAAAAGGAGAGAGAGGAGGGTTCCGTTTGTCGCGGCGGCAGCAGCAGCATATGATAAAAGCGAGATCGGAGACGAAGAAAATCAGAAGTTGATTGCAGCGGCGCAAATGGCGATGATTTCTGGAGACTTGAAGGTCGCCGCCACCTTCACTCCTGTTCCTTTGCACCCGAACAAACGCTTCGTTTCTTTCCATTCCAAGGTCATTTCATTCTCCTCCACCCTCTCTCTCTCTCTCTCTCCTGTTTTTCCATTTCTAGTTGATGCTGGAGTAGTTCCTTTTCGTGGATTTTCCCCTTCACGTTCGTATCACAAAACCAGCAGAGCACGTCTTGTATGGCGAACCCCAAGAATTTTTTATATGTAGGGCTCCCTCCGCAGCACAATGCTTGAAGAATTTTACGCTTATTATATGGGCTACAGCCTTTTCTCCTCGGGCTTTGTCTACGCTTTTTAACAGTTCCAAGTGGCTCTGGGTGGAATTGTTGATGATTTGAATTAAACCGCATTTCATCCCAGTTCATATTTTCTCTTCACTCTTTTTAGATCCTTAACCACATTCCTGGGTCTGTTTGGATGAGTGTGATAAATAGGAAGACCCAGCAAATCGAAAGGAAAGATGGTGTAATAAAAAAGTTTAGTAGGTGATAAAGTTGGTAAATTTGGCTTTTTTTTTCTGTTGGAAAATGGTTAGGAGAAATGATTAAAAACATATTGGTAATGACGAGGAAAAGTAAGGTTATTTGATAGGTCATTAAATGTCAAGGTTGTCAGTTGTTAAATACCAAAATATGTGTAAAGGGGTGGCTATTTCACCACCTTCCTATTACATGCCCTTTCTATTAATATAAATCAGCCTATGAATTTTCTAATAGTGTGCTTTTGTTCATTACCGAGCAAAATGTCGGTCTAGCGGAAACAGCATGGCACTTCATAAATATGATATCTAGTAATTCTAATTTGCTGGCACAGCTGCTATAATGCATGATTGGACTAATGTTTAGAAGATTTATAATTGTTGTTGCATGAGATTAATTTGCTGTACTATTTCTGAATTACTTATGCAAATCATCAATGCTTTAAAGCTAATTCATTTGGTCAACTCAGGGTGATTCTTTACACTATGGTTCACTGTCCATGATGCCCAGCCTTATTTCTGCTCAGCAGAAGATTGCTTCTTGTTCACATCTTGGATAGGATGAGAATGGGATGAGGATGCATTTCCAAAAAATAACAACCTACTTTTCCATTTCCAATACAAGTTTTCCCAATTCCAATACACCTTTTTTCTCATTTCCAACACATGACAACACATTTTCTACCCCACATCCTTATCCCATTCAAGCTGTGAAGATTTTCATGGTACAAGTTTGAGTGTCAGAGTTATTTCATGCCAATTCCAATGTTTGTACTGTGGTTGTTGTTGCCAAATTCCCTGAGAAGCTGCAATGCATCTCTCTTAATTTTTCTCCAAACTTGCACCATAAAGTTTCTATTTCCCTTCCATATATTTCTGTGAAATGGTGAAATGATGAGTTTTTTTTTTTTTTTTTTTTTTTTTTTTGAATGTTTATGAATCTCTTGCACTTAGAAGGAACTCTTTTATCAAATGCACTTTGTGTTAACACATGCACTTTTTGTGGAGGTGTGTTTTTCCTGCCGAGAGGCTTACGGTCGTCTCAATATGAATCCCATTAGATCATGATCTGCATGAACATACTCTTCAATACTTATACTCAATGCAAGCTTTGAAAGAAAACACGTCACTTTTCTCCCATAAAATTTGTTGCAAAGTTGATGTAGGACAAACAGCTACCAATGAAAAGGAGAAGAGGTTTGGGAAAAAAGAGGTAGACCTCCCAAAGAGATGAAAAGGGAAGAAAGGGGCAAAGCTAGATGACTTAACAGAAGCCAATAGAAGAGAAAGATAACCATACTATCAATTCATCAATCACTGAAATCTCTAATACAAAGTAACCTATTTATGGAAAAAATCTACACAAAACCTGTCAGGAACCAACTGTTTACTTTTTCCATTGCCGCACAATTGCCATCCTCCCTGTTGAATGGAAATCACCAACACTACGATGACACCTCTACTGTCCATCCCTTTTTCATATGAAAATATATGCAGCTGTCATCAGAAATTTGGTTTTGTTTTTCTTCTCTAACAAGGTTGTTACCATCATGAGGTCTACACAATCAGTCTTTTCATCTCTTAATTTCTAGCCAGGAATGTCACCGCAGCTGTATTACTGTCTTTTTTTGCTGCACCAACATTTTCTGTCTTTTTTTGCTGCACCAACATTTTCTGTCTATATTCATTTAAAGTTGGAATCTTGAGCCGTGTTTCCAAACCTTGACTTGGACTCATAGAGCCTTATTGACTTATACCAATCACGACTTGGTCGGTGGTAGATTAACAAGGTGGGCTAAGAAATTAATCTTAGACTAAAAAATTTAGATAATCATAAAAAATTATTAGAAGAAAATGAATGGACGAGAGGAAACTTCTAGATTTAAATGGCTTTATAACTTTGTTGCGTAACTGTTGGATGAAGGCAATTGAATTAAGTTGTTGAGTCTATTAAGGGCTCATATGGGGTCAAATTGAATATATGACTATATGACTACATCATTTATGCATAGAACCTAGGAGGCTAGAGAGTTGTAGGTCTATACTTCAAATGAAAGCTTTAATCTCAGTTTGCAAATTCCACCCACAGCTTGATGAATACAAATAATTGATATTTAAATGCAAAACAATTAGAAACGAACCAAGACATAGAAACTATAGTGGTACGGCTAAACCAGGCCTGGTCTACTTTCTAAGCAAATATTTACTTATATCACACTAGTCCATAATCAAGGACAACTACAACAATACGTTTTTAACCCAAAACTGTGTTCTAGATTAATTCAGCTCCTAGTGTAATTCGGCTTCTGGTGGCTTTGAAGTAATCAACCAGGTCTAAGCCACATGTTGATTTACTTCCTCTTGGTGCACAACGAGCACTAAGGTAACACACTCAAAATAAACAAAGAGAAAATATAACCAAGTGTGTAGCAATGAAGTGCTTCACAACAACATCTGGTCAAGTTCTTGAAGTGATTACACTCCAAACTTTGAACTTCAACAAAACAAATTGTCCATCTCAATCTTCTAACTCAACTTGATCTTCCACTCAAAAACAAATCACTTTTCTCTCTCAAATCCTTCACTTTTGCTACCTCCAAGCATGATTTTTAGACTTGCTTTCAGCTGCAAAAAGTCAACAACTACATATAGAAAATCAACCAGCAAACCATGATATTAGCACATGACTCGAACAACTCTGTTCAAAAAACAGCAAAAGTTTTGCACTGTTGACATTTCTCAGTTACTTAGATTGTTTTGGTACACAGGTATTCAATGGATTTCTAGAATAAAAATATGCACAGGTTTGTACAGAAATTTCACTTTTTTATTTTTTTTCACAGTTATGACACTTATAAGCAAGATGATTACTTTAATATCAAGACTCAAATCTTATTAAAATAACACGAAAATTAAATTAAATGCAATGAAAAATTAAATTAAATTCATGATAGCGTTCCTTATTTGGCCATGAGAGCAAGATAGCTCTAAGATAATAATGAACAAATCTGACTCAATGACTCAAAACAAAACGTATTCTAGCACAAACCTCTCACATGATGGCACCTCATTAAGTGCAAAAATAAAACTTTCCTAGAATCTCTCAATGCATGACACCTCAACATAGTTAAACTAAGTTGCAATACTCTTTTAACACATCACTTCCGTCAAACATCCCTTAACAAGTGAAATCCATATTCAAAACACTCATCCACCATCAACAATGTCAAATCAATCCACAATCATCACCCAATCAGTTTATATATACCAAACACCATCGTCTGTTATATCACCATCAAAACATCATCAGAAACCACCAAGTTTACAAGTTGTTCATACAGCCTTAGCAAGTTAAGCACCACAGCACATTTACTATGGGTACTGATTCAGTGCAACTGGTTTATTTTATATTCAATTTTTTTAGTGAATCCAAATCAATAATAAAATTAGTCCACGTGCATATATTCTAAGATTTTGAAAAACACAAATATTTGAATCTTTTATATTCTATAAAATCAAACTTCTGTATGTTGATAATTTTCCAATCATTTGATATGAGGGAAATATAAGGAAAAAACATGGGCAGAAAACTTGTGCAGAAAATCATAGTTTTGTTTCCCCATGTTTGGATATCTCAAGTGAGATGCATTTCTTAGAGCAACATGCCTCCCATGGCAGACGGGGCTGGTGAGTGAAGTCAAGGGCAGGAGACTGTTCACCGCAGGTTGAGGCATGTGAGGAGGAGATGGAGTTTACTGTCATTCATTATGCCACTAGATGTAGGGAAGGGCTTGCCAAAAACCAGCTCGAAACATCTCTCGATTTCTCCTTTGGAGGGAAGCACCAGTTAGGAGTTGTTGGAGGAGAGAAGCAACGGCATCAGGTTGCCATCAACAAAATGAAGACTGACCACAGGGTGATCTATTCCTTCTGTAAAAAGATTGTTTTACTGTTCCATGAAAATTTAAAAAATAAAAAAAGATTGTTTTGCTGTTAATCGGTTTTTTAATTTTCCATCAATTTTTGTTTGAATCCTGTCTATATTAGTGTCAAGGTTTTGCTTTCATCCCATTGCCTAGGCAAGTTTCCACTGTATCTCCAGGTCTGCATGTGGGGATTGACTGTTGTTATGCTGCTTGGTGTGAGGTACAATATCTGAAATCTAACATCTGGAATGGTTATGACATGGGCTATATCTTTAAGATGTGTGCTTCACTTTGAATTTTCTCCATATACCATTGTCATCTGTGTCTCTGATAGTTGCTGTGATGTAATCTAGACATGAATGGCTTCCTGACTGCTGATCTCTGTAACCGTCCATCACATATATGTGATAATGCATTCAATATTCTACATTGTTCTTCTCTGGATGCTGTAATTTATTACCCATGCACTAGGTTCTGTAACTCTTTTGGATGCTTGAACGCATTACGCATGCCTTAGGTTCAGTGAACTCTTCTTCTTCTTTGCTTCTTTTGCTTCCGTGCTAGTTTCAGTAGCTTTCTCTCTCTCTAAATTTTTATTTATTTATTTTTACTGTAAGGTGTTGGGGACCATGAATATAACATGTTCCTGCTTATTTGAAGTCTAACCAATTACTGCAGGCAAACTTGTTTCATATAGATCGTGTGACCTGGATTTGTGATGATGTTGGCTGGAAATGTTTGTGGTTGCAAATTTTTTGGAATTCAAGTCCCTAGAGTTGCTGCTACTGAAATATTTAAGACTAATACATGGATTGGCAATAACTTAAAATGTATGTAAACTTAAAATTCAAATGGCAAGTTCTTTTGAATCACCGTTATAGTGATTCTCTTAGGGTTTTAGAGCAGATTATTTCCAATATGAGTCTATCTTTGTTAAGTAGGAAGTACGAAGCCTTCCAAATATCATTACTTTTGGGTTTGTTTTCTAAAATGGCTAATTGAATTCCTCCACCCCATTGGTCTTAACAGCATTTAACCGATGTTGTATTGCTCATAGGATTTGGATGATTGATTATTAACTCAAAGGAGCTGGTCCAAAAATCCATCACCCAAGCAATGTGGAACGTAGATTTTATTATGGTCTCGTATTAGGGTCCTATATTGTTTACGTGTGGCCATAACATGTAGGTCATAGCAGATATTTGTATATAGCCTGTTGATCACTCTGAAATGCAATAACATATCTAAACGCAGTTGAACAATACGCGTAGTAGGCAAATAGCGATTTGGTAGGATATTGTTACTGAATACTGAACCCCGTGTAATTACCAAGTTTATGAGTTTGTATGTAATGCTTCTAAAGGAATTTCTGTTAGGGTCTATTTGGTAATGGGAAAATTAATGGTAGGAAAGTTTTCAACCCTTTTCCATCACTTTTGCACACATTTTGATGTGAATCCATAATTTAATTACTTTTTCTCGTTAGTACCTATATTACTATCCTGTCAATTTATCCTTTTCTCTTTACTCCTAATTACTACCTATATCACAATCACATCACTCTCTATTTCCAAACTTCTACCTATTCTTTTTACTCATCGCCAGAAGCATTAGTGTCCATAATAAGTATGCTTTCTACTCTAATTGATCTTCATTTCTGAAAGAAACATGATATAATAAAAGGGCTGGTATTTGAAAGGCTAGTATTCCTTGCACATTTGCAATTTTTTAGATGTATACATCAGTTTTATCCCTGAACAAATTAGTTACATAAAATAAATTATAGGTTTATCTTCAGGCTGAAAGCCTGCACTATGTATGTATATTGGGAAGTATTTCAGTGGTGCATGCACCACCTGCTGGTACTCCAAGTGTAGCCATCACCCTTCATTTTTTTAATGGAGACAAAATCAATATATAAATGGCAGATTCTCCATTTAAGAAAGACAGACTTAACCCATCCTAAAGATTGATTAGAGAAAAAGATTATGAAGCTTTGTAAAAGACAATCCATTTCTGACAATTTCTTTGGAGTATAAGTTCTTTATGATTTTGCAATTGGAGATATTGACATTGCAATCGGTCTGTATGAGCCCAATTGGTTTTTCATAATTTTCATCTGTCTATTTTCATGTCCTTCATGATACAATGTTTTCATTCGTAATCATTTTACTGATTTGGAATTATGATATGTCGATAGAATTGTTGTCCATTGTCACTGCCTGTATGCATCTCAATTCTCACCCTTGTGTGTTGATGACAGCCTTTTTGAATGGGTTCTGATCTAATACCAATACAGATGCTAAGTTGCAACAGGCAAGCCTTGGCCGCACGTTTTGTGAGCAATACATCAGCTGTTTGATCATTTGAGAGACATTTGATCTTTTTGCAAAAAAGTCCGCGAGTTGTGTTGAGGCATGTGAGAGATGGCAGAATGCTCTTCATGGATTGACAATTTTAGGAGGTGATGCCAATGCATGCTTGCTATCAGGTTTTGAGTTCGCTGGCTTCTTGGATTTTGGTTGGACAGACCTGACAGAGACAACGGCTCTGTTGGGGTCAATTGACTTTGTTATGGCAAGGTACCCTGACCCAAAGTTACCATGGTGAACGGATTGATGTGACCCAAAGTTACCATGGTGAACGGATTGATGGAGATGGATGCTGCGGAAGAGGTGGCAATCTGCAATGGTTTGACTCTGTTGGCAGTTGAATGGGAGCTGCAGCTACAATGGCGGGGAAGATGAATGCAGAGCTGATGACTTGGGCAGTGCTGTCATTGTGCATTTTCTGCACATCATATTTAGGGAAGATGAAGTTGGCAGCAAGGGGAAGAGGAAAATGGGTGGTGGATCCTTGGAGCTGGCGGGGAATGATCCGCGATCAATAGAGTGCAGTTGTTTGCTGCGGTAGCATATGGTTGCAGGATTTGGGGATACCTGGCTCTGATTGCTGCTGGACAAGATGCCTCTGTTTAGAGCTTGGGTCGCAGTAGTTAGGAGAGTTTCACTCGCCATCGATGAGGATGAATACTGGATTGCTGGTCAGATTTTCATCACTGGCAACCTACTCGCTACTTGCTTTCATTGGTGATTTGCAGCTGCAATGGTTTTTTTTTTGGCCATGAGCTTTGTGGCCATCTCCAAATGATGGTGGAGAAGTGGGTTTGTTGCTGATGTCGTCGTGGATCAACTGCCAGTGCTGAGGAAGATTAGGGGTTTCCTGACTGATGGCTGCCGGCGGGAAATAATCCCAACCCGGAGGTTTTTTTTCAAAAGATTGAATCTCTCTCTCATATGATCAAATGGCTGACATATCAACCACAAAACGTGTGGCCAGGATGTGCATGTCTCAACTTAGCATTTGTGCGATTGGTCGTATTGGATCAGAACCCCTTTTGCATTGGGCACATCATTATGTATATATAATAGTACATTCATCCTATGAAAAATTTATTGTCTTAGTTGATCAGTTACCTTGGTGGGTTTGGCCCTGGTTAAGACTACTATTCTTGATAAGGCATTATGTTGGGCTTGATGTTAGTTAGGTCGTGTACCTCTGAACCTGTTTGGGCCAACCCACTTCACTGCTGTAGCCAAGTCTAGGCCTGGTTTCATACCTAGGCCTATTTACGGTGGAAAAGGAATCTATGGACAAAAAGGTCCAAATAGGTTAGCAATTCCTTCAGGGGGGAAGAAAAAAGCCACCACCCTCAATAAAGTGGAAACTTGCAGTTGTTTTCTAAACCAGTTGAACTATTTTATGCACATTTGCCCAATCGCTCCCCCCCCCCACAACACCCACCCACCACCAAACAAAACAAAAAAACACGCACAAAAAGTAGTTGATATGCAGAGCCTGATACGCATATATTAATGAATTGTGTAATGTTTTCTTGTTGCGACTGATACATCCTGATATACCGTATTGGTCCTGATTAATATGATTTGGACATTGAACGGGATTTTTTTTTCCCTAGTTTTCCTTTTGCTGGTCATTATTCCTTTTCTCTTTCTACTTAATAAGTCTGTTCTAATCATGCAGGTAGCATTCAGTGGTTTTGCCTCTGGACAGTCTACTGTGCTTGAGATGGTATCCAAGTACTCTCATGTTGAACTTCAGTCTTGTAATTATCGGCATCATGCCCACCGGTGTCTGGGAATTTTGGGTGACAAGCTCCCATATCGAAAAGTGGCAACCCAAGAAGTTGATGGCTTCCTTCTTGATGCCATAAACTTGAACTTCTTTGAGCGTTTAAATTTGGCGTGGAGGATACTTTTTCCATCTGCTACTGCTCAGAGAAACTCCAATGCCAGGATAGCCAAACAGCGGCTGAAGATGATTCTGTTCTCTGATAGATGTGAAGTCAGTGACGAAGCCAAACAAAAAATTGTGAGCAACATTGTGGGCGCTTTATCTGATTTCGTTGAGATAGATTCTCAGGACAAAGTTCAACTCAGCGTGTCAGCTGATCCAGATCTTGGGACTGTCTACTCCGTAACTGTTCCTGTCCGGCGTGTAAAGCCTGAGTATCAAGATGATGGTGAAGATTACAGAGGAATAACAAGCATTAAGTACAAAGACACTGGAGAAGAATCAGGCACAGTAGATGTCAGATTTGATTTCTTTGTACCTAATGACCGAATCCAGTAATGAATGGCTGTCCACAAAATAACTGGTGCCAGCATCAGGGGCAACAAGGAAAAAGCTTGGTCATCTTTTTGGCTATTTGGATTTTAGGTGGTTTTGGCATCCTTCAGTTGTGTATATATTGCAGGTTTTACTGTAAAATGGTTGTTTCTGTTGCCTTCAAAATGTTTTGCCACATGATGGTTGCGACCAAAAGAGAGCTTCACCATGCAGCCTGAGCTGACTTCCATTCCTGCCTTTACGCAGTGCGTTCTGCAATTATTTTGCATTATTTTGGAAGGTGCACTCCCCAATTATTCTAGGAGAGTAGTAGCATGTCTGATGGTGTGCTGCAAAATAGACCATGTAACTTTGCGTAACTGCAAATTGGGTGCATGCACCTTTTTTTTTTTGAAAATTTTGTTTACAAGATTGTTAATCTAGTTGTATTTAATATGTCTATAAATTTTTACCATTTTTTGAGTATTTTATATATTTATTTTTTATTTTTGAAAATCAATGACATTTTAGGTTATTTTAAAATTACTAAAATGCTATTGATTTTCAAAAAAAAAAAAAAATATCTAAAATACTCTAAAAATGATAAAAATTAATACATATATTAAATACACTTAGTTTAACAGTTTTATAAAAAAAATTTCAAACAAAATAAAAAAATGAGTGTATGCACCGACCAAGTCCGCAAATTATCACCTGTGTTTTTGCTAGCTTTAGAATAGTTTGGAGTTTCGGAATGGTGCAAAGACTAACATTGACGAGTTAAGGAGATATGGTCTCAAATGCAAAGATATGAAACAAACATTTTAATTTCCGAAAAGGATGATCGAAGTTTTTTTCTTAAAAAAAAAAAAAAAAAAAAAAAAAAAGAGAGAAAAAAAGAGTAAGCTTTCTTGTCATGGAGGATGTTGTGTTGTGGTAAAATGCTTTAAACACATGCTATTTTGAAATTAAGCAAATTTAGAATATTTAAATATCCCTACTTTATACTGCCCTTGATGACGTTAAGAAACAGAATTCCTTAACGTCTATTTATGCAAGGTCATAACTTAATGATCGTGCATGGAGAAGTGAGATCTTTTGCTTTTTCTACTAACTACTACTTCCTCTCCACACCAGCCATGTTTCCCGCAGGTTTCTACAAAAGAAGCAGCACTTCCTGATACACTGCTTCATAAGACTACTCTTCAAACCTCAAATATCTGACAATTCCAGTGTCATGCTGAAGCTTTTTTTTTAATGGTGAAAAATTGAAACTTTAGTAAAAATTGAAACTCTAGTTTTGTGGACAAATTGTGGGAATGCTGATTTAAGATCAAGAAGAATCCCAGAAAGAAGTCTAGCAACCAAGTCATGGGATTTTAATTCTACAAGGGACAGGTTTTAGGAAGGAAAGAAGGCATTCTACATTTAATTCCCAATATAAGATCTCACTCGCATCAACTCTGATTGGCCATCTTTCTGACATAGAACCACAGGTCATGACAAATCATAATGTACATGGAATACAAAACACAAACAACACGTGATGCTACTAACTACAGCCTGGCCCTTTCTGTCATCCTACTAAGCAAGCTTTTCTTGCATCTTTTCAGTGGCAGAGTTCTTTTTTTTTTTTTTTTTTTTTTTTAAAACATTTTCTCCCATCAGTCCAATCTTTTAAGCAAGTATGCGATCTGGACTTCCTTTGTCAATGGCATGATCCATTCTCCGTAAAGATCAGCAACCAGTCTTGGCTTAATTTTGTATGCTGGACTGTCAGCATTTTTTCCTTCACTGGTATTTAGATCTCGACCATATATTTTGGTCTTCATTTCTACTCGCTCCTTGATGTCCGCTTCCACTGTCTCATAGGTAAGCAATTGCATCAACTGATCCTTATCCTGAAAAATCCAAAACATTTGGTGCTATCATTTTCTTTAATAAAAATCCAAGAGCATGGGAACAGTGTTACAAATAGGGAAAAAGACGAATGACAAAAGGACCAAAAATGGAGCAGATAAGAAGTATTGGCCATTGAATCAGAAGAAGGCATACTTGTGATTTGATGACATCCTCATAGGCCTCTGGAGAAGCTTGAAACTTCGCCTCTGCTACAAACTTACCATAGTGAATTCTCTTTGATAATGCCTGCAAACATGACAGAACACAAAAGTTGATTTAAGTGACATCAAGGATTTGCAAATTGGAAGAAGTTCAAGAGATAAGAATCCAAAGAAATTGAGCTGTTGGTAGAAAGAATGAGACAAAAAACATGGATCGGGGTTCTGCATGCATGAAACAATAACAAAGCAGGAAAAAGACAGAGATAGGGGAAGAAAAACCGGAAAAAAAAAAGGGGGAACAAACATCAATAGGTTTGAAGCAGCCAAGTTGATTAGTTTTACTCTTGGATGCACATTGGCTAACAGAAGGCTATGAAAGTTCTCAGTGAAGACGCATAGGCATGTGTGAAATCTGAAACCAGTACCACATGCCTCTTCTTTAGAATCAAATAAAACATCTATAAGTTTTTTCATAAGAATCTTCCAATGGGTAATAGGTTGATTAAGAAAATCGATTATCCTGCAAACATAACAGATAAACACAGACGTCGATTTAAGAGACATCAAGGATTTGAAAATTGGAAGAAGTTCAAGAAATAAGAATCGAAAGAAAATGGGTTGTTGGTAGAAAGAATAGAAAGAATGAAAGAAAGAAAACATGCATCAGGGTTCTGTATACATGAAAAAATAAGAACGCAGGAAGAAGAAAGAAAAACAGGGGGGGGGGGGGGGAGGGGGAGGGAACAAACATCAATAGGTTCGGAGCAGCAGCCAAGTTGATTAGTTATACTCTTGGAGGAAAATTGGCTAATGGAAGACTAAAAGTTCTCGGTTGAGTTATATAAGCATAGGCATGTGTGAAATCTGAAACCTGCACCACATGCCTCTTCTTTCCTTTAGAATCAAATAAAACATCTATAAGGTTTTCATGAGAATCTTTCAATGGATAATAGGTTGGCAAAATCTACTGAGAAACTAAACCTGCAGGCAAAGTGTATCGCAGACGGCAGTTGATCCACAGTTACCATCATCTCCTTCTTCAACTAATCTTGGCAGAAGACCACTAAAGTACATAGCCCAAATCTTCTCATTTATATTGATAGAATCAGCTACTGGATGTAGAACCTGTAAATAAACCCAAACAAAGTGAGAACCAAAACTGAATAATAAATAAACGCATCAACATGCATATTATCCAGGACGGAGGCTAAATACCAGCACACTTGCCATCAAAATGAGTGCAAAAGCCACTCTGAGGCAAATTGAATTATTTTTGAAGCTCTATGCACACCAGAAAATACTGCGACTCAAATGCTGGTTGAGAGAAGCATTTGAATTTCATTTTGGCATTGATTTGCTTTGAAGTAACTTATCCCTAGAATAAGGTGGCTGGGAAAATGGAATGGGTCGATGTACACACAGCTGGATAGTGCCCATGGTGTCAGATGAATTGATAAAAAATAATAATAATAATAAATCCAACATCCTAAAGACGAGACATGGGCCATATAATTTCATAAATAATGCAGCATTGTACTGAATTCAGTTTTTGACAATGATAAAAATTAGCAGCGCATTCATGTTGTTGAACTAGATGACAGAGACAGTTTTTTCGATTGCGTGCAGACCATGATTGCCACACCTCTATTCAGGTTAGGTTATGTCATACAATACTGCTTACCTCAAGTGTAACCAATTTCAGTTTTAGGCTACACTTCAGCACTGCACTGAGATGACAAGATGCTACAAATAGTCTCCATGAAAAAAAAAAAAAAAAAAAAAAAAAAAGATGCTACAAATAGGAACATCAATGATGCAACTTCCCACATGGTTAACTTCAACAATAACACAAGCTATGTGATCCATCTTCAAGCAGAAATCAAACATCACAATTTGATTTATAGACTGTGATGTCGAAGGAGATAATAAAACTCACCAAATGCTTGGTCATCTCCAACAATATGGAAGAGAATATAGTGAACCACATTTCAATTGTAAATTATTATGAAACTAATACAGCGAATTCAGGTCATGAAAGCTGCAATGAACTCCGCAACTGATAGACTATTAGATATTTAGATTAACGCCAACAATGAGGCAAGCACTAGTCCAAACCAAAGTAAAAGTTCAACTCATCAAGAATTGGCACAGCCAGACACGAGACAACCTTACCCTACATTCTGAAATTTCTAGATTCTCCATGAGAAAATGCTATCTCAGTAGAGTTCAAATTCTTTTTAGTTCAGTAAAGATTATGACTTGCCTCCTTGATAGCCTATTCAGTTAAAAAAACCATGCATCATAATAACAACCATTTCAGTCATAAAACCCATCCAAGTAGTCCCACCTTTGGCCATGCTAATGTATGCTTTGAGACACTATTTTGTTATCATTTGCCCCTGAAATTGAATGATAGTTTCTTTAAGTTATTTTGTATCTTGTATCGAGCAAATGAAATGTAGTATCCAATAGCAACAGATCTAGTTAGGAGCATCCAAAAGATAATTTTCTGCTGTCCAAGAAATGGGATTGTTAACTTCGGATCTACTTGAAGTTATTTTGTATCTTGCATCAAATGGAAGAAAACTCTAGTATGCAATAGCAGCAAATCTAGTAGGTAGGAGACATCCAAAAGTTAATTTACATATGTCTAAGAAATGGAATTCCTAGCTTCAGATGAATGACAGATCTGTTGATACCTGTGGGTATTGCAATGGTGGCAGCATAGGCTCAGGTAAATCTGCTGGGAAGAAAGGATGTTCATCTGGGCTTCTGTACCTACCCACCTGATGCATATATGGAAATCAATTAGCAAAATGCAACGACTATGCAGTAGTGCCAAGCTCTGTGCTTTGAAGTTCAAATTACCCGTGCATGAAGCTTTTCAGTTTCTCTAACCATATATTCAACCAAAGAGCCATGGAAGCCATTAATGGAGAAAACATTATGATCATAAGCATCAGAATTGTAACAGTATTGTGCTCTTTCCAAAAGGCTGTATATAATACTGTCTTCTTGTCGAATCAAAGAATTGCGTATCCCCTCTAGGGTCAGGATTTCACTCTCATCCACTCTTTTCTTCTTCTCCAGTCTATACATGAAAGAAAAACCGATGATCAGCACTCAAGGATAAGACGGCCAACTTTTCTGACAAAGAAAAAATGACTATTGAAGAACCTATGCGTATGGCATGGTCGCTCATATCCTCCCCCCAACAGAATTTTCCCTTTTATTTTTGGAAGTTTTGCTTCAGGCAGCATAAGTCCAAAGAGTGGCAGCAACCCATTAATTTATCAAGTATGCCAGGTCAATCACTTTCTGTTTAGTCCAAAGTTTTAGTTTCTTGGTATAAAGTGCTCAAAAGGAGTTACTGACAGAGGTGGCAGTCCTACTCCTACCACGCATATACTGAACATATGCATGCATTTCGGACACAAATACATGAATCATTAAATCCTAGGTCATGCGCATCCACACAGCATCAGGTTTCCAACTAAAAGATGGGATTGGTGTATACTCATCAAAACTGATGAATCAACTTCAGTAGGGTAGCATTCAAAAATAAACCTGATTCACTACCTATTTCTAGGAATTCCCCAGGTAACAAGACTAACCACAGACAATAATTTCCAAACAATCAACTAAAAAAAGAACAAAGCAATAAGAAAAAGATAAGGCCAAACACGCAAAGCCCATAAGGAGCAGAAAAATCTGCGCAAGGCAATCTAAGATTTCCATAAATAGAAAAAGAAGAAAAATTAAATGAAATTGCATGATCTAATGCTTGCTATAAATTTTTGCAGGACTACGCTATCTAAGCCGATCCACCCAAATGCAAGCATTGCTGAATCATTCACAACATGAAATTCTACACGCAAACCCCACCTACGGCCCAAATTCCATAGCCCAAAATCAGAAGCATAGAGCTCAACTTCCCACTTTATCATCATCGACGATGGAAGCAATCGCCGGCAAATCCAATCAGCTCAGTGGTGAACCAAGGACCTCACGAGCACGAACAATAATCTGGCTCTTGAATTAGGGTCTCTAGAAGTCACCAACATTAACGGAAGAAACGCACCTGGAAGAAGAAACGACAGGATTCACGAAGGCGCGGAGGTCCTTGCTCCTCCCCGCTGCCGGAGGCAGTGAGAAAACTGCAGGATTCCACTTCTTGAAGAGGACGGAAGATCTTGGGGCCCCAAGAAGGCGGCACGAGGAAGGATGCGAATGGGAAGGGGAAGAAGGAGGAAGAGAAATTGGAGAAGGTGATCCAGATTTGAGCAGCTTGAGCTCCATCGTGCTTTGAGTAGGTGGTAAGACGCAGAAACAGATGCAGGAAAAAAAAAAAAAAAAAAAAGGAAGAACGGAAGGAAATGCAAAAGATGGTTGGAAAAGGTGGAGAAAAGAAGGTTTTCCCTCTTGGTTATTGGTTAGTGGGAAGAGAGAGGAAGTAGTAGGACAGAGAGTTCTTGGTTGTTGGAAAGAGACGAAGTGGTTGGAAAGGGAAAGCGAATTCTTGGTTGGTGGAATGAGACCGAGAGGTTAGAGAGAGAGAGAGAGAGAGAGAGAGAGAGAGGCGTGTTGGTAAAAGATGGTTTGAAAGTGGGTTTAACGGCTGCACGCGCACGTCGGCGCGGGAAGACGGACAGCTTGGCTGGTGGAGAAAAAACACGAGCACGGTCGCAGAGGAAGGGAAGAAGACAGACGGCCTATCGGTCAGCCCATCGACCCCTTTTTATTCTCTTGCTCACGCTCTCGAAAATAAATCTACCAGAATTTTTCTAATTAATATTGTACATTATGACATATGATATTACAAAATCAAGTCTATTCACAATAAAGACATCAGGCTCCCATTTTATAATTCTGAGGACCAACAATTCCCAAACTAAACCGGGTCGAAAATCCACGTTCGACACACATCCACACAGCCTCATGAAAGGCTTAAATGCGCCACCATGATCGACCTGTTGGTAAATCTACCAAAATTCATTTTATAAATATTTGCGTGTATCATGACAACTCATATTATAATAAAGCACAGTTATGACGCTCACACAAAGAAAAAATTTTTCTTATAACACTTCATAAAAAGGAGAAAATTTAGAAATATGTCCGCACAAAGAGAGAAAATTAAAAATTCTGACTCCATATGAGGAAGGAGAGACTCAAATCCATGCTAGGCCGCACATATATAATTTTTTAAAATAATTCTTCTTTCCATTTGTGCAATTTTTTTTTCAAATAAGGCCAATAGCCTCAAATAGTAGTATTCAAGAATAGGAATGTGATAAGATTATTTCTACTTTTATGAAAAGTTTGAAACTTTTCGTAATCACTCCCCATTAAATGTACAGCATGAAAGTGTAATATGATGGTATCGCAATATAAAATACCAATCAAAAAAAAAAAAATTACAGCATGAAGTGGTGCAAATGATGCCCTCTTGGACCGGTGAACAGAACCTAGGAATTGTTTAATAAACATTACAGGCTGGCTCCCCCCGAATTTTTTAAAATTGAAAAATCCCCCCTTGAAAAATTTTAAAATATAATTTAGTTGCTCCCCTCATCAAAGGGTCTTGTCTCCGCCACTAATTACAAGTGTACTCATTTATTAACCGTATATACTCATTTGTTAACAGGATATTAAGTAGTGGTTAAAATAAAATTAATGACGGATATACTATAAAAATAATAATAATACATGGGTGCTTATTGGGCTCACTTACAATAAGAGTCCCTAAAAGTACAAAATCAACCCTATCCTTATACCGATCCTTGAAAGGATGCATATAGGATGTAATTTTATATTCTGAAGACATTTTTTAAATTTTCAGTACAATCTTTTCACGTTTTAAATATATATCTTACTCCCAATATACACAAATACATTATTATATTCTTTGTCTGAGGCCAGGGGCCCAGGAAGGAACAGGCAGCACCCTACGACTTGCCCTACTTTACCCACAACAGCAAGGGAAAGTGGATGGGGTAAACCAGGGCCACTGTTGTAAAATCCCCTTCCGAAGCAGTGAATTTTTTTCTTACCTATCCCAAGCGAAAACAACCACAGCAAAAATTATACCTTATCGTAATTGTACTCCTGTAGCATAACAGGCTTCTTCAAAATTCAGAGTACCAACCTTATTTTCGGCTCGTTTTGATGATGAATGAAATTCAGTTTCATGAAAGATATGTGATAATTGTAGATTAATGATATATTTTGTGAGTATTGTATACTAATTTGGTGGGTAATTAATTGAGTTTAATGTGAAATTTAATTTAAAATGTGTATTTGCAACAATTGGGTATTAAATATTAATTTCAAGTTATTTAAATAATTTTTGTAATTTTACGGCTTTAAATTACATTTTATTTGTTATCATTAAATCAAATGTGGTTGATTAAAAATAATTATTGCAACCATAGGGCTTGAAATAATTTTAGATATTGACTACCTTCTCTCTAAACTTATAAAACATATTGTTGCCGTTAAGAATAAATAGGTGATCGATTGTTGCAATAATTATTTTTAATCAACCACATTTGATTTAATGGCAATAAATAAAATGTAATTTCAAGCCATAAAATTACAAAAATTACTTAAATAACTTAAAATTAATATTTAATCCCAATTATTACAAATACATATTTTAAATCAAATTTCACATTAACCTCAATTAATTACTCACCAAATTAGTATACAATACCCACAAAATATATTATTAATCTACAATTATCAATATGCATTAGATGTGATAAAATAATTTATTTTTATATTAATTTTAAAGTTGTGTATTCATTAATTTAAATTGTACATAGATAAATGATTTTACAAATTATTATTACATGTTAATCCATCTATATAATATATCTAATTTTTTAATAAATTAAGCATGATTATATACATTTTTAAGCAAGTACGACCCATCTAAGAATTGGACTGAATTTATTTTTCATTATATTTTAAAACAAATAAATCTGACAAAAATGGCTGGTAAAAATTTCGGATTAACATCAAGCAGGCCCGGGATTGGGTATCACACTGCAGTCTTCCATAGCTCGAATTGTGATGTCCCACAGCAATCTCCGAATGTCCCCGGACCATCAAAGTATATTCCTAATGAAATACTTTCAAGTGGTGAGGAACCTGGCGGCTTCGATATTTGCGATTTTCAAGTTGATAAGTTTATTTTGCTATTTTGATGACTTGGGACTATCGTTGCAATATTGATTAAATTATGTGGGATATTTATAAAGAGGAACGAGTGCCTACAAATGTTTGTATGGAAAGGTTTTGTAAAAATCGTTGATTTTTAAATTAAATTTCTTCTATGCCTTTTAATATCTAAGTATTTATTTAATTATATTTAGTTACGATGCCAAAAATCAAATGTTTTGAAATTTTTTTGTATTATTTAATTCATTTCAAATTTTAACATCTTCATATTCATCCTAAAACGATATAAAATATTTTTTACATTTAAGTTTCCAATTACAGCATTTTCGTTATCATAAATATATACACTGATTTATTTTTATGTGGTTTGAATCTAAAAAAAAAAAAAATTTAAATTCAAAGGCAAAAATTTTTATAGACCATTTTATGTAAATGTTTGCAGGAATCATTCCCACATTTGGAAAAAAAGAAAAAAAAACTCTCATAATCTACATATATATGTTACGGCAGTTAATCATTACCACTAATGAATGAACATCTCTTGGGCAGACAGGAATAAATAAAGAATCCGATATTCTTATTCCAATTAATTAAATGGCCTTTTCTCCAAGGAAATCGGGTATAAATTGCACCATACTAATTTTTATTTTTTTTTAAAAAAGGTGCAACACTGTAAGTGTACAATGATGCGTCGTATTCTTATCGAGGAATCATTTTGGAAGATGCAAGAGGCGTGCATGTAGTTCTCAGCTTCTTTATGCTCAACTTTTCATTTGACATTTTAATTATTATTGTGCTTTTTTTATATATATTTATCTCCCCGCCTGCTTCCATGTTATCGGGTCACTGAGAAGTGCACGTAATTTCTCAAAATTTAAGATTTTGATATTCATGGAAAATTTAATCTATTCATTATATTTAACATTATTTATTTAGTTATAAGACTAAGTTTTATTTAAATCTAACATGCATATAGGTCAAAATTACTCAAAAATATGTATATTTATGTGTAAATTAAAGAAAATGCTTGGCTCCATTCACACATATATATTATAATATAGTAATACTTTATAGAATTATTTATCTATATAATAATGATATTTTGAATAGTTTAGATGTTAAAAATATTATTTAAAAATTGATATTTAGCATTAATTTATTTCATTACATTGATTTTATATATTTGTAGATGAGATCTATATACAATAATATTAGACAAATGAAAGGGTTTCCATGATAATATAAGTGATACTAAATACAATAGATAGAATAAATTTTTCATCAACTGTCTAGATATTAAAAATGAAAAAGTTTTATTTAAAAACGAGGTTTCATAGAAGATCCCGATATATCTTTATATTTCCATGCTTAACTTTTGAAAAGTGGGGTAGTTGAAGATAACACACGAACACAATTTAATAAAAATATTTATTTAATTATTTTCTTATATTTGCATATACAATTATCTTATCTATTTATACTTTATTTTCAGTTATTACTATCACATCACTCTCTTGCTTTTTAAAATTATTCATTTTTATTGGTATTCTATACATATTATGACATTTGGGGTGTGCTTGGCTATTTGCAAAAGTTGTTAAGTTAAAACTTTTCACTCTCCATAACTACCCTTTTTTTAATTTTTTTTATACATATTTCTATACAACAACCCTACTTTTCAATTATTTTTATACAACTACCAATACAACTAACTTATTTATTTTAAATTTATTGTTTTTACTCCTCATCATTATCTCTACAATATCACATCATTTTCTACTAATGTAACAACTTTTACTGTAAAAAATTTTTCATCAAAAGTTTTAAAACTTCCCAAATACACCCTGGGTATTACATTTAAGTCTCATAGCATGCTTTATCAAAAAAAAAAAAAAAAAAAAAGTCTCATAGCATGGAGAGATTCTTATAAATATCCCAATATTAGAAAGAAGTGAAATAGAAAATCAATCCACGCTACTTTGGCGCGGGCTCGAAACAGTGGTGGCATTGTTATGTGACAACTGGTGTTACCATTAGGCCACGTGCCTGTCAACGAAATTAATTCATTCTTAATTCTTTATCACTACTAAATTACTAAATCTCGTATGTTCCTTAATACAAAAATTATTTTAGTTAGATTTTACACTTAAATTCAGTACAACAATGGTAAGATTACTTTTATAATTTTTTGTAAAGATAATTTGCAAATATACCTACATAACTTGAATAAAATTGTAAATATATTTATATAATTTCAGAAATTATAAATAACCTTACATTATTTAACCATAATTGTAAATAATCCTCACACTGTTATAATACCGTCATGGTGTTAGTATATTTGTAATTTTGATCAAACTATGTGGGTGTAGGCACAATTAAATTAAATGATATATTTTATTTTTGTAAATAACCACATATAATTTAACCATGATTGCAAATAATTCTTATACTATAACAATATAGTAACGACATTACAATAGCGTGAGAGTCATTTACAACTATGGTTAAAATATGCATTATTTACAATTTCTGAAACTATGTGGATATATTTACAAGCCTGATCAAATTATAATTTTGATCAAATTAAGTAGATATATTTGCAAATTACCTTTCTTATAAAAATGGATCCCAACTAGATTTTATAAAAATTAAAAAATTTTAAAAAATAAAATTTCAACTATATATAATCTATAATAAGCGTAAATGCACAATATTATTTATTATTATATTTTCAATACTATAGTTATTAAAACTTCTAATCAAGTTATACTTTCTAAGTTATGACTGATAAAAACTTTTCCAACTAAAATTTTTTAACTTAAAATTTTTTACTTTTCATAACTACCATATTTTAAAATTATACATATTTCTATACAATATCCTATTTTTTAATCAATTTCGCGATTAGTGGTACAACTAACATATTGTTAAAAAAGTTATAAGATTATCTTAGGGCCTTATTATCAACAATAGTTGAGATGATGTAATATATGAATATTCATACTTTGGAATGGGTGTATATATATATATTTACGTAGCCCTTTTATGAAATTTCTCTTATATGTAATCTTCTCCACTTTTAATTTCTTGACCCTTGATTAATATCCAATATATCTATTATATTTAACATCATTACTATTATCATATAACTCTTTATTTATTTAATATTACTATGTATTGCCCAGTTCATAAATGTGCAAAATCAACATAATAAAATAATTTAATAATGAATATCAATTTTTAAATAATATGTTTAACATCTAAATCGTTTAAAAGTATCAAGAATAAGTGGATAAATGATTTTACAAATGTCATTACATTCTAATAGACATGGGAATGGACAGAGGTATTTTTCTTAGTTTATACATAAATATACCTAATTTTGAGTAGATGTGATATACTTGTTGGATTTCAATAAAATTTGGCCTTCTAACTAAACAAAAAGATATTAAATATAGTAAATAAATTTAAGATATTATATATAAACATGCCTTATCGACTTTTAAATTTCGTGCCCCATATAAAACACGTACACCAACCGAGGCTAACTCAGTTGGTCGACCCTACTGTTGGTGGAACATCCAAAGCAGAGATCTAGAGTTCGAATTCCACCTTGGGATTTCGAAGAAAAATTGTTGTGGGAGCAGTTGGTCTCCCGTTCGGTTGGTGGAAGCTGTATCTTATTCATTTTTTGGTGAAACTGTATATCTTTCAATTTGTACGAATGTCTTCAAAATTCAGTGTAATATGTATTAAGATGCTAATAAGTGTACCTGTAAAAAAAACACGAACAGCACCCACAACTGGCGGCGGTGGCAACTGAATAAATAGCCACAAACCGCGGACCTACCCCCGCTGCCAACAAGCTGAGACGCGCGGCTATAAAGAACACCAGCAGCCATTGCCAGTCCACGGTCTCAGCAGTTTTTTATTGTTAGTGAGAAGGAGAGAGACGGGGGTATAATCGTATTCACCGCATCAATGCATCCGCGTGTATTATACTTATTTTTTAAATTTGTTTGAAATTTTTTTATGAAGCTGTTAATTTATGTGTATTTAATATATATATATATATTAATTTTTATCATTTTTGGAGACTTTTAGATATTTTTAAAATTTTTAAAAATCAGTTGCATTTTAGTAATTTTAAAAAATATCTAAAAATCTATAAAATTAGTAAAAATTGATATATATGTTAAATACACTTATATTAACAGTTTTGTAAAAAAAAATTCAAAAAAAATAAAATAAAATAAAAGGCCGGCCAGCCAGCCAGCCAATTCCCACGATACGCAGGCTTGTCTCTTGCTATGTGCATTTTGGGACCGCTCTCATCCCAACGAAAGCCTTCCTCATCTAACCGTACAGAATGATCTGACCCTTACAAAGCCAATTTATAATTTTAGTATTTTACTGCATTTTATCCCTTTTTAAATTAAACTCTGTTCATCTCGTTCTGGTATAATTCCTAACAACGATTAAGCTCAAGCATACTAAAGCTCATTTTTTAAAAAGATTCGCTTGCATTTGGATAGCCTGTAAAATAAGATATTTGCATGCATGTCGAGTAAAAAAAAAAAAAAGTATTATAAGCTTTCAAATATTTTGCATTTATGACAATGCCCACTAGCTTCCTCGTACGACTATCCAGCGGAGAGGTGGCTCTCGTGTGTTATTTTGGATATATGATTATTAAACACATAACAGTACTTCAATTGTTTCCATAACACCCAAATATTTCAATTCAGTGTTGCTACCCATTTTTGCCAGCATTGATAGTTACATGAAATCTTTTTTTGATAACGGATAGTCGAATGAAATATAATTCACTTATTATATTTAAAATTATTTATTTAACTATGAAATTAAACTCATGCAAATCAAAATATGCACTGTCCCCATCAAATAAAAACTTAAAATTGACATAATGAAATTGTTTAATTCATATACTGATTTTAAATTGTTAATTAAATACCTAGACCATCTAAAATGCACAACTCAAGTGATACACCGTGCAACCAGGCCATATAATTTTATTTTATTTTTTTTGAAAATTTCCATGATAGAGTTGTTGTTGGGAGTATAAGAGAAATTCACAAACCGTGCAAGAGCCGGCAATTTGACCTAGGGTTCGCGGCCACCGATCTGCACGTCAAGGTATGATTGGTGATTGAGGAATTTAATTATGCCCGCTACGCTGCCGCCAAAGTCTACGGAATTAATTCGTTTGTAGCTCATGTATTAGTAAAAGATGAAGGGCGATATTACAAAGAGATTGTATCTATTAGTTTGCGTTGGCCTCCTCATCTTTTGAACTTTGCAATTTTACCTATAACTATGAGATTTGCAAAAACTCTCGTGACAATAATTAATTTTGTTTGAAAAACACACCTATTGACAATCAAAGTGCGAGACGTCGTTGGCGGTTCCGTGGCGCATTGGTTCTAGGGAATGGGTAGCTTTTTTCGGTGATTAGTGGTTTTCTACTCTTCTTCATAAGGCTAGACAGCGACCTGTACACATTCCTGATAACGCGAAGGTCGGTGTCTTCCTCAATGAATATACTGGCTAATGGAAGGATACCCTTTTATTACAAGCTGTGGGAGAATTTGGGCGAGACATCATTTACTCTACTCTGGGTCCAAATAGGGCTCATGATTATCAATCTTTCTGGGAGGTCGAACTTGACGAACAATATTCTGTAAAATCTGCATATAAACTCTTGAGGAAAACATCTGACCAACCATTGGTGAGTGGGGAAACTGGGCGTGCTTGTGATCAGGAAATTTACAAATTCATATGGAATATCAAACTCCAAAGCAAAGTCCTCATTTTTTTGTTGGCGACTGTTCTTGGATGCCCTCCCCACCTTCCTCAATATGTAGAGACATGGAATCATGGTAGACACATTATGCCTTTTTTTTGCAGGGAAGGGGAGGAAAATATCTTTCATTTTTTTGTTGCTTACGAGTTACGTAGCCGGTATGTCATAACAGTATAGGTAACTGTCTCCTCTCAAATGAATGGACATCAATCTCGGGTTCATCGCCACAAAGCACACAGACAGATTTGTTCTCTTCCTTCTTTTCTGTTGGTGTGTATAGTTTTTGAGAAACCAGCTTAGGGCAGAAGGTATCCAGCCCGTGTTTCTGGATGTTCAGGATTAGTGCATCAACTTTCAAGATCAGTATCAAAGGGCGATGGATCTCTGGGAGTCAAGTTTGATTGATAAACCTCTTGTTGCTAGATTGACCAATCCTGATGGGGGTAAATTCAAGATTAATGTTGATGGCAGATGGAACCTCCACAAAAATTATATGGGGTTTGCTACGGTCATTAGAGATTCTCGGAGCTTCTTTATTGCCATTAAGGGATGGAATTGGGCTGGAATTTTGAAACCTGTGACAATGAGGCTATGGCTATGTGGCCGGGGGTGACATGGGCTTTAGAAGTCCAACTCCAGCATTTGTAGATGGAATTAGATTCTTTGATTTTTACTGATTTTTTGGTAAATGAGCGGCCTATTCACTCTCTGGTGGGGACGATCATTTCACACATATAGTTACTTGCCTTACAAGCCCATTCCATGTCGTTCCACCATGTTATGAGATAGGGAAACTCCGTGGTTCATCTTTTGGCCAATTTTGTGTCTTGTAATATTTTGTCTAAATAAGTATGGTAGGCTAACCCACCATACTTTCTTCAGAAAAACCTTCGTACAGATAATTTTTTGGCAATGTTATACTATGACGGCTTTATCCCTCGTATCTCTGATACCTCTCAATTTCAGAGGTCGAAGGAATAGATGTTGATCCTTTCCATAAAAAAAAATGCGAGACATTGTTTAGTGACATAATTATATGGTCCTAATTATATCTACGTGAGCCATGAAATCCAGTCAATTTTGTTGGATCAATAAATCTAGTCAATGATGAGTGTGAGAGTATTTTCTTTTATAAATAAAGTCCATCAGTGGGGTGTATTTTAACAATATGAAAAAGAAATCACAAACCGAGAAAAACTGGGGAGACAAATGAAAAATCCATTAAAATTAACAACATTAAAGATAGGTCTATTTCCATGGGTAAATTTGAGCATTTTAATGCTTTAGGGTAAGTTTGGGAAGTGATAAAACTTGTAAATGAAAAATTTTTAATGTAAAAGTTTTGATATAAGAGAAAATAATGTGATATGATAAAGATAATGATGAAGTTTAAATATAAAGTTAAAATAGATAGTTAGATGTATTGATAATTGTATAGAAATAATTGAAAATAGTCAGTTATAGAGAATAAAAAATTTTAATTTAAAATGTTTTGGTGTAAACTAGGGGTGAGAATTGGGGCGGGTTGACTTGTTACCCGGCTTTGACCCTACTCGTTTTTGGCCAAGTAAAACTAATATATTTTTGATCCGGGGTATAGGAATAGGTCAAAAATTTTGACCCAAATTCAAAAATAGGTTCAGGGTGGGTCGACCATGTCCTGACCCGAAGATTCCAACCCGCCCCGCATATACTATTTATTAAAAATTATAAGCTTATATTTAAATATTATTATTATTTTCTTTCAAAATTCTCACTTTTTTATGTTCAACTATATCAACAATAAAAGAATCAATTTATTCATAAGAATTAATAAAAAGAATTTAAAAGAATTTATACATAAATAAACCTTATGTGTAATTGTATATTAAACCTATTTTAATAAACTTATACTATATTTTCAAATGTTTTATTTTCTTAATTATGTGTTTTTTTAATAATTAGTGAAATATTGGAGCATATAATATTTAAATTTAGTATAAATGTATACTTATTTTTTATAGGTATATAAATTCTTAAAATTATCTTATTTGACCCGCATTTTTGACTCGACCTGCTATCTCAAAACTGGTTCGATACCAATCTGAAGTTTTTCTCGAAACTTATTCAAAAAAAGTGAGGGTTAAACTAATTTTGTCCCGACCCGGTATAAAAAAAGGATCAAACTCAATTTTTAAAAAATAGTGTCAGGGATGAGTAAACTTTGACCCGGTATGGCCCGCCCTGATTCTCACTCCTAGTGTAAACAAAGACCTGCTTAATAATTTTATGACATTAGTGTGAAGATGTTGGGTGGGAGACCGAAGAAGGTACCCACGTGAGACCCGTGGTTAGGTGCGCGTGCGACAGAAGAGGGGTACGGTGTAACCACTCAAGCCTCCTGTTGATTATTCATTGAGCCAAAAATTAAAAGTATATACTTATCCTGATTGAATTGTAAATATATACAATTATATTCTCAAAAAAAAAAAAGATTCGTAAAAATCTTTAGTTTTCTTATGTATAAAAAACGAAATTTGCAGAAATTATCACTACTTTTACTTAACTTTTTAAAATACGGAAAAAATTGATAGATGTTCACTAAAATTTTAGAATGAATTACAGGACAAATGGAATCGCAATAGCACTAAAATATTTAGCATTTATTGTTAGGAAAAAGTAAAATATTAGTAAGGTGTTTGTAGACTTATTGTTAAGAAAATTATAAGATTATCTTAGGGCTTTATTATAAAAGAGATGATGTAATATATAAATACTCATATTTTGGAATGTATATATATATATATATATATATATATATATATATATTTGTGGCCCTTTTATGAAATTTCTCTTACATGTAACCTTCTTTATTTTTAATTTCTTGATCGTTGATAAAAATCCAATATGTCTATTATATTTAACATCACTACTATTATCAAATAACTCTTTATTTGTTTAATAACATTATATATTGACCTAATTTATAAATGTGAAAAATCAATATAATAAAATAATTTAATAATAAATATCAAATTTTAAGTAATATTTTCAACATCTAAATTGTTTTAAAGTATCAAGACTAAGTAGATAAATGATGTTACAAATGTATTACATTCTAATAGATATGGGAATGGATGAGGTTTTTTTCTTAATTTATACATGAATGTACCTAATTTTGAGTAAATGTGACATATTTATTGAATTTCAGTAAAATTTGGCCTCCTAACTAAACAAAAGATATTAAATATTGTGAATAAATTTAATTTTGAATCAATAATCAATATTTAAAAAATAAAAAACGATATACCACATCACTTTTACACAACTCGTTATATATAAGCATGCCTTATTGGCTTCTAAATTTCGTGCCTCATATATTGGGTGTATTTGGAAATGGATAAAACTTTTGATTAAAAGTTGCATAAAGTAGAAATTGTCAAATGATATGATATGATAGGAGTAATGATTAGGAATAAATAGGATAAAGGTGAAATACATAGGTTAGTCGTGCTAGTAGTTGTGCAGAAATAATTGAAAAGTAGATTAATTGTACAGAAAAATATGAAAAATTTAATAAAAAATAGGATAATTATGGAGAGTGAAAAGTTTTAAATTAAGGGTGCGTTTGTTTGGGGCAAAAAAATGTCAACAAAAACTTTTCAATTCAAAACTTTTCACTCTTCATAACTACTCTATTTTTTAATTATTTTTTCACATTTTCCTATACAAACTACCCTGCTTTTCAATCATTTCTACACAACTACCCATACAACTAATCTATCTATTTTAACTTTATTTTCTTTACTCCTCATCATTACTCCTATTATATCACATCATTTTCTATCAATTTGACAACTTCTACTTCAAAAACTTTTCATCAAAAGTTTTACCCCTAACCAAACACACCTTAAAAAATTTTAACATGACAACTTTCACTTATTTTTAAATATACGCATTATTTATAAAACACGTACGGCACCCGCAACTGGCGGCGGCGGCAACTGAAAAAATAGCCACAAACCGCGTACCTACCGCCGCTGCCGACAATCTGAGACGCGCGGCTATAAAAAACACCAGCAGCAATTGCCAGTCTACGGTCTCAGCAGTTTTTTATTATGAGAGAGAGAGAGAGAGGCCGGCTTCGTCTCTTGCTTTGTGCATTTTGGGACCGGTCTTATCCCCACCAAAGCCTTCCTCATCTAACCGTTTAGAATGATCTGACCCTTACTGTAACGCCTGAACTAAAAATCAAAGCTTTTGCCTAAATTTTCGGTCCAAGTCATTTTAAAACTCCAGGATCTTTCCACACGACGATTAAACCATCTCATTTAGATAAGAAATAAACTTGCATTATTACATCCAAGTCCATAGAGTTATTACAAACATGCCCACTTCAATAAATTCTTTACATCCAAGTCAAGCCACTCATTACATAGAAAGAAATAAATAAAATGATTTATTCATTAGCACGCCACCACCATC
Source organism: Annona cherimola (assembly GCA_030490835.1). Taxonomy (NCBI): domain Eukaryota; kingdom Viridiplantae; phylum Streptophyta; class Magnoliopsida; order Magnoliales; family Annonaceae; genus Annona; species Annona cherimola. The sequence goes on along the minus strand of CM059977.1, from coordinate 39,587,685 downwards.
TCATTGGCCACCATCCACGGGATCATCTGAGAGTCAAAGGAAAAAGGGGTAAGTTCACAAGAACTTAGTAAGTAGGATTATGCCCTGCAATTAAGATCATAAGAACACATCATCTTCACTCAATTGCTCAACTTTTAGAGCCTTTAAAACATCTTATATGTCATCATCTCTTCCTAGAAGTACTCAACTTAAAATTTGGGGACTACCCTAAGGATTTAAGACCTTAAATCCTTTAAGATACTCCTCTATCCCCAAAACTCAAACTTCTAGGCATCATTTGGCTAATCTAGCCCTTCCATTGAACTCAGAAGGTCCAAATCCATAGGAAATGACCCCTGGATCACTCAAATCGGACCTCTAGAGCTCAATTTACATCAATTTGAAGATGGACGCACCAAACGGTGCCACGTGTCCCTCGCCGCCGGCGACTTGGGCTCGCCGCCGGTGACTCTTGCCCGACTGGGTTTCCTGGTGGGCTGCGCTCTGGGCTTTACTGCCTGGGCTTCTACCTGGATATCATCTCTGGGCTTAAGCTATGGGTTGACCCACTGGATCCTCCTTCTGAGGCCCATAGCAACAGTTGGGCTCGTCCGCAGCTGGGCTCAGCTCGGATCCAGCCCACTCTCTGAAGCCCATACCACCTTCTGAAAATTTACAGATTCCCCTACTGTCTTCTGATTTTACAGAAACTCCTTGACAGCTTATGATTTTCAGAAAAACCATTAGGCAGATTTGTAAAATATCCAAAAACTCGAAAATAGGCAGTAACATCCATTTTTTCCATCTGTCCATTTATACAAGATATATATAATAACATTTTAATATTATTTTCGTATATATATCTCCTTTAAACATCTTAAATGCATTAAAATGCATTAAAAATTCATCTCATCAATAATTTGGCTAACATATTTAATTTTAGGCCATCCAAGCATAATATAACGTACATAATTTTACTCATTAATTTATTTTACTCAAAATAAATTATAATTATGCCATTATGCTTTCCATCTTGCCCAAAATTACCTTTATGTTATACATCCTCAAAATTATTGATAAATCCTCACATAATTAATTTAATGTAAATAATACATTTATCAAATAATTATGTGGCATCCATTCCGCTGCAATTAAGCATATAATATCTCATATCATCCCAACATGATTAATGGCTAAAAAAATCACATATTAGTAAAACTACTAAATAATCATGTGATAAATCCTCATTAAATCACGCCATAATTAAAGGCTAAAAAGGCAAAATCCCCCTTACCTTAAAGAAGAAAATGAAATGGATTGCTTGAACGGGTTGGATCGGCCTTTTCCTTTCTCCTGCGGCAGCGTTCCTCCTCTTTCCTCTGGTATGCCTTTATTGAGTACCCAAGTCGTTTATTTATAGCTCACCGGAGGATTCACTGGAGGATTTTCCGCTCGAAACCCGATTTCAATTCAAATTTGAATTTACGATCGCAATCCGATCTTAAATCCACTTCAAATTCTAATTTCAAGATCCCTGATCGCAATCCAATCTTAAATCAAATTTTAAATTCGAATTTCAAACTGGTGAGGCTCACAGAGCCCAAAAAGGCAAAATACATCATTTATACACTCATGGGATTCGAACTCGAGACCTCCTCTACCAAAGACCAACACCTTAACCACTTAAGCACATTGGGCCGTTGAGTTAAATACTCGCGATATTTTATATAACTCAACCCATCATTCTAAGTGGACTTATTTGGGTCTAGCCCAATAATCTTCCACTTATTCTTGGCCCATTGCTTGGTCAAATGGTCAATGGTCAGGATGCCACCTCAGTGGACACATCATCAGTTGAATAGTCAACTCATCAATTTTTTTCCTAATTATTACACTTACAAAGCCAATTTATAATTTTGGCATTAAAAATAATGTTAAGAGTAAGGTATAGGATTAAAACATAGAAAAATATATTTTACCTCTTGCACATTTGTCTAGTTGATCAACAAATTCTTCATAATTTGAATCGACTGGAGATGCTTTCAACCAATCTTGAGAGCAAATTAGACACTCAACCAACATGGGTGTTAATGAACTACGATATTGGTCAAGAACACGTCCTCCAGTGCTAAATGCAGATTCTGATGCAACTGTTGAAACAGGAATAGCCAAAATATCGCTTGCCATAAAAGATAAAATCCTGTATTTTGTAGCCGTTGACCACCATGCTAAAATATCAAATGGTTCCACTTCATTCTCAACTGGATCTTTTAAATAGGCATCAATTTCATTTGTGATAACTCCAGCATTATTGTTATTCATAGATTGCCACAGCTTCCATTTTGAATTCTTTGATTCGGATGATGCCTCGCTCACTTCAGACAAAGAACTTGCAGTACTACTAGTAGACCCAAATTTATAAGTTCCATATAATTCAACCATTTTATCATACACTTTCTTTGATAATGCAGAAACCTGGTCCGCAGGAAGGAAAATACTAAGACAAAATTCCAAATAGCCTAGCTTGTACCGTGGATCAAACACTACCGCAATGAGCAAGTAAATGTTGAACTTGTCAACAGAACCCCAATATTTTGCAAGTTTTTCCTTCATTTTGTTGCACATGTGAAGAAGGATAGGATTATCATTCTCGGCTGGAAATGACTTTAATCGATCTTGAATTGCATCAAGTTGAGGAAAATGATATGAGGAAGTGACATATTTAGTACCCGACAAGATTTCAGTAGCATCAAAAAACAAAACCAAGAAATCACAAAGGACTCTGGCATGGTTCCAATCTTCTTCAAGAGGTGGACTAGAGCTTCTAAAACTTGCATCATTCACTTCAAGATGTTTGAAAGTCATTTCAAAGGGTAGAGCATGTTTCAACATCAAGTATGTAGAATTCCAACGTGTTGACACATCTAAACACAAAGACATTTTACTCGAAATTCTAACACTTTCACAAGATTTTCCAAATGCTTGTTCTCTACTAGGAGAACTCTTGACCCACTTTATGCTATTACGAATTCGAGCAATGGAATCCTTGATTTGTTCGGTTCCCTCCTTCACAACCAAATTTAAAATGTGCGCAACACAACGGACATGTAAAGATTCTCCATCCCCAAAGAGAGCATTCTTCATTTTTAAATTTAAACGCAAAGTGTTTAGCGCAACATCATTGGCAGATGCATTGTCAACAGTAAGAGTACACACTTGTCCAATATTCTAAGCATTCAAACATTCTTCAATTGCGTTAGCAATAGCTTCACCCGTGTGTGGTGAAGGAAGAATACAAAAATTAAGAATGCGCTTTTGAAGAGTTCAATTAGAATCTATAAAATGAGCAGTCAAACATAAATACCCAATATTTTGATTTGAAGTCCACAAATCTGTCGTCAAGCATACACGCCGAACATCCTCACTAAAAATCTTTCGTAATTTAGCCTTCTCTAACATGTATATTTTGAAAATTTCTTTGACAATTGTGGTCCTTGAAACATGTTTGATGAGTGGCTGCACAACTTTACAAAATTCTCTAAACCCTTCCTTTTCAACAAATTTAAATGGCAATTCATCAAGAATGATCATTCTTCCCATTGCTCTTTTGCAGGCTTCTTGGTCAAACTTCCAATTTGACATAACTATTCCACCATCATCAGTTACCGTTTGAAATGATAACAAACGCTGACCCTTAGCTCTTTTGTTGGTATTATACTTGCATAACTTTAAGTGTCTAGTTAATGTCCTTGTTCCTTGAGTACTTGGACACTTAAGTTTAATCTTACAATACTTACAAATTCCCCATGCCACTTTTCCATTTTTGTCCAAAATCCTTTCAAATTCTTCCCAAACTGGTGATGAAAATTTATATCCTTTTTTCTTCTTGGAAAGAGGCTCGTTTGCATCCGAACTTTCTGTAAGATCAATAGTGTTTGAAGCAGTTGTTGTATTTTTTATTTGCTCACTGTCGATCTCTTGTTCACTATTCTTGTCTTGCATATTACTTGAACCGTCCATATTTTATTAACCACCTAGATATCATTTTCATAACATATAATCACAGTTAGATATTTTTTAGATTGATATGTAACATAGTAAAGAAATCAGATGAGTTTCCAGACACGTGACTTAGTGTTCTTTGAGATGAATCAACAGATCAATAACTGTGAATTAGAATTGCAACTGCCCATACAAGGACAAAAACTTTGAAGGACCTACATTTATCAATAAAAAAACAAAAGCTTGAAAATGACCAATAACTAGATCATGAAAATGGGGCTACTATAAGTTTATTTAGTAATGCAGCAGCCACATTAAAATTTCTACAAAATGATATGCATTTTTTATAGGACAGATGGCAACCGATTTATAGTCATCATGAAACAAAATTTTTCACGTTTATCTGGCTATTCATAATTTTTTAAACGAAGAGCTGAATACGTTTAGTGTAAGGGATATCATACGACAAGATGATGAGAATTTAATTGCAGCAAGAAGCTGGAAGATGATTGGCTCACCAGAGATAATCTGGATGGATGCGGTTGTAGCTAGAAACAGTGAATAAATGGGTGGCTGAATTGGGTTTTGGGAGCCAGATGCCCAGATGCCGAAGATGCGGTGCTGCCGGTGCAGGAGAGAAGAATATCGTCGCCGACCCAGGTCCGAAGATGCGGTCGAACTGCCGAAGATGCGACGCCGCTGGAGCAGGCAGCCGGCAGGTGTAGGAGATCGCCGATGCAGGAGCAGGCAGCCGGCAGCCAGCAGGTGCAAGTGCAGGAGGCAGGGGCCGGAGCAGGAGAAGAGAGACGAGTATGAGGCAGGGGCTTGAGCAGGAGATCGCCGATCACAGCCGGCAGCGGCGAATCGACCACGCCGTCGACGAGCAGGAGGCAGGGGGCAGGGGCGCTGCGGTGCGGGCGCAGGGCTTAGGGCGAAATAGGCAGGGGAGTTCGGGACGAATGGGGTGCAGGTGCAGGAGGCAGGGGCCGGAGCAGGAGAAGAGAGACGAGTAGGAGGCAGGGGCCGGAGCAGGAGATCGCCGATCACAGCCGGCAGCGGCGAATCGACCACGCCGTCGACGAGCAGGAGGCAGGGGGCAGGGGCGCTGCGGTGCGGGCGCAGGATTTAGGGCGAAATAGGCAGGGGAGTTTGGGACGAATGGGAATATGGGATATTATCATATTAGTAATAGATTCGGGTTCGGGCTCACAGCAACCCGAACCCGAGCACTATATACATTCGGTCCGGGTTGGGAAAATCGGGCTCGGGTTGAAACCAGCAGGGTTTTAACACTGCAAATCTTCGGGTTCGGCGGGCTGGGTTCGGGCCGAACCCGGCCCAAGTTGCACCCCTACCTCTAATAGGCGGCCGGAATACTGTTACACCACCATTCTGTTCCCAGAATCCGAATATAGGGCTAGACGGAGGACCTCAACAATCCTCCCATAAATCAAGAAATGATTATTACAAAGAAGAAGAGATAGCCTTAGAGCAAGGCTGCAATGTAATCCAAGATATCAAGAGGTAACTCCAAAACCAGCTTAGAGAAATGGAGAAACGAATCAGACAGCATCAACGAGAAGGCCTACCCTCGGCCAAAATAGAAGATCTATGTCCCTTCCCTGATACTAAGTTGCCTAAGAAGTTTTAGATCCTAGCTTTGCCAATATATAAAGGAGACTCATGCCCAAGGGCTCATCTCAAAGCCTTTTGCGACATCTTATACCCTTTCGTGAAAAGCAAAAAAGTCTTAATAAGGTTATTCCAATATATCTTGAAGAAAGATGCACCAGAGTGGTATACGTAGCTCAATTACCGGCTGATCAAGACATGGGAGCAACTCTCGCTAGCCTTCATAGATCGCTTTTCATATAAGCTAAACACGGTCCCCAAAAGGGCCGATTTAGAAGCATTAAAGTAAAAAGGTAATGAAATATTCTCAGAATACGTGGTTAGATGGTGAGCATTGACTGCAAAGATGAAGAGCCCCTTTGCCTTTGAACGAGCAGATCTCTATCATCATCAATTCGGCTCACTCAAGCATCTCGAGTTATCTCATCTCACATCCCCATGTCAACTTCACTCAACTCCTCCAAGCAGGAGACCAAGTGTAAGTGGGAATCAGGTACGGGACCATCTCTCCATGGTTGTATGATGGAAATACCACTCGAAAGAAGCAAGAACTCAAAAATGGTAATCCTTCAAAAACTCCAGATGTAAATACAATAAACACCATAACTAAGCCCGTTCAAAGGAAAACTTTAAGAGATTTTACACCCATAGCCCAATCGTACACCGATATACTCAACATACTCATCTAAAAGAACATGCTAGCACCTTTGGCTCTAAAACCTCCACCAAAACCTCTTTCGAAAAACTACCGAGAAAATGAATTCTATGCCTATCACCAAGGGAGAGGCCACTCAACTGAGAGATGCTACACCCTTAAGCATGACATTCAAGACCTCATAAATGAGGGAAAAATCAAAATCTCACAAAACTCCTATGAGGATGTGATCCAAAATCCTCTCTCTATGCATGAAGTGGCGAGGAATCCCAATACAATAACTATAAACTTCATTGAAGTTGCAAAATGACCCATCAAAATGAGTCATGAGGCACACATGATCACTTTGCAACGGGCCAAGCAAGAGACGATTATATTACAAGGAGCAACTCTGCAAGGCCTCTATAAGCCCCAAGAAGGGTACGACTAAGATCGCCTCTCATTACTGGCTGTGAACAATCTAAGGATCACTCCTACTTAGTAAGAGTAAATTGTGTTAGCGGCCAAACTAAACCCAACATATGACTCACAAAGAGTCTCGTGGGAATATCCTCAATGCTCAGAGATAGGCAATATTTATCTCAATAGGCGAGTTTATCGAAGAGAAGAGACCCGCAACATAATCACCAATTCGGAGAAAGAACCACCATATGACATTGCTTCACAACTTAAAGTCTCTGCCAGCTCAAATATTCATATGGGAGCTACTATGCATTTCAACAAAGCATAGGGAGGCTTTCACCAAGGTGTTAAGCGAGACTCACATAACCACGAAAGTAACTCTCGAGACTCATATGTCGTGGCCATATGATTGGGCAAATAATGACCCCTAACGCCATCACATTCACTGATGAAGAACTGCCAATAGAATGACATAACCATGGACACTCGTTAAGCATTATGGTTAGATACAAGGATTTGAAGATCCCTTTAGTAACTATCGACAATGGCGCAAGTCTTAACGTCTACCAACCACAAACAATCAAAAGACTTAGAATTCCTACTAATCAAATGCAACCCAGTGATTTTAGTGTAAGAGCTTTTGATAATTCTCAAAAGACAATACTGGGTGAATTGGACATAGAAATCCAAGTAGGGTCCGACACGATGGTTGTTCTTTTTCAAGTCTTGGATATCCTGACATCTTTCAACCTATTATTAGGAAGGCATTGACTACACCAGACAGGAGCCATTCCGTCTTCCTTGCATCAAAAGCTGAAGTATATATCGGCAGGAAAGCTAGTGGTCGTAGAAGCCGATCCTGAGATCGTCTTTCCAGCAGAGGTTGAAAACTGCCATGAAATTTTACTTATCAAAGTGTATGAATCTTTGGATCCTCTCCCTTTCAAACTAGATGATATACATGAAGTTCATCATATCCCTACAGAATGAAGACTACCACTCCATTATGTCATACCCCTGGCTGAGAGGCAAGCTTCAAAATTCAACATCAAATATAGAGGAAAGACGGTACCACTCAATCCCCAACAAAAGAACAACAAATGGGGTCTCGGATATAAACTAGAGGAAGACAAATTCAAGAAAATAAATAAAGAGACTCAGTTCATAAGCGCAACGTATGTACCACCCAAAGCATTGAAGGCTCAAGAGATCTTAATGATAGGGCATAATTACCAACATGGAAAAAAGCCACTATGCAAGGACAAGCCAAAAAATAGTATGCTATACCAACTTGTTCAAGACCCGATTCAAGTAATCACATCACGCATACGACATCCATTCAAAAGAAAAGAAACAGACATGCCACCAAATCCATGGGTAAATACCTATACATCGATACTATCTAAGGATTGTCCATACTAACATCGTTCATTTCGTGAGGACGCTGGAAAATCGAGCCCATGTCGCTGTTCCAGAGGTATTGAAGAACAGATCCGAACCCATTCAACACAACCCAGATTTCCTAAGGATACGAAAGACGACCTAGCCCATTGCAGCACTCGCGATTGGTGCTACAACTTGGCGACTCCACTGGGGTCATTAGGGGCCATTTTTCGCCCGTAATGCTTAATGAGTGTTCATGGTTATGCCCTTCTGTTGGCAAGCAAGATGAGTAATGATGAGCACGCCGTTAGCCCGATGAGCTGACTCCAATCGGTCATCCGATGGTTGTGGAGGGAAATCGCAAATGGCAGCCATGGAATTTCCGTCTCGGAGGAAGCCGTGCGATTTTTGGGGAAGATGAGCTTTGGTCTTTTGGTACTCTGCTAGCACAATTATTCCATACATGTGTGGCCCATGTGAAGCAATCTTAGCCCTTAATTTTTATATTTTGTTGATCCAATGACTTTGTAATAATTTTATAAAAATAAATCTGGCATTGGGATGCTTTTTTTTTTTAAAAAATATGTATAATAATACCATGTAATAAATGGACAAATATTTAATTCATATGGTAAAAATAGCTCTAAATTGGGGTGTCTATAGCTGCACTAGAAGAAGTCTCTCTCTCTCTCTCTCTTGCTCTCTCTCTCTCTCTCTATATATATATATATAGGGCTGTTCCGGTGCAGCATCACTGCACCGGAACAGCGGTGCAGTGGGTCCAAAATGGGCCCCACATGATCATGAAATCATGATCTACTCCACCCATTGTATTTAGAATAATGTATTCTATTACCATATCAATTTTCATCCCAATAAGATACTTTAAAGTTGTTATTTACATCAAACTATTTTATTACGTTGGATTTGTACCATTTTCAGATGGAGGCCATATACATATCTGATTGGGATGAAAATTGGTGTGGTAATAGAATACATTATTCTAAATACAATGGGTGGAGTAGATCATGATTTCATGATCGTGTGGGGCCCATTTGGGGCCCACTGCACCGCTGTTCCGGTGCAGCGTCATTGCACCGGAACAACATCCATATATATATATATGTATGGGAGTTGTTCTTGTGCTGCATCTGAATAACGGTACATTTGATCAAAAGTGGGTCTCACACATATTAGAATGTAATGAAATTTTACAATTAAATTCGTTTGAAATATATGATTCATTTTAAAAAATTGATTCGCTTTTCTAGAAAAATTATTTAATTTCGAGTAAGAATATAAAATCTGATTTTTGACTAGTTTTAAATAGTTTTCAAACGTATAAAATTTAGTTTTGATGTAAACATATAAAATTTGTATCTTTCATATTTTGACAAGTCTTCTTATCTTCCGTTGTATATACACCAAGCTGTGACTTCCGACCGATTTCATTGAAACTATATAAATACGAATGCAAAGCTTGTTTTCTACTAAACATAATACAATATGTGTGTTAGTTGGTCCAGATTTCATAAAACTATATTGGTGTGCATTAAACTAAGAATTTATACTTTTATGAAAAGCGAATAATGTTTTCATTGCACATGACCGATATTATATGGTCCCGATATGAGAATTTTTTTATTTTTTAGAGTTTTTAAAAATATATGTAAGCTCTACTTAGATTTTCTACCTGTAAAATTTCATATGCTTTTAATGAACTCTAATTCCATGTGGTTAATTGAACGGAAGCAGCCGTGAGATTAAACTTCTATTTCCATGTGGTTAATTGAACGGAAGCAGCCATGGGATTAAACTCATGAGGGCCTCCCATAGAAGTGATTCCATGTAACCAAGGTTTTGATGCTAGGTAGAAAATCTAATCCATTCATTGTATTTAACATTAATAGTTTAGTTATGAGACCAAGTTTCATCCAAATTTAATATGTGCATAGGAGACATTTGTTCAAAAATAGGCACACTCATGTGTAAATTAGGAAAAATGCTTAGATTCATTCACATATATATTAGAATGTGTTGATACTTTATAAAATCTATTATCCATTTAATAATGATATTTTAGATGGTTTAGATATTAAAAATACTATTTAAAAATTGATATTTAGTATTAAATATTTTTATTATGTTGATTTTGCTTGTTTATAGATAGGTTACACATACTGGATGTTAGATAAATGAAAGGATTATCATAATAATATAAGTAACGTTAAACACAATGGATGAAGTTGATTTTTCATTAACTATCTAGATGTTGAAAATTGAAGGGGTTACATAGAAACATCTTCATTTGTAATTTAGCTAGTTTGGTTTTAAATAAAATTTTTCCTCTAAAATTTTTTAATTCTCCACAACTATCTAAGTTTTAAATTATTTTTACATTTTTCTATACAAATTATACTATTTTTAAATCACTTTTATATAACTATACATACAACTAACTTATCTATTTCTCATCATTACCCAAATCATATTACATTATTTTATCTCATTTCAACAACTTTTATATAAAAAACTTATCATCGAAAGTTTTATCACTTTCCAAACACACTCTCAAACAATTATAATAAAAAATATGTTATATTTTCACTTGGTATGGACCATATAAATTAATGAAAAATAATTTTTCATATTATATATATCAAGTAAAATACAACGGATGTTTTTCTCACACATTTTTCCATATAATATCCTACATTATAATTGTTTTTTCTCATCTTTTTATACTAATGTCTAATTCATTTCAAATTTATTTCCTTACTTTTGGTTATTATTCTTATCATATTATATCATTTATCTTATTTATTAAAAAATTTGACTAAATTTTTTCTAATTTTTTTCCTTTTAGCCATTTTTAATAGAGTTTATATGTTAGATATATCTATATTAATAAGTTCATGGAGAAAAAGTGAAAAAAATTAAATAATTTTTTTGAAGTGGACTAAATAAGTAATTACTTAGCCCAGACTAATAGGATCATTTATTTAAATATAATCGATGGAGTAGATGTTTTATCAACAATTTAGATGTTAAAAATGAAGGAGATTTTATAGAAGAAAGATTTATACACACACACACACAATGACTCATCTTCTAAGTTTTATAAAAAGGGGTTTCATAGAAATGTAAGCTATATATAATATGATCATGTATATTTATATGTACCATAAGTTATACCACATAAGTTATGGTATATTTGGCTTAAAATGGGTCTATATGATCATAAATTATAATTTACTCAATCTATTGTATTTGACATTGTTTATTTTATTAGCACACTAATTTTATTTAAATTAGATATGTTTATGGACTCTATCTAAAAATGGTACAAAATCGACATAATAAAATAATTTGATGTAAATAATAATTTTAAATTTATTTTTTAATATATAAAATATTTGAAATATAATTTATACATGAAAAAATAATTGTATAGAGTATCAATGCATTTAAGTCTAAACTCAATTATAGTAAATTGTAAATCAATGATAATTTCAATGATTAATAATTCTATTGAAATAAAATAAAAGTAGTAATAAAGTTTTAGTTATATTTGTATAAGATAAAAATATTCAAAGTCATATATATGTGCTTCAATTGAAGTTGTGTATTAAGTCGACTTAACCATAATACTTTGGTGAAGTGGCATGCCACATCCAATCCAACCATAACGTCAGACAGGGTTTCGAAGGCAGTGCTAGAAAACTAAAAGTATTCAAAGTTAATTATATACAAGTGACAACTGAAGCCACATACAAAGTTAACATTAGTACCTTTATAATAAGACCAAAAATATTTGGATTAAAGTTATAGATGGATCACATTTGCTTAAAACTACAAATTCATATATAAATTATGAAATTGGTAGAGTTATTTACACTTACATTTGAATGTATTAATATTTTATATAATCATTTATGTAAGTGGAAATAATATTTTAGATAATTTAGAGATAAAAAATATAAATTTGAACTTAATATATAACATAAATAATTTTACTATATTACTTTTAGGATTGATTGCATGAAACCTAGTTTCCTTGCTAAACAAATGATCTAAGTACGACTTATGGAGTTAATTTCATATCAACATCAAAATGGACCCAAAATGAACGGAGTTAACATGAAAAATTTTTGTATAACAGAAGCTTAGTGCATTAAACAATAACTGTTTGTGATAAACGTTAAAAAATAATTTTAAATGTGATAATTAAATTGAATTTTGATTTGGTCATTAAATAATTGGGCCAAAACGAAGCGCTGCCTTTCCAATGGATCATACGGTATTAATTAAGGGAATCATATTTTGGGAGAGTGGTTCTGCAATAGCTATGGGCCTAAAAATTAGAAGAGGAAAAGAAAAAAGAGGGATATAAGAAAACCTTATATTATTATTAAAGTAAAGAGAGACTTTTACAATTGAAATCTATTTGACTTGATGCATTAAACTCAACCTATGACCCCTATTTTTACTTTTAGGAAAATATGTAAATTACAACAAGCAAACCATACGCAACTTATAACGTAAATCCTATGCGTGCCTAGATTGAGTGGCGCAAAGACCAAATCTATTCAGATTTTCACACTTTAATAATTTCAACTAAATCAAAATCCATGGACTTCAATTTATATTTCCAAAACAACCTCTTGAATGATATTCAAAATCTTCATTAATTAAGGATTTTGACATTTATTTGCATCTGGATCTTTTGATTTGTGAAATATCATCTGCACTTAGTTATGTCAATCTCTTCAACATTCGTGGCCATTTGTGTTGAAGTGCACGCAACAGTGAATTTACATCTCTGAAAAAACTTGATGGGGCTTTATCTTGACTATCAATTCTTTGAATTCAAAATTCTTTCTATGTCTTGTTGTTCTTTTGTACTCTTTTAATCATTACTGATTGTTGAATCTATAACTTCCTTTGAAGATTAAAAATATTTTAGTAATCATGAATATTGAAATCAAAATTCTCATGGATTTTTATACAACTAATATGATTAGATAAATAATCTCTCACTCTATTCTTCTTCAAGTTCATATAAAAAGTATTGCTTGAATACCTTTGAATTTTTTTGAGTAGAAAATTATTCTCTTATCTTTTTTTTTGGTAGCAACTTTTATCGATTTTATTTTTTCATTATCTTTAATTTTTTTGAACGTCTAGACATCGTTCATCACTTCTTGTTCCAGTTCTTCCTTTTCTTATTTTGTTTTTTTTTTCTCATTAAGAAAGTTCTCATTGTCTTCCAAAATTTTTTTGCCTCTTTTAATATCTCTCTCCTTTCAACGTTAATTTTTTTCCTCCTCTTTTTTCTGATTTCATACTTTCTAGATCTTGCCTTCTAATTTAGCTTCTAGTGACTTGAACTCTCTCTCTCTTCCTGTTCTCCGGTCTTTACAATTTCTTTGTTACTAAATTCATCAGCATCAAAGTCAGCCATAAACTATTCTATAAGTAATCTGTTAATTCCACCTTTTAAAATTGTCTTCTCTAGTTTCGCCCAAACTTGAGATGAATCTTGCAAATCCTGAATGTCTCAAAATCACTTGACACACCATATTTTTGAGAATAAAAAGAGCATTTTTTCCCTTTCTTTTTCAAGCCAAGATTTATTGCTCAAATCTTGCACCTAAAGCCTTTGAAAGAGTTGAAGTAAATTTTGACATGACATATTTCGATGTTGACAAGTTCAATTTTCGTGAGTCTTGTTGGAAAAAAAAATTAGCCGTTGTCAATGAAAGTTGAAATGTTTTGGTTTAGGAACCATCCATTGTTTCATGAAATTTAAACCATTTATCTTGTTTTCAATAATTTTTTATATATTGTAAAAAAAGATCATTTAAATATATATACACACGTATGCATTGCATTTAAAATTTAATTTAACAAGTTTATATATACTGTCAAATTGAATGATTTTAACCTGATGGTGTGTGTATATATATTACGATTGTTGTATGGCCAATATTTTTCATTTTCTAACTGTGATATATTAAATGAGAAGGATTTATTTGTTAGGCCACTAACAAATATACACCTTATTATCGTTTTTTATTTTTATAAAACTATTAATCTATGAGCATTTAATTTATAACCAAGTTTTACAATTTTTAAAGATATGTATACATTTTTTTGGAAATCTTTACCTTTCTAATACCCATATGTTTGAAAATTTTAGAAATAAATCTTTAAAAATGGTAAAACTTGGTTTATTTGTAAATGGTAGGGTGAAAGGGGAAGTAAGAGAACATATTTTTTCATGTATAAAAATTGTTTTACCTACTTTAACTAATTCATTTTTTCTATTCTAACCCTTATATTCTAATTAATTTATGAAGCGATTATCTTTTTTTTATTTCCACTTAACTCCTATTAAAGTTTCTCCATTTTCTCACTTTACATTTCCAATCAATAAAAGAAGAATAAATGGCCTAAGGCTAACAAATGAATCCATTAGCACTAGGTAATAGGATCAAAGCTCGTATTAAATACGTTGGGGGATTTAAATTTCACAAGGTCATGTATTCGAAATAAGTTTTTCTTAAGGTTTGTCTGATAATATAGGTGGGGTGTAGTGGGAAGTGAAATGTTTTTAAAAAATATGAGAGTGATATGATATGATAGTGATAAAGTGGGAAGAAATCGGGTAATCGTGTAAGAAAACAAGTGGAATATAAAAGCAAAAAAAGAGAAAATAGAATAATTAAACAATTAAAATATCAAATCTTTTTTTATCAATTGTGAGGTAGGATTGATTTCCTACTTACGTTGTTACTAAGCATACCCTTTTTTGGAAAACGTTTCCCTTGAAACATTGCACTTTTTCTTGTATAGAGCTCGATTATATACATTTAGTTATTGATTGTTAAATCTATAACTTCTTTTGAAGATTAAAAATCTTTTAGTAATCATGAACATTGAAATCAAAATTCTCATTGATTTTTATACAACTAACAGGATTAGATAAATAATCTCTCACTCTAATCTTCTTCAAGTTCATGTAAAAAATATTGCTTGCATACCTTTGAATTTTTTTTAGTAGAAAATTCTACTCTTATCTTTTTTTTTTGGTAGCAACTTTTATAGATTTTATTTTTCATTATCTTTAATTTATTTGAACATCTAGATATCATTCATCACTTCTTGCTCCATTCTTCCTTCTCTTATTTTGTTTTTTCCTCCTTAAGAAAGCTTTCGTTGTCTTACAAAAAATTTTTGCCTCTTTCATTATCTCTCTCCTTCCTTCCGACATTAAATTTTTTGCTCCTCTTCTTTGTGATTTCATGCTTTCTAGATCTACTTCTTTTAGAGGCATGATGTCTATATATATATGTTCTTTCTTTTTCTTTTCAGGCTTTTCAATTCCTGTGATACCATCTTTCCAAATTATTTCAATTGCTTCAGTGTCTTCTGATTTAGCTTCTAGTGACACGTACTCTTTTTTTTTTTTTTTTTTTACCCTGTTCTTCAGTCTTTACAATTTCTTTGTTACTAAATTCATCAGTATCAAAGTCAACCATAAACTATTCTATTGGTATTTTGTTAATTCCACCTTATAAAATTGTCTTCTCTAGTTTTGCCCAAACTTGAGATGAATCTTCCAAATGCTGAATGTCTCAAAATCACTTGACATATCATCTTTTTTATAACAACAAGAGCCTTTTTTCGTTCTCTTTCAAGCCAAGATTTATTGCTCAAATCTTGCACCTAAAGCTTTTCAAAAAGTTGAAGTAAAATTCGATATGATAAATTTCGATGTTGACAAGTTCATTTTTCGTGAGTCTTTTTTTCTTTCTCTTTCAAGCCAACATTTATTGCTCAAATCTTTCACCTAAAGCCTATCAAAAAGTCGAAGTAAAATTTGATATGACAAATTTCGATGTTGACACGTTCATTTTTCGTGAGTCTTGTTAGAGAAAAAAATTTCCCGTTTTCAATGAAAGTTGAAATGCTTTGGTTTAGGAACCACCTATTGTTTCATGAAATTTAAACCATTTATCTATAATTTTTTGTATATTGTAAATAAAGATCATATTACAATAAAGATGATTTATATATATACGTGCATTGCATTTAAAGTTTAATTTAACAAGTTTATATATACTGTCAAATTGAATGATTTTAACCTTATGTGTTTGTATATATATTACGATTGTTCTATGGTCAAAATTTTTCATTTTCTAACTGTGAATATATATATTAAATGAGAGATGATCTTCTTATCTGTACTCACTGACAGATTCATTTGTTAGGCCACTGACAGATTCATTTGTTAGGCCACTAACAAATATACACCTTATTATTATTTTTTATTTTTATAAAACTATTAATTTATGAGTGTTAGTTTATGAACCAAGTTTTATCATTTTTAGAGATATGTATACATTTTTTTTTTTTTTTGGAAAACTTTACCTTTCTAACACTGTATGTTTGAAAATCTAAAAAAATATTATTTAAAAATGATAAAACTTGGTTTATTTGGAAAAGATAAGGAGAAAGGATAAGTAGGAGAACGTGTTTTTTCATGTATATGAATTACTTTACCTAATTTATTTTTTCTATTCTAGCCCTTATATTCTAATTAATTTATGAAACAATTATCTTATTTATTTTTACTTAACTCCTATTAAAGTTTCTCCATTTTCTCACTTTACGGGTGTGTTTGGCAATTCATAAAAAATGTTAAGTTAAAACTTTTCACTTTCCACAACTATCATACTTTTCAATCAACTATCCATACAACTAACCTATCTATTTTAACTTTATCCTCTTTATTACTCATTACTATTCCTAAAATGATAATTTTTACCTTCTAAAATTTTTTATCAAAAGTTTTATTTATTACCAATCACACCCTACATTTCCAATCAATAAAAGAAGAATAAATGGCCTAAGGCTAACAAATGAATCCATTAGCATTAGCAAATAGGATCAAAGCTCGTACTAAATACGTTGAGAGATTTAAATTTCACATGGTCATGTATTTGAAATAATTGTTTCTTAAGGTTTATTTGATAATGTACGTAGGGTGTAGTGGCAAATGAAATGTTTTTGAAAAATATGAGAGTGACATGATACAACCGCGATAAAGTGAGAAGAAATTGAGTAATTGTGTAAGAAAACTAATGGAACATAAAAGTAAAAATGGAGGAAATAGAATAATTAAGTAGTTAAAAAATCAAATCGTTTTTTAGAAAGTGTGAAGTAGGGATGATTTCCAGCCTATGTTTTTACTAAGCATATCCTAATTTGGCAAATGTTTCAAATGTTGTTCTTTTTCTTGTATGGAGCTCGATTATATAGATTTAGTTATGTTTTAAACTAAAATACAAGTCGTATTTTTTTATTTTACAAACATGTTTTCTTAAGTGTATTTAATTTATATACCAAGTTTTACTATTTTAAAATACTTTTAAATATTTATTATTGATTTTTAAAACCTAATTTTTAAGGGGCGAAAAATGACTTAAATGCCCTAAAATTGATGATTTCTAAAAGTAATAATAATATAAAATTATTAGAAGATGGAAAAACTTAGTATATGAATTAAATACAATTAGCAAAGCACGTTTGTGAAGAAAAAATAAAAAAACAAATAAAACAAATAAAATTATATTTTAGCTTAGAATACAACTAATTGACATTATTGGGCGCCTTATTGTGCGTGACCTTTGTTGGGAATCATTCCCCATGTATATAAGTCAAAGCCAGTGTAGATTCCCACCAAACCAGAACTAACGAAAGGTCGTCTGGAACTGGGTCTAGGGAAAGAGCAGCGCCCTTTTTTTTTTTTTTTTTCGTTTGTTTTAACCGCCGATGCTACATGCGCACGCGGCTGCGGTCGTTTGAATCCGGAGTCAATTGGTTGCCTTCAACAACAGCAACTGTATATCCATGTGAAAACATTAATGAAACGATCAAAGTCGTAAGATTATGGGACAACCGGATAAGATACTAAGAATTTCAATTTGACCGGGACTAGGAGATATTTGAATATTGCACCACGTGCATGATGTACCATGCAACCAGCTGGTTTAATTCAACTCGATTCAGCAAGAATGGCATGAATTGCCACTTGCCATCCAATCCTACCAGCTGCATGTGCTTAATTAATTAATTAATTATTATTTTAATTGCTTGGGTTTCTCATTAAATTTTTTATTAATATCCAAGTCATTCATCATACTATCCAACATTGATAATTGTTGGATATGAAAAACCGTTTTAATTAAAGGTGTATTCTTCTACCCCAAAATTTTTTTTAATCTTCATAACTATCATATTTTGAAATTATTTATTCATCTCTTTTTATATGACTACCTTATTTTTCATTCATTTCTATACAACTATCCATATATCTAACTTATCTGTTTTAACTTTTGGGGCCGCTTCTATGTAACCCCCTCTATCGTTAATTTATTGATAGCTAATAGAAAATACATTTCTTCTATTATATTTAGAATTATTACTATAATTAAGAAGATCCTTTTATTTGTTTAGTATCACTAATATGGGCTTCATCTATAAATATACAAAATCAACGTAATAAAATAATTTAATAGTAAATATTAATTTTTAATTAGTATTTTCAACATTTAAAGTGAGTAAAATATTATTACTAAGTGGATAAATTATCATATAAAATATAATTACATTCTAATACATGTGGAAATTGATCTAGTAAATTTTCATAACTTACACATGAATGTAATTCCTTTCAAGTGGCCTATATTCATATTGAATTTGGATAAAACTTGGTCTTTTAACTAAACAAGTGATATTAAATATAATAAATGAATCAACCGATCCCAACTCGGTTGGCTAGAATAGTGTTTTCATACCTGCCCAACGAGTGTTCAAGGTGTGGTGTCGACACTCGTGTTTGGAGTCTTATCTCTCCAAAGTAGTGGTAGCAATCTCCCCATTATTAGTGTGGGAGTGTCTACTATATAAAAACTTAGTGATATCATCAAATATTTCTTCGAACAGTGTATGAAATTTGTAAGAATACCTCAGAGCTTAATTGCAAGATCAGTTGAGATGACTGTAATTACCCATTAAAAAATACAATGAACGGATTGGATTTTATCAATTATTAATATTTAAAAATGAAAGAGATTAGATGAAATCATTTCTATGTAATTGGAGTGTGCCTCTTTAACTTTATTCTTTTTACTCCTCATTTTATCCATACCATATCACATCATTTTCTCCCATTTCAAAAAATTTTACACAAAAAATCTTTCATTCAGAAGTTTTATCACTTCCCAAACACACCTTAAATCTATATATAGATATTCACAACAAGTTCGAATGCATGATTCTATATATAGAAATATTATTTAGCGCTGTAGGTATACATCTCTAATAAAATAATATTAAATCAATCAATAACAAATTGACATGCGGAATGATATGTCAATTAAAGACCTATTCAAAACTACTTTTCACAAAAGAAGCCATGCTCCCTAACTAACTGCCACTAGACCTTATAATCTTTCCTAAAATCAAGGAAGTGGAACTACAAATGTGGGCACGCTCTCATCTAACCAAACATATAATATCACTATACATAGAAGATCATTTCTCTTACCTCCACAGGGATTCTATATGAATTGGACTCCTACTCATTCTACATCTTTCATCTCGCTGATTAATCTTAAATTACATTCCAATCCCTTTCATGAAACCTCCGGGGGCTCTTCTCACATCCCCCCTTTGTTCGTCTCACCCCATCTAAGACTTATCTTAGACCCTCTAGGATTTATTCCATACTCTTTGAAACTAATCTTGACTCACTGGGATCCTTACCTAATCTTTTGTCAATATCTTTTGAACCCATTTCAAGCCTTCAACAGACCTCTTTGAGATTCACCATCTTAAAGTGCTTTTAAAAGTACCATAATATATGATATAGTTGGCTCAAAATAGGTCATATATTTACTTAATGTATTAATACATTATAAATAATTTAACCATGTATAATTTATATCTTAGATAGTTTATGTTCAAAAAATAACTTTAAATTTATTTATATATTAAATTATTTTATTATATTGATTTTGTATCATTTTCAAATGAGACTTGTATATATCCAATCTAGATAAAAATTTATATGAAAATAAAATAAACAATTTTAAATACCATACGCAAAGTAGAGTATGTTTTCTGATCACGTAAAGCTCATTTTGAGGCAACTGTATCATAAGTTGCAATGATTTTGAAAGCACTGGATCTTCGAAAGCATTAGATCATATCTCCTATATATGGAAAATATTAAAGTTTATTAAAGGTGTAGTCCTCTACAAATGGGGCATACTTGATTATGAAAATTGACATATACCTCACCCATTGTATTTAGAATTATTTAATTTAGTAGTATGCCAATTTCGTCTAAATCAAACATGTGTTTAGGCCTCATCGTAAAATGATACAAAATCATAATAAAATAATTTAATGTAAACATTAATTATAAAGTTATTTTTTCAACATCTAAATCATATAATATGATTTTTTTAAATACATGTCAAACTCATTTTGCAGCAGATTGCATCCTAATTACGGTACAGGTTGATCACACTTGAAGAGTTCTATATATATGTATGTATATTTCATCATGCTTTTCTCTCATCAAATTAGGTTCAATCCACATCTTTGTGGATTTTTAAAATTTTTTAAAATTCAAGTCATGCATTTTATGTGTAGAAATATTTGTTTATCCTAAATATAAAAAATCAACCTAATGAAAATTTTCTATAATCTATATATTAAAAAATATAAATATAATGAAAGAACCTCTACATTTTCACTTGGTAGATTATGTAAAAATTTAATGAAAATGATTTTTTTAATATTGTATACATATACATGATTAAAATATATGATGAATAAGTTGATTAGCATTTTCAAAGATCTATGTTCTTGACAATGACACTCTTTTGTCTAGCAAAATGAAAATCCTTAAAATCTCTTTCACTAGAAGGTTATAGAAAGGCGGAGATTGAGAGCTATCAACTGAATTGGAAGGACTGGACTGTCGTCAAGAGGAAGAAGCGTAGATTGCTAGTTGGTGAAGAAGGAAGGAAGGCTCGAAATTTGATGAATCAAGAGGAGAAACTCTTGATCGAAGAATTCCATACTTTGAAGATAGGAAGGCAGTTGAGCAAACTGATATGCCTAGGAGGTAAATTGGCTTTTCTATGTCCAATCTAGGCATTGAAGAATTATACAAAGGAAGTATTTAAATCAACAATGGAAAAGTTATGGAAGATAAGGGGTTCTTTCTTAAGCAGGAATGTATAAGAGGACCTATACCTTGTGACTTTTGAGTTGGAAGATGATAAGAGGTTGATTCTAAGTGGTCATCCTCGACTCTTTAATTGGAACTCGATCTTATTCGTGGAAGTAGAAAATTTAACAAAACTTGAGTACATTGAAATGTTTACATAACCTCTCTAGCTACATGTACAAAACATCTCTAATTTTATCAAACATGAGCCGTTGGGATATTTGATCGGTAGCTTTTTCGAGAAATGTATAAAGGTTATTTGCTTCGAGCATACATTAAAGCTTAGAATTGAAGTTGATGTCAAAAAGCTTTTATGAAGAAGGACATTCATCAAAGGGGAGGATCAAATGAAGAAGTGGCAAAATTTCCAACATGATAAGCTACTAGTATCTTGCTATTTACGGGGAAAAATCGGTTAGGCCTTCAAGGAATGTCCAAGAATAATATATATAAAGGGAAATATCAAAGGCAGATTACCATACAATGGCAAACTTCAATTGGGTTTCAAACCTAGCGGTCCAAAAAAATGGAGGAAAATGGGTGGAATTTAGAATATATTTAAGGGACAATGACAAGAGGAAGTGAGAAACATAGATGATATTACATCAAAAATAGAGAAAAATCCATACAGATTAGGTAGAGATCAAAGAGAAATTAATGACAGAGATTGAGAAAAAAGGAAAACTGAAGAAGATAGGAAGAAATCCTATAGGAAATGATGCAACATCTCAAGAGTCTGCGTTCAAAAGAGGAGTGGAGGACAAGACAGAAAACACGTTGGCTTGGAAGGAACAAGAAGAGGGAAAGAGGACTCAGGAATGGAAGTCGAAAATCAAAATTTGAAAAAAAAGAGTCTGGAAGGAAAGAATATGGAGTAAGGGACCAAGAGAGGAGGGGAGAGATCACTGAGTGAGAGAAACAATTCTAGTTAGTGTGTATCTACTACCTTTTTTCAGCTAGATTAGGGGAAGAGATAGGAGTTTATACAAGGCTAAAGACTTTTAATCAATGTGGGGCATTAGGAAGATTGAAAGGAGAGAAATTTAAAGAGATAGTGCAAAGAAGTAATGAGAAGGATTAGAAAAGATAGGTCATAAGTCTAGATGCCAGGAAGAGGGGAGCATCAAATATAAGGGTTCACAACTAACCAATCAAATCAAGGGAGGAAGTGGAAAAGGGTAGCAAGGACCAAACAAAATGGCTATGGAGAACAAGCAAATCGAGGGTAGCAAGGGAATAAGGGAAAAGAAAATAAGAGAAAGTTTTGAAGGAGGAAGAAGGAAAGGCAAATCAAAGAGGACACTAGAGATACAGATGGAAATTAGAAAGTAAATAGGAGGAATATATGGTGGAGTATTCTAGCGTGAAATTATAGTGGGCTTAAGAACCCATATACAGTTCGAAACATTCTTGACATTGTTGATAAATAAAATCACAAAGTGGTCTTCCACTTAGAGACCAAAAGAAGGAAGCAAGAAATGGACACAATATGTAGGAAACTGAGATTTGACTATTATTCAGTAGTTGATTATTTGGACATAAAAGGGGTTTAGCTCTTCTTTAGAAAACAAAGTTAGATTTCAGTGTTCAATCCTTTTCTTCAAATCATAATGATACATATATCGAAGGGAACATACAAAGCTGGTGGAGATTCATAGACTTTTATAGTCATCTTGAAACTTCTAGAAGATGGAAGAGTTGAAACCTGATGAGATACTTAGATATTTAGCTTGATCTTCCTTTATTTTAATAAGAAATTTTAATAAAGTAATTAGTGAATTGGAATATATGACCAGGAGAATCAGAAGCAAAAATTAGATGGTAGCATTGCCTTTTGGAACCCTACATGACCAGACATAACAATAGAAAGGGAGAGGATAGAGTATAAGCATGATTGGATAGAAGTATGACCACAATGGGTTGGATTGATTTGTTTACATTTAGCAAAGTTCAAAACCTATGAACTATGGTTTTTGATCTTTGCCCCATAGTTCTTCAACTGGATTCAAGAGATAAGAGGAGACAACCAAGACAATTCAAGTATGAGCTTTACTAGGTCAAGTATACGGAAACAAATGCAAATATCTAAAGAACTCGAAAGAGATTATCCACCAAAATCTGTCTTTGTTGGCAAAGTAATTAGAAGTTATGGAAGTATGGGAGAGAACTCATGCAATGGAATGAAAAAGTAAATAAAGATCTAAATCAAAGATTCAGGAGTAGATTTATTAAAAAAAAGATTCAGGAGTAGAAACTACACTAGTTGAAGATGATGGACTGATAACTCTTGAAAATGCGATTTATCACGGCTCATTTCAGACTAGTTTTGCATGTTAGTCCAAGAGAATGTAGTAAAATTGTACTCATTTAGCTTATTTTTCATGCATTTTGTATTTTAGGTACAATATGTAGTTTTTATGCATTTTTAGTATAAAATAGATGTTTATAAGTTCATTTATTTGGTTTTAGTTGGTTTTGCAGGAATGACAGATGACTAACCGCTTGTGCGTGTGATTGGATGAAGATATGTGCAAAATGCAGAAACATGAGGCTGGTGCCCCGACGTCGACCAGCGGCACCTAA
This sequence comes from Annona cherimola, assembly GCA_030490835.1. Lineage (NCBI taxonomy): Eukaryota > Viridiplantae > Streptophyta > Magnoliopsida > Magnoliales > Annonaceae > Annona > Annona cherimola. Next base: position 39,563,737 of record CM059977.1, on the reverse strand, counting down.
GCGCCAACCTACCGCCTCATTAGAACACTTTAGAACTCCCTTCGTCGGCAAGCTTCCAGAGAGTTGGCGCCTGGGCGTCATGAGGGGTCGGCGCTCCCCACACATGTGCATTTTCACACGTGTGTTGTGCTAAAAGTAAGGGGGTATAAATATTCTTTTAGGGCTCATTTTGGAGAGAGAGGAGCACGAGTGGGAGCAGCTCAAGAGGGAGAAGAGAAAGGGTTTTCAAGCCAAGAGCAACTTGGGGAGGAGAATCACTTTGTTGGTGGAAACTAGCAAGTTTTAGCTTCTTTTTCTTGTTCTCTACATATTCTTCTTGTTCTCTCTTGTTGAAAATATATTCAAATTTGGTTTCAATGGGATTTGATTCCATGAACATGAGCTAAACTTCAATAGATGGGAAGTTGAGATGAGTTGATGTCTAAACTATGTTATTTTGGTTATTGATATTTTGAATATGAATATTTCATTGTTGTGTATGTGTACTATGTGGATTTACCCTTGCATGTGGTGTTTAATGCTTTTTACAAGATTAGTTACCTTGTAAGATGATTTGGTCGCTAAATTTGTCTTTGGAAAAAGAGAATCTAGGCAAGATTCATATGTAAGGCATAGGTTTCTCTTTGGGTAAAAGGGGAATGTTTAATGGATAGAAATATACCATTAAACCTCATGTAGTTATGAGCAGGTTATGTGCAATTCAATTCCACCACATCCATTTGCATGGGAACAAAGTAATTGGGTATTGTGCAATTAGCTTTATATGTGTTGGAAGACATATATAAAGAATATTGAACCTGGACTAGGAAATCCCTGTACAACCCAATGAAAGGAACCAATTTAATATAATTTAGAGTCAAGGAATCATAACTATCCCATCTACTCATCCAACTTGATAAACCCCAATTACGATTCTGCTCCGCCGTTATACTTTACCTCATTCCTTTCTATTTATTCTGCAAATTCAATTAAAATTGTTTAAAATCTCTCAATCCACCTAAGGCAATTGAAGTAATTGATATAATTAGTTTAGACAAAATTCCTCGTGAGAACGGTACTCTACTTACCCTTTATTACTTGATCGGCACGTATACTTGCGTAAAAACAAGCATTTAATTAGACATATACGTAGCTCGTCAAGTTTTTGGCGCTGTTATCGGGGAATTTGGTGCTAAACTAATTAGTCTTTCACATCATTTGCCTTTTGTGAATTTCTAAATAATATATATATATTCTGTTGTCTTTATTTGTTTTTGATCCAAACATGATTCAGTTGTCTTATCTGTGCATAACTCAATGGTTTTAAATGCTTTCTTTTGGCCAAACTCGGAGTTCTCAACACTAAGCACTTCTGGTTTTCATGGGTTTAATAATGCACTGGCACATTCAGATCAATTCGCAAGTTTTGATTATCAATTGCAAGAAATAGATAACTCTTGTTTAAGTTACTGCGATTTGTGTGGAGACGAATGACATTTGTCAATCCAATGCGTGTATTACTAAGAGTTTGTGGACTATCTTAGTCATTCAAATGATACACAAGACCACCATGGAGACTCACAATCAAGGAATATGATACCTTTAGATTGTCGAACAAATGAAATAGAGGAGTCATTGTCATCTGAAAACAAGCCATCTGTGGAAGACATGTTCATGCAATTCATACAAAATCATATGCAATTTAATGAGAACATGTAGAAACAGGTGTAGCAATTGGCTGCCGCAATCCAATATCGGCATTAAGAAGTGTCTTCCAGTCATATAGAGGAAATTTCAGAAGAAGACGAGTTGGATCAAGGCTGTGAAGTCACTCCGAGCATTAATGAAGATATATCAATCGGTGTAATAGAGCAACCAGCATCTCAAAATGTTCTTGAACAGATGATTGAATCAATAGAAAGCAAGGGAGTTGAAGAAGAGAGTAATGAAGAAATAGAGGTGGTTACAACGCAAAAGGTTAAAAATGATCACAATTTCACACCTCTACTATATTTTCCAGGAATCCAAGAGCAACAAAAATTAATCAGTCAATGGCCATTCTTGGAAACCAGCTCCTTGAAGCCTACAATTGAAGACCCTGCTGAATAACTTTTCTTTAGCCTCTATGAAATTCAAGAAAAGAGGCTAACTGATCGATTTAAAGAGGCTAAGAAGAATTCTCAGCAATTCAAGTCTTCGATCGTTAAAGGAAAATAACAAGAATTCCTCTCTGTCTGGCGATGGTGGCTATCACCGCGGCTATCATCCGATTGGGATCCGGGTGGTCGTTTTAACCACGGAATCAACCGGAGAGGCAAGGTCGGCACCTCGAGCAGGGGGGAGAACGGTTGCGGAGCCACGCCATGGCTGATCTGTTAGGAGAGGAGATCCAAACGCTGAAGCTCGACAGCGAGAAGACGTGCCGAAAAATTGAACCGGGAGAAAAATCGGCAGCCCTTTGCTCCCTATGGACGACCAAATCCTATAACAGGGAGGCCTTTAAAGCCACAATGTGCAAGGTATGGCCAACGACAGCACGGGTATCGATTGCCCAGGTGGAAGACAGCCTCTTCTTGCTGCACTTTGAAACGGAGGAAGATCGCAATACTGTCATCAAGGGCCGTCCGTGGATTTTCGACCGGCAGTTAGTGGTCGTCCAGGAGCTGCTCCAGGCTGCGTCGCTGGGGGCAGTGACAATGGCCCGGTCACCTATCTGGATCCAGCTGAAGAACGCACCCTACCTGCTCGACAAATTGTCTCTGGGAACGGCAGTAGGTTCATCCTTTGAGCAGTGCTTGCAAGTGGAAAAAACGGATCATCTCATTAGGATACTTGTAATGGTGGATTTAACACAGCCTCTCCGAAGGGGGATATTCATCCAAGTGGATAATTTGGAGAGGCAATGGCTTCCATTTCAATACGAAAAATTGCCTGTTTTTTGTTTTGCTTGCGGGAGGATTGGGCACGGGTTCAAGGAGTGTCGATACAGGCCAGCATTGCATGCTACTCTCAAGGAAGAGGATCTCCCCTATGGCAGCCATTTGCGTGCGGGGTTCCACCAGCTGCACCAAACATCTGGGAAGGCTATTGAAAAGCAAAGAACTCCAAGACTTTATGGAGACAAGGGAAGAGCATCCCACGAAGGCACGTTTGAAATATCAGATTTCCCTCAACACCCCAAACCAATCATACACCCATTGCTTTCCCAAACACCCAAGACGCACCCCACTCACTGTCTCTCCCCAACCTCGTCTACAACCTCGTCTGTTCTGGTTAAGGAATCAGCCCCATTTGTGACCCCAAACAGTTCACAACACATGGCATTATCCCCCATGGCCAGCAAGGATGGGCAACACACGAACCATGCAGCGTGCTTCCAAGCCCAAGGTGTTGGTAAGGATGGGCCATCTAAACCAATTGCATCCTCACACGTCCCTACCATCTCACACTGCCTGGACCACGATTATTGTCATAAGTCAATCTGCTTAGCTGAATCACTTCGCAAGGAGGTCAATCCTATGGGGGAGGCCGAGCGGATGAGGCTGCCTCAACCAGCCTTATCTCTAAATGCCCCTTCCATTTCTCAAGGTTTGGACAACGATAAACTGCAACAGCTAGCAATGGGGTCCAAGTCTGAGGGGGAATCTGACATGGCGGAATCTGCACAGCCATGGGTGGCAGGGAAAGGACAGACACATCACTGGAAACGCAGGGCAAGGAAGGGTCTTCAGGATGATGCGGGAATAGGCCATCTACAGCTCACTCGCTCTACTTCGAAAAAGAGAACATATAATATGGATGGAGGAGAGGGTGTATGTTCCGAGCAGGGTACGACCAAGAGAGGTAGAATAATTCAAGCGGACTGGGTGGAGGCTGAGGATTCCCCTCATCCCCACCCCCAATAATGGCCTGCCTAGCTTGGAATTGCCGTAGGCTTGGGAACCCACGGACAATTCGGTGTCTACTTGACCTCGTCAAGAAGCAAGTTCCCAGTTTGGTTTTCCTTTGTGAAACCAAACGGTCATCTAGAGAAATGGAGAGGGTAAGAAGAAAATTGCAGTTTGAATGCTGTTTTGCTGTAGACTCAGAGGATAGGAGGGGAGGTTTGTGTCTGCTCTGGAACATGGATTATGAAGTCAACATTAGAAGCTTCTCAAAACATCATATCGACGCCGATGTCCGGGGGTGGCGTTTCACGGGCTTCTATGGCCACCCGGAGGTACGGCGGAGAACCGAAAGCTGGGACATTCTCTCTTCACTCCATGCACAATCCGAGACTCCATGGCTTATTATGGGCGACTTCAATGAAGTGGTTAGTCCATCTGAATACAGAAGTTGCAGATTGAGACCGAAAAATTAGATGGATTCTTTTCGGCATGTTATGGATACCTGTAATTTAATGGATCTGGGCTTCGTCGGCCCTCCTATGACCTGGCGGAACAATAGGAGAGGATATCAGAGGGTCGAGGCTCGGTTGGACCGTGGTCTGGCATCACCACAGTGGCTTACCATCTTCCCTTTTGCAAAGCTTCATCACCTATCGGCGGTATCGTCAGACCATCATCCTATCTTTCTCCTCCTCAACTCTAAGCAACACATGAGACAACCCAAATGTGATTTCAAGTATGAGCTCTTCTGGGACAGAGACAAAGATTTACAGGCTATTATTCAACACACTTGGAACACAACCAATTCCATTGCATCACCCCCTTTGGCACAGCTATTGAGAAAAATTCAGAGATGCAGCTCTCACTTATCAAGATGGAGCAAGAAAAAATGGGGAGGTCTTCGCAAGTTGATACATAATAAGCAAGAGGAACTACAATCTCTGAACTCCCAAGCACCATCAGATGTTAGAGATAAGAATATCCAATGCATCAAGCAGCAAATTCATTTCCTGTTGGAAGATGAGGAGTTATTATGGAAACAAAGAGCCAAAGTGCACTGGCTTCAGCACGGTGACAGAAATACCTCCTTCTTCCATCGCGCCGCATCGAATCGCAGGAGACGAAATTTCATCGAATCCCTCGTGGATGAAAGGGGAGTCAGGACATCTGACACCCAGGGGTTGCTTGATACTACGCTATCATACTTTCAGGGAGTCTTCTCAAGCTCGGCGCCTTTTAACCTGTACCAAATCACGGATCTTGAAACAAGAAAGGTATCATCTGCTGCCCGTGAACGCCTGACCAGGACCCTTTCATCGGAGGAGGTTCGGAAGGCCCTCAAATCAATGAATCCATCAAAATCTCCTGGACCTGATGGTTTTCCTGCCGGCTTCTACCAGAAACATTGGAGTATCGTCGGGAGCAACATCATTGCTATGTGCAAAGCTTTTATGGACGATCGATCAGTGATGAATCACCATCAACATATCCAAGCTCTCAATCATACAAATATTGTTTTAATTCCGAAGAAACCGGGAGCTGATAGACTTGGAGAGTTCCGCCCCATTAGTCTGTGCAATGTTGCATATAAAATTCTAGCAAAGGTTTTGGCCAATAGACTCAAAGGATGCCTCAGTGAAGTTATTTCTCCTTAGCAAAGTGCGTTCATTCCGGGACGCCTCATCACGGATAACATGCTCTTCGCGTACGAGGTTATTCACTCACTCCAGCAACGAAGGATGGGGAAAAAGCAGGAATTGGCCGTCAAGTTGGACATGTCCAAAGCCTATGATCGGGTTGAATGGGATTTTCTGTGTCAAATGATGGAAGTGATGGACTTCGGCCCGGTGTGGATCAATTGGATCCGTAGATGTATTCAGTCTGTTCGCTACCGGATATTAGCGAACGGACATAAAACCCCCCTCATTACTCCACGGCGGGGTCTGCGCCAGGGTGACCCACTCTCCCCATACCTTTTCCTTATTTGTGCAGAGGGTCTCTCTCTCCTTCTCGGGCAGGCGGTGCTCCAACAGTCACTCCATGGAATCAGGGTCTTTCCACGGGAACCTATCCTATCTCACCTTTTCTTCGCAGATGATGCTCTTATCTTTATAAGGGCAATGGATGACCAAGTGGGGGCACTTCTTTACATCCTGTGGATATACAGTGAGTGTTCTGGACAAGTTATAAACATCAACAGGACTACCCTCTTCTTCAGTTCTAATACCAACCACACTGTGAGAAATTCCATCATTGGGCAGTTTGGATCGTGCACTTCAGACTTTAAATCTTACTTGGGATTGCCTGTATGGCTTGGCCGATCTAAGAAGGAGATGTTCAGGGAGCTAAAGGACCATGTCTGGCATAAGATCCAGGGATGGAAGGGACGTTTACTGTCATGGGGTGGTAAGGAAGTTCTTATCAAAGCGGTGGCCCAGGCTATTCCCATATACTCCATGAGTCTTTTCCTCCTCCCCATAAGTTTCTGCAATGCAATCACGAGTATGTTGAGCAAATTTTGGTGGGGCGAAAATGAAGGAAAAAGAAAGATGAGCTGGGTAGCGTGGAAGGAGATGTGCAAAACTAAGGCGGCTGGGGGTATGGGATTCCGGGACCTATTCTCATTCAACAAGGTGCTACTCGCTAAACAGGTGTGGAGATTGATATCAATCACTGATTCTCTATGCTACTCTGTTCTTAGGGCTAAATATTTTTGTCATGGAGACATCTGGGCCTCTAAGCCGAGGCCATCTGATTCATACACATGGAGGAGCCTCCTGCGCGCCAGATATGCAATCCTTAGTGGATGCCGATGGAGAATTGGATCGGGGAATCGGGCAAATTTTTTTCGGGATAGATGGCTCTCTACTCCTCTTTCTAAGGTGGGACCCCTACCTGAACACATTCCTGATGATGCAAAAGTCAGTTTTTTTCGAAATGAACAGGATGGTTTATGGGAGGAAACTCTGCTCCTGCAAGCGGTTGGGGAGTCGGGTCGTGACACCATTCTTCCAAATCCGCCCCCTTCTGGGACCGAGGATGACATTTGCTATTGGGAATCCAAACTGGATGGACACTTCTCTGTCAAGTCTGCATATCGGCTCCTCACACAAAATGCGGAAATGTCCCTGGTGGTTGGCGAGGACGATAATGATAGCAATCTGGGGATCTTCAAGCTTATTTGGAGAGAAAAACTCCCAAGTAAAATTCTGATTTTTGGCTAGAGGTTGTTCCTGGATGCTCTCCCCACTTCTCTCAATCTGCAACGATGTGGTATCATGGTGGAACCCTCATGCCTCTTTTGTAGGCAGCATGCGGAAGGCATCACTCATCTCTTCACTAACTGCTGTGCCACGCAGCCGGTTTATCAAAATGTCATGGCGATAGTCTCTCTTTCATACGGGGTCCCACCATTCGGGACATTTTTCGGGCTTTCTCCACTGCTCAATGTAAGGATGTCTTCACCCTTTTCCTTCTATATTGTTGGCGCATTTGGTTTCTTCGGAACCGACTCCGAGCGGAGAGCCTACAACCAGTGTTTTCGGAGGTTAAGGAGTGGTGCATTGACTTTAGAGACCACTTTCAGATGGCGATGGTTAATAGAAGGACCCCTTTTTTGGAGAAACCTATGGAGGCGCGATGGAAAAAGCCATGCGAAGGAAAATTCAAAATCAACATTGACGGCCGACGGAACAGTCTGACTAACTGTACGGGTCTGGCGGCAATCATTCGGGACTCCAACGGCTCCTTTGTGGCGGCCAAAGTATGGAACAGGCGCGAGATGATGGACCCGTTGACTATGGAGGCAACCGCTCTACGTTTAGGATTAGCGTGGGTTTGGAGGCCAATTTTGTTAACCTACAGGTGGAATCTGACTCCCTAATTCTTATTAATTTTCTGACAGGAGAACATGCGATCAGGACTCCAGTGGGCACAATTGTTTCTCAGATTCGCCATATCGCCCAAATGGCCCATTTTTTGTCATATCACCATGTTTTGCGGTCCGAAAATTCCGTGGCCCATCTTCTTGCTGATTTTGCTTCTTCAAATTTTTTGCCTGAACAAGAATGGTGGCAAAACCCACCTTTTTTTCTTCAGGAAAAACTTTGTACAGACAATTTTTTGGCATTCTTATGCGATGTTAGCCCTTCGCCTTCCACCTTTACCCTTTCCCTCTTGTAGAGGTGGACGGTGTAGGAGCTACTCTTTTCATAAAAAAAAGAGGCTAAGAAGAGATCTAAACTTCCAGTGCATAAGCCGCATGAAAGGAAGTTCGATAGAGCGGAAATTGGCTAATCATAAATGGAATGTCGAGCTGAAGACAATAAACTTAATGCTGAATGGGAGGCAACCCATTATTCTTTTTTATTTTTGTCCCGATGCATGTATTAATGATCTATCTTATGTGCCTTGAAGCAGGGAAACCTGAAAAGTACTTGGACCAACCAAGCATGCAACTCCTATTCAATCGGTTAGATAATTCTCATGATTTTTATTGGAATACAAAAGTCAATTCTTTAATTGAAGGAGCTCAAGATCATGGTATGTCAATCAAGGAAGGCAATGTGAATTCACTCCAAGCACCAAATGTTTAGGTTATGGGAAAGCAATTGTGTATATTGGTGGCCAGAACAAAGTGGAGAGAAAAGAGCATTGGCGCCCGGACGCCTCGTGATGAGTCGTGATGCACGGCGGAGGCAGAAAGTTGGTGCCTAGGTGCCACACTATCAGCGCCCTGGCGTCGCTGCTCGGCAGCTCGACCTGGACGTGCATAAAAAACTCAGGTTAGGGTTAAAACCCTAACCCAAGCCCTGGCGCCAACCTCGTCTTCTTCTTTCCCTCTCCAACCTTAGCTCCCCCATTTCTCCCTTTCCTTTCCCCAATCTCTCCTCCATTTCCTTTCCTTATTCTCCCATTTCATTCTACCCTCTTCCATCTTAAGATATATCCCTAATCTCCCCCAAATCAAGCTTCTCCATCTCCTAACCCTACGTCCCATTCCTACATTTGACTTTTAATCATTTTTTCTTCCATTTCCATCTCATATTCACCCCCATCTCTTTTCTCATTTCCGGTCGGCGCCGATTTTCAAGTGTAGTCGATTGGCGCCACGAATCATCATAATTGATAATATTTATTCACTCAAAAATTAGAAAACCTTCATTCCTTGTGTAAATTTCGAATTTATTCTTGTATCGTACTTCGCTATAATGCTCAAATTATCATGCTAGATAATGAATTAGAAAACATCATGCCTTGTGTAAATCTGGAATTCATTCTTGTATCGTACTTTACTATAATGCTCAAATCATCGCGCTGGATAATAAAACTTTTCTTTAATGAATATTTTAACTCAAATTAACTTTTCTAATCATGATTTAATATGATATTCCATTCTAAGATATACAGATACCTCTATGTATCATAACAGTATAATTTGGTCAAAATACAGTTCCTAGTATAAATTAAGTTATTCCAAAATTATCATCTATGATAAATTTCATTAATTTTAAAATATTATTTATTCTATGTTAATAAAACAATTAACTTAAGTTGGAGCTCATTTCGCAGAATTACCAACTTACTACTTTGGATTTCTACTTGTATTTTCTACATTGTATTCAATCCTATTTTACAAATATTCAATTTTAACTACTAAACTTCATTCTCATATTATTAATTATTAACTAATAATTATTTGAGCACCACAACTTAATTTGATCACAGGTGGGCCCTTCCTTGATCACATTAAATTTCAGCGGTCTATTTATATCTAATTTAACTTTCAATATTCTTTAAATATTTTATGAAAATTTTTAACATGAATCAACTCAATAATTACATATTTTAATTAACCATTTCAATGTGGATAATTATTATTTAAGTTTCAAATTTCATATTGATTGTTCCTCAATCTGCTCATAATTGCTAAAAGCAGCTACACTAAAATCTCTTGATTTTTCTTTATAACTAAATTAAGGAATTTAAGTCTAAAATTTTTATTATAAATCAATAGCCACATTAATTGACTGAATGAAATAATTTTAGTGCAATATACAAATTATTTATATATGTATTTTCATTCTGTTGTATAAGAGTGTGTGTTTAAGGGTGGTCCAAATCATGTTAATTTTTGCCTATATTTTTCTTATTTAAAATTTTAATTATATATATTTTTAGTGTTATGATGTTAGATACAACATATAAAAAATTTAGCCTCAATTTTATTGTATAAAAATTATGAAAAATCAATTAATATAGCTAATTTTGATAGTCATTTTGCCTTGTTTAGGTTGATTTCTAGTGTTTTTAATTTACAAAATACAAAACATTTCAACAAAAGATGAAAAGAAAGTTTTTAAATAAGTTATTTGATGTGAGTTAAGTAAAACATTACTTAAACAGGCTAACAAAATAATGTCTATGCTGGGCTCACTTCTGTAAAACTTTTTCTATGTTACTCATTTTATTTTTAATATCTTGATAGTTGATAGAATATCCTCTTGATCTATTATATTTAATATCATTTATAGTGTCCTAGAAACACTTTCATCTGTCTAATATCACTGTATACATGTGTTCTACAATTGTGTAAAATTAATATAATAAAATAATTTAATAATTTTAAATTAGTATTTTTAGCATCTAAACAATCTAAAATATCACTACTATATAGATAAATGGTTCTATAAAATATTATTACGCTCTAATATATGTGTAAATGGACCTAAGCATTTTTTAATAATTTACACATGAATATATATACATAATTGAGCAAATGTGGCTCATACATACATTTTTTATTGTTGACCCATACACATATTTGATTCGGATGAAACTTACTTTTTTAGCTAAATAAATGATATTAAATTGATTGAATTTTTCATTAAAAATCAAAATTTTAAAGTTTGAAAAGAAAACATGACTCTACTTTTATGTAACCTCCTTATACTTGCGTGTGGGGTGGCTTGGAACTTTAAAAAAATTAGGAAAAGTGCGTATGAAATCCAAGAAAAACCTCTTCATTTTCATGTATCAAAAGTCAAAACAAGCCGGCTAATCAACGGACGTAGGATGATGACAGAGCACGGAGAGCTGCACGCATGCAGTTCGGTCAACCGGCATCTCAAGTTAGGTGCAAGTCGTCCTTGCCTGCTACCATTTGTAACTTCAAACGTCTCTCTCTCTACATGCACAATCTGTAGGTTTGAAAACCTCTCTCATCAATCCCTATATATATATATCCACAAGCAAGCTAGCACCTACATTCAAAGCATTCGGGAGTAACACATTTTAATCCCTAATTGTAATCGACAAATTACTTAAGATGGCTGCAGCAGCCAAGCCTTTGTTCGCAGTTCTTCTCGTGTCTCTTTGCATCTTTTCTGCGCTACACCAATTTGATGCAGCTCGCATGACTCAAGGTACTACTACCCAAGCACAACGATATGTTTTTTGCATTAAATTTTTCCTAAATTTCATCAATTTATTTTGTTCAATGAAATTGTTAATTTTTTTTTTATCACTTATGTTATAATTCAAATCATCCTAGACACATATTTTTCCAATTCAGGCTCTACAGATCTAATAATATATCACATCCACATCTAACAATATATCTCCAAGAGACATTGTTCTTGAAAATGAGAGAAAATCTTCTCACTCCAGGATTAAACCTAGATGTGTTGGAACTTGGAAAGTTACCAGCAGTGCTAAGCACGTATTGGCAACATAGTTGGTAATTTGATTTGCTTATATGTAAACATGCAGAGGTGTTCGTTCCACTCCCGTCGCGATCATCACCACCAACTGGAAGGGTGATCTGCCCCGCATGCGTGTGCTGCAGGCCAGCTCCACCAGGTGGTTGCTGTAGGTGCTGCGCTTCTCCCATTGAAGAACAAGCCAACAACCCATGACCTTATTAATTAATTCATACACATATATAAGATATGCTGTTTATTACTTACAACCATTGTAAGGATGTTAAAGGGTCAATATATATGTATCCATACGTACGTACTGCTTCTACATGTGTATTTTGGGTGTTTCGTCTACATCAATTGAATAAAGTCGTGTAAGTGGAGTACTGATGTAATAATACCATTTCTTGGTAACAAGTTGCTATCTAGTTTGATATATGTGCCTGAGTCATCGATTATTGAAGGATTGACCATTGATAGTGCATTATGAGATTAGACAAAGGATTCGATATTCATTTTTTTTTTTTTTTTTTGAAATTCAAATTTTTAAAATGCTAAAAAGAAATAAAATCTTTTCGTCTATGTATTTCCCCTCCGATATTTCCTACTGAAGAAAGAAGTCATGAAGAAGCTAGATTTAATTTCGAAGATTTATACTGTTGAATTTCAATAATCTACGTATTTAGAGATTTTATTTAAAGATTGAAGCCTATTTTAAACCTAAATAAGTATTTTTAAAATTTTGAAATGAAATCATGCATTCTGTTGATGAGATTTCAATATATTTTTTGAATATATAAAGCATGACTTTTTTTTTTTTTTAAAGTAATCGCATAGTTTCTAGTGTGTTTGATTTCAAAATCAATTTTATGAGGTATATGAGATTAAATTCCTACCAAGTTGACTAAATCCCTATAATTTTTCTATCGGATTTTAATTCTTGTGACCACAAATAGGCCATGATCTATCAAAAACGTACTTAAAAGGCCGACCAAAATAATTATTTTTTAAGTTTTTTTTTTTTTTATAAAACTTTCTGAATGCATTTAATTTATAAATCAATTTTTACTTATGTATATTTAAAAATGATAAAAATTAGCTTATAGATTAAATACACCTAGATCAACAATTTATCAAAAAACCAAAATATAAAAAAATAAATTTGTTGGCTAGACACAAATGGATATTATTTGCAGTCGGTCATAAATGATCACGCCATGACTAAATAATCATGTGTTTAAAAATTCAAAAAAAAATATCATATTCAAAAATAGTAAAATTTAGTTTTTAGATTAATACACCAAGATTAGCAGTTTTATAAAAAAATTAAAATTAAAAATATCATCTGTGGCCAGTCGCATGAAAGCTCCCGTGTGGTCAGCTGCATTTGTTCAGGGGCTGATGTAATTTTTTCATCAATATATGCACAAATTCTTAAAATTGAGCACCGATTTTTAGGCCGATCCAAAAATATTTTTTTATAAACATGTTAATGCAGTTGTGTTTAATATATGAATCGTGTTTTATTTATTATTATTTTTTTGATGAAAATGAATCGTGTTTTATTAATTTTGAATATGTGTGCATATTTATTTTAGTTTTTTAAAAATGGGGTATTTAAGTCATATGTTTTTAAAAATTCAAAATAAATGTATACATATATCCAAAAATGGTAAAACTTAATTTATAATTTAAATGCAACTAAATTAATATGTTTGTCAAAAAAACAAAAAATATGTTTTTGGAGAAAAGATCATTTGGCCTTAAAATTATCACACCTATTCCTATCTTAAACCCAAAACGTCGACCCGAGACAAAACAACGAACCTAAACGATGAACCTAAGATCCATTGAAGTAAGATGCCGACCGGCTTGACTTTATGCGAACTTCTTAAAAAAATATAGAATTAGACTTAAAAGGATGTATTTGGAAGTGGTAAAACTTTTGAAAAAAAGTTTTTGATATAAAAGTTTTCAAAATATGCCCAGTCAAAAACAAGTTTTTAAAATATAGAAAAAAATGATGCGATATGATAAGGATAATAACGAAGAGTAAAAAGAAAAGTTAAAATAGATAGATTATATGTACGGGTCGTTACGTAGAGGTAATTAAAAAGTAAGATAGTTATATACGAAAAAATGAAAAAAATAATTTAAAAATACAGTTGTTATGAAGAACGAAAAATTTTAGCATAAACAAACACTCCAAAAAATTTTAAATAGAATTTGAACTTAACCAGGTATAATTCGTCCCATTTCCACACCTATTGGCCATGGGAAATGACGTGTCGGTTGTTGTTGCCAACCTGTATTGATTTTCTTTCTGAAGCGACAAGGATGCGTAAGCTAGACATTCAGCTTGAAATTTATAATTTTTCATCCATGTGATCCAAGTCATAAAATCATTTTTACTTCATCTTAATGGATCTTAAAAAAATGAAAAATTAGATAATAAATTGCAAAGCAGCATGCTTTTGTATGCTTAAATGTGCCCACCTACGTGATCAAATACACGACGTAAAAATGGGATGTTCACGTATGTTTGGGCTTATCAACATGGCTTCTAAAAAAACCTTATTTAATACACAATTTCTCAGTTTCAAATGAATCCGATGGCACACAAGCTTTTCCCAGTAAAGTAGCAACCAAGGGTGTAAACAAAATTGGTTTCCACCCAAAATAGAAAAACTTAACTCCAGTTGTACTACTTGGGTTAGGTCTGGCATTTTGAAAAATAAGTTACATTGTAGCTATGTCTTCCATTTGAGGAGCTTTTGTGTTCTTCTTGATGTTGTTAGTTGATTATAGGAAATTTGTAAGATTTTACGAGCATGATTGTAATATAAGGTGGAAAAATATATGATATTGTAAGTAAGATTTCAGTTAGAATAATATTAATAAAAAAATAAGTCACACCTAAAGAAAAGAATAAGAAGCATAATGAAACTGAGATCAAGACTTGAAGGATTATTTTGTTTTTCTCACAATTCAAATTTTATAGACGCATCTATTTATTTTATAGACTTAGTAACACACAAATACAGAAATAAAACTCCTAGTCTTGAGGAGACCGATTCTAAAATCTAGTATGACTGTAGAACTCGATCTTGATTATATTGAGATTGCTAAACTTTTAGCTAATACACACCTACATGCTTTATCACCCTCAGCAAACTTCACATGGGAAAAAAGTCCACATGCCTAGTTTGTTTCATATATTACAGAAAATATCAGAAGATAAGATTTGGTGAAGACATCAGCCTAATTGGACTTTGAAGGGACAAAATGAGTAATAATAAGACTTGAGGAAAACCTTCTCATGGACATAATGACAACCAAGTTCAACATGCCTTGTACAAGCATAAAATACAGGATTAATAATAAGATGCAGAGAAGAAGCGTTGTCAGATAAGTGAGTTGGGTTGGGATTGAAGAAAACGAATATTAATACATAAGAAGTTTATGGTAGAGGAGAGCGTCCTGTACACAACTTTAGCAGAGGAATGAGCAACTATTGGCTATTTCTTGGCACTCCAAGAAATGCAATTTAAGCACTCCAAGGAATGAGCAATCAGTAGTGGTACAACGAGCGTCTTTATAGCTAGCCCAATTAGTATTGGAAAAAGTATATAGATTAACAGAACTGTGAGCAAGAATAAGTAGAGGTTATGATCCAAGGGACCACACGCAATGTAAAATGCCTAAGATCAATGTTGGCAGAATTAAACTATAAAGAAAATGAGCTGGTTTGAAGCACTTGGATTTGAAACATTAGAAAGATTAGCAAAAGTGCAGCTGTGCAGGTCGCACCAGTATGAAATCCAAGAAAAGCCTCTTCATTTTCATGTATCAAAATTCAAAACAAGCCAGCTAATCAACGTACGGACGATGATGACAGAGCACGGAGAGCTGCGCGCACGCAGTTTGGTCAACCGGCATTGCAAGTTAGGCGAAAGTCGTCCTTGCCTGCTGCCTTTTGCAATTTCAAAACGTCTCTCTCACTCTATATGTACAATCTAAACCTCTCTCATCAATCCCTATATATAAATCCACAAGCAAACTAGCTTATTGAATGCACAATTTCTCAGTTTCAAATGAATCCGATGGCACACACGCTTCTCTCAGTAAATTGGCAACCAAGGATGTAAATAAAATTGGGTCTCCACCCAAAATTGAAAAACTTAACTCCAGTTGTACTACTGAGGTTGGGTCTAGCATTTTGAAAAATCAGTTACATTGCAGTTGTGTCTCCCATTTGAGGAGCTTTGATCTCCTTCTTACTGTTGTTAGTTGATTATAGGAAATTTGTAACGTTTTATTAGCTTGATTTGTAATATAAGGTGGAAAAATATATGATACTATAAGTAAGATTTCAGTTGGAATAATAATAAAAAAAAAGAGAAACAGTCACAACTAAAGAAAAGCATAGTGAAATTGAGATCAAGACTTAGAAGGATTATTTTGTTTTTCTCACAATTCAACTTTTATAGACGCGTCTATTTTTTATTTATTTATATAGATTTAGGGTGTGTTTGAGAATGAATAAAACTTTTAATGAAAAGTTATAGAAGGTAGAAGTTGTCAAATGATATCATATGATAGGAGTAATAATGAGGAATAAAAAAGATAAAGTTAAAATAAATAGGTTAGTTGTGTTGGTAGTTGTGTAGAAATGATTGAAAAGTAGGATAGTTGTATAGAAAAATGTGAAGAAACGATTAAAAAAATATAATAATTGTGGAGAGTGAAAAGTTTTAAATTAAAAAGTTTTAACTTGACAACTTTTACTTATTACCAAACACACCCTTAGTAACACACCTGTTTACAGCTGCAAAATTACAGAAGAGAAAACACATAATCTCGAGGAGACCAATTCTAAATCTACTATAGTTGCTGACCGTGATCTTAATTCTGTTGAGGTTTCTAAACTTTAACACACCCACATGTTTTATCACCCCCTGCAAACTTCACATGGGAAGAGAAGTCCACATGCCTAGTTTGTTTCATATATTACGAAAAATATCACAAGATAAAGATTTTATAAAGACATCAGCATAATTGTATTTTGAAGGCACAAAATGAGTAATAATAAAAAAGGGAAACCTTCGTATGAACATAAGGGCAATCAAGTTCAACCTGCCTTGTACGAGTACAAAACATAGGATTAATAATAATATGCAAAGTCACCACCAAAAAAATAATAAGATGAAGAGTGGAAGCATTGTAAGAAAAGAGTGTTGGGTTGAAGTTGAGGAACGCCAATATAAATACATAAGAAATTTGTAATAGAGGTAAGCACCCTGCACTCAACTTTAGCAAAAGAATGACCCACTATTGGCTATTTCTTGGAACTCCAAGAAATGCAATTGGAGCCTCAAAAAATACAATAACTAGTAGCTAGCCTAATTAACATTAAAAAAGGCATATAGATTAATCGAACTATGGGCAAGAATACGTAGTCCACGATCCAAGGAACCACACGCATAATGTAAAATGCCTTTAAGATCGATGTTGTCAGAATCGAACTGATAAAGAAACTGGTCTTGGTTCGGTTGATCGATGTTGTCAGAATCGAACTGATAAAGAAACTGGTCTAGTTTGAACCGAACTGAACTTCTACATGTGAATTCGGGTGTTTTGTCTACATCAATTGTATAAAGTCGTATAAGTGTAATACTGATGTGATAATACCATTTCTTGGTAACAAGTTTCTATCTAGTTTGATATATGTACGTGAGTCATCGTTTATTGAAGAATTGACCATTGACAATGCATTATGAGATTAGACAAACGATTTGATTTTTTTTTATATTCAAATTTTTATAATGTTAAAAAGAAATAAAATCTTTTCGTCTTTGTATTTCCCCTTCGACATCTCCTACTGAAGAAAGAAGTCATGAAGAAGCTAGATTTAATTTCGAAGAATTTCAATAATCTAGGTATTTAGAGATTTTAGTTAAAGATTGAAGTCTATTTTAATCCTAAATAAGGTTTTTAAAATTTCGAAAAGGAGTGATCCTATTAGCCTGGGCTAAGTAAATGTCTCACTTTAAAAAACCTATTTACAACATCTTTTTTTTTTACTTTTTTCTTTGCGCACTTGTTTATCTAAGTGTATTTAATATATAGACCAACTTTTACCATTTTTGAATATGTTTATTTATTTTTTAAGATTTTTAAATATCTGTGTATATGTGTATTTAAAATACTCTTATTTTTAAAAATCTAAAAAAAATATATACGCATATCTAAAATTGATAAAACTTGATTTATATATTAAATATACTTAGATAAACAAGTGTATGAAGAAAAAAGCAAAAAAAATTGTTTTAAATAGGATTTTTGAGGTGGGCTAAGTGAGACATTTAGTTAGCCCAGGAGTGATCCTGTTAGCTCAGGCTAAGTAAATGCACTACTTAGCCCACCTTAAAAAAATCTATTTACAACAACTTTTTTGTTTTTTCTTTGTGCACTTGTTTATCTAAGTGTATTTAATATATAGACCAACTTTTACCATTTTTGAATATGTTTATCTATTTTTTTGAGATTTTTAAACATCTATGTGTATATATGTGATAAGTCTAAAAATTTTCATTTAATTTTATATTAAATTCACACCGTTAAGTATTAAAACGTTAATTAAATACATGTTTTAAGTGGAATTTCATGAAAATCATATTTTTAATAGAATATTTAATTTTGCTATAAAATGGGTCATTTTGCAACATTCTTAAAAATATAAACTTTCCAAAAATTTTTAACGTTAAAATATGTATCGGCATATTAATATAATTTGGGCAAAATTATAAGACTATCTAATTGGAAAATCATAAATATATATCTATAATTATATTTTAAAATATTAGAAGCAAAGTAAAGTATTATATTCAGATAAAATAAATTAAAAGATTAAACTAAAATGATACGTGTTATTATTGAAAGCATTTACAATAAAATAAAATAAAATATATATTTAACTCGTATTTTACGCTGCATGAGTACACGCAGTTGTGCAGCGCCGGAGCACCAGTTCGGTGCTCCATCTTCCCCAAACCGACAGCAGCTATGGGGCAATGGCCGATCACTCTCTTTCTCTTCTCAGGCAAATCAGATCCATCACTGGGCCAAAGAACTCGAGCAGCCATTAATCAAAATCAAGCTGCCGTCCACCACGAACCATCCATCTTCCCCTTTCAGCCATCACCGAAAAGCCACGATTCCAGCCGTAAACCAAGGCAAACTCCAAAACCAGCAACCATGTAAACCCATCTGTCCGGTAGCAGCTGCTGCAATCAAACCCACCAGACCGGAACCAGCAAGTGGCAGCCCGATTCAGCGCTTGATCAGTTTTCTGCAGCTGGAAAACTCACCAACACTGAACCGAACCCATTTTCAGCAGCCGGTCGTAAAAACCACGAGCAGAATCCGGCCTGCTTTCTAGCCAAATGAATCTGCAGAATCTCCATAAGCACTGATGACCATCATAAATTCAGCAAAAATCCTAGCTCCCATTAATTCCGAGCATTCAGCCATGGGCAAATCCAAGCAGTCCCGATCGCTCCCTAGAATCTGACCACAAGCACCATGCCCATTAGCTGCCTTGATCGCAGCCATCAAAATAAGCAAACAGGCAGCAGAAACCCATCACCGGCAGCCATGGAAACTCAGCATGGAAAAATCAACCGGCCGCAATCCAAATCCATCTCTAAGAAGCTCTGCGACACCATCTCCGAGCTCGCCTCCAATCTCCTCTTCACCGAACAACAGCATCGGAGACCTGCGCGGCGAAACAGATTTGAAACAAGGGGCTGCCGGTGCTGGAGGATTTGGGCGTTTTGCCTTTTAGAATTTTTTTAGTTGCGAACAGATTGGTTGGACTGATTGGGCAGTCGCTGCAATCGTGCCGGGCTTGGTCTCTTTGATTTTTGTTCCACTTCTTTTATATGTAATTTACCCACCCACTATGAAGAGCAGTCCTGATGCACCAAAGTTGGCGAGGGAGAAATTGGAGAAGATGGGACCCATGACGAAGAACGAGCTGATCATGACAGGAACCCTGCTTCTTACGGTTGGATTGTGGATCTTTGGTGGCGCTCTGAATATTGATGTTGTTACTGCTGCTATACTCGGGTTATCTGTCCTCCTCATAACTGGGGTTGTAACATGGAAGGAATGTTTTCTGCGCATTTCTTCTTCCAGCAGATGTCGCGGACGAGGGATGAGAATTTGGTACAGAAGCAGCCAAGGCAGGCGACGGCAATGCGGGAATCCCACATCGAAAGCCACAAGGGAGGGAGGGCCCCTCACGCACTCTATAAAAGGAGGGCCCCTCCACTCTTTCCAACACACCCCTACACCCCATACCCCTTGGGTGGGACCCATTTAGTGGGACCCCGTAGCAAGTGGGTGGGACCCAGTTGGTGGGACCCGAGCAAGGAGGTGGGGCCAAGCAATAAAGAATTTCATTTCGTGGAGATTCGCTTTTTACGGGTGATGTCAATTTTATTTTTCTGCATTATAGTTGGTAGTGTTTTGTAGTTGTTAAATTTTAATTTATAATTTTTAGATTAGATTTACTGCTTTATTTTCTGCTTTGTAATTGTTAGATTAAATTTAATGCAATTTACATTCCTGTTTTCGTAGATTAATTTCATAGCTTTTATTGCTTTCTTAGAATAGTTTTAATTCAGTTGTTAGTTAATTTCTTTTAGCTTCTTGTCCCCCTTTCTTTTTATTTCTCTAGCTCTTTTAATCTTTTCCCTCTTCTTTCTCTCTCCTCTCTCTTCTCTCTTCTCTCTCTTCTTTCTCTCTCTTCTATCTTCTCTCTTTCTCTTTCTCTCTCCCCTCTATACCCTCTCTTTCTTCTAAAATAATTCAAAATATATAGCCTCTCTGTGGATTCGACCCGACTCCCCATTATTCTACACTATCACTCGTATAGTGGTAGCTTTAATGTGTTTCGGTTAATTTAAATTAAACTGGTGATCACAGTGCTCTTAACGACAAGCACTTGGTTTGCATCAAGTTTTTGGCGCCGTTGCCGGGGAGGCATGATATTTTGAATTATTCTCCTTAAATCTTCTTAAATCTCATCTGGTGTTGCTTTATTTCATGTTACCTGTTATGCTTCCTTTTAAATTTCTTATCTGCTTTCTTTATGCTACTAACTACTAATTGCGTCTAATTACGATACATGGTTGTGATTGACTAACTCGCATCATTTAAAAAAATTCTAAAAACTCGCATCATCTAAAAGCTTTAACGTTTGCATTTCCCTTCTTTAACCCCCATGTCTACACCTTTTCATATTTATTCTCATTTCTGATCTTGAACCCCTCTTCTACACCTTTTTACATTTTACTTTTGCACGTTTAATTTCTGCCATTAACTCGCATTATATTTAACCAGCTAACCCGCTAACTCGTATTTCATATCTGGTTGTGTATTTACATATTTATTCTGAAAAAAAAAAAAAAAAAACTCATCTCGCATACTTATAATTGTTATTTTTCTTCGTTATGCTTGCATATTCTCTCATTCCGTTCATAGTTATATATTGAGCTTGTCTTACTTTTTAGGTCCATTTAATAGCTTATCATAACACGCTAAAAAAATATATATATATAAAAATTAAATTTAAAACTTTAAAGAATGGACTGGAATTTTATTGCTCAGAAGATAGATAAGTTAGAAGAATTAACCCAAAAGGTTAATTATTTACGTGCCTATCAAAACTCAAACCGTTCATTCGTAAATCCATCAATTCCTTTTCAAACGACATATTCTAATGAGACTCAATTTTTACCATATCAAGAGCAAGTGCAAAATTTTCATAAGTTCCATATACCTGATTACAATTCATTTTCATATGCATATAACTCAGGATTTAGTTGTCCTAATCCTTCTTGGACAAATCAACAAATGCAATCTTACCCTCCATATCTACAAACCCAGTGGCCACATGAGCAAAGTCAATTTTTAAATTATCAATATCAATCTAATCATTATGAAAATACATATAGGCCACCTGTATATCCTGAAGAAAATTTTTTATCACCTCAATCTACTAGCCAATCTTCTCATCAACCTTATAATTATAATGAGAAAATAGACGAACTTGAAAAATTTCTTCTCGATAGCTTTCAAAACATGGAAAATAAACTTTCAGAATGCTGGCCACAAGAGGACTTTTCAAGTTTTCCATCAGATCAAGTAGATTATCAACAACCTCCTCACTTAGATGACTTAGAGGAAGGATTAGATCAACAATTCCTTTCCGACCAACAATCATTTTCTAGGATGACAGATTATGAAGATCAAGTAATAGTAGCCATGGAGAGGAGAGGAGGAGAGGAATTTTATACTGACCAAATTGATAATTTTGTTGATCATTCAAATTTTCAAATTCAATCAGATCCAATACCATTGGAAAGTCCATATTTTGAAAATGACTTAGCATTCCCAAATGCTTTAGTAGCTGAATCCCTTAACAAACAAATGCTAAGTCAAAAGAAAGATAATTTAAAAATAGATGATGAATATATTGAAATATTATGTGGGGAGGAACCTAATGAATCAACTATCATTCCAGTTAATCATTTTGATTATCAAACTCAATCAGATCAATTACTATCAGAAAATCTATTGTCTGAAAATTTGGTAATAATTACAACATTATGTAGGGATGGTTTCGCAGATTATAGACTTAATGAGAATTCCTCTCTTCATAATCAAGAAAATATTATAGAAAATAATGAAAAATTGATTAATGATAATTGTGAAGAAGATAAAAATCAAGAAAATATTGAGGAGATTGATAATAGGTTTCAAATGAATGATATAGATCATAACCAAATTAATGATGAGGTGAGAAATGGAGAGTCTATTGAGGATAAGTTGGGGGGAGGTGAAAATGAAATTATTAATGAAAATTTTGAGAAGTGCATACCTGTTATTTCAAGTATTTTGAAAGATGAGCTCATTAGCATAGATGAATTAATGAAAAAGGAAGAGATGATTCAAATGTTTAAACAGGTTGAAGTTAAAATTTCTCTCTTTGATGTCATTCAGTATATTCCAAATTATAAACAATTTCTCAAAGAGCGTTGTATTCAAATGGAATCCTGTTTAACCCAAAATAAAATCATGCTCCCATCAAGTAACAATTCAATAAATAATTCAGATCAAATTGAAGAATGCTACATATTAAACATCATTGATGACTCATTAATCTTCACAACACTTGAGCATGAATATATGAAAATAGTAAATAACCTACATAGTGTTAAAAAATTTTACAGAGCAGGAATTGGATAACATTAATCATTACGTCTGGCTAAAGACGTAAAACTTAGCGCTGGTTGGGAGGCAACCCAACATGTGTATATATATCTCTTTTTCTGTTAGTTTGTTTTTTTTCTTTTTGTAGGTGAAAGTTGCAGCAATTTAATCAGATCATTACACCCCAGGTTGTCTCTTTTCTTGCTATCTTATTTTTATAAATTTATATTTTGTGCATGTTTATCAAAGATAGCTCTATTTAAGTTGGGGGGTCTGATTTGTTTAACTTGAAAAAAAAAAAAAATTAATTAATTAATTAAAAAATATATATATATATATATATAAATCAAAGTGCACTTGCTATGCTTGACACTAAGTGAAGAAGAAAACTGTAATTAGTTATATTTGTAAAAATATTTCCATGGTGTTTTTAAAATTTTATTAGCACTAACTGCACTTACACAACAATGAACCTTGTGAGTACCACGTTAATATAGTTTTTCTCTCTCATCCAAGCAAGTAATCTTTAATATCATTATAATTGATAGCTGTTAGTTAAAAAAAAAAAAAAAAAAAAAAAAAAATTAAATCCCCAGATACCCTGCAATATGGTGAGGGGAGAAGAAAAAAAAAAATATATATATATATAATCCCTAGATACCCTGAAATATGGTGAGGGGAGAAAAAAAAAATATATAATAAAAAAAAAAAAGAGAAAAAAAAAAAGAGAAGAAAATCCCTAGATATCCTGAAATATGGTGAGGGGAAGAAAAAAAAAATATTGAAAAAAAAAAAAAAAAATTTAACTGTCACTATCATAATTTTGATATGACTGTTGCTTAGCTTGGATGAGCTGAAAATAATTTATTTAATGCCCATTTATTCATTAGTACACATATGCACGTGCTATATACTCTTTTGTGCATCATGGAAAATATTTTACACATATACACTAAGAAAATTTACTTCTAAAACTTATTATCATCATTAGCAGTGCACCTAGATTTTTATAAAATTAATAGTACAAAAAAAAAAAAAAAATAATAATAATAATAATACAGTAAACTATTTCCATTGCTAAGGGACTAGCAATGTTTAAGTTGGGGGGTGTGATAAGTCTAAAAATTTTCATTTAATTTTATATTAAATTCACACCGTTAAGTATTAAAACGTTAATTAAATACATGTTTTAAGTGGAATTTCATGAAAATCATATTTTTAATAGAATATTTAATTTTGCTATAAAATGGGTCATTTTGCAACATTCTTAAAAATATAAACTTTCCAAAAATTTTTAACGTTAAAATATGTATCGGCATATTAATATAATTTGGGCAAAATTATAAGACTATCTAATTGGAAAATCATAAATATATATCTATAATTATATTTTAAAATATTAGAAGCAAAGTAAAGTATTATATTCAGATAAAATAAATTAAAAGATTAAACTAAAATGATACGTGTTATTATTGAAAGCATTTACAATAAAATAAAATAAAATATATATTTAACTCGTATTTTACGCTGCATGAGTACACGCAGTTGTGCAGCGCCGGAGCACCAGTTCGGTGCTCCATCTTCCCCAAACCGACAGCAGCTATGGGGCAATGGCCGATCACTCTCTTTCTCTTCTCAGGCAAATCAGATCCATCACTGGGCCAAAGAACTCGAGCAGCCATTAATCAAAATCAAGCTGCCGTCCACCACGAACCATCCATCTTCCCCTTTCAGCCATCACCGAAAAGCCACGATTCCAGCCGTAAACCAAGGCAAACTCCAAAACCAGCAACCATGTAAACCCATCTGTCCGGTAGCAGCTGCTGCAATCAAACCCACCAGACCGGAACCAGCAAGTGGCAGCCCGATTCAGCGCTTGATCAGTTTTCTGCAGCTGGAAAACTCACCAACACTGAACCGAACCCATTTTCAGCAGCCGGTCGTAAAAACCACGAGCAGAATCCGGCCTGCTTTCTAGCCAAATGAATCTGCAGAATCTCCATAAGCACTGATGACCATCATAAATTCAGCAAAAATCCTAGCTCCCATTAATTCCGAGCATTCAGCCATGGGCAAATCCAAGCAGTCCCGATCGCTCCCTAGAATCTGACCACAAGCACCATGCCCATTAGCTGCCTTGATCGCAGCCATCAAAATAAGCAAACAGGCAGCAGAAACCCATCACCGGCAGCCATGGAAACTCAGCATGGAAAAATCAACCGGCCGCAATCCAAATCCATCTCTAAGAAGCTCTGCGACACCATCTCCGAGCTCGCCTCCAATCTCCTCTTCACCGAACAACAGCATCGGAGACCTGCGCGGCGAAACAGATTTGAAACAAGGGGCTGCCGGTGCTGGAGGATTTGGGCGTTTTGCCTTTTAGAATTTTTTTAGTTGCGAACAGATTGGTTGGACTGATTGGGCAGTCGCTGCAATCGTGCCGGGCTTGGTCTCTTTGATTTTTGTTCCACTTCTTTTATATGTAATTTACCCACCCACTATGAAGAGCAGTCCTGATGCACCAAAGTTGGCGAGGGAGAAATTGGAGAAGATGGGACCCATGACGAAGAACGAGCTGATCATGACAGGAACCCTGCTTCTTACGGTTGGATTGTGGATCTTTGGTGGCGCTCTGAATATTGATGTTGTTACTGCTGCTATACTCGGGTTATCTGTCCTCCTCATAACTGGGGTTGTAACATGGAAGGAATGTTTTCTGCGCATTTCTTCTTCCAGCAGATGTCGCGGACGAGGGATGAGAATTTGGTACAGAAGCAGCCAAGGCAGGCGACGGCAATGCGGGAATCCCACATCGAAAGCCACAAGGGAGGGAGGGCCCCTCACGCACTCTATAAAAGGAGGGCCCCTCCACTCTTTCCAACACACCCCTACACCCCATACCCCTTGGGTGGGACCCATTTAGTGGGACCCCGTAGCAAGTGGGTGGGACCCAGTTGGTGGGACCCGAGCAAGGAGGTGGGGCCAAGCAATAAAGAATTTCATTTCGTGGAGATTCGCTTTTTACGGGTGATGTCAATTTTATTTTTCTGCATTATAGTTGGTAGTGTTTTGTAGTTGTTAAATTTTAATTTATAATTTTTAGATTAGATTTACTGCTTTATTTTCTGCTTTGTAATTGTTAGATTAAATTTAATGCAATTTACATTCCTGTTTTCGTAGATTAATTTCATAGCTTTTATTGCTTTCTTAGAATAGTTTTAATTCAGTTGTTAGTTAATTTCTTTTAGCTTCTTGTCCCCCTTTCTTTTTATTTCTCTAGCTCTTTTAATCTTTTCCCTCTTCTTTCTCTCTCCTCTCTCTTCTCTCTTCTCTCTCTTCTTTCTCTCTCTTCTATCTTCTCTCTTTCTCTTTCTCTCTCCCCTCTATACCCTCTCTTTCTTCTAAAATAATTCAAAATATATAGCCTCTCTGTGGATTCGACCCGACTCCCCATTATTCTACACTATCACTCGTATAGTGGTAGCTTTAATGTGTTTCGGTTAATTTAAATTAAACTGGTGATCACAGTGCTCTTAACGACAAGCACTTGGTTTGCATCAATATGTATTTAAAATACCCTTATTTTTAAAAATTTTAAAAAATATATATACATATCTAAAAATAGTAAAAATAGTAAAACTTGATTTATATATTAAATACAATTAGATAACCAAGTGTATGAAGAAAAAATACAAAAAAAATATTTTAAATAGGATTTTTGAGGTGGGCTAAGTGAGATATTTAGTTAGCCCGGGCTAAGGATCATTCATCTTATTTGAATATGTAAAGCATGATTTTTTTGAAGTAATCGCATAGTTATAGTGTTTTTTATTTTAATGAAGTTGTAAGATCTTTCAAAATAAATCTTTATGAGGTATGTGAGATTAAATTCCTACCAAGTTGACTAAATCCCTATGATTTTTTTATGGGATTTTAATTCTTGTGACTACAAATAGGCCATGATCTATCAAAAGCGGACTTGAACCGGCCGACCCCAAAAATTATTTTTTAAATTTTTTGTTTTTTAATAAAACTTTCTAAGTTTATTTATTTTATAAATCAATTTTTACTTATGTATCTTTAGAGAAAAATTAGTTTATAGATTATATACACCTAGATCAGTAATTTATAAAAAAGCCAAAATATAAAATAATACATTTATTGGCTAGACACAAATGGACATTATTTGCAGTCGGTCATAACTGGTCATAAATGACCACTCCACGACTAAACAATCTGGTGTTTAAAAATTCGAAAAAAATTACACTATATTCAAAAATGATAAAATTTAACTTTTGGATTAATATACCTAGATAAGCAGTTTTATAAAAATTTAAAAAATTATCGTATGTGGCCAGGCGCTTGAAAGCTCCCGCGTGGTCATCTGCATTTGGTTGGGACTCATGTAACTTTTTATTCAATATATGTACAAATTCTTAAAATTATCACACTTATATTCGTATCTTAACCCCGTAACGTCAAACGAAGACAAAACAACGAACCTAAAATAATGAATCTAAGATCTATTGAAGTAAGATGCGGACCGGGTTGATCTTCTATGAACTTCCTTAAAAAATATAGCATTAGACATAAAGGGTTTGTTTGGAAGAGATAAATCTTTTGATCCAATGTTCTTCTTCGGTGCAAAATATTTTAAAATAAAAAAAATGACATAATATGATATGATAAGTACATTGATGAGGGGTAAAAAAAATAAAGTTAAAATAGATAAATTATAAAAAAAGTGAAAAAATAATTAAAAAATAGAATAGTTACAAAAAGTAAAAAATTTTAGTATAAACAAACTCGCCGAAGTTTTTAAAATATGATTTGAACTCGACTTGGTATAACTTGTCCCATTTTCACACCTATTGGCCATGGGAAATGAAGTGTCGGCAAACCTGTATTGATTTTCTCTTTCTCAAGTGACAAGGATGCGTAAGTTAGGCATTCAGCTTGAAATTTATAATTTACATCCATGTGATCCAAGTCATAAAATCATTTTTACTTCATCTCAATGGATCTTAAAAAAATGAAAAATTAGATAATAAATTGCAAACCAGCATGCTCTTGTAGGCTTAAATGTGCCCACCTGCGTGATCAAATACACGAAGTAAAAATGGGATGCTCACGTACGCTTGGGCTTATCAACATGGCTTCTAAAAAAGCTAATTTAATTCACAATTTGTCAGTCTCAAATGAATCCGATCGCACACAAGCTTCTCTCAGTAAATTGGCAACAGGATGTAAATAAAATTGGTCTCCACCCAAAATTGAAAAACTTTAACTCCAGTTGTACCACTGAGGTTGGGTCTAGCATTTTGAAAAATAAGTTACATTGCAGTTGAGGAACTTTGATCTCCTTTTTACTGTTGTAAGAATGTCTCAGAGTCTCAATGTAATATATGTTGAGATGTATGTAAATATATTACAATAAATAAAAAAATTTTATAGACGCATCTATTTTTTTATATAGATTTAGTAACACACCTGTTTACAGCTGCAAAAATACAGAAGAGAAAACTCATAAATAATCTCGAGAAGACCGATTCTAAATCTACTATAGTTGCTGACCTTGATCTTAATTCTGTTGAGGCTACTGAACTTTAGCTAATACACAACCACATGTTTTATCACCCCCTGCAAACTTCACATGGGAAGAGAAGTCCACATGCCTAGTTCGTTTCATGTATTACGGAAAATATCACAAGATAAAGATTTTGTAAAGACATTAACCTAATTGGATTTTGAAGGGACAAAATGAGTAATAATTTAAAAAAAGAAAAGAAAAGGGAAAGCTTCTTATGAACATAATGGCAATCAAGTTCAACATGCCTTGTATAAGCAGGAAACATAGGATTAATAATAAGATGCAAAGTCACCACCAAAAAAATAATAAGATGCAGAGCAGAAACATTGTAAGAAAAGAGAGTTGGGTTGAGTTGAGGAACGCGAATATCAATACGTAAGATATTGTAGCAGAGGCGAGCACTCTTTACTCAACTTTAACAGAAGAATCACCCACTATTGGCTATTTCTTGGTAATCCAAGAAATGCAATTGGAGCCTCAGAAAATACATTAACTAGTAGTGGTGCGGCAAGCTCTTTATAGCTAGCCCAATTAACATTAAAAAAAGCATATAGATTAATCGAACTATGAGCAAGAATACATAGGCCACGATCCAAGGAACCACACACACAGTGTATAATGCCCTTCAAATCAATGTTGTTAGAACTGAACTAGTAAAAAACTGATTTGGTTCAAACAGATTCGACCAGTTAAGCAAACTGGTTTGAATCGGTGATGTTAGCATGATATCTTTATGATGTCATAAATATTTAATTATTTTTAGTTAATTATAAATTGGAACAATTATATGTTCATAGCTCCTAAATCTATATATTATATTCTAAGCATTACAACAAAACATGCAAGAAAAAATTAATAGAAACTTTCGAACAACCATCAAGCAAGCGTAAATGTAACATATTAACATGTTAAATCATAAAAAATTACTAGATTAACTTGTTGGAATCAAAGGCAAATTAAGCACAATCCATATTTTGATGATTAACAACTCAATTTGAGAATGTTTTGGGTACTAATGTGGTTTGTTAAACTTGGTTAAATGATAAAAACTTAAATTTCAGAACATAGTAGACCAAGTCACAAGGTCAAGTCAACTTAGTCATCGACTTAGGCCTTATGTTCTAAATGCCGCTCCCAAGAGAACCGACTTAGAGGCCTTAAAGCTAAAAGAGGGTGACACTTTCTCAAAATATACGGTAATATGTCGGGCTCTGGCATCAAAAATGAAGGCTTCATTACCCCTCAATGAACAAATATCCGTTATTATCAATTTGGCTAGCCAAATATTTTTAGATATTTAGGGTGTGTTTGGTTGGAGGTAAAACTTTTGATGAAAAGTTTTGGGGGTAGAAATTGTCAAATTGATAGAAAATGATGTGATATAATAAGGGTAATGATGAAGAGTAAAGAGAATAAAGTTAAAATAAATAGGTTAGTTGTATGGGTAGTTGTGTAGAAATGATTGAAAAGTAGGGTAGTTTGTATAGAAAAATGTGAAAAAATAATTAAAAACTAGAGTAGTTATGGAGACTGAAAAGTTTTGGGTTGAAAAGTTTTAGTTGACATATTTTCGCCCCAAACAAACACACCCTTAATCTCACATCTATTCGCCAGCTTTACACAATTATTACAAGTGGCAGAGCAAGTTACAGATTGCTTAAGGAAGAAAAGAATTTTTCCATAGCCACATCAAAGGAGTGACATCATCGAAGATAGATTTTGAAGTTAATTTTGTTAAGGATAATATCGAAATTTCAGACCTATCTATTTTTATAATAAAAGTCCAACCTCATAATGATCATGTTATTTTGCAAAGACAAGATGTCAACTCTATCACTCTTCGAAGGAAATATGTTGACCCCTCATTTTATTAGGAAAATCTACAAAGGTTATGCAAGAAAATCCTATTTTACATAAACCATCCATTATTAAAGGAAAACTCTCTAATATTGTTCCTACAAACTCAAAAGCTCCACATAAAATAACTGGCAAACATATTTTGCCTCACCCATCTTCAAAAAAAAAATTATTCTAGTTAACTAACCAACATACCCACAGCGCAAAAGTACAATAAAAGTTCAAAAGCTCCTCAAACCTCTACCTTTACTGCCCATCTAAAGAAATGTTGTCCTTGTCATCTACGCAACCACTCGCAGCCACAAAATGTGAAATATTAGTCTTATCAACAGATCAAACAAACACATCAGAAAAAAGAGCATTGGCCAAGGAGCATAAATTACAAAAAATATTAATAGAAGAAAAGCCAAGTGAGAAAGACTCTCTACCAGCCACAATCAAACTTGTCACTCAGAGACAGGTAGATAGAAGCACCAAAAGCACCTCAACAAAGAATCATCAACCCAAACAATATAGATAAAGTCAAACAACTAGCAAGGTTTTTCTTAGAAGCCGCAAAATACGCATGACACACAACCACCATCGGTCAATCTATCGTCACAGATTAATCTTTGTTGTTACCACATCCACGAGGGATGCTTCAAAATGGATACGCGACAGTCCCTCCACCAGAAAAAATGTCAACAACAAATGAAGACAATATTTCACTAGGGGCAACAAGTTGGGTTTATTAAAAAAAAACATATTATCCAAGCTTTATGTCAAAGCGACATTAAATTCAAGTAACAACGAAAAGTCTCTAAACAAAGACTAATGGGCAAGAGGCAAAACAAAATACTTTTATATCATCACAAGCGCGGGCGCAAGTATTTTCTCTAAAAAAGAAAAGAAATTATTTTTATGTTAAGTCACATCCTGCATCAAAAAAGTTTAGGATCCTTGAGGCAAGGCTGCATGAAAAGAGGTATTATGTGTATATATTTTTAAAAATCAAAAACAAAAAAAAGAAAAAAAGAAAAAAATTTCCTAATAGATTACCTGGTGGAGGCCTCCAAATTTTGGAGTGTCATAATTTTGCCTTTTATCAATAAGTCGCCTCTAACAGAAGAGGAGGGGCAGCTGTAGACACGCAAATCTTGAGCTGTTGCAAAGTTAAACTAAATCATTTCAAGCTTATTATATGAGACGGATGGTTTGAGTGATTAGATGAGAAGTTTGGATCAAGTTATGTCTAAGAATATAATTTTAGATTTAAGTCTAGACCCATTAGGACCCACTATGTAATTTAAAGCAACATTCCTTGAAAGTGGACGGTCAGATTGCTAAACACAACCCACAAGTGCATAACCTTTTTGTGCTGACAAACCCATCTTCCCCAAATGTAGCTCCTTCCATGGCTGCCGCATGCGATCTGCCACCACCAACCATCAACTGCTGATCAAAGCCATTCAAAAAGTCAGTGACATGCAAACCATTGCCTATCTTCTCCGGCGAACCCCATTTCCACATCTCCGGTAAACCCACCTTCTTCAAGATTGCGTCCAAAACTCATCTCCTTCCGTGGTTGCTGTTGCCGCACCACCGTTTTCCTTTGCTCGTCCATGATTTGGTGATAAGGAAGAAGAAGAGAATCACTGTCGTTCGGTTCTACATCTATTGCAATCCACTAGCCTTGCAAAGCCGCCAAGATTAATAGCACATGCCCATCTCTAAAAGCACACCAAGCACAAATGTGTGCTCATCCACAGCATCTCTATTGCCTCCACAAAATGGCTTCCTAAACCACCATGTCTAGTCTTTTCGGCGCCGGTGAGAATGCTAAAATAGGTCACACATGCTGAAGCTCTACATGATCCAGAATCAGCTACTTAGCCATTAAGAAAATATGAAGAAATTCTTTGTTTAGAATATATCTAACTAAAACAAATGCACCACGATCAGAAGGAGAATGTGAATATCCATCACTTGCCTTTGCCCTAAGCCATCAACCAATAGAGAGTTGCCACGTCATTAGCCCCTTACCAAAATGCTTATAAATAGAGGCACCCTTCAGAAGCTCCCAAAAAAATTCTCTAGCAGAGGAGAGACTGTTCAGCTACTACGCTGTCCTTCAATCTACTCCATCTATATCCTTTTTCTTTCTCAAAAAGGGCCTAGCTACCTTTACTATCCACTATTTCGACCATCCAAGAAAATATCTAAAGCCCCAATACTATTGCAAACCTTCCAGCCACCCCTCAAATATGTTGTAATTTATTTTATTATGCTATTGATGTATGATTTGCCTGCAATCTATATCTCTGTCTATGCAAGGCCAATGCTTTACTATTTTAAAGCAATATTTGAGTTCTAATCATCCTAAAAAAATTAGTCAAAATTCTCCTTTTATTTTTGTTATTAGTTTTATTTTAATGTTTTAATCTTTATTTATTACAGTAATATTATAAATTATTACAACCCATTCCCAGCAACATTCTTTTTATCTTATCTTATTTTATTTTATTTTATTTTTATTTTACGTTAGCTAAAATAGACCAACCCATCGTAACGCTGCTGCCTACGAAAAGGGGGCGCTACAAGTTTATAACACATTATGTAAGTTAAGCTAGAGATTTATGGATAACTTGATAATAGAAAATTCTTGTTGAAATGCTTGGCATAAACTTTGAATATGCTCGATTGATTACTTTACTTGGAATAATCTTGGTTGAGATATGCTTTACCTTGAATTAAGATAACTTATCATTTATGATTATCTTGAGTAGATTAACATGTTGAAAGCAACATTTTTTCCAAGATTTCAAATTTTGCTGAATAAGGGAAAAATGCCATCCTTTTGTCTATAAAAAGTCAATCTTTTGATGCTAAAAACTCATTGATTTATTTAAAGTACAAAAGGTCAACCTTTTCTGAGAGGCAAAATTATAAATGTCAAAAAGTAGACCTCTTGAGATATTTTCTAGGCCACATTTCAAGTGATTAAGAGACTATAAAAGGAGGGCATGAGAGAGCTAGAAAGTATTGAAGAAAGGTTCACCAAGGACCTAAGAGTAAAGACATCAAGTTTGCTCCTTTGTGAAGAACACTCTTGAAGAAAAGTTGTCAATCCTGAAATGAAGACGTTGCGATGATTCAAAGCTGTCATTCAGATGTTGGGTATGCTGCTATTGTAGATATGCTAAACTGGTGTGTTTATTCAATGTCTTGAAATTTGTACACCTTGGTGTTGATCATGATCAAATCAAGAGATTTGTCTTACGAGCCACCTGGAGCTTAACACGAATTCAGAAGGTAGTTGGATTGATTGTACCACTGTAAATTACGTATTAAAATTAACTAATAGAACCCAAGTCGTAGTGCCAGTAATTATTTAACATACTAGTGTTTTAATTATTTGAAAAGCCATTACGCAGGACCAACAAACTCAATTGCATGTCATGCAATAAACATGCCTTGCGGACATGACTAGTGCTTGTTGCCTATACCTTGACTTACATAGCTATCCAATGTACGTCTATTCTTCAATGGTCCATGCACTTGGCTTGGGGAAAACTCACGCTCCCCCATCCAAGGTTAAGACTTAGTTCCCATAACATTAAAATGTCACTCAAAACCATCATTTGTGCAAACGATGCACATGTGTAAATCACAAAATTACATATCACATGCTCATGCTAAAACAATACATAACCAATGCATCATGTAGTTTCGAAAAACCAAATCATCGAAGTCAATATGTCATATGAAAATTCAAATCCAAATCATCTCAAAACCATCCAACCACACACTATGTCAATAAATAAGTCAACTCATTATCATCACAATCTGTATTCAATCCAAGTCTCTATTTCCATCTCAAATATAAAATGCTGCAAAACTCTAACATCAATAAACTATAATCTCAAGCAACTAAGTTTGAACATGAATTTCAAATCATACACCTTATAGGCATTAATATATCATAAGCTATATTCTATATAATACACAAGCTTACATGTTCCAAAGCATGTGCCTAAATTCATTCAAATCATCCATATTCCACATACCCATCTATACATGATTTCCACCCATTAAGTCATACTTCGGTATTTCATCAGATACATTATAAGCAATGTTTATAAACTTTATGAATTTTATGCTAAACCATCCATATTCAACCTAATACATTCCATTATCATACACAATCATCTCCACATTAATAATTTCAAGAGTTTCTATAAAATCTCTAGTTTTTTACATTTCCTACTCCTCACAATTCTAATCTCTCAAAACAATCCAAACTAAACTAAGTAATAAAACCATGGTGCACATATGCA
This sequence comes from Annona cherimola, assembly GCA_030490835.1. Taxonomy (NCBI): domain Eukaryota; kingdom Viridiplantae; phylum Streptophyta; class Magnoliopsida; order Magnoliales; family Annonaceae; genus Annona; species Annona cherimola. Next base: position 39,529,128 of record CM059977.1, on the reverse strand, counting down.
AGATTTAAACATAGCATTTGCAAGACAAGTACATAATTTATTTCAAAAAAGAAGCAACCTACTTACACCTTTAGAATCATACTCTCATTGGCATTTTATTAAACACATAATACACATGATTCAAAAATCACAACATACTATTATGGAATCAAAATATTTCATCTCAATGCATTACATTTGCATGAAAAATCACTTTAAATCCTTTGATCCATAGCTTCTAATAAAAATCTCCAATTTTTTATAAATCTCAAACATCCCTATACGACCTAAAAGTTCAAACTTCTCAAAACATTTCATACAAAAGTGGTGGTGCCCATATGCAATGGTTAAATTAGTCATTTATAAGTCAAATTTATGATTCATTTAAAAGGAAAACAACCTACTTAATTTCAATAAAGTTCTTTTGCCAAAATACTCTATACATTAGTTGTTAAGCTCCAATTTCAAAATAATTAATTAATCGACATAATCATTTTTATTTACTTAAATTTATATACATAGACAGCCCCCTACATTCGTTAAAACCTTAATTCATTCTCAACTCCCAAGATTACCACATTATATATGCATAATACTTCACTAACTAAATCCAAATTTCATTCCATGACCTAATAAATGAAGTGCACTACCCATGCCTTATGCCAATTTCAACTAACTTATATTCAAGCTCACTCTTTTAGGAATTCATTATCCCAACATATCACATGCATCATTATGATTTTGAGTTTTTATTTCATTCAAAAATGTAATTGGTCACTTCTCTTGGGCGTTTCATCAAACGTTTGATAAGCATTATTTAGAAATCATTGAAATCTTATATGGAATCAACCAAAATCAGCTTAATATATTTTATATAGACTAAAAAGTACTTTCACATCATTTATTTTATGAATTTTTATCAAATTCCCAATTTTCAAGAAATCTTAGTGCATATTTGGCTACTTAAAAGCTTTTAAACTAAAACTTTTCAATTTAAGACTTTTTCGTTTTCTATAACTATCTTATTTTTAATTATTTATTTACATTACTGTACTTTTTAATCATTTAATCATTTCTACATAATTACTCATACAAATAACTAGCTATTTTATTATTTTTTTTACTGATCATCATTAACCCTACTATATCACGTTATTTTCTTTTATTTTAAGAACTTTCGATCCAAAAATTTTATCACTTCCCAAACGCAACCTTAATTTCTAGACCATTCTTGAATGAATTAAAATCATATAAATCCTCAATCGTATGTGTAATCCTTGTATAGAAAGGTTAAATAATATATTTGCACCATAAATATATGATTTATTATTTATTTAAAGAGAAAATAAGTTATTGTAATCCAATTTTTCTTAAATTTCATCCAAAATCCTTGGTTGAAATTTGAAATCTCTTGAAGCTTGATGCTCTTTGATGTTAAAGAATAATTTGGAAAGCTTAAATAAGAATCGAAGTCTAAAAAATAATAGTAGAAGAAGAAGAAATGTTGAGCAGAAGATTAATTTTAGGGTTTGTTTGGTAATGTGTATAAAACGTCATGTTAAAGTTTTTCAATATAAAACTTTTCACTATCCACAATTATCATTTTTTTAATTATTTTTTTATATTTTTTATACAACTACTCTACTTTTCAATCATTACTATACAATTACTCATACAACTAATCTATCTATTTTAATTTTATCCTCTTTACTCCTCATCATTACCCCTATCATATCACATCATTTGACAACTTTTATTCTTCAAAATTTTTCACCAAAAGTTTTATCCATTCCCAAACACACCCTTAGAAAGCTTAAATAAGAATTGAAGTCTAAAAAATAATAGTAGAAGAAAAAGATATGGAATGCTAACTCCTTGTCACATCCATTTATCCCCTTTTATTGAAAAAATTACAAATTGTTGTCTCCTTGCTTATATTTTTATAAAATTTCTTACTATAACTAAATTGAAATCATGAAACTCCTTTCAAATGGTCTATCTAATTTTTCTCACAAGTGTGTCATGTCTTAATGGTAAATAAAAAAGAGAAGTGATCATGTTAGCCCGTATTGAGCAAATGTCTTACTTAGTCGATCTCAAAAAATCCATTTACAACACTTTTTTTTTTACTTTTTTCTTCATCCGCTTATTTATCTTAGTGTATTTAATATATAAAAACAAGTTTTACTATGGGTGTGTTTGGCTGGAGGTAAAACTTTTGATGAAAATTTTTTGGAGTAGAAGTTGTCAAATCAATAGAAAGTGATGTGATATAATAAGAGTAATGATGAGTAGTAAAGAGAATAAAGTTAAAATAGATAGGTTAGTTGTATGGGTAGTTGTGTAGAAATGATTGAAAAGTAGGGTAGTTTGTATAGAAAAATGTGGAAAAATAATTAAAAAATAGAATAATTATGGAGAGTGAAAAGTTTTAAATTGAAAAGTTTTAGTTGACACTTTTTTTCTCAAAACAAACGCAACCTATATTTAGATATGTGTATATATTTTTTAAAATTTTTAAAAATATGAGTATTTTAAATATATATATATATACACATAAATGTCTAAAAATCTCAAAAGATATGTACACATATCTAAAATGGTAAAACTTGATTTATATGTTAAATATACTTAGATAAACAAGTGTATAAAGAAAATTTTAAAAAACTATTGTAAACAAATTTTTTGAAGTGGGATAAGCAAGGCATTTTACACAGATGATCAATAAAATTAATATAAAAATTACAGCATCTCCTAAGATTTTAAGATGCTAAGCCAACAAATCATAAAGTTTAAATTTTTGATGTTTTGCAATATAAAAATTTATATGCGTTGAAAAGAGAGACTGTATTTATTCAACATGTTAAACAAAAATATTTCATGGGTAAGTTGCGGGAAAAATACCTATAGCGTGTTTATGTTACTTAATGAGTTTTTTTTTTTAACTCATTTGTGCGTTTTATTGTCCTATGGATGATAGGAGTTTGAAGCCAAGGAAGAGAAACCCTTGGCAGAAGATTTGCGTAAGGGGTGTTATAAAGAATGTAATCTTTGTTTATAGTTATTTTTTGTAATTAGGTAATTTATTAAAGTACTCTTTTGTGAATATTTAATTCACGGTAAGTTCTTTTATTTTTGTAATTAGGTAATTTATTAAAGTACTCTTTTGTAAATATTTAATTTAACTTTCTTTGTACAAAAAATGAAAGAAGTTACTCGGTCTTTTGCATGATTGATCTTAGAAGAATAACACCTAGACATATTATTCGAGTTTAACTTGGTCAAATAAGCCTGGGTTGTCCACTCAAACCAATGCATTAGTCACTGCTTCAATAGTGTCAATGTGTTTTTCCTCCTTTTATTATTTGAGATAGTTTTCCCTCCTTTTTGGTCTGACTTTGATGATTAAATCAGTATATTGCATTAAAAGTTAAAACTAGATAGCTTAACTAGGAAACTAAAATTTCATGAAAATAAAATCTATGCATGGCTCGTCTAATAAAGATGTAAAATCATTCAACATTTAAAACATAATTCCTATATAAATAAATCATTCTAAAAATTACTTTACCATTCTTACGTATATGATTGGTCAAAAATTATTATAACATTTTCATATATATATAATTGGATCTAAGTATTTTCAAAACTTGCACCTGATTTATTATATATTTTTAAGTAGATATTGCCAGCATAAAGACTTTGTTTGAATTGATTTTTTATATTACGATTGAAAAATATTGTTAAACAAAATCAGCGAACTAGATGTGTGATTTATATTGGTTGGTGCGGATTTTTGTATATAACCTCGTGTGGATGGAGCCCATTTTTATGATCAAATAAAAAAAAACAAATTGTTTATAGTGTTTAACGTCATTAGTTTTATCCTGATGAGACTATGGGTCAGGTTGGTCTAAATATATATATTTATTTATAAATTTAAAAAAATGCTAAATTCATTGACTTATACTTTTGAATATAGTAATATCCTATATCATTGTTTATCTACACGGAAACGATGTTTTGAATAGTTTGTATGTTGAAAACACAACTCGAAAAAAAATTATTATGTTCATTTTACACATTTTTTGGATAGGACTGATCATTTACATCTTTTTTTTATGTGAGATCGTACCCTTCTTTGATTTGGGTAATGTTGATTTCCTAACTAAGCAAATAAGTTAAATGCTAGCAAAGTCGATTTGGTGCAAAATGAATGGAGTTACAGGAAAAACTTTTGTATAACCCTCTTTAAGTGTAATAAGTAAATTAAATTTTAATTTTATCATCAAAATGGGCAGAAATGAGGCATTTTGTCCGCCACCATTGAAGCACTATCTTTCCAGTAAAATAGACGGTGAATAATTAAGGTTTATATTACTGGAAAGTCTTCTGCAGAGTTGATTCCGAGGAAAATATATATCAGGTGACAGGTTCTATTATTTCGAGCTACAAAATGGGTGCATCAAAAACATGTCATAACTAAAGGATTCGAGATATTAAAATAAGATTGGCATGTGATGTCTTTTCCCATTCTTTTTTATATGGTAAAATTAGTGCCAAGATATGCCTTTTCCCCATTCCTAAGCCGCCATTTTCAATTTCTAATATTACTTTTTATATCTTCAATACAATTTTTCTCATCCCTAATACACATTGTATGTTTCATCTCATTATGCTATTCAAGCCCCTTAGAGCCCAACCCGGTAGCGCAGTTGGTGCTCATCTGTGGCAGTATGCCAAGACGTCCCGGTTTCGATCCGGGTATGGGGAGCATGGTCTCCCATCTTGAGGAGCGTTGTAGAAATGTGGTTTACTTTATGTTTGAGCAAAAACAATGAGAAAAATGTATGTGAGAGAAAAAATACATGTGAGATGAAAGGGTTGTAATATATAAGACATCAAAAAAAAAAAAAAAAAAAAGCCCCTTGCATCCTTCCGAACAGGACTATTTTTTAATTTTTAATTCTTGAAATTTATAAATTTATATATTATCCTAAAACCAAGATTTACCATTTTTAATATGTATATATTTTAAAATTTTAAACATTGGTTATCGTGGTCATTTACAACCTATGAAGATGACCAGAATATCTATGTTTAAAGTCCAAGACTGTAGTTCGGCCAAAAAAAAAAAAATCCAAGTGTGTATGTGTACACATATATCCAAAGATGATAAATCTTCCAAAAACCAAGATTTATTATTTTTGAATATGTGAAAATATATTTTTAAATTTAAAATATAAGGGTATTATGGTTACTAATATCAATGAAAATGACAAAATTACCCACGTTTAAAATTTAAAGAAATTTATATACAAATATCCGAAAATGATTAGTCTTGGTTTATGAATAATAATCATCTAAATTTACAATTATAGAAAACAACAGCTAAAAAATGCGAACAAATGGAGTTTATGACCAGTCATCATTTCCGGTAGTAAATGATCACAAACCCTCCAAGGGAAGTGGGTTCCCTAAGTTAATTGAGAAAGGATTACTAGCTTGTAAACTCTAATCTAGTATTTATCATTTTATTTTTTCTTCATTAACATGTTTTCCTAAGTGTATTTAGCCCATATATCAAGTTTTGCTATTTTACAATATTTATATATATATATATATATATTAAAATCATCAACTTTAGGTGGACTTTAGTCAATTTTACTCTTTAAAAACTTAATTTTAAAAATAAAAAATAAATACTTAAAAATACCATAAAATGGTAGAACTCAAGGTACGGGTCAAATACACTTAGGAAAACATGTTCATAAAGAAAAAAAAATCAAAAAATCAAAAACATAAATATTGTATGGGGGTTCATATTGGATTAATCGTATGTGAACAGCCCTCAAAATAGGTTTCATTATAATTTTTTGTTGTAAACCATTAACCTGTTATTTAAGCATAACAAATTGGAATTTAAACTAGAGGTGCAACTTAATAGGGTACCCGTGAATCAACTTATTAGGTACCCTAAAATAGATAAGATAAGTTCTCATATACCCCATAGGGTAAGGCGGGTTTCATGTAAAAAAAAATATGCAATTCAATTAGAGTAGGGTAGGTACCAATGTCTAAGCACCTAGAATTAATCCAAATTACTAATATATGCTTCATATAAATTTTGAAAAATATTTGTTACCGTAAAAGACAAATATATTCTTTAAATATATATATATATAAACTTGTTTAATTTATCACTTATTCAATAAATTTAATGAATATATTTAAAAAATTATATTACTATCATCTTGATTTTAGATTTTAAGCAAGACTTATAATAAAGTTATAATTTTCAAATATAGTATAAAGACTACTTGAAAGAATCGATATGAAACTAAACCCAAATTGACCTAATCTTAAAAAAATAAATAAATAAATAAGGTAAAGCATGTTTAGAACCAATCCAATCTAAAATAGGATAGGGTAAGAATTTTTGGAAATAGGGTAAAAGTCTAATCAACCCCGAACGAAACCTACCCGATCTAAGTTACAATCCTAATTTAAACCGAGAAACACTTGCCTTCATTTCCGATGGCCAATGGCCCTTCATATTTTTTAATATTTATTTGTGATTTTTCGGCGCATTCCTGAAGTTCCAAATATCTTTTGCAAAAAACGGGCCTTTCTTGAAGAAAAGGAAAAAAAAAAAAAAAAAACATTTTCCATGTTGTAATTTGGAAACAGTTACATTGAGGAGAATGCATAGCACGTAAGCGTGCCTTTTATCGCCGCACTTTTATAGGGAGTTCCACCTGTAAAAGTGCTTTTCACAAAAGTATAAATTAACAGCTAGGCAAAATGGTGCCTAAATCTAAAATGACAAGGGAAAAAAAGCTAACCACAATTCAACACAAATTTTGGAAGACACCTTAGCCACAACTCATTTAATGAGCACGCGAAACCAATGACAGTGGCCGAAAGATCTTTGAAGAGAACCGAAAGAAATTACATAAGGCATGCATTCTGTTAGTCAACTGAATAATATTGCCTGCCAATCATTTCTTTACACTTACTAAAGCCCCGATATTACATGTTCATTGCTTTATGGTTAATAAATTATTTGCATCCACGCCAACCATTTCAAACTCATTACATCTATATGCCAATTATTTTTGAAAGGTCAAACTTCCTTGCATCTATGCCAACACTCTCAGTTTAGACATGATTGAACTTCTTGATTTCAACTTTGATAACTGTAATTTTTAGGTATGCCTCCATGGCCAATGCCCCATCATTTTCTTGGACAGCCAAAATGACTGAAGATGTCGCACATTTAGGCACACTAAAACACTAAGAACTTCAGCCAAACTCATTACTCTTGATCAGAAACAGAAGCAGCAGAATAGCATCTACTATGAAACTGTGGTAAAGATGGGACCCGGAAGTGCTTTATTACAAACCATTTTTTGAAGATCGTATGAGGCTGATACGTGATATCTACCTTATCAATCAGGCAGGGAGAACTTTTGTCGAGATTACTTCAAAAGACAAACCATTTTGTTGGAGACGCTCCTGGAGATCTGTTGGACCGAAAACAATCCCTGGTGTTAAAACACCTCCTCTTGGTAAGTTGCCACGTTGCACCAACAGAACCAGAGCACATTGAACAAGAACAATTGGGGTAGTCACATATCCAACTTCCGGCCCTGAGATTCTGGTGATTATTTCTTGATCTGGTTTTCCTTGTCCCTTCAATGCAAGACTAGCATCACTGTAACCCTGTCCTATGAACCACATCTTGAAGGTAGCACTTCTGATCTCTTCCTCAGTTGGACCTGTCTTTCGAAACATCCCAAGTGAGAAAACTTCAGGGAACTTCAAAAGAAGTGACCTCCCAAATGCAGTTATTCCAAAGACAACAATAAAGAAGCCGAATAAAATCCATTGCAAAACACCCAGGAAAGATTTGGATCCAAGCTTCACACCAAAATGTGCCGGTTTGACTGTTCCCCAGAAACTCTTTCGCTTCTCAGTGTGTTCATTACTCTCATTAATGCCAGGAAGGCCACCTGGATTTTCAGCCAAACATGATAGCGTTCTACGAACAACAATTGCATCTGAAGTTGGAAGCTTTACGGCCCAAAGACCAACTGTATCCTGGTGTTCTATCATTGCTCCTTTTGCAGGTGGCGGCCCAGGAATCTGCCAACCAGATTGAAAACAATTGGAAATGTTTACTCTAATAACAAAATAAGGTAATGAACGACCAAGAATTACGCCATTATCAATTTTCAGAATTCTAAAATTTTGTACTTAACAACAACATTATGACGATTTCGTTTTCTAATAGACCAAATAATTGATACAATCACAGTATAATAAGCAAGACATAGGCCAAATGGGACTTTTCTTTTTCCGTGTTTTTATTTTTATTTTTATTTTTTTTTCTGTGGGTCAAACCGCACAACATATGCAAGGTTCTGCTTTTGGATTGTAACATTGAGTTTTTTCAGTACCAATAGCTTCCCTCGAAATCAGAATCAAACAAAGCAATAAAGTTTCCTAGGCCTAACCTAACCCAGCCATATTTCTAAATTGGGTCAGCTCCAAACAGTTTCCGCCTATATTTAAAAAAAAATTCCAATGCAAACCTTTAACCAAAAAAAGGAGGGAAGTGCATGCCTCCTTCTTAATTCAGTGAACCACACTCTCCAACCTCTGAAAACTTGGAAATTTTATTCATTATATAAAATTCAAATTTATAATTCTTCATCGCAAAATACTATAATGAAATTATAAAAATAACAAATGATTAAAACTCCATGATTCTCTCATCGGTATAATCTATCAGTGCCACAATTTCCAAATTGGTGGAGTTGGATTTATGTAATGTTGGGACATGAATGTTAAGAAAGTAAAAAATGAACTATCAACTGGAGTAATTTTGACAACTATTTGGATTTGTTCGATGTCAAGAAAATTAACAAAAATATAAAGAAAACTAATCAAAAAGTTGAAAACTGAATCTGTCTAAAATTAGGGGTGCAAGTGGGTTGGGTTGGATTCCAGTTAGAAAGTCAGGTTGGGGTCAATCCGTTTTAAAAAACTCAACCCATTTTTCCTTCCTTTTCAAACAACCCGCAATGACAAAAAAAGAATCGCCTTTCCTACCAGAAATTTTCAATGTATTTTCTTTTCAACCTTCCTAGGCTCCTAGCTTTCAATCTCGTCTGCTGCTGCTGCCCAATCCATGAATGCTGCAGTCTCCTTTTCTTAGCCCTTCCATCTTTCTCTCCCTGAAGATTTTGGCATAAGCTGTGACAAATCGTGAGCATAGGCAGGCCTTTCACAATCTGTTTGAAGCCTTCTTTGGAGGAGATGAGGGCATTTTTCCACAATCTGTTCTTCTCTCCTTTCTCAACACCTTTGTTTTGCTTGAGTGTTTTCATACCGTTTTTCTTCAAATGGGTTTCTCGTCTTTCTAGGGAACTTTGGTTCTCAATGCCTGTTTCAGCCCATCCTATGTGCTCTTTCTACATGGAATGCCATCGGATTTTAGTTTTTGGGTTGGCATGTAATCATACCTATTTTGAGATCTTCGTGTAAATGAGTGTGTTTTGCCTATTTACAAAAAACCTCTGCAGTTTTAGTTCCATTGAGATTCCCATTTGGAAATACTCGTGCAAATAATACCTATTTTGAGATTCACATGAAATCTTACAAGGGCTTTTAGCCAAATGACTCCAAGTTTTTCCAAATTTGCAATTTATATGTCATAACTAGTCATTTTGCAAAGAAACATTTGGAATGTTTAGCAAGTACAAATGGATAGAATGTGTCATGAATAATTAGCTGAAGCTGAAAAACCATACAAATGGGTAGAAAGAAACAGCTCAAGGAATTCAAATGTAACCTCCACAACCCAAACTTCTCTGCAAAGTTTTCCCCTTTTGAACACCTGCATTCCCTCAAGAAATCTACTAGCCATTGCTGTGCTGTTCTAGATCTTGTTGGACATCTCTTGAACTTTGGCCTGCCACCCTCCCTCCCCACCACATTATCCATCCAATTGTTGCCATGCTAACGACCCCTGCTGCCATCGCTGCTGCCCCATCATACAGAATAGATGAATCAACTAGATAGGCTACTTCTCTACTCAAGTCAGGTAACATCTCTCCCATTCCCACTACAAAATGGGCTCCTATCTTCAAAGCAAACAGTTTCATGAATTTGCTCATATATGGGACTAGACATCTAACTGTCCCATTATCAACCTTAATTATTTCACACCCCATTTGATCTTTGGCAACCAGATTTCATGGTAATTATTGTTTGACCCGCTCCTTCACTAACAACATATATATCATCATCATCATCATAAGCCACTTCCCACCTATGTGGGGTCGGCTGCATGGATTCTGTTACGCCATTCTTGGCGATTTAAGACTAACAACATATATATAAGTTTCTGAAATGCTTTTGGCACTAGCTGAGTAGTCTGGAATGGTAATTGGGTTTAATAAATTGGTCTTAATCTAGAAATGTAGTTCAGTCAATCCCCATGGCACATGCATATGCATAAAAATAGAAGAAGATTGAGATTACACTACACAACTAAAACACCCACGGCATCCTAAATTCTTAACATTTACATTGGATCCGTCCTAGGGACAGCAGAGGATGAACAAGGACATAAGAATCACATTCACACAGCCATACAAAAGCATAATGAGGTTCCGTGCATGCAAAAGAATTTTGCAATTGCAGCCATGGATGGGGCTTAAGAACCAACTCAAATGCAGAAAAAACAAGGACGTATAAAATTGCCCTTCTCACTAATGAATGGAAAATCAGCAGGGACAGGATGTATGTCTGAGATACCCTTTTCAGCTTTGCTTCCTAGTCATTGAGGTTGCCTACTGCCTAGCAGAAAGACCTGGTCAAAGTTGATGGACTTGGTCCGATAATGTTGGTACTTAAGTATCCTATCTCCAGCCATGGGATCGTATTCCCATCGTAGAAGACAGCAGCCCACTCAATGTCCATGGTATTCACAGTCAGATTGTAGCGCAGTAAAAGAACATGCCGTGATTGATTCAAAGAATACGTTCTTTTCCAGAACTAGGATTCACAGTCGGATTGTAGCCCAGTCCAAGAACATACCATGATTGATTCAAAGAATATGTTCTTTTCCAGAATGCTATCAACCTCCATCATTTCACATCCCATTTCAGATAGGAGACATTTGGCTTGAACTTATTACATAGTTTAGATTTCAGCTTATCACAATATCTTACAAATTTGCACTACAAAATTCAGATGCACTTGGCTGATGTTTGCACAGGTTCAAATAGTTTTGGAGTGAATGAATAATTTCATTGAACTAAATTTAGCATAGATAGTACAACCCCCCTTAAATCAATTTGTAACGCAAAAACCCAAAAAAGTGATGTTGGGCTTGCGGCCTGTAGACTTCTTAACGTGATATTATCTGCTCTAGTCTAACAGCTTAGCTTCGTAATTTTAAACGCATTGCACTATTTTTAGCCTTAAACTTGCTTATAAACTTCCAAGAACTATATCTTCGTTTCGATGTGGGATTCGACTTTGGACTATTACAAGCCCATTAGCTTCCGCTTAATTCGTCTTGAACCATAACTCTGAGCTTCTGCTTGTTGTTCAGCCTTACTGGATAAACTCTACTTTTTGAACCACATCTACTGAAGGAGGTCCTGCTCTAATACCATTTGTGATGCATAGACTCAAAAAAGTAATTCTAGGCTTATGGGATATAAGCCTCATAGTGTGATATTATCCGCTCGGGTCCGACAGCTTAATTGCACAATTTTAAAACACATCATACCACGTTAACGTTAGACCCATTTATAAGCTACCATGAACTTTATCCCCATTTTGATGTTAGATTTGGTTCCGAGCCATTACGTAAGTTTTTCTCATACCAACAAATTATTCAATCTAATCTTACTGCATCCAGTTTTCTAGTGACAATTCCAAAGTTTTATTGCCACTTTAAGCTTTCAAATTTCAGGATAATGTAGCTTCAGCAATGATGGTGGTTCGACTATGTTATTACTTTAATTGTCTTGTAAAGAATTTAGATGCTAATAATGAAATCTTGCTTGCAAGTGCAGGTTCATTCTTAAGAAAGTGATGGTTCATGGCTGGATTGTTACAGCTGCTGATCTTCATGGATCATCTATTAACTGTTTCGTGATAAATTTGAATCTTGATTGTGAAATTTGTGATAATATTATTCATATTTTATCTCATTTATGTTGAGATCAGATAATTTTCCGATTATTTAATTCTATTTGCATTTTAATATCTGTAATTTCACACATTTCAAGATTGAAGACATTTAGCTTGAGATATGAGAAAACAACAACAACAGAGACTTTCATTTCTGTTATTAGCATGATTTTATTTAGATTTTGTTAAGACTATTAAAGTGAATTATTGTATCGATGTGATCTATTACAACTATACTAATTTTTGGATTTATTGAACGTTTGGTTCAAGTTCCATTAGGAGTTGTCTGCATGGTTGTTTTATAAGAAATTATGTGCATTTCCTTCTCTTTTATCATATAGAAATTGCACCAATAACTTACAATTTATTTATGCAGACATAAACCAGCACTTCCTACCTTACATAAGCCCTTCATTTTGCTGCAACTTTTCTTCTTATTGAAATTTTAAAAAAGAATATTATGATTTTCCATAGGTAAAAAAGAAAATACTAGTTGAACAAATAAAGACAATCGGCACATCGTTTAAAAAATAAAGTCTTTATTCAATTTTTATTAAAAGTTTTTTTAGTATATCTAGGCATGTAGTAAATTATAATTTACGAATGCATTTTTAAGTTAACTTGTATATAATTTTAATTAAATGGACAATTGTAATACAATTTTATTGAAATTTTTTTTGAATTTAAGTGCATATGGGAAATAATAAAACTTTCAAATGAAAAAATGATAGAAAATAATATAATACGATAAGGGTAGCATGAGGATAAATAAAATAAAGTTTGTGTAGAAATGAGTGAAAAATAAGTTAATTGTTTAGGAAAATACGAAGAAATAATTAAAAATAAGTTAAGTATGGAGAGTGAAAATTTTGAAAAGCTTTAGAGACAAATAAACAAACATTTTACAGCTAGTGCCTTGGTGCAGTGGTATGTACGGTTGGCATATTTGCAAGGTTGAAATATCCCCACCCTCAACCCCCAAGTTGTTGTGAGAGTTTTTCCTCTCGTGAAGGGGGTTTGTGGGAATTTTCCTCCGTGTTGTGAAGATTTAAAATATACTTGATTGTAATATTTATTGTTCACTTGTATATAAAAGATCAAAAAGATAAATAAACAAACACACCTTTTATTAGCAATTGTGGCTAGTTGAAAAGTAAGTTTACTATTTGGTTGAGTTGTAGGATTTTAAAAGTTGAGTTGGGTACGGATGAAAACCGGTCTTGTTCGATTTGGGTTGGGTTGGCGGGATTTAATCGGCTTGGCTTGGCTTCCAGGTTCCAACCCAACCCACATGCACCATTGATTATGAATAAAACACCCAGATCCTACGGATAGTAAGGACTATCGACATTATCACAAAGAAAAGCCATTTGCAGAAAGAAATCTTTTTCTTACCGCCGGTCTCGCTCTTCTGGGCCTGGATTTCCTCAGCTCTTGAAGCTGCTGTGTATTAGCCACCCCAAGCACCGCCGACTCGAACGTCCCGAAATTCCCAGCCATCTTTTTATCAGACTCCAAGCTCACATACGCTTCCACCCGATTCGGTGCCGCCGGCGAGACCCACTGCCTGGAATTGAACAAGAACCCCATCTCAGCAGGAATGGAGTCAAACCCACAAGCCGAGACCACCAACGAGCCAGCCTCGGCAGCCTGCCGATGGTAGAGCGCCTCTATCCTCTCCATGAACTCGGGCTCGCCGGAGACGTCAAGGTAGTCAGTGCCGGCCTCGACGCAGGCGGCGACGACGGGCTCGCCATAGAGGCGAAAAGGGCCGACACAGTTGAGGAGGAGCTTGGTGCGGCGGCAGAGGGAGAGGAGGGAGGAGGGGTCAGAGACGTCCGCGGGGAAGATTGGGAGGGAAGGCGGGGAAGAAGGATGTGATGCCCATCGAAGGGATTGGGAGATTTTGGAGGAGGAGCGGCCGGCGAGGGCGAGGGATTTGAGGGGAGAGTTGGGGGCATTGAGGAATTTGAGAGCTTCTCGGAGGACGTATTTGCCGGTGAAGCCGGAGGCGCCGAGGATTATGGCGTCGAAGGATTTTTCTTCTTCCATGGAGAGTGGATGTTGGTTTTGGATTCAAGCGTGGGAGGAAGGCAATGGCAAAGGAAGAAGACGACGGTTGCTGCTGGCACTTGTCTATGGATAACATCCAGTCTCCGGAAAACCGCATCGGTGTCACCGCCGAAGCTTCGGTCGGTCGACGAACAAAAAAAAAATCAAAAAAAAATACCATTCTGCCATCCCATGCCAATCTCACGGCAAGGGAGTGTGACACATGAGTTACAGCGAAATTCAGGTCGGCCTATGGCATTTCCTGCAGGATGATGTGTCTAACAAGTGATAAAAAAAAAAAAAAAAAAAGTTTTTTGCGTAAAATTTTTTAAAATGATAAAAAAAAATGTAATATGGTAAAATAAAGAGAAATAAAATAAATATGTTAATTATATGAATAGTTAGGTATACCTAACCTGAAATTTTCACACAAGTTGCTTATTAGATTTTACAAAGGTTCAAGATAAGACCAAATATCAATTCAATTATCAGCTCAAGTAAAATTTTCAGCAAATTAGAAACAAAAAAATTTCATCGAATCAAAACTAGATCAGAATCATCAGAATTTCCAACAAAAAGAGATGATACCCCTACACTTAAGATAACATTGCCCTCAATGTTGAGAACAACAAAAGCTTCGTACCTATCAAATCAAAATAGAATTTATGTATAAAAGTTCATAAGTGTATAGTATGAAAATAGCAAACCATCAAATAGTCATGCCAAAAGTTTTAAAATGCCAAGATGTGTTGAAAGAAAAGTCCAAAGCTACAAGCATATAGGATCAAAAAGAAAAGAAAACAATCAAGTCTTATTCCTCACATAATCCATTGCTTCCTCCACGGAGTCAAGTCGGCCCTCAACAACATCAAACCAACTATTCACGAAATCACGTAAACCGTGCATTGGCTGAATGAAAAAATCAAGCTTATCATCTATTGATCGGGAGCTAGAAGGAATATTAGAAGATTGAGGAAGCAATGGAATATCAGGAATAGGGATATCAAGAGGATCAATCGACTCATGGTGCGCAGCAGGTGGAGGTACATGTGCTCTAATCTTTGGAACAATCATTCCATTTGGAAGTCTAAGGGGACGTTTGGATGGGTGTAACCATGGGAAATATGGTTTTTTCATGGTATTTCGTTTCCCAATGCTAATTATTATTCTATCAATCATATTATTTTTTCCACTTTTACCCCTACATTCCAATTATTTTTCCTACCAACTACATACAACAACCCTATTTATTTCAACTATACATCTATCATTTCCTATCAATCACACATTTTTCAAAAAATTCTCTTTTTCATTTCCCACCATTTCCCACAATCCCATCATTTTACAACTATCCAAACATCCCCTAATATAGTAGCTGCCATCTTTGTCTTTAACAAACATCTGTATTGGGACAAGCATTGCTATAAATATGTACTCATGTCTACCTATGCAAGTGTGAATGGGATCCTAGAATGTGATACCGCTTCTGGCTGCGATCATAGAGATTATGCCCCCTATGCAAATCTTGCTGGTTTGCTTGTGAGCAACAAAAAGAATGTGCTTCAGTAGCCAGAAACCAGAATTGATTTTGATACATTTTCTCATAGTTGTCAAAAAGAAGAGTTCTTGTGTACTTACTACCGCTCGACTATCCCCTCAAGCAAAGATTAATTAAGCCATGAAACGATGTAGATAACGTAGGGATGGGTCTCAAATTTTCGAAGCCTTAACATTGCTCGGGTTGTAATCTCCTTCATTACAAGCAATCCATGGAAGATTTGGACGATTACCATAAGGTCAACCCACACTCTTTGGGGATGTTTGGTAACATGTAAGTTGTGGGAATTGTGGGATGGAATGGAAAGTAAGAAATGAAATATTTTGAGAATTGTGTGATTGATATGAAATGATATGGATAAATTTGAAATAAATAGGTTTGTTAAGAGATATTTATAGGAAAAATGATTGAAATACAGGGATAAAAGTGGAAAATATAATGATTTGTTGTGAGATGATGGATCTCGAAAATCGTGTTTACCATGATTTTTCATCCCATGTTTTCCATGAACATTACCAAACATGCCCTTTGTGTTGAGACATTATCCTATTGAAGGCGCCACTCCTCATTGGGAAATCCAAATATATTGTCGGCCTTTGCTAAACTCAAAACATGCTCTCGACCCAATAATCGAAACTTGATGCATTCATCTAAATCATTTGTAGATGGTAATAAAATAAACTCTAAACCGCTAAAAGATTCAAGTGTAAGCTTAGTATATCTTGGTACCCATGTTTGTACAAACAAATCTCATCCAATAGTTGTGATGTAATGTTGGACCCCTTTAGTGAGCTCAAGATGGTCAAGTGCACCGTGATCAATGTATCTAGTGCAATCCATTTCTCGCATTGCTAGAATGTTATACCTATCTTGTGTTTCTCGTCTGTCATCAGCTATGGAAAAGGGGGTGGGACTTGAGGCAATGATGGTGGTGGTGAAGGTGACGAAGATGGCTCTCTTGCTCTTGTGGTTCGGCCTTGTGAAGCTTGCCTTGAAGTACCTTCTTGTGCTCTTATGGATGATGCCTTTCTTGCTCTCCTCTTAGGTGACATGATTGGAGGTTTTGGAAATGACTTGAATATAAGGTGATTACAGTTATGGAGAGGTAAGTAGTAAAAGAGAGAATGTTTGGAAGTGATGTGGAAAAGATGGGAAAGATGAGTTTAGCTTGGGACTTGTATCAAACACTTGATGGGCAACAATGTGTGTATTTATTGAAATAAAGTTTTCAAGTGTTTAATGGGGATGATGAAAGAGATGGGTTAGGCTTTGATCTGGGTAGAGAATAGAATGAGGTTTGGAGGTGTTTGAAGTTAAAATTGTAGTTGTTGCATTTCGTCAAATACACTGTGGGCACGGTTAGAAGTGGAGAGTTGTGAGAGAATTTGGAGATGGATTTATAGGAAAATCGAAGGAGAAAGGATTAAAGGATGATAAGAGATGGTTTCGAATGGGTTGAAGATAGTTTTCAGATGACTTTGAAGGGTTTGGAAATGGAGAAATTTTGGAGCAAAGACAGGGAGTGAGAGCATGTGAGGAACTAAATTTGGCAACCAGCAAGCCACATGGTTCAAACCGTGTGATTTTGGGCTGCTTGTTTTTCAGCCCAAACTTGTGAAAAATCTTCTTATTTCTTGTAATAGTTTGATCTTGCCTTGGTTAAACCTATTTAGCCCTTGAATTTTTTGATTTTTTCTCAGTTTAATGCCCTGTTAGTTGCACTTGATAACCCCCACACTTTCTTTGCACTATACAAGACTGAATTGATTATCCCCTTGATTGTTGCTTACCAATAATACAGAAAATATGCTCTAGAATATGCAAAAAATATTTCAAGTTCAAATAACACCATGTTCGATCATTACAATCAATGAGCCAAGGCAATCAAAAAATTTAAGAAAACTTCTTTGTTTTGACAAGTTGAGTTGAGTTTCCATTCTGATATGGTTGTTATAGATATTTCCTGAAAATTAATCATCGCAACTTCTAATCAACAAGTATCAAATTCAAAAACAAAGAAACAAAGAAAAGAAAAGAAAAATGTTACTCCCTTAGAACAAAAAGAAAATGGATTGCCTCTCGCATGATGCTTGGTTTAAAGTCCTCAGCATGACTTCAGGTCAGTTTGTTGTTGCGAGTTCAGAGAAGGAGCAGATGGCTCCTTTTGGAATTAAGTCTTCTACAAAATAAGGTCTGAAACACTATCCATTGACCTTGAATGGTCCAGTATTTTTACTCCAAACTTCAACAGTGCCATGAGGGAATACATGTAGCACCTTGAAAGGCCCCAACTATCGTGACTTCAATTTCCCTAGAAATAATATAATCATGATTTAAACAGCAAAACCAGGTCATTAACTTTGACTACCTTCTATCGGATGTATTTGTCATGCCAGAATTTTGTTCTTTCTTTATACAACTTTGAATTCTCATATGTATCAAGTCGGATCTCATCGAGTTTATTAAGTAGAAGAAAATGCCTCTCTCTTATAGATTTTACTCAAAATTTAAAAATTTAATGGCTTGGTATGCCTTATGCTCAAGTTTGATTGGGAGATGACAAGCTTTTTCATAGACAAGTCTAAAATGTGTTATTCCAATTAAAGCTTGGAATGTAGTGCGGTAAGCCCAAAGAGCGTCATTGAGTTGCCTCAAACAGTCTCAATGTGAATGGGACACAATCTTCTTGAGGATCATTTTGATACCACAATTTAAAATTTCAGCTTGGCCACTCATTTATGAGCGATATGCAGTGGTAATATTATATGTGATCCCATATTTCTTAAGCAGTTTCTTAAATTAACTGTTGTAGAAATGGATGCCTCCTTTGCAAATAATCACTCGCAATGTGCCGAATCGTGTAAAGATGTTTTATTTAATGAATTTGATGACCATGTGTGCATCATTTGTCAAAGTAGCAATCGCCTCCACACATCTAGTTACGTAGTTAACTACCACGAGTATGTACTAATTCTTGAATGAGAATGCGAATGGTCCCTTGAAGTATATACCCCAGACATCAAATAATTCGACTTTCAAAATGTTTGTGACTGACATCTCATTCTGCTTTAAGATGTTTCCCGTCCTTTAACACCTGTCACATGTAAGAGTAAAGGTTCAAGCATCTTTGAACTAAGTGAGCCAAAAAATCTAATTGCAAGACTTTTATAGTTTTGGTGGGTCACATGTGTCTAACATAGGGTGATTACTAGCAATGATACAATATGCTCTGTACTTTCTCATTTGGTATGCATCAGCGAATCAAACCGTTGCTACATATTTTGTAAAGGTATTCATCTTTCCAGATATAGTAGTTTATATCTTCATGAATCTTTTCTTCTATTAATAGCTGACATAGGGCGAAATAGCTTTGCAGACTAAGTAATTGACAATATTTCTTTACTAGCGCATTGGTACTCCTTTTAATGTGAGCAGACATTCATCGAGAAAGTCTTTATTGATCTACTCATCCTTGTCCAGTTATATTTCCTCCGTTGGTGGTAGTCTAGATAGATGATCAGCTATTATCTTCTCTAAGCCTTTCTTATCTACTGGCGTATCAACCTTAGTTCGACATCCTTCTTCGCATGCAAGTAGCAAATTGCATTGTGGTCCATGTAGACCATGACCTTCGAACCTACAAGATAAAATTGAAATTTATTAATAACAATTACAATGGTTATAATTCCTTTTCTATTATTGTATAATTGACTTGTGTCATTTAGGGTTTTACTTGCATAATAGATCCTCATTGGCTTATTTTGACTGCCCAAATCAAATTGTCACTTGTATCACATGTGATCTCAAAAGGCAAGTTCTAATAGAGCAATTAAATGATTAGGGCAGTTGTTAATGCTACATTTAACCTGCAAAAAGATTTTATATACTCATCAGAAAAATCAAAAGGAATATCTTGATTAAGTAGGTTAGTTAGGGGTTTAGTAATTTTAAAAAAATTCTTAATAAAACATCAATAGAAACTGATGTGCCCTAGAAAGCTTCAGATTCCTTTGACCGAATTAGGTAGTGATAATCTTTCGATGACTTCAATTTTCACCTGATCAACTTTAATACCTCCGTTTGAAATTAAATATCCCAAAACAATTTCTTCTTCTACCATGAAATGATATTTTTCTCAGTTTAACACTAAGTTGGTCTCTTCGCGCCTCTGCAAAACTTTAGACAAATTAGGTAAACATGATTCGAAAGTAGTACCATAGACAAAAACAATCATCCACAAAAACCTCCATGATATTCTCAATATAATTAGAGAATATGGCCATCATACATCATTAAAAAGTAACATGTGCATTGTAAAGACCAAATGGCATGCGCCGGTATGCAAAGTGTTGTATGGACATATAAAAGTTGTCTTCTTTTGATCCTATGGGCAAATAGGAATTTTAAAATTACCAAAACATCCATCCAGATTATAGAAGTAAGAGTAGTTTGTAAGTTATTCAAGCATTTGATCAATGAAGAAAATTAAAAAGTGATCTTTTTCTGATTGCAATCTTCAATTTGAGGTAATTTGGGCACATCCATCAACCCGTGACTGTCCTTGTTAGTATAAGTTTATTTTTACCATTTTTTATGATGGTCATACATTCCTTATTTGGTACCACATGTACTGAGCTCATCTAGTTGCTATTTGAGATAAGGTAAATGATTCTGACATCAAGAAGTTTCAAGATTTTCTTTTTGATTATTTCTTTCATATTCAAGTTCAAATGTCTTTTTAGTTCAATGCTTGTTTTGCAGTTGTCCTCCACAAGGATCCTATGCTATATAGAGAAGAACTACTACTAGGTAGATCACTAATACAATAGCCAATTGCTTTACTTTATCTTAGTTCATTTATAAGTGCATCAAATTGGGATTCAGAGAGATTTATATTTATTATGACTGGATGAGTAGACTTGGGGCTAAAGAACACATGCCTTGAGTTTTATTTTTTGTGCTTCTTCCTTTGGTTGCGTCGAGGTTAGTGAGGTAGCTTCTGTATCTAATTTCTCACATTTTAAAGTGGTAGTAAATGAGATTGGAGGGCTTTTATCTAAGAGAGCAGCACAAGCGGAGAGTTTTAGATTTTCATTTTTAGTTGTTGCTCCTTTGTAGCTTCAGAGAGGTTGAATTCCACTTTATCTCCAACTATCAGAAAGAGTTGGTCATTCTTGACATCAATAATCACTCCAGCAGTGACTAAGAAAGGACATCCAAGAATGATAGGAATCTAGCAGTCCTCCTCTACGTAGAGGATTACAAAAATTGACTAGGATGAACAGTTTGCCGACTTTCAAGGGTACATCTTCAAGAATGCCGACCAAGTATTAGATTGATCGAACAGGGACTTACAGAGACATAAAGGTGGGCTTTGGGTTGCCCATGTTTAGCTTTTGACAAAAGGAGAGGGAGATCAAACTTACGCTTGCTTTGAGTTCATATAGTGTCTTGCTGATTTGAACATTCCCAAGAGAAAAGAGAATAGAGAAGCTCCTAAGGTCTTTAAGCTTTTCACGTAGTTAATTTTGCAGAATGGTGCTGCACTCTTTAATGAGTGTAACAGTTTTATACTTCTCAACCTTTCATTTATTTAATAGCATCTCCTTTAAAAATTTTGCATAGGCAGTATCTGTAAGAGCATACAGATGAAGGGTACATTGATTAATAAGTTTTTTAGCATTAGGATGAACTTCTCAAATTGATTTTGAAGCTTACTCTGTCATTGCCTTTGAGGAAAGGGAAGAGGAGGCTGATATGATGGAGAATAGACATATGACTTTTTCACCACTGGTATAGGCTATGACTCCTTTATCTTGTTTTTGGACTTGTTTAGACTATTTATTAGCTTCTTTCTGAGATGGTTAAAATGACTCAAGTTGTTTTTCACTTCACAGAGTGATGTTTGTACTTGTTCCCTAGGGTTGACTTTAGGTTGTCTAGGGAGTTTGCCTTAACTTCTTTAGGATGAAGATTTAGCATTTTACGCAATTTTATTCCCAAGCAACTTGATATGGATTTGCATCTGCTCCATTCTTTCATCATTTTTCTTGAGCATTAAAATAATTTTTCTAGCATTGACTCAATATGTTGTGCTTGAGATGATGCAGGTAAAGCTGGTTATGTTTGATATGCAGGTGGGTTGGGTGGTCTTCTCGAAAAACTAGGTGACTTATTATTTTAAGCAAAATTTTGGGTATTTGACTGGTTTAACTAAGAAAAATTAGGTGATTTCTCCATCCAAAATTATAGGTGTTAGAATAAGGATTACGATAAGTGCGAGTATTGTACTGATTATTGATTACATTAGCTTGCTTGCTTGAAGACTCTTGGATAATAAAACTACACTTAGATGTATAATGTGATGCTCCACAGATCTTGCAAGAAAGGTTTTGAGATGAAGTTATGACTTGGCACATTATTTCTTATTTCTTCTATAGCAGAATCTGATCTATCTTGGCATGTAAAGAGTGGAGGGACTTGACGTCGTATGTGCCCCCGCTTTAAGAGAGTCCTCGAAAGTCACCATATCATGAGTCATAGAAGGTCAAGTCATTGAGGAGTGCAAGGGCCTCCCTGTCAATGAGTCTCATGAATTGGCCTCCAGCAGCTGAATTGACAACGCTTCAAGTTGGTCAATTGAGCCCATTAAAGAAATTTTAAATAATAACACCCTGAGAAATGTCATGATGAGGATACTTACACTGCAGATTTTTCATTGTCTTCAATGCTTCATAGAGAGTTTCATCATCTTTTTTGGACGAATTAGTTAATTTCCTCCTTTATCTTCTTAATTTTTGTGGATGGAAATAATTTCTCAAAGAAAGAAGTGGAAAGCTTGTCCCATATGGTGAAGGAGTAGGGCGGCATAGAAAAGAACCACTCGCTAGCCCTGAAAATGCTTGTTAGCAATCTCTCTACAAATGCGTAAGTCGTAGATTGTAGAACATAAAATATTAATCTTACAAAGAATTTAGAACTTAAGACGTCACCTTTAAACACTAATATCAAATACCAAGTAAATAAGAAAGAGTAAAGAAAGGAAATAACAAGAAAAAAGAACCTTGAAGACGTAAAATGAGGATTAAAAATCAAGAGATGCGAGCTAGCTGGTTCTAGGGTTTCATATGTGTCTTCCGCAACGAATACGTGAAGTGATTATTTAATCTAGTATTACGTGTTAAATTAGAACAAATTCTAAATTATCCTTGCACCTTCTCTTAAAATCTACAAGATGTAATCCTAATATTTCTTAACTACCTATTTTTATGAAATTAAGATAATTAGAATTCATTAAGTTTTGTAGTCATTCATGAGGTTTTTTAATGTCATCATGCCTATTTTTATGGTTTCAAAATTTTAAGTTTAATACTTGATTATTGTATATTAAACTTCCATATCTTGGTTCTTTCACCTAATATATGAAAATTATTGGCAAAGTGGGAGCTCAAACCATGTGATACTCTAGTTGCTTGATTTTGCTTCAAAAAGTATATACTAGACCTAAGAAGATTTTAAGTTTTTGCAAAACACATTCTAAGCTGTTTTGATCACTGTTTTATCCTCGGATGTCATTATATTATGAGTCGTAAAGAGCTAAGTCATTAAGGAGTTCATGGGCCTCCTTGTCAATGAATCTCATGAATCAACCTGTAGCATCTAAATTGATTGCACTCGGAGTTGGTGAATCGAGCCCATTGCTGAAATTTTCAATAATATTACCTTAAGAAATGCCATAATGAGGACGCTTACACTACAAATATTTTATTCTCTCCCATGAATCATAGAGAATTTTATCATTTTTCTAGATGAATTGGTTGATTTTGTCTTTTATCTTCTTGGTTTTTGTGAGCAGAAAGAATTTCTCCCAAAAATAAGTGGAAAACTCATCCCACGTGGCAAAGGAGTTCGGCGATATAGAAAAGAACCACTCGTTGGCCCTATCACAAAGAGAAAATGGAAAGAATTGAAGCCTGATTACCTCTCGTGGGATACCTTGCACTCAGATTGTGTTGCATAGCTGCAAGAACTTAATGATATGCATATTAGGGTTCTCAAAAGGAAGTCCTACAAACTAATTTTGTCAAACCATTTGAATGAGCCTCGATTTAAGTTCAAAGTTTCTCACACCAATCTCGGGTTTGACGATCCGAGACCTGAAATCTTGTGGATTGGGATGATTCTGCTTGCTCAGGGCTATCCTTCCATCCTTCTTGGCAGGTTATTGTTCTCTACCTGGTCTTCTACATCCCTTGTTCTTAATTGTTGTTGTATTCCATTTAAGATGATTGTTACTGTCAGTATTCATAAATCTTTCTTCTAAAAGATTGTTCAATCTCAGGGTTAGCAACAAATAGTTTCTCAGCTAGTTATTTTGCAAAGTTTCGAGTATGCGGTTGCATATAACAATAAAGTATTACCATTAGCTAATTTAGAAACAGAAAATAAAAAGAATAGAGAGAAGAGAAGAGTAGATAGAGAATAAAAAAGAAAGAGAAGTATCTAACAAAAAAGTCAAAAGTAATGCCGAATTTTCTAGCAACGACACAAAAAATACTTGTTCTCTAATCTCACCGCTAGTACAAAGGTCATAGATTATAGCATATAAATATCATTCCCATAGAGAATTCGGGACTGAAGACATTGCTTTTAAATACTTTTATCAATAACTAGAAGAATGTTGCTGAATAAAGAAAGAATAACAAATAAGAAAGAGAATCTTAAAAGTGTAGAACAAAGAATAGAAATCAGGAGATAAGAGTACCTAAGGCTTAGGGTTTCATATATAACAATTACAACAGATACTTAGTACGATTATTTAATCTAGATATCCTTGTTAAAAGAAAACTATCAATATATTATCCTTGCACTTTCTTTTAAAACCTATAATGTATATCCTGATTTTCTTAATTACCTATTCTTATAAGATTAAGTCAATTAGAATTCATTAAGTTCTGTGAAAGTTTATAAAATTTTTCAAGGTCAACATCATGGTCTTATATTTTCAAGTTTAATGTCTTGATTTTTATAGATTAGATTTTCACTTTTTGGTTCCATTACTTAACGTATAGAATTATGTTATAGTATGAACTCATGCACCAAGCAAGCACTAAGAACACAAGATATTAAATTAACAATCAATATCTACCATAAATAAATCAACAATAGAATATCACCATATTATACACAAGCTATATCCCGAGCCCTAAGTAAAGGGCTTAGCCGAACATATTCAAAATAAAATTCAAACATAAAACAATATTGTATATTGAATCCATCTCAAACAAAGAAATTAATCTCATAAAGAAAGAAGAAAAGAGTTTATTGTTTAGAAACTCCAATGGTATCTTAAATGCTTTGAACAACCTACCATCTCACTTCTTGCCTTGTGTTATTCGCCTTCTCTAGCTGCTGAACCTCACTCCAAGCTCAACTAATGTTTTAGGATGCTCTGGATGTTCTTAGGAGTTATTTATACAGGCTTTAGGGAGAGAACTTGTGCATATGTTCCACTACACACTAGAATCGCGCAATGAGGGTCCTGCATAGTTTGAACTGAGTGACACCTAAATCCACATGGTATAAACCATGCGGCCCTTTAGAGTGTGCAAATTGATGTGCAATTCTACTCGGCTACTTCATGCTTCCTTTCTTTCTGCCTGGTGTCACTTCATAGTGTTTGGCTTATCTTGGACACTGTTTTGCTTCATTCTTTAGTCTTGAATTTACAATTTAATTCCACTTCAGTCAGGACTTGTCAATTTGTCCATGTTTTGTATTGAAAGTGTACAACTTTTCTTATTTTGCATATATTGCATCAAGTGGCGAGTGTTTATACAAAACCAAACTTAATCAGAGAATATTTAAATCAAATCATCTTAATTAATCAAATTCTCATCCAATTATAGTCCAAATTATATGTATGAAAATGAGTTAACACTAGACACTAAGTTTTGCTTCCAATCTAAGGATCCACCGAGCCGTGTTGAGGGCTTAGGTTGTTTAGTTAAAGGGTAGAGAGACAGAATAGAGGGTATATTCCAATTTTATGTAAAAAAAAATAATTTATGAATACAAGATCATCCAAAAAACTATAGGGCCTTGAATGGCTAAAGATTCATTATTTGAAAGTAGTGATCTTACAGTGAGAAAAACAGAGACAAGGTAATCCTTTGTATATCAGATCTACTTTCTTCTCAAAGAAGGCTCCCTCAATAAAAACTATTGGTAAAAGTTTCTAGTAAGAAGAGCATATGAGCTTGGGCTGCCTCAATAAGAGTGAATCTGCTAGAGAACATTGGCTTTAGCGCTGACCTAATGTAGAAGGATTTTGTATCCAATATCAAGTTTAAGTCCCCATCTTTAGCCCAAGCCATCAAGCTATATGATCATGTATACTCCTCCAACTTCTTCAACATAAGTAATGAGCTTTAATGTGAACTCGGAAGGTCAATGTCCTTCATCCAGAAGTTTGGTGTCCCTCTTCTTCTTTATTTACAAAATGTCCTATTGTCCCAAGCCTAAGATTCCTCAATCCTAACTAGCCCACCAACTATTAAGTGAGCAAGCCCCTCTTGGAGGGTATTAGACATCAGGAGGAGTTGAGTCTGAAGGCCTTAGTCTTCAAAAGTCTGTCACGCCTTGTGGCATCACTGGTTGCCTCTTCCTGTTGATGGGTCAACCATTTAGCCAACCCTTATCAATATCTATTTAAATTTTACTAATTCAAGATATATATTATCTAAAACATTATAGATATACAAGTTGATGTCCTTCTTTAATGAAAATAAATCACTTAGATGGGGTGAAAATTTATTTCAATTAAAAAATTTTATTCATTTAATTATAGTGGATTTCATTAGATTTTTAAGTTATTGTTATTGCTTAAAAACATAATTATATATTAATTATAAAAAATAATTAAATTTAAGGAAAACTCTACAAATACCACTTTTACCCTTAATTCTGCTTATGCTTATTAATTTTAAAATTTTCGAATATATCACATATTTTGTCTAAATTTACATTTATACTCTCATCACTAGGGATAAATAGGCTGTTAATCCTTAATAAAATGAAGAATATGCCCAAATCTTAATTATGATTCTATAAACAAAAATTTATATTCTAATGAATTTTTACTACTTTTACCACTATAGAATAAGATATTATTTGAATATGAATTTTTAGCTTAGAGCAAACCAACACCAACTTATATTAATGTTTAAGCATATTTCTTATTTTACAGGGTTTAGATCCCTGAAAACATAGGTATATATGAAAATTTCGTCAAAATACAGAGGCATATTTTAAAATTTTAAAAGTTCACGAGTACAAGTAAAAAAATTTTAAGATATAAGTGGAATTTAAGATAAGATTCGTGAGTATATATGAAATTTTTATTTAAATTTATTATTGAATCATTAAAATATTAAAATAATCTTCAAAATCATTCATCCACATAAAAGAAATGTTTTAGATTGTTAGATGATGAATTCAAAGTTTTAAAATATGTATATAAATTAAAGGTTAAAATCCCATATATAGCCATAAATTGTGCCCATAATTCCAAATATTTTCATGATATTTCAATAATTCCAAATATACATGTGTAATTTGCCCAAAATCTCATTCTTACCCATGCACCTATCTAAAATAATGAACCTGTCCAAGCTATAATTATAATTCTAATACAAATTTTCACATTCAAACAAATTTTTATTACTTTTACAAGTATAGAATCATGTTCATATAATTTTGTTGTACTTTTATATATATAGTCATACTTTTATTATTATAAAATAATATAACATTTAAACATAAATTTTTAGCTATAAAATTATAATTAGAACTTGTGCATATCTATAATTTCACAAAGAGCTCTGTCTTTACTGTACTCAATTTATACAAAATTTTTATGGGCAAATTGGTTTAAAACTAGCTAGGAACTATTTTTTGCCACTCTATGCCAAAACGATTCTAAGACCATTTCATGCTCAAATTGTTATGTGGTCAAAGCCAAGCTCTAGATTTTTTAGCACCTTAAAATGGCTATGCAGGAAAATGATGTAGCTTTGTTTTTGCCCTTCAATTTGATTTTATTATTTTATTTTGAAAAATTCTCCCAAGATCAATGCGTGAAGTTAAAATTAAAAGAAACTACAAACTCCAGGAAACTTGAGTGTCTACAAGTACAAATTGGATTCATTATCTTTCTATTATGTAGACACATTTTACATAATAAAGTCAGTATTAGAATGTTAAAGTCACTAATTGCCTGCATGCTCATGTTCCCAATGGCTGTGCAACATTCCAACAATAGAAATAAACTTGTTCTATTAAGATTTTCAAAATTATAATAAATATTATACATTATAAAAATGAACAAAATAAAATATATAGTTGAAGTGGTAACATTTTTAGTTATTATATGATAGGTCATGGTGTCGAATCTTCCCTTCAGCTATTTTTTGAGTCTATGAATATGGGTTTCAAAAACAACGGAAGCATTCCATTTAAGTGCTCTTCATGCCTTCTTTAGACATGTCTTCCTCGCCTCCTTCAAGACATTATGCTATCTCCATGAAAACATCTTTATCCCTTATGTTGATTCAGACATTGCTATCTTAATTAAGTTTTATAATTTTACTATCTTGTTTTGAAATTCACGCCATTCACTGAAGAATTCCATCTTCAAGTGTTCTTCTGCCTAGAAAAGGTGTTACTTTTTGTTTTAGTTCATGTTTCAATTTTTGATCCTGAGGACAATTGCGAAATTACCTTAAGCAGCAAATAGAATAGTAAACTTGTCTTAAGGAAAGTAACGCCGCAGCACGCTTGAACCGAAACTTGATTTTATTTTTATTTTTACCACTTTCCTTAATTTTCTCTTTTTCTCATATTTTACACCAACAATCTTACAACAATTTTTTCAATGTTGTCCCTTTTCTTTTGTTTATAAGTGGCCCCTTAATCATCCATTCTACCCACAAAGTCTGATATTCTAAGATTAGGCTATTATATCAGTGCCAATTTTAAAAGATGAAAACAATAACTTCATATTTTTCTAATTCAAATTAGAGTTGTATGCATCCTCACCATGTCGAGACTTGAAAAAAGGCACTTAGTCTGGATCTTATCAAAAAAAAGGCCTAGAGACTCATTTGACTAAGGAATATTTCGTTGTCGTGATTTTCAAAATTGATACTACAAGTGATGACCAAAGCTAGTAGTTTGACTTAAGAACCACTAAACACGTTTGCAAAGATAGAAATCTATTTAAAAGTTATAAAACTAATAAAAATAAAAATAAATTACTCATAGGTAATTTTCTACTACCATGGTGGAAGGGTTAGGAACTGTAATCATTAAACTGACTTCAGAAAAATTACTCACTCTCAGAAACTACTTCATATACTAAAAATAAATAAGAATAATTTTAAATTGGTATTTGAGTCAGATCAAATCATGTAACCAAGGGAGGTGTATTTGTGGAGATGGGCTATGTTGTAAATGATATGTCTCGCCTAAACGTCGATAATGGATCATCATCTTTTGCTTATGTTATGAACTCCTTTTTTTATGTAGCATGGTAACTAGGTCATATTAATTTTCATAGTATAAACACTATGTGAAGCCAGGTTTAGTTCCTAAATCACCTAATGAATTTTTAGATAAATGTAAAATATGTAACAAATTAAAATCACTAAAACGCTATTTCAAAAAGATGAAATTTTTTTTGAATAATTGTGTTTAATTTATTTTGATAATTGTTATATGGAAAATACATTAATAATAGATGGAAAGAAATAATTTATAACTTTCATAGATGAAATCTCCGAATGCATCATACTAGAAAGAAGTCATCCAAATGAAACAGATCCAGTAATCGAAAATATCTAAAAATGTAAAAAAAATCTAAAAATGACACTGATTTTAAAAAATCTCAAAATCTCAAAAAATAGTAAAAATTTATATACATGTTAAATACACTTAGATTAACAGTCGTGTAAAAAAAATTTTAAAAAAAAATAAGAAAAAAGGGGTGAAGCATACCCGGGTGCATTGATGCACCTGGGTGCATTGAACCAGGGTCCTATTATATCACATGATTTTCTATCAACTTGACAATTTCTATCCTGAAAACTTTTCATCAAAAAGTTTTATCTCCAACCAAATACACCTTATGACACTTATGCCTCAATTGCTAGATTTCAATCATTAGGTTTTAATGGCTTTAGCATCAATCCCATTATCTTGAAATTCATCGAATTGATGCAAAAGTTGTTTTTCTAAACGAAAATTTAGATGAAAAATTTATATGGAACAACCTAAAGGTTTTATTTTTTTTAGGATAAAAAAAAGTCTGTAATTAATAATTCCTTATATGGTTTGAAACAAGTAGTTAAGCAATCATGTGAAAATTTTAATCAAGTCATGTTAATAAATAGTTTTAAATTAAATCAATCAGATAAATATATTTATAGTAAAATTTTTGCCAATGGAGGTGTTATTATTTATTTATATATGGATTATATGCTTATATTTGGTACGGACCTTGAGATTATTATAGAAATTAAAATTTTTCTATCAGTTAATTTTGATAGGAAAGTTATGGGTAGAGTGGATTTCATTCTTAGCATCAAAATTAGAAGAGATGATAATGCGTTTCCTCTTTCTCAATCTCATTACATTGAAAAGATACTTAAGTGATTTAATAAATTTGATGCTAGTATGACCTCAACTCTTTTTGATCCTAGTGTCAAGTTATATAGATCTATAAATCAACTTGAGTATGCTAAAATGACAAGTTATATTAGACTAGATATTACTTTGTTATAAGTATATCGGGCAGGTTCACTAGTATCTTAGGATATATACATTAGAATACAATGTATAAAATTTTAAAATAGTTGAAAAAGACCATTAACTATGGATTGCATTTCAGTGGTGAAACCACTATTAAAAAGGTACAGTGATACAAGTTAAATTTTTTATACCAAGAAATCTATGTTTACTAATTATTAGAGTTTTATTATTGGGGGAGTTTCTATTTCTTGTGCTTACAAAAAGAAAAAGTTCATTTCGCATTTGACAATGAAATTTGAGTTCTTTACTTTAGCTACAGTAGAAAAAGAGACAAAGTGACTTAAAATTTGCTACTTAAAAGTCCCATTTAGCTTAAGTCAATTTCTCATATTTATTTACATTATGATAGTGAAGTAATTTTCTCTACAACATACAATAAGGCTTACAATGGTAAGTACACACACATTGGGTGTGTTTAGTAATGAAAAAAACTTTTGATGAAAAATTTTAAAGAGTAAAAGTTGTCAAATGATGTGATATGATCGGGGTAATGATGAGTAGTAAAGAGGATAAAGTTAAAATAGATAAGTTAGTTATATGGATAGGTGTGTAGAAATAATTGAAAAGTATGATAGTTGTATAGAAAAATATAAAAAAATAATAATTAAAAAATATGATAGTTGTAGAGATTGAAAAGTTTTATATTGAAAATTTTTAACTTGACATTTTCTATTAATTGTCAAACTCACCCATTGCATCGAGATACAATTTATGTACGGTAGTTGCACCAAGATGGAGTAGTAAATATTAATTTTATAAGATCAAGTAAAAACTTAATATACCCACTTATAAAAGGCTTTACTAGGGAAGTAGTCTGAAAAATATCAAGAGGGGTGAGATTGAAATCCACATATGTGAGTTGTAATGACTAAAATTCAGCTCTATTCTTGTAGCCTAAGTCTAAGAGTTTAATGAGCAAAGTAAGTTATTTTTACAACTTGTAAGCATTAATTATATCTATATTTTTTCATCTCTCAGGCAATGTTTAAATCTTATAATGTATTTATGAGGTTAAGTGTTTCATACTCTTAATAGATCTACAACTATTGTATTGAAGTATTTAATTACATGATAATCTAAATAGATCCACCTATATAAGTGTCGGAAGCGAAACCACTTTTGTTTGTAAAGCTGTGGATTCATTTAGAGGTGCTTATGAAACTACGATACTGACACATGACCATAACGTGTTGTCTTTTAGAATATTCGATGTATTTTGAATCTCATATGTGCGATATGTTTAACTTATTAAATGGAGGTCGACAATTCAAAGATTTAGCTACTGCACACTTCGAGAAATCTTAATATATTTTCACTAAGTAAATGTTCAAGTCTATACAACACCTTCACTTATGTGTGTGATTTTAATTTTGAAAATAATGAGGGAATGTTGGGATTTTTGAAATTATAATAAATATTATTTAATGTAAAAAATGAACAACATAAAATATGCAGTTGAAGTTGTATCATCTTCAATTATTATATGACAGGTCATGGGGTCCGATTTTCTTCGACTATTTTTTGATTTTTTGTTTGCACCAAAGGATGCAACGATTGGGTTTGAATTTCAAACATCTAATAGGCAATACAGATGCATTAAATGGTAATGGATGATGTAGCAAGATTCTAGAGATATAATGAATTACAATTAGAATGTGTCTATTAATTAAATGATTGCAAAGTGCCCCTTTAAAAATTTATAAATAGGGGTCACAAAATGGGACCGCAATCTCCTGCGCCCGGGAGCAGGCAGCGCTCCCTGCTCCCGGGCGCATATACTTATTTTTTTTATTTTTTTTCAAAATTTTTTCATAGAACTGTTAATCTAGGTGTAGTTAACATGTGTATAAATTTTTACCATTTTTGGAGTATTTTAGATATTTATGTTTTATTTTTGAAAATCAGTGGCATTTTAGGTAATTTTAAATTACGAAAATGCCATTGATTTTCAAAAATAAAAAATAAATATCTAAAATACCCCAAAAATGGTAAAAATTTATACACATGTTAAATACACCTATATTAACATTTTTTAAAAAACATTCAAAAAAAAATAAAAAAATAGGTGTGTGCGCCCGGGAGCAGGGAGCGCTGCCTGCTCCCGGGCGCAGGAGATTGTGGTCCCACAAAATGACTGTAGCATTCCATTCAGGTGCTCTTCATGTCTCCTTCAGACACATCTTCCTTGTCTTCTTTAAGACATTATGTTGTCTTCATTTAAACATCCTTATAGCTTGCCTTTATTCCAATATTACTGTCATAATCAAGTTTTACAATTTTTCCATCTTATTTTGAAAATTTCTCTATATAACTAAGAATTCTATCTTCAAGTGTTCTTACACTTTTTCACTTTTTTGTAGCCTAAGGACAACTGCAAAATTATCGTAAGCAGCAAATAAGCTAGCAAAGTTACCTTAAGAAAAGTGACATTGTAACACACATAAAGTGAAACTTAGTTTTATTTTCATTTTTACCACATGCTTTAGTTTTTTTCTTTTTCTCATATTTTGAGCCAATAGTTCCAACTTTCAAAATGATAGCGCACCAACAAAATAATTCCAGAAAGAGAAGATAATTCTTTCATTATTTGAAAGACAAATACATAGTTACAAAATGTCATTTGCTAAAATATGCACCAAACCTTAGCTTTACAATTATTTCAAAATATGAAAATAAAAAGTTTCTAATAACATATTTTCAATAAATTACACACAAACTTTATTAGTCATGCTGGAAGTTGTGGGGCCTAATTATTTGAAGAATCAACTGTAGGGTAGGACTAGAAAAGTAGAGACCATTGTTACACCTCAAGCTTTACATTCCCTAGTCAGATTGGGATTATAAAATTGAAAATTAATCATTATTTCATCAATTAAGTGTCAATAACAGAGGGAATGGATGGCTATGGAGAAGCGGAAGCTCTTGGGTTATGTTGTTCATTTCGGAGAGCATCCCAAATCCTCCATTATAAAGAAAGCAAGGGAGAATCCCAAAATACCTTCCAAAAATAGATTCTGTCCATTTGCTATCTTGATGGAATAACTCTCATCCAAGTATTCCTATTTGAAGCAACCTAATTATTATTTGAAGAGATAACTTGTATTTAAATGAGCTCTCATGGGCGTGTATTTCTAATTTCTCTCACTCGCACATGATGGGCTTCGTTGCCATCCTCCATTCTACAATTGTCTATATAAGCAAATAGTCTGTATTACTAGCAAGTATAATGTGTAATTTGGGAGTTTAATCCTATAGCCTGTTAGGAATATATAGCAATTACAACCCAGAATAAAACAATATCTTGCTATGCTCCAAACTCATCTTGTTACATTAGTCTAAACATATCTAATCTCTCATAAGGTCATTCTTGATTATCTCTTTGTTTTATTGTAATCATAATTGTGTGATCACATAATCCAATCATGCAAATGGATATAATTGGTTATTTCGATCTCTTTTTATTCATGGTTCAATAAATACATGCCTAATTATTGAAGTACTTTTATTTATTCTTCAAATATATTTTAGACTAGAAATTAAATCATCCAATTTTAATAATGAAATCTGAAAGAAATATCATAGAAGTATTTTGTATAATGTTTTACACTCTTATTTTACATTCTCGAAGATAAAACCCTTGATTAAAATAGTCGAATACAATAATCCATTGCTCAAAATCATTACTTTATTAAAATGATAATAAAATGTGTAGAAGATCTTTCGAACACTTTACAAGTGCATAGGAAAATCTATTGTGAACTCAATTATCAAATTAATCACAATTCATGTTTGGGGATTAAACAACCCAAATTTAAGAATTTAAAGGTACTAACAAGTTTGATGTAATGTTGTAAGTTAGATTTTTTCATAAGCAAGGCATGATAGATTAAGTTGGAGAGGCAAGTTGATACTCAAATTGACTCCGAGATTGACTTCAAACAGCATTTTGAAGGCAGAGCCGAAATTATGGATGTGTAAGCAGACGAAGTCGTAACCGAAGTTGACTTTACATGAGACTTGGGTCAAGCCGCAACCAAAGTCAACTCAACTGGAAGACTTCGGGCCACTAATGAAGAATCCAAAGAAGTAAAGTTGCACCCCAAGTCGACTCCGATATGCGACTTGGGTGAAGTTTCATATGATGTTAACTTAGCAATGAGACTTGAAGCACTAAAGCGCCTGAATGAAGATCATTGAAGAATTAAATATGCAATGTATACCAAAGTTGCATACTCAAGTCGACTCCACTTGCAACTTGAGTCTAGTTGCATACCCAAGTTGACTCAAGTATACAATATGGGTACCTAGGAGTTCAAGACTTGAAAATTGAACTCAAATATCAACCAATGGAATCTCAAGGTATACATGTCTTGAAGAATTGAAGATAAATTCCAACAAATGTAGATCAAGTCATAAAGAATTGAAATGTCAAGTACAAAGACTTGATTCAAAGAAAGCTACATTTTAAAACCACATGAAAATTGAAAAGTCTAAATGGAAACTGAGTCTAAGAAGGGTAAATCATGAAGTCAATATAGTTCAAAGATCAAAGTACTTAATTTCTGAAGATTGGAAGTTCCAAAGTGCATAATGCCAAGTAAAGTTACACCTCAAGTTCACCTCACTACAATTTTTGGTCAAGTCCCAGATCATGTCAACTTAAAATTGACACTTAGAATTAAAGATAATGAGCAATCCCCTTAGGAAGGAAATGAGGAGACCGAAGTCACACCCCAAGTCGACTCTAATTTGCGACTCAGGCGAAGTAGCAT
The DNA here is from genome assembly GCA_030490835.1 of Annona cherimola. NCBI lineage: Eukaryota > Viridiplantae > Streptophyta > Magnoliopsida > Magnoliales > Annonaceae > Annona > Annona cherimola. The sequence goes on along the minus strand of CM059977.1, from coordinate 39,493,683 downwards.
CCTAAGTTGACTCTAAATATGACTTGGCTCGTAACAGTTAGAAAAATTCGAACATTTACACATTTAATACATGTTACCTACTCTCTAATATTCAAAATAACCTCACATCTATTTAAGGCATGTTAAGAAGAGTTGTAGGGATTAGCTAGAATGTTCATTGAGTCTACATCTTCCCTCCCATAAGTATTTAACTGTGGATTAGGTGCTCTGCAAGGAGAAACTCATCTTTTCACTGCAAAGAGTTGCAAGCTTCTATCTTTATCAATCTTTCTAAGTCTACTCAAGTGTTGAATCTGCTCTACACAATCTGTAACATGTAGATTTTATTTTCTGAATCATTTTTATTGTATTACTACTTGACTTAGTGTTGTAGACCAAGACTAAGTAAACACAAGTAGTATACGGTTGGAGTGAAAGTCGTCATTGACTTGTGCTGCTGTTGTAAAGGCCCCCTAAAGCTATAATTTAGAAAAAAATAATGACTCTAGTTGTACTATTTTTGAAATAGCATAACTCAAGACACAAGGGTATATATTCTTGGAAGAATGAAGTACTCTGCATGCGATTTTTTCTATTTTCTTTTTGCTCTCTGTCTTACTCTTCACGTTTTCATTCAAGAGGTCAAAGATTTAAAGCACCAAATAAATTTTAAAGAACCCAATTCACTCTTCTCCCTTTGGGTTTTGCTATACACTCGTAACAAATAAAATTGTATCTAACAAAAAATATAAACATGAGTTAAGTGCATGTCGCCACACGTCATGACTTAAAAAGAGCTTAGTGCATGTCTCCACACACTATGTCTTAAATACCAAGTATCGTAACTCAAAAGAATAGGTGAGTAATATTGACACTATCATGCTTCGAGGTGAATTTACACTTAGCCCATCAACCAATAATGACTTAATTTATTAATGAGAGACCCGTTGGCACAACTGACCCTACATAACAAGTTGGCGTATTTTGTACACAACTTCTAAATTTACATAGCAAGTTGGTGTGTCCCATATATAGTTTCTAAATTTATACTACCGGCCAGTGTGTTCTGCATACAGCCTCTGAATTTACACAACTTTTAAATTTATGTAGCAACCTAGTGTGTCTCGTATATAACTTTTGAATTTGGCTTTTTAGTACTAGGCCAACTTTAGCCAACAAAAAGGTTTGAGCTCAACTGAGCCAACTCGAAGGTCTAGCCAAATTAGGTTAATCATAATGTTTTGGGCCCAACTAGAATGGCTCAACTAGAGGGTTCTTGGCCTAATTGGGTCAATTAAAAGTTTTGTACCCAGTTAACCTAACTAAATGGTTCTAAGTCCAACTAAGGAATATTGGGCCCAATTGGAAGACTGTTCAATCAGGTTAGATGAAAAGGCCTAGGCTGGAATTACCTACCTAGTTTGAAAAGTGAGCTGCATAAAATTTATGTATATATAGATTATGATAGATCTAGCATATTCCTAAGCCTGACTTAGTAAGAGAGTTTTTATAAGTTCTGAATGCTAGGCGACTTCACTTTTTTTTAGATTCGACACATCCATAGATCGTTGCTAATTGGCGAGTTTTGCAAATCATGTGTGCTCCACATGAGGGTGAAGTGCCAACATAGGATTTGATAGAAAAACATGAGGATAGTATCTAGCATGTGGATCCGTCATGATCTGATTGCTTAAATCATAGAAACCAGGTAGGAATTGATGATTCTAATATGATGGCATAAGGACTTAGCATAACAACTTTATTTAAACAAAACATCTTAGGTTGGGTAAAAATGATCACTTAAGTTGAGCAGCACCATGACTTAGGCTAAATAGCTTAATAACTAAAATCAGAATAGTTTATAACTTTGAGTTGAATAGCATCTTAGCCTAGGCTGAGTAGCACAAAAACTTAAATCGCATATGAAACACTTAATCAACACACTTTAAATCATTTGCTAGAAAGAGATCTTCCGTATGAGGCAAAGTAAAAATTTTCTACCTCTACGTCAAGTTGGAAAATTGAATAGAACTTGTTGAATGGTTTTGTATGAGTTTTGAATTGAGAGAAGCTCAAAAGAGTCAAAAGAGAGCTAAGGTATGTTAGCTCGTTGCCTTCCCTGGGAGCTTTCTTCCATCACGTTATTTTTAATAGACAGAGAGCGAGCATGGTGTTACATCTCCTTTCTCATGCATTGATTGTGCTTTGCCATAATCAGATTTATTTGGCTCTGCGTTGTGCGTTGGATTTGAAGATGACTCAAAAATATTTATGATCTTCTATTATCTTCATCCCCACCTTCTTTTAAAGTTTCTTTTATTGCATGCATAGTCATATCAACGCCTAGCTGCAATAATGCCGCCATCATGCTTTCCATGCATGGTTAGAAAATCACCCCAACCTTATTAAGGCATGGATGGCTTGCTTCCCAACTTTAAATTTCCACGCGTGCTAATGTGTTGGACATCGCCATTCCATCAGTTTGGATCACGCCATTTTATTTTTGCACAAGTTAAGCAGCTGTTGACACCCCGCCGTTGGGTCCAAAAATAGATAAAATGGAATAGAGATTCAAGCCCAAGCAAATTCAAGACAAAAAAGAAGTTCAAGCAAGCTAAACGGGCCCTTCCGCACTCAGCTAACGGAGCGAAACTCCACCAAGCCTCGAAGCAGGCTTTTCAACAACTAGATCCGGCCCACAAAGAGCGAAGCTCCCACAGGCCACCTCAACGGGCTTAGCCAAGCTTTAGCCCACCAAAACAGCCCACCCAACAACAACGGGCTTAGCCAAGCTTAAGTCTACCAAACTCAAGCATATGGACCAAGTCCAAAACCCTTCAAGTGGCCCAAGGCCCACGATCTCAAACCAAGCTCAAGTATGTGGATCAAGTCCAAGCCTTCAAATGGCCCAAAGCCCATGATCCCCAACTCAAGTCCAAGCCCATGGACTAAGTCCATGACTCCAAGTGGCCCAAAAGCCCACTCCTACACCTATAAAAGGAGGAGCACCCCCCCTCATTTAAAGACACTTGAAGAGAGGCATCCCAAAGGGGAGGACGGGAGTCTGCAGCAACGCTCCGGCGTCCCGGCTTTTCCTGCTCTACGTGCTCCACGCTCTCTCTTCCACGCCCCTTTCCCATCTCTCCCGTTCTCTCAAATCTTCTTATTTTTTCCCTTTTCACGCCGTGTAAACCGCCTCAGGTTGGCAGATTTCTCCATATTTGCTTCAATCCGTAGGCCGAAGCTCATACTCTATATTACTAGTGCCTTATTTCTTCAAATAGGGACCGATCTCCCTTTAAAGACCAGTGGCGACTCCGTTTTCTTTATTTTTGTGTGTGTTTTAGTTGACGCCCGGCAAGGTGGGTGCACGCGGGTCCGCGGATTCCAGCCTAATACGCTGCCGTTATGCTGCCGAATTTGTGACTCGACCCGTGTACGGAAAGCCCCGTCTTAGCCGTTATGCTGCCGAAATCACGAGAAAATACCATACGCTAATTTTCCTAAAAGATATGAAGCCTAATGCGTTTTACCCCATGTGAATGCAGGAAATCTAAGCCCACGTTGCTTTTCAACACGCTCCAAATTTTCAAGGCCCGGAAAATCATTCCGAGCCCATCGTAGCGCTCCCAAAGGGTGCTACAGCAGCCTTGCAATTGAATAGCCATGGCCATGAGCTTGTATTTTCTAATTTATAGAAGTGTCTTTTGATTTCACATGAGCAACCTATTTTGGATGAAATCTCATTTCCATGCAATACAATCATTGTCATTGCTATTGGCAACAAAAAAAATTATTATGAAATTTTTTATTGAAAGAGTGTCGCATTTAGGCAACAGCAATGAATTTCAAAAAAAAATTTCGTTGCCATTGCTACCTTGTTTGACCAATAGTCACCACTTGCATTGTTTAATTGCGATGAAATTTTGGTTGCATTTTTTGTGTTCTTTGAAATTACGAAAAACACATGATAAGCTAAATCAAAATTTTGAAAATAAAAAAATCATAGTAAATACAAAAAATAATTATATTAATATGATTTAATAATCTCTGTTTACAAATGGATCTCTTTTGCACAATAAGAAGTCAAATGACATGAAAATTTTAATAAATATAATGAAATAAGCACTTCACAAATACCATCAAGATTTTGCAAATAAGAAGTTGTTGGATTACATTAAATTACAAAGAGTAAATTCAAATGATTGAGATGAATTCTCCTAGCAAGTTTTGAATGTGACTTGAAACCTTTTCTTCTAAATGAAAGGGCTCTACCTTTCACAGTAAACAAAATAAAAGAAAATGAGATTTATGACAAAGAAATAGAAAGGAGAGGACAATTCACTTTTAAAGCTGGCTAATATAAGACATTGGTCAAGTAAATGAGTGGAATAGATATCAAGATTAGGAATAGAGCAGATGATAGACTTTACGATTTTCATTGAGGATACTCATCCTACTGAGAATGCAAAAAAATCAAAAATTTTCATTTGACCACCACACTTTCTATGAATTGAATGAAAACTATAAAAATAAGTGTTAAAGTCTACCAATTGTTGGTTAGAAAAACACCTTCTAAATGAAATTTTAAAAAATATAAACAATGAAAACAAAAATATCAAGATAACAGCGGCTTAGTCGAATGATTTGGATTAGTAACACCATGTGGTTTACCACCAACATATATAAGCCTTACCATGTCAACTATCTACAAATCAATAAGATTTTACTACTTGTGCTCAAGGAAACAACATCTATCCACACATCAAGCAAGAGTAGCTAGCCAAATGTTGCAAAGCTTCCTCACAGCAGTGAAGAGAAATTGGTGCATGATAAGCAAATAGGTGGACAATTTACTTTCAATTGATGCAAAGCTTCAAAATTAAGCCATAATTTATTTATCTCATTTTTGGTGGCATAACTATTAAAAGAAAAAAAAGAAAGGAAACCTATGCAAAACAAAGACGATGTGAATTAATATAAAATTCCTTGTTGCACAAAGAAGACAACCCCCAAGAGACAGCCTTGCTTGTATTAAATTCCTCTTGAAAAAATAATAGATGTTTTCACACGATTAAATACTTCAAAACACTTGCATTATATTTGATAAGGTTGTAAATTCCAATGCCTTAAGGCAACTAAACCATACAAATAAAGCAAGGCTAACTACGAGCCTTGCCTTGCTTGTTCCAAATCTCAGTAAATTAAACAAAATTACAAGAAAAGCAACTAAAATCATCACTACTTGATATGTGGAAATTAAAAGAGAAGATGTGATCAATATCATATGTAAGAAGTTAAGAACTGTAATATAATTGACAGAGAATGTGTAGCTCAAATATGAAGATTCAAAGAAAAGACATCCTAAACTAACATAATTTGGAAAGAGCAACACTAAAATAAAGATATAAATGAGGTCAAAGAGATTAAAATAATATAATTTTATATGCATCCTAAAAATATCACTATAGAAAAACACGAAAAGTGATATATCTTACATTTTTATTGCATTATTTTAGATGAGCTATGGAACGTACGTTGAATTTCTCTTCAAGTTCACAAATAAGCTAAAATCTCAACTTACAAATGAATCTCTTTTATACTTTAAGAAATTAAATAACACGAACAAATTTAACAAGTATAATGAAATAAATACTTCACAAATACCAAAATGATTTTATAAAGAGAAATTTCCTTGATTGTAATAAATAACAATAAAGAAATTTAAATGTCTAAGATGAATCCCTCTAGCAGATTTTCAATGTGACGTGGAGACTTTCCTTCTAGATGAAAGCTTTATAACTTTTGTAGAAAAAATGAAAAAAAAAAGAGATTTGTAGCCGAAAAATACATCGAAAAAAACAACCCACTTTGAGAACTAGCAAATATAAGACATGGGTTAAGTAAATGTAACCATGAATGGAACAAAGAGGGAGATTGAAGTGGCTGATTGACCAAGAGGTCTAGGAAAAATACCTCAATTTTAGTAACTACACCAGGGCTAATTGAACACAAACAACTTTAAATATATGCAGCCTTTATCGATGAAGTAAGATGGGGGGGAAGGTTACCTTGGTCTTTTTCCTTGACCCTCCACTAGTGCATGTTTAAGCTGCCCAATTTTCTAATAATTTTACAAAGAACGTCATAAAAGCATGTAGCCTTTATTGATGAAGTAAGATGGGGGGGGAAGGTTACCTTGGTCTTTTTCCTTGACCCTCCACTAGTGCATGTTTAAGCTGCCCAATTTTCTAATAATTTTGCGAAGAAAGTCATAAAAGCATGTTTAGTTAAAGAGTAGAAATAAGTTCAAAATTATTTTCATAACATGATACAATTAGTTGAAGAAAGCATGATGACAACTACAATATCAATTACAATAGCATCTGAGGTTGCATCAGCATCCATGGTAATGCAAACTAAGTGTTTATCCTTAAGAGCACTATGATCATTAATTTAATTAAATTAACTAAAACACATTAAGGTTAACACTATGTGAATAAATTATATAGAATAACAGTCAATTAAGCCAAATCCACAAAAAGATAAAATTTTGATTGTTTGAAACTGATATGTTTTAAGAGCGAATATAAAAAATAAATAAAGGGAGAAAAGAGAGAAGCAAGAGAGAGAGGAGAGACAAAGAGAATAAATAGAAGAGAAAGAAAGCAAAAAGAGAATAGAGGAAAGAGAAAGAGAAAAGAGGAAAGAGTTAAGGAGAGAGAAGAGAGGAGATCAAGAGAAAAAGGACAGAAATTAAATGGAGAAGAAAAAGAAGAGAGAATAGATAAAACCAAATAGAAGAGTTAGAGAGCAAGATGAGAGAGAATATGGAGAAGAGAACAGAAGAACTAGAGAGAGAATGATAGAAAGGAAAAAGTGCAACTAATTAATAACATCATAAATTAAATGTAAACTAAGAAAGTAATTAAAAATTGTAGAAAAAAAATTTAATCTACAAAAATAGTAAAAGAAAACACATTAAATTTAAGCTAAAAGTTAGAAAGCTATTACAAAGCAGTGTTGTTAAAACTGGACCGGACCGGCCGATTCGACTAGTTCAACCGGGAACTGGTCTCCATTCTGGTTCAATAATAGTCGGTTCGGTTCTTTTTCGTGAAACTGCTTGAACCGCGGTCGGACCGTAAAAATCGGTCTGTTTTGGTTCAACCGGTTTGGTACGGTTAACAAAAATCCTTGAAAATTCAGCTCGCTCCTCTCCCAAGTCCCGCCCTCATTTTACCGCCATAACATTTTTACCTCCCAACCTTAAAATCTGTCTAAACTTAGAGAAACTAGTAGCAAAATCGGTTGAATCCCCACCACCCTAAATTAGCAATAAGAAACTCAATTAACATTGATCCAAGAGGTAGCCATCTACCCAATTTGCAATGCCCATCTTCCATCCCAAACCAACAGTGTAGCCATTGACGCAACACCAAATTACAGTTGAACTGTGTTTGCCCAGTTCGAGAAAAAAACCCAAAAGCACCGCCTCTACCCATCGTCTCCAATCCAAAATGAATCATCTTTCATTTTGCCTTGCCCTCGAATCAACTCCTGCTACCGTAAGCCTGCAAACCCTATTAGTTTGCTCCCATCTCGCTACCGTCGTTGACCATCGACGCTTCCATGGCTGTGATTGGTAGTGCCACTGCCCTCCTCCATTTTCTTTTGATGTTTTAGCTTTTCATCTTATAGTCTCGTGGACGACATGCATGGCTTCGCCTTCTTTGGATCTTCCAGCAACAGTAGTCATCATGATTCACTCCCAATCATCTGCCTTGGTCACCGACGTTTAGACTCCGGCCTCCCTGCTGCACATCTCACTTTCACAGCCTCTTTTCTTCGCCGCCTGTAGCCCCTACTCCGACAGTCAGCAGCTGAGCAACCATCGCTCCTAATATTTTTGCCCATCCTCAAGCAGCCCCCTATTTTGGCAACCCTTGCTTCGGCTAACAGTAAATTCTTACCATCTGTTGCTGCGCTGCTTGCATTTAAAAAATATTGCATTGGTTTTCATTATGTTTTTGAGAAATTACGTTTTCACATTTTTTTGAGCATATGGGCTGTTATTAATTCCTATATTATCGTGAATGATTTAATGTGCACTTATTAATTAATGTGTTTAATATGTGTTTTCATATTTGTTGAGATTTAAAATATGCGTTTTCTAATTTAATATGTTATATTCGTTCTTAGTTAATGAATTTTTGAAATTTTTTTATTAATTTTTCTTCATATTTTGTTGTGATGATTAGAGTCTAATATATAGATTTATAAGCTAAGGATAGAATAATTAAATATTTATGACATCATAAATGTATCATGTTGACATCATCGGTTCAAACTGATTTACTTAGCCGGTCAAACCGGTTCGAACCAAACAAATTGTTTTACCGGTTCGATCACCGGTTCGGTTCTAATAACATTGTTATAAAGCATTAAATTTAATATAAGAACTAAACTGCAAATCTAAAATTGGTAACTATAAAGTAATAAATAAAAATTTACATCATCCAACCAATGTGCTTGCCGAGGTTGATTGAACTAAAATAGGTGGATCGATAATTGAAGTTGGGACCAGTGTTGGAGTCTGAAATATATGGCTTCTATTACTCTACTCGCCGAGGCTGATGGTGGGAATTCATGACTATCGCAGCTAAATCCATGAAGGGTTTGATAGAGAGGGAAATGATAGCTGCTTGTTGTTTTCTTGCAAATAGAAAAATCAACAGTTTAAAATGGTAGCTGCTTGTTGATTTTAATGGGGCTGATCGATTCCATGGTTGTGCTTAAGGAATTTTCTGGCCAGTACCGCAAGGTAGGCTAATGGATTAGCAGCCGTGATTGAAATCATTGGTGGCTGCCAGCTTCAACAGAGCTATTGCAGTTTGGTATATTTTTACTTTCGAATTGGGGGCTGCAAGCAGTTGAATTTGTGGCTGAAATTTTCCGGTGGTGGTTATAGTGATCGTTGTTCATGGTTGTCAGATTTGGTTTTTGAGGAAGGAATGGGTTAGCATCAATTCGGGTTTTTGTAAATAAAAAAAAGAAAAAAAAAAAGAAAAAAAAAAAAGAAAATTGGTGGTTGAAGCTTTTGATGGTTGGTAATGGTGCATAGACGGTGAGCAGATGATGTCGCTCTTGGCCGAATGGAGCTGCAGTATTTAATTGAGATGAGGTAGTTGCACGTCATTAGGGTTTGCAGTGGCCAGCAATGGATGATTGGAGGCATTGGCAGGCTCTGAAACAGAAGAGGGGCTTCCATGCTTCCACCGTGTATGGGGAAGATGGAGCACTGTGTCAGGAGCTCTTGCAATGTACCTGCATTGATGTACATGCAGCATTCTTATAAATATCTAGACCATCCGAAAGTAGATGCATGCGGAGGAATGATTTTGTTACCCCGGGCTGAATAAATGTCTTACTTAGCCCATCTCAAAAATTTTATTTAAAAAACTTTTTTGGTTTTTTCTTCATACACTTGTTTATCTAAGTGTATTTAATATATAAATCAAGTTTTACCATTTTTGGATATGTATATATATATTTTTTAGATTTTTAAAAATAAAGATATTTTAAATACATATATACACATAAATGTTTAAAAATCTTAAAAAAATAGATAAACATATTCAAATATGGTAAAATTTGGTCGCGGAATGATCTTTTCAGACCGGTCGGACCGGTCAAAAAATATATTTCTTGAATTTTTTTTTGAAAAATAATTTTATAAACATGTTAATCTAGTTATATTTAATCTATAAATCAATTTTTAACATTTTTGGATATATCTATATATTTATTTTGGATTTTTAAATACAGGGGTATTTAAGTCATTTTAAGAATATTTAAAATGACTTAAATATCCCTATATTTAAAAATCCAAAATAAATATATATACATATTTAAAAATGATAAAACTTGGTTTATAGATTAAATATAATTAAATTAATATATTTATAAAAAAAATTTCAAAAAAAAAAAAGCAAAAAAATATATTTTTTGACCGGTCGGAAATCACCGGATTTCCGACCGGTCTGAAAAGATCGGTACTCAACTTGGTCTACATGTTAAATATACTTAGATAAACAAGTGCACGAAGAAAAAAGTAAAAAAAAATTATTGTAAATAGGTTTTTTTAAGGTGGGTTAAGTGAGGCATTTACTTAACACGGGCTAACAGGAACAGTCCTCATGCATATATTATGTAACTTTGCTCAAAATACTTAAATACACTGATAAATTAGATCATATAACGCTCATTTGAATCATTTAATGATATATTTCGAACAAAATACATATTCACCTAATCTGAACAAGTTCTAAAGCAATTAGCTTGTTAATTGCGTTCTATTTTTAATTAATTTTCTAATGGTTAAAAAAATTCAAATATCTAAAATAATTTAAACTAATTTCATTTCAAGGATTTTGTTATGATTTTAATTAAAATTAAACCTTTGATAGTTTTAAAAAGAAATTAATTTCTGATAACCCATTTTATGCTCTATATGCACAGGTGAACATGTACATGTTAATTTGCCTAAGAAAAACATTCTACAAATTCGAAATTAATTTATAGGCTAAATATTGTAAATTTATTTATGAGCCTATTTAATTTCCTTTTTAGCATGTGCAATTTCATTTTATATTTATAATTTCAAAAATAATAATGCAATATGACTTGTTTTTATAGAAAATTTAAAGATTTCACGAAAAATATAGTTTTCAAAAAATCTTACATAAAATGTGTATTCAATTAACATTTTTATACTTAAAGGAGTGAATTTAATATGAAATTATACAAAAATTTTGAAAATCATCGCATGGTGACAAGATCACCAACTTGCTGTGAAGAAAATTTTCAAATTTCTAAGTACCTTTTCTTGAGTGCTCCCTTATGTTGAGAGAAAATAAATTCCCACTTGCCTTTTGTAATTTCTTTCACACTATAGTATCCTTGTGTTGTGTGGGTGTGAGTACCTAACTGGAAGCACTTATCTTCAATATTTGTCCGATTGTGTTGTATAGGCGTAAGTGCCTAACTAAAAGCACTTATCTCCAATATGAGTCTGAACTTTGTTTCCATCTTAACAATTTTGAATAGGAAAGTGGCAAATATTTGTTGTTGCAATTTTTATCTACTGACAATGTTTTCCACTTCAAATGTTCAATGTAAGGACAACTAGGGTGAATGGAAACCAATCTATAGAGTTAATAAAATCAAATCATTAGGAAAAAAAATGAAAAAAAAGTCGAATAGATAAGAAAATAACAAGTCAACTTTCGTCTAATGGAATCTAAGTTGCAGTAATAAGTAAGATCTATTGAAAGGAGGTGAGATGCCTTTGTTTTACGCTAATTTGAAAAAAGAATACGAGAAGGACAATACTTTAGGTTGTAGTTTACCTTATCCTAAATAAGGAGTTAATTGCTAGAGATTCCGCTTCTCCACTGCAACTTTCTAACTCCAAGATAAGTAATATTTCAACTCCTCTCCTAATGAACTCCCCTACACTTACAAGCACATGTACATTATAAAATTAACCTATATTAATATTCTCTCACACCTCTCAAGGAGCATACCTTTTAGCGAGAAACTAAGAGAATGTTTCAATGCAATCCGGCTGATAATCCCATTTATCATTATTTTTAAAATTTTCTTTTATGTAACTTTTAATTTAGGTGTATTTAATTTATAATTTAAATTTTATTATTTTTGAAGATATGTGTATAGATTTTTTATTTTTTAAAATAGAAGGATTTCGATACTTTTTAAATGACTAAATTACCCCTATGTTCAATTATCAAAATATATATACACATTTCTAGAATTGGTAAAAATTGAGTCATAAATTAAATACACCAAGATTATGAGTTTTATAAAAAAGATTTTCAATAAAACAATAAAAAATGGGATTTTAAGTAGGACGCATTAAAATTTCAATGCATAGAGTTGAATTGAAACAAACATGAGAAAATAACTTGATATCCCCATGATTGTTTGTTATATCTTGAGAATTTAGAGGTTTGAATCTACACTCCATGAAGTTTGGAAAATCTTCTCTCCATTGAATCCTTCATGCCAGAGAATAACAGATGCCAAAGAAAATTACGCCAGGACATAACTCAGAGCAGGTATGAGTCATTACAAAAACTATCCTCCCCCAATAAAAAAAAATTTCTCTTAACATTTAAAATATGTAATTAATGTAGAAACAACTTCTTAAATGTTTTACCATGGATTGCACATTCCGAACAGAGAAAATGCATTATAAAATAAATAGAAGAGAAAATAAAAAATTTATTTATTATAAAACAAAGTTCCTTGCTCAAGAGAATTCACAAGGATGTCATCTGCATGATAGAACAAGATAGAAGGCTCATAGTTGAAAGCATGAATTCTAGGAAGTGTTAAAGAAATCTGGGAAAATTGAAAAATTACTTGTACGAATTTTAGAAAGGATAAACAGTAGCAATTTTATGAAACGTTTAATACATCCATCTCTGTTTTTAGAAAAATAATTAGCTTTTGGATTTTCAACCAGATACAAAATGTTAAAAAAGAAATAAAAAAGTGACACATATTTAATAAAGGTTTCTATATGATAAAGAAAATACATAAAAGTATTCAATACATATCCTCTCCCTTCCATCTAAAAGAATTATAGACAATAATAATAAAAACCTATAATTGAAAAGGAAGATTAGAACTGAATGAGAGTTCTAACTACATGAAAAAGCCATGAGGAGAATGTAGTCCTTACCAGGTTGTTCCCATCAAATCAACTTCTGATGAAGAAAATAACTTACATTTAAAAGAGAAAGCAAAAAAGAAAATTGCGTGTTAGCTTTCATCCATGATTTCTATAACATAAGTTTGCACACAAAAACATATTTCATGGTATAAGAGTATAATGGAAACAAACTCAAATTTTCACTAGAATTCCCATACTCTAAACAAAATCTTGTATAAGAAAGTATTATTGCAAAGACATAATTATTTGCCTCAATATGAAGCGAGATATGGCTAAAGAATATAAAATCAATGCGAAAATGATAATATAAGCATTAGATACATCAGCTTTTACCTGTTTAAATTTAGTTGATGAGGGACAACCAAAACCATCTATTGAACTTAAATCCAATAAGCATGCTAGGCTAATTCGACTACCTCTGTAGCCTACAGAATTCTAAACATAAAAACAACAATTTCAATAGTACGAATAAAACAACAGCACAAGATAATGGATGGTCCAAGTTAACATTTCACTTGCATAACTAATGCACAGGCGCTTTGCATAGTCATTAGTTGCATGTTACTTTTCTATACCACATTAATGAGAATCCAATTAATCAAAAAATGAGGCCAAATGTAAAAATCTAGTATCAACTACATTGAAATAGGCAATTCTTAATTTGAGTTAAAATATAGTTTAAGAAGTGCAATTAAAACAAATTTAGTAGTTAACTTAATTTTTCCCCCCTTTGCTTATGCAAATGTATTTAACTATTAGATTTCTCATTCCTTAGCATTATAAGTGTGAATTTTATTACATCAGTAATTATATTTGACCTCTCAAGAATGCTTGTTGAACTTGTTGGTAGTTTAGACTTGGTAAAAATTCCTAAGTTAAATTTGTAGCAGGATTTTGAGGTATGCCATTCTAATGCATCTTCCATCTAACTTCAAAGCACCTTGTGCTTTGCTTGCCACATCTTTCATTTGTCAAGTAAAAATGAAAGGATGCCCCACACCACCCCTTGTCCCTAGTTTTCAATGCCCATACAAATTGGAAAATATTGGATTGAGCAATAGAAAAAAAAAATTAAAAGGTTTTCTTGAAACTTTACTGTTATTGGTTAGTTGAGGTATAACCAAAAATAGGCCTCAATTAGAGATTCCATTATGAGTTATTCTAACACCTAGTATGGGACAATGGGTCCTTCTAACAATCTAGGGCCTCTATTTAATTCGTTCTTAGTATCTAATCAAACCATTAGATATATTTCTTATTTGTCATTATCATCATCATAAGTCCATTCCCACCTAGGTGTGGGTCAGCTACATGATTCTATTGGGTCATTTTTGTCTATTTAAAACTAAATTTTCAGTAATCTTTATTATCTCTATATCTTATTCAGTTATTTTATTCTTGTTTTTTGAGGTCTTTCTCTCATTCTCATACCGTCTTCTACTTGGATAAATTTCGCCCTTCTAACTATATCATTACAGGCCTCTATTTAACATAGTTAAACAATTTTAATATATTTTTCCTCATTTTATCGCCTATTCACTTTGAGATTTTCTCAGATTACTTCATTTCTAATTTTATCTTTTCTTGTTTTACCGCTCATCCACTTAACATTCTCATTTCTACTATATTCACTCTATGTGTATGTTATTCTTTAACTACCAATAATCTACCCCATAAAGCATAACTAGTTTAATCGCAGCCTTATAAAATTTTTCTTTTAATTTAATTGAAACTCAACAATCACATAATATTCTTGACACATATCACTATTTTGTTCATCCTACTTGAATTCTATGTATTATATATTTCTCAATTTTCTTGTTCTCTTGAACTACTAATCCTAAATACAATGAGTAATTAGTTCCTGTTACTACTCAATCTAATATCTTAATTGGTTACTCATCTAAGTGCTCATTATTATTAAAATGATATTTCATATATTCAGTTTTATGCAACTAATTTTAAAACCCTTAGATTCATTAAAAAATAAAACAAAAACTTTAGATTTTCCATTGCAATGGTCTGGTTGAAGTCCAAAGACCAATCCATGAATAAGATGTTCAATCCAAATGGAAACATTTGAGGTAGAGATGTCCATTGTTGATTCTTGAGGTCCCTCCTAATTGAAAAATGGCTTGACTCATGCAATGCCCATTCTCATAAATTAAAAATCATAGAATTCTCAAACCGTCAAACCCTTGTTATCCAAATTCAAATGGCTAATTGTGACAAAAAATCCTCAAACTGCAGCCAAACCAATTTGAAAAAAGGTAGTAACAAATGAAAATAACATGAAAAAATAAAAAATAGCATAAAAATATAAACCTTCTTTAACCATTATAAAAATAGAAAAATAATAAAAGAAAATGATGAAAAACACCCAATCAAGAGATGAATGGTTGAAATCGGAAGAGGTACTTTGATAAATGTAGAGCATGGTTTGGAATATCGATATTAAGGATCACATCAGTCCCCTTCAAAAGCAATATGATATAGCCATATTGTATTGATATCGAACAGTATAAACGAAATTTTTTAACCAAAATATCTAAAAAATATATGTAATAAATTCAAAAAAATAAAAAATGAAAGCATAAGTAATTGGATCACATTTTCCCTATATATAAGATGGTGTATTGGTCCATTTATATCTTATGGGTGTGTTTGTTAAAAGAAAAAAAAATTTCAATCTAAAACTTCTCACTATCTACAACTACACTATTTTTAATCTTTCTTCATATTTTTCTATATAAATCACTCTGCTTTTTAATCACTTCTACACAACTACCCATACAACTAACATATCTATTTTAATTTTATTCTTTTTATTCATCAATATTACTACTATCATATCACATTATTTTCTCTCATTTTGAAAACTTTTACTTCAAAAATTTTCAACAAAAGTTTTATCACTTTCCAACACAACCTATAAGTAGTGATTTACGAAACACGAGTAATATGATTATTGCATGCAATATTACAACTAGAATTAGAATATCATGCTAAAATTAAATAATAAATATGAAGATAATAAAAAAATAGATCAAAAGCAACCTTTACAAAGATACGTAGTTCAAAAAAACTTTAAAATACTAAGTTATGACTCATGAGTTATTAATAACATAAACATAGAAGTATAGAATATTCAAAATGAAAAAAAAGTAACATGCACGGATCATCAATAAAGTAATAGATGGACACAAAAACATGCATTAAATATTTGTATTTTTAAAATTTTTAAATATAAAAAATAAAATATATCTACGATCAAAATATTTTGAGAAAATAGATCAAATATATATTTTATTTTTATATAAAGATGGAAAATTGAAGTAACAAAAATTTCATTTTTTATATTTTTTGGGATTTTTAGATATTAAAACTAATTTAAAATATAAAAATTGAAAATTTAGCATAGTAATAGAATGTAATTAACAAATCGTATGTAGATTTGAAGTTTTAAAGCATTTAACTGAAAAAATCTTACCTTTTATAATTTTCCTCAAAAATAAGTTCTTTCAGCTAAATCTAAATTACACCAATAATAACATATTTTTCTTCAAATCAACAACTCCAACTTGTCGATTTTACCTTCTTTTCCTTCCAATGTGATTATTGGGTAGCGAAATCCACATTTTTAGGGGGTTTTAATCTCCTTTTTTCGCAACCCAAAAAAATGCATTTTTCTAAAATTACCAAATTTGCCGGTCATATTTAGTTTTCAATATTTTTTTTTTTGCACGGTTTTAGTTACAAATAAGGCAACAATATGATTGAGTGGAAAATGGAGGATAAAAGAGAATCAATGTGTGAAATGGAACGACTAGTGTCCATGTTTGAGGTTGTAAACAGGACCCAATACGAGGCCCGATGGACGCATACCCAATGCGGGTGTCGATATTTCTGAAACAGTGGCAAGCCTTAACTCAAGTAAGCCCTGTATAACGTATAGGTGCCCATTGATACCACCCCAATACAGGTGCATTCGATCTGATACGCCCATTTGTCTGGATCATGATGTAGAGCAGCTAGGAGAGAAGATTTTGTTGAAGACGTTCACTATTTGAGCTTGAATAATGTAAACTAAGGTTGAAATTTCCTATAGTTGGCCTCAAGGGATTGAAACCCTAGCTGAATCAATTGAAGCAAGGGAAGAGAAGTAAGAAAAGAAAATAACTAAAAAAACACTTGCGCGATTTTAGAAAACCCTAGTAGATGCAAGTAGATTTACAACAGCAAGAAAAAGTTTTTCAAAGAAGTTGATGAGAGATGAAACAAATCGAGATAATATGCAAATAGAAACTATCAAGAGTCATGAAACAAAGATATGTGAGTTTGAGTTAATGATTCTAAATAGGAGAGATTGCAAGATGAGAAAGGAGTGAGATATTGTAGCACCCGTTGCAGATATTACGTGAGCTAGGATGTCTTTCTAGCCTTGTGAAATCTAGGCCGGATCAAAAGGGCCAGAACCTGCGTTTCTCATTGAATAGAAGAGTTGTTAGTATGTTTCAGAAAATGAATATTTGCATAAAATGGGCCTCGATTTTGGATTTGATCCTTAAGCTTTTGGGACGGCGGCATATGCACGGAATTCCTAAGAATTCAGTAGCATGACGGGGCAGATACGTCGTTGGAAGCAGTTGAACGACGTGCACCGACCTTGCCGCAGCTTTAACTCAATAAAACGTGTTAGTATTAAATCAACAAAGCATATAAAAAACCTTAACAACCAACAGATTTGAACCGCTACATGGAGTCGCCACTGATCTTAGAGGGAAGATCAGTCTCCGTTTCCAACGAATAAGAACACCGGTCATACAGAGCTTGAATTCCGGTCTTCGAATTAAAACAGACATGACAAAATCTGTTAACCCGAAGCTGTTTACATAAATATAAAAAGGGAAAAAATAAAAAAAATATTTGAAGAAGAGGGAGAGAGAGAGAGTGGGGGAGCTAAAAAAAAGAGGAAAACTTGAGCTGGGGAAGAGGAGAAGTTGGGGCGCCACGAAGCTGCTGCAGACTCCCGTCCTTCCCCTTTGTGATGCCTCATCTTGTGTGCCTGGAGTTGGAACTTGCCCCTCTATTTATGGAGGGGAGTTGGGTGCTTGAGCTTTAGGCCATGGTTGGGGAGCCCGGTTTCTAGTGGGCTGCTGCCCTGTTGGAGCATTTTGCTCCAGTTGGGCTATAGCTGGAGTCCGCTGAGTTGTTGCTGTAGAGCCCAGTTTGCTGTGGAGTGAAGCTGGATCCGGTGAGCTGTTGTAGAGTCCAGTTTACTGTGGGGTGAAGTCGGATCTGGTGGGCTGTTGCTATACAGCCCATTGGTAATTGCTTTGGATTGATTTTCCTTGTAGTTTATGGGCTTGGATTTTATCTAAATATTTTCTTTGTTATTTTTTTGTATATTTATTTGGGCTTAAGAAAGAAGTGTCTACAGATATTTTTCTTATTTTTTTAGTTGCTTGGAAGGGGTGGGAGATTGAAAGCGGCAAGAGAGGGGTGGCAGGAGAGATCACGGAGGAGAGAGGGCAGGGTGTGGATGAATATGGGAGAAAAAAGTATGAGACTATTACAAGTGGAGACGAATGAACCCACTAGATCCCATAATGATTAGTTGTAACAAAAAAAATTTGTTCCAAAATTTATCATCGATGGCCAAGTCCGCTGTAGTGACATTTGCTGAGAGATGATCTTGGCCTTCCATTTTCACTTTGCAATATCTAAATTTTGGTTAATATCATCTTCGACTGATTTTCTTCTATTTGGCATAAATCAATAATGATTATAATCAATCCGACCCACTTTGATTGAATTCTCTTCTTGGACGCTTGCTATAATGTCAAATCATGAGCTTCTCATATCTCATCTGTATGTCTTGTGCACGAATTTGCACATATTTGAATGATCTACTCTAGATCATGATCAATAGCGACAATTTACGGGACCCTTCTAATTAATAGTTGGATTTATTTCCATATGAGCTTAGAATGAGGTAGAATCATTTGTCCTGGATCAATGGTGGATTTCTTGCTACAGTTGCATGGAGTTTTCAAGTTGCCATGACGATACACGTGTTTGTTTGGCTTTAGTAACAATCATCGATCGTAGTTAATCTCTCATTAACATTTGATTTTCACTTGAGTCTTGCGCATGGCTATTATGTCACCATGTTTTGCTCCTTTGCATAAATTCTTTTTCAAGCTTTGTCATACCATACATGCCATGGTCTCTGCAATGCTCGTTCCCACCCACCTTGGCGACATGCTTGAGTGTCCATTTTATTTACTACGTGCTCAATCTTGCTGAGCATGATTTTTGAATGGTTTGGATTATAATCCCTTGAAAATTAGACGTCTAATACCCTTGATTTTCATGAAGAAATATGTCTTGTTGTAACGTAATTTTCCTTTCATGGCTAAGTTTCCATGGAATTGTTGGAAACAATACTTCAAAACAAAGTAAAATTGACCAAAGATTAAGTTTTGATGATTAACAATAACTAACTTGAGTATATTTAAAGGACTAATGAGTTTGCCACTTGTTTTAAGGAACTTAAGTAGCCAAGTCGATCCCCAAGTCGACTTGGACTTCGACTTAGAGTGAAGTCGATCCCAAAGTCGACTTAACTGTCAACTTGAGAAAGAACCTCAAAGGCAAAACCAACTTACAGGTGAAGTCGCATCCCAAGTCGACTCCACATGCGACTTGAGAAGCCAAGTCGCAAACGAAGTCGACCTAACTATCGACTTCAAACATGAAAAACTGTCCAGAGTTGAAAACGGGAGAAGAGCAAGTGAAGTCGCAGGCCAAGTCGACTCCACCTGAGACTTGAGAAGCCAAGTCGCAAACGAAGTCGACCTCGCTATCGACTTCAAACATGAAAAACTGTCCAGAGTTGAAAACGGGAGAAGAGCAAGTGAAGTCGCAGGCCAAGTCGACTCCACCTGAGACTTGGGTAGCCAAGTCGCAAACGAAGTCGACCTCGACATCGACTTCAGATGACAAAAACTGTCCAGAGTCGAGGCTCAGAACACGAAGTGCCGAAGTCGCACCCCAAGTCGACTCCACGTGCGACTTGAGGTGAAGTCGCAGCAGAAGTCGACTCCGACATCGACTTCGATCGGGCAGAGGCGATTTTTCAGAAGATAAGCTGGAATGCATATTCAAAATGAAATCAAGTCTATCAAGTCTTAAAGACCAACTGAGTCAAATGCAAAGCAAGGCGCATGATTCAAAACTCAGAATCATCAAGGAAACAAGCCAAGCAAGATAGAGGAAGATCAAATGAAGAACAAAGCGTATTTTGCAAAGACCAAGTCAAGTCGCAA
The DNA here is from genome assembly GCA_030490835.1 of Annona cherimola. NCBI lineage: Eukaryota > Viridiplantae > Streptophyta > Magnoliopsida > Magnoliales > Annonaceae > Annona > Annona cherimola. The sequence goes on along the minus strand of CM059977.1, from coordinate 39,473,613 downwards.
CCCAAGTTGACTCCTTGATCGACTTGAGTTGAAGTCGGAAGCCAAAGTCAACTCAAGACTTAGACTTGGAACCTGACAAGGTGAAGTCGCACTCGAAGTCGACTTCACCTGCGACTTGGGTCAAGTTGATGACCAAGTCGACCCTGACTGAAACTTGAAGTTGCGACGGTGAAGCGAAGTCGCACCCGAAGTCGACTCCATCTGCGACTTGGGTGAAGTCGCATCCGAAGTCGACTCCACATGCGACTTGGGTCGCAACGGTCGGAATTTATTGGAACGTTGGCGCATTAAATGCGCGCCACCTACCCTCTAACGTTCGGATTCCCTCCAAAATTATAAATAGCATTCATGGTGGACGAGGGAAGCAGCTGAGAATTATTAAGTGTGCTTAACTACTACATTCAAGAGCTCAAAAGAGATCAAGCCACTCAAAGATGAAGAACTCTACTTCAAACTGCAAGAGCTTCATTTCAGAATCTTCAAAGCCAACTCTTCAAGTTCTTCTCTGCGCCTAATTGTTGCTACACATCTGTAAAGTGTAGATTTCTTTGTTGTTTCATTTATTTGTGATTGAACTTGATCTAGTTTGAGGAACTAGGATCAAGTGTATGTTAAGTAGTGTGTGATTGGAGTGTGACTCATCACCTACTTGAGCAGTGTGTTATATGCCCCCTAGAGCTAGAATCTAGAAGAGAGCAGTGGCTCTAATTGTATTAAGAGAATACAATAGTGGAACCCAAGTCACAAGGAGTGTGAGCTTGGAAGAGTGGAGTAGGGAGGTTGCCCGAACCACTATAAAAATCTTGTGTGTTTGATTTATTTATCTGCTCTCTACATTATATTGCTTTTCATTTCGATTCTTCATTAAGGGGACTGGATTAATCCGGGGTTAAGTTTCTGTTTAAGTTATAAATTTTTAAATACCCAATTCACCCCTCCCCTCTTGGGTTTTGCCATTAACTCGGGACTAACAAGTGGTATCAGAGCGGTTCTTTGAGTTTACCAAAGAGATCTTATTAATATGGCATCCCAATCTACTTCCGTTCCCGCATTTGCTGAAGGCCAATCCTTTACAAGGCCACCGTTGTTTGATAGGAGCAATTTTGGATATTGGAAGCTTCGTATGAAGCAACTCATCATGGCTACCGACATGGATTCTTGGATTGCTATCCAAGATAGAGTAACCTTGCCTATCGATGAAAGAGCTTCCAAATGGACCAATGAGGAAGTAAGAATTGTTAAGAGCAACGCCAAAGCTATGAACTCTTTATTTTGTGCTCTTACTGCTTCTGAATATGATAGAGTATCCTCTTGCTTAACCGCCAAAGAAATATGGGATACGCTAACCTCTATCTATGAAGGAACTTCTCAAGTCCAAGGGACGAGAAGAAATATTTTGATTGGAGAACTGGAAAACTTTAGAATGCTAGATAGATAAAACATCTCTGAAATGTTTGCTAGATTCTCTAAAATTACTAATGCTCTAAAAAGTCTCGGAAAAGCTATATCTGAATCTGAGCAGGTCATGAAGATCTTAAGAGCTCTACCCAAATCATGGACTCCAAAGATCACTGCAATAGAAGAAGCCAAGGACCTTAACACTCTAAAGATTGAAGACTTAATTAGCTCACTCATGTCACATGAGCTAATCAAGAGAAGAAATGAAGATCAACACAGGGGCAAAAGAGCAATTGCTTTGAAAGCCGCACAAGACACAGATGACTCCTCTTCTTCTCAAAACGACGACGAAATTGCCCTACTCACAAAACGTTTCAGAAAATTTGTGAGGAAAGGCAAAAATTTCAGAAGCTTCAAGGATGGAACTCCCAGAGAAAAGAAGAAAGAATCAACCAAATGCTATCGATGCGGCGGTTCGGGACATATGCAAGCTCAATGTCCAACTCCCGAAGAAAGCAAAGTAAAAGAACAAAGAAAAGATCGAGGGGACAATAAGAGATTCCAAAAATACAAAGGAAGAGGCATGTACGTGAATGAAGAGGAATCTACAACGAGTAACTCCTCAACCGATGAAATCGAAGTAGAAGAATGTGCAAGAATCTGCTGCATGGCACAAATCGAGCAAGAAGAACAAACTACCTCAACAAAATGCACAAGTAATGAAGAGGTAAGTTCCAAACTCTCCCATTCTAAGTCAAGTTATTCTTCTTTTCAAGATTGCCTCAAATGTACTGAATTAGAAGAACTTCAAACTGCATATGATTCATTGTATGAAGAAATGAAGAAATTAGGAAGCAAGTTTACAATTAAGAAGAAACAATGTGATGCAGTAATAATTGAAAATGGTAAACTTGCAGAGAAATTAGACAAAATAAAAGAAGAAAATGATATGCTGAAAAAGGAGAACGAATCATTAAATGAATCATTAGCTAAGTTCTCTAATCCAGGAGAAAATGTTAAAATGTTTCTGAATATGACCTCCCAAACACATAAAAGAGGTCTTGGATATCATACATTTGAGCAAGGAGAAAGTAGCAAATCAAATGTGCAAATACTTGAGAAATATCAAACTAAAACTGCATCTATATACAAGCCACAAAAGAAAAATTTTAAGTGGATTAGAAGACCAACTATTGAACCATTGCATACTTGGAGGCCTACTCCAAGATTACCTATGGCTTGTAATTTCTGCAATAAATTGGGTCATAAAACTTACAAATGTAATTTTAAGAAATTATATGACCGTGGTGCAAAATTAGTTTGGGTTCCAAGGAACACAAGATTTGGGCTTTCCAAGTTAGAACAACAAAGATTAATATATATTACTAACCCAAATGGACCCATAAAATGGGTACCAAGGAGATAAGATTTACTTGCTTATTTTTTTCAGACATGTTTTAAGGCAAAGGCAAATAATGAATGGTTCATGGATAGCGGTTGCTCAAGGCATATGACCGGTGAAAGAAGTTTGTTTCACAAACTTAAGCCTTGTAATGATGGAATGGTTGCCTTTGGCAATAATGAAAAAGGTAAAATTAAAGGTAAAGGAAATATACATAGTATTTCAAATGCATGCATGGAAGATGTTTTGTTTGTTGAAGGACTCAAACACAATTTAATGAGAATTAGCCAATTATGTGATAAAGGATACAAAGTTGTGTTTGAATCATCTATATGTAATGTATTTGATGGAGAGCATATCATGTTTAGTGGTAAAAGACATGGAAATGTATATTTGGTTTCACTTGATGAATTGAATGGTCAATGTCTAATGGCCATTGATAATGATCCATGGGTTTGGCATAAAAGGCTTGGGCATATAAACATGAGAAACATAAAGACCCTATGGAAAAAGAGTTTGGTAGAAGGATTACCAAGATTGAAATATGACAAGGACAAGATTTGTAAGGCATGTCAATTATCAAAACAACCCAAGATGCCTTTCTCTACCAAAAAGGAAATTTCCACCACCAAGCCACTTGAATTGCTACACATGGATCTATACGGGCCATCCGACATTCTAACCATTGGTGGAAAGAAATATGTATTTGTCATAGTTGATGATTTTTCAAGATTCACATGGATAATTCTCTTAGCTAGTAAAGATGAAGCCTTCTCTATGTTTGCAACTTTTGTAAATTTGGTGCAAAATGAAAAATAAAGTACTATTGTGACCATAAGAAGCGATCATGGTGGCGAATTCGAAAACAAACGATTCATGGAATTTTGCAATGAAAAAGGAATTCACCACACATTTTCTGCACCAAGAACTCCACAACAAAATGGAGTAGTGGAAAGGAAAAATAGAACTATACAAGAGATGGCTAGAACTATGCTAAATGAGAGCAATCTATCCAAGAAATTTTGGGGTGAAGCTGTAAGTACAGCTTGTCATGTATTGAACCGTGTCACCATTCGAGCAATCTTGAAAAAGACCCCATATGAACTATGGAAAGGAAGAAAACCAAATATTTCTTATTTTCATGCTTTTGGATGTACATGTTATGTTTTGAACAATGGAAAAACTAACTTGGGAAAGTTAGATGCTAAAAGTGATGAGGCTATATTTCTTGGATATTCATCAAATAGCAAAGCATATAGAGTTTTCAATAAACGAAACCAAGTTGTTGAAGAATCCATACACGTTGTATTTGATGAAATTAACCAAACTCCGAGAAAGGAGGATGAACTAAGTGATGCAGATGAGACAAAAGGCAAAGAACAACCAAAGGAACTCGAGCTCAAGCCAGAAAATCTCATGGAGGAAGAGGTAAGTAAAGGTAATGATTCTTATAAACCTCCAACTGATTTAAAGTTCAAAAATGCCCATCCAATTGAGCAAGTTATTGAAAATGTGTATGAAGGAGTGAAAACTAGAAGATCAAAACAAAACGTTTATGGTCAATATGCCTTTGTATTTAAAATTGAACCAAATACCATTGAACAAGCTCTCAATGATGAAAATTGGGTTATTGCAATGCAAGAAGAGCTAAACCAATTCGAGAGGAACAATGTATGACACTTAGTTCCTAGACCAAATAATCACACTATCATTGGTACCAAATGGGTATTTAGGAACAAATTAGATGAAAGCGGACTTGTAATTAGAAACAAGGTCAGATTAGTAGCTAAAGGGTATTCTCAAGAAGAAGGAATCGATTTTGAAGAATCATATGCACCCGTGGCTAGATTAGAAGCCATACGTATTCTACTAGCATTCGCTTCTTATATGAATTTCAAATTGTTCCAAATGGATGTAAAAAGCGCATTTTTGAATAGCTATTTGAATGAAGAAGTATATGTTGAACAACCCCCTGGTTTTGAAGAAATGAATCAATCAAAGTATGTTTATAAATTGACCAAAGCACTATATGGATTAAAGCAAGCTCCAAGAGCTTGGTATGAAAGATTGAACAAATTTTTGATTGATCATGAGTTTCTAAGAGGGAAAGTAGATACTACTTTGTTCATCAAATACAAAAACAAAGATATTTTAATTGTACAGATTTATGTAGATGACATAATTTTCGGTGCTACTAATGAAAATCTTTGTCAAGAATTTTCTAAGATTATGCAGAGCGAATTCAAAATGAGCATGATGGGAGAATTAAATTTCTTCCTTGGACTGCAAATTAAGCAACAAAGTGAAGGGATATTCTTGAACCAGTCCAAGTACGTCAAGGAAATGCTCAAGAAATTTGGATTGCAGAATAGCAAAGGGGCAAACACTCCAATGAGCTCTACAATCAAGATCGACACGGACGAAAACGGTAAAAGTATCGATCAAAAGCTTTATAGAAGCATGATAGGATCCTTGTTATATTTAACTGCTTCTAGACCCGATATTCTATTCAGTGTTTGTATGTGCTCTAGATTTCAAGCATGCCCAAAAGAATCACATCTCCTTGCTGTAAAAAGAATTTTTAAATATTTGATAAAAACCACCAATCTTGGACTATGGTATCCAAAGGGGTCAACCTTTGATCTAATCGGCTATTCGGATGCAGATTTTGCCGGATATAAGGTAGATAGAAAAAGTACCAGTGGAACTTGTCAGTTTCTTGGACATATGTTAGTTTCATAGTATTCAAGAAAACAAACAAGTGTTGCTCTATCTACCGCGGAAGCCGAATACATAGCCGCCGGTAGTTGTTGTGCCCAATTACTTTAGATGAAACAACAATTGAAAGATTATGGCATTGATTATGTTGATATTCCTATTAGATGTGATAATACAAGTGCAATTTGTCTGACTAAAAATCCTGTAATGCATTCAAGAACCAAGCATATTGATGTGAGACACCATTTTATTCGTGAACATGTTGAAAGTCATGATGTATGTTTAGAATATGTGAAAACAGAAGACCAAATTGCTGATATCTTTACCAAACCATTAGCCAAAGAATCATTTTATAAAATTAGGAATGATATGGGTATGATAGAGCTAAATTAGGGAAAATTAAATAAGAAAATTACAATTGAAAAATGTCAAGTCGATAAGTCAAGTCGACTCCAAGGGCGTCAAGTCGACTCCACTTCAGAAGCGAAGTCGACTCCGAGGGACCGAAGTCGACTTCGCCTAGGGCAAAGTCGACTCCGCGCGCGACCGTCCGAATTCCCGCTCTTTCCTCCTTTTCTTCTCTTCTCCTTCCTTCCTTCCTCATTTTCCTCCGGCCTCTCTATTTCTTTTCTTTCTCCCTCTCCGGCGACAGTCTTCTTCTCCGGCGACTTTCCTTCTCTTCCTCGGCATCAGTTTCTCTCTCCCTCTGTTTTTCTCTCTCTCTCTCTCCCTCTGTTTCCTTCTCTCTCTCCCTCTGTTTCTTTCTCTCTCTCCCTCTGGTTCTTTATCTCTCTCTCTCTCTGTTTCTCACTCCCTCTCTCAGTATTCTCTCTCTCTCTCTCTCTCTCTTCCTTTTCCCTGTTTCCGGCAAAGTCTCTGTTCCAGCTCCGGCGAACAGCCATTCCAAACCCTTCCATTCCTAACCCTTCTTCTTCCATTTCGAACTCCCAAACTCCCAAAACCAAACTCAATGGCTCCAAAACCAAGACCTCCTAAGCTAGCCGTCTCAAAACCATTCCTCAAACCAGTTCCCAGACAATCTACGTCACATACCAACGATGAAGTGCCAAAAAGACAGCGCACTTCCTCAAAGCGAGCCCGGGAAGAACCATCTACTTCCACAGGCCGCCGAGTGCGTTTTCAAACGGGAACCCCGTCAAACACAGCAGGTCGTGAGGAACAAGCCCAAACCTCACAAAGTACTCAATCTGGGGCACGTCGAAGAGGCAACACAGCTGCTAAAGCTCAAGTGTTGAAAATGCCAACAACATACTTCAAAACCGAACTCCAGCACAGCAGGTTTTACAAACATTTCTATGAGCGTAAAGTATTCATTCCCAAGATTATTGATTTCAAGTTCTTAAAAGATTATGGATCCGACATAGAAGATCTATTGGATTTCCAAGGATGGACGAAGCTCCTAAAAGAAGATGAAAAAGTCTATCCAGATCTTACCAGAATCTTTTACTATCTGTGGGATGAAGAGTACTATGGAAGCTTTGTCAAAGGAGTGGATATGTTCTTTGGAAGAGGAATAACTCCAAGTTTGGCAACAGCCTTGGTAAATATTGGTCAGATACTTGAAGTTCCCCACATAGATGAGCCACTTCCTGAAGATCTTACGCTGGATCAAATGTATAATCAGCTCACCCGAAGCAATAAATATCACCCAGGAATCAAATTTCTTCATTACATGGATCTCTCCCCTAGGCTTCGCGTACTCAGACTTCTCATTGCCCACTGCATCTACCCAAAGGGCGGTGGAAGAAATCAGTTAAACCCACAAGAAGCCGGGATACTCTGGAAGGTGGCAAACAGAGTCAAGGTTAGCTTACCAAGACTATTTCTTGAAGCATTGGCCTCCAAAAAGGACAATCCGCGGGGAGTCCTACCATATGGCACCTGGATCACAAAGATCCTTGAACACTTTGAAGTGGATATTGAAGGCGAGCCCTTCGAAGTACTGAAATCCACCAATGTCATCAACAAAGCACTCATTCAACGGATGAAGATTAACGTGCTTCAACTAAGGGCTGAAGCTCCGGAAGAAGAACGAGCACAGACTGAGGGGGAGCAACCTCCCGCGGCACCACCTGCTCAAGAGGAGCCAGCATCTCCCATATCGCACGGATCCTATTCTCCACAAGGATCTGCTGCACGTGAACGGGTACCTCCAACCTCATCTGAGGAGGTCACTCTAAAAGATCTGAGAGCTGAAATCGTTGCCGTCCGTGAAGAATTGGGTCACCAAGAAGACCGGATGACGAGTCTTGTGACCGAAGTGTTGGCGGCAATCAATAATATGCATTCCCGACAGGATCGAATCGATCGGGAATTGCGTACCATCCGATATCATCTCGCCTCAGGCCGTCACAAGAAGCGACCCATGCCTGAACTTGATCCCTTCGAATCGGGTTCAGTTCATCGCGAGCCTTCTCCCGCACCCGTTTCCTCCTTCTACTCATCAGCTCATGTCCGTCCCATCAAACAAACTCAGTCTGTCTATCCCATTTCCCAATTTCAATTCACCAAGTCCTTAGTAATTGAATCATTTTTGAAAGATTGACAAAAAGGGGGAGATAGAATAGCAATTGAGTAGAATTTTTTGTTATTTTGGGTTGGGTAGTTTGTATTTAGGAGTTTTATTTTTTTTGCTTTACATAGTAAATTGAAAACATGAATGATATGAAACTTGCTTATGTTTGAAATGTGCTTATATGGATTGAATGATTGCTAAAAATCTGTTTTGAAAGTTATGGAATGATTGCTTATACTCTGTTTTCGAAGAATACTTAAATGCATCCATCTTGAAAGGTATAAGCTCAATTTAGTTTTGTCAATCATCAAAAAGGGGGAGATTGTTGGAAACAATACTTCAAAACAAAGTAAAATTGACCAAAGATTAAGTTTTGATGATTAACAATAACTAACTTGAGTATATTTAAAGGACTGATGAGTTTGCCACTTGTTTTAAGGAACTTAAGTAGCCAAGTCGATCCCCAAGTCGACTTGGACTTCGACTTAGAGTGAAGTCGATCCCAAAGTCGACTTAACTGTCAACTTGAGAAAGAACCTCAAAGGCAAAACCAACTTACAGGTGAAGTCGCATCCCAAGTCGACTCCACATGCGACTTGAGAAGCCAAGTCGCAAACGAAGTCGACCTCGCTATCGACTTCAAACATGAAAAACTGTCCAGAGTTGAAAACGGGAGAAGAGCAAGTGAAGTCGCAGGCCAAGTCGACTCCACCTGAGACTTGAGAAGCCAAGTCGCAAACGAAGTCGACCTCGCTATCGACTTCAAACATGAAAAACTGTCCAGAGTTGAAAACGGGAGAAGAGCAAGTGAAGTCGCAGGCCAAGTCGACTCCACCTGAGACTTGGGTAGCCAAGTCGCAAACGAAGTCGACCTCGACATCGACTTCAGATGACAAAAACTGTCCAGAGTCGAGGCTCAGAACACGAAGTGCCGAAGTCGCACCCCAAGTCGACTCCACGTGCGACTTGAGGTGAAGTCGCAGCAGAAGTCGACTCCGACATCGACTTCGATCGGGCAGAGGCGATTTTTCAGAAGATAAGCTGGAATGCATATTCAAAATGAAATCAAGTCTATCAAGTCTTAAAGACCAACTGAGTCAAATGCAAAGCAAGGCGCATGATTCAAAACTCAGAATCATCAAGGAAACAAGCCAAGCAAGATAGAGGAAGATCAAATGAAGAACAAAGCGTATTTTGCAAAGACCAAGTCAAGTCGCAACCCAAGTTGACTCCTTGATCGACTTGAGTTGAAGTCGGAAGCCAAAGTCAACTCAAGACTTAGACTTGGAACCTGACAAGGTGAAGTCGCACTCGAAGTCGACTTCACTTGCGACTTGGGTCAAGTTGATGACCAAGTCGACCCTGACTGAAACTTGAAGTTGCGACGGTGAAGCGAAGTCGCACCCGAAGTCGACTCCATCTGCGACTTGGGTGAAGTCGCATCCGAAGTCGACTCCACATGCGACTTGGGTCGCAACGGTCGGAATTTATTGGAACGTTGGCGCATTAAATGCGCGCCACCTACCCTCTAACGTTCGGATTCCCTCCAAAATTATAAATAGCATTCATGGTGGACGAGGAAAGCAGCTGAGAATCATTAAGTGTGCTTAACTACTACATTCAAGAGCTCAAAAGAGATCAAGCCACTCAAAGACGAAGAACTCTACTTCAAACTGCAAGAGCTTCATTTCAGAATCTTCAAAGCCAACTCTTCAAGTTCTTCTCTGCGCCTAATTGTTGCTACACATCTGTAAAGTGTAGATTGTTGGAAATATGTGGAAAACTAGCTAAATCTATGTTTTGATGATTAACAAACTAAATTTGAGTAAGTCTTGGCTACTAACAAGTTTGTGGAAATGTTTAAGGAATATTCATTTGAAGAAAATCAAGTATGGAAGCCAAGTCGTATACCAAGTCGACTCCAAGATCGACTTCAAGCATCCAGAGTTGAAAAAGTGGAAACGGACATGACGAAGTCGCAGGCGAAGTCGACTCCAGGTGCGACTTGGGCGAAGTCGCAGACGAGGTCGACTCCAACTTCGACTTGAGGAGTTCAGACTTGAAGATTGAAGTTTCAATCTTATTCCAAGGATCCATTTGGAATTTATCAAATCCAAATAAGATGCAAAGTTCATTCTCAAAAAGCAACTGAAGTTTCTTGAAGATCAAAAGCTAAGATTTATATTCAAAGTTCAAATCAAGTCTATCAAGTCCAAAGCTAATCTTCAAGCTTATTCTAAATGAAGAAATATCCAAGTCATGAAGATGAAGATCAAGGCAACATAGATACTCAAGCTGAAACATTTGAAGACAAATCCAAGTACAAGCAAGAAGCATAAACTCAATCATTCAAATCAAGAAGATATCTAAGATTACATGAGTCAAGATACAAGATGAATCAAAGTCAAGATTTTCAAGATTCACAAATGTTCAAGAACATCTGAGACTTGAGTGAAGTCGCAAAGCCAAGTCGACTTCATGATCGACTTCAGAACGGGCGAAACCTTCCAGCGTTGAAACTGAAGACCGAAGTTCGCGAAGTCGCACCCGAAGTTGACTTCATCTGCGACTTGGGTGAAGTCGCACCCGAAGTCGACTCCACCTGCGACTTGGGTCGCAACGGTCGGAATTAATTCGAACGTTGGCGCATTAAATGCGCGCCACCTACCTTCTAACGTTCGGATTCCCTCCAAAATTATAAAAGGGAGTTAATGTGAACGAGGGAAGCAGTTGGAAAAACATTAAGTGAGCATAACTCCTATCTACAAGAGCATTAAAGTGATCAAGTCAATCAAGAGAGGAAGAATTGTGCTTCAAGTTGCAAGAGCTACATTCAGAAACTTCAAAGCCATCATCTACAAGTTCTTCCCTGCGCTAAATCGTTTCTACACACCTGTAAAGTGTAGTTTACTTTCATTGATTATTTGTTTGTATTGAACTTGATTTAGCTTGGGTAGCTAAGATCAAGTGATAGCAAAGTAGTGTGTGATTGGAGTGTGACTCATCACCTACTTGTGCTAGTCGTTGATGCCCCCTAGAGCTAGAATCTAGAAGAGAGCAAGTGGCTCTAGTTGTTGATGCCCCCTAGAGCTTTGAATCTAGAAGAGAGCAAGAGGCTCTAATTGTATTGAGAGAATACAATAGTGGAACCCAAGTCACAAGGTGTGTGAGCTTGGAAGAGTGGAGTAGGGAGGTTGCCCGAACCACTATAAAATCCTTGTCTACTTGCTTTTATTTCTGCTCTCTTTATTACTTTGCTTTCCATTCAGTTTCTTCATTAAAGGGGATTAATTCTACAAGGGGTTAAGTTTTTAAGTTACCAAAAGAAATTTTTAATAACCCAATTCACCCCTCCCCTCTTGGGTTTTGCCATCTATTCTGGACCCAACATAGATTTCTTTGTTGTTTCATTTATTTGTGATTGAACTTGATCTAGTTTGAGGAACTAGGATCAAGTGTATGCTAAGTAGTGTGTGATTGGAGTGTGACTCATCACCTACTTGAGCAGTGTGTTATATGCCCCTTAGAGCTAGAATCTAGAAGAGAGCAGTGGCTCTAATTGTATTAAGAGAATACAATAGTGGAACCCAAGTCACAAGGAGTGTGAGCTTGGAAGAGTGAAGTAGGGAGGTTGCCCGAACCACTATAAAAATCTTGTGTGTTTGATTTATTTATCTGCTCTCTATATTATATTGCTTTCCATTTCGATTCTTCATTAAGGGGACTGGATTAATCCGGGGTTAAGTTTCTGTTTAAGTTACAAATTTTTAAATACCCAATTCACCCCTCCCCTCTTAGGTTTTGCCATTAACTCGGGACCAACAGGAATCTCCTGGAGATGGATTGTAGAAGCATGTGCAACCACATATCATCTTTGTGTTTTCTTTATTCCACTTTGCTTCTAATTCTCTTACTTTTCCACTTAAATGGATCAATGGTTAGGATTTGGAGGCCATCATTGTGTGGCCAAGATCTAATTTCTCCCATTCCCATTCAGCATAGGTAATGATTTTTGCTTATTTGGTTTTATTTTGAATGACCTAAATCAACTTCCATCATTGCTAATTAGTTCGGCAGCTTGTACCTTTGGTTATACACTCATTTGACTTGCACCCTATGAAGCTTTGTGCACACTTGGCTTCCAACGGTTCGAACCATGGATCTTTTCTCGATTTGCACCATGTAATTAAAGTGAGGCCAATTTAACACCTATATGCCCCCTTTCAAAGATTACAACGAGGGTTTATTTAAGAAGTAATAAAATTTTTAAAAGAAAAATTTTTAATATAAAAATTTTTGAAATTGAAGAAAATGAGCACTATTTATGGGTAATGATTAAAAATAGAGTAGTTATATGAAAAACTATAAATAAATGATTGAAGAATAAGATAATTGTATTCATAAAAAAAATAAGGTAATTGTATAGAAAAATATGATGAAATGATTGAAAACTACAGTCATGGAAAGTAAAATTTTTAAATGAAAATGTTTCAATTTGGAAAGTTTTATATATAATGAATTTTAAAGAACTTTAATTTTTGAAATATTATGTTGGGCCCACCACAACTTCAATGATCTAGAACCGAGGTTGCCACAATTGCAAGCATAGTAAATGTTTCCTAACCAGAATTGGATTTTAGCTAGTACCATCTTGACTTTTGAAGGAGAGAGTGACTCACATAGCTCTCCATTTTTTTCTCACAAATGGAAATGGATAAGTAGAGGTTCTGCGATCATTCTTAGCCTTGTGTGAAAGAGTCTGCAACAAGTCAATAACAAGTTGACGCCCTTATAAATAAGACTAAAACATTTGCTCTTTCAAATTCCATTCCGTTCTTGCTTCTGTATCTTCTATTCTCTATTTCTACACCCTTTGCAATAAAGAGTGTGTTTTTCATCCTTACTTATTAAGCTATGAACATTATTGTTTCTATCTTTTCTTTCAATCCCTCGTCGCTACCCACTTTCGTCTCCGTTTTTTGCAAGTTTGCATCTTTCTTTCTTCTTTTCGTTAATTTGATTTTGAACTTTTTCTTTCACCATGTGTAACTAAGATTCGTCAAACCACATATGGAGCCTTGATGGCTTGACTCTTAAGTCTTGCTATTGGCCATGATTTGGAGCTTCCAAGCGTTTCTTTATCATTATATTAGTTATTTGGAAAAGCTAGATGCAAATATTATTCTTTGCATCTACAAATATCATGGCTGAGATTTTAGCTAAATATGCTAAGGACTTAGAACTATTATACCGTAGTTATGTAGGCTCCAAGTGTAGAGTACCTTTTTGCAGTTTTGACATATATACAATTTGTCATTTTATAGATCATGACTTCAAAGTCTCTAAATTACTAACATTCCCACCATACAGCAAATTCTTTAAGGTACCACTGCATCTGAGATGCCTATCAGCCTAGCAGTTTCTAATCGGATGTCAACAACCAACTTTAATGCTTTACTTAATGGGATGAATAGGATAACCTTACTACTTCAGAATTTATTCTGCCCTTACTCCTAAAGAAAAACTAGTCATTTGAAAGAAGCAATCTATTATTGAGAAGACAAAAAGAAATATAACCCCTCATCTTGAGACAACCTTATTTCCAGCTCCCATAGCACCATATCTTCGCCTAAATAAGCATGAATTGACCAACTTGTTAGCGACAAGTTGAAAAAGCAAAAACCCACAGTGAAGGGAAATGAGCCCATTAAAAAGAGTAATCCTAAAGAAAATACTTCTAGTCAATAAGTTTTCAAGAAAAAAAACAATGCATCTCAAAGAAGAAATATTCACAATCTAATAAGAGACATGATTTATTGTTAGATCGTCTTTGCAAAGGATGTGTTTTCTATTTTGGATGATATACGGCTATGCCTAATCGTAAGGATCCTTAAGGCTTTCAAGGATCTTCTTATCATAACTCATTCATTGTCTTCAAATGGAAGATATCGACTGTTGTTCTACTTACATTTTCAAGATCCCAAAGTAGTTTTTTTTTTCAATGGCCAAGTTGTCAAGTTGGCGGTATTTTTAGCAAGGGTATTGCCATAACTGATCCCAATGATACTCTTTTATCGACCGTTTGTTCTTCCAATTAGAAAATTAAGTAAACCTCACAATTATCTTCTTGAACCACTACCACACTAACTGTAGAAGGAATCAAAAGATTATATCTTTAGGTGAAAGGATGATTCCAACGATTGCAGGTGATGTTTGAGTGACATTCCGAGCTTTGATCAGGGGAAATGACATCTAGCTTTTTTCACGAGGGCATTCTCAAGGTCACTTGTGCGAAAGATACAATCTTAGCTATTGGTGAAGGCTTCTTGAAGACTATCAATACTATTAACACATACATCAACTTTTGGTCCCTAACAACTAATTCCTTCATTCTTCCAATTTCAAAAATAGGATTACACTTTGGAATTTGAAGGATATATACGGTCTACTAGTGTGTGGGATCCCTTTGATGAATGCACCCTCCAAACTCCATCCTTAACAATAATCAAATAGCTTGTCAAGGATCTCTAATAAGCAAGTATTGAAAAAACATTGGCCAGTAGACACCGCCAAATTTCATGCCAGGGCACTAGGTAATTTGCGGCTAGGCGGCCAGTGGAGCTTGCTATCTTTTTATGACTTTGGAATTCCATTGTCATGTGCTCCTCCATTGCTTACGAACTTATGGCCTTGTATCACATGCAAGATGGTGCATGTCAAGCATTTTGTATTTTTCTTTAATACATTGAGTATTATGTGACATATACTAAGATTTAAATCACACAGCATGCAACCAAGGAGGTGCAAAACTTGCCACTTCATATTTTCTAACTCGTTTCCTCATTAGTTGCTTGGTTTTATTTCCTCGGATTTATGGGATTGAAGAGGTTACTTAATTCTATTCCTAAAGTCTGATATTGAAGAAGTTCGCAAAGACATGATAAATATTTTAAAATGAATTCTATCGAGTTGCATTCGACGAGGTGGACAAGCTTTATCAGAATTTTGAAATTTAATGAGTATTCTCTTCGCCTTATTATTTGCAAGGAAATGGCCAAACCAAAGCATTCAACAAAAATATCATTCAAATCCTATAAAGAACAATAATGAAGAACAAGAGCAATTGACATGAATGGTTGCTTAAAGCATTATACGCTTACAGGACCATGCATCACGTTGTGACAAGTACAAACTGTATTCACTGCTTTTTGAGGTAAAGTAGCCTTATTAATAGAAACCCACTTAACATTCTTAAGAGCTGCGATCCATTTTGAAGTAGTTACCAAACAACAAGTCAAGCTTTTCTTTAACAAACTTTTTCAGAACAAGTGCCGAACTACATACACCAATTTGTCATGGCTTCAAATCGAATATAGCAATAGAACTTCATTAAAACGCCAGCTCTAGTGTAAGAAATAAGGCTGAATTCCAAAGCAATAGATTTTTATTGACTATTTTATCAAACACCTTACTGGAATTTGTTAGCTCTCTGTAATCAACATACCAATTTCAAGAGTTTGGATGCCAAGAAAATATTATTCCCCAGTTTGCAAGTAAGCATGCGGGCGTGAATACTTCGAAGAGATTTGATATCTATCCATCACTCCAAAAAAAGAAGGAACCTTTCCACAACACATATTTCTTGAGATTCCTATTTGCCTGCTACTAAATTTGTAACACATAAACCTAGAAAAACAAACATTAGGCTTGTGAGTTATGGGCTTCACAACGTGATATTGTCCGCTCTGGCTTGGTAGCTTAGCCGCACGGTTTTAAAATGCGTCACGTCATGTTAACTTGAGACTTACTTATAAACCACAAAGAACTTTCTCCTCTTTCGATGTGTGAGTCAATTCTAGGATTATAAGTACACCAACATCCCCCTAGTTCATCTCCGAACCACAACTCAACTATAAGATTTTGTCTGTTGTCCTAGCTTTCACTAGTTCAACTTTTTAAACCATATCTACTGGAGAGAGAACTGCTCTAATACCACTTGTAATGCACAGACCTAGAAAAATGACTATTAAGCCTGACGCGCAGAACTCACAGACCTAGAAAAACAACCATTAGGCCCGTGGGTTATGGGCCTCACAGCGTGATATTGTCCGCTCTAACCTAGTAGCTTAGCCGCATGATTTCAAAATGCATCACATCATATTTAACTTGAGATCCACTTATAAGCCACCAGGAACTTTCACTTCTTTTCGATGTGAGATTCGGTTTTTGGCTATTATATAGAACAAAATTTTCTACCTTTTGGAGAGTATTTCGAGAGACGAGAAAGATGGGAAGGGTAGCAAGGTTCTTTTGGACCCAAATGGGTAGAGATACACTTTCATGGAAACTGCATATTTTTTTCAGTACAACATATCAAATATCAGAGATTAGACAAAAGGAAATTCTTTCAAAGATCACTTGGCCTAGGAATGTGTGGGATTCAAAAAGTAAATCCCTGGTAGAAAGATAGTAGAACTAGTATTCAGTTTCCTAATTGCGAAGAGAATCTCTCTCGACTAGTGTCAAGATTGTCGTTGTATCATTGGAAGAGGAAGATTGTTTAACCTAAACTCAAGAACTACACTCCATGAAAAAGCTTTTAACAATTGCAAGCATTTATTTGTAATTAAAGGTTGGACTTAATCCGTCCGCAAAACTTGCAAATTTTTTCCATTATGGTCCATCTCATAAGCAGGAAAAAAAGCTATGTATGTGATTATTAGTGGAGGAGAAAAGACACAACAGATGAGACAGTGGTAAAAAAATTTAAAAATAATTAGAATATAGAGACATGGTAAAAACATATTTTTTAAAGGTGGAGAAGTACTTTAGTTTGCTTGTTAAAATCAATGTTGTTAGAAAACTGGTATAAATTCAACTAGTTTGAAGGTTAAGCAAATTGGTTTGAATAAGTAACGTCAGCATATATAAAATATTTGTAATATCATAAATGTTATCATAAATATTTAATTATTTTTAATTAATTATATATTAGTAAAATTATATATTCCTAGCTCATAAATATATATGTTTACACCACTAATTACCAACTTTAATCATCATAACAAAATATGCACAAAAAAATACTGAAAAATTTTCAAAAATTTATTAATTAAGATAAAATATAATTTATTAAATTAGAAAAATTTAACTACAATGACTCACTTGAAATGTGTAATGAGTCTTGAATTTGAGTTTTGGCTTCAACATATTGTTACTGCAGATGAGGAGAACAAATAGCTATAAATTGCCTGTACACTTGCGTTGTAAGTTTGTAATAGAAACAATAGAAAATAGTTGATATATTTAAGGGAAAATTAAAATAAAATGAAATAGAAAATAAATGTATGACTAAAAGCTATTTTGAAATAAAAATTAGACATCAATGGATTTAAAGAAGAAAATATAAGAATGTCAACTATTATCGCTGGGGTTGGTTGGTTTGGTGACGATTGGAAATTATGGCATGGGAGAATTGGGATAGTCGGACAGAGTAAGGTGAATGGAATCGGTAATAGTTGTGGTCGTTTGCCGAGGAAAGTAGATAATCGACCACGTATACATAGTTTCAATCAACATCAATAAGCAAAAATTCAAAGAGATTGTAATCAAAACTTGAAGAGATTATAGTGTTGCAATATGTCATTGCTACTACTAGAGTTCACTGTTCATCCTGCGCACTACAAGAAGCTAAGAACTGGAGCTCTATGACATTGATGAGGTTTCACCATTTAAGAAGTAGGAGTTCGAATTTCGAAAGTAGAAAAAAGAAGGGTGGTCAAGTTGTCATTGACAATGTTGAGAAAAGAGATAGAAAGTTCTAAGACCGTGTAGTCAGCCACATAGATCATTGCCTGTCAGAAAAATCAAGAGGGGGAGAATAGTGCCACCAAGCAACATTAGAAAGGGTGGTGGTGATGGCATGACGCAGGCAAGTAGTAGAGAAAAGAGCTAGCATGGGTTGATGAGTTCTCATTTTTCATTTAAATGTGGAAAAAATGCGAGCAACTGAAAATTGAAATCGATTTGGGTGCAAAAATTGATTTGGAAAAAAAAGTCGGGATGGATTGCTCTTTTCAAGTGGCTGAATTGGTTGAACTAGGTTGAATCGAGAATTTTGATTCAACCGTGGTTCAAGTTGATTGGATGGTTCATTGAAATCCAACTAGATTAGTTGCATATGGACTAAACTTTAAGCTAGTTCCTGATCAAACCGGTTCGACCAATCTGTCTAGTCCAATTTTAAAAATATTGGTTAAAATCTTAGCTTACATGGAAAAGTTGTACAGTAGAAAGGATGAATATATTTTTGCTTTTCACACTAGAAATGTTTTAATCTTTTAGAGCCTATTTTAAGCCATACGAGATTCTCTCATTTCTAGATAATTGTTCAAATTTCAAGAGAGCGTTTTAATTTTCAATATAACTTTTACATTTCTAATGCACATTCTTATATTTTCATACTAGATTCATCCAAGAAAATTTATGGCCTGAAACAGGTCCTTACTTGTTTTGGTATGCTTATCATTAGGTACATGCATATGCATTGAAGTCTTAATTACCTATGTTTGAACTTTTTGTGATTGTATTTATTTTATATGTAAAAATTATGATTATTCGTATTTTTAGTATATTTTTTATAATTTTGAAAATCAATAATTTTTAATTTTCATCAGTAAAAACTATTGATTTTTAAAGTAAAAAATTTATTAAATTTATAAAATTTTAATACATATAAAAGATTACACGTAGACTAACAGGAAAGTGAGAAGAAAAAAATAAATAATAAAAAAGTTCAAATCATACATATGTGTAACATCAATGCATACATACATAATGAATCATTATCCTCTCACAATAATACTTTTCATGTTCATCATCTTCGTGTGTGTTTGGGAATGGAAAAAATTTTTAGTGAAAAATTTTGAAGAGTAAAACTTGTCAAATGATGTGATATGATATGAATAATGATGATAAATAAAGAGAATAAAGTTAAAATAGATAAGTTTGTTGTATAGACAATTGTGTAGAAAAGATTGAAAAATATAATAGTTGTACAGGAAAATGTAAAAAAATAATTTAAAAATATAGTAGTTATGGAGAGTGAAAAATTTTAAATTGAAAAATTTTAACTTGACATTTTATACTTATTATCAAACACACCATTCATTTTATCCGAGCCATCGTCCATGCTAAAAGATGACTTTATTTTTCCTAAATTTAAAAAAAAAAATTTAATATAATTTCGAATTTTTTAATTTATAAAAGTCTAATTTTTTTACGCTAATTTTCTGATTACAGACAATTGCCCAGTTTGTTTCCAAATTTACAACAATCTCGTTATCCCGTTTTCGTTCCGTCGCACATGACAACCACGGCCACGCTTTTCCATCAGGCATCTAGCTCTCTCCCGACTCCTGAGAACTGCCACGGCCAAACTCCAAACCCAAAGCCCGACATCACAAATATAGGAGGCTGCATGGATGAAGAACAATCCTTCGACGTCATAATCCTCGGCGCCTCCGGCTTCACCGGCAAGTATGTCCTCCGAGAAGCCCTCAAGTTCCTCAACGCCCCCAACTCTCCTCTCAAATCCCTTGCCCTCGCCGGCCGCTCCTCCTCCAGAATCTCCCAATCCCTTCAATGGGCCTCCCGTCCTTCTCCCCCACCTACCCTTCCCATCTTTCCCGCGGACGTCGCTGACCCCTCCTCCCTCCTCTCCCTCTGCCGCCGCACCAAGCTCCTCCTCAACTGCGTCGGCCCTTTCCGCCTCTATGGCGAGCCCGTCGTCGCCGCCTGTGTCGAGGCTGGTACTGACTACCTTGACGTCTCTGGCGAGCCCGAGTTCATGGAGAAGATGGAGGCGTTCTACCACCGGCGGGCTGTCGACGCGGGCTCCCTGGTGGTCTCGGCTTGCGGGTTTGACTCCATTCCTGCCGAGATGGGGTTCTTCTTCAATTCCAGACAATGGGTTTCACCCGCGGTGCCGAATCGGGTGGAGGCCTATGTGAGCTTGGAGTCTGATAAAAGGATTGTTGGGAATTTTGGGACGTTCGAGTCGGCAGTTCTTGGAGTGGCGAATGCGGGTCAGCTCCAGGAGCTGAGGAAATCCAGGCCTAGAAGGGCAAGGCCGGTGGTAAGTAAAAGCATTTGTTTCTAAAACTGGAACATGCTTTTGCTTTGTTCGTTATTCTTGGGTAATCTCGATAACCCTACTTCTATCTAAAGGATTTCAGCAATGAACTTTCTGATTAGTTTTGTTTGTATTTCTGTTAATTTTCTTGTGGAACTCTTGACTGACATCAAACAAATCTAAATAGGTGTCGAAATAATGCAATGTGATAGTTTTATTCTTTTTTCTTTTTCTATATATACATTCAATTGGTCCTGGTTCTGATACATAAATCCAACACCTTTTTGGAGGTTATATTCTAAATCTGATACTGCATGGACTGAATAGGTTTTGCATCTCGTTTAATTGCATAAATTTCCAACTAATTCTTCACTAGAATAAGTATTTTTATGCATGCATTAATGCTTTTACTCAGGATTCCAAGCACACTGGTCCCTTTATAGTTGTTCATCATCGTCATAAGTCATTTCTCACCTAGGTGGGGTCGGCTGCATAGATTCTGTTGCGCTATTCTTGGCGATTAGAGACTAAATTTCCAATAATGTGTAATATTTTCGAATCTTATTTAATTACTTCAATTTATGTTTTTTTGGGTCTTCCTATCATTCTCATACCACTTTCTACTTGAATAAACTCTGCCCTCCTAATTAGTACCATTTCAGGCCTCCGTTTAGCATGGTCAAACTATCTTAATTTATTTTTCCTCATTTTATCACCTATCGGTCTCACTTTTAGATTTTTTCGAATTTTTTCATTTATAATTTTATCTTTTCTTATTTTACTATTTATTTACCTTAACATTCTCATTTTTGCTTTGTTCATTTTATGTGTATGTTGTTCTTTAACTACCCAACATTCTACCTCATAAAGCATAGCGAGTCTAATTGCAGTCTTATAAAATTTTTCTTTTAATTTAATTGACACTCAACGATCACATAAAATTCCTGACACACTTCAGTATTTCTTCCATCCTACTTGAATTCTATGTATTATATCTGGTTTCAATTTCTCCGTTTCCTTGAACTATTGATCCTAAGTACCAGAATTGGTTAGTTCTTGTTATTACTTGATCTAGAATCTTAATTAGTTCCTCATTCAGGTTCTTACTATTATTAAAATTGCATTTCATATATTCAATTTTTGTGCAACTAATTCTAAAACCATTTGGTTCTAAGACATCTACCCACCTATTTAATTTCAAATTTAGTCCTTCTCTAGTTTTATCTATTAGAACAATGTTATCTGCAAATAACTTGCACCAAGGTAGTCCTTTTATAGTCGCTGTATTCAATAAATTTAACCGATTACATTTTTATCAAGTTGCATACATAAAACAACTACACAAAAACTAATTGATTTCAATTGAAGGCAATATCACAAACTATTCCTTCTTGTCGTAGTACTGCCTAGAGGTTGAGATGTTGAACTAAAGAGACGTGACTGGAAGAATATAAGGAAATCTTTTTGTTGGGTGCTGCTGAGATATAGTGCAATGAAAACCTTGACAAACTTATGAAGATTAGAGGAATTTCAATTTTAAGTTGTGGTTTGATATAGTTCTTTTAAATATTATGAGATCTGTGTTTTGTAATTACGAATAGTGGAAAACATATATTTTTTCTGTGAAATGTTGAATTAAAATTATAATCTCATGGGCATCCTCTGTTAATACTTGGTTGGAATTGCATGCAATATTAAAGTACAGGCCATTGCAACTTGCTTGTGATGTTATTACCTTCCAAGCTTGAAATGTTGGAGCAAGGTGACATGAATGCCAAAGAATGTAGGAACAGGTACTGGCGGCGATCAAATACCTCTTTTCCCTAAATCTGTTCCTTGGTTTGCATAACTCAGAAGTGGAAGATGATTTGTGAGTCAGATTATACAATATTAAAATGGAAAATGGTGTGCGCAAGTTTCTCTTTTGTCTTCCGAAGAGAGAGATTTTGGTTGCTTTGGGGGGGGGGGGGGGGGGGTTGGTTGGTTCAGGGATTAAGGGAAAATGCAATGCAAATAGGGATTTGGAGACATAACATAACATTTGGTTTCTCTCTCTGTAAATGGAGAATGATAAAAAGGATATGATTACAAAATGAGATGAATGTTGCAGGCATATTTTCCATGTTGTTAAACTTGTGGATATAGATGCAAATATTGGTCAAATGATGTGCACATATTTGCAAAAAACGCAAACCAAACTGTCGAGTACATCTTATTTGCCATCCTAAGCTATTGCAAATTGTTGCTCATTAGTAGGCTGAAAATATCTTTTGACTTTCTTTTGTTCAGCATAGACTGTTGGGCTTATGGTGAAAATTTTGATTGCCCCATGAAGTGCACTGCAACATGGGTAAGGCATCAGAAATTCAATAGTCGAGGTGGAAGGACTTGGGGTTTCTTCTCATCTCATTTGGAATAGTTGTAGTCCTCTCATATTTTTATTGCTATAATCACTTGGTGATTGAGACTGATATGAACAATGAATCTTTCGAATACATTTATGGTTAACTTAATTTGAAATTTATTTATAGGGTATAATCTATGTGAAAATTTATTCTTTTCGTAGTTAAATTTGAGGTTTGATGTCTGCATCAAGTGATATAAGTATTAAGCATTCACTAGTTTGATGAATGGCATAGATTAGCGTTTCATTTATTTTATCAAGCGATTTTACACTTACACAACTAAATTAGGGTTTTCATTTGTGTAGATTTCTCCATTCGGAGGGTAGCATGTACTATATATGCTTTGGAGGACTTTATGAATTGAGTTGACATTACTTATTGTCTATTTTGTTTCCTTCTATCTCCTAGAGTTATTTTCTTTTCCCTAGATCCTTTTCTTCTCCTTTCTTCCTTTTCATCTCCTGCGAGAGGATCTATCAATTTCATAGCTATCGTCCTCAATTAAATGGATCCCAAAAACATTGAAGGAGAGATTTCTTCCCTAATTGCCCTCAATGAAAATGTATTCCCAACGTAGTATCTGTAATTGCAATGTAACAAACATATCTTAATTCATATATAATATTTCAAAACTGACAGCACATAACACACAAATAGTTCTATTTTCATAGATAATATTTCAAACCGAACTGCCAGTTCTAATGAACTAATGCAAAAGAGCCTCTGGATTATGATATTCCCAAAATCATGTGGATGACTGAAAAATGTTGACGATGCAAGATTTATTAATTAGTGTGTCAGTCAACCAAGCTACCACACACAACAATAAAGAATTCAAGCAGTTTATATTTTGAATCGTAAAAAAAAATTGATACACCTAAGTAGTAGTGAAAGATGGATGGTGGGATGACGGTGGCTAGTGTGAGCTTGCGAGTCTGCCTGCCCGTATATAGATTTTTTTTTTTTTTTTTTTGGGTGCCCCAACTGCCTGAATTCCCTCCTCTTTTACCATTCTACACCTCTTCAGTCTCATTTCCTCATTATCTGCTATACAACCCCTCTTTCCCCATTAGCTAGTTTGCATCATCATCCAGTCCAACCCCAAGATTTCCAAAAGCAGCAGCATGCTTAGAAAGAAAGAAAGACGAAGAAAATAAAAATAAGAGAGTTGAAGAAGGGTGCGGACATTGGAGATGCCGGCAAGAGAGAACCAGGGAGAGGGAGATGAAGAGGAAGGCAGCAGGAGAAAGAGGGGAAGGGATCTTTTGGGTAAAGAAAGTTTGGTTAAACGATTGTTTTACAATCTTTTGGGTAGTAAAAATGACATCATTTCCCTTTACATCATCATCAAAAGATAAGGAGAAAGTTGGGGCATTGGATTGTTGGCCTAAGACAAGTCTATTATATATATAGAGGTGATTCAAGGATTTTTAGAAGTTTGTTTGGAATGTTTTTAGGTATCATTTAATAAAAATAAAAATATTTAAAAAATTTCTTTTTCCCCCTTTCCTCCTTGAGATTATTATTGACATTTTGTAATCGGTTAGCATCGTGCACGCAAAAGACTTAACTTTTTTGTGATTATGTTTGACTAATTATCATTTTTTAATTATTTTTACATGTGCTTATGTTAGGTATCATCTTATCCATCTTATATTATTTATCTTATAAATGCATAATTTTTATTATATTTTTAAATCCAGGAAGTCCTCAGCAATATAATGTTGTCTTTATTTTTGGTGAGTCATCATATTTTAATCATTTACACATGCATGTATAAATTACTAAAAACATGATAACTAATCAAAAAATAATTACAAGACATTATTATTACTATTAGTTTTGGCACTTGCAATAAATTCAAGACTAAGGTATGAGGAAAGCTGTCCTACAAACCTTAGTATAAGTTAACTTGGTGCACTCCTTTTCTCATAACCCTATGGATCAAAACCCAGGGGTAAGATCTCTCCTAAATCATGGTCCAAGAACTTAGTAAACTCCTTATTCATGTAGAGACCTTTGAACCCTGCATATATGCTACACATGTTAATATGCAGTGAAATCTCATGAATACTAATTGTTTGGCTACTCTGTTGGTTTCCTACACTCCTACTCACTGCTTTGCAGCATCAAAAGATATTTTCCATAGGTTGTTCTGATTTCTTAATGTCATATAAATTGCAGTAATTATCGAACATCAAAATTTTATATATAATTTAATCTTTTCATGATCATGACAACTTACATGAAGAATAAAAATTTTAAGCCTATGTTTGCTGATAAATAGTAAAATTACCTATCTAGTTAATTAGTTCTTGAAAATTAAATCTTATTTATAAAATAATACAAATGTTTACAAGCGGTTATAAATTGCTGATACATAAAATAGGGTTATTTTTTCATGCACCTCTTTGTTTTTTCATTTTTTGAAAAGTATTTTTAAATCTAAACCATTTATTATTTTTTAAAATAGGTATGCATTATGATGTCAAAAGTCATTTTGATTGGAAACTTATATGTTTTGAAATTTTAACATCTTTTGATAGTGAATATATAACTATTAAAATCCAAAAATGAATATATAAACATAATTTTTTTTTAATATAGATGATTATTTATAATTACAGCAAAAAGTTTTGAATTTCAGTGCGCTTTAATGTGTATAGGAAATACACTCTCGGTTTAATGGCCTCTGCATGCAAAAAAGTTTGCCCAAGTTTCAGGCTCCACAGAGTGCAAGAAGTCAACTCACATCACGGATTGTAGGAGAGCGTCCCTTACTGACCCATTATAAAATGCCAATAATGATCTTAATCTCAAGGTAGAAAAGTAAGAAAGAAATTTTAAAATATTTTTATGCAACAATATATTTTTGAGAAACTGTTGTATATTTCAGAAACTTGCTGCCATCAACTTTAAATATCTTACTTCAGGGTTAAAAAGTGCTAATTTGGTATATCGGAGGGACTGATCTGCAAATCTGCAGTGGAGTGGATGACATCCTTGTGGCAGGTGGCATAAGATCATTGTTGCAAAACTGTCTAGTTGTGGGGAAGAACACAGAGGTAATGAATTTTTAGTATCATTAGGGTAGGTTCCAACTATGGATGGGGATTGCAATGAATCTTGTGAGTGTGAAATTTTTGTGCTGCGGTGTTAGAGAATATAGAAGGTAAAGGTGAGTTGGGTAGAAAGCAAGCCTCGTTCTATTGCTGGAGTAATTTTGGAATTTTGGAGAACAGAGTCTATCCAAGTAAAAGGTGGTAGGAGAATGAGAGGAAGATAAAAAAAAACAGGAATAGACGTATTTAAACAAGATTTAAAAATATTACAAATTATAGAAAATTTAGTCTCAAATCGCCAAGAATGGCGCATCAGAATCTATGCAGCCGACCCCACCTAGGTGGGAAATGGCTTTTGACAACGATGATGATGATGATAAATAGACCTATTTTGGAGTACCCTAATGGAAACTGTTGGCAATTTGGCATAGGTTATGAGCAAATAATGCTAAGCTTAATTAAGTTTTATTTAAAATTTTAGAACTTTGTGGTTGCATAAGCAAAAATACTTTGTTATATTTTCAAGCATCTAAAAGCTTAAAATAACAATCAAATCTATCATAAGGAAATAATAAGTAATGAAATCCAAAGATGTGTAAAAATAAACCTGAAGGGCTGTCTGCATTAAATAGGCTGTGTTGAATACTTCTCATTATGCTTGTTGTCACATTATCTTCTGATTGTACAACTGTGTACAGCTTGGTATATGCTATGAGGTTTGACAATCCCCATTTGACTTCTGCCTTGCAGCTTTATGTGTTACATAAATCAGGGTCTTTAGAACCCCCCATCACAATTACTGTACTATTGTATACACTGATCATATAAATTGTTTGGCCTGATAGATGATAGAATCATCTTCATGTGATGTTCTAGTACTAATTCTGGAATTCTGTAAATCAATAATCCCATAATTCTTTTTTGTTTGCATCTGACAATTTCGTTATTTGATTTGTTATTAGAATATATTTTTTCTATGATGCTTGGCACATATTTGGTTTTTTTTTTTTTCATTTTTTAATAACGAATTTGGCATGTATCCCTCTGGTTGCAAGATTCCTGGGCCCCCACCTTCAAAAGGAGCAATGATAGAACACCAGGAGACAATTGGTCTTTGGGCAGTAAAGCTTCCATCTTCAGATGCTATCGTTGTTCGTAGAACACTCTCATGTTTAGCTGAGAATCCACATGGGCTTCCTGGTGTTAATGAGAGTAATGAATACAATGAGAAGAGGAAGAGTTTCTGGGGAACAGTGAAACCAGCACATTTTGGTGTGAAGCTTGGGTCCAAATCTCTCTTTGGTGTTTTCCGATGGATTTTTGTTGGCATCTCTCTTGGTCTTTTTGGAATAACTGCATTTGGGAGGTGGCTTCTTTTGAAGTGCCCTGAAATTTTCACACTTGGAATATTTCGAAAGGCTGGCCCAACAGAGGAAGAGGTTAGAAGTGCTACCTTCAAGATGTGGTTCATAGGACAGGGTTACAGTGATGCAAGTCTTGGCGTGAATGGAAAAGGGAAACCGGATCGAGAAATAATCACAAGAATCTCAGGGCCAGAAGTTGGATATGTGACCACTCCAATTGTTCTTATTCAATGTGCTCTCATTCTGTTGGGACAACGCAGCAACTTACCAAGAGGAGGTGTTTTAACGCCAGGTATTGTTTATGGTCCTACTGATCTCCAGGAACGTCTTCAACAAAATGGAATTTCTTTCGAAGTAATCTCAACAAGAACTCTCCCTGCCTGATTGATAAGTTAAAAATCATGTTATCTGTGCCATGCAATCCTCAAAATCTGTATTGTACTAAAGCACTTAAGAGTCCAGCTAACCACAATATCATAATGGCCGTTGTTCTACAGCTTCACATCAATGTGTTTGCCTGCTCATGCCACATTTTTAGTCATTCTAGAGGATGCTCGTAACCCCAGTTATGAATTTTGCAGTTGGATGTGGTGGCTTCTGTGTGGGTGTGGCTGATGAAACGTAAACACTAGAGCGATATGAACTTCTTTGTGAGAGATTGCTATGTTATATTTAGGCATAGGGAAGTACACAGAGGGGGGGTATGTTTTCTAGTTGACTTCCTGTGTTTGATGTGCATTTCTCTTTTTGTTCTTTGTACCTCGCCTACCAAATGAAGTTGACACATCCAGCTCGTGGACTCGCGTGAAATTGGAAGCCCTAAGTAATCATGCTCATTTAAATTGGAAGACTCGTACGGGTTTAAAATTAAAGTCTTGGAATTTGTAAAATTTATTTCATAAGCTATAGTGGGAGTCCGCCTTTAAATAATTAGAGACTATATTATACTTTTTAAATCACAGCTATATTACGTTAGAATTAATATTTCACATACCTCATTATGGAAATGATTCAATAACAGCATGCACCCTTAATTGTAATGATTTTTGGCACCATGATAAAAACGAATGATTTTAAACAAAATGAGCAAATTAAATCTTAATTTGATCATCAAAATGGGGTAGCAATATTGAAGAATTCCATGGCATCAATCCCATTGAAGTATTTTTCTCATAAACTATAATAATATATGTTGGAGAATCGCCCTCTTGTGAACCAATGTAAGAAAATTTATGATATACTTTTAACTAAATGCCAACTCGATATATTAAATGATTATTAATGATGTCAAAGAATATTTTCAGTGATTAACAACATTGAAACTTTTAACAACTGTTGAAACTTTATAATTGTTTGCTAATATAAAAATTATTCAACAAATTTTACCTACAATAGTGTAAAAATTGATTAAAAAAATTCAAAGTTTAAAGCGTTAATTCGAATTATCAACTCATTTAACCTGAATTTAATATGAACCTTGTAAATTTGGTTGGATTTAGATTTGAGTTTCAGAAAATGAATTATAATTTGGTTTGAGTAGATTTTTTCAAATTTGAATTGGTATGGATTGAACTAAACCTAATCCAAATCAACCCAAGTTGTACTTTATTGGCTCTAGGGGTATTAATGGTCATGGTCAACCATCAACCCGCTCATCCAACCCGTTTACAAATGGGTTTGGGTTGAGATTTTTGAATAAATGAGTTATAATCCGTCAATCCATTTAACTACTTAATTAAATAAACGGATTAGGGTTGAAATTATATAACCTGTCAACCCGTTTAGTAACTCGTTTAACCCATATAACTTGTTCAACCAATTCAACTCATTTAACTCATTTAATTCATTAAAGTTCTATATATAAATGTAAACTCCTTAATTATTTTCTTCTCTACATCTTCCTCTCGTCACCTTATTTTCATTTTTCCGTTACTGTCTCAATTTCATTTTCTATTACTGCCTTATTTTCATTTTCCCTGGTGAAAACACTTTCGTTTCTCCCTGCGGGATCATCATTTACTAGAGTCTAAACTTTCATGTCATATGCTAAACAATTCATAAACAACTCGCTAACCCGTTTATTAAATGAGTTATAAATGGATTAGGATTAAAATTTGTTAAATGAGTTAATAAATAAATCAGGATTAAAATATTTTAAATAGGTTAGAATTAAAATTAAACTGTAACTATACCATCCCAATCCGTTAACACCGGTAATTGGCTCCATGCCTCCATTAGAACTAGGGGTGGGAATCGGGGCGGGTCATGGTTTGCCCAACCCTGACCCTACTTTTCAAAAATCTTGTTTGACCTTTATTTTATACCGAGTCGGGACAAGGTTGGTTTGACCCTTACTTTTTTCTACCAGGTCTAGGGACAAAATTCGGGTCGGTGTCGGACCGGTTTCGGGATAGCGGGTCGAGTCAAAATACGAGTCAAATAAGATAATTTTCAAATTTTATATATCTATCAAACATAAGTATACATCTATACTAAATTTAAATATTATATGTTTCAATATTTCATTAATTATTAAAAAATACATAATTAAAAAAATAAAACATTTGAAAATATAGTATACATTTATTAAAATAGGTTAATATACAATTACACATAAGGGTTATATACGTACAAATTTTTTATTAATTCTTATATTGCTTTTTGAATAAATTGATTCTTCTATTATTGATAGAGTTAATTATAAAAAAGTGAGAAATATGAAAGAAAATAATAATAACATTTCAATATAGTCTTATAATTTTTAATAAATTTATATATGCGGGGCGGGTCGGACTCTTCGGGTCAGGACATGGTCGACTCACTCCAACCCTATTTTTGAATTCGGGTCAAAATTTCTGACCCATCCCTATACCGGGTCAAAAACGGGTCGGGTCAATACCGGGTCACGTGTGGAACCCTGACCGTATACGCGTTATTTCGACATTTGTAATGTTGTAATTATTTTATGAATAAATGAAAATTCATGAATTATATTGATGGATATGTGTATTGGAGATTGAAATAATGCGATTAGGAATTTAACCCGTGAATAGTGCACGTGAATAGTGTACGTGAATAGTAACTACGGGCTAAGACACGTGATTAAGAGTTAATCACTTGGATTAACTTAATCACAAAAAGACGAAATAGAGATTTAATCACTACAAGACAAAATAGCAATTCTTTTGGATATTTTAATCTAAATTTGGATTTTTGTGGAAAAATAGAAAAAAATTCATAAATCGCAATCCGGGCGTCGGAATTCGATGAAATTTTTTTTATGGATGGTTAAAAATTCATGATGGACATGATGAATGGATCAAGATGTGATAAAAATCACAAATCAAAGGTCAAGATGAAACGTCAAATGAAAAATCAAAAAGTAGCATTACTTTAATTAAATACTACTTTTGACTTTTTATAAAAAGTAAAAAATAAAAAATAAAAAAATTAAATGAAGTGAAGCAAGGGCAGGGGCGTGAGCAGGGGCATTAAATTTCCATTTGACTTTAATCAATGGTTTAAATCCATCCAAATCACAAATCAAGGGTTTAGATTTAATTAGCTTAAAATTAATTAAATAAAAAATAATAAAAATAGGAAAAAGATAGGGCTTCATAGGGTGGGCTGGAGCAGGCCTAGGGTGGCTGCTCTTGGCTCAAGGCATTTTTCAAAATTAGAAAAAAATACATTTTTATAATTAAATACCTCAAGCTAAGGGGGTAAAATCTAATTTTGTAAAAAATCAAAAACTATAAATAGGGGCCAAGGGGTGAACGACCAAGGCAGTCCCAAGCTTGAGCAAGAGCTCATTTTCCACCCCCAATTTCGTTTTAAGAGAGAAAGAGGAAGTTAGAGAGAGAAAGGGCGAGTTGGAGGAGAGATTTTCCACTTCGGGTAAGTGATTTCTTTCCAAATTTCTTTTGAATGTTAAATAGGGTAAAATCATGCTTATATAATTCCTAAGCATGAAAAAATAAGTAAAGTTATAATGCTTAATTGGAATTATGCCGAAACATCAAAAATTTGGAGCGAAGATGGAGCAATCGGGAAGATAGCATATGATATGTGAAAATAATGCTCCAAAAATGATAAATGATGATTTGGGATGTATTATTATGATAAATATGATGTTAGAATAATGATATATTAATTTCATGATTTTTGGAATTAAGGATTATGCTTAAGTGAATTTATGATGATTTTTAGTATATGGAGAAAATGATTTTTTTGGCCAAGTAAATGATGATAAATTTAAAATATAAGAAATGTCCAATGATATAATAGGCATAAGGTATGTCATGGTATTTTTTATTTTTGAAAAAAATATCAATTTTTAAAACCAATGAACAGTAACCTAACCACGGATGAACAGTGATTTTGCTACAGTGATCCGCTACAGTAATTTGCTACAGTGATATGCTACAGTGATCTGCTACGTGTGAACAGCGTGATTTTGGAGAAAATTTGGAAATTAATATTTGAATATAAGTATGGAATTTTTGAAGAATTTATGGACAAAAATATCTATGTAAAGAAATAATGCCCAAATATTATAAAGCATTCATGGGAAGCAGCTTAAATAAAGGAAATGAAATGTCTTTTGTCCTTGAATAGGAAAAGGAAAAGAGAAGGTCGAAGACACCTCCTAAGAAGGTAAGCAAGTTATATGTTTTGCAAATTTATTTCAAAATGCTTGAAATTATTTGTGAATTGCTTTATGAAATTTATTTAAGGTTGGCCATACCTATAACTGCTTTACATGAACTGAAGTTTGTGAAATTGTTTATTAAATGTTTTTTATGAAATTTTTTATGATTTGCAAATATCATGCCGGCATGTGTATGAGAATGAGCATGTGCACGCGGAATAGGCCTTAGTTGAGGTAGTAAGCAGACCGGATGTCCCCCTCGCTATTGCCAAGTCGCTTAATAGGCCCAGGGCGGCGGCGACCTCCCTGAAATGAGAGCATGTATGGGATGGGCGCCTAGCTAGCGTTGCATCCAAAGGAATGTCATGAATGCTATGTATGCATTGCATTTGCATTTTATGAAATGCATGAAAATGATTGAAAACTTATGTATAGCTTGCTTACTGAGTATTATTACTCACCCATGCTTTTTCAACAACAGACAGGAAATGATGATGAAGGCAGCATGCCAAGCGTTATGTAGTTTTTGATATAAATAATGTTTATGTAAACTTTATGTACAGACAACGATGATAATTTTGAGATGAAAAGGGAATATTTTTATTCCAATGAAAATGTTTATGGAATCGTTTTTTTTATCATAACTGTGTTATGTGAAATATATTTCAAATTGGATGAATGATGAGAATTTTCCATGTATTGATGAAAAAAAAAAAAAAAAAAATCCTGCCGTGTGATCAGGGCAACAATCCTGAGTCACGTTTACCAATCAAAACGATCTCGGAATAAGACTTCTAGGCACCTCGGTTCGGGGCGCCACATCATGGGTCGACCCGCCCCTATTCCCACCCCTAATTAGAACTCGGTTCGTTTATTTGAGCGCTAACCTTCTACTGTGATGGTTCACACAAAGCCAAGCCTCCCATAAAATGTTCCATCGAAGAACACCTGCCCCAATCGCATTCGCTTTTCTCACGTAAGCTACCTCACCCACCCTCTCGACCGTGCCGATTGCCGGCGATAGCCATTATTGCTGACTTCAACCTCCTTGCCTCTGACTAGAAGTCGAGAACTCATCCCAGTCACAGACTTTCCTGTTTCTAGCCTCCGACGACGTCCATTATCTCCGACTAGCGGCAACCTGAACTGCCATCCCCTGCAATCAATAGCAACCACTGGACCAGCCCTTCGTGTTCGGTCGACAGCAACAAAATATTTACTTATTTGTTTCTTCTTAAAAATTCAAAACAGCAGCACAGCTTGTCTGCTGCGGTAGGTTCGTGTTTACTTTCTTCCTCATCTCTGGCAATTGGCAAAATTCTTACTCTTTAATTTGTTTCGATTTTTTTTTTTTTTTTTTTTGCCCTTTTACCCCTGAAATCTAACTACCTGTTTTTGACTATCCGTCTGTTGCAGGCGTGCAGCTAGACAGCTATGCACACTCAGTTCAGCACTGCAAGAATTAAGATTGCTCCTTATTTTGTATTTTTCAAAACCGAAAACTGGATGTGCAACGGCATTGTTGATTGATTGATTATGTTGGTACAGTTGATTCAATTGTGCATTTGTGTTACGGCGCCCAACCCTGCTTCCTACGTTTTTCTCGTAGGAAGCCTCATCTGAACCGTTGATCTTCAATCCACGGTTGAGATTGATCTGGGCATTTTGGGAAATTTTTTTTTCTGAGAAGGGTCTCGTTTGCCACTTCCCACACGCAGCAGTCTCCTGCGCCCTTTTCCTCATCCGATCGCCCGTTTCCTTACCTGCTCCCTACGAATCAGCCGCACCTGTCTGCCCTGCCTCCCATTCTCCCATTCCGGTTGCTGCTTGCCGGACGTCAGCACCATATCGTGGAATTTTATCCCACTCCTGCAAATTTGGGTCTGATTTCTCTGCTTCGTAGTATCAAAAGATTGATTGCCGATCAGAGGGGGAGGGGGGTGGAAATTGCTCCTGCAGCTGCGGTCTCTCTCATGGCTATCGTTCCAGAGCTTGTCATATCCCATGAATTTCAGGAGGTTTGTTGGTTTTCTCTCATTTATTGTGATATGGGCTTTTTGTTTTGGATTTCGTGATCGAGAGAGTGATAAATCGGTACAGAGAGACCGAGGGCTTGCAGCGTTTATCTGACGATAGAATCCTGCAATATGCAAAAGAAGATTCGTTACTTTTTCTTACATTTTCCCCTTTCCCTTTGTTTTTGGCTTGCTGCAGAGCACTTGCACTTACACTGAGAGGTATCCAGAATCTTCGGTTTCTTATTGGTTTCTTGGATTCGCTTTCTTACGTGGAAACTGTACAAGCTCTTGATGTCTCGTTTTTGATTCCTTGAGTTTTTGTGGCCAACTGTCTCGAACCCATTTCTGGTTAACAGAGATGCAGTAATATATGCTCTTGGAGTTGGAGCATGTTCGCGAGATGCTGTTGATGAGAAGGAGCTGAAATATGTTTATCATAAAGATGGACAATCGTCCATACAGGTAGACTAAAAGGGACAGCTTCTCTTGCAAATGGTTTCCAAAAATTCAAAACGTTGATACCTTTCATCCAATTCTGTGCCATCTACTTCTGAATTATCTTTGTGATTGGAATTGCGCATTTACCAGGGAAGAAATTGGAATTCAGGAAATAGGTGACATTGGTTTTCGGCACCAAGTAACCATCTATTCCTGCTAACAGAACTGCATGACACACATCTGATGACTAAGGGTTCCCTTTGCTGTGACTGATAGTTCATCGAACATTCTTCTAGTGAAAAAATGGCTTTTTCGCCTGGAAGTACGAAACTTAGGGGAGTAAATTGGGTTTTGGGTTCGCCCAAATTCGTCAGACTAGGTAGGGCTGGGCTGGGTTGGGTCTGGGTCTTGGGAAGATGGGAATAATGGATAACCAAAATTGGGTTCAACCCACCTCATCTATGGATTGGTTTGTTAGATTTGAGGACTTGACAACCCAATCAAACCAGACCCAATCTGAGATATACTAAAAGTCTAAAATTACTTAAACTGGCGCATGACCTTCCATTCCCTCCTTTTCCTCATATGAACCTTTTTATTTTTTTCATTTTTCTCTTATTTAATACTGGGCATATACAGTTTGTTTGAGAATGGAGAAAAGAGTACAGAAAAAGAAAAGAATATGGAAAAGTTTTTTTTCATTTTTTTCTATGTTAGTACTGGGCATATACAGTCTGTCTGAGAATGGAGAAAAGAGTAGGGGGAAAAAAAAGAATATGGAAAAGAGAGAGAGAGAGAGAGGTAAAAAAATAAGACAAGATAAGCAGGGTTTTTAAATAAAGAGATGAGATAAGTGGCTGTAGGATGCATGGTATCTCCAGCAGTTTATACAATATGGTTTTCTACTTGTTATTCTCCATGTTCGTCTTCTTGGATGAAACTTCATGGCAAGTCCAGTCTGCATATTATCTTTTGGTCAATTAAGTTCTGCCTTTTTCAGGTTCTGCCAACTTTTCCTGCCACTTTTAGTCTTCTAGCTGTTGGTGCTTTGGAAAAGATGCCAGGACTGAAGTAAGTAATATAAACTTAATCTTTGTTTTTTCTTAAGTCCTTCAGTTATATAAATTATTAAGGTAATATTATCTTCATATGTTTTTCAAACTATAAGCAGTTTAGGCATTCCAGCTGATAAGTAGCGAGCAGTTTAGGCATTCCCGCTGATAAGTAGCGAGCTGCTTCTTGTGATTTGGTATCTTGTCAGGAGAGTTGCGTGTTCAGCTAGTGTAATCGCATCCAAACATGCACATGGACACAGTTGAGAGATTAGCTAAATTATTCTAATCAAGATTTGTATTTTGTGGAATTATCTTACCAGATTTGACTTCAGTCATATGCTGCATGGGCAACAATACATGGAAATCTACAAGCCTTTTCCTTCTCATGGCTTTGTGAGTTTGTTTATGCTCCAGGGGCTGCCATCTTTATTATGCAGGGTGTTTGTAATAATAATCTGTGTTCTTGTAACTTGAGAGTCCAAGATGGACTGATGACCCTCTTGCAGTCATCCGATTGTAAGAGATCCATTTATTCTAGAAGCATGTCAATATGCCTTCATATCTGTGTCTTTTTTTTTTTACTTTTTTTGATATTTTAGTTCCTATAGCACTCCATGACATACGGTTTAATAAACAATAATAATCTATATTAAAATACTAACAAAGAATGAAATATCCCTAAATACCGTTACAACCGTACGACAATCTATTGAGTCAGCCATAATTCATTGTTAAGTCGTGTAAGGTTTGCATTCTTAGGACTAACCACATTGCCAAAAATTCTTCCAAGCTTGACGACATTGTGTCATCTTAACACAGTTGCCACCTGCGAACTGAGAAGTGATGCTATCAAATCAGTTTAAAAACATGAAAGGGTAAACATCCTCTGCATTTAAGTAATTATTTATAATACGGTCTTGTCACTAGTGGAGACAGAGATTGCCAAACAGCTTATTTGGTACTGATGGCATCCATTTCTGGTTAGTTTAGCCATTTCTTAACCTTTACTTCCCTTACCTAAACTTATTCGAATAAATTATGAAACTAAATTTGATTCATTCATGAGTCATATTGCATACTTTAAGATCGGTCACTCAGCACCCATCATTCTGGACAAAATGGTTTTTTTCAGAGGCTGTTTATAAAAAAAATTTCTATTGTTTTAATTAGTTTGATTTTCTGTTAGAGACACTAAATGCTAATACCATTGACAATGTTTGATCAGATAAAAAATAAAGCTGTGATTGCAGGGTTGCATGATAAAGGTACATTTCCTTCTTGCTAAATCATCTAGAACCTAGCATTTTCATCAGTTAGCATAATTTGATTCATATCGCGAATGCTAATCTCTGGCTTTGATAAGTAATATGCTTTAACTTTTAGTCCTGAAATAATTTATAGTCTTTAGTGGCAAATGGTGTATGTGATTAGTCAGATTTCAAAGCTGTGAAAGGACATAAAAAGAATCAGCTTTCGTGGTTGCCGCAGCAATAATTCTAAACTTGTTGTAATTGGCTTTTCAGTCCAGGCTGAAACTTTTTTGATTCTTTGTATTAATGTTTGGGTAATGATTTAACACATACATATATACTGAGCCTCAATTTTTATAGGTGTTTTGAGCCCTTTTTTCATTTTGTTTTTTAGCTTTTCATTTTACGTGCGACCACTTGTATTGAGTGACATCAAAATTTACCATTTTGGATTTTTGTATATATTTTTTCTAATTTCAGAATTTACCATTTTTGGGTTTTCTCGTATTTTTCTAATTTCAAAAACTAACAGTCTTCATCACATTTAACATTAAATGGGGTGAAAACAGTCAATTTTTGAAATGATAAAAAATATATAAAGATTACAGGTAGGCCTGTATAAAAATGAAAAGAAAAACAAAAAATGAAAAAAGGGCTCAAAGCACCTATATGTATTGAAGGTCATGAATACGTGTATTAAATCATTACCCTAACAATAATGATCTATTTGTTAGATGCCTGAAAATGAGCATCTTGCTCTAGATTGTGTTTGTTATGGGTTGGAGATCTCAATTGTTGGTTCCTAGAGTTGTGAATCAGATAGGGATTTATAATCCATATTTACTTCTAAAATTATCACTAAAATTAATGAAGTTAGCTCATTTTAGATTTCTATTTTAAAGATTAAGGCTTCAAACCTGTCCCCTTTAATATTTCATGCCTTTTCATATGCTTACCATATTGAGCAGTCACCCATGTGATCCATCTGTTTCACATATTGACACTGTTTTATTTATTTTTGGTGACCCCTACAGGTAGTGCATATGTTGTCGAAGTGTTCATAATGATTATTCCATTGTGAAAATGGAATGTCCAGAGATCAAGAAGATCTAAATATCACCATGGCTATTAATTCCACCAGTGTTTAATGGCCTAATGGAATTTCTGAATTTGTTAGACCACACAAGCATTAGTTAATTCATCATGCATTCTGAAGCTTTTTAATGGTTTTCCGCTGGTTTCAGTGATTTGGTTTGCCTTAGAGTTGGGTGAGTCTAGTCTTTTCTTGGTCAAATTAGGATGAAACACACTTTTAGAAAATTAGTTACGAGCGCAAAATGGTCAAACAAATGTGTTTTTGTTATTTGAAACAGATTTGAGATTCTATTAATGAATTAAGCTATATTAATTGACAGGTAAAGCAACTGTTCTTGAAATAGAAACCACTAGCTATAGTGAGTCTGGTGAAGCTCTGTGCATGAACAGGTCAGTATTGACTTAAAAATAGCCATGGAATCTTACAACAACAAGAATTTCAACTAGTTATATTATGCAAATTGCAGGAACACTTTGTATTTGCGTGGGGCTGGTGGCTTCTCAAAATCTTCTTCTTTATATTCATATTCTAAATATCCAACCAAGCAGATTTCTCCTGTTAGAATTCCGAAGTATAAGCCTTTTGTTGTTTATGAAGACATCACACATCAATCTCAAGTAGGTCTTCGAAAGTTTTAGTTCGTAATTTATTTTGTTTGAAATCTTTATATCGAATGAAAATAAAAGTTACAAAAAAGTTCAACCATTATGTAAGCATTACTCTTGAATTATTTGCAAAGCTTCTTCAAAGAGGTTAGAAGGAACTTGGAACGCATGGCATAAGGGGATCTTTATGATTCTTATACAGTTATTTCGTCCAGTAGCATATGAATATATACATATGTATATTTGCTAGAAATATTGTCTGCTATTGCATTTTGGATGACAGAGAATTATGATGGTTGAGAACCAATTGTCAATTTATTTGAATTTTGGTCATATTCTTCAATGGAATCTCTCTCCCCACCCCTCAAAGAAGGAAAGAAAGAATAGTCAGGGAAAAGAGGTGTGCAACTGGAGATGTACCAAATATGGTCACTTACCAAAATGCATATATGGCATATGCTGACATGAAAGCCGCTCCAATTCGATTGAAAGTGAAACATATTCAGAGTGCAGGTTGGATAATTTAACATGTGGTTTTTCTAGTCAAATTCGAGCCCTTGTTCATTTTCTTTCTCATGACTCTTCATGGCAACCTGTTTGCCCTTTTGGACTGATCAGCAAAAATTTGTTCGATGTTCATTCATGGTCCCTACTTTAATTTGTACAGGTTAGGTTGTTTTAGTTCAATGAAATAAGAGACCAATCAAAAACATGTTACTTGGAAAGTTGGGAATTCTATAATATTCTTCCTATCGTTTTGCAATAAAGAAGCACAAAATTGAAATTTTGCATGCTGATGATGCAGGCATTGTTATATAGGCTATCTGGAGACTACAATCCTTTACATTCGGATCCTACTATTGCTCGTGTTGCTGGGTTAGTACGGAATTTTATTTTGGTGCTGAGGCTGAATTGTTTTTAGCTCATTTGTTTGTGTATGCATTCAACGTTTATCATTTATATGCTCTTCTAGCTTTCCATTTTCCTTGGTCAACATTGTTTGCAAGCAGTGTTGCACTTTCATTATCAAGTCTGATTTACTTATCTTCACATTACTTTATTTTTCGTTTCATGTGTATGGCACAATATAGAATCATAGAGCCTGGCAGTGATGGTGGATGCTACTGATACCATACTTGTTAGCCTGTTCCACTGGAGGTTTAAGAAAATTTTGAAACAATTTTAGAGTTTTTAATACAAGTTTCTTTTCTCCTTTCTCTTGACTCAATTTGTGGACATGCACCTTGACCTAGTAGCTAATTATTGTTGGAAAATAAATTCTGGATCTTCAGTGGTGGGGCATCTCCGAGGAAGGTCAAAGTCCCTAATTCATCGAAATTCAAAACACAGGCCTTCAGATCCAAACCTTGAAACTAAACTTTTTCTTTTGTTTCTTAAATAAAGGTTTTTTTTAAAAAAAATTTCTTGCAATAAGATGTACATTAAAAATTTGAGTGATTAGACTTTATGTTTCAACATGTCAATCCCTTCTGATGCAATCATGCAGGCCAGATTGACAATTACATGAACTGATCCTAAAATTATGATTCTCTGTGGAGATATGTTTTGTTTCCTTTCCCCCCACTCTGTGTTTCATTGTTCTGTGGCATATGGTGGGACAGTTATTATTACAGCAGAAAATTAACACATTGCGAAATATAGACTAGAATATTTGAATTTTCATAGACAATTATCCATTAACACTTTTTTGCAACTTCTTTTTTGAAGGTTCTCCCATCCCATTCTGCATGGCTTGTGCACACTTGGGTTTGCAGTTAGAGCAATTATCAAGTGTGTTTGCAATGGGGATCCCTCTATCGTGAAAAACATATTGGGCCGCTTCCTTCTTCATGTTTACCCAGGAGAGACCTTGATTACGGAGATGTGGGTGGAAGGCTTGAGGTAGAGATTCTGCTTGAGCAGAGAAGTGTGAACATCTGACATGGGTTGTTATAGTAGAAATAACCATTCCAACTTTTGCCACTGTTGTGCATACTGCCAATTCTGCTGGCAGGCCCCTGAAAGCATAATAGCTATGCACTTGGCATCATGGTGCAAAACATGCAGTTTGCAGTGAGGATGCTTCCTCTCTACGAGCATGCATGAAATCAACTCTAAAGCTATAGCTCATCTCAACATCATTATGCCAAATTCTAAAGAAATTTGCCTTTTACTGGATGAAGAGTCTCACATAACTGCATTTCTATATTTTATAGTACTTGAATTTCTGGAAAGTGACGAAGTTTCAGGGTAATATTCATTTCCACTTATGATGAAATGTTCAATTATCATCTTGAATGGTAATGAATACTTGGCTTACTTTGAGGGACATTTTGAGCTTGGACTGAATGCTTTTTTTTAAAAAAAAAAAAGAAAGAAAGAAAGAAAGAAAAATCTTGTTTTTTATGCAATCTACATTAATTCATACATGCAGGAGAATCTATATATGCATATCCAATAAAGTTTCGATCTGAGCATCTGCTGAACTCAGCTTCAGTTGGCCAAGATCTTAACTCTGCCTCATCCAAATTTTCAAAATATCAATGCTGTTCTTCCCCACTCCTGAGTTGTAGAACCATGCATTGATCGGTTATTATCAATTCATAGGATTTTATGAGTTCTTCCTTTGGTTGATGATTAACTGTACTGTCTGCTGATGCAGGGTCTTATTCCAGACGAGGGTGAAAGAGCGAGATCGAGCAGTGCTTTCTGGCTACGTGGTCCTCAGCCACATACCATCATCACTGTGAATTTCTTATATTGTTAGGCATCTCATCTCTCTGTAATGCATTCCTGTTGCTTTTCGGTCACATTTGGCAGAATTTCTGCCATGCAGACTGCCTTGACAGGGATAACCAACCTAATGGACAGCCTGATTTCTGTATATTTGGATTTTAGGGCATGTAATAATCTAGATTCAAAACACTTGTCAGTTCATAAAAATATCTTCAAAATGATTCTTCTATTTTATTGTGTTTTAGATAAGTTTTTGATTGAATGTGGATATATTCAGATATCATTGCTTAAATTATTAAATTTCACAAGGAACCCATTAACCCATACCTGTAAATATTTATACTAGTATATTTTATTGGAAATATATACAAGTATTCGGTTCTCTTCAACAACTATGAAGGCCCCTGGAATGATTGTCTTTAAAAGGACACATCATACGATATTTATTTCTTGCAGCTGCAATTACATATATTGCTTGGTGGTTTAAATTATTCTTGGAAAATAGCTGTCATATCAGGTTATGCTTGTGTTGCATAAACTCTTTGACTTCTAAAGTCATGGTACATTTTGCAAAGAATTTTATGGATATTAAAATGCCTGAAATGAGTGGACTATGCAGAATTGTGGATCCATCCAAGGGAATGATTCTACTACTAATAATAATCATCGTTGTTGTCATCTTCCTCCAACGAGGGAGTGCAAAAGGCAATTAAATGGAACGATGACATTGGATGAAAAAGAGGTGCATCGAGAAATGGAAAAAGTAGCATTGAAAATAGGAAAAACAGTGGATTGAAATGAGGGGTGGGGGAAAATTTTAGTGAAGAAGTTTTGGGAATAGATAAAGTAACAATGTAATACTATTGGGGTAAATGAGGAGTAGAGTGAACAAATTGAAGTAGTTAGCCGTATAAGAAGATGGTAAAAAGTAAAGGAAAAATTAGGGAAAAAGAAAATTTTTCCTCTTTCTCAAACACACGCTCAAGATGCTGTATTGAAAATGAAAAAGCAGGAAATTTTAAATGGGTATCTCACCCGGTTCCCACTAGGGATGCAAATTAGGATGCAAATTAGGATGCAAATTGGGTTGGGTTAGGCTAAACATAACTCTTATCCACTTTTAAAACTTCAACTCAACTCTATTTGTAGCCCTATTTTTCGTATATTAACCTAATTCTATCTTAACCATGTAGAAATTGCTTCAGTTCGGATTACAAATTAGATGATAAATATATAATATTTAAATATATTTTTCTTAATCAAATCAATTTTAAAATATAAATTTATATGAAAGAAAAGTTAATTTTTTTATAGGAATATTTTTCAATTTACGACTTATACAATAAAATAATTATTAAATAATTTCATTTCGAAGTAATAATGTCTAGTTAATTTTTATATATTATGTGCTAATGTATGATTATTTTTAATAATTTATTCGAATTGATGTTGTATTATTATAATATTATATTACTAATTTTAAAAAATAGTCTATTTCAAACCGTGTTATCATAACCGACGGGACCGGTCTCGAGTCCGGTTCATATGAAGCCGGACCGGTTGTTTCAATT
Organism: Annona cherimola; assembly: GCA_030490835.1. Taxonomy (NCBI): domain Eukaryota; kingdom Viridiplantae; phylum Streptophyta; class Magnoliopsida; order Magnoliales; family Annonaceae; genus Annona; species Annona cherimola. The sequence continues at coordinate 39,431,175 of CM059977.1, read as the reverse complement.
AAACCGTTCGAACCGCTTTCCGGTTGAACTTGGTTCAGCCGGTTTGCCCATCGAAGGAAAATACCGAAAGCAATCGGCGTGAATTTTTTTCCCCCAAAATCCCAAATCGATTCAGCTCCCGCCCTTCCTCTCCTTTCAATCAAGAAGTCGACAGCCCAACCCTAGCTAGTTGGCTCTCTTCTCCACTCCCTTGTATCACGCCGGAACCATCATCCTCTCCGGTCTTCTTCGTTGTCATTGGTCTCCCCTCTCAACCTCTTCAAGAGGCGACAGTCGTTGCGTCCGATTGCATAGCCTCCAATCTCCTTATCGTCGATGACTCGATCGCCATTGGTCTATCTGCTTCCCAAATCCGCCCTTCTTGATTTTGAAACGGCAAAACCCCATTAATATCGTAGAGATTCCTGCTTCCGAAACCACAAAATCCAAGCTCCTTTCTTCTTGTAGCTAGCTGCTAATGCTCTGCCGCCTAATTTCCCAATTCCTATTTTCATTCCATTCCCTTCCCCCCACCGCCAAGCAAATCCTAGCTCTCGGAAACAATTAGTTCTCGGCGCATAATGCTGTCTATTTTGTCGGCGTCCTCTCTGATGATGGAAGACGATGGGAGAAGAAGCTGTTGTAACGATGTGACCTCCCTGCTCCTGCTGCACACATGCTTTTGTATGCTATGACCTCTCTAGTTATCTTTATCGGGATGCATTCATAGATATCATGTTGCTACTTGCTAGCTGCTGCATTATAATAATTTGTATTTAAAATTATACATATGCATTATGCATTCACGCAGTTGTTTTAAATTATATTTTGCTGTTATCTGCCTGCTAGAATTCTATTTTGTAGTTTGGAAGTTGAAATTTATTGCTTCCTAAGATTATATATTATGCTGATTGAAATTTAGTGGACAAGTTGCTATTTTAAAATTATATTAATTATATAGTGATGATATTTAAAATTTAGTGAATTACTAATTGAGTAGTTGGTTAAATTTTAAAATATCTATGCTGAACATTTTCAATTAATTTTTTCCTACATGATTTGTTATGATAATTAGGGTCTAATATGTAGATTTAAGAGTTATGAATATATTCTTCAAAAAAAAGAGTTATGAATATATAATCTTACCAACATATAATTGATTTAAAACTAATTATATATTTATGATATCATAAATATGTCATGCTGACATCATCTGTTCAAACCAGTTGAACTGGTTCGAACCAGACCAGTTCTTTTACCGGTTCGATCACCGGTTTGGTTCTGACAATATTGATTTCAAATCACGGTTGGCATGTTTTAAAATGGACTAGTAAGTTTATATTTTTTGCAAAATAAATGAGCTTATGTTGTTTATTTTCAAAATAATTATGTGAAAAAATGCAAATATACAAAATAACTACAAACGATGTAATTGTTTTTAAAGTTTCTATTTAATACAGATTTTTATTAAATTAAAATTAAATATTGATTTTATTTTTAAATTAAGACTTTTTTAAAAAAAATTATTTTAACTCGAATTATAATTAAAGATAAAAAAATTGATGTTGATATAAAATTTACTTAATTTTTTATTATATTTAATTTAATTTAATATTGATTTTTATTTACCTTTTATTATTTTTAGTTTATATGTTGAGTTGCAAAAATTTTATGACAAAAGAGCATGAGCGGTATAATTTTTACTATTAAAAATATAGATATCTTTTGTTTAAATTTAATGCAATCAGATTAGATGTGTAAAATGCAAATATAGAAGTACATATAATCATTTAAATGCAAATGTATATTTATTTTTATTAATGTACTTAATTATTAATTTTGGTACATATAAGTAAATAATCATTTAAATTAAATATTTTGCACCGTCCTAAGTTTTGGGATAGTTTAAATTATGATTTTGGGATTACTGTGAAAACATAGACTTACATATAAAAGTATACAGTTAGATATTAGATTTAGGTGGATTCATTAAACAATTTTTTATGAATATAAAAAATACTTACTTATTAAATCAGTCCCAAAAATGATATATATTTAGTTTATTTAAATCTAAATTATAGCTTTATATCAAAAAAATTTCATTAGACTTTAAATTTGATTGGACGATTTTTTATAAATTTTTTATTCAATGTAAATATTTATTAATTTAATAATTTTACATTGATTTCACTTGAAGTAAATAAATTTTTATTTTTATTTTAAATTAATTAATTCTAGTAACAATAAATCACAATTAGTATATTAATACGTTAAATTTGTAATATAAACTGTAATAATATTATTTTATAATTTTAATAAATTTTATTATAAATTTTTTATTAAATATAGTTATTTACTAAATTGATTATTTAACCAATCCCAAAAAGTAACATATATTTATATATTAAATCTAAATTACAGTTATATATAATTTATTACAATTTTAGTTTTATAGCGTCATATATATAATAATTATTACAGTTTTATATATTTACGTAAATTTATATTTCATTTAATTTAAATTAGTTATTATTTTTAATTATAACTTTATATATTTATTTAGTTTTAAAATTATTTAAAGGTTTGCGTAGTTCTAAATGAATTATTAAGTATATACCTTTTGTAAAATACATAAATCATGTAAAATATTTTTAAAATATCAAAAATTAGATGTTGTTAGATGTCGTTAAATCCGGTTAAATGTTGTTAGATACGGTTAGATACTGTTAGATTAATGTGTATTTCAATTAATCATATTATCTGAGTTTCGAATTCTGTAATTAAGGTATAAATGACCTTATAAGGGGTCAAGGATCATCTTACAAGTGTTAAATTAGGATTAACTTATTAATATAAAAAAATTAGATGTTGTTAGATGTCATTAGATCTGGTTAGATGCTGTTTGATGTCGTTAGATGTCGTTAGATGCTATTAGACGCTATTAGATTAATGTGGATTTCAATTAATCATATTATCTGGTCTTCAAATTTTGTAATTAAGGTATAAATGACCTTATAAGGGGCCTTGCATCATATTACAGGTGTTAAATTAGGATTAACTTATTAATATAAAAAATTAGATGTTGTTAGATTCATTAGATCCGGTTAAATATTGTTATATGTTGTTAGATGCTATTAGATATTGTTAGATTAATACGGATTTCAATTAATCATATTATCTGGGCTTCGAATTCTGTAATTAAGGTATAAATGACCTTATAAGGGGCCTTGGATCATATTACAAGTGTTAAATTAGGATTAATTTATTAATATAAAAGATTAGATGCTGTTAGATGTTGTTAGATCCGGTTAAATGCTGTTAGATGTCGTTAGATGCTGTTAGATGTTGTTAGACGCAGTTAGATTAATGCGGATTTCAATTAATCATATTATTTGGGTTTCAAATTCTGTAATTAAGATATAAATGACATTATAATGGGCCTAGGATCATATTACAGGTGTTAAATTAGGATTAACTTATTAATATAAAAAATTAGATGCTGTTAGATGTCATTAGATCTGGTTAGATGTTATTAGATGTGGTTAGATGCTGGTAGATGCCGTTAGACACTGTTAGATTAATGTGGATTTCAATTAATCATATTATCTGAGTTTCAAATTCTGTAATTATGACATAAATGACCTTATAGGGGGCTTATGATCATATTACAGGTAGTAAATTAGGATTAATTTATTAATATAAAAAATTAGATGCTGTTAGATGCTGTTAGATCCGGTTAGATGCTGTTAGATGTTGTTAGATACTGTTAGATTCTATCATATTCGAAAAATAAAAAAAATATTAATAAATTTTTAAAAATTCAGAAATAAATATTGAAATTGTTATTTTTGAGAGTACCTTAATTACATGAACTTTAAATAATATAACATAACTGCTTATAAAAAATATATTTTTCAACTTGACTAATTATAATGAAATCTTATTAAAAAATAATTTTTTGTACACAAACATTTTTAAAAAGCGTCAAATAATAAAAAATTATGTCTACATACATTTTAGTAGTTAATCCGGCAAATGAATGGAATAGATTGAGATTTTGTATATATATATAATACAAATTTTATCAAAAAAACCAAGCATACTCACGTTTTTAAACAAACATATTTATGCTGAAAAATTACTATAATACCGGTACTTCCTTTTTTTTCTCATGGGGAAGGCTTTCCATGGGTTGGGGCCCGTGTGTTACTGCTATTCTACATTCTTGATTGATTGATTATATTGTTACAGTTGATTCAATTGTGCATTTGTGTTATTGCTATTGATTGCATGATTTAATCAGTGTAACTATAATTTTGTACATTGTACTATCGTGCTCGGAAATGTCCTTGATTTTAAAAATCTAAAAAAACCTATCTGGATTTTGTTTGATAGTTCGTTTTTCTGTTAGGAATGCAATGGCTGAGACTGCTGCTAATTTCCTAACTGAACATCTGGCTGTTTGGATGAGAGAACAAGCATCCATGATGAGAAGTGCGAGTGATAAAATTGATTCCGAAATCCGAGCTCCCTACTTCTTAAATGGTGAAACCTGGTCAGCGTCGTGGAGCTCAAGTTCTTAGCTTCTTGTAGTGTAGGATGAACAGTGAACTCTAGCAGTAGCAGCCACATATTACAACACTATAATCTCTTTGAGTTTTGATTGCAATCTTTTTGATTTTTCGGTTATTGATGTTCATTGAAAATAATATATATTTGGTCGACTGTCTCCTTCTCTCGGCCGACGGCAACCATTCCTACCAATTGCCTTCACCTTACCACAACTTGCAACAGTCACCAAACCCACCAGGCCCTGCAGTAATAGCTGGTATTCTTATATTTTCTTCTTTGTCTTTGACTAAACCTATCAACGTCTATTTTTTTAATTTCAAAATAGCTTTTAGCCATATATTTATTTTCTATTTTATTTTATTTTAATTTTCCCTTAAATACATCACTTTTTTCTATTTTTCTGTTGCAACCTTACAATGCTGGTGTGCTTGCGACTCAAAGCTACTTGTTCTCCTCACCAGCGGTAACAATATGGTCTATAGATTGAAGCCAAAAATCACAATCAAGACTCATTAGACATTTTAGGTGAGTTAATGTAATTAATTTTTTTAATTTAATAAATTATATTTCTGCTTAATAAATAAATTTTTGAAAATTTTCATTAATTTTTTCCTGCATGTTTTGTTGTGATGATTAAAGTTGATAATTAGCGTGACATATATATTTAGGAGCTAGGAATATATAATTAATTAAAACATTTACGATATTATAAATATATTATGCTGATGTCGCCGGTTCAAACCAGTTTGCTTAACCAGTCAAACCAGTTGAAACCACGACATTTTCTAGGAACATTGATTTTAACCAGCAAACTGATATACTTCTCTACCATTAAAAAACATGCTTTTATCATGTCTCTGTATCCTAATTATCTTTAGAATTTTTTTTTTTGCCACTGTCTCATCTGTGGTAGCTTTTCTCCTCCACTGATAATCACATGCATGGCTTCTTTTTCCAGGCTACGAGACGGACCACATTGGAAAATACTTGCAGGCGCTGCGGACGGAGTCCTACCTTTAATTAGAAACCAATGCTTGCGATTGTTAAAAGCTTTTTCGTGGAGTGCAGCTCATGAATTCGGGTAAAACGGTCTTCCTCTTCCAATGATACGGCGGCAATCTCGACAGCAGTCAAGAGAGATTCTCTTCGCAATTAGGAAACTGAATACTAGTTCTACTATCTTTCTCCCAAGGATTTGGTTTTTGAATACCACACATTCCCAGGCCAGGTGATCTCTGAAAGAATTTTCTTTTGTCTAATCCCTGATATTCAATGTATTGCGCTGAAAAAACATGCAGTTTCCATGAAAGTGCATCTCTACCCATTTGGGTTTCTTTGGTTCCGAAAGAAGAACCCTAATAGCCTTCCTATCTGTTCTCTTCTCTCGCAATCCTCTAGGAAAAGTAGAAATTTCTGTTCTGGTTTAGTAGCAGGCGAACACGGCTCTCAAGAAATATGTTCTGTGGAAAGGTTTGCTCTTTTTCTGGAGCGATGCCCAGATATCAAATTTCTTCGAAGTATTCACGCCAGCATGCTTACTTGCGGGCTTGGGAATAGCATTTTCTTGGCATCCAAACTCCTGAATTGCTATGCTGGTTGTGGAGGGTTAACAGATTCCAGAAAAGTGTTTGATAAAATAGTCAATAGAAATCTATTGCTTTGGAATTCAGCCTTTGTTGCTTACTCCAGAGCTGGTCATTTTAATGAAGTTCTGCAGCTGTATTCGGATTTGAAGCTGCGACAAATTGGTGTTGGCAGTTCGGCACTTACACTTGTTTTGAAAAGCTGTGCAGAGCTTGGGGATGTTGAATATGGGAGGACAATTCATTCAGATGCTCTCAAGTTTGGGCTAAATCAAAACAAATTTGTGAGTTCATCGCTTGTTGGATTATACAGTAAGCGTGGGTCCGTCCATGATGCACAGAAAGCGTTTGATGAGATGCATGAAAGAGATGTAGTTGCGTATACAGCAATGATCATGGTGTATTCCCAGAGAGCTGAACAGTTTGGCTTTGAAGCTTTTTGGATTGCCAGCAAAATGCAAAGAGAGAAGTTGCATCCTAATCGGGTGACTCTGGTGTGCTTGCTTGAGGTTGCATCACAACTGGAAGCAATCCAAGAGGGTAAATCCATCCACTGCTATGCAATGAGGAGAGAGATTGATCTTTCTGATGAAATTTTTGGTACAAGCCTTGTTGACATGTACATTAAATGTGGTGCGTCGAAAATTGCTGCAACTATTTTTGGCCAAGTACCAGTAAGAAGTGTTGGTTTATGGAATGTAATGATTGGGAATCTTGTCCAGACTGGGAATTCATCTGAAGCTTTGAAGCTTTTTGGTGCCATGAAACATGATAACCTTGTGCCGGACTCAATCACAGTAACAAATTTGCTCTTAGGTTGCGGAGAATTGAATCTCCTCCACCAGGGAAAGAGTATTCATTGTCAAATTATCAGACAACAAATTAATCTTGATGTAGTCTTGGTTACGGCTTTGATTGATATGTATTATAAATGTGGTAGAATCAACCAGGCCAGGCAACTTTTTGATAGGATGAAGTCTAGGGATGTGATCATGTTTAATGCAATAATTTCTGGTTTTTACAGAAATGGATTACCAGGCAATGCGATAGAAATGTTTGTTCAGATGACTGAAGAAGGTATAAGGCCAAATCCAGCAACATTAGTTGGTGTTATATCTGCATGTTCCGATCTGGTGGACAGGAGAAAGGGCAGTTGGATCCATTCCTACATTACAAAGCATGAGCTTGGAACTGATATTAAGATCCAAAATCAGATCCTGTACATGTATGTAAAATGTGGGCTCATTGAATATGCAAGAAAGGTGTTCAACATAATTCAGTATAAAGATCTGGTGTCATGGACATCAATGATGATTGGGTATGTAAATCATGGACACGCTGATGAGGCCCTATCATTGTTTCAGTTAATGCGTAAAAGGAGTGTGGAACCTGATGCTGTCACCCTCTTATGTTTGCTTCAGGCTTTTTCACAGCTGGGATGTTTGGAACAAGTCAAGGAAGTTCATGCGTATATGCTTAGGTATCACCATGAGAGTGATATTGCAGTCATTAATTGTTTAGTGTTGACATATGCAAAATGTGGCAGGATAGATTTATCTGAAAGTCTGTTTCATAACAAGTCAGGACAAGGCATTACCTCATGGAACACAATGATCACTGCATATGGCATGCATGGCCATTGCCGGGAAGTGCTTGGTCTGTTTAACAGAATGAAAGAAGAAAATGTCGAACCAGATGCAGTGACATTTACTTCAGTACTCTCTGCTTGCAGCCACGCTGGGTTCATAGATGAGGCTAAACAAGTCTTCTGTTCTATGACTGTCAATCATTTCATCCATCCTTGTCCAGAACACTATGCGTGCATGGTTGATTTATTCGGTCGAGCAGGTCTGCTCGCAGAGGCATATGATTATGCAAAGAATTTGCCATCTAGGGCCAGCAGCAGTGCACTTTGTTCTTTGCTTTCTGCTTGCAGGCTCCATAGCAACACTAAGCTGGCAGAAGTAGTGGGAATGCGACTTCTGGATGTAGAGCCTGAGAGCTCAGGTGCTCATGCACTGATGTCAAACATATATGCAGAAGCTGGCAGATGGAGTGATGTAGCAAGTTTCAGGGCATTTACAAAGAACAAAGGCTGCAGGAAGATACCTGGCTATAGTCTTGTAGAATCTGACAAGCAAGCATGGGGAATATGACATTCTTTGGAACGGTGTTCAGTTATTCCATTATTTATATCAGAACCATCCAGTTTTCTTATGACAGTTCATTTTGTTCAAATACCTTCTGGTCCTGGGGAAATGTACAATACATTCTGTTCCCAGTTCATTTTGTTCGAGTCCTACTGGAGGTTTCATTTGCCATTAAAAAAGGGTGGTTGCTTAACCAGTATATTTCTATGTACAGATTATCGGGTACATGCATGATTATGCATAGATTATCCTATTCCTAAGCTCGAAGACATTGGTTTCATTTGTTTTATTTACACTGATTCAACTTGGTAGGATGTGTTTTCTGAAAGATAGCATTATGATGGGAGGTCCAAAAATTGTTCAATTATTTGTAATAAGGCTGTCACTTGTTCCATTTTGGTGGTTGCAAGCTTGTCAGGTTTTGCTTGAAAGTTATTTTATCCAAGATGTTCTTGGGATGACAAAATTCTTAACAAATTGGGGGATGCAAAGGGAAGGTACTCTCTGCAGCTTGCAAGTCTTTTTTTTTTTTTTTTGGGAATCCATTTAAGTCTGCTGCTTACTTTCAAGCCATTCATTGTATTTAGTTCCTCGTCTGACAAGCTGTTTTCAGTGTTTTTCTGGATAGAAGGCACAAAAGCAACAAAAGACAAATTTGCTTCAAAGGTCTGTCTCCTGAATGGGATCGGAAGTAGCATGACCAGTAAGCAACAGTTACTAAAAGAAGTTGAATTTTCTTGGAGCTTATTCCTGTTGTTGGATTTTTTTAGCCATCTGTTTCTGAAAATTGGCTACCCATTTTGTAATCATTATCCCATTAGGTAAATTTTTGCAACTCAGGATTGTTTGTGTTTCCACCCCATTAAAACAGAAACTTGGATTTTAGGTAATCTAGAAATGTGAAAATAATTATGATTAGGAGTTGCCATCAGTTTTTGAAGAAAAACTGGAAAACAAGTCATGCCCAACTAATCCACGTCAAAGATTCAGGGCTGGTTGCTTCGTTGTGCAAAAAGGGAAGGTTTAAGACACCCTTTGCACCCCAAAATGGGTTCCCATAAGTGTTTGTTGCATTCCTTTTCACTCAAGCAGATTTTCATTGCACTTTGGTAATCCTTTCGATGGGTTTATAAACTGCATATAAGATTGCATTTGATTCCAACAAGCTATTCAAATTCCATTTCCACATGAGAATATACATGTTTTCACAAAGAAAATCCAGTTTCAGCAACTAGTGTATAAAATTCAGTAATACACTATATAATCTCCTCCTAACAGAATTTCAACATTACACGAGTGAAAACACACATTTTCAAAATAGAAATTCCAACATTACAATAATCGAGTCATATGATGAATACAAGTTTCAGCACCTTTTACTCACAATATCTAAACCACCACCATACCCAATCCATCGACTCTTGCTGCCATGGGTTCACTCAATTCTTCTCAAGTGTATTAAACCAATGATGGAGGATTAAATGCCCAAAAGCCATGAATAGGTACAAACAGAAAAGCAAATCCGACAACCTACTCCACCTATTTCCTTGCATCCAACTGACATGATTTTATTAAACCAAGAAACCTATTTATTTCTTCTTTTCACAAATGAAAAACAGAGGCACGAACTTGGTCATCAGGAGGCCGCACATTTCCCTCAATCAACTCATGCACCGAACACACAACTAAACTTTGAATATAGACTGATTATGACAGCAAACTAGACAACAAAATATGTCTATAGGAAAACCAAAACTGGTTGCAGTCCATTCAAAAATTCAGGGGCTAGCAGAGGTTTTTATCATTAGAAACCCGTTGATTTGGACTCAATGTGTAAAAGCCAGATGCGTCCTTGCCAACCTACATACAGATTCAAACAAAAACTCGGAGAATGCACATTCAAATGACTAATGTAGGCGAATCACATAATAATCACTCAAGATAGGTTCAAAACTGGATGGTTTTCACATGAATGCAAAGCAGGGGTTCTTAATGAAATAATACAGGACTGACAGAATCATAAAAACGACCAAATCAAAGTATGTAGCCAGTATTTATTCCATGCATAGACTCGTATATGTAGAAACAAGAAACAGATTATTCAAAGCATGGAGAATGACAAGCAACATGTTCAATCGAAAATGGAAATAGCAACATGAACCAAAAACGACAATCAGATCTTAGAACAAGGAATGAAAAACGATTCAAAACTGCCAAGAAATTCCTTCGGATGGCCACTGGGAATGAGATCACTCATTCCAGCCACCGTAGACAAGTTTAAAATCAAGCAAACTTACGGAAAACAAAAAATAAAGAAAGCAGAAATGACATGCGGCATCCAATGCTAATGGAAAACTGCTTTATTCTATGCAGACTTATTGAAAAACGGATGCAAGACAGAAGGCTCTACATGGCTGCTAAATCCATTAAAGCAGAAAAGTTCAGATGATTATACCTGACCAAGAACTAAAAAAAATGAAAACTCGCGCAATACTGTCTTGAATCACTGCCAGTCTAAAGAAGAAGAAACCAGAAACGTGCAACCCAAGCAAAGCAGAGACCCAGAAGTCTTCCTCTCTCCCTCGAGCTCCGAACAGCCACAGTCCCACCAAAAACGAGTGAGATTTCTCCTTTTTCCAAAATACGAAAATCCCTCTCCCCAAAAAAAATGGCCAGTTCTTCAATACGACCACCTCTCCCATGCAGAATGAAAATGCTCATTTATATCCCATGCATTGGAGTACAGGAAGGAGAATAGAAGCTTTCTAGTGGGCCCCATATGCAATAAATCATCCAATCAGAGTAAGCCAACTCACCCAAACAGTTAGTGAATGAGAAAATGCAAAACAAGGCTCAAGTTTTATCAAAATTGCAAAACAGCATCTATTTCAAAATTGCCAACACAGCCTTAAGTTTTCAAAAAGTCAAAAGTGCACCACACAAACACAATTGCAAAACAAACTATATCAAATTACAAATCAAAACAGGACACAATAGGGTGTCTACATTGTGTGACAACAAATTAGATGTATTATTATCTATTGTCACAATTGTGTTTGATACGCATTTCATCTTCAGTGCAAACGGGGACTATTTAATTATAACTCTTCATTTTGCAAAAACACCTGGGTAATGATTCTATCCAACCCCGTTAATTGTTTATTTAAAAAAAAATTTCACATAAAATCCAAACTAATGATAAAAACGGAAGTGATCCCAGCAGGCTGCCTGCGCCCAACGACGGCGGTAGAAAATTTTCTTTATTTTTTCAATATTTTTAATAAATGTGTAAGTTCCATCTAAATCTTAATTTTGATTTTAAAAATCAATGAAATAGGTGTGGATATACATTCTCATTTTGTTAGTGTTAAAAAATTAAGAGTGTGTTTGGGAAATAAAAAGTCTTTTAGTATAAAAGTTTTTAATGAAAAAGTTTTTTAAAATGAAAAGATGACGTGATATTACAGAGGTAATGCTTGAAAGATATGGCAGTTGGATAAAAATTTTGAAGAAATTATTGGAAAGTACAGTTGCATAGAAAAATATGATGAGATGATTGAAAAATATAGTTATTGGGGAAAAAAGTTTTTAATTAAAATTTTTTGATAATCTTAAATTAAACATTTTTAGTTTTAAAAGTTTTTAGTTATACGAACACACCCTAAAAATGAAATGCCACATCAATTTAAAAAAAAAAATTCTGACTTCAGACTTATTTCAACTGGGGCCTTACATAAGAACTCTAAAAAAAAAAAAAAAAATTCGAGCCGGCCACATAGGATCGACGCCGATGATAAAATTCATCAACACGTATTTCTTTATGATTTCAATCATCATTTTGATTAAAAATTTATATGTTGTAAGAAATTCAAAAATCATTTGAAAGAGAATTCCTAACAAGTAAACTTTGAAAACGAATATGTAATCTATATAATAATTTCTAAAATGCTTGAAAACTTAAAAATACTTGGGATTGTATGCGTCTAAATTTTAAAAATGGTATGCATACTTTATAAAGTAATCAGTAGAGGTAATATTTGAAGATGAGTGATTCTGTTAGTCAGGCTAAACAAATGTCTCACTTAGTCCATCTCAAAAAATTCATTTACAACAACTTTTTTTTGTCTTTTTTTTGTATACTTGTTTATCTAAGTATATTTTACATATAAACTAAGTTTTACCATTTTCGGATATGTATATATATACATATATTTGAGATTTTTAAACATCTGTATATATATGTATTTAAAGTACTCTTATTTTTAAAAATTTTAAAAAATGTATACACATATCCAAAAATGGTAAGACTTAGTTTATATGTTAAATACACTTAAATAAACAAGTGTGCAAAAAAAAAATCAAAAAAAATTGTTGTAAGTAAGTTTTTTGAGGTGGGCTAATGTAATAGCAGTATATATTTAATAATATAATATAATTTAATTTATGAACATTAATGGTAAGCATTGGCAAGCGACTACGCGCTCTTTTTAAAGAACGTAGGAGCAGAGAGAAGGCACGGAGGGTCAGAAACGGATGCTATCGAGTTGATATTTGGAAGAAAACTTATGTAATTCTCAGATCTGTTCCAATAAATTCCTCTATAGATACGCCACTTAGGTAAGTGGAAATTTTCATGCTTTATTGTTGAAGATTCAATAACAATTTTAAGTTTTTATAATTCATCCATTTTTCCCCGAACATCATAGATTCGCTAGATTTACAAAAAGAAAAATATTTGGCGAATCTATATTAAATAAGGAATCCAGTTCCGGGTTCATTTGGGTAGTTTCCGCGACTGTCGAATGTTGACGGAGAGAGGTGAACACGGAGCAAGAGGAGGAAGAAGAAGAATTGTAGCAATTTTGACTTTTGAAGGAAATTTAAAAAAAACCCCATAAATTTATGATTTTGCAAAAAGGTACCTATTTTGAAGAAATTATAGAAAAACCCAAATTTTGCTAGAAAATTTGTAGGAGAGATTTTTAAAAATATTATTACAAAATAACCTCTTGAATTGTGAAGGAATTTCATAAGAAAAGTTTTAGAAAAATTACAAAAAACCCCATTCGAATGAAATAGTTTGCAAAAATGCCTTTTATTACTAGGAATTCACAAAATAAATAGAAAAATATAATTTTCACTATCTAAAATTATGACATATGTTGGAGAGGTCATAAATGAGCATTTAAATAATATTTATAAAAAATAATAAGGTGAAATAATAAACATGTTGTGATGAAATTAGGAAGAGAAACTTGTGGCTACTTCCAGAGATTAAAAAAGAAGTTTAAAGCCTTCTTAGAGGTAAGTAAATTTTTTCCAAATCATGACTTTAAAAAAAATGTTGTGTTGAATATTAAGATTTGCTATGAAGTGCAATTATTCGCTAAGTTTGGAATTTTCTTTCAAGATGGTTTATTTAAACATGAGCATGATTATTTTAAAGTTTTTAAACAATGAATCTAAGTGGTGCATTGATTATAAGGCATGAGTATGATACATATTTGGGTTTGCCGTTAAGGAGTAAAAGTAGTATGGTAGTACCTGGGTAGCGACCTCAGGACTACCAAAGAAAATGAATTAGCTCATGAATGTGTGTGTAGCACGGCTGCACGCGAGCACAAGTAGATAACAATACCTACAATGTGAATGCATGATTTAAAATTGACACATGTGTACACATGTATCAAGAGGTTTTGAATTTTTCATTAACTATAATTTGTTGTGCATAAAAGATAATATAGATTTTGTCATTGCTGTTGAAAAAAATCAAAATGATTGCAAAACGAATTTAGTAAAAAATATTTTTACTTACTAAGCTTTCAGCTCACCAAGTTTTGTTTTCAGAAAAAATACAAGGATACAATGCTAAACTAAAGTCACCATCAACATGGCAAAAATGTGAAGCTAGTAGAGCAAAAGACAAAGAAGTTTGGAGTTGTTGTAGTTTTCATATAACTCTTACTTGTATTAATAATGGACACCAAATATGTATAATGACTCCATGAGGAGTATACTTGAGATGTATTAATTAAGATTTCTATAGTTTTGTATCTTGGTATCTATTTTCATCTTGGGAGATTTTATTCATCAACGGTATTCTCAGCTTTGACATAGTAGACTACGTCTGTGATACCGGGTGGGGTGTTACAACTAAGTGGGACATTTGCTTACCCCGCCATAACAAGATCATTCCTCCTATTTGAAATCGTGAATAAATACATATGGATGAACATTACTATTGGTTTGGGTGCAATTACATCAAAGATAAGCTCAGCTAGGATGACACTCATCGTCCCTCCTCAAGCCCCGTTATAGCATTTTCCACCGGTCTATGATGATGTAATCACTCCAACCAGAGATTCTGACGAAAAGGGACAACCAACCAAATGACACTCTACATGCCCATCTTCAGATGCTTGAACTCTATCACAACGACGACTAATTATACTCCGAGAGCTCTCCTCCAGCTCCACGCCCACCTCTTAGTCACTGCCCGTTGCACCCATGATCCAATGGCTGCCACCAAACTCATTGAATCCTACGCAAACTTCGGCGACGTCTTTTCTTCTAAATCTGTCTTCCATGACTTCCTAACCCCTGATCCCTTCATGTGGTCTATGCTGATCAAGAGCTATGTCTGGAATCTCTTGTTCACTGAGGCCATTTCTCTTTACTACCAAATGCTCTCCCACCAGCTTCCTCTCAGTAGCTTTGTATACCCATCTCTGTTCAAGGCTGCTTCGGGGCTCGGCGATGTGGGCGTGTGCGGGAGGAGGATGCATGGGAGGGTTGTCAAAAGTGGGCTTGAGCCTGATGCTGTTGTTGGGACAGCTTTGCTTCACATGTATGGAGAGGTGGGTCTGTTAGATGATGCTCGAAAGGTATTCGACTGCATGCCTGTCAGAGATGTTGTTTCGTGGAGTTCCATGATTTCGAGCTATGTACACAATGGCCGGGCTCGTGAAAGTCTCAAGTTGTTTCATCAGATGATGAGCATGGGGCTTTCCAGGCCAGATTCAGTGATGCTGTCGACCCTACTTCAGGCTTGTGCTGAGTTGGGGTTTTTGATGCTGGCCAAATCTGTTCATGGGTATGTTCTGAGAAGGGATATTCACATCAATGCGTCACTGGAGAGTTCACTCGTGGGTATGTATTGTAAACTAGGGAGATTAGACATTGCAAAGAAGCTTTTTGAGACAGCTTCTTGGAGAAGTGCTGAATCATGGACTATTTTTATTTCATGCTACAACCAACAGTCCCAGTTTCGAGAAGCACTAGAACTATTTCATCAGATGCAGGAAGAAGTGGAAACAACCCCCATAACCATGCTCAGTGTCCTGCAGTCATGTGGTCAGCTGGGATTGCTGAGGGATGGAAGATCAGTGCATTGTTTCATAGCAAAAAGTGGTATGGACCCCACATTCAAGCTTTTGGGTCCAGCACTAATTGACATGTATGCCTCTTGTAGGAAGCTTGGAGATTCTCAAAGAGTGTTTAATGCTGTACAAGAGAAAACTGTTGTCTGTTGGAATTCCCTCATTGCAGTCTATGGTAGAAATGGATTGTCAGAGGCAGCTTTGGAACTCTTTGTTCAAATGCGGGCCGAAGGATTTTCACCTGACTCATTCACACTAGCTAGTTCGCTGTCAGCCTGTGGACGTCTAGGAACTCAGCAACTGGGATGCCAAATCCATGCTCTTATCTGGAAAACAGGCTTTCAGGATGATGAATTTGTTCAAAATTCTCTGATAGATACATATAGCAAGTGCGGGTTTGTGAATACTGCTTATGAAATCTTCAACATGATGGAAGGGAAAGGACTGGTATCGTGGAATTCAATGCTGGTTGGGCTTTCCCAAAACGGAAGTTCAGTGCAGGCTATTATTCTATTTGACCAAATGCTTGCCAAAGGCCTAGAAATGGACCTTGTGAGCTTTGTTAGTGTGATCCAGGCATGTGCCCATTTGGGTTATTTAGAGAAGGGAAGATGGGTGCACCACAAGCTTATTACTTTTGGTTTGGAGAAGGATATTCATGTAGATACAGCTCTTACTGATATGTATGCAAAGTGCGGAGATTTACTGATGGCTCAGATTGTCTTTAAAAACATGAGAAAGAGGAATGTGGTTTCATGGAGTGTGATGATTGCTGGCTATGGAATACATGGCCATGTTGATTATGCCATCAACCTCTTCTCTGAAATGATTGATTGTGGGGTAAGGCCTAATAAAGTAACTTTTATGAATGTTTTATCCTCGTGTAGTCATGCTGGAGCTGTGGAGGCAGGGAAATACTACTTTGATTTGATGAGGCAGGACTTTGGTATTGAGCCTGAGATGGAACACTACACCTGCATGGTTGATCTTTTAAGCCGTGCTGGTCATCTTGACAGTGCCTATAGTTTCATAAAATCAATGCCGGTGGCCCCAACCTCTTCCATTTGGGGGGCCTTCCTTAGTGGATGCCGCATTCACAGAAGGTCAAAAATGTTTCATGATGCTGAAATGAAAATCATAGCCCTGGAACCAACTAATGCTGGATATTACATCCTGCTGTCGAACATCTATGCTGAAGGAGGAAATTGGCATGCCTATAGAAATTTGAAAATGACGATGAAAGATAAGGGGCTGAGAAAGATACCTGGGTACAGCACAATTGAAATGAATAGAAAGATTTATAGATTCAATGCTGGAGATACCTCCCATCAACGTACAAAAGACATCTATAGTATTTTGGAAGATCTTGAAAGTTTGGCCCATGAACAAGGTTGCATGATAAATAAGGGCCATGTTTCACTCGGTGTGGACTTGTACTCTAAAGTCAGAAGAATCAAGGAAAACAATGTTGCAAGTCACAGTGAGAGGTTAGCAATTGCATTTGGGATAATCAACACTCCTCCAGGTGCAATATTACGCATCTCTAAGAACCTCCGGATCTGCAGCGATTGCCATTCTTTTGCCAAATATGTGTCAAAGATCACAGGTAGAGAAATCATCATGCGTGATTTGGTACGATTTCATCATTTCAAGCACGGAATGTGCTCCTGTGGAGATTATTGGTGACAAATACACTGTCAATACAAGATTTGATACAATTCGATCAGTTCAAGCAGGGTATTGGCACCTGTGGGTACATGGTAACCTATAAATCTGACAAGGCATTCTTAAATAGATCTTGTACAGACAAGGCATTCTTGAAGATGATGTGTACAATTAGCTACCCTGTATATAGGAACACAAACCAGAATCTTCAATTTCAGACGGAGAAAACATTCTCAAAGATAACTTGTACTGCCAAAGCTTTCTTAAAGGAACGCCGCTCACATATATGACCAGCCAATCTGCGGCCGACTGAATTTTTTTTTTTTAATTTTGTTGTTTTTTTCATGAAATAGTAGTTAAGAAATATAATTAATACTGAAGAAATTAATATAGAAAACTTGGAAAAAATTTAATTACTAGAAAATACGAAGATAATCAAATCTACAAAAAAGGATCATTTAAACCAATCTCATATTATACAATCAAAACTGTAACAGCACATAATCGAATTTCACATGGAAAAGGGAAGAGTTCCTAAGGTTTTATAAGTGGTCTTAATTTAAATATGATTTGACATATTTTAAAATTGTGCAACTGAATTTCCTGACCAGAACAGACGATACAACACTAAGTCCCACAACACACGAGCCCAGGATTATTTTTTCTAGGTCTATACATTGTAAGCGGTATCAAGGTGGACCCTTTCTACATATGTGGTTCAGAGAGTCAAAGAGTTGAGCCAATAAAAGCTAAAGTTTCAAGTAGAAATTAAAGGTTAAGTTTTTGTTTGAGGACAAACCAAGTGGAAGCTAGTGGACTTGTACCAATCATACGAATCTCAAAATTTTATATTAACAAACAACAATGATCAACCCTTTAAGAGATCTAAATTAAATATTAAAAAAAATACTAAGAAGAAAAGAGACCTTGCTTTATTGTAAGAAAATGAGCCATCTAGAAAGTGAGTCTAGAATTCTCAAAAGGAATAATAACATTTAGTTTATCGAAGAAAAATCTTAAAACTTAGTTTATTAGAAGAAAGATTTTAAAACTAATGTGACTGACATCTAATGTTAACTGTTTTGGTAAAGTATCATTCAATAAAGGATCGTTATCCTGTCCCCCCAAGTGCACTTAGCTTCAATCCACCTGACTATTTTTTTATTTTTGAAATTTTTTTATACAATTACTGATCTAAGTGTATTAAACAGGCATATCAATTTTTATCATTATTAGAGATTCATAGATTTTTTTTGGATCTTTTAAACTCAATGATATTTTTAATAAAATTATTAAAAAAAAACTACTGATTTTAAAAAATAAAAAAATATCTACAAATCTCCAAAAATGAAAAAATTAATACACATGTTTAGTACACTTAGATTAATAGTTGTATTAAAAATTTTAAAAATTAAAAAATAGATTAAATGTACCCGAGTGCATCGAGCTCGAGTGCATTAGGCATACCCGTTCAATAGACTATAGAATTAAGTTTTTCAACTTGCTTTAGTTTTATCATCTTTAACTAAAACCCTTTGATCCTCGCTTCTAATGTATCTAATTGTAATAAAAACATATTATTAAATAATATAATATGTAATAAGCATTTTGAAAGGAAAATATAAATAATTAATTTAAATATTTCTTGCATTGGATAAAAATAAAAATAAATACTTGTAAATATTACTTGCATTAAATTTTAAATACAAAATTAATTCCATGTAATGTGAGAACAATTTTTAAATGTAATTTTTTGTTTTGATAGTATTTTCTTATAATTTGACAGTATTTTAAAATGTAATTCTCCTTGTTCCATTTGGATAGTTTAGGAGAACAACTCTTGATCTTCCTCGTAAGGTGGTCATAAGGAGGAGTCGCCGATGGGTTAGGTGACGCCCAGATTTGATCAACGATTTGGTGAACTTCTTTATCTCTAGCTCAGAACAGATCATACTTGAATTCCATTATCGATTTTTGTGCACCTTACCTTGTCTTGTGTTGAGGACAAGTTTAATGGGTGATGATCTGATGTAGCTATGGTGAGGTGATATAGCTTAGCAAATGGGAAACGATTTAGCCATTCCAGGGTGGACAATCCATGATCCAACCTTGCCCCGACACGGTGCATCCCACACCTTTTATTACTCCAAGTCATGAGGGGCCTAACAAAACCAAGATCAATGAGATTGCAGTACTCCATCATATTCCTAAACTGGTCCATTTGGGATTCACTCCTCGGCCTACTACTTTTAAATTCTTTGGGTCCCGCCGCTTCATTGAAATCCTCCATGATAAGCCACTGTCATCGTGGTTGATTTCTAAGTTGTAAAAAATTCCAACAAGCTTCCCTCCTCCCAACCTCAGGATGACCATAGAAGCCCGTGAATTGCCATCCATGAAGATCTTCATCAATATGGTATAATGAATAGCTTCTGATACTGACATCGGAGTCATCATTCCGTAATAAGGCTAAGCCTCCCCTCCAGTCTTCTGAATCAATTACAAGGCAACACGCAAACTGCAATCTCCTTTTAATAGGCTCCATTTCCTTTGCCAACCTCTTTGTCTCACTAAGAAACAAAATCTTGGGAACTTGTTTCTTCACCATATCAAGAAGGCACCGAATTACAAGTAGGTTCCCAATCCCACGACAATTCCAAGCTATAAGTGACATTTATGCATGGTGAGGCTGAAGTCTTTCCTCAGCCGCTACGTCTTCCCCTGCAAGTGTCCTGCACCTCTTAGTCTAATCATTTGTAGAAATCTGTGCCCCCTCACTTGGTGGATGTTTGCTGAGTGTGCTAATTTGTTGCATTGTTGAGTACTGCCCAGCGCTTGATGTGATCGTCCCCCTAGCCAGCCTCTTCCATCTGCATTTAAGCCATGGGCCATTATCACCTTCAGCAAGGTGAAGAGAGCATGTCCTGTATATTACCAGCCTGTACGGAGTCATTTTCAACCTAATAGAAACACATTCTGCCATTTGGTCCCTTCCGATAAGCTTTCCTTCAAGTCTTAGGTCACTTTCATCTGCAGCACAACAGAGAAAACCTGGTTCTTGTACATTACTAGCCTGCATAGAGGCATAGAGGCGTCTTCAACCTAAAGCGGGTCATAGGCTACTAAGTCGTCCTTGCCCTTATTGTTGCTATGATCATGCCCATACAAACTAGCTACCAGAAGCACTTGAGTTCTGTGTTTATTTTTGGATGACCCTGGATCACTTCCCCTCCGCCCACTGCCCATTCCTGCAGCAGCAACTGACTGTGCCACAGGCTCGGTGTTGTAGTTGGGGAGGATATAACCTAATGCGGGTCATGGGAATGTAATCGTGGGAGGACCTTCCAATGCACAAGGTTGGTTGTGTAGTGGGCATAAATGCATATTTGTCTGTGTGACAGAGGGTTGGGTGAGAGGGTCGCTTCATTAATGGGCTGGCCTGTTATCACAACTGCGCTGCTACATTCATGTGAAATGGTTCTCACCTAATACACAAAACTACCCCTTTGGCTTGCTGAAGGCTCCATTTGAGAGCCACTGGTAAGGCCCCTGTAATGCAACTCCTCCCTCGCCCGCTCGTCCAGCCTGAGTAGTGAGCTGCCTACCTGCTTCAAGAGTCCACATGGGTGCTTTCATTTTCTCCTTTTCGCGCTTGAGTTGCCTCTGGGATAGGGGGTCCATTGTACGGTCTGGAGGTTTTTGCATAGATGCACTAATGCTGCCTGTTGCATCCCATTTGGCAGAGGGTCCCAATTGAGCTTCTATAATTTCTGTCGCCACGATCAAGTCCATTTTTTAACTGGAGTCTTCGGATGCCAATATCGTGCCTTCGTTTTCATATTCGTCAGCTCTGCCATCTTCAGGGTTCCACCCTATTATCCTTTCTATAATTGTCTTTGAGTCCGACAACCTTGGTCTCTGCCCTTAAATGATTACCATATGGCATATCAGCCTTAAATATCTACAATTCCTTCTTCTGAAGCTCGCTGAAATTTTCGTAGGCATGACCCATAATGCCATAGAAATAATAGAAGATTGGGAGCTTCTCGTATTGGAAGGACACCCATCACTTTTCCTGCGAGCCAATCCGAATGAATAAACCCCTCCATATCGGCTCCCTAGCATCAATCGTAACTTTTAGCTTAAGAGTGGAATTCGTCACCATGACATCTGAGTAACCCTCAAATTATTGTCCAATCTTATTGCCTACAACTTATTTATTAGCCAAGAAAGGGAAGTCACACACATGAAGCCAAATCGGTGTTTTAACCAGAGTGGTTCGTAGAGGGTCAATGGAGCCTGTGAGGTCAGCGAGCAGCACTAGCTGCCTTTCATATAACTAAGGCCAGCCTTCTAAAATTCGGGATTTATCTTCCTCGTCAGTGAAAGATACCATGTACAGATTTTCCCCCAGTTTCGAGAAAATGAAGCCGTCTCTTGTTCTCCAAAGCCATTTCAATATTACTTTAAAATAGTTCCTTATTAGAGTGTTGATCGTCTACGACTGGTCGGTCGAACACAACGGCTCCAACTAACGCTCACAGCCGTTGGATCGTGTGGGTTGATCGGGAGCCGTTGGATGAAGAGGGCTAAAGGCTGAGCGCGTTCAGGCGCATTAAATGGCGGATGAAATATTTCCCAGCCCCTATCAGTGGGAAATATTTCCCAAAGCCCCTCCTGCCAGCGGTATCTCTCCCGCTCGCACTCTCTTCCCTCCCGTTGTCTCCCGTTGTCTCTCTTCCCTCCCGACCGCTCTCTCGCTCGCCTGCTCTCGTCTCCCGCACCTCCTTCGGCTCCAGCTCCTCTCTCCCGCTCGCCCTCTCTCGTCTCTCGCTCGAGTTGTCAGCATTGAAAATTTTCAATCGGTCTCCTCCCTCACCTCCGGCAGCGGCACGATCCACCTCGGCCCCGGCAAGTAAATGCTCCCTCTCCCTCTCCCGATTTCTCTCCCCTGCTCTCGATTTCCCTCCCTCCCACCCCCTCCCTCTCTCCCCCGATCTCCCTCCCGCACGATCAGCATGGTTTGGTTTAGGAGTTCATTGTTGCCGATAGTTCTTGCTTAGATTAGTTCCCGAGAGTTGATTTATGAAGACGGCTACTCGTCAGGGATTTTCATGATTTGTGACTGATTTGAGTTGGATGTCTTTCGTGCAATTGGAAATCGTTTCTGATGATCTGTTAGGATTTTAGAAGAGTGGAGAAGAGTTTTTATGGAATTGCATATTGAATAAAGGAAAAACATCCAGCAAAATAATCCGTGC
The DNA here is from genome assembly GCA_030490835.1 of Annona cherimola. Taxonomy (NCBI): domain Eukaryota; kingdom Viridiplantae; phylum Streptophyta; class Magnoliopsida; order Magnoliales; family Annonaceae; genus Annona; species Annona cherimola. The sequence goes on along the minus strand of CM059977.1, from coordinate 39,408,586 downwards.
GAAAAGAATAAGAAAAAGGTTGAGCCTTTGTAAAGGAAAAAGCCGTTGTTTTGCTGAATTGAAAAACGAAATTGCATCTTAGACCTTGCCCTTCTCTTTATTCGCGAGGCATATGCGAAAGATTGAGTGCATAGGAAAGATGCAATATTTTTCATTTTCCAATTCTTTAATTTCTTAGTTTCTCTTTTCTATAAGTTAAGGGCCAAGCCATACTCCGATGCTGAAATTAAGGTAGCACCATTTTCTTAATTCGCTGAGCTGTGTTTTCTTTAGTTCCAAATGCCTTACCCTCAGATTTCTATTTATTAGTTTCTGCATTACCATAGTTAAATATCCATTTAATTAATCGCATACTCTTTATGTGGAGTTCTCCAAATCCTTGGGACTTCTACGGTATGGATAGCCCACCCAACTAATGCACCGTGCAAATGTACTCTATGATCAACTCTCCTTTTTCTGTCTAATACAAATTTTGGTGTTTAGAACTTTTGCAATCCTTCTTGCTATTTATATAATGGCAAGGGGTATTTATGCTGTTCAACGGCGACGGCGGCAAGAGGTACCATGACAATGCATTTTCCGAATCCGCCTACGCTATGATGTTTGCATTTTCTTGAGAAATTAGATAATGGGCAATGGCAGCCTACACTTTGAACCTCTCCTGTTTTTTGTGTGTTTCTATTTTTGTTTCCGAAAACCTCCTCTCCTGTTTTTGGCTGCAAGGCACACCATGAATTGCCCATATACAGCATCTGATGATGAGCAGAATGAGCCATGGCAACCTCAGCAACATCTCACCCGTGTTCACTAACTGATGCAATCTGCAAAGCAAAAGAATAGCTCGCATGTGGATATAGCTCTTACAACTCTTCTCCAAATGGGAAGGAAAAACGTCAACGCTCTTCGGAATCATTTGGATTGCTATTGTTAATCAGTGGTCATCAGGACTCATCATTTCAAAACTATGGTTCAATTCACACTCTGTATATAAATGTAGTGTGAAGAAAATTGGCAAATCCTGCATAAGCTCATCAAGTTCTAAAAAACAAAGATGATGAAATTATGTTGTATCCTGGGCCTCTAAGATGACGACCTTCGTTGCTTGAAAATGACAATGACATCATTCAATCCAAAAAAAGAATAAAAAAAAGTGACAATAACATCCATTTGCAATCGTACATAATATAGAGAAGATAATCATACTTAAAAACCCTCCCTCGGGTCAAACAGTATCCGGTCAGGTTTCAGGCAACCCGATGCAATTTGCACCCCTTGTAACGACAAATGTATGATATGAAATGGGGGCGTTGGCCAGTAAGGTATTTTGCAGCGACTAAATGCAGAAGAAAGTATATTGAAATGCACGTAGCCTTCTTTTATCAAGATGAGCAACAATCCATGGTTTAAAACTGCCAACTTCACAATCACGCGCCAGCTCAACCAACAGAGCTCTCCTACATCTCTCAACCTCCCTGCATGTGGACACTCAATAATGCATCTGCTATCGTCGTTCAACCCATTCATAAAACTGATTTGAGATAGCTGCCCGTGCAGAGGAAATAATGCGATACGATAGTAAGCAACAACGACAAAGAATATCAATATGACACAATAGAATTTTTTTCAGCAAAAGAAAAGGCAAAAATATCTCAATATATAGATTACAATAACTATTATGCTCTAGCACTAGGCCTAGAATTTACAATTACAATAGTTTCAGATCTCGACTTGAACCTGCTGCCTTTAAACTTAGGTAGAACACAAAAGGTAGCATTAGGTGTTCCTGACACCAATCACGGCCAATAGAAACATATATAAACCCAGACTGACATGGTCGACCACTTAAGATCTGATCAGAAACACATGCAACCTACTATATTAATATTCCTTATGATTGTTGGATCAGAGGCAAACATTGACTTCACCATTGCATCATTTGGTTAGGTAAATTGTGCACGGTTATGATGAAATGGAATCAATGACTCATTCACTATTGCAACCAATGTACAAATTGGCAGCAAGTTGAAGCCATAAAATTTGTTTTGTTTTTCTACACTTCAATATTAGAGGATGTAAAAGGTATATAAAACGTGAAAAGCTCAGGCACATCGAAACAAGCGTAGCACAGGCCAATGTTGTTGAAGAGAGAAACAGGCGCAGGAGGAAAAGGCCCCAAGCACAAGCTGTGCACTTTAGTTGATTGCATCACTTGGTTTGACCTTTTGGGAAATCTCCATTCCTGCTCCTCCTCGGCCTCCAATGTCAGAAGAACAAATTAATTTAGAAAAATCATAAAAGTGAGCATGTACTTGTCATCGATGGTAAATAGAAGGGTTGTGGTCATCGACATATTGCTTTTGCTAATGCACATGATTCCATGGATAAGGATATTCAGGAATCCACAAATCAAGCAAGCATCCACGCCAAATGCACAGCGGGCAAGAGCAATGCCTATTTTCTCTAGTAGCCCACAGATCAGTCTCCATTTTGGCAATTTTCTCTTGCCCTCTAGCCTGTATAACACTTTCTGCTGAATTTGCTGCATGCTAAGAAAGTATTAGCACAGATGAAATAAGAAGAGAATTTACATATCCAGTCATTCACCCCTGCAAGGTTTATCCCTGAGAAGTATAGAGCATGGAAAATGATGAAGTAGAAAAAGAAAAACTAACCACGATGATGATCCAAAACCATTAAATATGACATTAGGATAAGGTAAGAACAGATAGAACAACAACCAGAAGTCATTCCACAAGTGTGCTTCTAAAACTAGTTTACAATATCAAATAAAAGTTAACAACAAGACCTATGGCAACTAAAGCAATAACAAGCATCATAGCTCTCTTCAAGTTGAGTATCTTCATGTCTCTCTTTTCAAAGGCCTTCTTGAGTTCTACATCCCTTATGACAATGATTTCCTTCAAGAGTTGGATTTCACTTTTCAATTCATCCGTTGTAAACTTCTGCATTTGCTTAATTTCATTGATTTTTGCAATCTGGATCTCCCTCAAATCAGCAACGCAGTGGACCACCTCTCTAATATCTACCACAATCTCATCATGGTTGAAGGGAAGAAGCTGCTTCTCATCCTGCACCTTCATCCTACTTTCTTCATTTGATACAATACCACTCTTACGAGCCTTGAACTGATCCACCCATCTAAAAAAATTGCAACACCTTATAGGATCCTATTAATTATAACAAAATGAATTTAGCTATGGGAAGCAATGCTCCTTAATGATCTTGAAAAAAGTAGGTAATAACATACCTTGAAATAAGACAACGAAGAAAATGCCGACCAGGGTTTCGTTTTGTATTTGATGTCAACATAATGACTGGTTCGCTATAGGAACAAGTGCAATTCTTTATTGCATTAGCATTCGAAAATCCACTAGAAGATGATGTCATCTCAACTATGTCCTCTTGATGAACACGATAAATCAACTATATTAGATTGCGAGGCATAATGTTAAATGCGAACCACTACAAGCTGAAGGGCATGGTACCTATGGCCCCCATGTGAACCCAAGAAGTCAACAATCCAAACATATAAGTTGAAAATATAATTATGAATCAAATGTCATGCAAATGTGTAGTCAAAATCATATTATAAAACTGTCTCAATAATGGAAATACCTCGTCGTCGTCGACCCCGACCTCTAGAAATGCATGTATCATCAACAGATTCAGACACAATAGTGACAGTATAATTATTAAGTGCGGGACAATTGTGTTTATCATGCCCAACAATAAATTTATTACATCCACGACAACGTTTGGATCCACCACACGACACCTCCAATGCACCTTTCACGCGCTTTGATGATCTGCTCTTCCTCAGTGTGATATGTGGGGAGTTGATGTTGCACGCCTGAGAAGATTGTGCCTCAAATGCAACTGCTAATAGCATGATTGCATCACCTCCAATGCTGCTTGGTGCATTTACATTTATATCGAAATTGTCATTGGCATCTATACCTCCATCGACTTCAACTCTATCGTTTCTGCCAGTCTTTGCACATGGTATCTGCTTAGGCATTGCATCAAACGCAGTAATCTTCTTCTCCATATTGACTTTGACAATTTCAAAAGCATCCAAATTATGCAAAGCCTCGCGTCTAATGTAACACCACCACTTCAACAACGCATGATTACGAACCGCAAGAGACTGTCTAGACTCGTTATCATTTGCTGTCGACGGATGTCTAAATTGTGTCTTTGCACCTTTTGTCCATCATGCCATTATGTGGAAAGGTGGCATCGACTTAACTTTAAGAAAGCGGAGTAATGCGAGGAAGTGCTTGCAAATGATACCAAAGAATTCAAATTTCATGCACGGACATGCTACCACTAACTCCTCCTCATCCCATGTTATGAACTTTTGTTTATTTTCGCCCTCATCTTCACAGTGTCGCACTCGCCACTGTTGTTTTGCACTTGTTCCTTCAACTCTTTCTGCAATATAAAGGGGGCTTTGCTCCAACTCCTTTTGAAATAATAAGAACACATTCAGAGTACACACTTTAGCCATTTGAGCTTCAAGCGCAAGTGTAGTTTTTAACAAAGGTATACCAAGCAAAATTCGAAAATCTGCCTCCCCCTCAGCCTCACATTTGCGCTCTAGTGCTTTATCATACCCATGTGCAAAATCAATTATATTAGACTTGTGACTTACAAACCCATCAAAGAATGCATTCATACTTTCACTTCTAGTTGTGGTCCTCATGCCCGCACTAAATATTTCTTAATAAATGTTGGAATCCATTTTTGAAGTATTTCATACATGTGTGCCAACCATAGATTTTCTTGCAAACTGAACTCATCAATCATCGCTTTCCAGCATTCATCAAACTCAAACTCACTGTCTGTGTCATATAAACAATGATTCCACTTAGTCTTGAAAGTGGGGTGCTCGTGGATGACATGAGATAATTTCTCAGGCAATTTTTTACATATATGCCACAAATACAGTAGGTGATTAGTGTTAGGAAAAACGGCTTGTACTGCTGCCCTTATAGCTGCATCTTAATCTGTTATTATAATCTTCGGATGGACACCACCCACTGTGTTTACCCAAGTCTGAAATAACCACTTGAAGTCCTCGATTGTCTCACCAAATAGCAAGCCTGCACCCAATAAAATGGATTGTTTATGGTGATGACACCAACAAATGGCCCAAAAGGCATGTTGTACTCATTTTTCTTGTAAGTCGTGTCAAAATATATAACATCATCAAAAATCATGCAGTCTTCTTTTGATTTTCCATCAACCCAGAAACAAGACATCAATCTCATGTCCTTGTCGATCTGAATTTCATATGAGAATTGAGAACTATCTTGACTCTTTTGCTGGAAATAACGCAATAGACAGTTTGCATCCCCTCCGAACATCATTTGCCGCTTTTTCCTAAGTGCATTCCAAGCATCCCTTTCTGAGAAGTGGAGATGAGAAGGTCCTCCTACTTCATGTCTCATGAAATTAATTGATCGTGCAACACCAATCCCAGATGCCTTTAAAGACGATATTGGACTTAAATCATCTTCTATTAACTTCTTATGGGAGCGCAGCTTCCGAGTCTTTGTTGGAGTACACAGTGCATGGTTATGCGTCCCTACAAACTAAGAGACATGATAAGTGTTCCCTTCCCTATTTAAATTCAAGTACACTTTAGCAGGACACGAGCAGCGAGACATGAATCTACCTTTACTACTCCGTTTATCTTGTCCAGAGCCAGCTCTAGAGCATGTTAAGATTTGTCTCAATATTTGACCATACTTTGCCTTGTGACTAGTATCTTTCCTAGTGCTAAAACCACAATACCAAGTGTAATTGTTATAAAACTCGTACGTTGTATCTATGGATACAAAACTCATGCCGATTCTTGGTGTTATCTCTTTTGGGGCATAAGGCGTGAACATACCATCGGTAAGGACATTCTCAAAATTTGCGTTTCCACTAGGAACTGCCTCACACACTGACTCATGTTCAATTGTCACACCCTCGACCAAAGCATGTTCTACCACGTTCAATGAATTCAACTGCATTGACTCCATAGTACAATCGACATATTGTTCCATGTGAAACAAACAAAAATAATCTACCATGCTAGCCACAATCGTTTAAGACATCTCAAAGGTTAGACCAATAATTCTAATGAACCTCAAAAAACATTTTCATAAAATACAAATACGAAAACAGCACAGCAAATTATAAAACCATTAGATTCCTGACCTCTTTCAGGCATGCAGTTATCTTCACAGTCTAAACTGTTCCTCAGTAGAGCTGCAGGTAGATCAGTTATCTTAAAGCTTAGCTAGCCATAGCTAAGGAGACTAGAGTCCAAATTGGATATAAGTATACTGTAAGATAATATTACAGCATATAATTCCCATAAATACTAAAGCAAGATTGATGTAAGTATACATGCTTAATATGTTAGGCAAGTCCCAAAAATTGATTGGCAATTAGTTAACAATAACAATATGAAAATGGATATAAGCATGTCAGAACAACGTATTTTAGTAACAAAATAAATTCTCTCAATTGAGAATTGTTTGAAGGGAGCAGAGGAACCTGCCTCAAATGATGAAATAAGGCAATTGCAAGCTTCAAGTGCTATCCTTCTGCCGGCAGCCTGAAAATCATCATTTCTAAATTTCAATAACCCAATCCACTATATATACTATAAAAGAAATATGGGGTTGTAAGCACCCATAGTAAGTTTCTCACATTCGAGGACTCTTGTTGAATAATGTCAACCACAGTTAAGGGAATGAAAACACTACATCAAGATTATTACCATCTGCTTTAGGAGTCAGTATTATTGTGCATGTCTTAAATTCTTAGTTAAGTTCTATACTTGCAAGTCGTGAACATCTAATTGGAAAATTTGTTAGAAGTAAATAAAGACAATATAGGCAAATGTGAAAATAGAAGCAATAATGGAGAAAAGGAGTCAATTAGGTATCTAAGTTGTCAAATCATATTAGAAGGAATGATAAAAATTGGTGGAAAAGGGTAAAAAAATTTCAAGAATTTTGTTCATTGCCGAACATGATTATTGACATTAACTGATCAATGGAAGCATGTAAAAGAATCATATATACCTAACAAAACTTAATCTAACTTCAATAAAAGAAATTTCAGTATATATAAACTACATCCTAAATGTAAATAAGTTTTAATGATAAGGGAGGTTAATTTTGATGTTCAAGAATAAAGGATGGAAATAGTGAAAAAAAGCAACCGTTCACAAATTGTAATAAAAAATGATAATATCTTCAATATCGTTGATAAAATAGAGATAATAAGGATAAAGTACAGATCATGTTCATATTTCAACTAAAAAATTGTCACCCCAAAACCATAAATGTCTTAAATTCCAAACCAAGCATTTTTCAACTTAATTTTCTGGCAGACATAGAAACAATATCTAATCATAAATCATGAAAGATAAAAAGAAACAAACAAAAGCATCCATAAAAAAATTGGACTATAGGCCTCTCCAGTTGCTGTATCATGAGTCCCTAAGTGGGACCCATCTTCAAAAAAAATTTCTGGAATCGGTATCGGGAGAGGAAGGGGGCGGAAGGGTAGAAAATCGGGAGTAGGGGAGAGAAATCGGGAGAGGGAGAGGGAGAGGGAGCATTTACCTTCCGGGGTTGAGGTGGATGGTGCCACTACCGGAGGTGAGGGAGGAGACCGACCAAAAATTTTCAGCGTTGACAGCCCGAGCGGGAGAGCCAATGGAAGGGAAGAGAGAGGGCTAGTGGGAGAGAGGAGTGAGAGCCGAGGGAGGTGCGGGAAACGAGTGCGGGCGAGCGGGAGAGCGGTCAGGAGGGAAGAGAGTGCAAGTGAGAGAGATACCGCGGGCAAGAGGGGCTTTGGAAAATATTTCCCACTGACAGGAGCTAGGAAATATTTCATCTGCCATTTAATGCACCTGAACGCGCGCGGCCTTTCGCCCTCTTCATCCAACGGCTCCCGATCAACCCACACGATCCAACGACTGCGAGCGTTGGTCGGAGCCATTGCGTTCAATCGATCGGTCGTAGATGATCAGCACTCTCCTTATTATAAGATTTGGATGCCCATGCAGAGCAAAGTATTGAAGCTTTATCGCCCATATCGATATTGCATACTGAGTCTTCATTCAAAGCCAAGGTTTGAAACTCACCAGACAGCAAATCCTCCGCTCTAGTTACCATTTTCGCGTCTGCAAAGCTAATTCCCACCAGTGTTAGGTCGCCCTCCCTTTTATCTGCACAGAGCATCTTTTCTATAGCGAAAACCCTAAGCTTCCCTCCACCCTTGCCTGAGCACAAAAAAATTGCCTATTCGACCACACATTGGGTAGGACTCATGGGATGATGACAATATAGCAATTTAAACTCGATAAAATCGACACGAGGAAGACACAACACAACCACATCGGCACTAACATCAGCAACAATCTCCTATTGATAGAAGATGATAGAATCTTTTTGCTAGGAATGCTCCGGAATTGATCGCGTGCTCCGTACCGAAGTCGAATAGACTTCATTCACAATAGGCTGGCACTCTCTCTGCCTTACGATTGCGTGGGCCGCTTTCCACCCGTTGGATTTACTTTATGAAAATTGCTAAAAACTCCTCTTAGTGATGAGAGAAAGAGTGTAAGTGACGGGATTAGAAAAAATAAAAATAAAATGCTCGCCTCTGTCATCAGTAGCTCTCTTCTTTTTCTCCCATTTCCCTCTCTACCACTCTCCCTAGCCATTGCAGCAATTACTCCAGCTATTTGGCAACATCTAATTTTATAGCATACCTCTAGGATATAGTAATGTGAAAAATATATTGATTATGTTAGATATATCAATGTCGAAAACCGCACTCTAGATTTGACATTTGTGTTATGTAATTTGTCGATTCTTTTAGAATTGCCTTGGTTTTGGAAAGGAATCTACAAAGCACAAGAAGCCACAAGTTAATAAATGTTTATTGATAAGCAAAAGAGGATTACCTTTCTAAAAATATGTGAAAATAAGTGGAAAAAAATAAAAAAAAAATGCAAGAAGGTGAATAGAAAATGTAACTAACAAACCTATCCCTGCTCTCCCTTCTACCACTCTGCCTCTGCCTCCCAATCCTGACAATTTTTTGCCTGTATTTTGCTAATAGGATGTTACTATCTGTCCCGACAAGCCCTCATCTTCCTCCTCTTACACTACCACATACTACCTATAGTCACCCCTGCTCCAATTCCACCTTTGTGTTTCCATCTCTGACCCTACTATTCCAAAGGGATTAGGGAGTAAGAAAAGCAGCAACACAGAGCTTCAACTTGAGACAACAGGACCCACAGAGATGATTTGGGATGCGCTGCAATTTGGGGAGGATGCATGCGATTTCGGGATTTTTTTAGCGCGAGCAAATATTTTTTTTGTTTCAGTCGCAAGGATTTTTTTTTAATGCACCGCAATTTGGGGATGAGAGGATTTTGTTTTTTTTTCGATCTAGTCACTTGCACTCTCTCTTATCACTACGATTTTTAGCAATTTTCCCATAAAGTAAATCCAACAGGTGGAAAGCCACCCACGCAATTGTAAGGTGGAGAGAGCGCTAGTGTTACAAACCTGAACATGACCTATGAACACACTTGTAACCGGCTTAAGGTTTGCCAAGACTTAGCAGTCTTGCACTTAGAGAAAACAAGCTAAAAGGATATGAACACAAATTCTCAAGAGAGGGATAAGAGATTTACAGGAACACTTTGCAACCTTTCATTAAAAGGGAATAGTCTAGCTTTACAACTCTCACACTCGCAGCCCTTTCACCTAGCGCCACAGCTATTGACGTCAATTGGTCTCTAAGGAAGGGGTCAGTGGAGTTTAAATATACAAGTGTCTACAAGTGATGTGCCCCAGGATTTACTCCTAGTGCAACACGTGTCGCCCTTAGCCTAAGGGATGCCCTACACATGTCTTGGACTAAGTCCACTAAGGCAATTGTCCCCCACTACACCTAACGATTTATCCCACGTCCTCCCCTTATCAAGGAAAGTGGCCCATCTCAGCTTGGTCCAAGTCCAGTCATTCCAACGAGGTGCCACAGTAGTGCCCTCTTGGCGTTCGGTCGGCTTGCGCTGCGTCTAGCGCCTCATGCCAACTTCTCGTGCTACGTCGTTCCATGCAACAAGACACCTCATATCAGTGATCCGCCTTGGATCACGTCCAGGACGTGCTATGCTCACACCAAGGACTAGTGCATTGCCCCAGTCTGCTTGAGTGATCACTCAATCCCACCTATGCAACATGCAAGGGGGTTACAGGCCTCCCGTACCTGAACTCGTCGATGCCCTCATCGACTCAAAGTCTTGAACAAGTTGTTCAAACTGCTATAAGATTGCATCCTTATGCCTTGTTGTCTGCTCAATAGCTTCTCCTTTCTATTTGACCAAGTATTCAATCCTTCAGTTCCTTTTGCTTTGGCCTTTAATCCTTTTATCAATGATTGGCCTCTGCTTCCTTGTTAAACTGTATCTGAACTATCAAGGGTGCTCTCTTTGAGAACTTCTTTCTGAATCCTGAGGATCTTCATAAAAAGGACTTTAGAAAATGGACATGAAAAACAGGAAAAAGTTGGTACCTCTCAGGTAAATCCAACCAATAAGCCAGTTTGTCAATCCGCTTTAAAATGTTGAAGGGATCATCATATTTCTATACCAAGCTAATTTTCTTCTAGAGTTGAGGTGTAAGTTTCAGCATCACTTTATCCCAAACGTGAAATTCCAAAAACTTCCTATCCTAGTCAGCATACTTTTTCATACGATCCACTACTTTGGTTAAGCAGTCTTTAGCTTCACCCATGAATTCCTCTCATTCACGAGCAACCCAATACGCCTCCTGACAATGTCCTTCACCACGCTGCTGAGCTATCTCACTTGGCGTAGTCGGTTTTTGCCCCATGACCAACTCAAAGGGACATTTGCCTGTGGAACTGAATTTGTGAAGGTTGTAGCTAAATTGTATGATGTCTAGAAGATCGACCCAATCTGTTGATTAGCTACAACATGATGTTGAAGGTACTCCTTTAATATCTGATTCACCCGCTCAGTCCGACCGTCTGTCCGGGGTTGATAGTTAGTAGAGAAGTTGAATTGTGTTCTCATCTACTATCGTAGAGTCGTCTAAAACTGACTAGTGAAACGGAGATCCTTATCGCTAACCACATCCAATGGCATCCCCTAAAGTTTCACCACATTCTTGAATAACAACTTGGCTACTTATGCGGCCTTACAACCATGCGAGGCAGGAATGAACGTTCCGTACTCGGAGAATCGATCTACCACCACCAAGATAGATCACATCTCCTTTGATTCCAGCAGCCCCATGATGAAGTCCATTGACAGACATATCCATGGCTTCTCCTGAATAGGTAAAGGCTCCAATAGCCCACCAAGTTACCGCCGCTTTGGCTTATCTCGCTGGCATACAAGACAAGTCTTAACATACGCTTCCACATCCTCTTACAACTTTAACTAAAAGAAGTTTACACCAAGGAGTTTATAAGTTTGTTCTTGGCCTAGATAACCTACCCATGGGAAATCATGACTTCCCTTGAGAAATTTTCTTCTGAGTCCACCCGTGCTTAGTATATAGGGATGCCCACCACGAGCACAAAGGATTCCATCTTCTTCCCAAAACTGACGAGTAGTGTTGTCCTTCACTTGTATCAGCAACTTGCGAGTGATTAAGTCATTCTGAGATTCAATTTTGGTCAGCTCTAACAAGTCACTCTCGACCACTATAATTACTGACACCTGGGTATCTGGATCGACCTTATGGCTTAGTGCATCCGCAACAAGATTGGTATACCCTGGCCCATACTCCAAGGTGTAGTCGAATTCAGCCAAAAACTCTTACCATCTGGCTTGCTTTGGGGACAACTTCTTTTTGGTTCACGAAATAGCTTGTAACAATATTGTCTGTATACACAACAAACTTGCTACCAAGTAAGTAATGCCTCCAAACACAAAGACGGTGCACTACTACTGTTATTTTCTTTTCATGGACTGAATAGTATTGTCCGTCTCATTGCATTTCCTGCTCTCGTATGCAATCGAATGCCCCTTCTGCATAAGGACGCCTCCTATCGCCCTATGGATAATGCATTAGTGTAGACCTCAAAAGGCCTGTCAAACTCTAGTAACTTGAAAATAGGTTTTGTTACCATAGCCGCTTTAAGCATGTCAAAAGCATTTTGACAGTAAGAGGACTAGCACCATCTCTGATCTTTCTTAAGAAAATTTACAAGTACAACAACCTTCTTTGAATGTCCCTCAATGAAACGTCGATAATAGTTAGCCAATCTAAGAAAGGGCCACAATTCCGCAGCCTTTGTGGGAACTGGCCACTCCACTATAGCTTGAACCTTGCCTTGGTTTTATGCACCTTCCCCAGCAAAATGCGATGCCAAATGGACAATCTCCTATTGGGCAAAGCTATATTTTTCTCTTTTTACATATAATTTACAAGTTTTAAGCTTATCAAACACTAATACTAACACTAACTTGAAGTGAGAGACATGTTCCTCAAGATTATTGCTATAAATTACAATATCATTCAAATAAATAACAACGAATACATCAACATAAGAATGAAGTACATCGTTCATGAGATTACAAAAAGTAGCTAGAGCATTAGTTATCCCAAAAGGCATAGATAAGTATTCAAAAGAACAATACCCTGTCACCATAGTGGTCTTTGATTCATCCCCTTCCGCCATCTTTACTTACCAGTATCCCAACCTCAAATCCAACTTGGCAAAGTACTTTGCCTTGGTCAGTCAATCAAATAAATCTGCCACCAAGGAAAGTGGGTATTTGTTCTTTACTATCATCTTGTTTAGTATCCGATAATTCACACATAGTCATAGAGTTCCATCAAGTTTCCTTTGAAATAACATGAGTGCTCCAAATGGCACTTTGGATCGTTGTATGAACCTTGCATCCAACAACTCATCAAGTTTCTTTCTGAGTTCTCTCAGTTCCGTTGGTGTCATCCGATATGGTGCCTTTGCAGGAGATCGAGCCCCATGCATGAGCTCGATATGGTGATCAGTGGGTTGCCTAGGAGGGAGTTCCCTTGGCAACTGTGGTAGCATCAACTCTTCATATTCCAGTAACACCTCACGAACTACTTTAGGTACCTCGGAGTCCAACACAATCCCCTCTTCTTTAAGGGTTGCCAGGAAGGTTGGGTTACCGTTCCTCAAATCATCTTTGAGTTGTAATGCAGAGACTAGGTCCACATTATTCTGGCTTGCATGAAAGGAAAAAAGAATGAAACAAGATCAGAGTTACCAGTGATCAGCATTCATTTGAGGTGTGGAACCACCAAGCCTGAGCATGTGTAATGAAATCCAAGCCCAGTATCACCTCAAAGTCATCCAGTGGTACCACATTCATGGTTATTCGACTTTCTCATCCACCCAATACTAATGGAACATCCCGAGCTACACCAGCTATAGGCTTCGCCTCTAAGTTCACTACCTTGATTCGACTTTGACCTTTCCTAAGTTTTAAACCAAAACATGAGACACAAGTATCAGAGATAAAAGTATAAGTCACACATGTATCAACCATCCCACTACACTTGTGTCCGTTTAAGATGATAGATGTGTGCATCAGACTTTTGGTCACAACTTTATCACATGTGGTGATTGCATTAACCAACTGCAACTAGTTTACCCGAGCAGGCAACTCCCCCTGGTCATCCTCTGCCAAGACAATAGCTGCTACCTTCTCTCATTTAGGGCAATCCTTAGCAAAATGTTGTCCCTTGCAAATGAAGCATCCTGAGGAAGGAGTTGCCTTAGACCCCTTTGATTTCATTTCACTGCCTTGATCATCAGCTTTCTTTGCCTTTACATTGCCTTTGGAGAAGGACTTTTCTTCTTATCTTGTGTTCCTTCATTTTCCTTGTAGTTAGCAAGGCTCTCCGCCGCAGTGATAGTCGCAGTTAAATTTTTAACACCCTGCCATCATAGCTGGGCTTGTGCCCATGACTGAAGACTAGTCATGAAATTGAAGAGCTTGTCCTCCTCAAACATATTCTTCATGTTCAACATAAGAGACTGAAAGTTTTTCAGGTACTCACGTACAGTGCCAGTGTGCTTGAGGTTTCACAGTGACTCTCTAACCAACCAAGTGACATTGCAAGGCAAGAGAACCGGTCTCATAATTCTGCATTCATCTCTGCCCACGTTGTGATTTTGGGACGACCCACATCCTCCACGCGATTGCACCACCATAATTTTTGCATCCCCAGTTAGGTGTAAGCATCAATGATAAGTATCTCATTTTTTAGCGTGCGAGCAACAGGAAAGTATTACTCCATATCCCATAGAAAATTCTCCAATTCCTTAGCATTACGAGTACCAAGATAAGGAGAAGGGTTGGGTACCTTAGTTTTGTGACCGTTTGTGGAAGAGCTTGCACCCAACAATGCTTTCCTCGAAACAGTGACCTCGTCAACCAGCCCATCAACCTTGGTTAGCAACACAACTTGCGTAACTTCTAAGGACTCAACCCGTTAAGATAATCTTGCTAGCTTTACTTTGAAATCATCAGAGACGTTTGATTCTAAGGACTCGTCCTCAGCAGCGAGCCCAACTACACTCTGCTCGAGTAGAGAGATCAGTTCCTCGAGATGCCACACAATGCCTCTCTCCGGCATGTCTTTGTTCGCCTAAAGGAAAGGAACACGGCTCTGATACCAAATTGTTACGAGTCTTAACGTGGCCAATAAATACACTTGTAATCGACCTAAGGTTTGCCAAGCCTTAGCAGCCTTGCACTTAGAGAAGAGAGGCTAAAAGGATAGGAACACAAATTCTCAAGAGAGGGATAAGAGATTTACAAGAACACTTCCCAACCTTTCATTAAAAAAGAATAGCCTAGCTTTACAACTCTCACACCCGCAACCCTATCACTTAGCGCCATAGCTATTGACATCAATTGGTCTTCTCTAAGGAAGGGGCCAATGGGGTTTAAATATAAAAACATCTACAAATGATGTGCTCCAGGATTTGCTCCTAGTGCAACACATGCCACCCTTAGCCTAAGGGATGCCCTACACGTGTCTTGGACTAAATCCACCAAGGCATTTGCTCCGCACTACACTTGACGACTTGTCCCACATCCTCTCCCTCTCAAGGAGAGTGGCCCATGTCAACTTGGACCAAGTCCAGTCCTTCCAACGAGATGTCATAGTAAGCTCTGTGTGCCCGCCTGGCGTCCGGTCGGCTTGCGCTGTGTCCAGCGCCTCATGCCAACTCCTCGTGTCGCGTTGCCCCATGCAACAAGATGCCTCGTATTAGTGATCCACCTTGGATTAGTCCATGACGTGCCACGCTCACGCCAAGGACTACTGCATCGCCTCGTCTACTTGAGCGATCACTTCATCCCACCTATGCAACATGCAAGGGGATTACAACTGGCTTGTTGCAGAGAAGTCCGCTCGACTTCAGTGCGGTCGCACGCGATCAATTCCAGGAATGATCCAAAAAACAATAAAAGCATTTACTGTTCACATTATGAAAATTTTCTCAACGATAAAAAACAACTAGTGTACCAATCCAGCAACAGTAAAAGTAGCTACTTTTGACTCGTGTTCCCTAACAACTAACATTATTCACTTCAAAAATAGAAAGTAAAA
Source organism: Annona cherimola (assembly GCA_030490835.1). NCBI lineage: Eukaryota > Viridiplantae > Streptophyta > Magnoliopsida > Magnoliales > Annonaceae > Annona > Annona cherimola. Next base: position 39,392,888 of record CM059977.1, on the reverse strand, counting down.
GCACCACCTACAGTAGCAATCATGCCCTGTTCTCATAATGTATTCAAAAATTTGACATGCTAACAGATTTGAATGAAATTCATGTATCCATGAAAAAAAAAATATCATCATCATAAGTCATTTTCCACCCAGGTGGAGTTAGCTACATGGATTTTGTTATGTCATTCTTGACAATTTGAGACTAAGTTTTCAGTAATTTTTATTATTTCATATCTTGTTTTTTCATCCATGAAAAAATATTTTAAAAAAAAAACATGAGGATTACGCTTATCAAAGATATCGGCTACTGTTATGCACAACAACAAACAATAGCGTACCAGTGTCAGCTAGAGTGCATGGAAGCCACTGAAATGTATACCATTGGAACATGGAAATGTAAGGAATTTTGGAGGAACCTGCGTTTGGGTATTTATCTAGGTTAACCTATAGCAATGGAAGCCAACAAGAAAATGTCAAGGGATACATTGATTCTTGATATTCCTGAATGTTGAACATAGCCATTGTCATTTTCTTTGACACGGAATATTTGTACGTTGTTGGGGAAGTTAAATCTTTTGATATTCTCCTAATGAAATTCAACTAAGAAAATTTCTGCATGAGGAACACCCAAGGAGGGATTAGGATCTATGTCAATGGGTAAAGTCAAATGTCTTACTGGATTTTTTCTCTTTTTTTCACTTTTTATTTAACATTCCTCTATTATTAATTTTTGTCTTTTGCTTAAAACTTGCATCAAGTAACCAATCGAATAAAAAAAAAAAAAAATTGCATCGAGGACTAGATCAGAGATGGCTATAAGAACATCAACGAAGAATTTGAGAATTGGTGCGCAGACATGACTATTGCAGAGGTCCTAAGCCAATCCATCTCTTATCCTCTGGTAAAATAGCTACCTGCCTCTTTTGATATAATCACAACAATCACTTGCCAGATCAAAAACAGCAATCACATTCATAGGATTAACAGCCTTCTATCTCCCTACATTTATGGACAAGCGGCAATTAATAGTTTTCTCCATATATGGAAGAGAGGAAAGTGGAGAAAGCGATCTTCGCTTCCAAGCTTTCTCCAAAGAGTCTGCCAAATTATCAACACCAGTCTGCAGGAAATGGCCCCAGTTGGTTCAGGATGGTTGACGGAAAAAAAAAAAAAAAAAGGTGGCCTTCATTGTAACCTGAGGAATAATTTCATGGATCCGCATTCTATCATTGGATTTGCGATTCTTGTGTTTTAGACCAGTTTGATATGAAATTTGGTGCATCTTTTGCATCAACCTGACCTTCCTGAAATTCCCTTCCTAGTGTGTATGATAACCCACAAAGCCACGTTTTGTCCTGACTGTAGAAATCTAGATTCCACTAAATAATTCAAATACTTTGATGGAAAATGAATTCGCATAGAAAAAATAACTCTGTTTCTACAACATCAATGTTTGCATGGAATCATGCAGTGCCAAAGACTATGGCTTATGCTCATGCTACTTTCCTCATGTAGATATCCATATAAAGCCGGATGACTCAGATGACAAATATTTACTGAGTTCAATATCCATTCTTTTCCCTTTCTTCCCCCAAAAACAAAAATTTTCACCTCGTTCTCCTGTACCAAATTTCTAGAGTTTGAAGCCAACTTCAACAAACATTACGATCCTGTGGCTGGATAAGTGGTAAATCTGATCCTTCCATCTGCTCTTCAAATATTATGATCCTGTGGCTGGATAATTGGTAAATTTGATCCTTCCATCTGCTGCACCCTCCAATAGATGACACAAAGGAACCTTTCTGTGCTTTTGTAACAGTTAATTCAAAGGTCTCAGACTTGACCGCATTGGTGTCAGTGCATGTTTTAGAAAACAGGAAAATACTAGTGATCAGGTACCTGTATTTGGTCAATCACAATGCCTCCCTACTGCCACTAACATTGATCCTATCAATCTGAAAGAAGCACAGAGGGTGAAATGCTCTTGGCTTCAATGGGAATGGAAGCAGGGACTCAATCCTTCTCATTTTCCATGTAGATGCCTGTCTATGAATCAAGTCAAGTTGCAAAGAGTGAAAAACTTGTTTGCGCATCAAAAGCATAGTTCTCCAATAGTGTTGGCATTTGAAAAGCATCAAGCAACTCTTCCAGTTTATTGTGTAAAATACTTTTTCCCACTAAGGTTCACTTGATAAGTTCTATACCTGCTTAAGAATTTCTATGGGCAGCAAGCCTCCTTTGTCTCATCAGACCATAGTTTTACCTGTTAACAGCATCGAAATCTATTCAGTCCTTTCCTGCTTCAAAATCTTGCTGCTCTTAACAGAAGCAGCGGGATACTTTTCAATTATGTTGTTCTTTCCTCAAGCCTGCCAATTTTGGAGGGGAACACAAGATTTTGAGGAGAATTCTGCCATGAATTGGGGATAGGATCTCGAATATTGTCCATCTCTACAAAGCTACAGCCTGGAAGCTTGTTTAGCCCTCTTTCCACCATTAAGTCCCGCAATTTGGAAGCTTCATTCCACCTACCATCTGAAGCATAAAGGTGTGATATGAGCACATAGTATCCTCCACTGTCAGGCTGCAACTCAAGCATCCTCTTGATAGCCAACTCTCCTAGCTCCAACCTCATATGGAGTCTGCAACCATGGAGAAAAGCTCCCCATACACTAGTATCTGCAGGAACTGTCATCCTGTCTATAAAGTCCAACGCATCTTCCAGCCTGCCTGCCCGAGCTAATAGATCAACCATACAAGCATAGTGTTTCATGGAAGGAGTAATTTGGTATTCTTGGCTCATTGCTTCAAAATGCTTCAACCCCTCACCAACCATCCCTGTGTGGCTACAAGCAGATAGAATGCTTGTGAAGATTGCATCATTAGGCATCAAATCCTCCCTCAGCATATCAGAGAAGAGGGCAAGAGAGTCATTGCTCTCCCCTTGCAAGCCATAAGCACCCATCATTGCACTCCATGCAACAAGATTCTTCTCCCGCATGCCATCAAAGACACTGCGAGCTGATAACCCATCCCCACATTTAGCATAAAGATTTATTAGGGCAGTACCCACATAAACATTTGATAAAAAACCTTTCTTCTCTGCAAAAGCATGGAATGAACTACCAATTTGCAGTGCTCCCAAACTAGCACATCCTGAGAGAGAACTGACCACAGTCACTGCATCAGGCAAGAAACCACTCAACCTCATCTGATGAAACAATGACAAAGCCTCATAGCTCAATCCGTTTTGAGAATAACCAGATATCATTGCATTCCATGTGATTAGATCTCTGTGCAAAATCCTCTGAAATATATCAGAAGCATCTCCAAGCATACCACATTTCGCATACATATCTACAAGAGCATTTTTTACAGTAGCATCTTCTTCCAACCCAAGTTTAATTCCAAGCATATGTACTGATCTGCCAAGATTCAAACTGCCTAGCTGTGCACAGGCTGAAAGAACACTTCCTAGAGTAACTGAATTTGGCACCATACATGCCTGCTTGTCTGCAAATAGATGTAATGCTTCAAGAGGGTAGTTTCTCTGTGTGTATCCAACAATCATGGCAGTCCATGAAATAAGATCAACGCTAGTCAGCTCACCAAATATCATACGAGCATCACCAACCATCCCGCATTTCATGTACATATCAAGCAGTGCAGTTACCACAAAAGAGATCAATTCCACCGCCTTTTTTATCATATAACCATGGACCCACATCCCCTGATGCAAAGCATCCAACTTTGAGCATGCTGTCATCAGGCTGGCTAAGGTGAATTGGTTGGGCTCCGCATCAGCCAGCCTCATTTGGTTGAACAGAGCCAACCCATCTTTCGCATAGTCATTCTGCACATACCCAACAATCATAGACGTCCATAAAACCACATTCCTATCAGTAATTTCATCAAAAATCTGCCGCGACACGCCAACCATCCCACATTTTGAATACATATCAACCAGGCCAGTTAGCACAAAACTGTCAGGACTCCCCAGTTTAACAATCTGGCCGTGCAGGCTCATTCCCTCGGCCGAAGCCCGCAGTTCACTGCACGCCTTCAGCATGATTGACGAAATGACGTTGTCATGATGCTTCACTGACTGCTTCATCAACTTGAAGAATTCGACGAGCTCCAAGTAGGAATCATTAAGGAAGTACCACCTGATCATAACTTTCCAGCAATAATAATCAGGATGGGGAATATGGTCGAAGACGGAGCGCGCCTGAGAGACACAGCCGAAGAAGCCGTAGACGCTGACGAGCTTGGTTTGGCAGAGGAGGCTCTGGGTGAGGCCATGAAGGATGAGCTGGGCGTGGATTATCTTGAGAGAGGAGATGGTTCTGCAGACGCTGAGGAGGAAGAGGCATGGGTCGCGGGAGAAGGCGTGGATGGAATCGAGTTCAGGGAGTTTCTGTGGACAGTAGGAATGGGTGGAATCGAGTTCGGGGAGTGTCTGTGGACAGTAAGAATGATGTAAGAGTTGTGTCAGATGGGGGATGATGTTGGGGAGACAGTGAAATTGGCACTTGGTTGGGAGGAGGAGGAGCAGATGTTTTTTTCGCAGCCGGTGAGGGATGATTCTCATGCCTTTTTTCCCTTTCCGTTCTCCATGCGGGGAGCAGAGTGTCCGCTTGTAATTCAATCTTACAAAAAGGAATTTTTGCAAATAGATTTACAAGGTTTGACCAATTGTATTTATGTCCCTAAGTTTGCTAAAGTTATAAATATACCCATAAAATTTTCCTTTTGAAATTTACAGAATTCAATTTCCAAAATCCCAAAACACACATGCTATAAGACAATTACACATACGGGTCCATCTAGTATTATGTAAAAGTTTTTAAACAAGTTTTAATTTTATCGTATCACAATCTTTTTTCATTTTTTTTTAAAAAAAATTCTAAGTCTTTCCCAAATAAACTCACTACATTTGCATTTAATTCTAAAAAACACTCATTCATTCAAAGATGTAAGTAAAAACTGGCTTACCAACATATCCATCAAACTCAGTATTGTATTGAAATAGATTAACATCATAACTCACAATTGCCCTGATTGCACAAAAGTTCTAAATTTAAATAGCACAAATTTCGTTCCCTTCCATTTTGTTTCATTTTTTCTTATTTTATACTAGAAGTATTTTGAGGCATTTGTGAAAATTTAACACTGTTTGCACCGTGCAAAAATGTTTGTAGCTATTCACTCTCCATTACTTTGATAACATATAAATACCTCAATTGTACACTAATTTCCATATATCATTAGCTAAAAGATAATATTAGTTATGTTATTGGATTTCCCCTTAAAATTTGAAAAAAAAGAAAATTATTCTTTGTATTTAAAACTCAACCCAAATACATACTATAGTCCCAAATACAAGGATTATATTGCTAACAAAGTAACTACAGAAATATTGCTTCCGAAAATGAAAGATAAACTCACTCTGTAAAAACTCAAAACCCATACCTCTCGCACCCTAGGCATATCTAAGATTAGTTTATTCTTTTTTGTTAGATTCGTATCTATTCTTTTCTAATTTAGTTAGACACTGTGTTTAAGAATTCCAAAAAATGTATACATATTTTCAAAAACGATAAAACTTAATTTACATATTAAAAACATCTAGATTAATCGTTCTATAAAAATTCAAAAAATTTTAAAAATAAGTTTTTTTGCCCCGACTAAGAGGAAATGGTTTGTTTAGCTTAGGCTAAGAAGATCATTACTTGTATTTAAAAGATCAAACCATCTATCGAAAGAAAAAAAAAAAAAAAACAAGACAAAACAAAACAAAACAATAATAGAACCCAAGGCTGAAATGATGACCTACAATTTGAGAGAACAACATACTTCTAATACTTTCTAACTTATAAAATCGTGATTCAAAATTATTGCTTTGTTCTTAGATTTCAGCTTTTAGACTTTTCATCTTAAATGAGTTCCGATACGTGGGCTCAAGCGAATCATGAAAAATGTTTATTTTTGTATTTAAAATTCGAAAATATACTTAAACATCGAAAAATATAAAATATAGACGGCGAGTTGATCTTTTCTGGGCCCACTTATCCAGGAACGATCAAAAAATAAATATAGAAAAAAAAGAAGCAATGGATTGAAACTATATTGTATAAATTGCCAACCCACCGGTTCAGTCCAGTTTTTTGACCTGTTCCGTTTTAACCACATTGCTTTCCAACCTATCCATCAAGAAAATCCTTCACGTGAATACTGTAAAATGCAGCAATTGAGTATTGTATTTAATATTATATAGAAAGAAGATTATGGAACATTATTATGAATTTATACACATGATCAAATTCAAGGCATAAATCAAAAGGCCCGAATTTGGGGCGGGAAACAGATTTACAAGGCACAAAGAGGCCCATGGCTACAACAACTCTCTCTCAAAGCAAGTCACTCCAACAAACCAACCCTCTGTAAAACTCTCAACACTAGGCTATATGTGTCGAAAAATCAGCAGTCCGGAGCCTCTGCCGCCGGCACCGCCTTGTTGTCTTTCCCCATCCTCTTAGGTTTATTCCCTCATGCTCCACTTCACCATTAACAGGCTGCGTTTGTGGCAGCGGGTTCACCATAGTCACAGCAACTGCTGCAGCTGAGACTCTAGGCTGCCGCCTTCCCCTTGACGGACAATGCCATCCGTTTCTGGCCGTAGTTTTCCCCACCACTCCTGCCTGCCAAGAGCAGTCAGAGGCTTTCATCTGTCCTCCAATCACCTGGAGATCTTCAGTAACCTCATGCCTCGACAGTGTGACCAAGCCTGGTAAGATGTCTCGCTGGAAATCCTTCCGCTGTCTCCCTCTCCTGCCATAGCGCTTCCGAGGGCGGCTTAGCCAAGGAGAGGGGCCCATCATCTCATACTTCTGGTTCTCCTGCTGCCAAGGTTTATTACATGACTCAACCTCGAACTTTGTCTCTGTAATCTTCAATGACAAGGCCTCAAAGGAATCATCCCCACTGTCCAAGGGCTCATCATTACCTTCAGCCTTTCCTCTGGACACTCTAACCTGGTTCTTCAGATCACAAGCATTTGCCAAAACTACTTCTGAGAACCATAAAAGAGATTCTTCCAAGGATGAGGAACTGTAGGTTGGTATCAATGAAGTATTGCAAACTGCTGCTGATATGTCCATAATAGTTTCAACTGCCACCTTTGCAAGGTTGACCTGGGAATCCTCCCTCTCGCATTGTAGCACCTGAGCTGGTGTTTCCCACTGACTGGTTAGAGCTTCAGCCTCTAGATGGGAACTGTCATCCTGTAAAGAAATTGGTGCCTCCAAATCAATCCCGGTTGTGTTCACCACAGCAGTTCTAGGAAGACATGTCAGATTCTCTGCATCAGCTTCAGGAAAAAACAATGGTTGTGACACTTCATCCCATGCTGAAACTGCAACATTCAGATTGATACAACATCTCTCACCGCTGGGGCTAGTCTCAGTAGCCTCTTTCTGTGAAGCTGGATTCCTCACAATGTCCAGTTGCTTTTCCATTTCAGATGATAAATGATCACATGGTAAATGATCCAAATGAATCTTGACATCATTTTCATCATCAGGAACTTTAAAATTGTCCTGACAATGCATGGATAATGAGCCAGAAATAGGATAACACTTGGATATGTTGCTGTTCTTTAAAAGGGGAAAACCAAGAACCTTTGCACCACTGGCGCTATCAATAATCTTAATCTTCTGGCTGACTGCATCGTTGGAATGCAAGGTTGATCCAGGCTCTGAGTCAAAACCCAGTGAAATATCTTTCAAATTTCCAGTTCCACTTCCAAATGGCCATTTCCTTGTATCTGGTAAACAGGGAGGCCGCGAGCAGGCAGAAAGGCCAAAATCCAATGGGGCTGAACTACCTCTACTGCTTGCAGGCTCATCATAGGCTGGCTTCTTTCTGAGCCATGGAATACCAGACGGAGCTCCATTCTCCCCTTCTCTCCCATTATCCACTGCAGTATCTTGTGATGGTTTATCTTCACCCTGCAACTCACTTGGAAGGTAGACATTAAGATGCATGTCCTTTGCAGATTTTACATCTGCACAATTAAAACCCTTCAGAACCTTTCCACATTCATGAACTTCATTTTGCTCATATGGTGAACAATCCTTTGGCATCTCAAACCCCACACACTGCAAACTTGATGAATTTGGCTCTGACTTTTTGTACAACAGCATGCTCCGGGACAATCTTGAACAACCAAGTAGATCCCACTTCTCAGAAACACTGCTGCTTTTAGTGGAGAGCTTGGAACTCTTATTTTGCGAATTCAACACAGCAGCCTCATTACAGCCTGGAAGTGCTTGAATTGCAATGGGGCGATCAGTTGCATTATTTCTTGGATTTCTCCATTGAGTAGGTGAAGATGAGCCGATCTCATCAACATTGTCTGAAAGTAGACTGGGAACTGAAGGAGCCCCCTGTACCGAGTAGTTGGAGGAGATGATGACAGGATTAGCATTGTGTGTACCATAAGCTGCTCTCTCTCTAGACAAAGTTTCTTTCTTATTTCGATTGGAAAAAACAAACTGTGGAAATTCAATGTTCTTAGTCTCCACTTGTAAGGGTTCAGCTGATGTAGACAATTTGTTAAGAAAATGCAATGGCTTGCAGGAACTTGCATTGTTTCTACCTGTCAAAGAAGTACAATCAAGAAACTATCAATTATTGCTTCCTAGAAATTCCAAAGAAGTATTTTTTTCACACAGATATACCTGACTTTTATTTAGGCCATCCTTTCCAACACTAAACAGCAATATGCTGTGGGTCAATTTGAAAACTATGAGCTTTTGGAATTTTTCTAAAATTTTAATTCTAAAAAATAGGTGCTTCTGGAAAAATCTTAAAATTATTGGTAAAAATATAATTGCAAGTAAAAGGAAAAGGTATATCTGCAAGTATTCCTAATAAAAAAAAAAATCCTGGTAATTACAACAGAAGGTGAATGCCACATTAATTTCTAGAAGAGACTGCTACATGGAACTGATATGTTTACTACAACGATGGACGTGGACGGTTAGATCAGTGGAATTAGCAAAAAACTGTAACCTCCTGAGATTTTTGACACACACGACTTATCACCCAATTTTGGAGGGCTGAAAATGATTTGGGCAAGATACAAAGGAAACTAAACTATTTTCATAGTTGACATGAACCGTTGTCAAATCCAGGAGCCTGCTAGCATATCAGATTATGGCAACTTCTAACTTCTATCAGGTTCCAAAAGATTATGGCTTTCCAGTTAATATCAATCAACCATTGGTTGTTAACATTCAGATTCAACCTCACCCAGGAAGAACCCATGAATATGTTGTTCCTAATATGTTGGCCAAACCCAAGAAGAGAAAGATAAATTGGGTCATTAAAATTTCTTTGGTATTTAATGCAGATCTTCATTTTGTTTAATCCCCAATGATGAAACAGTTTAGCAAAAGAGTGTATGAATGCAACAATATAAGTATAAGATGAAGACACAATCAAACATGCAAAGATACAAGATTTTATATTGCTTCAAACAAAACTCATACTTCACTCTTCCAAGCGCACACCCCTTATGCCTTGGATTGCAATATATTGTATTTCAATATAATTTTAGAGTAGCATGTCGCACCTTACTCATTTGACTAAAAGTTACATAGGAAATTTGTGTGCTCCCTGTACATATTAGAGAATTATATAATTTTTCTTGATAGATAAAATGTATAAAACTCTAGAATCTTCACAACTTAATACTACTACAGCACTTAGTTTATTCACACCCTTGTAAGGACTAAGTGAGCCTCACCTAAACTAAACACTCAAGGAGAGCAATGGTAATGAAATAATGGGTGAAAAAAGCACTAAGTGAGAGGGGGAAAAGGAACTTAAATTGCTTAAAAAACTACAATAAAACTTTATTTTTCGAGATTGAATGGAACAAATAAGCCCTCTATTTATAGGCTCCATCCTCCCTCATGGACTTGTAAGAACGTGACGTGTCCTTGAATGGAGATTGAGATCGCCTCTCTAGAATCTTCCCACCTCTTATTTGGATTACTCTAAAATTCTCCCAAAATATTTCAATACTTTAGAAAACTTTAGAAAATTCAAGAGAAGCCTAGAATATTCTAGAGTTCTATGCACTCTACCTATTAAAAAAATTCTATACTTCTCTCGTATATACAAGGATTTCCCACGAGTGTCTAAAGTTTACCATGTAGCCTCTAGTCAAATGAGTAAGGAGTGACATCCTCTCCATCGATTAACATGAAATCCTCGGCATGACTTTAAAATTCCTATACCATATCCTTAAACTACCACAACGACCTTTTTGTCTCCCAACTTGCATCGATGTCAAGTAGACCTTGCCACTTGACTAAATACTCATGGTAAAGTGAGACACCTCGCCTTCTAATTTTCCGATTAGCAAAGATGTACTCTGCTTCTTTACCAAAGGAGGAGACAACCATTGTCGATGCATGCTTCCATGCTCCTCAAGCTGGCTCCTCCTCGTTTTTATGATATAATTTCAACATGTTTATGGAAGACGGGATGGATTTAGAGTTTGGGCAGCAACTCCAACTAGCAAGAAATCTTTCTCACTTTTCTAAGCACTTTGAAGGGATCCTCATAGCGTTGTATTAGCCCCTTCTGTATCATCCACAATGTTTTGAATTGTTGGGTAATAACTTCATCATGACTAAATCTCCTACTTGGAACTCTAGTGGCCTCTTTTTTTTTATCCGTTCACTTCTTAGTCTTCGTTAATGTCTTCTCAAGATAAGTGCAAGCCTCATAATGATATTCATGTCATTCATTGGCAAACTTAAATGTTCTTCAACTCCTACCTACATAGTTAGTTGCAAGAGTGGTAAGAGTGAGTAGCTATTGTTCTGTTATTAACTCGAAAACGCTTTGTCTCATAGGCTCATTTCCTTGTAAGTTTATAGCAGAATTCGACTACATCTAGCAATTTATCTCAATCATGTTGATTGACACTCATATAGTGCCTCAAATAGAGCTTCAACAATGTGCTCACCCTCTCGGTTTGCTGGTCAGACTAAGGGCAGAAGCTTGTCGAGAAGTGAGAACCTGATCCCACGAGCTTGAACAACTCGGTCTAAAATTTTCTTGTGAACTTGGGGTCTCGATTACCGATGATAGTCTAAAGTATATTTCAATAGTTTATAATATACTTCAAAAATAATCAGGCTGCCTCCTCAACTGTGCAATCCGTTGCAGTCATGAAGATAGCCAAGGAAGGAAAACATGGTTGTTCTAGCTAAAGGGTGATCTACTCTTCACCAAGAGTAAGGGTTTTTTGCATTTTGGTCTCTCTAACTATGCGTATTTATTTTTTAATCCACGAGTTTTACATATTTTCTTTTTGAACCCTGTAAATTTGCTCTTTTTTCATTTTAGTCTCTGCCATTAACTGCATATATGAGTCAACTCATATATGTGGCTAACGACAAGGTTTCTAACATGCATTAACAGCAAAGACTAAAATACAAAAAGAGCAAACTTACAGGGTTTAAAAAGCAAATACATAAAACTCGTGGATTAAAAAACAAATACGCATAGTTAGAGAGACCAAAATGCAAATAAGAGTATATGTCCCAAAGCAAGGGAACCTAAGGAAAGATAATTCATGAGTGCCACGAGTCCAAGTGGTCAGGTCATCTTGGCACGGCTCATACATTGGCCTTGGTAAGTCAAGCATATTACTAGCCCCAGCAACATGACGACACAGAGTCATATGTGTGTACGTGTTTGGTCTACCAGCAGGATAAGATGAAACATCAACAACATAGGGGTCTACTAGAACCTATACCCATTCCAGAAAGACCCAAAGAGAGCGTCTCAATGGACTCAAAGGGATGTAGATCCATCTTGGTTATTGTCGAATTCATGAAGAACGGAACCTTCATCCCGGCCCAATGGATTGCATAGTTGAGAAAGCGCCCAACTATTTTTTAAGCACATTGTAAAGTATTGAGGTATGTCTTAGACCATTATCAATGATCGAGATCTCGAGTTCACAAGAAAATTTTGGACCGAGTTGTTTAAGTTCTTAAGATCAGACTTGAACTTCTCAACAAGTTTCGACCTGCAAATTGACTAGCAGACTAAGAGGGTGAACACATTACTGAAGCTCTATTTGAATCATTATGTGAGGATAACCAACAAAATTGGTCTAAATAGCTAGATTTAGCTCAATTCTCTTACAACTTGCAAAGAAGCAAGTCCACATACAAAGCCTTTTCAAGTTTAACGAGACAACAACCATTCATTCCTACCACTCTTGCAACTAAGCATGCAAGTAGGAGTCTGAGAACATTCAAGTTTACCGATGGATGCCATAAATGTCAAAATGAGGTTTGCACTCACCTCGAGAAGGCATCAATAAAGATAAAGAAGTGGGCAAATCGAAAAAGGAGACCAATAGAATTTCAAGAATGAGACTTAGAGTGAAGTTACTACCTCAACAATTCAAGACACTATAGAAGGTACATGAAAGGCTAGATGACGCTATGAGGATCCTTTCAAAGTGCTAAGAAAAGTAGAAAAAGCTTTCTACGAATTAGAGTTGCCACCCAAACTCAAAATCCACTATGTCTCCCATATAAGCAAGTTGCAGTCATTTCATAAAGACAAAGAGAAGTTAGCTCAAGAAGAGACAAAATGTAAAGCAACAGCGGTTGTCACCTCCTTTGATAAAGAAGCAAAGTACATATTTGCTAATCAAAAAATTAGAAGGTGGAGTGTCCCACCCTACCATGAGCATGGCAAGGCTTACCAGACGCCAAGGCAAGTTGAGAGACAAAAAACTCATTGTAGCAGTTCAAGAACATGATACAAGAATTTTGTGAAGTCGCACCAACAGCATTATGGAAATTGGTGGGAGAGGATGTCACACGTTACTTATTTGACCAAAGGCTATATAGAAAATCTCTAGACACTTGTGTAAAATCCTTGTACACATTAGAGAATTCTAGAATTTTCTTACTAGAATCTTCCAGACTTCTCTAGAGTTCTCTAGAACATTGAGATATTTTTGGAAGAAGTCTAAAATAATCTAAAGAAAATGAGAGAAGATTCTACAAATGTATCTCAACCGTCCATTCAAAGACACAGAGAGAGGATAGAACCTAGAGAAAGAGAGGTAGCTCATTTGTTCTATCCAACCTCCAACAGTAAAGGTCTCCTATAAGTCTTCAAGTAATCTAAGTTCTTTTTTTCCCTCTCGCTTAGTACCTTCCCCTCTTACCTATTATCACACTACCACCAATCTTCTTCGGTGTTTAGCTTAGATTAGGCTGACTTAGTCCTTACGAAGACGTAAGTAAACTAAGTGTCATAAAAGTATTAGGTTGTGAAGTCCTAACTTGTGACAAGCAACCTTCTTCTAAATTCTAGCTCAATGGAGCGTAATACAACTTAGGCAAGTGATTGATAAGTACCACTTTAAACCTCTTCTTAGACTTGGTCTCTAATACCAATCCAAGGAACAACAAATGAAAAACTCGAACAACTGAAATCTACACTTTATAAATGCGTAGAGCAATAAAACACAAGAAGCTTGGTTCAATTTGTCGTAGTATAAGATGATTGATGAATGCTTCGCTTGAAAACAAGGCACCAAAGCTTCAAAGATGACATAAAATACTTGGATGTGAGATCGATTTGACATTGATTTCATAATAAGATCGATGTTGAGGTCACAATGAGATCCATCGAGCACCAAACTCCATTTGAGACAAAGGCTACATTCTTCCACTTGGTAGCTTGAAATTGGAGTGAGGTTGATTTTGGGTTCAACTTCATGCCCTGGAATGATAAGAGATTGCTCTGAGCATCAACTTCTCTTGACCTTGAAGCTTTGGTTGCTTAATGCTTTGTTTTCAAGAGAAGATTGAAACTGAGGTTGATGTCAAAATCAATTTGACATCGATTTCGCTTAGAAATCTGTTTTGGACATCAATTCCATCCTTCCTTGCTTGGCTTGACCTGCCATTGTGTAAGAGAGATCGATCTCATATTGATTTCATACTTCAACTTCAAATTGTGTTGCTCCTGCCTTGCAGTGCATTCTTCGTACTTGGCATGGGACATCAAACTCACTTCGATTTGAGCTTACCACTTGAGCTGAACTAGACTTCATCTTGAACTTGACTCTTTTTCACTTGAATTTACTCCAACAACTACATCGAGATCGATTCAACATATTGTGAACACCTTGGCTTAGTCGCTTCAACTTATTCCTGATTAAGATCAATCGTGCAATTGATTTGGGATTGATTTCACCACTAAAATCCACACTGAGGTTAATCTAAGGATCAACTTCATTTTCTACTTTCCATAGATTCCAAAAGCTAACTGATGTGTGCTTTAAATTGATGTAAAATCGATTTTGCCTTCAACGTCATCCCCAAATCAATTGATGTAAAATCGATTTCGCCTTCGACTTCATCTCCAAATCGACGTAAGATCAATTTGGATGTAGATCTCACTTCTGAATTCTCATTTTCTTCACTTGTACTCATTTTCCTCAGTCGAATTGTTACAACTTCATTTGAAGTGGATGTTAACTGATTCCAATATCTTCACATTGAACAATAATCATCAGTCTCCATAATTATTTTTCAATTAGCATGTTAATCATCAAAATATAATCGGGATTTTGCTTTAAACATAATCACATATCAATAGAATAATGTTGTCGACAATAGATATTTCTAAATTTTCCATCAAGAGCCTTTATCCTTTGAATAATGTTCTTCTAGTACCCTTTTACAGTATCACATCATGATTAGCACAACAAACATTTGTTTAAAATGAAGCTCCCGCTAGTTTGGTAGTTTTTCTTTCACTATAATGAAACTATTGGACTTGAGCAAAGATTCATATGGTGAAAAATTGAAGACACCACAGGTGTTATAGATTCTAAACAATAGTGATAAAATACTTGAAATTCGAAAAATTCCCTGATTTATTGTTTTCTGGATCTGATTCCTTAAATAAGCCCAAGAAAGACATGGACTTGTTTTATACTAGTCCATGTTAGAAAAGTAAACCACTAGTCCAAAAGCACAAGAGTTGATATTAGATGCTAGTTTGACCTTCTAGACCTGAAATTGGGATCCCAATATAAACATGAAGCACAAACCCACCAGCCTAGACCTGAAATTCGGCATCATGTTTTCTCCATTACCACATGGACTGGTAAAACCCAAACTACCCTGCCATTTAACTGCGAAAAAACCCCACAGCGCACACGAGGTATGCATCTTCAACAAGCCCATAGGTGGGTATATCCATACAACAAAGCATGTCTGAATGCCTTGCACAAGCCAAGATAGCGAATCGAAGAACAGAACAATTTCCAAACCAAGATTCAATTCTTGTGCCATCCCTCCACATAGCTCACAAAAATGAAGCTTTAACTCCAATGATCCCACAGAAAAAAGCAATTTAAAGCTTTTGAACAGTTTTAAGTTTGTCTATAACAAGGCTCACTCTTCAGATATTAGTTAATTGTTGTCTACGCACCCACTGAAGCCATTTTTGCTTAGATAATTAATTGAGAAATGTCAAGAGAAGAAAAGGAACCTATATATGGTTTTTATTGATTTAAAATGATAAAAGAAAAGATTACCAATAAATATATTAATGCATCAAGGACATTTATGATGCCACTATAACAAATATGAGAACCATGAGAAGAGATATAAGTGATTTTCCAATTGCAATAAATTTACATCAAGGCTCAACTTTAAACACTTATTTTTTCACTTTAGCTAAGGATGAACCTACTAGACATTTCAAAAGTATCTCAGTGCATGTAATTTGCAAATGATACAGTCCTAATTAATGAACCGAAAGTAAATTTGAAACTAAACATGTAGAGAGATGCTCTAGAATCCAAGGGTCTTAGAATTAGTCGAACAAGAACTCTTTTTTTTTTTTTTTTTTGATAATATATGAAATGTAACTGTAATACTAGTGAGAATATAGATAAGGAACCAATCAAGATTTCAAACAATTAGCATTAAGAACTAATCACTTTAGGTTATCGAAGATCAATAGTTCAAGAAAGTGAAGAAATTTTTTTATAAAACAATATAAATAGAATTCAGCAAGGTGAAAGAAATAACGGAGGTGCTTCAAGAATTCTATCTGACCGTTGGATTCCCATAACCTAAAAGAGAAATTTAAAAGACAACAATAAGACCAATTATGCTTTATGGGACAGAATGTTAGGCAACAAACAACATATACATAATCAGTGTAGAAGAATGAAAACATTGAGGTTAAATCGTAAAATAAAAAAGAGTAAAGTTGAAGAATGAAGTAACCAGAGATAATACATAGCTGAAATCAATGGGTAATAATGAAGGAAAGTAGACCAAAAGGTGGGTTGAGTATGTAAAACAGAGGCCTAAAATGACAGCAGTTAGGGTAGCTAAGTTTATTCAAGTAGAAGATTGTAAGAGAACAAGACGAAAACCCAAAAAACGCAAAAAGAAATAATTGAAAAAGATACAAAGATATTAGAGATTACTAAAGTCATAGTTCATGATTGTAAGAATGGAGTAACAGGATTCATGCAACTAACCCATGTAGGCGGAAATCAGCTTATGATCATGATGATGTTGATGTTGTTGTCATTGTCCATGATCCCTTTTTTGTTAAGCATCCATACTCCTCTACAGATACAACAACATCCCTGCACCCCCTTTTCTTAGTTTGTCTCACATTCCCTTTCGATCCTACATCTTTTTCATAAAATAGGTTTTCTAGCGTTCCTATTTCATAAGTTTTGTGCAAAAAGCTTAGTATGAAACTACGCATGACAACAATTATCGCACAGGATTGAATGTTTAATAGCCATTCTACACACATTCGTTTATATCACAGTAAAAAATTAAATTTTCTCTTCTACAAGCTTCAAAACCATAAAGAGGTCTACCAAAGAGGATATGCCACCTGCTATCCCATTTCAACATCCATGAATTGGCTGTAGATATAACACTTGAGTTTCTTAACTCCTTTTTTTCTTTTCTTTTTTAAACATGTTATAATCCCAAGTGTTCAAGCAAATTAGAACTCAATTAGTTCCTTAAGTTCCTGCGTGTCTTCATGAATTAGTGAAATATCTAACAATTGGCATAAGAGCTAGCACTATGTTATGAAGCTTGACTTGCAATAAGAGCAACTACTATAAACGCATATCCAAAAGGTTAAGAGAATAAAATAGTATACATTCCTCCAGCCATGTGGTTCTTTGCACCCAAGTTAAATATCCACAAATTTGTCTGAGGGCTAGAATCCAGGTTAAATATCTATAAAGTAGTATAAGGGCTAACAGGTTCAATTTGCTAGAAGAGCAACTAATGAAAAAGTGAAAGACAAAGTGAATGTTTAAATAGACCAACATGATCCAAAGTGACGCTCAGCAGCAAGCATGAAACAGACTACAATCACGCCAAAGAAAAAGCATAATTTGACGATAACATAAAATCAATAAGCACATTGAGTACGAGAGAGAAGCCAAAACAAGAATGTCAATGACATCAATATTGGAATAATCAAGCGACAATGAACCCAAGTAATACATATCAATCTAAGTATCTACAGGCTATTTGGTAACAGGAAAAAATCTATGACATTTTTTGCTCCTATAAAGACACGCCATTAAACGCAATTTGAGCAAAACACTGGTCAGTGCCTCAGTCATTTTTGTGTCCGCAACAGATTGCTGGCATGCGCCATTTGTTGCGCCCAAAAGTAACCTAATGGCTTATGCATCAAATATGCGATGAAGGAGAACTCGCTACAAGTGCAGATCCAACTGCATTGGCACATATACCAAGTCACTGCTTCTGTCATGGTTAGGTATGCAGCCAGCTCTATTGTCTAATTCAGAAGGCTGAAACGACACGTTTGCATACGACTCCTCAAGGTTGAAAAGTTTTACACTTGGAACTTGAGTCTTTGCTGTTACCAAATAGCCCCCCTAGTGTCAAAGGACTAAGAAATTTAAATAACAAAAGCTTACAAATTAAAACCATATGCCTTCCATGAATAGTTAGCTTACAAATACCAAAGTTGAAAGCAAATAAATTCACCAATATCTTCAATCGTGAATTATTGACAAATGATAAAGACCACAATACACCATAATTGTTAACGCAAAAAAATAACAAGACTACCTACCATTGTTGTATCAGCCTTTGCTGTATGCCCAACTGAAACATATATCTACTGGGTGTGTTTGGCAATGAGGAAAAAATGTCAACTTAAAACTTTTCAATTTAAAACTTTTCACTCTCTACAATTATCATATTTTTTAATCATTTTTTCACATTTTCCCATACAACTACCCTACTTTTCAATCATTTCTACACAACTACCCACACAATTAACTTATATATTTTAACTTTATCATCTTTACTCTTCATCATCACTCCTATCATATCACATCATTTGACAACTTTTACTCTCTAAAAATTTTTTTCAAAAGTTTTATTCATTCCCAAACACACCCTACTATCAAATTAAAGAAAAAATATGTTTTGTTTCCAATAAATAGTAATTCATTAACAAGCATTATTCCTAAAAAATAGATAATGATGCACTCCACTTGGACTTATCAATGAAACTTAAGGAAACATCAATATAATTACAAATACTAATTTACAAATATATAAATGTAACACGTTTTTGCAATCATGCAAATGCATGTGTCTGAAAATAACATTGCAATTACAATGAGAAAAATATAGATACACATGAGAAGTCCATATTGCAATCCGTACAATCTCGATTAAATCAAATTAGAACTGCTAACCATAAAGTTTTTCTTTAGTAGATAAGTGTTATGATTATTAGTATTATACATCAACAATTCAATTGTTGTAATCTAAGATCTCTGATTCAATGATTGTAACTTATGAGGGTCTAATTGATTGAATTAAGGATCTTACAGTTGATCTCATTCACTTTAACTCAAAATTCAACTAAATTTGTCAGTGGTTATCAATTTGATTTGCATATTTGTTATATAAATCTAACTTCTTATTTCTATATGGAATCAAATAAATTTTAGAGTCATTCAAATGAATAATGGATTTTCATAAATCAGTCCTACTTCACTAAAATTTCGAATTACTCCTAATTAATCAGACCAATACAAATCAGCAGCATAAAATACCCATAGTCTTCCTTTTTCATAACATAGGGTTCTAGAAATTTGAGCACAACCAAACAATTTGGAGGAAAAATCTGTCGGAAATTTCACCGAATTTAAAATTGGGTGAGCTGGTCAAGCAATGTGCCAGATCTCTAAATTCGCCTATTAACCCTGATTTCCCAAATTGACTACATACAAATATTTCTAAGATGTCAATTACATCCAAAACAATGATTCCAACAGAAAACTGGGAGGGAAAAAAATAAGAAGAGGAAGAGGAAGGAAAAAAAACATAAAGCTTCCTATTATGAAATAGGAAAACTAAGCACTGCATGCTAAAAATGAGAGCATAGGCAATAAAATAGTGATGAAATAGCTATAAATGGTGATATCATTGATACAATCAACAATATTCCCAAACAACTATTTATCTTCACCCCACACCCCTGTTTCTAATTATACATCCTCCGAAAATGGTAATCCTAATCTGTCCTCAGTACAAAAACTATGCTAACCTTTAAGTATTCAAAACCATCCATGATGGCTTTAAAATACCTGAAAGACCAATATATTGAGGTCACAGGCATCAACTTGGCTGGGCACCATAATTCCAAGTTAGTGTATCTCCCCCAGACCTACTGTCAAATCATTTGGGAGCAAAGCAAAAGTGAACTGATCACCGAATCCATGCCAAGTCTGGGCATTGGACATGTGATTGACAGATTAGGGGCTGTTTAGGCTGATTTTAACGCATTTAGTCTGATTCGTTTAAACATACATGTTCAATACTTCGATACGTGAAAGGCAAAGCTCCATGCATCCTTCCTCACTTTTTACTCTTTTTCATCCTTCAAATTGGTGTGATACTTACCTACATCCACTACTTCAAAAACTTTATTTTGTCATGATCATTGCATGTACCTCCAATTATCACCCATTGTCTTATCACTCAAAAATTCAATCTATTCAACCATTCCTCCTACCTCATCACAAAAGATTCTTCCTTTTTTAAGATTCTGTGTCATTACGGCTAAGGCCCTAACTGTTTATCCTCTAAGAACAGATAGACCTTTGCTTTGGAATTCATGTACCAACCATTTTTGTACCTTGTAAGCAAACACATGTATAACTGACAAAATGCAATGAAGCACAATTCATAGCTCAAATATGACTAATCCCCACTTCAGCGACAAAAAAAACAGAGAACCTGCATCAGTGCAATTCATATACTTTAATGTAAGTTATTTGAACTCTCTAGGCCATGGAGTATCATTCATTTAGTGTTTGTCATTGTCATTTTGATGAGTTCTTTACTCCTCTAGTCCTCCCAGAAATCAGAGAACTAATGGAGACTAAGTGGAAAAAGCCACGTTTTTTAGCCACTAGTACACATCGTTAAGAAGATCAAATGTTTAAACAACTTCACAGATGCCATATTTCTGCAACAGGATAATACCATATGCAAAAATCTTAACTATTAAATTATACGATGAAATTTAGTTCATTATGCATCTAACATGGCAAAAATAATTTGAACAATCCTAGGGTGTGTTTGGGAAGTGGTAAAATTTTTGGATGAAAAGCTTTTATGTAAAAGTTTTTGAAATAGAAGGAAATGATGTGATATGATAGGGATAATGATGAGGAATAAAGATTATAAAGTTAAAATAGATAGATTAGTTATATAAACAGTTGTGTAAAAATTATTTAAAAATAGAATAGTTGTATAGGAAGATGTGAAGAAATAATTAAAAAATAGGATAATTATGGAGAGTGAAAAGTTTTATTTGAAATGTTTTTGGAATAAACAAATATGACACTATTTTTGATCACTTGTATGCTGACTGAGAGATTTGATATGATCCAATACATAATATTGACAGCAAAATCTTATTTAGTGTAGGATGTTATCATCCAATAAATTAGGGACCAAATTAGCCTGATTTCATTCACTTGGTTAATTTCTTCACTGCAGAACACATTTAATGTGATCTCTTTAATTAGAACACATTTATATTTACATTGGAGTTGGACAATTTCTTAATTTTTCAATTTATCTTTATTATAAATAAAGATGCACAAAATATCTGAATGGAACAGAATTTGCAAACACTGGAACCAAGTAGATGATCCAACTACTTGCATTTAGCCTAGACAATTCAAGGAAAAATGTTGTTTCATATAACCAAAGAGGAAGAGAAAAAGGAAAGACAAAGAACTAACACGATATCAAGTAAAAATCCTTACCAAGTCCATCCAAATAAGATAGATTTTCTGATACATTTTCTCCTCTCTTTTCCTCCATGTCAGGATGCATAGTGTTTAGGTCAGTCTTTTGACCTCTATCTTTCTTAATATTGAGGAAGGAGCTCCTGCGTGTAACTGGAATGCCAGCGTTTGTCTCCATAGACATTCTATGCCTTTGTACTACATTGAAGACCACTTGACCTGACAAATTGGACGATGATGCTTCAGTATTCACATCACTCGTGCCTTGGATGGGCTCATTCAAGTCAGCCAAACAGTGAGATCGAGAAACATTCACCCCATGTGAATACAATTTCCTGGCTGTTTCTCCGCAATTTGGATTCTCACCAACTCCAAAGCTCAGGCTAACACCACCCTCAGATTCAATGAGACAATCTACATTGCGAGAGTAACTAGGCCTTAAAGACAACTCATCAACCTTTTCTTTGTGAGCTCCTTCACCATCTTCAGTCTCAATATATACATCAGCTGGAAGCTGTAGATCAAATGTTTTCTTCGGAACTTTCATACATTTTGAATCCAATAATTTCAATTTTTTTATGCTGACTCCATTTTGGGAATGACTTGCACCTGCCTGCAAGCTACTTTCCTTAAGAAAGTGCAGTGGAGATCGTCTGCTGTCAGTGCCCGAAACAGATGGCCCACAATAACCAGAGTTCACCAATGAAGGAATGTGACACATATTTGGAGTGTACTCAGATGGAATTCTGGATGAAAATGGATTTGATTGTGATGCCTCAGTTGACATAGAATAATCATAAAATTCCTTCTTTTGATGTTCAACCATCAAGTCCCTTTGAATTCTATAAAGTCGGTGAAGTTCATAAACCTGAACAAAAAGCAACACAGGTATATACAGTAGTGCCTTTTAGGAGAAAGGAAGGAAAAAAATAAAATATGCAAATTACTACAAATAACTCAGTTTGATCCATTCATTCAGGTTCTCGTGGTTAGGTTCCTAACAAATTTTTAAAATCTTAGTAAGAAAGTAATACAATCAGCATTTATTGGAAAGCCCAGTTATTTCCTATCATATCCCAGAGAGAAACATGCATACTTGCTTCCTGAATGTAGCTTCATGCTTAAGCATTGTCTGCTTTAATAATTCTTTATCATAGTCTGAATATCCACCCATAGGACTTGATGCGAAGCCATAATAGTAATGTCTATTCGTTAATGTCTTATCATCACAAAACAGTGACCAATGACTAGCATTGGCATCCTCATTAAGATCCCTCATTGAGTAGTAGCCTGGCAAATAAGGTTTAGACTGCAACTTTGTTCCCATTCCTGAAAAGTTTTGAGAAATGATTGAAACGTGAGTTTTAAACCGATAAAATATATATATATGTATAAAATTATAAAAATGATTCAAAAGAACCTTAGCAATGCAAATGGCAACTGAAATAAGAAGACAATCAGCAAATCAGAATCTGAGAAATTTTATCAAATTTAGAACGTCCAAGAAACCCATTTTGAAACCTATGATTACATGTGAACAGTGAGAACATGTTTATCATTTGTTGATTTAAAAAACAGATATACTCTGGTAGGAAACAACAGAATTTGATTAAGTATTAAATAGGCAAGCCAAGGGATTTAATGAAATCCATGAATGTCAAGCAGAAGATCAGAACCACACATGAAACTGTTCATCCACTAAATTAAGTGGAATGTCAATAAAAAAATGAAAGTTATCTGATACGGCTGGCCAATTTAATGAGAAAAATGAAATACCGAAAAGATGCAACCCATGTAAAACAAGTCTTGCTACAGAATTAAGAACTAGCGCTTCTCCCTCATCCTACAAACAAGTGAAAAGTATCTTGGAAACACCATTCACAACTTCAGTCACATCAAATCTCACAGAACAACTCAATTCCAAAAACTATTGCTGTCAATTTACATCCAATTCCATAAAATGACTAAATATGAATTATATGTGGTTTTGCACATTAAAAAACTTGAAAGTTAATAGTTACTTTATATCTGCATGTAATGTCTATAGGATATTGTTAATTTTTATCAGTCCTCAACTCATTATCTGCGTGAGTATTTTCGTGATCATCTTCTCTTTCAAAAATATAAAAGTAAAACTCCCCTCCTTCCTCTCCTTCTCATATAATATTCAAATATTCAAGTCACTATGTTCTCTCTTAAAGTTAACCCATAACATATCTCTACTGCTCCTCGTCAATAACTTGCTTATAATTCAATGCCCTTAGACTCCAATTTTTAATTGACATTTTAAGACACCTTTCACCTCCATACAAACAAGATGAACACTCTATCCACCTTCTTATATTCCTACATTTCATTATCAATCCTAGTTTTTTCCATGGAGAATGTATGTTACTTACCTTTTTATATTCATATATTTTCCATCATCAGTCCTGTTTTTCCATGGCCAACATGTAGCTACATCTTTATTCTAATATTCAATGTCATCCATATTCATTATGTTGAGGGCAGCCTTGAAGCAATGGTACAAGTTACTCCCTTTGCAACCAAAGATTGTGGGTTAGAATTTCAAGAAACAGCTTATTTGTTAATTATTAAGCAAAGGTAAGCTTGTGTACATCGACAGCACTCCCAAATGCTCTTGCCTACCCTGCAATGCACTGGGTCAACCCTTTTTCATCTAAATTTCACGATCTTGTTGATATCACCTACATCATTTCTACATTAATTTTACTTCCATGCTACATTACTTTGATGTCTCTTTTACTTTGAACCAAACCACATAAAAGATACATAAAAAAAAATAAAAAAAAAAAAACTAAATTCCTGCAGCTGCCACAAAGAATGCACAAACAAGATATAGCCCAACTTTTCAGCCTTCCACAAGAAGCAGTCTAGACTCAGGTTCATATGTAATCTCAGATACATGCAGCGAATACGTAAGATTAAAAATTCTCTAATTTATTTTACCATTAAAGTTTGTTTGAAAAGTTAGATTAAGAGATGGAAGTTAAGAAACAACATAGGCCAATAGATGAACGGTTTCTGATTAGGATTCCCAGGAACATTTTCTATATAACATAGATATGTAAATTTATGGCATAAGATAAAATATTCACAAGGGTTAAGTATTTCTTTCTTTTTTAAAAAAAATTGTTCCAATTAAAATTTTTATTTACAATGTTACAGTTTTTTCCTTCTCATATTACATATTAAGCCCATGAAAGCTTCATAAATTCCTTTATCAACTTTTATCATTGAGGAAACCAAAGCTCCTACACGAGAGACCCACAGCTCCCTCATGCCCACGGGGGGTTGTGGGGGGAAGGGAGGGGGACACCCATCAGGGGCAAAGTGGGAGTTTTCACCCCTGACCAGGACGCACATGGCCAATGTCCTGACTAACCGAGCAACGATTAAATGACTGATTTGGTCCACTTGACTACTGAAGTGATCCTGATCAAATCCTAATCCACAACTCCATAGGACTTTAATTATGCCCTCCATCTTTCCAGAGAAAAAAAAAATACTCACCAACTGATTTTAACTGCATTTTAAGTGGTTCCAACACATTCATCATCAACATGAGATCAATTCATTACAATCCAAGTAAAATCAATGGTTCAAAAAAAAAGAGTGGTTCAAAAAAAAAGAGCATGGTTGTGGACCATGTTGTGCATCTCCCCAAGATGACCAAATAACTAATGTATACAGAAGAAGTCCTTCAAAAATGTTCACATGTTCATCAATCTGTTCTCAAGAAGCACGAACTAAAAGTAACTCAGATGAATCAACCATAGTAGTAATGACAAAGACAGCAGAGTTTAACATAAATGGTGATCCAGTCAACTGCAACTATGTGAATTCAACGATGCCAACCAGCAAAAGCACCACAAAGCATGTTTAAAACCTTACAATAAATTCCATCTCAACAATCTATGCATGTTACAAGGATGGTGGTTCACTCCGTTCTGCTGAAAACTTGAGTTTGATTGTTTCAGCTAAAAGTGGATGTCATAAAAATACAAGCAGCTCATAAAACAGAACATTAATATCAAACTCATATCAGTGATGTAGAATCCAACCGTACAGCCTTTTCAGGGAAAATCAAGTCAACCATCCAATACAGCAGATTGACAAAGAGTTCGAAGTAGACTTGCATCAATAGCACCCTAGAAAAAGCAATTCTGCAATGACATGTTGGTCCAATATAACACGCATCCGCAATTATGGACCAAACGTTGAATGACAACGCCACTACAATGAGTCAACAAGGAGACATGATCCAATCAGCACAAATTTCAAGGGGGGGAAAAAAGAAAACATAGAAAAAGAAAGAAAGAAAGAAAGAAATCATTTATACTTCTTTTTAAAGAGTTTTAAATGCTTAAATACAATTGGGGACAGCATCCTTGCTATGAAAGCAAACACTTGGTCTTTGAACATTCTCATTCTACAGGAAATGGAATATATATAAGAAAAATTTTATAATGAATTAGGATTCCTAAAAATTCTATTATCAAACAGAAAAACTGAATTAGTCAAATGATGACAAACCACGCTTGCTACAGATTAGGAATGTGATCCATGATTAAGAAGAAAACAGCCAAATCATGTCAGATGGAAAAACCATTAATTCCACCACAAACCCCTACAACATATCCAGCAGCTAAACATGCGCCAGGTACAAAACTCACAAGATCACAAGTCCAAATAACCACGCCTGAAATCGAGACAATAAAAAAATTGAATAAAAAAGCAATCAACCACCAAAACGACGAAGGAGCTGATCGAATTATACCTCAAACCGGCATCCACTATCATCCTCCTCGCAAACCCACATCCAACGCCTTAGCAAATTCTAAAAAACCCACCATCCATTCGCTGTCTTAATTCACATCCGCCGCAAAACTCCCTTCCCACAGCCCCAAATAAAACCAATCCAGAAAACCCACTCCAACCCCTCTCTTCGACAGCACCGAACCGTCGAACAAGCCCATGAAATCCCCACATCTGTGTCTTGCTCAAATCCCATTGCAACAGCTCAGAAATCATCGGCCAGAAAACACCAAATCCTCAACACCCACGACCCAATTCCGATCTAGCCCTGCACGTCGCATCCCTCGCTCTCATCCCCCAGAAACCCAGCAGAATGGAGTGGAGGAGGCCGAGATGGTTGAAAAGTAAAGGGAAAAACACAGAAAATCTTCCCCCCACCAAGAAGAATTGAGCAGCGGCAACAGCAACAGCAATAGCAGTGTTCATATAACAACAGCAACATGAGATTTGTCAACATCTGGTCTCCCCTTTTATTCCTCTGCTGCAGCTGCCTTTGCCTTTCAGCATCTTTTCTCCTTCCATTGTCTTTGGATTGCACCTTTTTCTTTTTTCTTATTATTATATTCCAAATATTCCCTCACTCCTCGTTCTCTCCAATTTTTTTAAAAAATCTAATCCAATCTAATTTATAATGATTTCCTTCTCTATCTCCCGTGGGTTTCTGAAGAAAGTGCGTAGAATGGCAATAGATTTTGCTGATTCTTCTCTCCCCCACTTTTCCATGCTCTTCTTGAAGTCTTTTTCACGCAAGCGAAGCGAGGACAGACAGACCACCGCGTCAGAAATTTCGGATAATAATCATTATTATTAATGTTTATGGGTATATTTAATAAATTTTAAATTTTTTTAAATTTTTAATCTAAAACTTTTCGCATCTATTATATTTTTAATTATTTTTTATATTTTTTTATACAACTAACTTTTTCAATTAATTTTACACAACTACCTATATAACTAACATATTTATTTTTACTTTATCCTAACTCTTTATCTATCATGGTCTACATCATATTACTTCATTTTTTCTTGTTTTAAAAACTTTTACGTCAAAAATTTTTTTCAAAAATTTTATCCTTTCTCAAACACATTATATATATTGAAAAACATTAAAGCTAAAGAAGTATACTCGTTTTGTCTCTACAACTCATTTCATGCGGTGGTATTAATCAATCAAGTTCAATGAGTTAGAAGTTTAATAATAATCTTAACTCATTTAAAAAATTTTAACTATAATTCATTTGTTAACTCTTAAAAAACCTCATGCCTAAACTATTTGCAACATATTTAACAAACAAACTGGTGAGTTATTAATAGGTTATATATATGTTAAAAAAAGTTAAAATGCTGCTAATTATAATCTTGATAATTAAAAAAATTGTATTGAAACTTAAAGTTAATATACCTGAAAATTAAAATATATTCTATCATGAATTTTCTAATCCACTAATCCAATTTTACTGAAGAAGCAAAACAAGCAAAATATAAATTTATAAACGTCAATGGGCGATGATGAAGTTAGACGGTAGCAAGAGAGAGGGAAGAAGACAATGGGATGAGCAGCGCCTAACATAATATATTTGAGGAGAAAGAGGGGAATTAATAAGAAAAGATTAACGGAGATGGGTATTAGAGAAGTAGAAGAAGATAGAAAGTGAGAGAGAAAGAGAGGGAGAAAGATCAGCCTGTCGAAAGGGAAGAAGGCAAATGTATAATGTAAGTATAAAATAAGGAAGAAGACAGATGCTAATGACTAATCTACAGGGACAAAATCATGAATAGGGGCATTAAATGACAAAGTGCTGACTTAAATAAGGGTACTGAACAGGTAGACACGCGATCTAGGTACAAAGCTAAGAGCTTAGGGAGAATGGAATCAAGACAGATTAGTGGCGGAAAGGAAAAGAAGGGAAATAAAATTTCAGGCTATTAGGGTTTACGGTATATATATTTCTTCACATTAAAATAGGTTAAACAAATATAATGGGTTACTAAATAGGTTAACGAGTTGTAAAATTCTAACCTTAGTCCGGTTATTTAATCAAATAGTTGTATGGTTTAATGAATTATAAATTATTTATTCAAAAATCTCAACTCAAATATATTTCTAAACGAGTTAGATGGTTAGTTGACAGATTGACAATGACTATTAAAACCCTCACTCTTGAATCTCCACAACAAGCTATCATTTTAGTTTACTACAATAAGAATACCCCCGCATTTGAAATTTTCCATTATATTCTTAAAATCTTTGGAGAATCTAGAGTTGCAACTTGAGTTGGCTAGATCCGATTTGAAGTTAATATTATCTTTATTATATTCTTAAAAAGAACTTAATTCCGTGCACCTGGGTGCACTTAGGTTCGGTGCACTCGGGTGCATATAACTTATTTTTAATATACTTTTAATTTTTTTAATATAATTGTTAATCTAAATATATTTAACATGCATATCAATTTTTACCATTTTTAGGAATTTATAAGTAAAATTTAATACACATATTAAATACATTTAGATTAATAGTTCTGTAAAAAAAATTCGAAAAGCTATGATAATGGGTATTTACACCCGGGTGCACAGAATCACTTTCTTTCTTAAAAACTTTTATCTTATTCTCTTTTAAGTCATTTTAGTATATCTTACTTTATATCTTAAAGTCAAATTAGTTTCTTTTTCCATTCCACACCGGTTCTTTAAAATAATATTTATATTTTATTTTAAAACTATAATTTTATTATAACTCTTACTTGACAATATTATAATAAGGATTATAATAATATAATTTTTGAAATACATTTATTAACTCTACTTGATAATAGATAAACTAAATTTCTATATATTTTAAAAATATTTAATATCTTTCAATATAAAAAATATTTCATAAAATATATATTTAACATGTACTAGTAATTTAAATTGATTTTGCATACCCAGACCTTAAAACCTACCTTATCATAATTCAAATTAGTATTTATTTATTTCAAACTTATATTAATCTATGGATAGAAATATAGAAACCCATTTTGCTCAATTAAGGTACCCAATGAATCAACCTTTCCCAAATTACACCTCAAAGAAAATGTAATGCGCTAGTGCTAAGTCAAACATTTCATATTACATGAAATTATCAAAATTTTATTTATTTTGCATTATTAATCTTTTTATGAACAATACATTTCAGAAAAATTGGACATTATGGAATTTTCATATTGATACTAACTTTTCGTATGTGACCGCTTTTGTGAAATCTCTTTTTTGTGTAATTCGCTCATTTTTAATTTATGAATGATTAATGAAAAATTTACTGTATCTATTATATTTAGCATCATCACTATTATTACAGAAACTTTTTTATTTGTTTAATGTCATTGTATATAAGCTCTATCTATAATGATTTAGTACTAAATATATGCAAAATTAACCTAATATAATGATTTAGTGCTAAATATCAATTTTTAAGTAATATTTTCAACCTCTAAATAGTCTAAAGTACCATCAATAAGTAGATAAATTATCATATAAAATATTATTACATTCTAATGTATATGGGAATGTATCGAAACATTTTTCTTAATTTACAAATAAATATATATATTTTTGAATAAATGTGGCTTATATACATATTGAATTTGGATGAAATTTGTTTTCTTAACTAAATAAATTATGTTAAATATAATAAATTAATTAAATTTTGTATTAATTATTAACATTTAAAAGATAAAAAGAGTTACATAAAATTATTTAATATAGAGCCGTGATTCTTTACGTCCGGGCTAAGTCCGTCTAACTGCGTCCGCTGCCCGCACGCCGTTGGATTGGGCGTTCCGAATGACAGCCGTGCAATAGAAAAATTTCCGCCTGCTCCCTGCGACTTCCAGCAAAGGCGGAAAAAGAAAACGGAAAAATTCAAAGCAACCATTTGCTGCTTCCTGCTGGAACCTAGTGGCCGCCCCCTCACCTTCTTCATCATAAACAAGGGGGGTGACAGAAAAGAAAAACAGCCGCTGTTTCCTCCACTGGGTGGTGTCGGGGGCAAAGGCAGAGGCATGGAGTTGATGGGCGTCTGTGCGAGAGCCACAGTGCCACCGACACCGTAGTTCCGCGGCGGGCCCCACTTCCTTCTCATGGGTTGATGGTGGGCAATGGGTGGTGCGGCAGAGCCCGTAGGGGTGACAGGAGCTTCACCCTCGCTGTTGTTGAATGTAAGGGAATTCTTCGGTGGCTTGTAGACGGTTGCTCCATCACTAGTCATAACTAATTTCATGCCCTGCATCAGCGGCGGCGTTGGAACAGAATTCTGCTGAAGACTTACTGCGGCGCTTACTGATTCTCTACCTAACATGATCAGCTCACAGAGTGGGTGGGAGGAGGGTTTTTTGAATTTTTCCGTTTTCTTTTTCCGCCTTTGCTGGAAGTCGCAACGAGCAAGTTGAAAATTTTCCATCGCACGACTATCGTTTGGGACGCCCAATCCAACGGCACGCGGGTGGCGGACGCGGTTAGGCAGACTTAGCCCGGACCTAAAGATAACCTAGTTATATTAAGGGTATATTTGGTTGAGGGTAAAACTTTTGATGAAAAGTTTTTTAGGTAGAAGTTATCACATTGGTAGAAAATGATGTGATATAATAGGAGTAATGATGAGAAGTAAAAAGAATAAAGTTAAAATAGATAGGTTAGTTGTATAGATAGTTGTATAGAAATGATTGAAAAGTAGGATAGTTTGTATAGGAAAATGTGAAAAAATAATTAAAAAATAGAGTAATTATGAAAAGTGAAAAGTTTTAGATTGAAAAGTTTTGGTTGACATGTTTATATCCTAAACAAACACACCCTAAGTGTGCACGCCTTTGAAAACATTTCAATGATTATGATTCCCGGTTATATTATTTTATATAAAAACATCCATGCGAAGCCTCCCGATGGCGATCTTAGTGAGTACATGGGTATCGTTTGCAATCTAGGGCTATTAATGTTAATGGTTAACCCCTAATTCACCGGTCCGATCCGTTTATAAATGAATTCAGATTAAATTTTTTGAATAAATAGTTTATAATTTACTAAATGTTCGATAATTTAATTAAATAAATAAATTAAAATTGAGATCACATAACCCATCAACCCGTTTATATAAGTCGTTCAACCAGTATAACCCATCTACACAGAACATATATTGGGTGCGTTTGTTTAGGGTAAAAAAGTGTCAATTAAAACTTTTCAAACTAAAACTTTTCACTCTCCATAATTACTCTATTTTTTAATTATTTTTTCACATTTTTCTATACAAACTACCCTACTTTTCAATCATTTCTACACAACTACCCATACAACTAACCTATCTATTTTAACTTTATTCTCTTTACTCCTCATCATTACTCATATTATATCACCTTACTTTCTATTGATTTGACAACTTCTACTCCCAAAAACTTTTCATCAAAAGTTTTACCTTCAACCAAACACACCCATTATGTGATACATCCGATAAATATTTTTCATCCTCAAATATCCTGCTCTCTAACCGACGTGTGATTTTATTTCCCGTCTCTCTGCGCATGCCCTAATTCCCATCGGCCCTCGTCACCCTTTCCCAAATTCGCCGCTGTGAAGCTCCTCCCCTGAAATTTCTTTCTTCTCCGCCGAGCGCCTTGCAGCCCTCTTTGACCCTTAAGGGCAGGGCGACGAGCCGATCCAGTTGCGGGAGAGGCATCGCATGACACTCAGTTGGCAGGGTAGCATGTGTGTGCGCGTGTGGGAGGAGACGACGTAGGTGTGGGTGTAGCTGCCCATTTCTTCTCTGCTTGGCCTCGCAGCCCTCCCTTACCCATTCGCCGCTATTCTCCTCCCCTTAAGATTCTTACTTCTCCGCCCTCGGCCTCGCAACCATTATTTCTCCTCCATTGTCTTTCTTCTCCACCCTTCAACCCAGAACTTGTTCTGCGACGCCCCTGTAACACCCCGCGTGAGCTTTCCAGGTCTCGCCTTCCCCCCGCCCTTCTTTCCCCTAATCTCTATCTCATTTGCTCCTTTCTTAGACTCTGATTTCTCTAACTATGATCTTGCTTTTCTCAAATCGCCGCCCACTCCTTCACCAAGTGACCGTTGTTGTCTAACTCGCCAATGACGTGTAATTTTGCCTGTCTTGCAGTTTCACCTTTGATGACCTAGTGTTGAGTGTTGACACGTGAACAATAATATGACTGTGAGTGCTAAATGGATTAAATTCACTTTGAATTATTTAATTTTTTAGACTTTATTGAAGGTGTTTAGTAGTAAAATTAGTAATAAATATAATTCGTTAACAATCCGTCAACTATTTATTAAATTAATAGGTTAGGATTGATTGAGATTTTTTTAATAAGTTAAAAAATAAATTAAGATTAAAATATTTTAAATAAGTTAAGATTAGAATTAAACTGTAATGACCGTCTCGGTCTAAGCGCCGGAGAGGATTTGTGCTCTGGCGGTGCAAGCATGCTCGAGCCATTGACCAAGCAGGAGTGGGGCCCACGTATCGTTATCATCGGATGGAACAAGCCAAGATGCGTGATTCTCACACTATTTATTAATTATTTATTCCGTCCATTTTACTACCACCGGAAAGCGAAGCATCACGTGAGCCAGGGCCAAGTTGGTATTGACACCACGTGTAGA
The DNA here is from genome assembly GCA_030490835.1 of Annona cherimola. Lineage (NCBI taxonomy): Eukaryota > Viridiplantae > Streptophyta > Magnoliopsida > Magnoliales > Annonaceae > Annona > Annona cherimola. The sequence goes on along the minus strand of CM059977.1, from coordinate 39,359,989 downwards.
AACAAGAAAGAAAGTAGAAACTGAACGCCCGTACAAAACAGGTGTGTGGATATTATCGTATCGACGGCCAGCGACTCGCGTTCCACGTTTTCTCGTCGTGGGGATGCGGTGTTCGAAAACTGCCGCAATCCTGACCGTTGATTTAGCTGAGATGTCCTTGGCTTGAGAAAGCGATGGGCGGAAAAAGGACAACGGTGATAATTAGGTAGTTACCCACCACTCCGTCACCAGGAAATAAATTTTATACAATTGCTAGAATTTCACGGTTGCAAAAATCCAGGGGTAGGGCCATATCAGCAGTGGGTAGTGCATGGGTATTAAAATTTTCACAAATTTGTGTATTTTTATCTTATAATTTATTAAGAATTAAAATAATTAATCAATGCAGTTTTGACAAAGTTTGCAAAAAATTGCAAACGCATCTTTTATGTTAGGATTCAGCCATTTATCACTTTAAAAAATTTAAGAGAATCACAACCAAAAGAATGGGATGTGGTTTTGACATTTTATAACAAATTTTATTCTCATTCTAAACTTTCATTTTACAATACATAATAACTATATTTTTCTCATTATAAATTTATAATACTATTTTTCTAGTTCCTACTATAATTCTTCTCAGCACACACCAACACTTTATCATTTGATCTCCTCATCTAATATCATCTCCTTATATCCAATTGGGTGATTCTGAAAGGACCCCGATTTTCTGTCAATATATAGAATGATGATTTCATACTTGTGGTTACTCTTGCTTTTTCAATTTATTATATTTTAAAATCTAAAATATTTAACAAATCTTGTTTATCATGTTACTAAAAATAATTTTCATTGAAAGTTTATATTTTATAAAAAAAAATTCCTTTGGGAGTAACCATATAACTATTAAATTTTTTAAAAAGAATAATATATAATATATAAAAGCTTACCGTTTATTCAAACTTTTTAAACCATAAATAAATTTACAAGGATAAATATGATAAATGGTTTATATTTTAACATATATTTTTAATATTAAAATATCAAGGATAAGCATTGACACTTCATGCTTACGATAAGTATTGAATTATTACATAATAATTCTCCTATAACGTTTTACCTTAAATTTCTTTCATGTACATGTCATTAATATAATCATTATTTACCCTATTAAAAAGATGATTTGCTCATTTAAAATTTATTAATTGAGACAATTTAACTGTAACATGACCCAATTGATGATGATAAATCATTAATATATGATATTAAATAATTTAAGAGTCATATTAAGATTGAATTATTTTAATTATAAAATTTTTAAAAGGAAAAAATCGTCTTTTTATAAAGAAATTTGTAAAACATTGTGGATATATTAAGAATTAGGTGCAAATGTTGGGATATAAAAGGAATTCTCCCATATTCCAATGATATTTTGAATTTTTATTAAACTAAATGATATGCTTGAAATGTGTTTGGAACGAAATAAATATATAAATTAGTGTCCATGTGAACTTGGGCTTTAATACTCGTGCTCGCATGATCCCTTTTTATTTTTGAGATTCGTGTATGATGCACAAACTTGGTATGTTTATGAAGTGATGAAATTTTTGGATGAAAAATTTATAGTAGAGACGTTTTTGAACTGAAAGAATAAAGTTAAAATAGATAAATTAGTTGTTATGATTAGTTATGTAGAAATTGCTAGAAAGTAATATAGTTGTACGAGAAGACTTAAAAAAGAATAAAAATAGGATAACTGTAGAAATTAAAAAGTTCTTGTCTCACAAAAATGCTCTATATATGTGTGCGCAGTTTTTACATTTTTTCTTTTTAATTTTTTAAATTCATGAAGCACATATATGAATTTTTAATGGAAAATATGTATTTTATTGATATAGCCCAATAAACATCATCAAAATTTGTTAAACTATATTAAATTTTCTTAACATATTTAAGTCCACTAAACTCTTCGCAAGCCCAGTAGCCCATGAAAGAGTTTAACAAAATTTAACATAAAACCCAACAAGGTCGTAAAAGATTTTATAACTTTAATAAAGTTTTGTGGACTTTTTATCAATACAGTTATCATTACAAATAATTGACTATTATTTTATTTGTATATGAGAAAAGTTAGCTAAATAGGAGGAAGCTAATCTAAATCACCAAAGATAAATCAACGACTTTTAATTTCAATTACGTTGAAATTATTCAATAATTTATTGAATTTATGCCATATTTATCATCTATGTTGTGATACATGTTTTACAAATAGACGAATAAAAACTAAAAATATATCCACGTTCAAAGAGGCTAAATAATTGTTTTACTGTTAATGATTTAATTCATATTTTTTATGATATAAAATGTCATTATTCTTATGTCCTACTCTTGTGGCAATAAAATATAGTATTTAAAATTTTACTAATAGCGATTGTCTTACATAAAAAAATAGCGATTGTCTTAAAAATGTAAAAATGTATCTGTGGATGATAAAAAAAAAAAGTATATATGGGATTGACTTCTACACGTTGTCTGCAATTCTCGGCCAAGTATAGTATTTCATTTGAGATGGAATATACGGTACCTGTACATAGACTGGTAGGTACCTGTAATAATGGTGGGCAATTTGTATTTTAAACCATCCAACTTTGCGTATTTACATTTTAAATCTTGTAAAATCTCATTTTTTGTATTTTAGATCTTTGGCCTTAAAGGTGTTAAAAATCACAGTTAAAATCTCATAAAACATCTAAAATACATTTTGCATTTTAAATCATGTGAAGTTCGATTGAAATTCTCTGTTGTCACGATGCTCACGACATAAAAAATGCTGCTAAAATATGATTCGTGTATTGACATTTTAAACCATGTAAAGTTTGATTTAAAATGAAAATGATATTTTAGATATATTATAAGACTTTAACGGTAATTTTTTAATACCATTAGGGTGAGGTCTTAAAATGCAAAGAATCAAATTTCATAGGGTTTAAAATGCTAATACGAAAATCTCGAGGTTTAAAATGCAAATATACAAAATTAGAAGGTTTAAAAGAAAAATTTCCCGTGGAAAAAAATAAATTTCTTTAACAATGGTCGTTGATCAGGAACATATTGTTGCTTGTGACACACATGTGAGAAGTCAAGAGATAGCTTTTCGAGAACCCTCTTAGATGAAAATTAATTGCTTGGGCATCATTAATTAAAGTATTGATTGACACTTACCTTCATAAGTAATGACAAGGAATTTGTGACATAAATTTTCTAACTTTGCGTATTGGCATTTTGGATCATAAAATTTTCGTATTAGCATATTAGGCCTTAAGAAGTTTCGATCTTTGTATTTTGAACCCTCATCTCTAATAATGTTAAAAAATACACCATTAAACCCAAACGTAATGTCAAAAATACCTATACATTTATACGAAAGGCTAGGTAGCAATGGACAAAAACTAAAATCAATTGCATAATGGAGCCTCACAATTCTAAGGAGGTGATGACACTCAGGACGATGATGTTGGTTTTTAGCTATGACTGCCTTGTTCTTATATAGATGTAAGAATATTTTCAACATTACATATGAGTTTAATGATGTTTTTTAATACCATTAGGGGTGAGAGTTCAAAATGCAAAGATCGAAACTTCACAGGTCTAACATTCTAATACGTAAACTTTGGGGTTCAAAATGCTAATATGCAAAGTTGGAGGATTTATAACTCAAATTTTCCTAAGTAATGACTACACATTAATTCAAAAGGCAGATTGTCATTGTAAGTCAAGAACTCTATAAGCGCAAGTGTTGAAGCTCAACCAAAGAAATCTCTAGCCCTGCCATCAACAATTGACGAGTTGACTCTGTCGCGTGCTTATCTTAATTGATTTTCCTTCAGGTCATAACGTTTTGAGATGACACAACTAAGCAATCTCCTCTTTAAGCTCCAAAAAGGAAGCCTTGTAGCAGCACCTTGTAAGATAGAGTATGAAATGGTATACATCTCAATTTTCATCATCTTAAGCATTTGCAATAATAAAATGCATTGATAAATGTGACAAGGCTAACAAAGTTGATAAGTTTGGTAAAAATCGAATAGGGTTAAAAGGATGATTTCAATTTAAAGGTGAGATTAATATTCGTTTAAGCTTGTAATGAGATTCTCGATAGGATAAAATTGATTTATAAATTGAGTTGTGTTATTCGGAACTAACTTTATTATTTGTAATTTAGTGTAAATGTGTTAGACTTATTCTCTCTTGCCTAAGAGTAAAAAGATCTTCTTTTTTCATTATCGGTCTCTCTTTTCTTCTTTCATTGTAATATTAATATTTTTACAAATATATAAAATTTTGTAAATATTTTTAAGGGCGTAGATCAACAAAAATGTCTATGCATGTGTACATATATATGTATACTAGAAGAGTACCAAAAATAAGATTATATTCTTTCCCACACCCACCCACCCACACCACCACCTCACAAAAAAAAATCGTAGAATGCACAGATTTGTTCCAAGACTTTTTCGAAGATGCATGGGCAAGCAAAAAAAAAAACCGTGATGATGTGATTTTAGTAGAAAGAGTCAAAATAGAAAAATCATGATGCTGCAATTTTATTTTGTTAGATGCGTTTCTTGTTTTGCACACTGTTATCGAAACCGGATCAGGTCGACTAGTTGGACCGGTTCGACCGAGCACTGCCACCTAGCCGATCTTATTCACCGCGGTTACTGGTTTGGAGTATAAAGCCGGCAAGAACCGGCTTAACCAGCCCGGTTTCTGATTTTTCACTGGCTTTGTTCAACCGGTTTGATGGAAAAAGATACTCTCCTCTCAATTTTTACTCCTGCAGTCTGCAATAAAAGCCCGTCTTCCGTTCTCCCCCATTCTTGAATTCAAGCAGCGGCAATCACAGTTCCTGCAATGTCATTGGCATCAACACTGGTAATGCCATCCTCCTCCGATCCAACATTGATTTCTTCTTCGATGGCAGGCATACCTCTTTCGAACCAACTTCAAAGTCAGCGAGAAGAACCATCTTCTCAAATCCGTTGTCGGTAGTTGTCAATCAAGTGATCGAAGCTGACCTATTGATCAACAAAGAAAACCCTTCAAAACCGACAACACCATCGTCTTCTCTGGCCAAGAAATCCGCTGCCAACTAAGACATTCGTGGATGAGATACCTGTAATCCACACTCTCTTCCTCCCTAACGGCCAAAAATTCGGCGCTAGCTAGCTTCGTTGGTGCTGATAAAATAAGGCGGAATATGGCCGGTGACAATTTTCGGCAATCCATCCTCATCAACTAGCATTTTTTATTTCCGAATCTTTCTTTCTGGTTGCTCAAGTTTTTGGCAACAATTTTTTTTTAAATTTCTGCAGAATCTGCACTTGTATGCATTGCCAGATACAATTTTTTCCCTGTTTTTATATGGATGTTTAGAGTTTGGACGTGGGAGGAATCTAGCAATGCTATGCTGGCGTCATTTTTATTTCTGCTAGAGCTAGCATTGCCATGGTGTCAGAAAATCGGATATGATTTTTGCCATAGTGCTGGCATTTTTGTGTGCCGTTTTTATTTTTCTGAGAAGCGAGAATTAGTGCGTTTGGCTTATTTTTCAGTGGACGTTACTGTTTTTGTCATGGGATCCCAATCCTGTGCACCCGGGTGCACTTAGCTTCAGTGCACCCGGGTGCATTAAGTCATTTTTTTTAATTTTTTAAACTTTTTTTATACAACGGTTAATCTAAGTATATTTAACATATGTATCAGTTTTTACAATTTTTGGATTATTTTAGATATTTATTTTTGATTTTTGAAAATTAGTAATAAAAAATAAATATCTAAAATAATCCAAAAATGGTAAAAACTGATACATATGTTAAATACACTTAGATTAACAGTTGTATAAAAAAGTTCAAAAAATTAAAAAAATAAGTTAAAATGAATTTAATGCACCTAGGTACATTGAAGCTAACTGCACCCGGGTGCACAGGATCGGGTTCCTTTGTTATGTAGGTATTTAAATCTTCAAAAATCAAATTAAAGCATCAATACAATGTTGGCAAAAATATAATCAACCATATGAAGATAAGTACTCTGTTTTCTAACTTCTAAAATTATGTTAATAATGCAATTATTAAATTGCATTTTAGATATGAATTTTTAAGTTTTTATTTTATTTATCCATAATATATTTTATATAAATTATTAATGTACTGGTTCAATACAGTTTTTAAAAATGGTTGAACCAGTTTGACTAGAACCAGTCACCGGTTTGTTAACCGGTACGGTTCTGGTTCTGGATGTATATCATCGGGAGAGGGAAACTGTAGAGGAGTTGTTTGCCTTTTTTTAAATACTGGTTGAACCATGCAGGCCAGTTTTATCTAGTTGGATGGCAGTTTAAACGGTTTAATGACTTTGAACTACCAATCGCGATTGAATTGGCAAAGTCGGTCAAACTGGTTGAATGGATTGGTCCAGTCTGATTTTGATAACAACGTTTTTTTTTCTCTTTTTCTACAAAAAATTCTTTTTGGTATTAAAGCCAGTAGAGAAGTAAAAAGACCTACAAGCAATATTGTCAAGTTTATCGTTGCCTTTTCTCTTTTTAAAAATACAAAGTAATGTAAAGGCATCATTAATCCTCCAAGAATCTTTTCTGTTAGTTGTATTTCTCATTTGTTATTGATAACATTCTCAAGCATTATTACATACCCATATATGCATAGAATATTATAAATTTTGTCTCTACTAAGCTTAAGCAAGGTGATTATTTGTATGGAGGACAGGAGTGTAAGGGTTTATTGAAATAAATAATTTATAAAGTTTTATAAATGGTGAAATTACGATTCCTTCTAAAATTGCAAGAACGAGGCTGAAAAGGGTGTTGTTTATCGTAGTTATGCATTACAGGAGTTTGACTGGTTACTACAATGTTGAATATTAAGTACTATTTTAGAATAAGTATTTTATCTTGTTGTTGGTTTGGACATAGCCATCAGAGTCTGGAAAACATAAAATTATAATTTACTCACGTCTCAATGGAATATGGATTTCAACTTATTTAAGAACTCACTTTTTTTTGACATGGTATTGATTCATTTTTGATAATTTAAAAAATTCAAGACACTATGATAATATTTCAACTACTAGGAAGCCAATTTTTAAAGATAATAAGATTGGATAGCTTTATCATGGATTAGGCCATGAATTCTTCGAATTCTCTACTGCTATTTGTCATGCTCAACTGTTTTTATCATATCAATCTCTCTTGCATCATCTCCAAAATTATAAACAAAAGAATAATTTATTCAATGAAGAGCAGTCTCAAATATCTAACATGATTTTTGTTGAAAATAAAACCTCTAGAGGAAGAGGGGGCTATCATGGTAGAGATAAATAAGATAACAATTCCTTATTTTAATTCTAATGGAAGAGGCTTTATACCAAGCAATAATATCTTTCAGGGAAAAGTCAAGGTTAGTTATGATAAATCGACGAAAACTAATTCAGTAGCAATGATTACAACAAGCCATTTAGATAAAATAAAAATGACGACAAAATTTCTCAAATTTGCAACGAAGCAGGTCATATAACCCTTCATTGTTTCAGTCTTTTCAATCGTGCACTTCAAGACATAAAAATACCCCAAGCCTTAGCTGTTCTAACTATTTTTGAACATCATAATAGTGAGTGATTTCAAGACACAAGCACCTATGATCATAAAACTGCTGATCTTAGTAAGCTTCATAATATTCAACCTTATAAAAGAAATGATGGTTTTATGATTGAAAATGGGTATAGTTTGAAAAATTCAAGTGTGAGTGATGCAACAATATCAACAAAGAGTTATAATTTTCTTCTAAAGTATTTTCTTAGTTCTCAAAACAAAGAAAAATTTACTTTCTGTTGGTCAAAAGTTTTTTGGCGATTCTTTTATAGTAAAAGACATGAAGTAAGGAGCGATAATTACTAAGGGAGCAAAATTGAAGGTTTACACACACCGAGTAAGAAGTAACATGTATTTGTATTTTCTAAGCGATACAAAAGATCGACCTTTATACGGGATATAAAAAATTATCATCAGTAAGAAATGATAATTAAGTGCTTAGTTGACAAAAAATTAATTTCTTTAAATTCTATTATAATTGAAAATAAATTTTGTGATGGATGTGCTATGTGTAAAGTTATAAAATAGATTTTTTTTTCTTTTACGTTTTAGATATCTTATAAACTTGTTTTCGAGAGGGTACATTATGATACTGGGGCATTAGCTCTGGTTTGCTCAATTAAAAATTTAATATATTTTTCTATATTTGTTGAGGTTGAAACAAGATTTTCTTGGATATTTCTTCTATGAAAAATCATATTTAAGTCATATTTTTATGAAGTTATACATATGTCTTAAATTAATTTGAAAGAATAATTAAAGTAGTCAACAATGGAAGAGAATTGCAAGTGTTGATTTTTTAGCTTATCTTTCTGACAGTAGAATTTTGTTTTAAATTTATGTCCTTATACTCGGAAATAGAATGCTATTTAAATAAATTTGACATTAATGATATAAGCAAGAATACCAAAGTAGTTTTAACTTTATGTTTTTCATTTGTTTATTTTATAAATAGAATGCCTAAATCTATTCTCGGAATATCTTCTTTATTTCAAAAAATTAAAAACCTTATTATAATGTATTTTATGTATTTGAGAGTTTGTATTTTTTATATTTGAATGATTACAAAAGGATAAATTATTGCTAAAATTATTGCCATGTGTTTTTATTAGATGTCATTTTCCTCAAAGATGGATTTATTATCTTTGGTAAAACAAGTATGTCATATATCACTCATTCCTCATTATTAACTCCCATTCAAAAAGATAATTATATTAGCTCCTACAATGAATGGATTGATTTCACTATAGTATTAGATACAAATATACATGAGCAAATAGTAAAACCACATATTATGTTTCTTGATAATATTACTATTCATAAAAAAGTAATCAAGTATAAGAAAAAAATTACTTACCAAGAGAAAAGAAAGAGGAAGTTGGCGAATGTATCACTAGAGCCTTCTCCTCTAATGACTAGGAGAAATGATGAAATTAGAATCCATCAAGGCAAAAAGTCAAAAGCATAGCCTCAACTCTAATTGTTAGGCTTGCATTGTTCAAAAGTCAAATTCTAGCATCTTCATCTCCATTTAAGTTTGAATTGCAAAAAAAAAAAAAAAAGAGTTTAAAAAATTGTTGTTAAGAAGAGTGTTATAAGGGATAAATACCTTGATTTCAAGTTCTTCAAAGATTTTGAATTCAAATTCATCAATTAACATAAGGATTATGGATTACATGGATTTTTATGCTCCGGAATGTCTATTTATCAAGAACTTGTAAAATTTTTCTACTTTCATCTCACAAAAATAGATAACGACAAATAATTATCTTATGTAAAAAGGGGCAAAAATCACATTTACTGCCGAAGAATTTCCTACATCAAGAAGTTGCCAATGTACAAAAAAAGATGCATTTGATTTGAATGTTAAGGATGCCATCTTAGACCCAATTGCTGATCCAAATTTGAGCATTTTGAAAACGAAATTTTCATTTAGAGATTTAGTTTTTATTGAATTCAAAGTGATATTGTAGGTATTTCTTGAATTCAAAGTGATATTGTAGGTAGTTCATTACTGCTTGTATCCAAGGGCCAGTGATAAGAACATTGTAAATGTAGATGTTTTAGTGAATGATATGATCTTAATTTGGTGCATAGCCTTTTAGAAGCTTTTTCATCTAGTTTATTCTATGATAAACTACGTGTTTACTCAAAAATCATGCTTGCATGGAAACTTGCCCTTTGAAATATGTCTGACTCGTATTTTCAAGTACTTTAGAGTTGATCTTAGCAACAAAGGATTTATTAAAACAAATTCATATAATATTATTGGAGAATCTACTTTTAAGAGAATGAGGTATAGACTTTCTCATGATAGAAACTAAATTTTTACTCTCTGTGCTCCAAAAGAGAAGCAGATTTAAAGTGATACGGGAACATCTAGTAAGCCTTACTAGAGGATCCGAAGGTCAAGTAGTAGAGGAAACAGAGAAAGAAGATAATGAACTTTCTCTGCCATGCCTATTTGAATATAATGATACACCTCAATGTTCCATCCCACATGACCCACCTTCATCCTCAAAACGAAAGCCTAAACCATAACTTACCAAACATATTATAGATTTGAAACTTTAAATCGATTTCTTGTGAACTGGTTCTCTTTGATTCATGCTACAGTAGGCAAGGTTGATACTAGATTATTTTATCTCATGTACTTACATCAATATTTTGAAAATCTTAAGAGAAATCTACCACAAGATTAAACCATTCTACCTCCTCAAGCCTCACCTAGTACTTTCCCTCATACTCTTCATTCCTCTCCATAGTCATTACTCAAAAAAACTTTCTAAATCATTCTCTTTCACTAAAAATTTAGTAGCCAAATCAAAGTCTAAGAAGCCTATCTTACCTAAAAGGAAGTTTCCTCTTCAAGTGGCACTAAAATGAAAATTTCGCACAAGAACGAAATTTGACCTGGTTTCAGATGAAGAAGATTAGACAAGCACTCCATCCTCAATAGGCAATGAGTTGAATATGTCATCTGATTGAAGGACTTGAAAAGTTTCTTTTAAGCTTTTGAGGCATTCCAAAAAGATTTCTGCTTTTCAAAATCCATGATTATGACTTATTTTTATTACTTTGATATTGTTAAATTTATTTATCACTACAGCTTGGACAACTTTCACTCCTTGATTTTGTTTCTTTGATCAATATAAGCTCACAGTTCTTCAATTATGATTAGTGATGATATACTTTTTGTTAACGACAATAAGAGAAAGATATAACCATTCACTTTGTCGAGCATACTCATTTTTCTTATTTTTCCAACCCTTGTGGAGTGCGATGATAGGAGGAGCTTTACATGTGCATGATTTACGAATGACTTTTTCTAAATCATATAATCATGATTATAATATTTTATCATCACCAAAAAGAGAGAGATTGATAATTTATAACTTACCTTTTGGTGATTTTAATAATGATAAACTACTTAATTGATCTTGATTTGAATCGAATCTCTTGATAGGTTTAAAGGTGGTTAAGATATTTTTGTGAGGAAAGAATTTTGGTTGTAAATATTTGTCTCTTTGAATGTGATTGATTGGATGCTTAAATTGTGATTATTTGTAAATTGATATGCTTGAGATAGTGTGGGATTGAGATATGTCGTCCTCTTTGTACTTGAGTAGAATAGAAATGTGTGAGTTGTCTTGTAGATAAGTATTAAACTGAGAGAAAAATTCGTTTTTTAAAAACAGGACAAATGTCAATTGTTTTGAAGGGAAAGGTTGATTGATAATTTAACCATACCATTCTGATTGCTTTGCTAAGAAAAAAGTCGATTGTTTTACTTAGAAAAGTTGACTATTTTCTGGAAGCGTAAAATCTTGTTAGTTGTACACATAACCAGGCTACCTTTTAGGGATAAAAATGACTACGAATGGGAGCTCAAATGTGGAGATTCAATACAAGTTTTTGGAGAAGGAAAAATCTTGAGAAAAATCTAAAGATTGATAAGGTGTCCTTGGAGGAGTTGTTGCTAAAATTTTTGGAACTTAGCCTTATAAATTGTCGTAAGTGATGTTGCTCATGCAGATATGCTGATTTGGTTTGTCTTTTTCCTTTTTAAGTTTATTTTGTATTACTTTGGTATTGATTATGATCAAACAAAGAAAAAATGAATTAAGGTGATGATTACATCACTATTTAGCTAAAGTTAAGTTCTAAATTCAAAAGACAGTTGTCTGAACTGTACCACACTACTGCTGTAACTTGTGTGATTTGAGCTGACTAGTGATACTTAAGCCTTGTGTACTTGGATAGTGGAGTAAGTTAAGAGGACTAAACCACTATAGTTATATTATCTTTGTAGTTTAGATTTATATTGTAGTTGATTTGCTATTACTTGTGCAAGTTTTCTTTATTAGCCATTTAGGACCAATAATATCAGTCATTCCAAAAAGGTGTATGTAAAGTTTCTGACATTTCATTGCATGATGATAATTAGATCATGGGACATAATGTTCTTTTACCATGCACATTGTTTTACCGACTCTATTTTCCTATTTCAATTATTTATTTTCACTTCACACCTTATTGTAGTGCCTCACCGACCACTGCTTTGGACCAACGGTTGCTACGATAGAGATCCGGTAATATCTCCCCAGGATCTACCATAATTTCGAAAGTAAAGGACACATATATATATAAATTAACCTATAGCAACCCTAAATAACCATAACTAATTCATCAATTAGACATATGACAGACAAACTAATTAAACTACAATTATTTCCATCATTTGCACCTCAGCGAAAGTAAAATACACATAATTCCTAATTATATTAATAAGACCTCAACAAGCCATATATCGAGGACTTATAATCCCAATGTACAAATACGTCTCACAACTAATTATATAGTATACACTATATCTTATATATACATCAGCCTCAAAATAACTATAGCCCAAAACATGACTTATACCAAGAACAATCCACATCAGCCTGAGATCAAACATAATGTAACTTATAGTTAGGTGCCTGTAGCATTAGTCCTGCTAAAAATGTTAAAAACAAACACACGAGTTAGGCAAACTCAATAAGTAGATGCGATCAATAAAAACAATAATAAATCCACACCAAATTCATCATATGTCATGCCACCACATGCAATGCAAATATCAGGCTCTCACTAGCTCTAGACAATCATTCCATGCCATAAGAACATACATGAAACTAAACCAACCTCATGTCCATCAAGGGGCACGAACAATCCTATCCTCATGTCAATAAAAGGTCATGAACAATGCTATGCAAACCATACATATGCATCACTCATGTCATATACATCTTGCTCTTTTTCAAATCATGTCTCAAGCTCATTTCAAACTATGCATGATTGGTTTATCAAAATCATGCACAAACACATAGCCACTAAATCATTTTCAAAGGGCTTAGCTCAAAATCAACATTTGGTATGAAAATTCAAAATCTAAGTCAACATAGTACCCATCTAAAAAAATAAACCTAGCTAATGGATCACTTATCCGTTAGCCTCGTTTAGATGCCGTTAGCCTCGTTCGTCATCTAAACCAAGCCTTCATTACTATTTCAAAATAGGAATTACACAATTCAAACATCCATCCAACTATATTCTAAATTCCATCACAATTTCAAATCCTCATTTCAAATTATACAACTCATGCACATCAAAACCATCACAAGATCCACTTTCAATAATTTAACATCACATATGCTCTCAAGCATTTGCAAAACATCATTCACAGCATTAAGGTTTTGCACACTTTCTCACCTTTAGCCTCACTTAGGCATTTCATCAAATATATTATAGGCGTTATATGAAAATCATGCCCAACTCAATCTAAATCCACAGGATTCCAGCCGACACATCATAATATCATACAAAATCACTTCTAAATACTTCTATTTCATCATTTACATGTATTTCCATCAAAACTCCCAAAATTACGACATCTCAAAAATCTCTATAGAAGTCCTAAATTATGAAAATCCAACCAAATCGTTCAACAAAAGTCGATGCCCATAAACAAACATCAAAACACGTTATTCACAACTCAAATAAATTATTTATTTCAAAATAAAATAATCTACTTACCTTAAATTCATTTTTCTTAAAGGATCTCCAAAATCTCCAAAGCTCCAAGCTTTCTTTTTGATCCATCAAACACTCTTGATGCAAAATTACATAGAATCAAACACTTTTGAGTGGTTTTTCATAGGGGTAGAGAGCTAGGGTCATGGGGAGGAAGAAGGGAAAGAAATGGGGTGGGTTTGGACTCCGTTTAAAATAGTCTCACTTGGTTTGACCCATGTGGGCCCACAAACAGCTTGTTTTCAGCTTTATTGTACCATTTTGCTGATAACTTTCTCTAGATAACTTCAATTGAGATGATTCTTTTTGGGTTGGATTTCTAATTTCAAGTACTATCTCTTTACAAAATTTCAGCTTAAAATTTTATTACTCTAAAATATTGAATGCATTTAACTACGCAGCATTACCGACAATTTTCACCCATTTACAAAATGTAGTCATAACACGTCTTCCTAACACTAAGCCAATCATTCATACACATATCTTATCATTATAATATTATATTTATGTCATTTTTTTACTCGAAATATCTTATATAAAATTCGTCCTGTCAACTCAACTCTTTAGTCGTTTTGCCTCTATAACAAGTCTCATTGGTCCAAATCATATATATCACATCCGATGAATCCAAAAATATTTTTCACATATCACACATACATCTAGCATTTCATCAATGTTAGAAAACATCATGTTCCATATTATTTCCAAAATTTCACCCAATAAGTTCATTACTTATCGAATTTTCACTATTTGCCTCAAATGACTCAATTCTCGAAATTAACATATCAAATTCATTCTCAAGCATCACGAATATATTTCAATCATGTCTAGAATCATTCTCATAAAAATCATAGCTCTATTAATAATTTTTGACCATTTTCATTATCACAATTCTTTTGGACTTAACTATACTATTAGGTTTGTTTCCATTATTCATCCAAATCTACCATTTAAATCTCATCCATAACCATCTATATCCATTACAAACATGTTAGGAATCTCACCCATGCCCAAACACATCTTAAAATGAATCGATTCTAAATAATGCCCCTTTTTTAGTTTAAAATTCACACACAATGGTCAAGTCTCAAACATTTATCATCCAATCAAATCAAGGGTTCCCACATATCCAAAATCATCTAACAAAGATGTATAAATCCATTCCAAGCTCCTATCAAGCTATTTTTCAAAACTCATTCATCAATTTCTCAATAGAATTGCACATTCACCATAATTCGTGTAATCTTTCACATATTTGACCCTTGATTCATCAAAATTTTACTATCTTTTAGCCTCTTAGGCTATACTATATACATTATCATCTATTTATATAGTTGCCAATACTCAAGGTATTATACTTATCGACTACAATTTTTTTGTAAGATACTAAAATGTTTATTCTATAGACTTGTTAGGAATGATTAAGTTTCATTCTGCTCAAATGATGCCTAAATTTTATTCTTCTTACTTGCCTAAAGTTTCTTCATTACTAATTATGACCAAGTCTTTTAATATATGGGCATAGCCAAGGGCCCAAGCATGATTCCCTAAAATTTTAATTAGACTGTATGACCTTCTTTTGTTTCCAAGTTTTTACTTATAATAGAGCGATCTATTTAAAATGGGCAGCTAAAAATAAATGTAATCATATTTATTGGGTTCATAAGATAAGTAAATCCACAGATTAGTAGGTTGTATTTTTTGGACAGGATTTTACATGACAATCTAGAAAAAGAAGTGTCATTCATGAAACTAATAGATCTACTTTTAAAGAGTTTGAATAATTGAATCACAGTCTAAAGTGGGCTTATGGAACGAAAGCTTTCGTTTCCGCCCGTCGCGTGTTCGAATCCCGCATGGGATTTCGAACCAAAAATTTCCATGGGGGCATGTGTGGTCCTCCTTGTTCGGTTGGGAGCTGGTGGTCTCCCCATTTGATATTTGGGAGCTGATGGTCTCCCTTTAGAAATATTGTTAGAATTGTCTCAGAACTTTGAATGTGATATGTGTTGAGATATGTTGTAAATATACTCCAATAAAAAAAGTAGGCTTATGGAGGTCAAGATGTCCCTTGCTCAAGGTAGCAGGACCAACTTTGATATCAAAGAAAATTAATTTAGTACCAAAATAGATACATTTATAGACTATAATGCGGGCTATTTGATAATGTAGAAGGTTTTTCAAAAAAAATTTCACTTTATTTACCCCATATTGTTATAATTCAACATCTTAGTGCCTGCTTATCTTAATATTTTATTATTATTTCTATATTCTAATCATTTTTAATATTTATTTATGCAAGTGCTTGTCTATTTTTATCTTTATTCTCTTTTCTACTAATTATCATACCTATCAAATTCATATTATAACTAATTTTCCCTCTAAATATGTATTGCACTACATTAATAGTGTGTTGGAAAGTGGTAAACTTTTGATGAAAAGTTTTTAGTGTAAAAATTATTAAATTGGTAGAAAATGATATGATATGGCAGGAGTAATGCTGAGGAATAAAGAGAATAAAGTTAAAGTAAATAAGTTAGTTGTACAAAAATGATTGAAAAATAGGGTTATTATACAGGAAGATGTGAATGAATGATTAAAAAAAATAATTATGGAGAGTGAAAAGATTTAAATTAAAAAATTTTAGTAGAAAAAGTTTTTTAGTTTCCCAAACACCCCGTAAATATTAGTTTTGATTAGATCATTGACATATGTTTACAAAGAAGTCTTTGCACTCTCTTTTATTTAATCAATAAAAAATGTTGTGGTCAATGTATGTCCCATGGTTAAGTAATCAATTCTAGGTTCCAAGTGATACCCTAAACTGCCTCAATCTTTAGTTTTCTTCTAGCAAAGTAAAACCTAAAAATCTTCATTTTCTGCTTCTTTGTTGGGAGAGGCAATTAATGTAAGTAGTGGTGGGTTGAAGTTAGATTTTCTCCAGGGGATCAAAAGAGGAAATGAGATTGAATTGGATTAAATGGTAGGGGTAATGGAGGCTAAGGAAGCTAAGTGGTTAGGCGAAGAAATACGAATGTTGGCAATTAAATTAGGAATTTGTAGAATTGTTGATATAGGTGGAAATCCAGCCATCGTTTGCTCTATATGGTCCACAAAGGAGTATAATAAGGAGAATTTTTAAGTTAACCGTGGTAAACTTTGGAGAGTTAAAGGCAAGTTTTCCTTTCTAAACCTGGAGAAAAATTTATTTTTGATAACATTTGAATAAGAGGACGACAAGTAGGTAGTAATAGAAAGCCAACCATGGCTTTTTGATAGACAACTACTTATTTTCATAGAGCTCAAGGCACCTATTTTAGCCTGAGAGATTTGGCATTATGTAGAATCTTGATTTGGGTGCATGTACTGGATGTTCCATTTCTCATTTGAGGATTTCTCAAAGGTGGTGGTCATAGATCATAATATCAAAATCAAGGAAGTACTAGATATTAGAAAGTTGATTCAAAGGGAGATTTTCGTCCAAATGGGAACACAAGACTAATGGTGGCTAAAATTTCAGGACAATTAACTCTCTTCCTTTCATAACCTTTATGGTAAAAATAGACATATTTACACTAGCTGCAATAAAATCATTGAAGGGGATAATGTTTTAAAGGTGGTAGATGTGCCTTTCAATAACCAACTCTGTTGGAGAGGGGGTTTAAATAGGTAAAAGGAGACCTTAGTAAAAAAACAAAATGGCCCATTAAACTTACTTGGGAGGTGTAGATTGGCTAAAGGATGCCTGTGATACCTAGAACATTTTAAGATCAATAAATGTAATCTAGGTATTCAAGAGTTATTAATGTATGCTTTGAACTAAATGGATGAGATTAGGGTTAATAACCAAGTGAGGTGGTTAAGTTAATTACCTTTGCCCAATGTGGGTTAATATGCACAGAAAGAGGCAAAATGAGGTACGAAAATAATGATGTGGCATGGTTAAATATTTCATTAATTATGATTAATTTGATGATAATAAAAGGATAAATTGAGTTATTACTTGAAAAATTCATAACTTGACGGCCATAAAGGCGGATTGATGCGAAATTTGAAAGGTAAGCACATGTTGACGTGCTCTATCTCATGAATGGTATGAATTATTTTTACCATGATTTGATTATGATGATAATTATTTAATTTTATCAAGATTCAAGAGGTATTTTCAAATGCTCATATCTTGATCTAGGATGATCATTTTAGGATGAAATTTTTTATGAATGGTTAAAACAAGATGTTCTATCATATGAATGACTTTGATTAAGCTAAATCTCATGGTAAGTTTCTAAATCGCTTAAGGACAAAATCCTTTGACTTTTAGCTTCAACAAGTGATTTTTCATTAATGCAAAAGTCAATGCATTTAAGAATGCAATTGAGGGGTCAAAAGGAGAGATTTTTGGGGAATTTTTGCAATTTCAAAAATTCAGAAATTCCATGCAAAAGTTGCTACACATTAAGGACGATCAAGGGCTAGAAAATGGGCAGCAAGTGGGCATCCTTTGAAGCTCACAAAAAGACAACAAAATGGACCATATATGTGGACGTGCTTTCAAGGGGTTGATTTGGGCAGTTTTTGTGATTTAAAAATTCAGCGAAAAATGGAAATAACATGGATAATTATGCCAGCACTTTTAGAGGATAATTATGAAGATTATTGAACCTCAAATGAGGTGGAAATTAGAAGGGTAAAACGGCAGCGATATATAAAGATGGAGATGGGTAGTTGACGTCCCATTTAGTGGACAGCTTGGAAGGAAAGAAAAAAAAAACAAAAGGGGCAGCAAAGTGCCCGACCTAAGCAGGAGAAAAAGGAAGAAAAAGAAGAAGAAAAGGATGAGGAAAAGAGGAGGAGAAAGAGGAGGAACCAAGCTAGGCAAATAGCAAATAACTCTAGCCATTTCAAGTAGGTATTGAACCAAGTTTTGGTTTGATAAATTCTAAGTTTTTTAGCTCAATGAATGGTTCATAAAATCGAATCATTATGAACCCTAAACGATGATTTATGAAGCCTTTGATACGATTATTGAATGCCAAATGAATTAGGAGTTTTAATTCAAGCATTCAAGGAAGTTATGTATGGTTTTAGGGTTGGTTATAACAAGTGCACCGTGCTGAAATTTTTGTTAAATTCCATTTGATGTTGCTGTTTTGAGCACGTTATATGTATGAATTATGTGAATTATTTCTATGTTTAATATATATTAAACCAAACATGTTTGATAGACCGTAGAAGGGTGAAACATGGAGTTGACAACTTGACGCAAAATTCTATTCATTTAAGGTGGAATTGATGCATGACTTGAACAACAAGTTATATGGATAATCATCAGGATAAAATACCCTAAACATAGAGTGGTATGGACATCCAAAAGGGCTGAAAATAAAAAGATAAAAATTTATTTTGTATGGTAATGTTGATGTGGACGTCCAAGGCGGAAGTAATGGGAAGGAAATTTGCTGTTTTGGACAATTCAATTGATGGATTTTAATTTCATGATTATACCCTAAATTATGTGCAAAATAAGTATCTAAATTAGGCAAAAATGGAAGGCAAAGTACTGTTTTATAAAAATTTTATTAACACAATGTACGTGTGACTAAGGGAGGGCACATGAAGGGTATGAATAACAAGAAGGGAGAATGACCATGTATAATTAGTTTAAGTGCGAAAATGAAAGGAAAACATAGTAAAATGAGAAAAGAGGGTTGTTTTGAGAAAATTATAAAATCTCAAAAAGTTGAAGGTGAAATTAGTAGCCCTAACTTATAAGTAAGTGTCTTGAATAAGCACCAATGTAAAAATGTAAAGAATGAGTGTTATACTTCTCATATGACTAAGTTGAATTTAAAGGTTATAAAGAACTTGAAAGCTTACCCTAAATAAGGGTAATGAAATGAAAGGAATGGTCAAATGGGAAGAATAGGCATCATTGAGTCATATGTCACACTAATGTGTGAATTAAAAAAATCAACACTCAACTTGAAAGACAAGTGGATTAAGCTAGTTTGATGTAAATTCATGAGGATTTATGTAGGTTGGAAAACTCTGAGAAATGCAAGCATTTGAAATTTTATGTATATAAATAAAATATCATTTTCATTTATCTACGCAAAGGCAAGGAAAAGAATGGAAGAAGGGGATTGAAGCTATCACAGGTAAACAAGCAAACTTTTCAAAATATTGATTTCTTCCTATGTGTTGAAATGATTGAAAGTGTTTATATTGATACTTTTAAGAATTTCTTATAAGAGGGCAAACACGAGTCTTGAAAATTATGACTTTAATGAAATGTCTCAAGGATTGCTTCATTGTAAGCAAGCAAAACTTTTTAAAATAATTATTTTATTTCAAGTGTTGGAATGATTAGAAATACTTTACGATTGATGAGTTTAAGAATTACTTACAAGTAAGCACATTTTTTAAGATGTTATTTTCAAAGGATTTTATGAATAAAAAGGGAGTTTTAACTGTTTCACAAAGAAATATTTGCAAACAAGTTTTGAGTTTACTACCACAAATTTTTTGAAAAGCAAGTGTGTTTATGAAAGAAAAGAAAAAGAGATTTGATTTATAGAAAGGAATTATTTGCGTCTTGACATGACACTTGAAAATAAACAATGATTGGAAAATGATCCAATTGTTTGAAATGGTTTACTAGAAAAGTTTTGATTTCCTTTAAATAGGAAAATACTTTGGAAATGCCTTGAAAATGTTTATACGGATGTTTCTAAAAAAGGGTTTAAGGATGGCTAACCCGATAAGTTAATTTTACAAAACAAATTAATTTTAGTTTGTTAAAATAGCATACAAAGAGCTATGCAAGCTCATCCTTACATAAAAGGATAAGGATAATAGGTGGACGAGTATATGATACTACAATGGATAAAAGAAGATGATGCAATTGCATATCCTTTATGTACGAAAAGCCCAAAAAAGAACAAAGAAAATGTTAGTGAGATATGTTTTCTCTTAATGAATTATGAAATGTTTTGAAACCCTTTATCATGATAATTTTAAGATTTGTTACAAGAAACATTTTTAGAAAGATTGTTTTCTCAAACATTACAAATGCTTATCAAAATGTTTTACTCAAATGTTTCTAAAAATATTTAAGGGTGGTTATCCTAAAATTAAATTTCAAATATGTTAAAGTGAGTGCGCCCACTTTTCAAGATGGTTTAAAAGGACACGGACTGTGGTCTGTGATGTTTCATGAAATTATGCTAGCATGTAGACATCTATGATGATATATGGTGCACCAGAACAATGAATAGGTCGATTGTAGAGATGATCGCAGATGGACCAGGACCCATTCTACAAATGACCAAGTTGCTAAGGGATGACAGGAGGCTAGCAGCGCCCTCCTTGAGATGGGAGCAGGTTTAAGGAACAGCCACCTGGCTAGCGTGCTGTTATATGATGGATTCTCTTCTAAAAGGTAGAATGATCACTTGGTAAGTGCCACTACCGGATGAGGAGAAATGCATTTGCATATGTTTTGCTTTTGAAAAACTCAGAAATTGGGATATGAAATTATTTATGTAAAAAGATTACTCTAAATGGGGTTTTATGAGCATATATGAACAAGTTTATTCTAAAAAAAGGATGTTTTACATAAAAAGTGTAAATATCAAAGTTAAGATGAAATGATTTCTATGCAAATGCATTCATGATAAAAAAAATTACATGCATATGCCTTATTGGCTTTAAACAAGCCCTAAAATAGGGATTACGAAAAATGATTTAGGACATAAAAATATCCATCGCCAAAAATGGTTTAGAACATAAAAATATCTATTGCCAAAAAGGGCTTATGTGAAAAATGTTTAGGATATAAAAATATCCGTTGCCAAAAGGGGCTTATGTGAAAAGAATTTTAGGACATAAAAATGTCCATTGCTAAAAGGGCTTATGTGGAAAATATTTTTAGGATATAAAAATGTCCATTGGCAAAATGAGTTTATGTAATAAATGTTTTGGGATATAAAAATGTCAACTTAAGAACAAAGAGAAATTACCTAAAAAGGCTATACACATATGTGTTGCCTTTGAAAAGCCCAGACGTGACATACAAAATGTTTATATGAAAAGATGTTCATAAAAAAAAGTTTTACAGGAAAATGCTTACTTACTGAGTTATCATTCACGATTTGTTTTCTCAAACCTTAAACAAGTAACGGGAAGCTCAAGAGGTAAAAAACCTAAGCATTAAAGGAAAGGTATGAGATAATAATCATGTGCGTACTAAATTGATTAGTTACGATGTATGGAAGGGTATGACCAAAATGTTTAAGGTGTGTTAACATATTTGAACTTATTGATAGTTCTAAACTCTATACAAGTTGATGGCTAAATGTATGTACACAAGTACATATGTCAAATATTTGACTATGAATGTATTTTATATGATTATGGCATGACCAGGTTGATAAAACCAATAATGTAATAGAACAAGACGGAAGTTTATGAATGATATGTGTAATTGATGACAACTACCAGGAAGTGAGATTGTGAACATATACAAGAATAAAAGGAGAACCAAATGATATTTTAAAATACTAAGTGCGACGATTTGCAAGTGTATCGTTGCTTATAAGATGAATATAGTGAAATGTAAAGAAAAAAAATGATGAAAAAAAATGATGAAAAAAAATGAATGAAAAAAAAATGAACGAGATTCAATTTAAGAACCTGCCGTGTGATCAAGACAACAATCATGACTCACATTTATCAATCAACAACGATCTTGGAGTAGGGCTTTGTGTGATGCCTCGGGTTGAGGGCACCACAATGCCACAACTTTATTACTTGCTCAGAGGGGAGCAGTGGGATCCAACTTATCTATGAGGTGACCATTAGAAGGGTTGAACTCGATACCGGCATATCAGAAAGGAAGATTAAAAGGAGCTCCGCATTAAACTAGCAAAAAAATGCTCCGCGATTACACTTAGGGGGCTCTTTAAATATAACTATTATAGAAAGGGAGAACAAATGCAATTGTGGGAACCAAAATATAGAAACTCTTCAATGCATCGAGGGTGTTCATTTAATTGATTATGTGATAGACCAAACTCCATGTAGTAAGCATTTAATGTACCTCACCATTGGCAGATGGGATTGAAATAGACCTATCAGATTTTAACAAAGACACAATGGAAACAAATTCAAAAGGATGGACCAGGGAATGACCATAAAGACTACTGGATAATGAAATAATGTAAGAATCTTATGGTTTAAAGGCCTGCAATGTATTCGATGTTGGATTGAGATCCATAAAAAATCTAACAAAGGTTTAAGTTTTGTCAATAGGAACATGGAGAGAGAACAGACTTTCATCGCTATAGGAATAACCATCGAGGGTGCATGAATAACATCGGTAGTTATGAACCAATCTTTACCTCACTACATATTTATGTGGACTATGAATCATTGCTACCCCACTCTAAACTAGAAGCTAAACAGAGGGATCAAACCTGTTGAGAGAAGAGGTCAAGAGAAGGGTAGACCTTGCAGATCCAAATTGCCAAATGTGGGATGATCGCTTAGGATCAGACAATAAAGTAGAGGATGAAACTTCAGCAGGAAAGTGAAAACGAATAGACCGAAACCAAGCTCAAAAGACAAAGGTTAAGGAGGAGATGATTGTGGGGCAGAAAAGATATCATACTATAAAAGAGGATGAGGAAATAGAAATAGATCACACCTTGCTTAAGAAAAGAAAAGGCTCATAAATGCAAGAGGATGGAATTGCTCATGTGATGACAAATGCTAAGACATCTCAGCACCACTAACTTTTAATAGCGATTTTGGTATGAAATTGTTGCGGGCTTAGGTACCCGCAAATAATTCATAATCTCCATAACATTGTTAGGAAAAATAAGCACATCATTATCTTTTTGTTTGAAATAAAAGAAAAAGCCAGGGGATGGAACCATTAGATTAATGTTGAAGTTCAAAAGTTGCTTCGTAATTGATTCTTATGGTCATAGGAGTGTTATTACATTGCTATGGAACAAGCAGACGGATCTCCATATCATCTCCTTCTCATCAAATTATATGGATACAATAATGAAAAAACTTATGGGAACCTCCTGGCATCTAATAAGGTTCTATGGCTTCCTTAAAGTGAGTAGGAGACTAAAATCTCGGGGTTTGTTAAAGCAACTTATTAGGCAGAACAATTTACGATGGCTGGTTATTGGGGATTTCAATGAAGTTATTAGTCTTTCGAAGTATTTTAGTTTTCATCCAAGAGTAGAAAGCAGGCTTCTGTTTCAAAAAGTCATTGGCAATTGTGAACAATTGGATGTTGGCTTTGTTAGATATCATGGAAGAACGATTGAAGGGTCAAAGACAGAGTTGAAGCGTGGTTAGATAGAGCATTGGCCTCTCCAGAGTGGCAAACTTGTTTTCCTTTTTACTCAATTGTATCATTTATCAACTATGGCATTTAACCACTATCCTCTTTTTTGAAATTGAAAAGAAAAGAATTTAGTAGGAAGAATGCTAAGGAATTTTGGTATCAATAATTTTGAGGAGATAAACCAGACGAAAATAGTGCTCATTCCGAAGAAATGAGGGGCAAACAAATAGTAAAATTCAAACTTATTAGTCTTTGCAATGTAGTGTATAAAATTCTCTTCAAAATTTTGGCTAATCAACTGAAAAATCTTGCTTGGAAGGCATCGTTTACAAACCCACAGTGCTTTCATATCCAAAAGATATATAACAGATAACATGTTGATAGCATATAATGCCATTCATGTTTTGAACAAATGAAGATTTCATAAGAGGAGAAAAATAGTAGTTAAATTAGATGAGTCAAGGCATACGATAGAGTGGGCTGGATGTATCTCTGTTAGAACATGAGACAAATGAATTATAAGAATTGGATTGGTTGTGTCTACACGTCTATCCATTATCATTTATAAAATAAATATGAATGGTTTTAAAACAGAATCATTGACAGCAACTAGGGATATTAGAGAAGGTTATCCTCTTTTCTCTTTTTTTTTTTTTTTGAATGTTTTTCTCTTATTTATTTTTACTATGTGTGGAAAGCCTATCTGCATTGCTTATAGAATATCATAATAAGGGACTTCTTCATGATGTGAGAATTGGAAGAAATCTTTATATTACTCATTTGTTCTTTGCAGATGACATTCTTCTTTTTGTAATAGCCGGAGAGGGGAAGTGACTCGGCAACTTAAGATGCTAAGAATATTTGGGGAGAGAACCAGACAAAAAGTCAATATTGACAAAATGACGATCCTATTCAACAAAGATATACATGCAGATGCATGCTCTGATCTTAAGATGATTTTGGGAATATTTGATAACATGATCCAAACTTACCTTGGTTTACTTGCATGGATTGACAGATCATAAGCCCTTGTTTCTCAACGTATCAAAGAAAGAAAATGGAAAAGACTCCAAAGTTGGAAAGATAAGCTCTTACCATGGAAGGTAAAGAAGTATTGAATAAGAAGGTGGCAGAGGCCATTTCTAACTATGCAATGAGTTTTTTTTTTTACCTGCCATTTAAGCTATGTGTAGATATTGAAGCCGTGATTAATAGATTTTGGTGAAAAGAGAAAGAATGCAAGAAGAAGAAAAGCTAGGTGACTAAGCACAAGATGTGCAAATTCAAAAAGAAAGTAAGGGCAGGATTTAGATGTCTACAAGATTTTAACTTAGCCCTTCTAGTAAAAAGTTTGAGGGCTAGGTACTTCTCTAATGGAAATCTTTGGAGCGACCAAATAAGCCAACCAACTCTTTGATCAGGAAAAGTATAATGCCGCCTATCAGATTGAGGAATGGCAAACATATCAGATTTCTACAAGATAGTCGGGTGTCGTCCAAACTGAAGAAAGTTGATCCGCTGCTATCAAACTTTAATGAAAACTTCAAGGTGGATCAACTGGTGGACTGACTTACTAGGAGGTAAAAAGAGGAAGAAGTAAGAATAATTGTGGGAAAAACTTGTTGGTGGGATGTCCAACACATTCCTATCCCTTTTAATTACGAGAATGATTCTATCTTTTGGCGGGTTGAGCATGATGGCATATTTAGAGTAAGATTAGCTTATCAGATGGCCTATAAGGAGCTGTTGGAAAGGAATGGATTTGTCCTTGCAGATGGATTCTAATGCTCTCAAAGCTTTATGAAGGTTAAAGCTTCCCAAGAAAATGATGCTATTTGGTTGGAGATTATTATTTGACTCCCTCCCCGCCAAAATCAATTTACAAAGAAGAGCATCACTATCATTATAGCTTGTGCTCTATGCCCGAGAGTAGGGTGTTGGGGGTGGTAGAGATGCTTTTCACCTGTTCTGGAACTGTTTAGATTCAAAAATTGCACATGCTCAACCACTAGTGAATGACCTCACAGGTACATCGATCTCCACTTTATGGGACTTATTTTCTCTCATTATGTCTATCAAGAATCAGTATCCTCTCATCCGTTTCATTTGTACTTTTTGGAAGATATGACATTGGAGGAACGATTTCTACATAGAAGGGAGAAGTCCAAACTTTCTTGAAGTGCCTTGGTGGGTAATAGACTATATCCAGCTGCTTCATTCATCTGCTCTCTTCAAGACTTAGGGTACAATGCACACATGGGAACTATTAGATAGAGAAAATGGAGGTGGGCACCATCATCATCATCATCATCATCATCATAAGCCATTTCCTACCTATGTGGGGTCGGCTGCATGGATTCTGTTATGCCATTCTTGGCGATTTAAGACTAAATTTTCCGTAATTTGTAATATTTTTAAATCTTGTTTAATTACTTCCATCCATGTTTTTTTGGGTCTTCCTCTCATTCTCCTACCACCTTCTACTTAGATAGACTCAGTACTACTTCAGACCTCCTTTTAACATGACCAAACCATCTTAATCTATTTTCTCTCATTTTATCATAAATTGGTCTCACTTTTAAGTTTTCTCGAATTATTTCATTCATAATTTTATCTTTTCTTGTTTTACCACTCATCCACCTTAACATTCTCATTTCCGTTACGTATATTTTTTGTATATGTTGTCATTTAACTGCCCAACATTCTGCCCCATAAAGCATAGCAGGTCTAATCGCAGTCTTATAAAATGGAGGTGGGCACCATAAAAAAAAATGGCGATGCAGGCTATAACGTGTAGCTAAACGTAATGGGATTTGGAGTTGTGCCTCGTGATTGGGAAGGAAAGTATGTAGCTACAAAAGCTCAGACCAGAAATAGGATTTTGGATCCACTATTAATTGAAGCACATGCTATGCTACTCTAGATCAAGTGGGGTCAGGAAATGCAACTTCACATGATCATTGTCGAGAGTGATTCACTCTCATTAGTCAATATGATCAACGAATAGGGAATCATCCATTCTTCCTTAGCTTTTTTGGTTTGCAAGAATCAGGAATACGACTGTAAAATTTGAATCATGTATGTTTTCTCATGTTTTTAGAGATGAGAATGCTGCTGCCCATGCGCTTACTGATTTTGTTGCTAGGAATTCTGATCATGACATGATGTGAGGGGAATCTCCACCATCTTATATAGTAGAATTTTTGTACCAAGATTTAACACATGTTAATGAATTGCCTGATGGCTTCAGGGCCCTGCCCCTATCTATTGGGTTCAGGGCACGGGCCTGATTGGTCGCCTTAAATATTTGCATTAACCCACACGTTGCTAACAACCATCAAGAATATTACTCTAGTAACGGATCAAAAAAGGTATTGTTCCTTCTTGAAAAACACTTGAATGCAATTAAACATTTCTCGTCTTCATCGTATCATTTGATTGAGCAACCATAGAAATACCCACATCGTTTTATAAAGCTCATAGCTCGTTTCAAACAAACGAGCAAAGCAAGTTCATGGACAAGTATGCATACGTTATACTATAGTACTTTATAGTTTATACTAGAGATGAGAGATGCATAAGCCAAATAGCCTCTTGTTTTTTTTTTCTCTCTCTTTTAGCGTGTGTATGACTTTTCCATAAACCTTTGTATCTAAAACATTTATCTTCATAATTTTCCTATTTTCTAATTAATCCTTTACATATTTCTATACAAATATTCTGCTTTTCAATCGTTTCTTCACAATCTCTTACGCTATCCTATCTATTTTAATTTTATTCTTTATTCTTTATCAATGCCCCTATTCTATTATATCACTTCTCTTATTTTCGAAAATTTTACATTAGTGTATTTGTTTACATTACAATTTAAAACTTTTCACTCTCCATAATTATCCTATTTTTTTATTACTACTTTATACATACCTATACAAATATTCTATTTTTTAATCATTTTTACATTGCTCATATAATTATCCTATCTATTTTAACTTTTTTTTTTTACTCATCATCATTACTTTTATCATATCATATTATTTTCTCCCATATCAAAAACTTTTCAAAAGTTTTATCACTTCCTAAATACACTCAAACTTTTCATTCAAAAGTTTTAACCCCTACTAGACACTAGGCGTGGGGATCAAAGTGGGTCATAAGGTTGGAGTTTGCCAGACATTAACCTGCTTTTAAAAATTCCGTTTGACCTTATTTTTTATATTAATTTGACTCTTTTTAATCGATCTTGAAAAACTTTAAGTCCGTATCAAGTCAGTAGCAAGACAACAAGTGAAGTAGAATCATCTTAAGAATTTAAGTACCTATAAAACATAAAGATACATCTATGCTAAATTTAAAATTGTATGCTTTAATAGTTTACTAATTAAAAAGCATTTCTAAAACAAAAAATGAGTAAGTATAATGCACCTTTATTAAAATATGCTAATAAATTATACCTCATTCAGAATGAATTTTAGCATTGATAAAAATAGTTTCTTATAATAATAGTATTTTTCTGCAAATGTTTCTAGAATGATAAGAAAATTACAATTATACATAAGAGTAATATGTACATATACAAATGTCTCTTATTCATTCTTATATTGTTAATATAATTAATCATAAATAAAACCAGAATTTTCAAAGAAAATGAGCATAAAATTCACAAATACGCTTATAGTTTATAATAAATAAAATATCAACAAGGCGTGTTAGAATTTTTTGGGTCAAGATATGATTTACCCATTCCGACTCTATTTTTGAATTGGAGTCAAAATTTATAACACATCTTTATACCAAGTCAAAAGAACATTGATTTTACTCAATAAAAAAAGAGTCAGGTCATGAGTAAGTCATGGATTAACTAGCACCGGTTTCCACCCGTATCAAACACACCCTTAATGTTGAACTAAAATTTTCTTTCAAATTTAAGTGAGTTATTTTGTTTAACACCCTTTGTTTTATTGTCTTACTAAAAATCACACTCATTCGAAAACTTAAAAGCTTATTTTTGAAAAACTAGCATATCTTCAAAGAGAATCTCACTCAATACATGAGATTTTTTGAATTATAAATAAATGCATATGTGAATAAACATGATAAATGGTTTACATATGGAGGCAAGAACATTTCAAAATATTTTTTTAAAAAGTGGTTATCAAAAAAGGAATATGATCCTATGCACCCAAGCAAACTTAATCTTAGAGCACCCTAATGCATTTAACTCAATAATTTTTTTTTTAATTTTTTAAAGAATTTTTAATTTTAAGTATACTTCATGTGTGTGTTAATTTTTACTATTTTTGAAAATTTGTAGATTTTTTTAGATTTTTTTAAATAGATCTCCGAAAATGATAAAAATTAATATAGACATTAAATACATTTATATTGTGTTTGGTAAGAGGAGAAGTTATCAAGTTAAAACTTACAATCTAAAACTTTTCACTCTCCACAACAACCCTATTTTTTAATCAATTTTTTACATTTTTCTATACAACTACCCTACTACTTTTCAATCATTTCTACACAACTACCAACACAATTAACCTATTTATTTCAACTTTATCCTATTTATTCCTTATCATTATCTTATCATATCAGATCATTTGACAACTTCTACTCTCTACAACTTTTCATCAAAAGCTTTATCCATTCCCAAACACACCTTAACAATTATGTAAAAAATATTTTTTTAAAAAAGTACTTGCACTAGAAGCCAAGTGCAACCAGGTGCACAAGATCACAAGATCACGTTCCATCAAATAATTGCCGATTAGAAATGAGGTAACCTGGGAGAAACTGCTGGCTTCGGGGCATCATGGTAGTTGAACACGATTGAGAAATTAGAAGACAGTAATCATTCACAGACGTGTTACTTCGAAAACCAACAAAATGCCCAATAGAAAATGAACTTCAAAATGTGAGATATTTCATTTGCAAGTAAATCATCGGTAGCTCATAACTCATCACAGACAGGCCCATAGAGATTTAAGGGGCAAACTCATATCCTGAATACTATATTATCAAATGCTCATAGGCTCGGGGCTGGCAGACGACGATAGGATGTCCAGCAGTGAATTACAGGGCTCCAATTCTTCATGCCATAGCGGAAGAGTATCTCCCGGGTAGAAGTTCCTTGTAACACCTTCAGAGTTTATCTGCAAAGAAAATTGATCTGTTAC
Organism: Annona cherimola; assembly: GCA_030490835.1. Classification (NCBI taxonomy): domain Eukaryota; kingdom Viridiplantae; phylum Streptophyta; class Magnoliopsida; order Magnoliales; family Annonaceae; genus Annona; species Annona cherimola. The sequence continues at coordinate 39,329,724 of CM059977.1, read as the reverse complement.
ATTTTTACAAAAACAAGAGAATGTCACCCCATAATACGTTTTCAAAAGAAAAGGATAGTAGCCTCTGCATTGTCTTTGTTGAGCCAGCAACACTATAAGAATGTCCCTTAATCCTATCCCTGTTTGGGGAAAATAGATCTGACAAGGATGCTGGCTTATGTCCTACAGTTGTAAAGTGTGTTTATGAGCCATTTCCTCTTTTTTCCCCCTGTTGTCCAGCCAGGTTCACTAACCAATTGGTCTATTCCGATTAAATTAGATTGAGGAAAGGAATGCCAAGTGAATAAATGAACAGTATAATTCCTATCAGTTACTACGTGCAAAAAAAGATGTGTAAGTACAATGCTATCCACCAGAAAGAACAAAAAGAGAAACAAACAACCAACTTTCAATGAAAAAAGATGCAAACCAGATGACTTTAATGAAAGAATTAATTGGAATAGACACTGAAAAGAAGCGGCATTCTGGTGGAAAACAATGTATTTTATATTCCTCGAAACAAATTGGTAGAGCACATTTAGTAATTAAAAAAAAAAAAAATCTTCTCATCCTTTGACGAGTGAGAAAGGAATCGTTATCATGAATCATCAGCTTTATTGAAAATTTCAAATGCAACTGAAAAAGTATCAAAACAAACACAATTATGACAAACTGAAGTAGGCAAATTGCAGTACTAGTACATAAGAGCACAATTTACAGGCATAGAAGACCATGGAAATTTCTTGTTGAGACAAGCTAATCCAAGGAAACAAAGCGCACACACAACACTGAAACTCACCATGCTGAACTAGATATGAACATTCAATTGCAATATAATACTTCCTATGGATGCTGCAAACAATCTTCACAAACAGCACTCAAGATTTTGTGTCATACTCTGGCACAAATTGAAAGGACTACAGAATGATACTCACAATAACAGTACGAACAACGCCTCCACTTGCACCATCACGTGCAATTGCAAGAGAGACTGCTTTAACAACTAATTTCTGCAAGAAGAAGAAGAAGAAGAAGAAGAAGATGACGATGATGATGATGGTGAAAGAAAAAGAGAAGAATAAAGCTGATGAGACAAAAAGAACAGATGAAAAGTTTCGTGACTTCTGCCAGTAGCAGCAAATAGAAACAGAAAGGCAGCGCATGTGTGAGCCCAATTGTTCTCATATCTTAATACTCGCAATGATATATATATATATATATATATATATATATATATAGAGAGAGAGAGAGAGAGAGCTGTTCCGGTACAGTGACGCTGCACCGGAACAGCGGAGCGGTGCAGTGGGCCCCAAATGATCATGAAATCATGATCTACTCCACCCATTGTATTTAGAATAATGTATTCTATTATCACACCAATTTTCATCTCAATTAGATATGTATATGGGCCCCATCTGAAAATGGTACAAATCCAACGTAATAAAATAGTTTGATGTAAATAACAACTTTAAAGTATCTGATTGAGATGAAAATTAGTGTGGTAATAGAATACATTATTCTAAATACAATGGGTGGAGTAGATCATGATTTCATGATCATGTGGGGCCCATTTGGGGCCCATTGCACCGCTATTCCGGTGCAGTGATGCTGCACCGGAACAGCCCTCATATATATATATATATATATATATATATCGAGAGAGAGAGAGAGAGAGAGAGAGAGAGAGAGAGAGAGAGAGAGATTTATGTATGATCTACTCCACCCATCGTATTTAGAATAATGTATTCGATTACCATATCAATTTTCATCCCAATCAGATATGTGTATTAACCCCATCTGAAAATAGTACAAATTTAATGTAATAAAATAGTTTGATGTAAATGACAACTTTAAAGTGAGTTTTTCAACATACAAACCATTTGCTATAAAATTTATATATGAATAAATGATTGTATAAACTTCCATTACATTCTAATATGTGTAGAGCTCAAAAATGGGCAAATGTACTGCTGTTCCGGTGCAGTGGCGTTGCACCGGAACCGCTCTCATATATACACATATATATATATATGTATATGTCTAAACTGACTTTTGTAGATATGCCTAAAAAGTGAGACCAATATTGCATTTGTCCTTAAATTTTCTTTACAAATATGCCTAGAAAGTTTATACAAAATTAAAATCATGTCCCTTCCATTAGGGTGCTGTTAAAATTTTTTTGTAAAATGACGAAAATGTTCTTTTAAGTTAAGGAATATACTTGTAATTTTATAAGGGCAATTTCCTTATTTTACAGAAAATTCTCAAGCCATTATGACAAAAGGGACACACTTGCAATTTTATGCAAACTTTGCAGACATACTTGCAATTTCGGTAAACTTAGGGACACAGATGCAATATTGGTCAAATCTTGGGTGCGTTTGTTTTCGGCAAAAAAATGTCATTCAAAACTTTTCAATCTAAAACTTTTCACTCTCCATAACTACTCTATTTTTTAATTATTTTTTCACATTTTCCTATACAAACTACCCTACTTTTCAATCATTTATACACAACTACCCATACAACTAACCTATCTATTTTAACTTTATTCTCTTTACTCCTCATCATTACTCCCATTATATCATATCATTTTCTATCAATTTGACAACTTCTACTTCAAAAACTTTTCATCAAAAGTTTTACCCCTAACCAAACACACCCCTTATAGGCATATTTGCAAAAATCCCAAAATTTTAAGACTCCCAAATATGAATAGCTTAGTTAAACACTAAGAAAACCTTGTGTTCAACAGGTATAGAAATCCTTGCATTCGAGGGGTACATCAATCATGATCCAGATTAAATTGTAATGCTCTTCTGAACATGGATAAATCTGTCCAACGGAGCACAACATGCTGGCAAGACTGGCATCATTGAAATTGTTGCATTATGTAGGAATACAAGTTAAGATGTACATTCACGTACCTCAGCTTCGTCCTTGCTCATCCCATCTTTCCATGCTTGATCAAAGAACCCATATAAATAACTTGATCCAGAACCTATTAAATGCAAGTGTCATAAATCCACAGACAACATGGATAATATAATGTCAAAATAGTAATCGTTAATAAAAAGAATGCTTGAATTATGGGCAATATTGACCTCCTAACAAAACAAAGGGTGTGATAGGAACTTGGAAAATTTTTTGAATTAGATAAGGTTTATTGTGATATGATAGGGATAATAATCAGGAGTAAAGAGAAAATTTGAAATAGATAGGGTACTTGTATGGAAAGATATGAAAACATGATTGGAAAAGTAAGATAGCTGTATAGAAAAGTGCATGGAGAAGTGGAAAAAAATGGAGTGGATTGAGCCTTAGCTTGTTGGTTTTGATTTAAAAAAATATATATATCCATACATAAATCTTTGTAACTCATCTTAACCTACTGCTTACTTTTTCCATACACAAAATTTCAACTTAATCTAAATATTTTTCTATGGGTAAATCTTCACAATTTCAAAGTCAACCTTAGACTAAGCCTTGGCCTGTTGGTTTTCATCAAAAAGTCCACAGCAAGTGCATGGCTAACAATAAAGTTCAAGGGCAATTTCTGACAAATGAAGATTGGTTAATATGAAGTAATGTAAATATGTAATTCTTGGGAATCATATCCTGATGTAAAAAATCAAGCTCCCCTATTCTTAATCACATAGTGTCACTTGGCAACATCAGAACAATCTGCTAATCACAAGTGAATAATATATAATTTCAAGCAGCACAACACAGATCAGTCAAGCAAGTGAAAGAACATCTGGACAATAGTACAATATCTACAAATCAGTCTCAATGATCACAACATCAACCAAATCAAAATTGACAGGTTCAGTCAGGCATAAAAACAATTGCAACTACAGTTCCCTACAAAAAATAGTCCTCTTTTATGTCACAAATATTGATGCAGATCAGGAAGGGAAGAAATCACTAAGAGGAAGGACTACTTTCAAGGTGATTGGAAGGGACAATGAAGAGAAAATAGATGAATATAGGGAATATGAATCCATAAATAAGGATAAGAAATAAGGAAAAGAGAAAATACTTCCAAGTCATCAACATAATGAAAACAGATGCTACCTTTACTAAAAATATATAGCAAAGAAAAACTCTGATGCATCTGCATATTTAAAATAATAAGAAAGAAACATAAATCTAAAACATCTATCAAGTTGATCCATGTATTCAATCACTTATAAACACACACAAAAACTCAAATTAGTATTAAATATCTAAAGTCTTGTGTTAGACATCCCAGTAATAAATAAATCCTTACGTATTGATTACTCCATTCCCATTCTTCATCAAACACAACAAACGAAGATAACATTTAAGCACATCCCATTACACCATTGTCACAAGAGGGAAAAGGGAGACTGTCTTTAATGAGAATTGCAAACATCGAGTAATGTGTTTCAATAAAATGAAGCTTTGTATTTTAATGCAACAAATGGAGACAATATTTAAGTAGATGAGTTTGACTCAACAACTACAAATAATTTTTAAGTGCATAAATAGATTCAGAAGGAACCTCCAATAGTAAATGGTTGTTCCACAATTGACCCCCCAAGGGGTACTGAATATATTTTCCCTCCCTCATATTTGTCCCATCCACCAACAATCAATCCAGCTTGCAGCATGTTCTGTCAATTGCAGCAAACAATGAGAAACTGAGTCCTGAGTACAATAGATAACCAAGTTGAAAACAAAGTTCTGATCTAGCTACTGGAAATTCATTCTCCCTACAAAATATCAAGTTTTATGGTAAGATAGGCATGCCATTAATTAGTTTCAAGCTATGAACTGGATCATCAGAAATTTTTTGAAAAGAAACATTGCATTCTTAGATATATTATGGTTTCAAAAGAATTTCATGACAGATATATTAAAACCTGGTCTCTACTTATTTTTTAGTATGCTCAATCAAGAATAGAACCAAATATTTGATGCTACAGACCAAATTTAAATTTGAAGATAGCAATACAAGGATTTGCCCAGAGGATGAATAAGTCTAAGCCTGAAACATTCTGAGCTATTTGCAAATGGTCTACACCACTTCTATTTATCATTTAAATTTAACCCTTATATTATCAACTTCTCAAACATTTACCCCTAACTTTAATTGAAAGATAGCATGGCAGAAAGAAAGTTTTTTCAGAAGCCATTTACATAATACTTTGAACATTAATGACCAAAAAAGGAACTTTACAACACCAATAGGTTTAAAGAGAGCTTAATACACAAAATCTATAAGAGACATCCACGGAGCAACAATCTCTATACTTTTTTTTTTCTTTGGTAAATCAATTGGACAGCAGACCTTTTCATATAAAATGAACAAAAAATGACTGCTTTGAACTGACTAACAGCTAGAACAGTATTCCGCAATTTCAAAGCCAAATATTACCTTGTTATTGTAAGACAACAGCCGTATCAAGTTAGCAGCAACTTTGACTGTTGCAGGCTGCCCAAGCTGGATTCTACACCCAAGGGCAAGCAGCAAATTAGCAAGACCAACTTAGTAAGCAAAACATTGCAAAGTATTACTCCAATTCTTATCGCGTTTATGACACAACTTTTTTGAAAAAAAATGTATAGATAAAGCAGTCACTTTCACATCCAGGATGATAATATCCTATGAAAGGTACTGGATTGTTTCAGAGAACCACCACAACAAATCTTTATTTCCCCAAACCCTTGGAAAACTCATTTGTTCTAATTAGCATGATTTTACATGTCATCTAATTTACTCAAATAGTTAGCTTTTGGCACAGAATTAACAAATAGCAATCAGCATTATCTAACCAAGATGATTCACAGGCTACAATTGTAACCAAACATTGTATAAAAAAAAAAAAAACCAAAAAGGTGTAAATTAACTCACGTATGCTGGTGGAGAAAGTGACGGACATAATCTGAAACAACTTGGGAGTCCGCTGCCTGTGAGAACATGACAAACAAGTAAGGAAAAATAGCATGCAAAAAAGGGAAAGAAATAGTGAAACAACAACCTCCATTTCTACTAAAATTGAGAAGGGAATCTAAGAGGAGACTTTGTCTTTTATATATGGAGACTGGAGTTCCTTTATGAGCATCCAATACTTGAGAGATGCCCACCTAAAGTATCCCTTCACTTTCTGTCCATATTTACGGCAAGCATGCATCTCAAGCATCCAACCAAGAATTAGGACATTACGACAGTTTTCTTCTCAAATCAGAAATGAAAAGTACTTAAAATAAAGTCTTAGCCGGTAAAGAGAAGTGGTTAAATAGACCGTTAAAATCCTATACGACGCAAGACGATCACAAACTCGTAGAAGTCAGAATATCAAGTAGAAAGGCTTATGGCTTGAGATTTAGAGTTTCAACAAAAGGAAAGGATGGCTTGGACTGAGTTGAGAATGCAAATAAAAAAAATAGGAACAAGAAATTCAAGAATCAGAATTATGTTTCAGCATCAAACGAAGGAGATTAGTCAAATCCAATCACCAAAAATATTTCAAATTTCAAGACTTTGCTCACTCTCCATTAACAGCTCATAAAAAAGCTATCAATGACAAAATCCTAATAACTAAAAACAAAAAACATACAAAAAATACATTAACAGGCCCATAAACTTTCCAAAACTCTTCTATGATGTATTTAGATAGTCATAAAACGCTCCAACCATTATCATGAATGTGGTCATTTTACGCCTGTTTAAGAGCTAACGCAATGTATGCACACAAAATCCTCCCTCATAAATTGTGAGAAGAAAGACGAGATCAGGGCTCAAGATTGCAAGCAAAAAAGGTCGATGAGATCCCAGAAGACGAACGAAAAGCGAGTATAAACCTAAAGTTTCCAAAACAATTGAAGCAGATGCTCAAGAATCACACGTACCGATCCCGATCGACATAGGAAAACATTATCCGTGAGCTGGGTGATCTTGTCCGACGCACGATTAGCAACATACATCCCTATCGACCAGCGAGCATAAAAACCCAAAATGAAATGAAATGAAATAAAAACAAAAGATCGAAAATCAGAGGCACAAATTTAAAAGATGAAAGAGATTTACCTGTGCTGGTTCTGGAATCGGCACCAAGAACAACACCGCCATCGTAGGTTACTCCGACAATCGTGGTTCCCATCGAATGTGGGGCGCTCAAGTCAGAATCCATGGTAGGCTGGTCGAGGAAATTAGGAAGAGGGTGAAAAGGGAAGCAGCAAGGGAGAAGGATGGCCGGAGGGGTGTAAGGGCGGGCTAAGTATTCGCTTGGATTGTAAGTCTGGTCGTGGGGGGAGGCTGATTACCAGCAGTGAGAAGCCCATCGCAGGGTCAGCCTGCGAAACGGTGATCTGGGAAGACACGTGACAACTACACACCAACACGAGTTTTCCACTTTTCCGTCATGGGTACGCAGTGCGCTTACCATTCGAGCTGGGACTTTTCTCAAGTATGTACCATTCATTTGACCTTCATAATATTTTTCAAATCCCAAAATATAACCATCATGTTTCTATTTAGCAAGTGTTTGTTTATCGTAAAAACTTATGAACCTCAAACTTGCCAATCTAATTTTTTTTTATTTTTTATAATTATTTCTTTACTTCTTCCTATAGAACTATCATACTTTTTAGTTATTTCTACACAACTGCTCATATATATATAATTAATTTATTTTTTTTACTCTTCATCATTACCTTTATTTTATAGCATTATTTTTTTCATTTTAAAATTTTTTATATTAGATGTGTGTTAAAAAGTTTTATCACTTTTCAAACACGCTCTTAATCCAAAAAAGCTCATTAGGTTAACATGTAAAAGTACTACTATGTCAATCAAATTTAAGAGTAAATTAAAAACAATTAAATATTGTAACCCATGGATGCCATAATTGCATATGGGCTCTAAATACTAAGAGATCTAATTTCATTTTCTTTGTATTTCATTTCATCTTTTATTTTTTATAATATGCATATTTTAGATATTTATAAAAATTTAACTAATATTTTTTGTTAGAATAAGTATTTTTGGGATTAAATATAAGCATAGTGGGTATATTTAAAATTTTAAAAATGATGTAAGTATATTTGAGATTATCGCGAAACTTAAGTAAATATATTTGGATAAAGCTCTTTTCATTTCACAGTAACCTAAAAAGAGTGGGAAAAAGTTGGTGAACCTTTTTTAAAAAAGGAGATTGGTAATTATGTGATATGATAGGAAAATAACTAGGAGTAAAGTAAAGATGTAAGAAATAATTATACAATAACAAACTAGGAGTAAAGTAAAGATGTAAGAAATAATTATACAATAACAAACTAGGAGTAAAGTAAAGATGTAAGAAATAATTATACAATAAGATAGGTTAATGCAAAAGTGTCTATGAGGGCAGTGGAAAAAAAATTTTCTTCCTCTCAATTTTTTTTGGGAACTCGAATGAATATTTGTCCGTACAGAATAAGAAAGAAATTTTTTAAAAAAATAAAAGGGGCATCATGAGAACGTTTAAGACATGCGAAAATGGTCACTTGCACGGACGTCTAAAATTTATTGTCGTCTGCCAAAAATCAAAGATGAAGATGGGCCAAAAGCTAGTACAATTAGTAGGATTGCTAATTTCAGTGAATTTCCCACAGTAAATTTTATTATACGGTTTGATGAATTTTGACTATTTTTGGTTGAAATGGACCCTACTAAAATCACACATTTAAGTACCCATATCAAACAGCATTAACTACAAAATTTTTAAAAGATATTTTGTGACGCCCTTTTGTCTAAACATCTTTAATGACTTGTTAAGGAGTGTCATATAACTTAAGAAAAATTCAGCAGCATCTCCATGTAATATATAAGAGGTGGTATGGAATACAATACCTGTTATTTATAAACATCTCAATTTCATCATTCAATATAATATTCAACCCTACAATTTATACATTTGCATTCTCATACATAAGGACATCCATATAGTAAGAAAACCACAGTAATTCCTCATTACACAACAAGCAATCCAAAAGATCATATATATATATGAGCAGAGATGTTAGCAGATTGGGTTGGACGGGTTGGAGTCTAATCCTAATCCTAACCCATTTAAAATATCTCAACCCTAATCCATTTATTAACCGATTTAAAAAACCTCAACTCTAACTCATTTACAACCCATTTAATAAACGGGTTGGCGGGTTATTAACAAGTTATATAGCAAATAATCTGAAGGCTTAAACTTTGGCAGACGATAATTTTGTAAAGAGAGACAAGATGGTGTTTTTGACGCAGAGAAAATAGAAACAAGATAATAACAGGGAAATTGAATTAGGGTAGCACTTGGAAAATGAAAATTAGGTAGCGAGAGGAAGACTTAGAGGGAAAAATAACCAAAAAGTTTACATACATATATAGTGGGTTAAACGAGTTAAATGAGTTAAATATGATAAATGAGTTAAATGGATTACTAAACGGGTTGGCGGGTTATAAAAAATCTCAACCTTCATCCGTTTTTTAATTAATGATTAAACAAGTTGGTGAATCATAATCCATTTATTCAAAAATCTCAACTTAAACACATTTATAAACGGGTTGGACAAGCGGGTTCACCATGACCATTAACACTCTTACATATGAGTTCACGTAAATTGTAATCAAGTTCAAAATGCCCAAGTACAATACACTTTATCATAGTTGGATCAACTAAGTAAGCGTCTACATGCATTCGTATTGAAAAGAAACATAAAGTGCAAATAACAAAAAATACAAATGGTAATCTAATAATCTTCAATATTATGTCATCCTCTGGTCCTATATTGAGGCTCCTCACTTGAACTATGATCTAAAGACAGAATAATAAATTTTGTAAGTCTAAATAGACCAAGTAAGTAAATAGAAGTTAGCAAAAAATGAGAATCAATAATATTTTGGATGCACATTCCATGACAGTGTTGTGGAAAGATGATTCTTAAATAACCATACAAGACATATTAGTCCAACACCCACACCCTAGAATATATACATATAATCACATGTAAACAGAAAGGCCACGAATGATCCTCTTCTTATATCTACCAAAGGTTATGAACAACCATTTACAACCATCAATCCTAAATAAGTATCATCTATAACACATAAAGACAAATGTCACAAATCACTCATACAGTATTAGCAAAATTAACAAAATTTACTTTAAATTTAACATACCAATTGTCACATAAGCATTCCATCAAGCACAAGATACATACCAAAGGAGAGACCTCCAAATTCTCCTCCCGGTTCAACTGACTCAAACACTATCATATCCAAATAATGCAAAATTATTAATGGGTCATCTACTTTATAAAAATCACATAGCTACATCCATTTTTCTCATAAACCCTACTGATCATAAGTTGTCAAGAACCCTAATGCCCCAAACTACGAGAATGTTGGACATTGCCCCTTTCCACTAGCCTATATCACTTTTAAGATGAGATTTTATCACTAATTTCAGAAGAGACGACATCTACTTACCGGAGCCCGATCCAGTGCACCCGGGTGCATTCAGCCTCAATGCACCCGGGTGCACTGCACCTATTTTTTTATTTTTTTTAAAAACTTTTTTTATACAATGGTTAATCTAGGTTTATTTAACATATTTATCAATTTTTACTATTTTTGGAGACTTTTAGATATTTTTTTTAGATTTTTAAAAATCAGTGGCATTTTCGGTAATTTAAAATTACGAAAAATGCCACTGATTTTAAAAAATTTAAAAAAAATATCTAAAAATCTCCAAAAATAGTAAAAATTGATACATATGTTAAATAAACCTATATTAACAGCTTCATGAAAAAAAATTTAAAAAAAAATAAAAAAAAATAGGTGCAGTGCACCCGGGTGCATTGAGGCTGAATGCACCAGGGTGCACTGGATTGCGCTCCTCTACTTACCTTGATAATAATTTTTCCCCAAAATAGTGGCACTAAACTCGGATCTCTGGAATTTCGAGCTTCCTTGAAAAGAATAGACAATCTTTAAAGAAGTTGATGAGGTATGTTTTGAACCATAGGATCACTACAATTATATGGTTAATTTTGGCCTATGAAATTATATGATTTTTCATGTGTTAAAAAAAAAGAGAGAGAGAAAATCAACCAAAAAAAAGAGAAAAAAATAGAAAAAAGAAAAATTGATAGCAAAAAAAAAGAAATATATATATATACATATAGAAAAAAAGAAGAAAAAGAAAAAAAAAATATATATATTAAAGAGCTAGAGAGAGAGAGAGAGAGGGAGCCAAGTGGGGAGACACGGAAATACACCACTTGTTCTCGTATCATCGAAATTCAGGCAAAACTTTCAGAGAGAGCGCTTGAGCTTCTTGCTTTGCCGAATGATGGAATTCCCAGACTCCTACTTGATATAGGTTGCGGTTCAGGACTTAGTGGGGAGACACTCGCAGAAAATGGCCACCATTGGATCGGACTAGATATTTCTCAATCCATGCTTGATGTTGCACTTGAGCGAGAAGCAGATGGTGATCTTTTGCTTGGAGATATGGGTCAGGGTTTATGCGTAAGGCCTGGAGTTTTTGATGGTGCAATAAGTATCCCTGCAGTGCAGTGGCTATGCAATGCTGACAAGGCCTGCAATGAGCCAAGAAGGAGACTGAAGGCTTTCTTTGATTCTCTATATAGGTGCCTGACAAGGGGTGCAAGAGCAGTGTTGCAGCTGCATCCGGAAAATGAAGCACAGCTTGCAATGATAACAACTTCTGCAATGCGCGCTGGCTTTGGAGGTGGTGCTGTTGTTGACTATCCCCATAGTACACGGGCAAAGAAGTATTTCCTTGTTCTCACCTGTGGTCCGCCATCCCTGAGCACTATTCATCCAAAGGCGAAAGGTGCAGAAGACGAGAGTTGCAGTGATGAAGAAAATAAAACTGTTGGTATTTCAGACAGGCGTAGGCCAAGAAAAGAAAGTAGAAGGTAACCAAGAAAGGTAGAGGGAGGAACTGACTTCTATTCTAAGAAGTGCAGGAACGGTAAAAAAAAATTTCTGCGCTTAGAAAGTGACGGGACGCAAAAAGGACAGAAGGAAGTAATTGCTTTTGAATTCAAAATAATCCAAGACGGCTCCGCGGCAAAAATGTTTCCGCGGTAATGTGGTTCCGCGGCAAAAAAAGTGTGCTACTCTTCAAGCGATGTGCAACAAAGTTCTGCGGGAATGGTTTAGTACCCGCGGAACTACATTCCCGTGCCTATAAATAAGACCCCGACATGACAAAAAAGAGAAAAAATGGGAAAAAACAACTCCGAGGCAACCGGGACGAGAGCTCTCCCACGCTGAAAGAAAAGAGAACGTGAGTTCTCCAATTTTTTTTTCTTTCTTTTAGGTAAAAAAAAGAGAGTTTCTTTCTTATTAAAAAAATATATATACATATATATTATTTTTTAAAAAAAACTTTTCCCAACGTGGATTCTCCCCGACTGGCGGGTTGAATTGACACACGAGTTAAGTATTTTTCTCCTTTAAAAATAAAATTATATATATATGTGTGTATTTTCTATATATAAAAATATATATACATATATACATATTATTTTCAAAAACTACTTTTCCCAATGTGGATACTCCCCGATTGGCGAGTTGAATTGACACGTGGGTTAAGTATTTTTTTTCTCTTTAAAAATAAAATAATATATATGTGTGTATTTTCTATATAGAAAACTATAGATATATACATATATATTATTTTCAAAAACTACTTTTTCCAACGTGGATACTCCCCGACTGGCGGGTTGAATTCACACGCGGGTTAAGTATTTTTCTTTATATGAAAATATATATGCACATATACATATATATTGTTTTCAAAAACCATTTTCCCTGCGCACGGGGTGGGCCATATAACATATATATATATACATAAAGCTATCTATTGTTATGATAAAAATATATATATAACAATATATATATGAGGGACGGGGTCCCGGGATCTCACGGGCCGTCTTATAATATATATATATACACACATATATATAAAGCTATATATTTTTATGATAAAATAACAATATATATATATATAAAAGAGCCCGAGGTCCCGGGATCTCACGGGCCGCCTTATAATACATATATATAAAGCTATATATTTTTATGATAAAATAACAATATATATATAAAAGAGTCCGGGAACCCGGCATCTTATGGGCACGCCACATATATATATATAAAGCCACATTTTTTTTTACAATAAAAAAATATAATGATATATATATATGAAGGCCCCGGGAACCCGGCATCTCACGGGCGCGCCACATATATATATATAAAGCCACGTCTTTTTTTTACAATAAAAAAATATATAATGATATATATATATATGAAGGCCCCGGGAACCCGGCATCTCACAGGCGCGCCACATATATATATATAAAACCACGTCTTTTTTTTTACAATAAAAAAATATGTAATGATATATACATATATTGAAGGCCCCGGGAACTCGGCATCTCACGGGCACGCCACATATATATATATATATTTTTTACAATAAAAAATATATATGTAATGATATATATATATATATATGAAGGCCCCGGGCCTTGGGATCTCACCGGGTGCGCCATATATGTATATGTATATGTATAAAGCTAAGTATTTATATATATATATATCTTATAGTAAAAAAAAATATATATAATAATATTAAGGCTCGGGATCCTGAGATCTGTAATTCGATCCTGCACGAATGGGAGACCGGACTCTCCTTTCTTTGCAAATAAAAAGAAAAAAAAAAGAAAAAAAAAGGGGACCGTACCTGCTGTCCTCTTCAAAAAAATAAGAGAATGAGGGACGCTAAAAAAAAAGGGAAAGTGGCCCGAGGATCCCAAGATAAGATATATATATATATATATATATATATATATATATATATATAAAAGCCTCGAAAAATATATATTATACATATATATTAAAAGGCTTCCAAAAATATATATATTATTTTCTAAAATATATATATATATATTAAAAGACCTTAAAAAAATGAACATTTTATTTTCTAAAATATATATGTGCCCCACGGGCCTCAAAAAAATGAATTTTTTATTTTCTAAAATATATATGAGTCCCGCGAGCCTCTTAAAATGAATATTTTATTTTCTAAAAATATATATGTGCCCCACGGGCCTCAAAAAAGGAATATTTTATTTTCTAAAAATATATATATATGCCCTGCGGGCTTCCAAAAATGAATATTTTGTTTTCTAAAAATATATATGCCCCGCGGGCCTCCAAAAATGAATATTTTATTTTCTAAAAATATATATATGTCCCGCGGGTTTCCAAAAATGAATATTTTGTTTTCTAAAATATATATGAGTCCCGCGGGCCTCCAAAAATGAATATTTTATTTTTTAAAAAATATATATATATCCTGCGGGCTTCCGAAAATGAATATTTTGTTTTCTAAAAATATATATATGCCCCGCGGGCTTCCAAAAATGAATATTTTATTTTCTAAAAATATATATGTGCCCCGCGGGCCTAAAAAAAAAAATATTTTATTTTCTAAAAATATATATGTGTCCCGCGGGCCTCCGAAAATGAATATTTTATTTTCTAAAAATATATATGTGCCCCGCGGCCTCAAAAAAATGAATATTTTGTTTTCTAAAAATATATATGAGTCTCGCGGGCCCAAAAAAAATATATTTTATACACACATATATCTTAGAGACTTTCAAAAAATATATATATATGTATATTATAAAAAAAAATTATACTTTTCCCTGAGTAAATTCTCCTCAGGTAGTGGGTTAAGTTGATACACAGGGCTAAGTACCTTTCTATTATATATATATATATATATGAAAAAAAAACAACCTCTTTGACCAACTCGAGCCTTAAGGTCCGAGCAAGTCCACTTGGGCCCAAGACCCTCCAACAAATCCGCTTACACCCAAAACTCCTCAAGAAACCCCACTCGGGCCCAAAAACCTTCCAACAAGCTGAAGATGGCCCGAAACTCTTCAACAAGCCCAAAATGGCCAAAAACTCTTCAACAAGCCTACTTGGGCCCATAATTCTTCGATGGACTCAAGATGACCCAAAATTCTTCAACAGGCCTAGTTGGGCCCAAAAATCCCCCAACAAGCCCAGTTAGGCCCAAACTCTTTTTAACAAGCTCAGTTGGGCCCAAACCTCTTTAAATAGTCAAAGTTGACCCAAACGTATTTTTAAAATTCGGTTGAATCCATTTCTTAGTGAAACCACTTAAATTTCAATCCAGAGACTGAATGCGGGAGACGCTGGTTTCTTGTACAAGTACGGAAGCTGAAAGCGGGAGACGTTGGTCTGCTGTGTAAATCCAGAAGCTAAGAGCGCACTTAGTTTACTGTGTAGGGTCACTAGTGTAGCCGACGGGCCTCTCACTAGTTCCCAAATCGAGTCATCGCTGGTCGACGGGCTAAGTGTAAACTCACATTTAAGTCATGACGCGTGGCGTCATGTATCTCACATTTAAGTCATGGCGCGTGGCGTCATATACCTCACATTTAAGTCAGGGCGCGTGGCGTCATATACCTCACATTCGAGTCACGGCGCGGGGCGAAGTGTACTCACTTATCTTTATATTTTTGTCAGACACGATTTTTCGTGCACTTGTAAAGACGTAGAAAGATCTTCTACACATTTCATTATTATTTCAATAAAAATAATCATTTTTTATGAACTATTGTATTCAGCTCTTTTAATCAAGGGTTTTCTCGTTGAAGATGTAAAATCAGAATGTAGAACACAATGCAAAATATTTCTGTGATATACTTTTCGGACTCGGTTAAAGAATTAAATGCTTTAAAATTTTGCTGGGCAATTAATTAAGCATTTATTTTCAAAGCCGGAGGAAAATAATTTTTAACAATTTTTCACAAGGCCGGAACAAATGGTGAACCCGACGTGAAACATTCCTCCTTCATCTTTAAGAGCTAAAAACTATGGTCTTTATATGCTTACTTAATTTCTCACTGCTAACACTCTGAAGTGCTCCTTTACAGATCTCATGGCGCATTCGATGGCTTTCGGATTCCTGCCCAATGGTGGTTTTGTCATTTCTGAGCCAAACCACATGGATGCGGCTATCCCGCATCACTTTATTCGTGTACCAGAGAAACCGGAACACCGTGTCTATCGACACGTTGACTACTCTCCTGCATCGATCAAGCGAAGAAGAGATCAATCTACACTACTCAAGGAGCCTCTTATCATTCAAGGCCCTAGGACCACTCCTGTTCGACCGACGAAGTCTCTGCAGGTGCCAATTCAAATGGGCACACCTACTCTGCAGCCAGACTATGTTGAGAAGTCTACCTATCGGCTTGCTGCACCAGCCCAACCAGCAACACAACAGCCTGCAGGACAGCCTGTCTTGTGGTCCCACTCCACGAAAAGGTCTGCAAGACAATCTACTGCAACCCGGCTAGTGCCAACTTGTCGACCAGAAGCCAATGTTCCCTGAAATGGGAGCAAAGCTGTACCAAATTCTGTTCAATGCATCATCACTTGCCGATTCGGTCGGGCCACCTCAAGGGTTGTTGACCTAGCCTCCCGACCTAACCGAGAGACACCCGGGAGCGGAAGAAGTCAAGAAGACAGGCCAAGGTTTCTCAGCTTGATGCTCCATCGGCCGATGGAAGGGATGATCGATTCAAGCCGCAAGGACCTATTATTGTCCAGTCAAGTTTGGGTACCTTGCAATTTGTCATCCCTAATCCGACGCGTTCGCCCCATCAGTCAATCGCTGCTCCATCTAGCTCACAAGCTAGAGCCAAGTTTCTAGGTCACCATGATACTGCCAACATAGTAACAGTTCCTCATCATGCATCAAGGAAACCAAGGGAAAAAGCACATAAAAAAAATTCGGGAAAACAACTTCTCGTTCAAACTTGAAGGCTTCACCACCACTGCCATCAAGGCCAAGGTATAGGCTGTTCTCACACCTCCGACAAAGGGGTAGGCCGCAGAAGAAGCCACTGCAGAATGTTCACAAATTGAGAGCATCCCAAAAGCCAAGACTCTTTAACGAGTGGCGGTATCCTCACAAGCGCCATACAACATATCCACGTACGGCGCTCAGGTTAATCTCAAATTTTATACATAAAAATCAATTGTCTCATTGATCAGACTGAGGGAGGACATGACTTATGCGCCTGTCATGGCCCCATCCCGAGGAGAGCACCGGATGCCGCACCCCAAGAGCGAAGCTAAAAAGAGGAGGCATCTCCTCCAAACAACGGAAGTTAACATGGTGGACCTCACCCAACCAAGCACTTCAAAAGCTTCGAAAATGTTGACCCGGTCAAGGGTAGCCGCAATGCCCATCACGCCCCCTTCTGTAGCCTCTCTCATCTTGAAGGTATTAGGGCTTCCCTCCCGAGAGGTCAGTTTGAAGCCTCTTATATGTGGGAGAAGAAGAAGAGGTTTTAACACCTAAGTCCCAGCTCATTCATGATCTTCAGGAGGAAATTAAGCGTATGAAACAAGCTATGAAAACTCCAGGCAATAAGATAACAAGTTCCCATCAGCCACTATCACCAAGGAATCGCCAATCAGTCCATCAGCCCGAGAAACCAACCAGGCAGCAGACCGAGGAAGATAAAAATGCAGAATTGGAACAAGGCTTTCCGCAATTCAATAATCTATATATCAATACCCCTCGAACTCAAGACGCACGGGTAAACACACCCATGGGATCTCCACTCGGGTTTGTCGCGCAAAAGGAGATGGTGCATCAGCTTGTGGCTAAATGCCTTCGTCGCCAGGCACCTCAACTTATTGGGGGTACCTACAACGACAATCAATAGGCCTTATCCCCCAGAGGTTGAAGCAGAGTTGCTACCTAGGGATTTGAAGCCACCAAAGATTCAATTCGATGGGACCAGGAGTGCGTTAAAGCACCTGGCATCATTCTACTATGCCATGGGCAATTGGGCGCATCATTCAAATTTTTGCCTTCGAATGTTCCCCAATACTCTTTCTGGTGATGCTTTCCAGTGGCACATATCTCTCCCAACTGGCTCAATGCGAACATGGGAAGAGATGAAAGAAATGTTCACCTCCCGATTCGTTGATACTACACGAGAAGTACAACTATCGAAATTATCTACCTTGTCCCAAAAGAAGGACGAGCCGGTTGAAGACTACATCACCAGATGGCAGAGGGCCGCTAACCAATGTCAAGCACCCCTCTCTCAAGAAACAAAGGTCAATCTTTGTCGGAATGACATCAAGACGGAAATTTCGTTGCTGATGAATGAACAACTAAGTACATTTCAGGCCCTATCTATAGAAGCTTGTCGAAAAGAGTATTTGTTGTCTCAGCAAAAAGCCTGGAAGAAGGAGTCATCCACAACTACTACGTTTAAGAAGAAGAAAACTGGAGAGACCTCTGCGAACGCTACAGAGGTTAAGAAGCGGCCGGATAAAGCAAAGCCGCCCGCAAAAGAGCAGCCTGCAAAACACTTCCGAAGAGAGGAAATCCAATACGCATTCGGGGAAGATGAGGTAGAGGCGCTATTCCAGCACCTCATGTCAACCGGGTTATTCGAGTTGCCCGCCCTAAAAAGGCCAGAAGAAGTTGGACGTACTTCTCATCAGCGATATTACAGTTACCACCGATATGTCGGTCACCCCACTAAGAAGTGTTGGGATCTCCAGGCAATATTGCAAGATTACATTGATAAGGGGATTATCAAGCTTAGCCCTCCAGCGCAGGCCTCATCAAATGTTGTGACAGTTGAGATGGTAGAAAAAGACAATTGGGAAGCAGTTCGAAAACTGTCAAGCCTAAGACGGACAAAAAGATGCCTCAAAAATCTATACAGAGAAGATAAAAGGATCAGGGATAAGACCATTCTCCCTTTCTTCTCAAGGCATTTGAGGCAATCCTCACGGGTGCAACCATTTCTGATCATGGACTTTCTGCAGCCTGAGTTGCTACTCTCATTCTATCAACGGCTTGCGGGTAGATCACCTCGACCAGCAAAAGAAAGATATATTCTCGAGGAATTACAGAACATTACTACATGTCAGTTCCCTGAGGATGGTCCATTTTGGGACCTAGATAGCAACAAAGGAGAAACTGAAACTTGTTATCATATAAATGTGACCATGTCCAAACCTACAAAGCGGCGAAGAACTGCCTCAGTGCTTATCCTTAACTACACCAAGTTTGAAGTTGGGATGTCACCAGTAAGCCACATCATCACGTATTTGCGAGAATCTCGACTTCTGCCAGCATCCTAGGAAACCAGAGTGGAATACTTCCGGTACTCACTGGGGGAATCAGTGATGTCTTGGTACCGAGATAATCATATTGAAGAAATTACCGAGTGGGTCATCTTGATGTACGCATTCTTGGTTCGCTTTCTGTCAAGGCAAAGAGAGTAGTTCCCCAGTAATTACTTGAGGAAAATACAATACAGTCAAGAATCCACTGCTCATTACGTAAATTATCTTAGAGACAGTACCTGGAGCGATCCTTTAGCCATATGGTTGCCGAACCTGAAGTGGTCACGAAGTACCTTTCAAATGCAGTATTCCCTTCGATTGACAATGAGTACAAGACATTTGGAGCCAAAACTTTCATAAAGGCAATCCGATGGGTCGGCAACGAAGGCTTCAAACAAGAGGCAATTTTTAGTGATGCTGAAGGTTTTGGGAGGACAAATCAACTCCAAGTCCTGCACGTACTACAATTAAATGATGCGTCCATCCTTCGAGTGTTCCCTTTCTTAACTAGGGAGTTAAGCTATGATTGGCCTCATATTCAATTATTCTATGAGAATCATAAGTATGCATTGCCGCACTTGTTTGATTATTCGCTGGTGGTCTGTCAAATGGGGCAAACAGAAGAGTTCGCACTCGGGCACTTTGTCTTGAGCTTGGCCCATGACAGTTGCGCTTTTCTCTGGATCTCTTCGCTTCCCAAAGAAGCATTTGGTTCTTAGGAAGAGTTCATTGATATGTTTATCCTAAGATTCCACGAATATAAAATAGAGTTCCCTCCAAAGATGATAAAAGTCATGCACCTCCTATCAGGAGAATCTGAGTATGATTACATCTTGAGATGGATAAACTGTAGAATAATCAATCAACAATTCGATAAAGAAGAAATTATGGTCCACCAATGCATCAAGTCAATGAGTGGGTATTTCTTTGAAATTCCAAAAGTACAACCATTTTTCTCAGATGTACTATGAACATTGGCTACGAACATTCAGGACTCTACCTCTTGCAACATGGTGCAAGTTGAAGAGGACGTTCTTGCAATCCTTCGATCTGGTCGAATCACACCAGAAAATAAGGGTAAAGCTCCGGTGCAAGAAATTTTTACTCAGCCAGAACAGCACATACCAGCCAATCATGGGAAGTCCTCAGTAAGCTATGATGTGCTTGAGCACTTGAAGTGACTCCCTGCTCGACTCAGTATTTACGATGCCTTGCAGTTGTCGTAAGAAGCTAGGGATACACTGGTTAGTGCTCTGACAGACGAAAATGTCCGTCTTGCTTACCTGGTCGACGTCACTAAATGTGATGAGATCATCTCATTCACTAATGAGGATATGTTACTTGGAGACATTAATCACAACCGACATTTATATGTTACGGGCAACCTGGCCAGTGAACTGGTTAACAGAATCATGATCAATGCTGGGTCCGCGATTAATATTCTGCCCTTTCGAACACTCAGGAGGATCAGAATTTCTCCATCAACATTAAAAGACACTAGTGTGGTGATTTACGGGTTTAATCAAGGAACTCAAAAGGCCATGGGCCTAATTGAGTTGGAACTAAGCATAGAAGATTTCTGCACCGAAATCCCATGCTTTGTGATTAATGCTTCAACCTCATATAACTTGCTACTAGGGAGGGCTTGGCTCCACAATAATAAGATCATCGCATCAACGGTTCATCAATACTTCAAGTTCTGCAAGGATGGAGTCGAAAAAAGGATCTTTGCTGACCATAAGCCATTCACAACGACGGAATCATTTTACTCTGATTCTAAGTATTATGACTTGGCAAATGCTGTCAACACATCAATGAAAGCAGTCGAAGCAACCACATTAGAAGGTCAACAGGACGTATCTCAGGCTCCCCTTGCCCCAGTAAGCACAGACATATTCTCAAGAGGTGAGAAGATGGAAGGTCAAGGTTGTGGTCGAGGGCGCAGTCATGGACGAGGAACGACAGAACCAAGGGCTTAGTTTCAAACCAAATTTGAAAATATGAGCCTCGATCCAGTACAGCAACTACCGCGACAACAACAGGGGGCAGCCATACCACCTCCTACCAGCTATAACAATACTGCTGCAGGCTCACGGTTCTACTTGGACCTAGAAATCCTGAAAAAGGTTGCTAAACCGCCTCGAGCCAATTCCCCTAGGTTTGAGGTGGATCTGGAAGCTCTTCAGAGATTTCGGAATCAGGCCAGTGAGGAAGCCAAGTCACTTTGCTATGAGAGTGACGGAATGACCACTGAGGTCGCTCGTGGGGTTTAATGTATCTACTCCAAGTGTGCAGGAACCTCAAGATGAAAAACTTGCCAAAAAATATTTTATAAAGCAATATGGCAAAGTTTACGATAACCCTAACAAATCTTTTTGCTTGCCCACCGCTAAGCTCAAGAAATGAGATTTTCATCGCTATAGCAGAGAAAGCAAGAAAATTATCGATTTGATGGGATTCTATCCCGATGAACCACATCTTTCAGGCCTTGGAAGTAACATCCCAATCCCGTTATCTGAAAGGCCACCTGGTTATCAAAAGGGTAGCAAAAGACTCGGCCTCGGGTACAAAGAAGAAGAAGAAGACATCGACTTCGCTACCACCTACTGCATCTCTGCAGGCAAGGACTCCAGTAACGATGAAGAGGCATTAATGGTGTTGGTCCCGAGTTAGTGGCAAAACCCAAGAGGGGAGGGGTGAATTGGGTTCTTTAAAAAATCTTTGGTAAATAAAGACTTAACCCTTTGAGTAATTAATCCCCTTTTGAAAAGAGCTAGAGAGCAATAAAGATAAAGCAGTAAAAAGAGATATAACACAAGATTTATAGTGGTTCGGGCAAACCTTCCCTACTCCACTCTTCCAAGCTCACACTCTGTTGTGACTTGGGTTCCACTATGTATTCCACGAATACACTTAGAGTCACCGCTCTCTTCTAGATTCCAGCTCTAGGAGGCATATACAACTAGAGCCACTTGCTCTCTTCTAGATTCTAGCTCTAGGGGGCATAAACAACTCACATGCAAAAGTAGGTGATGAGTCTCACTCCAATCACACCCTACTTTGCATATACTTGATCTTAGCTACCCAAGCTAAATCAAGATTTATACAACAAGACAATGAAATAAATGAAACTACACTTTACAGATTTGTGTAGGCAGATTTAGCTCGAGGAAGAAGTTGTAGAAGCAGTTTTGGATGAATATTGTTGAAGGCGCTAGCAACTTGAAGCTTTCTTCTTCCTTAGAATTTATACGGACCACTCAACAATGGAGAAAAGCAAATAGGAAACCTTTCTTGCACTTCTTTTCTCTCTTTGAACTTTAACGTAGTGTCTTGTGTTCTCTTGTTGTGTTTTCACGTTCATTTGAGGGTCCTTTTATAGAGGGAAGAAAATATGAACGTTGTGGAGGTGGTTGGTGCGCAATAAATGAACTCCAACGTTCGAAAATTTGACCGTTATACTCCAAGTCGAAGATGAAGTCGACTTGGCCTGCGACTTGACTTCCAAGTCGCACATGGAGTCGACTTGGCCTGCGACTTGGGTTCTTCAGAAACTCAAGTCTGAGACTTGGGTCGACTTGGCTTTCAGACTTTAACTCAAGTCGATCCTGAAGTCGACTTGGGTTGCGACTTGGCTTGGTCTATTGCAAAAATGCCTTGATCTTCTTGAAATGTCTTGAATCTTGCAAACCATTTGAAAGCTTTGAGTCCTTGCACAATATATGTATGTTCCTTGCTTTGCTTTGGACTCACTTGGTCTTCATGACTTGGGTATTACTCCATTTGGAAGCTAGCTTGAAGATTTGCTTTGAGCTTGATAGACTTGTTTTGAATGTAGAACATGATTCTTGACTTTGAATTTGACTCATTTGTTTTTCATCTTGATTCCTTGGACTTGAGTGATAAATCCTCTTGAATATCTTGAAAACTGCATCTTTGAAAGTTTGAACTTCTCAAGTCGTGGATGGAGTCGACCTGGCCTGCGACTTCACCCAAGTCGCACCTGGAGTCGACTTCGTTTGCGACTTCGTTATGTCGTTTCCACTTTTCAACTCTGGATACTCCAAGTCGATGCTGGAGTCGACTTCGTCTGCGACTTGACTTCCCAAGTCGCAAGTGGAGTCGACTTGACCTGCGACTTCACCTGTTGCTTTTTGGGATTCATTCTCAAGTCGATATTTGAGTCGACTTTGGGATCGACTTCACCCAAGTCGAAGTCCAAGTCGACTTGGAGATCGACTTGACCTCTTTGCTTTCCTTAAACATTTAGCAAACATATTAGTACCTTTTATATACTCAAAATTAGTTCTTGTTAATCATCAAAACTCAAGATTTGGTCAATTTTATTATTTTAAACATTGTTTCCAACAATCTCCCCCTTTTTGATGATTGACAAAACTTCATTTGAGTTGATACCTTTCAAGCATTAATCATGTTCATATGTCTTTTGAAAAACAGAGCATTTGTCTTATAGGTCAGAGCTTTTTGAAATTCCAACCATTATATCATTTTGGCATATTGGATACCTTTTAAGCAAATCATGTTGAATACTTTATTAATCAAGCATAACATATTAAGCAAACATAACATTCATCAAAAGCATATATATATATATATCAAGTTTCATTTTTACAAAATGCAATACAAAACAAAAATGAAACCTAGATACAAAACTACCCAACCCATAAGAAAATTTTACTCAACTCACCTATTCTATCTCCCCCTTTTTATCAAACTATCAAAAATTTATCAAAAATCGATCAACTCTTAATGATTTTGTGAATTGAAATTGAGAGATCGGATATAAGATTGGTTCGATAGGACAATGATGGGCCGATGAGTAAACAAGAGAAGCGTGATCTGGAGTTGCTTCTTTATGAACTGATCCTGATTCGTAAGGATTGAGTTCAGGCATGAGTTTCTTCTTATGTCGGCCTGAGGCAAGATGATAGCGGATAGTCCGCATTTCCCGCTCAATTCTGTCTTGCCGGGAGTGCATATCCTCGAGGGCGTTGTGAACGCCGGTGATAAGACTTGTCATCCGGTCTTCTTGATGACCCATTTCTGCCCTCATAGCAACAATTTCATCTTTTAAATCCTTTAGGGTGACCTCCTCAGAAGAGGTTGGAGGCACCCGTTCTCTTGCAGCGGACCCTTGTGGAGAATAGGATCCGTGCGATATGGGAGATGCTGGCTCCTCTTGGGCAAGTGGTGCCGCGGGAGGTTGCTCCCCCTCAGTCTGTGCATTGACTTCTTGCTCTTCTTCTGAAGCTTCATGCCTTAGTTCAAGCAGATTGATCTTCATTCTTTGTATGAGAGCTTTATTTATGGCATTTGTGGATTTGAGCACTTCGAAAGGCTCGCCTTCAATATCCACTTTGAAGAATTCAAGAATCTTTGTGATCCATGTGCCATAGGGAAGGACTCCTCGTGGGTTATCCTTTCTAGAAGCCAAGACTTCAAGAAATAATTTGGGTATGCTCACTTTGACCCTGTTGGCCACTTTCCATAGTATCCCTGCTTCTTGTGGATTCAATTGATTTCTTCCACCGCCCTTTGGGTAGATGCAGTGGGCAATGAGAAGTCGGAGTACTCGTAGCCTTGGTGAAAGATCCATGTACCGAAGGAATTTGATTCCCGGATGGTACTTGTTGCTCCGGGTGAGCTGATTATACATTTGATCCATAGTGAGGTCTTCTGGAATAGGCTCATCCTCATACGGGACTCCAAGTATGTGTCCTAAATGACGCATTACTTCAGTCGGTCCTGCAACTATCCCGATTCCAAGATCCATTTCGACTCCTTTGACGAAGGTTCCAAAGTATTCTTCATCCCAAAGATAATAAAACATTCGAGTAAGATCTGGATAGACCCTTTCGTCTTCCTTTAGCAAATTGGTCCATCCTTGAAAATCCAATAGATCTTCTATGTCGGATCCATATTCTTTCAGGAAATTAAAATCTATAATCTTGGGTATGAATACCTTCCGATCGTAGAACTTTTTGTAGAAACGGCTATGTTGGAGCTCGGTTTTGAAGTAGGTAGTGGGCATCTTCAATACTTGGGCTTTCCCAGCTGCAGTGCCCCTTCTGCTTGTCCCGGATTGTGTGCTCTGTGAGGTTTGTTGTTGATTTTCCGACCTGGGTGCTTGATCAGATGATTGAGTGGAGGTTTGGAATCGAACCCGTTTACCCGTCGAAGTTGATGGTTCCTCTCTGGCTCTTTTTGATGGAGTCCTAGTTCTTCTAGGAACTTCTTTTGGTTGAGATGAAGGTTGTGGTTGTGTGAGAACCCGTTTGGGGTATGGTTTTGATACGACTTTCTTTGGTGCCATTTGGAGTTTGGACTTTATGGATCTGAGAGGGAATGCGAGTGAGAGAAAGAGAGAGTTTGAGAGATAGTGTGGAAGAGAAAGAGAAAGAAAAGGAAACTGAGAGAGTGAGAGATAAAGAGAATGAAAGGGAGTGAAAGAGAGAGAGTGTGTGACGATTTGCCGGAGACAAGGGAAAAAATCGCCGGAGAAAAGGCTGTCGCCGGAGAGGGAGAAATAAGGAGAATCGCCGGAGGAGAAGAGGAAAAACAGGGAGGCCGGAAAAATGAGGAAGAAAGAAGAGAGGAGAGAAGAAAAAGATAGGAGAGTCGGCCGAATGCGAAACATCGCGCGCGGAGTCGACTTTGCCCTAGGCGAAGTCGACTTCGGTCCTTTGGAGTCGACTTCGCCTGGGGGCGGAGTCGACTTCGCTTATAAAGTGGAGTCGACTTGACGCCCTTGGAGTCGACTTGACTCATCGACTTGACATTTTTCAATTGTAATTTTCTTATATAATTTTTCCTAATTTAGCTCTATCATCCCCATATCATTCCTAATCTTGTAAAATGATTCTTTAGCTAGAGGTTTGGTAAAGATATCAGCAATTTGATCCTCTGTTTTCACATATTCTAAGCACACATCATGATTTTCAACATGTTCACGAATAAAATGATGTCTCACATCAATATGTTTGGTTCTAGAATGCAATACAGGATTTTTAGTCAAACAAATTGCACTTGTATTATCACATCTAATAGGAATATCAACATAATCAATACCATATTCTTTCAACTGTTGTTTCATCCAAAGTAATTGGGCACAACAACTACCGGCGGCTATGTATTCGGCTTCCGCAGTAGATAGTGCAACACTTGTTTGTTTTCTTGAATGCCATGAAACTAGCATATGTCCAAGAAATTGACAAGTTCCACTGGTACTTTTTCTATCTACTTTATATCCGGCAAAGTCTGCATCAGAATAGCCGATTAGATCAAAGGTTGACCCCTTTGGATACCATAGTCCAAGATTTGTAGTTTCTAACAAATATTTAAAAATTCTTTTTACAGCAAGTAGATGTGATTCTTTTGGACATGCTTGGAATCTAGAGCACATACAAACACTAAATAGGATATCGGGTCTAGAAGTAGTTAAGTATAGCAAGGATCCTATCATGCTTCTATAAAGTGTTTGATCGATACTTTTACCATTTTCGTCCGCATCGATCTTGATTGTAGAGCTCATTGGAGTGTTTGCTCCTTGCTCCTTTGCTATTTTTCATTCCAAACTTCTTGAGCATCTCTCTGGCGTATTTGGACTGATTTAGAAATATTCCTTCACTTTGTTGCTTGATTTGCAGTCCAAGGAAGAAATTTAATTCTCCCATCATACTCATTTCGAATTCGCTCTGCATTATCTTAGAAAACTCTTGACAAAGTTTTTCGTCAGTAGCACCAAATATTATGTCATCAACATAAATCTGCACAATTAAAATGTTTTTATTTTTATATTTAATGAACAGAGTAGTGTCTACTTTCCCTTTTTGAAACTCATGGTCAATCAAAAATTTATTCAATCTTTCATACCAAGCTCTTGGAGCTTGTTTTAGTCCATATAATGCTTTGGTCAATTTATATACATACTTTGATTGATTCTTTTCTCCAAAGCCAGGGGGTTGTTCAACATATACTTCTTCATTCAGATAGCCATTCAAAAATGCGCTTTTTACATCCATTTGAAACAATTTGAAATTCATATGGGAAGCAAATGCTAATAGAATACGTATGGCTTCTAGTCTAGCCACGGGTGCATATGATTCTTCAAAATCAATTCCTTCTTCTTGGGAATACCCTTTGGCTACTAATCTGGCCTTGTTTCTAATTACAAGCCCGCTTTCATCTAATTTGTTCCTAAAAACCCATTTGGTACCAATGATGGTGTGATCATTTGGTCTAGGAACTAAGTGCCATACATTGTTCCTTTCGAATTGGTTTAGATCTTCTTGCATTGCAATAACCCAATTTTCATCATTGAGAGCTTGTTCAATGGTATTTGGTTCAATTTTAGATACAAAGGCATTTTGACCATAAACGTTTTGTTTTGATCTTCTAGTTTTCACTCCTTCATATACATTTCCAATAACTTGCTCAATTGGATGGACATTTTTGAACTTTAAATCAGTTGGAGGTTTATAAGAATCATTACCTTCACTTACCTCTTCCTCCATGAGATTTTCTGGCTTGAGCTCGAGTTCCTTTGGTTGTTCTTTGCCTTTTGTCTCATCTGCATCACTTAGTTCATCCTCCTTTCTCGGAGTTTGGTTAATTTCATCAAATACAACGTGTATGGATTCTTCAACAATTTGGTTTCGTTTATTGAAAACTCTATATGCTTTGCTATTTGATGAATATCCAAGAAATATAGCCTCATTACTTTTAGCATCTAACTTTCCCAAGTTAGTTTTTCCATTATTCAAAACATAACATGTATATCCAAAAGCATGAAAATAAGAAATATTTGGTTTTCTTCCTTTCCATAGTTCATATGGGGTCTTTTTCAAGATTGCTCGAATGGTGACACGGTTCAATACATGACAAGCTGTACTTACAGCTTCACCCCAAAATTTCTTGGATAGATTGCTCTCATTTAGCATAGTTCTAGCCATCTCTTGTATAGTTCTATTTTTCCTTTCTACTACTCCATTTTGTTGTGGAGTTCTTGGTGCAGAAAATGTGTGGTGAATTCCTTTTTCATTGCAAAATTCCATGAATCGTTTGTTTTCGAATTCGCCACCATGATCGCTTCTTATGGTCACAATAGTACTTTGTTTTTCATTTTGCACCAAATTTACAAAAGTTGAAAACATAGAGAAGGCTTCATCTTTACTAGCTAAGAGAATTATCCATGTGAATCTTGAAAAATCATCAACTATGACAAATACATATTTCTTTCCACCAATGGTTAGAATGTCGGATGGCCCGTATAGATCCATATGTAGCAATTCAAGTGGCTTAGTGGTGGAAATTTCCTTTTTGGTAGAGAAAGGCATCTTGGGTTGTTTTGATAATTGACATGCCTTGCAAATCTTGTCTTTGTCATA
This sequence comes from Annona cherimola, assembly GCA_030490835.1. Lineage (NCBI taxonomy): Eukaryota > Viridiplantae > Streptophyta > Magnoliopsida > Magnoliales > Annonaceae > Annona > Annona cherimola. The sequence continues at coordinate 39,301,095 of CM059977.1, read as the reverse complement.
TTTCAATATTGGTAATCCTTCTACCAAACTCTTTTTCCATAGGGTTTTTATGTTTCCCATGTTTATATGTCCAAGCCTTTTATGCCAAACCCATGGATCATTATCAATGGCCATTAGACATTGACCATTCAATTCATCAAGTGAAACCAAATATACATTTCCATGTCTTTTACCACTAAACATGATATGCTCTCCATCAAATACATTACATATAGATGATTCAAACACAACTTTGTATCCTTTATCACATAATTGGCTAATGCTCATTAAATTGTGTTTGAGTCCTTCAACAAACAAAACATCTTCCATGCATGCATTTGAAATACTATGTATATTTCCTTTACCTTTAATTTTACCTTTTTCATTATTGCCAAAGGCAACCATTCCATCATTACAAGGCTTAAGTTTGTGAAACAAACTTCTTTCACCTGTCATATGCCTTGAGCAACCGCTATCCATAAACCATTCATTGTTTGCCTTTGCCTTAAGACATGTCTGAAAAATAAGCAAATAAATCTTATCTTCTTGGTACCCATTTTATGGGTCCATTTGGGTTAGTAATATAGATCAATCTTTGTTGTTCTAACTTTGAAAGCCCAAATCTTGTGTTTCTTGGAACCCAAACTAATTTTGCACCATGGTCATATAATTTCTTAAAATTACATTTGTAAGTTTTGTGACCCATTTTATTGCAGAAATTACAAGCCATAGGTAATCTTGGAGTAGGCCTCCAAGTATGCAATGGTTCCATTATTGGTCTTCTAGTCCACTTAAAAATTTTCTTTTGTGGCTTGTATATAGATGCATTTTTAGTTTGATGTTTCTCAAATATTTGTACATTTGATTTGCTACTTTCTCCTTGCTCAAATGTATGATACCCAAGACCTCTTTTATGTGTTTGGGAGGTCATATTCAAAAACATTTTGACGCTTTCTCCTGGATTAGAGAACTTAGCTAATGATTCATTTAATGATTTGTTCTCCTTTTTTAGCAGATCATTTTCATCTTTCAATTTGTCTAATCTTTCTGCAAGTTTACCATTTACAATTATTGTTGCATCACATTGTCTTTTCTTAATTGTAAACTTGCTTCCTAATTTCTTTATTTCTTCATATAATGAATCATATGCAGTTTGTAGCTCATCTAATTCAGTACATTTGAGGCATTATTGAAAGGAAGAAAAACTTGATTTAGAATGGGAGAGTTTGGAACTTACTTCTTCATCACTTGTGCATTTTGTTGAGGTAATTCGTTCTTCTTGTTCGATTTGTGCCATGCAGCAAATTCTTGCACATTCTTCCGCATCGTTTTCGTCGGTTGAGGAATTACTCGTTGTAGATTCCTCATCGTTTACATACATGCCTCTACCTTTGTACTTTTGGAATCTTTTGTTGTTCCTTCTATCCTTTCTTTGTTCGTTTGCCTTGCTTTCTTCGGGAGTTGGACATTGAGCTTGCATATGTCCCGAACCGCCGCATCGGTAGCATTTGGTTGGTTCTTTCTTCTTCTCTTTGGGAGTTCTTTCCTTGAAGCTTCTGAAATTTTTCCCTTTCCTCACAAATTTTCTGAAGCGTTTTGTGAGAAGGGCAATCTCGTCGTCGTTTTGAGAAGAGGAGGTATCGTCAGTGTCTTGTGCGGCTTTCAAGGCGATTGCTCTTTTGCCCCTATGTTGATCTTCATTTCTTCTCTTAATTAGCTCATGTGACATGAGTGAGCTAATTAAGTCTTCAAGCTTTAAAGTGTTTAGGTCTTTGGCTTCTTCTATTGCAGTGATCTTTGGAGTCCATGATTCCGGTAGAGCTCTTAAGATCTTCATAACCTGCTCAGATTCAGAAATAGCCTTTCCAAGACCCTTTAAAGCATTAGTGATTTTTGAGAATCTAGCGAACATTTCAGAAATATTTTCTGTTTCTAGCATTCTAAAATTCTCTAGTTCTCCAATCAAAATATTTCTTCTCGTCCCTTGGACTTGAGAAGTTCCTTCATAGATAGAGGTTAGCGTATCCCATATTTCTTTGGCGGTCAAGCAAGAGGATACTCTATCATATTCAGAAGCATTAAGAGCACAAAATAAAGAGTTCATAGCTTTGGCGTTGCTCTTAACAATTCTTACTTTCTCATCGGTCCATTTGGAAGCTCTTTCATCGGTAGGCAAGGTTACTCCATCTTGGATAGCAATCCAAGAGTCCATGTCGGTAGCCATGATGAGTTGCTTCATACGAAGCTTCCAATATTCAAAATTGTTCCCGTCAAACAACGGTGGCCTTGTAAAGGATTGGCCTTCAGCAAAAGCGGGAACGGAAGTAGATTGGGATGCCATTTTGATAAGATCTCTTTGGTAAACTCAAAGACCTGCTCTGATACCACTTGTTGGTCCCGAGTTAGTGGCAAAACCCAAGAGGGGAGGAGTGAATTGGGTTCTTTAAAAAATCTTTGGTAAATAAAGACTTAACCCTTTGATTAATTAATCCCCTTTTGAAAAGAGCTAGAGAGCAATAAAGATAAAGCAGTAAAAAGAGATATAACACAAGATTTATAGTGGTTCGGGCAAACCTTCCCTACTCCACTCTTCCAAGCTCACACTCTGTTGTGACTTGGGTTCCACTATGTATTCCACGAATACACTTAGAGTCACCGCTCTCTTCTAGATTCCAGCTCTAGGAGGCATATACAACTAGAGCCACTTGCTCTCTTCTAGATTCTAGCTCTAGGGGGCATAAACAACTCACATGCAAAAGTAGGTGATGAGTCTCACTCCAATCACACCCTACTTTGCATATACTTGATCTTAGCTACCCAAGCTAAATCAAGATTTATACAACAAGACAATGAAATAAATGAAACTACACTTTACAGATTTGTGTAGGCAGATTTAGCTCGAGGAAGAAGTTGTAGAAGCAGTTTTGGATGAATATTGTTGAAGGCGCTAGCAACTTGAAGCTTTCTTCTTCCTTAGAATTTATACGGACCACTCAACAATGGAGAAAAGCAAATAGGAAACCTTTCTTGCACTTCTTTTCTCTCTTTGAACTTTAACGTAGTGTCTTGTGTTCTCTTGTTGTGTTTTCACGTTCATTTGAGGGTCCTTTTATAGAGGGAAGAAAATATGAACGTTGTGGAGGTGGTTGGTGCGCAATAAATGAACTCCAACGTTCGAAAATTTGACCGTTATACTCCAAGTCGAAGATGAAGTCGACTTGGCCTGCGACTTGACTTCCAAGTCGCACATGGAGTCGACTTGGCCTGCGACTTGGGTTCTTCAGAAACTCAAGTCTGAGACTTGGGTCGACTTGGCTTTCAGACTTTAACTCAAGTCGATCCTGAAGTCGACTTGGGTTGCGACTTGGCTTGGTCTATTGCAAAAATGCCTTGATCTTCTTGAAATGTCTTGAATCTTGCAAACCATTTGAAAGCTTTGAGTCCTTGCACAATATATGTATGTTCCTTGCTTTGCTTTGGACTCACTTGGTCTTCATGACTTGGGTATTACTCCATTTGGAAGCTAGCTTGAAGATTTGCTTTGAGCTTCATAGACTTGTTTTGAATGTAGAACATGATTCTTGACTTTGAATTTGACTCATTTGTTTTTCATCTTGATTCCTTGGACTTGAGTGATAAATCCTCTTGAATATCTTGAAAACTGCATCTTTGAAAGTTTGAACTTCTCAAGTCGTGGATGGAGTCGACCTGGCCTGCGACTTCACCCAAGTCGCACCTGGAGTCGACTTCGTTTGCGACTTCGTTATGTTCGTTTCCACTTTTCAACTCTGGATACTCCAAGTCGATGCTGGAGTCGACTTCGTCTGCGACTTGACTTCCCAAGTCGCAAGTGGAGTCGACTTGACCTGCGACTTCACCTGTTGCTTTTTGGGATTCATTCTCAAGTCGATATTTGAGTCGACTTTGGGATCGACTTCACCCAAGTCGAAGTCCAAGTCGACTTGGAGATCGACTTGACCTCTTTGCTTTCCTTAAACATTTAGCAAACATATTAGTACCTTTTATATACTCAAAATTAGTTCTTGTTAATCATCAAAACTCAAGATTTGGTCAATTTTATTATTTTAAACATTGTTTCCAACAAATGGAACCAGAGGATGCCCCACCTGCGATTGAAGATGGAGGGCAACCTACTATTGATGTACTCGAGGAATTCAATCTCGGGACTGCGGAGAACCCGAGAACCATTTTTATTGCCAAAAACCTGGCCGAAAAAGAAAAGGCAGCGTCGAGGTAGCTTTTAAGTGAATTCAAAGATGTTTTTGCTTGGGGGTTTCCGAAATGCCAGGGCTCAACCCCGCAGTTGCAATGCACCATCTGCATATTACGTGGGATAAAAAGCCAGTCAAGCAAGCTCCGATAAGGTTTCGACAAGAACTCGAAGAACAAATCATCAAGGAAGTTGAAAAACTCATTGATGTTGAATTCATTTGGGAAATTAAATTTTCGAGATGGATTTCTAGCGTTGTTCCTGTCAAAAAGAAAAAAATGGACAGATCCGCATTTGCATAGATTTTCGAGATTTAAACGAAGCATGCCCTAAGGATGAATTTCCTCTTCCTTTCACTGATTTGCTAATCGACAGCATGGCTCTGTACGACACATTCTCCTTTATGGATGGATATTCAGGATATAATCAAATCAAGATGGCTCCAGCAGATGAAGCCGCAACAGCATTTTGAACACCGATGGGTGTCTTTTACTACAAAGCCATGCCTTTTGGTCTTAAGAATGCTGGCGCAACTTACCAAAGAGCTATGCAAAATATATTTCATGATATGTTACACAAACATGTTGAGTGTTATATTGATGACCTAGTTGCAAGATCTGAAGGTCACGATAGGCATAAAGAAGATTTAAGGTCGGTGTTTCTGCGTCTAAGAAAGTATGATCTCACTCTCAAATGTGCATTCGGAGTATCATCTGGGAAATTCCTTGGAGAACTTAGGAGTTTGCAAGGCCAATTCAAAATGGAAGAAATTCAAAATGTGCCGCCTCCATGAAACCTCAGAGAACTTAGGAGTTTGCAAGGCTAATTGTCATATATCCGACGTTTCATCTCCAACTTGTCCGGGCGGTGCCAGCCCTTTCACAAGTTAATGAAAAAAATACGACTTTCCAGTGGGACGCAAAATGCCAACAGGCTTTTGAAGCCATTAAGGAATTGCTGCAAAATCCTCCTATTTTGACAACCCCAGTAAAAGGAAAGCCGCTCATTCTCTATATTGCTGCCAGTCCACAATCACTAGGAGCATTGCTTGCATAAAAAATGCCCAAGGCAAAGAACAAGCCGCATATTATCTCAGTCGTCGATTATTGCAAGCTGAATGTAATTATTCCTTGATCGAGAAGATTTGTCTAGCACTGGTTTTTGTGGCACAAAAGCTAAGACATTACTTCCTCGCGCATCAGATCATACTTATATCGAAGGCTGATCCCCTTAAGTTCCTGATCACTAGACCAATGCTTTCAGGACCCTAGCAAAATGGTCACTGCTGTTATCTGAATTTGATATCAAATACGTGCCACAAAAGGCAGTAAAAGGGCAAGTGTTAGCAGACTTCTTAGCAACCCATCCGCTTGAAGAGGAATTTTCTATCTTAGAAAACCTACCTGATGAGAAGGTTTTCTATGCAAATGATGATCTAATGTGGCAAATGTATTTTGATGGCGCTTCAAAGCCATCCGGAGCCGGTGTTGGAATTGTCGTAGTCTCCCCTCATAAAGACTTGTTCCCGTACTCTTATTTTCTTGAAAAAAGCGCAACAAACAATGAAGCTGAATATGAGGCTTTACTCATTGGCATGGAACTTCTTTTGCAATCAGATATTTTATTTGTGCGAATATTTGGGGACTCTGAATTGGTTATTAAACAGTTAAATAATAAATACGAAGTACACCAGCCTCATTTGCGAAAATATTATGACAAAGCTCAAATTTTATTAGCAAAGTTTGAAATTGTTTCTGTTGAGCACGTTCCTCTGTCAGAAAATGTAGTTGCTGATGCACTATCAAAGTTGGCTAGTATTCTCACTTTCAATGAGCTTGATGACATGACAATTCGAGTACAAAGATTAGAAGATGACGAAGAGCTCCAAGTAAATCGAGTTGGATGGTGTGTATCCGAGGTAACTACAAACAATGATGACTGGCGCGTCCTTATCATCAACTACCTCAAATACGGTATTGAACCAGATAATCCAAATGCAAGGAAGCCACTAAGAAAGGCTGTTTTGCGATACATCGTGTTTCAAGATAATTTATATCAGATTGCTTTTGATGGGCTTTGGCTTCGCTGCATTAACGGGAATGATATTTGTCAAGTTCTTCAAGAGACACACTCCACCGAGTGTGGTGCCCACCAATCTGGACGTCAATTTTATCATAGAATCAGAACATTGGGCTATTATTGGCCCACAATGGTCCAAGACTCCATCAATTTTGCAAAATCCTGTGAAGTCTGCCAAATGGCAAAAACTTGGTGCAAACCAAGTGCTTGTCGTTAAGAGCACTGTGATCACCAGTTTAATTTAAATTAACCGAAACACATTAAAGCTACCACTATACGAGTGATAGTGTAGAATAATGGTGAGTCGGGTCGAATCCACAGAGAGGCGATGTAGTTTTGAATTGTTTTCAAGAGAAAGAAAAGAAGGTATAAAGAAGAGAGAGAAAGAAGAGAGGGAGAAAAGAAGAGAGAGAAAGAGAGAAGAGAGAAAGAGGAGAGAGAAAGAAGAGAGAGAACGAGAAGAAAGAGAAAAGAAGAGAGAGAAAGAGAAGAAAGCGAAAGAAAATAGAAGAAATTAGAGAGAGAAAGAAGAGAGAAAAGAAGAGAGAGAAAAAGAGAAAATAGAAGAAATTGACGAGAAAAGAAAGGAAGACAAGAAGCTAAAAGAAATTAACTAATTAACAACGCAATTAAAACTATTCTAAGAAAGCAGTAAAAGCTATGAAATTTAACTATTAAAGCAGGAAAGAAAATTACATTAAATTTAATCTAAAAAAAATTACAAAGCAAAAAATAAAGCAGTAAATCTAATTTAAAAATTAAAACTACAAATTAAAATTTAACAACTACAAATTACTACCAACTATAAAGCAGAAAATAAAATTTACATCACCCGTAAAAAGCGAATCTCCACGAAATGAAATTCTTTATTGCTTGGCCCCACCTCCTTGCTCGGGTCCCACAAAATGGGTCCCACCCACTTGCTACGGGGTCCCACCCACTTGCTACGGAGTCCCACCCACTTGCTACGGGGTCCCACCAAATGGGTCCCACCCAAGGGGTATGTGGGGTAAGGGTGTGTTTTGCCTTGGGATGGGAGACCTCCTTTTATAGAGTGTGTGAGGGGACCCCTTTTCCATTTGGCTTCCGATGTGGGATTTTCTGCATTGCCATATTGCTTCTTGACTTTGCTGGTTTGTTCACGATGGATGACTGCCGTGGACTCAGTCGATGAGATGTAGAGCCGAATCCGTTCCGCTTGATTGGGAAACTATTGGTTGGAGCTTCAGCTTTGGATTGATTTAATAATGCTTAGAATTAACGGGGAAGGAGGATCGTGCATCTGCGACTTGGTGCTTGGCTGATGGACGCAATTTGCTGTCAATTGGGACGGCTGGATGCAGGCGGGATATGGAGTTGCTGCATCGAATTCAAAGGAGCTTGCTGCTCTTTCAATGCTTGGAAAATGACCGGCAATGAGCTGCTTGCTTGGTCGATTTCGGTGGGATGGATTGCTAAAATTTCTGTTGCCTATAAATGGATGGCTGGCCGATGCTTTAATTTGGTGCTGCTTATTCGTTTTAGGAAAATGGAGCCGGTGGATTACCGGCGGTTTGCAATCTGGACTGGACAGAGGTGCGGCATGCGATTGCTACTTTGGTTGCAGAATTTGGAATTTTGGGAGCTGCTCGGTGGCTTTGGATTGGGGAAAATGGAGGCCGGTTTTCTACCACGAAAATGGGTTTAATGGCTGCTTGGTTCAGCAGCTTGGGCGTAGAGCGCTGGTGCTCGAATAGCTTGCGGAGTTCGTTGCTTAGTGTTGCTGAACGATTTGGGGAAGATGGACGACGGGCTGGATTGCTTGGCTTCGAGTTTGCCTTGGTTTACGGCTGGAATCGTGGCTGCCAATTGCTTCTCGAATTTTCTAAGGCCGAGAATCAGGGACTTCATCATGGAATCAATGGCTGAACCGTGTCTTAATTTTTTGCTTGCCGTGGCTGGAGAAGATGGAGCACCATAACAGGTGCTCCTGTGGTACACGGACGCCTGTACACATGCGATGTATACGAATTTAAATATTAATGCTTTGATAATTTCATATATCATCTTAGTTTTATCCTTTAATTTATTTTATCTAAATATAATACTTTACTTTGTTCGTAATATTTTAAAATATAATGATAGATATATATTTATGATTTTTCCAATTAAATGATTTATAAATTTGCCCAAATTATATTAATAAGCTAATACACATTTCACATTAAAATTGAGTCATAATTTTATATTTTCAAGAATGTTGCAAAATGACCCATTTTATAGCAAAATTAAATATTTTATCAAAAATATGATTTTCATAAAATTTCACTTAAAACATGCATTTAATTAACATTTTAATCTTTAATAGCGTGAATTTAACATAGAATTAAATGAAAAATTTTAGACTTATCACACCCCCCAACTTAAACATTGCTAGTCCCTTAGCAATGGAAATAGTTTAATATAAAATTTTTTTTTTTTTTTTTTTATGGTGTCCTATTAATTTTTATAAAAATCTAGGTGCATTGCTAATAATGATAGTAAGCTTTTAGAAGTAAATTTCTTTAGTGTATATGTGTAAAATATTTTTCATGATGCATATAAAAAGATTATAGCACGTGTGTATGTGTATTAATGAACAAATGGGCATTTGATAAATAAGTTATTTTCAACTCATCCAATCTAAGTAATATTTATATCAAAATTATGATAGTGACAGTTAAAATTTATTTATTTATTTTTTTTTTTCATCATTTTTTTTTCTTCCCCTCACCATATTTCAGGATATCTAGGGATTTTCTTTTTCTTTTTCTTCTTTTTTTTTTCTTTTGTTTTTTTTTTTTCTTTCTTTTTTTTTCTCCCCTCACCATATTTCAGGGTATCTGGGGATTTATAAATAATTTTTTTCTATTTATTTATTTTTTTTATTCTCCCCTCACCATATCTCAGGATATCTGGGGATTTATATTTTTTTTATTTTTTTTTTATTTTATAACTAACAGCTATCAATTATAATGATATTAAAGATTACTTGCTTGGCTGAGAGAGAAAAACTATATTATCATGGTACCCACAAGGTTCATTGGCGTGTAAGTGCAGTCAATGCTAATAAAATTTTGAAAACACCATGAAAATATTTTTACAAATATAACTAAATACAGTTTGCTTCTTCACTTAATATCAAGCATAGCAAGTGTACTTTGATTTATCTTTTTTTTTTTTTTTTGAGTATTTTATATAATTTTTAATTTTTAATATATATATATTTTTAAAAATTTTATATTTTATATATATATATTTAAATAAATCACGTTAAGCCAACCAGACCCCCCCAACTTGAATAAAGCTATCTTTGATAAACATGCACAAAATATATAAATTCATGAAATTAAGATAGCAGGGAAAGAGACAACCTGGGGTGTAATGATCTGATTGAATTGCTGCAGCTTTTTTCTAAACAAAGAAAAACACACCAACGGAAAAGGGAAATATATATACGCATGTTGGGTTGCCTCCCAACCAGCGCTAAGTTTTACGTCTTCAGCCAGACATAATGTTTAATGTTATCCAATTCCTGCTCTATTAAAATTCTTAACACTATGTAGATTATTTATCATTTTCATATGTTCATGCTCAAGCGTTGTGAAGATTAATGAGTTATCAATGATGTCCAATATGTAGCACTCTTCAATTTGATCATTTATTGAATTCATTGAACTGTTACTTAATGGGAGCATGATTTTATTTTGGGTTAAACAGGATTCCATTTGAATACAACGCTCTTGGAGAAATTGACTATAATTTGGAATATACTGAATAACATCAAAGAGCGAAATTTTAACTTGAACCTGTTTAAATATTTGCATCATCTCTTCCTTTTTCATTAATTCATCTATGCTAATGAGCTCATCTTTAAAAGTACTTGAAATAGCAGGTATGTACTTCTTAAAATTTTCATCAATAATTTCATTTTCATCTCCCCCCAACTTATCCTCAATAAACTCTTTATTTCTCACCTCACCATCAATTTGGCTATGATCTATATCATTCATTTGAAACCTAATATAACTATTATCAATCTCCTCAATATTTTCTTGATATTTTTCTTCTTCCAATTTATCATTAATTAATTTTTCATTGTTTTCTATAATATTTTCTTGATTATGAAGAGAGGAATTCTCACTAAGTTTATGATCTGAGAAACCATCACTACATAATGTTGTAATTATTACCAAATTTTCAGACAATAGATTTTCCGATAGTAGTTGATCTGATTGAATTTGATAGTCAAAATGATTTATTGGAGTAGTAGTTGATTCATTAGGTTCCTCCCCACATAATGTTTCAATATATTCATCATCTATTTTTAAATTATCTTTCTTTTGACTTAGCATTTGTTTGTTAAGGGATTCAGCTACTAAAGCATTTGGGAATGCTAAGTCATTTTCAAAATATGGACTTTCCAATGGTATTGGATCTGATTGAATTTGAAAATTTGAATGATCAACAAAATTATCAATTTGGTCAGTATAAAATTCCTCTCCTCCTCTCCTCTCCATGGCTACTATTACTTGATCTTCATAATCTGTCATCCTAGAAAATGATTGTTGGTCGGAAAGGAATTGTTGATCTAATCCTTCCTCTAAGTCATCTAAGTGAGGAGGTTGTTGATAATCTACTTGATCTGATGGAAAACTTGAAAAGTCCTTTTGTGGCCAGCATTCTGAAAGTTTATTTTCCATGTTTTGAAAGCTATCGAGAAGAAATTTTTCAAGTTCGTCTATTTTCTCATTATAATTATAAGGTTGATGAGAAGATTGGCTAGTAGATTGAGGTGATAAAAAATTTTCTTCAGGATATACAGGTGGCCTATATGTATTTTCATAATGATTAGATTGATATTGATAATTTAAAAATTGACTTTGCTCATGTGGCCACTGGGTTTGTAGATATGGAGGGTAAGATTGCATTTGTTGATTTGTCCAAGAAGGATTAGGACAACTAAATCCTGAGTTATATGCATATGAAAATGAATTGTAATCAGGTATATGGAACTTATGAAAATTTTGCACTTGCTCTTGATATGGTAAAAATTGAGTCTCATTAGAATATGTCGTTTGAAAAGGAATTGATGGATTTACGAATGAACGGTTTGAGTTTTGATAGGCACGTAAATAATTAACCTTTTGGGTTAATTCTTCTAACTTATCTATCTTCTGAGCAATAAAATTCCAGTCCATTCTTTAAAGTTTTAAATTTAATTTTTATATATATATTTTTTTTAGCGTGTTATGATAAGCTATTAAATGGACCTAAAAAGTAAGACAAGCTCAATATATAACTACGAACGGAATGAGAGAATATGCAAGCATAACGAAGAAAAATAACAATTATAAGTATGCGAGATGAGTTTTTTTTTTTTTTTTTTTTTTCAGAATAAATATGTAAATACACAACCAGATATGAAATACGAGTTAGCGGGTTAGCTGGTTAAATATAATGCGAGTTAATGGCAGAAATTAAACGTGCAAAAGTAAAATGTAAAAAGGTGTAGAAGAGGGGTTCAAGATCAGAAATGAGAATAAATATGAAAAGGTGTAGACATGGGGGTTAAAGAAGGGAAATGCAAACGTTAAAGCTTTTAGATGATGCGAGTTTTTAGAATTTTTTAAATGATGCGAGTTAGTCAATCACAACCATGTATCGTAATTAGACGCAATTAGTAGTTAGTAGCATAAAGAAAGCAGATAAGAAATTTAAAAGGAAGCATAACAGGTAACATGAAATAAAGCAACACCAGATGAGATTTAAGAAGATTTAAGGAGAATAATTCAAAATATCATGCTTCCCCGGCAACGGCGCCAAAAACTTGGTGCAAACCAAGTGCTTGTCGTTAAGAGCACTGTGATCACCAGTTTAATTTAAATTAACCGAAACACATTAAAGCTACCACTATACGAGTGATAGTGTAGAATAATGGTGAGTCGGGTCGAATCCACAGAGAGGCGATGTAGTTTTGAATTGTTTTCAAGAGAAAGAAAAGAAGGTATAAAGAAGAGAGAGAAAGAAGAGAGGGAGAAAAGAAGAGAGAGAAAGAGAGAAGAGAGAAAGAGGAGAGAGAAAGAAGAGAGAGAACGAGAAGAAAGAGAAAAGAAGAGAGAGAAAGAGAAGAAAGCGAAAGAAAATAGAAGAAATTAGAGAGAGAAAGAAGAGAGAAAAGAAGAGAGAGAAAAAGAGAAAATAGAAGAAATTGACGAGAAAAGAAAGGAAGACAAGAAGCTAAAAGAAATTAACTAATTAACAACGCAATTAAAACTATTCTAAGAAAGCAGTAAAAGCTATGAAATTTAACTATTAAAGCAGGAAAGAAAATTACATTAAATTTAATCTAAAAAAAATTACAAAGCAAAAAATAAAGCAGTAAATCTAATTTAAAAATTAAAACTACAAATTAAAATTTAACAACTACAAATTACTACCAACTATAAAGCAGAAAATAAAATTTACATCACCCGTAAAAAGCGAATCTCCACGAAATGAAATTCTTTATTGCTTGGCCCCACCTCCTTGCTCGGGTCCCACAAAATGGGTCCCACCCACTTGCTACGGGGTCCCACCCACTTGCTACGGAGTCCCACCCACTTGCTACGGGGTCCCACCAAATGGGTCCCACCCAAGGGGTATGTGGGGTAAGGGTGTGTTTTGCCTTGGGATGGGAGACCTCCTTTTATAGAGTGTGTGAGGGGACCCCTTTTCCATTTGGCTTCCGATGTGGGATTTTCTGCATTGCCATATTGCTTCTTGACTTTGCTGGTTTGTTCACGATGGATGACTGCCGTGGACTCAGTCGATGAGATGTAGAGCCGAATCCGTTCCGCTTGATTGGGAAACTATTGGTTGGAGCTTCAGCTTTGGATTGATTTAATAATGCTTAGAATTAACGGGGAAGGAGGATCGTGCATCTGCGACTTGGTGCTTGGCTGATGGACGCAATTTGCTGTCAATTGGGACGGCTGGATGCAGGCGGGATATGGAGTTGCTGCATCGAATTCAAAGGAGCTTGCTGCTCTTTCAATGCTTGGAAAATGACCGGCAATGAGCTGCTTGCTTGGTCGATTTCGGTGGGATGGATTGCTAAAATTTCTGTTGCCTATAAATGGATGGCTGGCCGATGCTTTAATTTGGTGCTGCTTATTCGTTTTAGGAAAATGGAGCCGGTGGATTACCGGCGGTTTGCAATCTGGACTGGACAGAGGTGCGGCATGCGATTGCTACTTTGGTTGCAGAATTTGGAATTTTGGGAGCTGCTCGGTGGCTTTGGATTGGGGAAAATGGAGGCCGGTTTTCTACCACGAAAATGGGTTTAATGGCTGCTTGGTTCAGCAGCTTGGGCGTAGAGCGCTGGTGCTCGAATAGCTTGCGGAGTTCGTTGCTTAGTGTTGCTGAACGATTTGGGGAAGATGGACGACGGGCTGGATTGCTTGGCTTCGAGTTTGCCTTGGTTTACGGCTGGAATCGTGGCTGCCAATTGCTTCTCGAATTTTCTAAGGCCGAGAATCAGGGACTTCATCATGGAATCAATGGCTGAACCGTGTCTTAATTTTTTGCTTGCCGTGGCTGGAGAAGATGGAGCACCATAACAGGTGCTCCTGTGGTACACGGACGCCTGTACACATGCGATGTATACGAATTTAAATATTAATGCTTTGATAATTTCATATATCATCTTAGTTTTATCCTTTAATTTATTTTATCTAAATATAATACTTTACTTTGTTCGTAATATTTTAAAATATAATGATAGATATATATTTATGATTTTTCCAATTAAATGATTTATAAATTTGCCCAAATTATATTAATAAGCTAATACACATTTCACATTAAAATTGAGTCATAATTTTATATTTTCAAGAATGTTGCAAAATGACCCATTTTATAGCAAAATTAAATATTTTATCAAAAATATGATTTTCATAAAATTTCACTTAAAACATGCATTTAATTAACATTTTAATCTTTAATAGCGTGAATTTAACATAGAATTAAATGAAAAATTTTAGACTTATCAATGGAGATATTTATCATGTTCCTACTTCAATAATGTCTCCAGCACCTATTTCATGGCCCTTCTCTTGGTGGGGCTTTGATATTGTCGGTCCGATAAACCTGTCATCATCCAAAGGACACTTATATATTTTAGCCGCTACGGATTATTTCTCCAAGTGGGCAGAAGCTAAAGCCTACAAGAGAGTCTGAGCGCAAGAGGTGGTTGAATTTATCAAGCACAAAATCATCTACCACTATGGTGTCCCCTATCAAATCACCTCAGATAATGACACACTATTCAAAAAGGACAAAGTAAATCAGTTATGCCGGAAGTTTGGAATCAAACAAGTATTCTCATTGCCATATTACCCACAAGGGAATGGTCAAGCAGAGGCATTTAACAAAAATATCATTCAAATCCTCAGAAGGACCACTGTGAAAAATAAGTAAAATTGGCACGAGAGGTTACCTGAAGCACTGTGGGCCTACAAAACCACACATCGAACTGCAACGGGAGCAACGCTATATTCACTATTTTTTTGGTGCGGAAGCAGTTTTACCAGTGGAAATTCAGTTAGCATCTTTAAGGGTTGCTACCCATTCTGGGTTAACTACTGAACAACAAGCCAAATTTTGCTTCGACGAGCTCAAGGCACTAGATGAAAATCGAGTTCAAGTACGACAACGAATTGAACTCTATCAAGCTCGGATGGTCGAAGCATACAATAAAGTTGTGAGGCATCGCTCATTCAAAAGAGGAGATTTGGTGTTAAAGCTACGCAGAGATCTTATGGCCGGGGCAAACTTATCGGTAAATTCGAGCTTAAATGGGAAGGGCCTTATATCATTGAGAAGGTCTATAACAATGGCACATATGAAGTTGTTAATTGCGAGAATCAAGTAAAAGCAACTGTAAATGGAAATTACTTAAAAAGATACTATCCATAGAAGTTACAAAGGGAGTCATACATCAAAATTTTGCAAGAGAATCTCTACAGTCTCCCTTGTACAAGGAAGGGACTCCTTCAAAACTCGGATAGAGTTCACTACATCAGCAGGAGGAACTGTATACGCCCGCACCTCTTCGACCTTAGCCTCCATAGTAGAAATATCCTGACTCTCTGAATCAATTCTTACTTTGTAGAGGTCAACTTCGGCTTGAAGTTCGTTGGAGGTAAAAGTCAACGAATTTAGTCTACTTTTATCCACAAAGATAGAAGTGACAATGCGACGGACCTTGGCCTGTTTGGCCACTATGGACGCTCGAATCTCCTTGGCAATCATCTTTTTAGCTTCCATCTCCTTTGCGACCTGGAGGTTATGTTCCTTAAGTTGAGTAAGGCTATCTCTACATTTGGCGAGGTCGACTTCTGCGGACGCTATATCTTCTGCAGAAACCAAGGGTCGTACAGCAGCCTCGAGCTCGAGCCAATGGGCACGCAACTTCTCAAGTGAGAGTATGACATTACCAAAACCAGAAACGCAAAGTTGGAGCCTATCTAGGACTATGGAAAAGTCTTCACAAATATCCAACGCTTTGGTGATATCATCAGGAGAATTCATGTCCTTCAAAGAAGAAATGATGCATCCCTTGAATTGTGCTATTGCGCGCCTTAAACATTGAGATCCCGCTGCTCTAACCGCTCCGCCCCGATCACCTTGAAAGTCGAAAAGAAATAATGCAAAGGATCCAAGAAGCGATCTTTGACATCAGGAAGCTGACGAGCCCCACTTGAGCTCGCGCCAGTGCTAGGACCAGTTGAACTAAAGTGAGGACCCCCAGAGCGACCAGGTCCTAAGGCTGAAAAGTATACGTCAAGATGTCAGAACAGCAAGTTAACTAGGCAAAAAGCCCAAGTACAAATACCTGGTGACATAGGAGAAACGGACAATGACTCTATTGGTGTCGAATTCTCCCCTCCATGAGCATGGTAATCAGATACTTCGACAACTAAGGTGGCTGTCAAAAAAAAAAGATGTAAAAGAAGAAAGCGAAAAAAGGGTGGAAGGAGGGGGTTTACCTTCAAAATTCATACCCGCACATTCTGGGTGATTATGTGGAGCCTTTGAGCAGATTTCTCCTCCCGAACTAGACCCTGAATGAGAAGCTGCCTTCATAGGAGTATCTTGGGCTATAAAAGGAGGAGATTGGCATACCTTGGGAGTCCGGACCTCTAGAAAATCCCTCATGAAGATGTTATTAAAAAATATAGGCCCGCTATCATAAGACCGCATCGATTGGTCTATTTAACCCATATTTAGATGTACATGAAAGCCCAAGAGGTCACTCAAAGCATGGTCACTGGAATCCGGTAGCATAGGAGAGTTATTCTACGCCTCTGCATGCATTCCCTTACTCACTTCATGATTATTGGAAGAATTTATTACAACATTCGGCTTTGCTACAACGTCCCCTTCCTCGGATGGCTCGAGTGGTTTGGAAATGGGATATGACCTTTTTTATCAGACTCTGTTGGTATATCAACTTTGGAAGGTCTCATAGCTTCTTCTTACTCTGAGGAATCTTTTCCTTGTGAAGGATCTGAAAGTCCAGCAATTGGAGATGAATCCCTCATTTTCTGAATTTTTCGCTTCTTACCACAAGTGTCACGCATTGTCAATGATTCTGTAGCCTCTGAATTGGTGGGACGATTGGAAAACCAAAAGCGAATGATTGGCTTTGGCGGGTATACAACTTCGAGAAGTTTGACATTGTATTCTAAAAAAAAAAAAGAAAAAAGAAAAAGGGGGGGGGAATAGGTAAGGATAAAAGCATAAAAAAAAGAGGGAGAAGAATAGAGAAAAGAAACATACTCCAAGTCTCCATAGGTTTCTGGTCCTTTTGAGAAGCTGCCTTTTCAGCAGCTAACTCCCATAAAGTCTTCTTAGCTGGCTCGGCGTCACGGCGAATATACTCTTTTCCTTCTGCAACCCAATCAGTACAGTGAAAGCTACAACCGATGATCCCAGGGTAGGCCTTGAAGGAATCGATGTGTTGGACACAAACAGCCTCAGTCTCCTCCATGTTTGGCTCCTTGAAGCGTCTAATCTCAAAAGGCATCACCAAGCCCAGTTCACCCCAGCTGGTAGTCAAGTCAAGGGGTTTAAAAGCCCAAAAGTGAGATTTAGGCGCAACTTGCTCGACAACTTTTACCGCACAGATGCCATACCAATGAACATAATCTTGAGTTGCCCCGGACTCGACGGTCAAACGAAGGAAATTTAAGCTCACAGGAGAACTTAACCCCCTTAAAGCTCGAGCGTACCGCAAGCCAGTGAAGAGGTCCGACCCCAACTTCCCTTTGATATCTTGGGATGCGGGGAAGATATGCAAGAACATCCTGATCAAAGCCGAACTGACGAGCAAACCTGTGAGGATAATACAGCTCAACTTCAAAACGAGGACCATCCCTGTAAGCCAGGAGGCCTGGTTGAAGCGACAACGCAAAGTCTTTCTCATCAAAGGTCAGTCCATCAGAGGAAGATTTTGTCGACCACTCGCAGGGGGCAACCATACGAAAGAACCTCTCTTCAAAATAATCAGCTTGGATAAAAAGCTCGGTCATGTCTTCAAAACTATAGCTGGCTAAGTTACGCTTGGCAAATTTCTTTAATATCAAACCCTGAGAAGGAAATTGGGTAACTTCCTCGACTCCATAAATCTCTGGGAAATAAAATCCAAGCCAGTCAAGGAGAAAATGAGCCGAGAAATAAGAAATGGCGTGCCCTGGGCCTTTCTCGTTATATATAATCTGATTTAAACCATTATAAATATCACATAATACTCGTGGTGCCAAAGCAAAGCGCTTGCCTTGAGCCATCTTGCAAGCCACATGAAGATATAACCATTTTACAAGACCATAGGCCGAAGAGGAAGGACAGATGACCACGAAAATCCAAAGCCACAAAAAAAGGATAAGCTCGACCTCAGGCTGTACTTGTTGAAGACGCTCAAGGGGAAGCCACAGGCCACCTTGCCCACTGGCATGAAACTCAACAATGTTAGAAGGCCAGTTGTCATTAGATACTTGTTAGTCAGAAATCCTTGAGAATAATGCCACCCAGTCTCTCGCTGTGAACTTTTCCTTCTTGGTCATTTGATATAACTCGTCAAGAAGATCTATGACCTTTAAAGCAATCGGGTTTTTATTGAAGGTAGAGTTTGGAGGGGTACACTCATCAAAGGGCAATCCACATACAAGAAGACCGCACATCCCCTTCAGATCCCGTAAAGTGATGCTCATCTCTCCAAATGGAAATATGAAGGAGTTAGTCGTCGATGACCAGAAGCTTAGAAAGGCATTAATGATGTTGTTGTCTTTCCAAAAACCCTCTCCAGCGGCTAAAATCGCGTCTTTCACACCCGCGGCCGTAAGCACCGCCTCATGACGAGAGACCAGATATTGTCCCCATTGATTAAAGCCTGGGATGTTACCTAAGCAGCCACGGTAGACATTTGCACCCTCCTTGCACATAAAAGAATAGTCTTCTAATTTCTTTTGCAACCAGCGATGAGTCTCCACGATAAAATTATGGGGATTGCCTAATGCCCTGATCGGGAGTAGAAAGCAACCATAAAAGGTCTTGCGGGGATCGGTCGCAGCAACACCTTTTCCAAAGATATAACCTTCTTGACAGTTCAAACGTTCAGTAAAAATCTTCTCTGGAATCATAAAGATCCGAGTGGAGCGACCATTAATGTCCTCCATAAGGTGGCAGCGTATGGGGCTGAAGTGAGAAGACCCATGTGAACATTCAAAGCATTCATGGCTTGCTAAGGCAAGATACCACCCGAAATAAGAAGAACAACCTCCACAAGGACGACCGAAGAAAAAATCGTACTTCTTGGCGCTCTGCGCAGTTTTCTTCTTCGGAACATGCTGTTTTTTCTTAGATGTCATCATTTCTTCAAGAGAGCTTTTCTTAGAAGATTCATTTTTCTTTGAAGAAGATTTTTGCCTTTTAAACTCCCCACGGGCATATGCAACAGCCTTACGCTTCTTCACGAGAGAAGGTGACGTTGGAGGCGCCGCAATTGAAACTACTTTAGAAAAAGGAGTCGCGCTATCCTTTGGCTCCTCAAGGGAAGAACACTTCTTTTTCACCGCTGATTTCTCTCGTGGTGAAAGAATAGGAAATTCTGGAGAAGTCATTGCCTGCAAAGATAGAAAAGAAGAAGAAGAGAAGGGAAAAAAAAGAAAAAGAAAAGAAAAGAAAACTATCAAACTTCAAAAAGAGAGAGAGAGAGAGAAGAGGACCACCGCACGTTACGACTTTGCTACAAAAGTATAAAATTGCTTATTCTTTGGTGCCAGCAGTCAAAATGCTCCTCCTCTTCAAGCAGTGGCTGTCAAATCTGAAACAAGGAGCCAAAGGAACCCGTGGGCGAGCCATTTCAAAAAAAAAAGAAAAAAAAGAAAAATGAAAATATATATGGCCTAGGCATTGAATGAAACCCGCTAAGCTGTGGACTGGTACTTCAAACCCGCAAATCATAAGGGCTACGGGTCCATTGACTCTCAAAGCTCTGTGCCTAGCCATAAAAAAAAAATAAAAAAAAAGAGTCAAGAAAGGCCTACCGCACAACATGTCAGGAATCACGCCTTTATAAGTAGCCCACAACGACATAATTCCTAAGGGGGCATTTGATGAGGTATGTTTTGAACCATAAGATCACTACAATTATATGGTTAATTTTGGCCTATGAAATTATATGATTTTTCATGTGTAAAAAAAAAGAGAGAAAATCATTGAAAAAAAGAGAAAAAATATAGAAAAAAGAAAAATTGATAGCAAAAAATATATATATATACACATAGAAAAAAAGAAGAAGAAGAAGAAAAAAAAATATATATATTAAAAAAAGAGAGAGAGAGAGAGGGAGCCAAGTGGGGAGACAGAAAATGCCGTCGAGGCCGGAGCTGACTGCGCCTCCCGAGTTCTTCTACAACCAAGACGAGGCACGGAAATACACCACTTGTTCTCGTATCATCGAAATTCAGGCAAAACTTTCAGAGAGAGCGCTTGAGCTTCTTGCTTTGCCGAATGATGGAATTCCCAGACTCCTACTTGATATAGGTTGCGGTTCAGGACTTAGTGGGGAGACACTCGCAGAAAATGGCCACCATTGGATCGGACTAGATATTTCTCAATCCATGCTTGATGTTGCACTTGAGCGAGAAGCAGATGGTGATCTTTTGCTTGGAGATATGGGTCAGGGTTTATGCGTAAGGCCTGGAGTTTTTGATGGTGCAATAAGTATCCCTGCAGTGCAGTGGCTATGCAATGCTGACAAGGCCTGCAATGAGCCAAGAAGGAGACTGAAGGCTTTCTTTGATTCTCTATATAGGTGCCTGACAAGGGGTGCAAGAGCAGTGTTGCAGCTGTATCCGGAAAATGAAGCACAGCTTGCAATGATGACAACTTCTGCAATGCGCGCTGGCTTTGGAGGTGGTGCTGTTGTTGACTATCCCCATAGTACACGGGCAAAGAAGTATTTCCTTGTTCTCACCTGTGGTCCGCCATCCCTGAGCACTATTCATCCAAAGGCGAAAGGTGCAGAAGACGAGAGTTGCAGTGATGAGAATAGCAGTGATGAAGAAAATAAAACTGTTGGTATTTCAGACAGGCGTAGGCCAAGAAAAGAAAGCAGAAGGTAACCAAGAAAGGTAGAGGGAGGAACTGGCTCCAATTCTAAGAAGTGCAGGAACGGTAAAAAAAATTTTCTACGCTTAGAAAGTGACGGGACGCAAAAAGGACAGAAGGAAGTAATTGCTTCTGAATTCAAAATAATCCAAGACGGTTCCGCAGCAAAAATGTTTCCGCGGTAATGCGGTTCCGCGGCAAAAAAAGTGTGCTACTCTTCAAGCTATGTGCAACAAAGTTCTGCGGGAATGGTTTAGTACCCGCGGAACTACATTCCTGTGCCTATAAATAAGACCCCGACATGACAAAAAAGAGAAAAACGGGAGAAAACAACTCCAAGGCAACCGGGACAAGAAAGAAAAGAGAACGTGAGTTCTCCAAATCTTTTTTCCTTTCTTTCTTTTAGGTAAAAAAAAGAGAGTTTCTTTCTTATTAAAAATATATATATATACATATATATTATTTTCAATAAAAAAACTTTTCCCAACGTGGATATTCCCCGACTAGCGGGTTGAATTGACAGACGGGTTAAGTATTTTTCTCCTTTAAAAATAAAATAAAATATATATATGTGCGTGTATTTTCTATATATAAATATATATATACATATATACATATTATTTTCAAAAACTACTTTTCCCAATGTGGATACTTCCCGACTGGCGGGTTGAATTGACACGCGGGTTAAGTATTTTTTTCTCCTTAAAAATAAAATAAAATATATATGTGTATTTTTTATATATAAAACTATATATATACATATATATTGTTTTCAAAAACTACTGTTCCCAACGTGGATACTCCCCGACTGACGGGTTGAATTCATACGCGGGTTAAGTATTTTTCTTTATATGAAAATATATATGCACATATACATATATAGGGTGCGTTTGTTTGGGGCAAAAAAATGTCAACTAAAACTTTTCAATCAAAAACTTTTCACTCTCCATAATTACTCTATTTTTTAATTATTTATTCACATTTTCCTATACAAACTACTCTACTTTTCAATCATTTCTACACAACTACCCATACAACTAACCTATCTATTTTAACTTTATTCTCTTTACTCCTCATCATTACTCCTATTATATCACATCATTTTCTATCAATTTGACAACTTCTACTTCAAAAACTTTTCATCGAAAGTTTTACCCCTAACCAAACACACCCATATTGTTTTGAAAAACCATTTTCCCTGCGCACGGGGTGGGCCATATAACATATATATATACATATATATATATATAAAGCTATCTATTGTTATGATAAATATATATATATATATAACAATATATATAAGGGCCGTGGTCCCGGGATCTCACGGGCCGTCTTATAATATATATATATATACATATATATAAAGCTGTATATTTTTATGATAAAATAACAATATATATATATATATAAGAGCCCGGGGTCTCAAGATCTCATGGGCCGCCTTATAATATATATATATATATATACATATATATATATATAAAGCTATATATTTTTATGATAAAATAACAATATATATATAAAAGAGCCCGGGAACCCGGCATCTCACGGGCGCGCCATATATATATATATAAAGCCACGTCTTTGTTTTTTTTACAATAAAAAAATATAATGATATATATATATATGAAGGCCCCGGGAACCCGGCATCTCACGGGCGCACCACACACACACACACATATATATATATATATATATAAAGCCACGTCTTTTTTTTTACAATAAAAAATATATAATGATATATATATAAAGGCCCCAGGAACCCGGCATCTCACGGGCACGCGACATATATATATATAAAGTCACTTTTTTTTACAGTAAAAAAATATATGTAATGATATATATATATATGAAGGCCCCAGGCCCCGGGATCTCACCGGGCGTGCCATATATATATGTATATATATAAAGCTAAGTATTTATATATATATATATGTCTTATAGTAAAAAAAATATAATAATATTAAAGCTCGGGATCCTGGGATCTGTAATTCAATCCTGCACGAACGGGAGACCGGGGTCTCCTTTCTTTGCAAATAAACAGAAAAAAAGAAAAAAAAGGGGACCGTACCTGCTGTCCTCTTCAAAAAAAAAAGAGAATGGGGGACGCTAAAAAAAAGGGGAAAGTGGCCCGAGGATCCCAAGATAATATATATATATATAAGCCTCGAAAAATATATATTAAAAGGCTTTCAAAAATATATATTATTTTCTAAAATACATATATATATATATTAAAAGACCCTAAAAAAATGAACATTTTATTTTCTAAAATATATATGAGTCCCGCGGGCCTCTTAAAATGAATATTTTATTTTCTAAAAATATATATGCCCCGCGGGCCCTCAAAAAATGAAAATTTTATTTTCTAAAAATATATATGTGCCCCGCGGGCCTCAAAAAATGAATATTTTATTTTCTAAAAATATATATATATATCCCCCGTGGGCTTTCAAAAATAAATATTTTTTTTCTAAAACTATATATGCCCTGTGGGCCTCCAAAAATGAATATTTTATTTTCTAAAAATATATATATGCCCCGCGGGTTTCCAAAAATGAATATTTTATTTTCTAAAATATATATGAGTCCTGCGGGTCTCCAAAAATGAATATTTTATTTTTTAAAAAATATATATGTCCTGCGGGCTTCCAAAAATGAATATTTTATTTTTTAAAAAATATATATATGTCCTGTGGGCTTCCAAAAATGAATATTTTATTTTCTAAAAATATATATATGCCCCGCGGGCCTCCAAAAATGAATATTTTATTTTCTAAAAATATATATGTGCCCCGCGGGCCTAAAAAATGAATATTTTATTTTCTAAAAATATATGTGTCCCGCGGGCCTCCAAAAATGAATATTTTTATTTTCTAAAATATATATGAGTCCCGAGGGTCTCCAAAAATGAATATTTTATTTTCTAAAAATATATATGTGCCCCGCGGGCCTAAAAAATGAATATTTTATTTTTTAAAAATATATATGTGCCCCGTGGGCCTCAAAAAATGAATATTTTATTTTCTAAAAATATATATGAGTCCCGCGGGCAAAAAAAAAAAGTTTTATACACACATATATCTTAGAGACTTTCAATATATATATATATATGTATATTATAAAAAGAAAATTATACTTTTCGCCGAGTAAATTCTCCCCTGGTAGTGGGTTAAGTTGATACATTGGGCTAAGTACCTTTCTATTATATATATATATGAAAAAAAAACAACCTCTTTGACCAACTCGAGCCTTAAGGTCCGAGCAAGTCCACTTGGGCCCAAGACCCTCCAACAAACCCGCTTACACCCAAAACTCCTCAAGAAACCCCACTTGGGCCCAAAAACCTTCCAACAAGCCGAAGATGGCCCGAAACTCTCCAACAAGTCCGAAATGGCCCAAAACTCTTCAACAAGTCTACTTGGGCCCATAATTCTTCGATGGACCCAAGATGACCCAAAATTCTTCAATAGGCCCACTTGGGCCCAAAAATCTCCCAACAAGCCCAGTTAGGCCCAAACTCTTTTTAATAAGCTCAGTTGGGCCCAAACCTCTTTAAACGGTCAAAGTTGACCCAAACATATTTTTAAAATTCGGTTGAATCCATTTCTTAGTGAAACCACTTAAATTTCAATCCAGAGACTGAATGCGGGAGACACTGGTTTCTTGTACAAGTACGGAAGCTGAAAGTGGGACACGCTGGTCTGCTGTGTAAATCTAGAAGCTAAGAGCGTACTTAGTTTGCTGTGTAGGGTCACTAGTGTAGCCGACAGGCTCCTCACTAGTTCCCAAACTGAGTCATCGCTAGTCGACGGGCTAAGCGTAAACTCACATTTAAGTCATGGCGCGTTGTATCATGTACCTCACATTTAAGTCATGGCGCGTGGCGTCATGTACCTTATATTTAAGTCATGGCGAGTGGCGTCATATACCTCACATTCGAGTTACGGCGCGGGGCGAAGTGTACTCACTTATCTTTATATTTTTGTCAGACACGATTTTTCGTGCACTTGTAAAGACGTAGAAAGATCTTCTACGTATTTCGTTATTATTTCAATAAAAATAAGCATTTTTATGGACTATTGTATTCAGCTCTTTTAATCAAGGGTTTTCTCGTTGAAGATGTAAAATCAGAATGTGGAACACAATGCAAAATTTTTCTGTGATATACTTTTCGGACTCGGTTAAAAAATTAAATGCTTTAAAATTTTGCTGGGGAAATAATTAAGCATTTATTTTCAAAGCCGGAGGAAAATAATTTTTAACAATTTTTCACGAGGTCGGAACGGAAGTTTGGAAGAGTTTTTTGAGTGGTCTAGGGCTAGATCAAAACTAGAAAGAAGGGAGAAAAGGAAAGAAGAAGAAGCAACAGGTGAGAAGAGAAGAAGAGGGAAAGGAAAGGAGTGTTGGTGTGAATGAAGCCTTAGTAGGTGGGCTTTCCTTTTAATTGGGCCCCTATTTAGAATTTTGCAAGCACGCATATAACTTAGTAAATTAAAATTTTCTCCAAGGGCGCTGCCCCCTTCACCCCCATGCCTGACTAGACAAATTGAACCCTGCACCTATTCTACGAAGTGTAAGATAGTCGTAGTGTCCCGAAGCGCATCAATCATACACCTCTAAATCAATACCCAATAAATTATATTATAACTAGGTGGCGCAACTACGGAAACATGCTAGTGCACAACTGATACTCATGTCTAGCATGCACATGAATTGTGTCTAATACGACCTAATATGCCAAGATCATAATACGTACATGCATGCACTATATGTCCCTTAGATGTCATATCTATATGCACCGCACTAACATCATTAATTCCTAGTAGCATATTTATAAATTACCTCATAGATAGGGAAGAGTTATAATTAAATAATAAAAAACCTAGTCCTCACATATTTACACTCATATCTATGGTTTTTACACAAATTGTGCATACACCTATGTTTTGAAACTTATTACAAATACGCATATGAATTTTTAAATATCTATAAGTACGCTTATGACAAGTATAGACCTTTTTTTAAAAAAAATTAGAATGATTTTTTGATAAATACAAACCATCTTTGAGTCATTATATAGTGCACCGGGTACACTTAGCTTTGGTGCACCCGGGTGCAAAAATTCATTTCTAATAGTTTTTTGAAAATTATTTTATACGAATGTTAATCTAGGTGTATTTAACATGTGTATTAATTTTTACCATTTTTGTAGACTTTTAGATATTTCTGATTTTTTTAAATCAGTGGCATTTTTGTAATTTATGAATCACAAAAATGCTACTTACATTAAATATGCCTAGATTCACAGTTTTATAAAAAATTTAAAAAAAATAAAAAAAATGAAATGCACTCGGGTGCAATTAATTAGTATCATCATCTTTTAGGTTTGTTAGTATGAATTTAATTAGTATACCAAAAGTCAACTTGATTAGATATGAAAGCTATAATCAATTTTAAAATAATTTATATTTGTTAGGGCCAAAGCCACTAACGTATCCAATAAGGTGATTTTGAGTATATTAACTAAACTCATATTAATAAACACAATGAAATGCTAGGATTTATCAAAAAGTAAAATTTTTTTTTTAGAAAATTTAAGAGATTGAGACTTGCCATAGATATAATTCCAAATAGTTTAAAATTTTATAAACATATTTGTAATAAATTTTAAATCATAGACATAAATATAATTCGTGTAAAAGATTATTGGCATGAGCACGAATGCCTCGATTTTTATTTTTATAGGCAAAATTAGTTGAAGTCGTAAGTCAATTGCGCAATGTTGCATGCATATATTCTAAAGTTTTATTCAAGCAGTCCCACTTATACTTGACCCAACTCATTTTTTTTCTCTCGTCAATGATTGATAGGAATTGCAATTCGTCCATTATATTTGCATTATTTATATTTTCATGAAAACCCATCATTTGTCCGGTATGATTGTGCATGAGTCTTATTTAAGAATGTAAAAAACTAATGTAATAAAATATTTTAACACTAAATATCAATTATAAAATTATATTTTCAACATTCAAATAATTTAAAATATCATCATTATGCGGAAAAATGATTCTATGAAGTATTATTACATCTTTATATATTATATGTACATAAATGATTATATAAAGTACCTTTACATCCCAGTGCATATGTCTATCTAAGCATTTTAATTTTACATAGTAACATTTTTTAAGTAAATAAGGACATATACATCTTTAATTGGGAGGAGCCCTGATCTCATTGCCAAACATATGAATTCTAAGCGATGATATATAAAACGGCTTTTGTGTAACTCAGTTATATTCAAGTCCCGCTTTACATTCTCTATATATAACATTCTAAAATAGAATTTTAGGTTAACGAAATAATAAATTAGTGGAAATTTCCATAAAAGCAGGCTATATTATATAGATTTATGTAAGGGTGTTAATGATCATAGTTAACTTGTCAGCTGCTCGTTCGACTCATTTATAAATAGGTTTGGCTTGAGATTTTTGAATAAATTAGTTATGATCTGCCAAATCATTTACTTATTGAACTAAATAAATGGATTAGGTTCGAAATTTTATAACCTGTCAACCATTTAGTAACCAACCCATTAAATTTATATATACATATAAACCTTGTAGTTATTTTTAGGAGTGGGAATAGGGACGGGCCGTACAGTCAGGATTTGCCTAACCTTGACCCTACTTTTTAAAAATTTTGTTTGACTCTATTTTTTATACCGGGTAAGGACAAAGTTGGTATGACCTTCACTTTTTTAAATAGAATTCGAGACAAAATTTGAATTGGCATCAAACCGGTTTTGGGACGGCAGGACGGGTAAAAAATGCAGGTCAAATAAGATGATTTTAAGAATTTACATACCTATCAAACATAAAGATATATTTATGCTAAATTTAAATATTATATAATTTAATATTTTATTAATTATTAAAAAAATACGTCATTACTAAAACAAAACATATCATTTCTAAAACAATAGGAGAAAACATAGTATAACTTTATTAAAATAGGTTAATATATAATTATACGTAAGAGTTATATGTATATGTGCAAATTTATTTTATTAATTCTTGTATTATTTTCTGAATAAATTGATTCTTCTATCTTCGATATAGTTAATTATAAAATATATGGGAATTTTGAAAGAAAATAATAATAAGCTTTAAACATAAGTTTATAATTTTTTAATAAATCAATATATGTGATGTGGGTCGAGACTCTTCAGATCGAGACATGGGAGATCCACCCTGACTTTATTTTTGAATTTAGGTAAAAAATTTCTAACCCATCCCTATACTAGGTCAAAATATTTTAATTTTGCCTAGTAAAAAATGGGTTGGGTCAAGAGCTAACCTGCAATATTTCCACCCATAGTTATTTTTCCGAGCTAAGTCTTTCTTATACAACATAATTTTCATTTTTTCCACTGCTGGCTTGATTTTATTTTCTTATTATTATCCTATTTTTATTTTTCCTACCAAAATATTATTTACCTCTCCCTGCGAGATTATTATCTGTTAGAGTCTAGGCCTTTAGGTCATTTACTATACAACTCATTAACAATTTGCTATCCCGTTTATTAAATTAATTGTGAATGGGTTAGGGTTGAAAATTTTTAAATGAGTTAATAAATATATCGGAGTTAGAATATTTTAAATGGGTTAGAATTAGGATTAAAATTAGACTCCAACCCGTCCAACCCTGTCCATTAACACTCCTAAATTTAGGTAATAAATAGCATGAGTGGTAGTGCGTGGAGTATGAGCCTATTGCAATATGCATCCACGGGCGTACTTCTTGAAATTAATAAGAGATATTTATCGACAGCCAATATAGATGCCAAAGTTGCAACTCATTAGAGGTGTGACTTGGGTCGAGTTATACCAGATTTCGGGTTGAGTTCAAACCAGGTCGACATTGATTTTGAGTTAAAATTTGAGTCACTTTCAAACCATTAAAAGTAGAAATTACCAATAAAAATAACGAATTTTGAAACATTATTGCATTTGCATATGAATAATTTACACGTGAATATATTTATATGACCTACAATATTTTTGATTTTGATAAAAGTTGGTCTTTTAATTAAAAAATAATTCTAAATACAACGAACATAGTGAATTTACATTTAACAATTAAGATAAGAAAAATAAATTAGATTATATAAAATAACTATATAAAGTTTAAGAAAAGTAAAACTTATCTATCTCATAGTTAATTAGTATATATGCAATAATTTTAAAGAGTTGATATATTTATAATTACTTGAAAATAAAGTTAATACATATGTAATATATTCAACTTTTATAGACAAATATATATAACATTTAGGTTTTTAGAGTAAATATTTTACAGTTTAATTAAGTTATGATTATACGAAATAAAATTTCTTACAATTATAGTTGAAATACTTAATGCATAAATAAATATAATTATTTTATAAATTAGAGAGAATATCAGGTTCAAACCGGGTTGGGTTTTGGTATGGGGTTGATGCAAACATGATATTGGTTTCAGGTTTTCTCGCATTGGGTTAAAACGGGGTCTAATTTGAAAAAATTCAAAAATAAAACACAAATTTGGTTTTGAAATCGGTTTGGGTCAAGCGGATTTTGATAAATCCGTTACCAAATTACACCCGTAGTCAACACTGGTATAACCCAGTCTGCACTAGCCATGTATCGTCCCGACTAGTTTAGAATCAAATTTTTAGAATCAAATTTTTAGAATCAATCATGCAAAAGACTAGAAATTTCTTCAATTTAGAGCATAAAAGAGAGCTAAGATACTGTGAAACCCGCAATCCTAGAATAGTATATGTAAACCTAGGATTGTAAACCCGTACTGATTTTTATAATAAATAAAAATTTATGAAAAATGTGTATTAGAGGTTAGAATAATGCAATTAAGAATGTGATGCACGTGAATAGTATACGTGAATAGTACACGTGAATAGTATACGTGAATAGTGTACGTGCAAAGTAATTATGGATTAAGACATGTGATTAAGAGTTAATCACTTGATTAACCTAATCACAAAAAGTCAAAAAGGAGAATTAATCACTACATGACAAAATAGTAATACTTTTGGATATTCTAATCCAAATTTGGATTTTTGTGGAAAATTAGAAAAAAATTCATAAATTGCAATCCGGGTATCAGAATTAGATGAAATTTTTTATGGATGGTTAAAAATTCATGATGGACATGATGAATGGGATAAGATGTGATGAAACTCACAAATTAATGGCCAAGATGGAGTGGCAAATAGATGTTGAAAAAGTAACTTAACTTTTTATTAAATATACTTTTGACTTTTTAATAAATAAATAATAAAAAAATTAAAAAATTAAATGAAAATGCAGAAACATGGCAGGGACGTGCAGGGGGTGTGGAAAATGGGGCAAAACATCCAATGGCCACAAATTGATCATATCATTAATCAAGGGTTGAGATTAATTTGCTTAAAAATAATTAATTTTAATAAATTAAAAATCTAGGAAAAATAGGGCTGCCATAGGGTGGCTGAAGCAGGCCTAGGGTGTCTGCACAAAGCTCCATGCATTTTCAAAATTAAAAAGAAATACCGATTTATAATTAAATACCTCAAAGCTAGGGGGTAAATTCCAAATTGTTGAAAAATGCAACCCTATAAATAGGGCAGCAGGGTGGACGTCCAAGGCATCATATTCTATCTCCACTTGAGCCATTCCAAGCTCCCAAAATCCTCCCACACGTCCAAGGAAGAAGAAGAAGAAGTTAGAGAGAGAAAGTGTGAGAAAAAGAGGCGTATCTCTACTTCGGGTAAGTGATTTCTACCCAAATTTCTTTTGGATTTTAACTAGGGTAAAAATATGCTTAGATAATTCCTAAGCATGAGAAAATAAGTATAGATATAATGCTTAATTGGAATTATGCCAAAACATCAAAAATTTGGGGCGAAGATAGAGCTTTTGGGAAAATAACACATGATATGTGTAAATAATGCTCCAAAATTGATAAATGATGATTTTAGATGAATGAATATGATGTTGGGATGATGATATATCAATTTCATAATTTTTGGAATTAAGGATTATGCTTAAGTGAATTTATGTTGATTTTTAGTATATGGAGAAAATGATTTTTTTGGCCAAGTAAATGATGGTAAATTCAAAATGTATGAAATGTCCAATGATATACTAGGCATAAGGTATGTTATGATATTTTTTATTTTCGTAAAAAATATCAATTTTTGAAACCCATGAACAGTAACCACGTTGCTGTGAACAATATTCACGGATGAACAGTGATCTGCTACAGTAATCTGCTACATTGAACAGCGTGATTTTGGAGAAAATTTTAGAATTATTTTTATTTTATGAGGATATATGGATGGAATTAGGAAAGGAAATAATGGTCAAGTATTTTTAGGGTTAACCTTTATAAGAAATTATAAAGAAAAATAAGGTTATAAATGAATATGACTCATGTATGATAAGATATGTATATCCTTTTCACTTGTATAGGAAAAGGAAAGAAAAGGATAAAGGAGTCAGATTTAAAGCAAAGCAAAGGTAAGCAAGCAAACTTTTGAAAATGATTTTTATATAGTGCAACTATGGAATATGTTAAATTTGCTTTATTATAAGCAAATTCATATGGAAGTAAGAAGAAATGTTGAAGTATGTGGGAATTGCTTTATCATAAGCAAATCCTTATAAATGAAGAGAAAGATGAAAATGGTTGCATTATAATGGAAATGGAAAAGTTTTGATTTTCAAAATAATATTTTGTTTTATCGAATGAATTTAAAATGATTTATTAAAATATTTTGAAACGGATTTAAGGAAAGCCAACCAATAACCGATTTAAATGAAGATTTCTTTTAAATGACCAAAGGATCATACAAGCATATCTTCGTATAGAAGAAACTTAAGTGTTATGTGGACAAAGAATATGATATATATATATAGAAAATGAATTATGCATTAGTATATCCTTTGTTCATGAAAAATCTAGAAACGAGAAGAAAAATGTTTCCAAAGTCTTTGATTTCCAAATATTAAAATGTTTTTCAAAATTGTTTTACCGATCAAAAATGATTTATAAACATTTGTTTAGCAATGTTTCAAATTTACTATTTCTCAAATATTTGAAATGTTTTAAGAATGTGTCATTTAAATGTTTTTAAAATTATTTAAGGTTGGTCATCCTTACAAAATATTTTTATTAACTTGTTAACTTGAGCTATGCCGAGTTATCAAGTTAGAGATAGAAATACAGGCCGAGGTCTGTACTATTTTGAAAGGTTATGCTAGCATCAAATTTTGAAAAGGAAAAAGACACATATTAAGGTCTGTGGGGTTTTATAAAAAGCATGCTAGCATATGAACGTGAAGAATGTGCACATGATCTATGTACTAGATTTATTATAGAAGATATGCAGACCGGACGCGGTTGCAAGATGGGCCCCCTCTACATAGGCCAAGTCGCTTCAAAAGGCGAAATGCCGGCGGCGCCCTCCCTGAAATGGGAGATGAACACGGATAACTGCTTAGCTCGCAAGTTATCAAATGAAATGGTTTCTCTCCTAAGTAGGAAAGAGTGATCACTTGGTAAGTGTCACCTGCCAGACGGACAGAAACATCATGTATGTTGCATATGCTTGTTTTGAAAAGATTTTATGGAAAATGTTTTAAGGACATGAGAATGTCCTTGGAAAAAGGAAGTTTTATGAAAACGTTTTTATGATTATGAAAAAGAGGTCTATATGTTAAGTTTGCAAGCATATGTTTTATGAAAGATTTTATGAAAAGGTTTCCACTGGTTGATAGTAGATCACTTGATAAGTGTCTACTATTGAACAGGAGAAATGCATTTAAATGAAAAATGCTTGCTTACTGAGTTTCGACTCACGTTTTGCTTTTCAAACCATAGACAGGTACAACACAGGCCAAGAAGAAAAGGAAAAAGAAGGTATGAAGAAAATTTTATGATATGCTGATCCATATATGGTATGACATGAATATATGATAAGGAGTTTTCAAATTATGTATGTATAAAATGTTCAGGTTAAAATAACCTGTATTGTACAAAAACAAGTATGAATGTTATCAATGATAATTGAGATTTGATGATAAGTATGTGTCATTATGTGATGAAAGAAAAAGAAATTTTTTTTTTTGACGAGATCGAATTAAGTACCCGCCGCGTGATCAGGGCAACAATCCTGATTCACACTTACCAATCAACAAGATCCCGGAGTAAGGCCAGTGGACGCCTCGGTTCGGGGCGCCACAGATACATATTTACAAATGAGTAATTCGGTACACCATTTAATTACAAAATTAAAAATATACATAGATATTACATTGTTTATAATACGTTCCAAAATATATCTTTTACGAGCTAGCTTCTCTTCTTCATATTTCTTAGCCCACGTTGCCTCCGGGGCAATAAACACGCAAAGGAATACAAAAAACTCAACAATGTTGAAGATAAATATGTTGTGTACATTTAACTTCTTTCGGCATTGCTTTTACTTTTAGTACTTATAAACTTCATGTCTCAAAACTTAGAAAGACTTCAAACTTTATTTTTTATAACTAAATATCTCAAAATTCATTAAGTCTTTCATATAGTAACTTCTAAACATATTAATGGACTACACTTGTTAGAATTGAAATTTGTAGTCCCATTTATGCGGCTGCCTTTACGTATCTCATGTTCTATGCTAGGAACATAAAAAAAAACATTGATGACGTGATTATTCAATTCAAACCTTTTAAGACCAAGATCTTAACACAATAAGATGGATAGTCCAAAAGTACTAATTATTATCTTGTCTATGAGACATCTTTCTTCTAACAAGGTTATTTCTCTTTATATTTTCCAGCTAGGAGTACGGTTTGGATAGAAATTGTACTTGGTTTAAATGAACCCTAATTTTAAGCCTACCAGTTTAGGCCAACCTAAACCCAAATTGTAATATTAGAATCAAGATTTGAGTCGGTTTCGGATCACGTTGGCATTGGTTTCAATTTTAGTTTTGAGTTGAAGTTCAGATTATTCTCAAATTACCAAAAGTAAAATCTACCGATGGAAATAGCGTGCTCTTTGAACATTATTGCATTTATATCAACTACTTCTAAAATATATTTTTGATTATGATAACTTATTTAGTCATAATTTATACATGGATATATTTATATGGAGAAATGATCTTCATCGACCGGTCGGTCGATCTCGCAGCATCCGACCAACGCTGAGAGTCGTTGGATGTTGCGGGTAAATTTCTGGTTGTTGGATCGTGAGGGAGAAAAGGCTGCGCAGCATCAGACATTTAATGCGGGAGGATTATCCAGCCAGCCCTTGTCAGGCTCGAAAATTTCAGAAGACCCACTCGCTCAGCCTCTCCCTCACGACCCCCCGGCGATCTCTCCCTCTCTCTCTCTTTGCGTGCTCCCTCCCACCTCCTCCCTCTCACGATCTCTCTCCCTCTCCCTCACCTCTCTCTGCATGCCGGCACCCTCACCTCCTTGCCGCCCTCTTGCGATCCCTCTCCCTCTCCCTCTCCTCTCTCCGCCTGCCTTGCTCCCTCCCGCCTCCTCTTGCTCTCTCTCTCTCTCTCTCTCCCCTGATCAGCCGGCCCGCCCGCCCTCTTCGCCCTCTCCGTCTCTCTCTCTGGCCGCCCTCTTCCTCACCTCCTTGCCGCCCTCTCCCTCCTCTCTGCCAGCCCTCTCCCTCACCTCCCTCTCGCGATCGAACTCTCTCTCTCCGCCCTCTCCGTCCTCTCTCCCTTTTGATGATGCATCTGGTTTATATGGGATGACATTCATTCTTGAAAAGTAGAGAAGGATCTTGCACTGCTGTCAAGGTTCCTTTTAATCTCATTTGCTGATCTGAAGAGGTGGAGCTTCCATTATTGGTTTGCATTTCCTGCATTGTCGCTTGATCCTCCAACAACTTTAATTGATCTGCAGCTTGCTTGGGAGTGCTTTACCAAAGAAGAGGTAGCAATCTCTGACATATAATATTTGACATTTGATTTTCTTCAATTTCTATGGGATTTGAAAGTTTACCAATGGTATTGTTTCAACAGGCAGAGTAACTTTTAGTGGCTTTAATGCATGGCGTAATTCAGGAATAACTGCAGGTTAAATTATTATTCTTTTTTTCCTTTTGATTTTTGATTTTTGATTTTTGATTTTTGATTTGGGAAACTACTTCTTTGTTCTTGCTTCTGATTTTTGTTCATCAAAAGAAAAATGCAGACTTGCCATTCTTTTTTATCAGCATAAAATTTGATGTGGAACATGGAAAAAGCTTTTTAGTTCACATACACTTGATCTCTTTTGATGGAATATCTCACGATAACTTGTATTTTTACGAGTTATCATGGCCCATTTCAGACTTATTCTGTGAGTTAGTTCGAGAGATTAGGTTCAATTTGCATCCATTTAGCTTAATTGTCACTCGCTTTGCATTTTAGGAACATTATTTAGTTTTTAGGCATTTTAGCATTATTTAAGCATTTTTAGTTAATTTACTTAGTTTTTTCATCTTTTGCAGGGAAGATGGGACATATGAAGGCAAAGCGGGCGAGTTGAATACAGATTGAGACAAGTCAGAGGCAGGTGGTTGGCACCTAGGTGCCACCCTACGTGCCTTGGCCATTTTTCAGGAAAAGTTCAGAAGTTTTTGAAGCCATTGCTTCTAGGGAGTTGGCGCCTAGGCGCCAGGCATGATCAACCATAATGTGTCAAGGAAAAGCTCTAAGCCATGAAAGTCCAGAGAGTTGGTGCCTAGGTGCCAGTCAGGGGCGCCTAGGCTCCAAAGCATGGACTCCTAGGGTTTACAAAATGTATCCAAGTTGCTCAGCACACAGAGAGTTGGCGCCTAAGCGCTAATACGCATCCGTACGCGCAAATTTCAGTGCGTAAGCTGTGCAAAGGGACTTTATAAATAGTTCCTAGGGGGTTCACGCACAAAAGAGGGGGGAGAGAGAGCCCAGAGACAAACTAGAGAGCAAGAGAAAGAGGAAATCAAGATCAGAGCCCGGATTGAAGAGATGATTCAACCCCGTAGTGGAAATCGTCGGAAAATAGTTTTTTCTATTTCTTTCCACTTTTATTTTTCTATTTTCATGGATACCTTTTACATGGATGTAATGGATGTTGAAATCATGTCTTTGAACTAAACTTCCATTAGATGGATAGTTAGAATGATTTGAATTTTAAACTATATTGTTTCTTGGTTCTTAGAATATTCAGGAATGAATATTTGATTTTATATATGAGTGTGTACGATTTACCTTTGCATGTGTGGATTTAATACTTTTTATAAGATTAGCTACCTTGTAAGATGATTTAATTGCTTGATTTATCCTTGGAAGAGGAAAATTTCTACCAGATCCATGTGCAAGGCATAAGTTTCTACCTTTGTGTAAGGGGAGTTGTTTAACGAATAGGAATATACCGTTAAACCCTGTGTAGTCATTATACAGATTATGAACTTATCAATTTCACTTTATTTAATGGCATGAGAACATAGCAATTAAATAAGGTGTAATTAGCTTTATATAATGTTGGAAGACATATATAAAGAACTTGGGCTAGTAAATCCATATGCAATCCGATTAAAAAGAACCAAAGCAATATAGTTTAGATTCAAGGATTCCGAGTTATCCATCTACCATCCCTAATTAGTAAACTCATTTCTAGTATCTAGTAGTCTTGTAATCTCTACTCTGATTTCTCATTGCAATTGTTAGTTTAGTTGAATCATAAACTCAGAATTTTCCACCCATCGAAAGCAGTTTAACTAATTAATAATTCCGGTTAACAATTCATCGTGGGAAAGATACTTTACTCACTCTTTATTACTTGACACGATACGTATACTTGCATAAATAGCGAGCATTTTAGTTGACATATACGCAACTCGTCACCTCACACTTTGAGTGGTGAATGAAAATTAGTTTTAAGTAGAGAATACTCATCCATCCATGACAGACATTTTACATAGAATGGAAATTTGGTGTGTTGAATCGTCTACAGAAGGCAAGTCCTGAACCTCTCAATGATCTAAACACATGAGTTCATTATGTCCATTCCAAGGTGCCTGTCTCAACATCCAAGCATACTTTTAGACAGCATACAAATTTTATAGCACATGATATTTCTAGCTATGATTTCAAAGCCAATAAGGCAAATCTTATGAGAACTTCATGATGAAATCTAGAACTGAAGGCAGAACAAGATTCTTAACGTAGAGATCCTACTACTATTTTCCATTATTTTCAGTTACTTTGAATTTTTTTTTGGCATGAAGTGAAGACTGAAATGTTGAAGCTGCCTATTGATTTTTGAGAGGCTTTAGTCGAAAGGGAGACTATGAGACTACTTTTATAGATTTATAAATATAATAAATTGTTTATACTTAGATCTGTGCAAACTTGGATTGATACATTGTAATCATAGCACTCATTTATATCCGAAGTCCCTCTCTCTCCCTATTTCTATCCCCCTCCGCCGGTAGCCCCCCCTCCCGTTGTCGCTCCCTCTCTCTCTCTCCGCCGTCCCTCTTCCTCCCTCCAACTGATCAGGTCTGATTAGGCAGGCATGCCGATTTACTTGTGTTGAATTTTATTTTATTTTTAAAAAATAAACTTTCATGAAAATTATGTTTCAAAATTTGGAAAATCTATATACACGATTTTTAAAATGGTTATTATATTATTCCCCCATTTAAAATTTCAATCCAATTAGACTTGGCATAATCATTGAGTTATCCTGTAATTTAAGACTTACTTTCTTAAATTTTGGGTATTGATGGTTGGTATCTAATTTAATTCTAATGTTTTAGAGAAATGGATGATTGCATTGTTCTTGAACAGTTTGTTCTCTGTGTTCTAGCCCGAGAAGTCCTTGATTAGAGAGAAACAGCAAGTTGCCTACGGCAAGACAGTGAGGAGAAGCTCTTGAAGTTATCATATGTAGACTTCTTCCTCCCTCCCTAATATGTATACTTCTTCCTCCCTCCCTCGTATGTATACTTGCATAAGTCTTGCTTTAGTTATTATGCTAATTATATACTGTAATCTTATCTGATAGTACACTTATATCTATTTTGGACTTTAGTCTCCTTAGCTATGGCTAGCTAAGCTTTTAGACAACTAATCTACTTGTAGCTCTACCGTGGAATAGTGTAGACTGTGAAGGTAACTACATGCCTGAAAGAGGTTAGGAATCTAATGATGTTATAATTTTCACAGCTATTTTGGTAATTGTATTTTACGTAAATGTTTGCTGAGGTTTGAGAAGAATTGTTTGTTTAACCTATATTCATTTTGGACTGTAGTCTCCTTAGCTATAACTAGCTAAACTTTTAGACAACTGATCCACCTGCAGCTCTACTGAGGAACAGTGTAGACTGTGAAGGTAAATACATGCCTGAAAGATGTTAGGAATGTTATAATTTTCACAACTATTTTGGTAATTGTATTTTATGTAAATGTTTGTTGAGGTTTGAGAAGAATTGTTTGTTTAACCTTTGTGATGTCTTAAACGGTTGTGGCCGGCATGACAGATTATTTTTTTTATTTCACGTGGAACATTACATCGACTGCACTATGGAGTCAATGCAGTTGAATTCATTAAATGTGCTCGAACCTGCTTTAGCTGAGGGTATGACAATTGAACATGAGTTAGTGAGCGAGACAGTTCCTAGTCGAATAGCAAATATTGAGAACGACATTACGGATGGGTTGTTCACGCCTTATGCCCCAAATGAGATGACACCAAAAGTGGGCATGTCTTTTGCATCCATAGATGCAGCGTACGAGTTTTATAACAACTATGCATGGTACTGTGGCTTTAGTACGAGGAAGGATACTAGTTGTAAGGCAAAGTCTGATCAAATATTGAGGCAAATCTTAACATGCTACAGATCTGGCCTTGGGCAAGAGAAATGGAGTACTAAAGGTGGATTCGTAAGTCGTTGCTCGCGTTCTGCTAAAGTGTATTTGAATTTGAATCGAGAAGGAAACACTTATCATGTCTCTCAGTTTACTCAAATGCATAACCATGCACTGTGTACTCCAACTAAGACTCGGAAGCTGCGCTCACATAAGAAGTTAACAGAAGATGATTTCATTCTAATATCCTCTTTAAAGGTATCTGGCATTGGTGTGACACGATCAATTAATTTCATAAGATATGAAGTAGGAGGTCCTTCTCATCTCCACTTCTCAGAAAGGGGTGCTAGGAATGCACTAAGGAGAAAACGGTAAATGATGTTCGGAGGTGATGCAAATTCTCTTTTGCGCTATTTCCAGCAAAAGAGTCAAGAGAATTCTCAATTCTCATATGAAATTCAGATTGACGAGGACATGAGATTGACGTCTTATTTTTGAGTTGATGGAAAAGCAAAAGAAGACTGCATGGTTTTTGGTGATGTTATATGTTTTAACACGACTTACAAGACAAATAAGTATGACATACCTTTTGGCCCATTTGTTGATGTCAATCACCATAAACAGTCCATACTACTAGGTGCAGGCTTACTCTTCGACGAGACAATCGAGGACTTCAAGTGGTTGTTTCAAACATGGGTGCACGGAATGGGTGGTGTCCATTCGAAAACTATAATAATAATCAAGATGCGGCTATCGGGGCAGCAGTACCGGCCGTTTTTCCTAACACTAATCACATACTGTGTTTGTGGCATATCTGTAAAAAATTGCCTGAAAAATTATCTCATGTCATCCACGAGGACCCCACTTTCAAAACTAAGTGGAATCATTGTTTATATGGCACCAAAAGCGAGGATGAGTTCGAGGATTGTTGGCAAGCAATGATTGATGAGTTCGGTTTGTAAGAGAATGCGTGATTGGCACACATGTATGAAATACATCGAAAATGGATTCCAACATTCACTAAGAAATATTTTAGTGCGGGCATGAGGACCACAAGTACAAGCGAAAGTATGAATGCATTTTTCGATAGGTTTATAAACCACAAGTCCAATCTAATTGATTTTGCGCATGGGTATGATAAAGCACTAGAGTGCAGACACGAGGCTGAAGGGGAGGCGGATTTTTGAACTTTGCATGGTATACCTTTGTTAAGAACTACACTTGCACTTGAGGCTCAAATGGTTAAAGTGTATACTCTGAATGTGTTCTTATTGTTTCAAAAGGAGTTTGAGCAAAGCCTCTTATATATTGTAGAAAGAGTCGAAGGAGATAGTACACTACGACAGTGGTGAGTTCACCACTGTGAAGATGAAGACAAAAATAAACAAAAGTACGTAACGTGGAATGCTGAAAAGTTAGTAGCAGCATGTCCGTGCATGAAATTTGAATCACTTGATATCATTTGCAAGCACATTCTCACAATACTCCGGTTCCTTAAAGTAAAGTAGATGGCACCTTTCCACATAATGGCACGATGGATACAAACTGTAAAGTCTCGATTCAGACATCCATCTATACAAATAATAGCGAGTCTAGGCAATCTCTTACGGTTCGTAACCATGCATTGTTGAAGTGGTAGTGTCACATCAGATGCGAGGTCTTGCATAACTTGGATGCTTTTGAAATTGTGAAAGTTAACATGGAGAAGATGACTACTACGCTTGATAAATTACCTGAGCAATACCATGTGAAGAGATTGGTAGAAATGATGGAGACGAAGTCGAGGGAGGTACAGTTACCAATGACAATTTCAACATAAATATAGATGCTCTAGAGAGTGTGGGAGGTGATGTAATCATGAGATCAACAGCTGCATTTGGGGCTCAATCTTCTCATGTGTACAACATCAACTCCCCACATATCACACTGAGGAAGAGCAGTTTGTCAAAGCGCATGAAAGGTGCATTGGAGACATTGTGTGGTGGATCCAAATGTTGTCGTGGATGTAATAAATTCATCATTGGGCATGAAAAACACAATTGTTCCGTACTTAATAATCCTAATGTCACTATTGGCCTGAATATATCAATGATACATGCATTTCTAGAGGTCGGGGTCAGGGACGACGAGGTATTTCTCTTATATTATCTTGTTCTATAATATGATTTTGATTTGGCATCTGCATAACATTTGATTCATAATTGTATTCTCGTCCGCATTCAAGTTTGTCTCACTTGTCTTATATTGTTGATTTGGATGCACTTGGGGGGTGCTATATACCATGGCATTCAGATTGGTCTAGTTTGCATTTAATTTTATACTTCAGTTATCTAATACAGTTGATTTCTTGTGTTCACCAGGGGGACGTAGTTGAGATGGCTTCAACTTCCAGTGGAATATCCAATGCTAATACAGTGATAAATTGCACTTGTGCATGTGGTGAACGAGCCATTATGTTGACATCAAATACAAAACAAAACCCTGGTCGGCATTTTCTTTGTTGTCCTTGTTTCACGGTACATTATTACTTCCTTCTTTCAAGATCATTATGGTGCATTGCTTCCTGCAGCTAAATTCATTTATTTATAAACAACAGGATCCTGCAAGGTGTTGCAATTTTTTTAGATGGGTGGATCAGTTTGTTGCTCCTAAGAGTGGTGTTATATCAAAAGAGGAAAGTAGGACGAAGGTGCGGGAAGAAAGGCAGCTTCTTCCCTTCAACCATGATGAGATTGTTGCAGACATTGGAGAGGTGGTCCACTGCGTTGCTAATTTGAGGGAGATCCAGATTGCAGAAGTCCATGAAATAAAACAAATGCAGAAGTTTACAACGGATGAATTGAAAGGTAAAATGCAGCACTTGAAGGAAATCATTATTATGAGGGATATAGAGATCAAGAAGGCTTTTGAAAACAGAGACAGAGAGATACTCAACTTGAGGAGAGCTATGATGATCGTTATTGCTTTAGTTGCCATAGTTCTTGTTGTTAACTTCTATTTGATATTGTAAAATAGTTTTAGAAGCACATTTATGGAATGACTTGAGGTTGTTGTTCTAACTATTCTTAGCTTGTCACTTTAGTTGTCACAATTCTTATTGTTAACTTCGATTTGATATTGTGAACTAGTTTTCGAAGCACATTTATGGAATGACTTGAGGTTGTTGTTCTATCTGTTCTTAGCTTATCCTCATGTCATATTTCAGGGTTTTGGAAGTTAATGATGAAATTATACATTGAATGTGAGTTGACTTTTTAGTATTTGTAATAGCCACACTTGCTACCATGATGGCTAGCCAGGCAATGATATCAACAACCTTCTCATGCATCAAGCAGTCCATGGCTTTTGGTTGCTTCCCAAGGTTGAAGATTATTCACACCTCTAGGAAATTCATGGGTTAGATTTACATTCTTGTGATAAACTACTTCCTAATGATCATGTGTATAGTTGTGGTTTCCAGTTTCAGAAGCACCACTGACATATGCATTATACGATAAGTACTTGCCTATCATTTTTAACTCATCTCATCTTCATCATGTCATGGAATTGGTTTTGTTCTATCTTGAAACAAGAGAAAATAGATTTGAGCATGATTTGCTCGGATGGAATTTAGGGTCACATTTCTTTGATGACGTGCTCCATTTTTGGCATACATGGTCAGGTTGTTGTGGTGGTGATTAGCTTTGGCATTAGTTTCATTATATGAATCTGATGCTGGGATCGGTTGGTCGGTGTGATTTTCTGGATATGTCATCTCCAAAATGGATCCTGCTATTCACCTGAAAATGTATTTGTCAAGTGATTAACAGTAAAAGCAAATGGTCTTCTCTGTTTCATGACCATGAATTTAGTTGCCAGGGCACTTCATTATTGGGATGGTACTTAACAAGTTCCCCTAACAAATTATGCAGCTAACCAACCCGGTTAGTGGCTATTTGAATATTTTCAAACTGCTAATCCAGTAATCTAACTCATTGAAATAAATGGTTGATTTTGAGTTGAAATTGTCTAACCCATGTGACCCGCTTGCACCCCATGAACTAAAAAAGTTAAACTTTTCTTAGTGGTTATTTTATTAGTAATGTATAATTATTGTGAATGGAATATTCCAATCAATAGTAGATATGAAAACTAATCCTTTGAATTGAAGAAATTCATGCATTACAGGTTCTCCGTGGCCGGTTTGATGATGGGAATTTATGGAGGAAGATGGAAAGGATCCAGCTTTCCCCCCTATACCATCTCCTTTCCCCTTATTTATGTGCCTATTCTTGTGGGCAGCTCCCATTGCTGTGCCACATGTCAAGTTCTTGTGGGGTGTTGATCTTTATGATCGTTTAAATTGTCATGGGAAAACAATCTAGCTTTTTTTTTGTTCTCCCGTGGAAAAGATCCAAAGTCCCTATATTGGAAATTACCATCACACCTATTATGTGTATATGATCTAAGCCACTAATTGTTTGGATTAGGCAGTGAGGCAGTGAACACGAGTCCCACTTTTGTGGGACCATCTTATCTATTATGTATTTATGCGAATATCTAGCCGGAACTGTAGCCAACCTATCCGCATGATTTGTGGTGTGATGGGTGATTTTGCACACTCCAAGCTGTCTCATGTAGGACGAATTCTCAAACTCATATATATTTTCGGGCATGTTTTACATGCAAATCCGACGACAC
Source organism: Annona cherimola (assembly GCA_030490835.1). NCBI lineage: Eukaryota > Viridiplantae > Streptophyta > Magnoliopsida > Magnoliales > Annonaceae > Annona > Annona cherimola. Next base: position 39,257,542 of record CM059977.1, on the reverse strand, counting down.
GAAAATGAATCAAGTAATCTATACATGGATTTTGGACCCAATATTGGATTAGATTGGTTTTAGAAAAAACAATCTTGAAAGAAATTAAACATTATATATCCATTTAGGGCAAAGGTCCAAGAAACCATGTTTTCTGCCCATGGGAGAGGCTATTGCACAACATTCCCACAGAATCCTTTCATTATGCACTAATTTTCATTATAAATTCGCCGCCGTCCCCAGTAAGGTTACCACCTCATGGGATTAATGACTCGGGGAAGAATTTTCCTGCAACAACTGCCTCACTCCCATGGTCGAGCCAGCCAGAGAGAACTAAGAGTCTGTAATCACGAGAAATAATCATTTATGGCAAGAAGGGCCCCTGTCGATTGGCGAGTTGCAAATATCTGGTGCATCTGGTGCAATGTTGGTTGCCGCAGATTATTAGCCTACTAAGCATGAGCGTCAATACTACAACAGTTTTGTGAGGACCAGGTATTTTTATTCTATTTTTATTATAACTTTTCTCTATTTATGAGGTAACTTATGAACATGCTAGTAAGAATTTTACGATATTAATGGATACATAACATACATGGACACGACATTTAGGAGATGTATAGTGCATATGTGCATGTATGATTAGCGTTCCATTGATGGGCTCTATGACTATTGTTTCCCTCGCGGGGGTCAAGGGGGCAGCGCCCCTTGCGGGGGTGAAGGGGGCAGCGCCCCAGAGAAAATTTAAATTATTAAGTTGTAGGAGAGCCCCGACCCGACTAAATGCGACTGGACCCGACCCGAGCCCGACCCGACTCAATGGATTCTATTAACATAAGCGGCCCGTGCTCTAGGGTTTCATTCCCATTTCGCGCCCGACCGCGTTCTCTTCTCCTTCTCTTCTGGTTCTTCGTTCCTCTTCTACTTTCTCTTCCACTCAGTTCGAACCACCCGTGATCGCTTGAGGGGAACTATACCAACTACCTTGAAGGTCATAGATCCGAGTTCAGGAAGCTCCAAGGCTCCGAATTTCTGCAGTCCACATCTAGGGTCGCTGTCTTGGGAGGGATCACGGTCAAGGTAAGTAGATGTCGCCCCTTCTCGATTTAGTGATGAAATTTTATGTTAAACGCGATACGAGGCTAGAGGGAATGTATAGCTTCTAACGACTCCATGATATTAGGCGTAGAGTTCGTAACAGTTAGGGTTCATGGTGAATTTACTTTGAATGCGTGATTTCTATGATGTAATAGACTTCTTAGCAGTTGTTATATTGTTGAAATGTGACGTGAATGATTTGCCCCAATCGAGAGTATGAATTGAAGGTTCTTTCATTTCGCACCTATCATATGTTTGATAAAATGCTTGTGTGACAGATCTACGTGTTGTATCTGAATTGTGTTGATGTTGTATGCGTGGTTTGCGATGTGTTTCATTGTCTGTTATGTATGATGCGTTATCTCAAATAGTTGGTTGTAAGGGTTGTTCATGGCCCCTGATTGACATGAGGAGAGGGTTGTTCATGGCCCTTGATGGACATGAGTAGATGATTGGTTGTGTTGGTCAATTTGTGTGTATGGTTATATGTATACGATCTTGGGAGTGGGTATTGGACCCATGTGTATTAGCTTCATCACTGTATGAGTATCCATCATTATGCTTATTTGCACTTTGTGCTAACCACTATCTACTTACTGGGTCTATTTAGACTCATATCATTGTTATTGTGGTTTTAGATCGCAGGTCAGAAGGAGAACTTAAGGATGGGACAAGTTGAAGATCAAACATGAGAGACCCTAGCACAATATGTTGATTCCAGTTCTTTTAGACTTGTGCTCTTTTGATAATCATATATGTAGACAATTACTTAGGCGGATTCGTTTTGACAACTATAATGTATTTGGTATTTCAGATTGGATTATAATCCTTGTTGATGCACATATGCATGACTATTATATCTGTTTGTTGTGTAAGGAAAATATGTAATGATTTCCTTCTATATGAATGTTCTTATTATATGAAGATGCAAGTATATAAATAGGATTGAATGTTACAGATGGAAATGTAATGAATATCAGGTCATGTATTCCATATTACCCCTTGTATGTTATGGGGAGATGCTGCTGAATTTTTCTATGATTGTGTAGCGCCGTTGATTAGTTATTGAGTATTTTTATGAACGGGGCGTTACAAGTTTCAATTCACGTGGCTGCGCAAACTAGTGTGATTAGGGATGCTCAAAACTACATTTTGTATGGCATTCACAAGTTCATGATTTGTTGATCCAAAGCAGCCAGTCTATCAGGAAAAGTCCCTCACTAGACATTACCAACTCAAAAGATAAACAACAGAAAAATGGATATTCTATCAAAACACCATCAATGGTACCTCCACAACAAAACCAAAGATGGTGCAAAGAGAGGAGAATTCCCGCATGGGATACTGATTGTCATGTGGCCAATCCATTATGAGGTCTATCGGACTTTCTGTATCACTGAATTGTGATTTTAGAACTCAAGGACCTCAAGGATATACCAAAATATTCTAAATGCATGTATATGGTAACTGGATTCTTTAAACCAGATCCACAACATTTGTTGCTAAATTTTGACTCTCTAGTGAAAGAAAAATTGATGGCTGATTCGTAAGTTGGCACACAAACCTCATGCGCTCCCAAAAAACAAACTATCACTCAATCCTTCACACTGATTTGGCAGCTAGAGGTAATCGTTAGTGACAAAAGACCTATCAACATAGGAAAATATGCATTTTTGGTAAATGGAAAAATCGAGTGGCTTCCAGCATATTGGTGATCAAGATATTGATGAGTAAAGCACCTAATTGGCTTTGTTAATGAGCACATGATACATGCAGCAATCCTTCCATGCTCACAAGTTTTAGACAATCTTCCATATCCAAAATGCAGGAAGTAAGAAGCATGAAACAAAAAAATCTACCTGACGAAGGAACCCCTCCAGAGTTTCAAGCTTTCCCATCTCCATTGCCATCTGTCCCATGTAATTGGCTCCAGATGCAAGTATTTCAGCTAGTGACTATTGCAATGCTTCCATACCTTGAGACAAGGCATCCTCTGCTTATTGAGAGGACTGTTGAAGACTATTGATATCCATCATCTGCTGGTCAGTAAGAGGCTCCAGATGACTCAAAACAAGCTGCCATGCACCAAATCATCGGGAGTGGGATCGGGAGAGAGAGTGTCGAGGGAGAGAGATAGCGGGACTGGGAGAGGGCGGGCAGAGAGAGAGAGGGAGAGGGCGGCAGGGAGGTGAGGGAGAGGGCAGAAAGGAGAGGGAGGGCGGGCCGGCTGATCGGAGGAGAGAGAGAGCGGGAGGGAGTAGGGTGGGCGGAGAGAGTTGAGGGAGAGGGAGAGAGATCGTGAGATGGAGGAGGCGGGAGGTAGCGCGCAGAGAGAGAGAGAGAGAGGGAGAGATCGCGGGGGGGGGGGGCAAGGGAGAGGCTGAGCGAGGGGGGCTTCTAAAATTTTCGAGCCTGACAGGGGCTGGCCGGACAATCCTTCCGCATTAAATGCCTGATGCTGCGCAGCCTTTTCTCCCTCGCGATCCAACGACCAAAAATTTACCCGCAGCATCCAACGGCTCTCTGCGCTGGTCGGACGTTGCGGGATCGACCGACTGGTCGGTGAAGATCATTTCTCATTTATATGACCTCTGATATCTTTGATTTTGATGAACATTGATTTTTTAATTAAAAGATAATTCTAAATACAATAAATGTAATATAATGAATTTACTATTAATAATCAACATAAGAAAAATAAATAAAATTACATGAAATCAATATCTAAATAAATTTAATAAAAGCGAGACTTATATATCTTATAATTAATTGATATGATGCAATAATTTTAAAGAGTTGATATATTTGTGATTATTTACAAATTAAGTTGATGTTGATAGGGCTGCAACTCGGTCTGGGTTGGGCCTGAACCCCACCCACCGAACTTGAGTTGTAGCAGTGTTTAAACTGTCATGCCTTGAGCTTGAATTCCAAAAATAACAAATACATATTAATGAATTTATGATTGAATAAGTATATGATGAATAACAAATATATATTAATAGGCAAAACTCAACCCAAGCCTGAATTCCGAAAATAAGGTTAGGATTAAAGTTTACAAATATGGTTAAGGTTGTGATTTTAAAAAAAAGAGGTTAAGGTTAGGGTTAATATAAACTCGAGTTTCACGAATCCAAGTTACACCACTAGATATAGATGTAATAGATTCAATTTTTTATGAACAAATATAATTAATTAGGTTATAATTACATTAAAGAACATTTATCTACTTATAGTTAAAATGCATAATCAATAAGCCAATATAATTCTTTTAACAAATTATAAGGATATTAGATTTGGACCTGGATGAGTTTTAGTATCAAGTTGATGTAAACTTAATATCAGTTTCTCCCGAGTCGGCTTGAAACCAAGTCTATTTTGAAAAAAAATTTAAAAAAAAAATTCAAAATTGGTTTTGAAATTGGGTTAGGTCAAGCGGGTTTGAATTACCCGGCACCAAGTTGCACCTCTACTTCTAGTGTGTATATATATAATTATTAAGAATTCTTCTTAAGTTTAGATATTAAAATAAAATATTATCCTTTTTACTATCTAATCCCAAATAAACTTTATTTGTCAAATCTTCCATATTCATCAATGCGGTAATAAAATTTTATGCATTAATCTACATCTTAGGGATTAAATAAAGTAATCTTCTATGTCAATTTTTACTTGGAAAATAACACTTAAAAAATAATTCTAAATAAATCTTCTCTTTAAACCATATATAAATTATGATTGCTAAAATTAGAAATTTAAATTAAAATAATCTTCATGCAATTTCAATGCAAATAAACTCATATTAAATAGAACTACATATTTTTTTTTATGAAAGACCAATTGCTAAACTTTAGGACTACTCCACAGTATCATTTGAAGGAGGAAACAAGGGAGTTAGACCTAGAGGAATATCATTCGAAGATTGCTTGTCTTTATATAAAGATTTAGAAAAACAACTGGGGTGGGTATCCACTAAACATGAGTAGCCTCAGTGCTTCTTAAAGCAAATTTCACAAGGTCATGGGCCATTAGATTCTTGATTCTTAGAACATGAGAGAAAAGGCAAGAGACGAAAGTAGAAATGAAAGATCTTATCTTGTCAACCAAGCATCCTAGGTGTGAACAAATTGGGCTTTCGCAATTAATTAATTTAACAAGAGTGAGGGAATCACTTTCCGTAATTACATTGCAAAAAGACAAGTTTGAGGCTCAATGGTAAATAAAATTGCATTAGCTTCCATGAGAAGGGGATTGAGGATCCCATCTTTGCACCACGCCTTGATAGCCACAAAGTCACTACTAGAATTGCGAATAATTACCCCATACCCATCTTACTCATCTGTAGATTGACACCCACATCCACAATGATTTTTAACATCCCTTGGTTGGACTTGCATTAGTGAGGAGCAGAGCAATGACTACTCACTTGAAGATACTAAAGAGAGTATGAAGAAAAAAGCTAGTGAATGAAATACACAGACCATGAGGGCTTGAGAAAGATGGGGTTAAATCCCTCCATGTAGATTTGTTGGGGTAGAACCATACTCTAAAATAAGCATAGAAGAATAGGATGAGAGGATATTGAGATTTGAAGGTAATGAGGTGCCTACAAATCTCCCAAAAAAAAAGAGAAGATTGCACCTAGAAGGTCTCTCATGAGGTTCTGGTGAAAAACTATCTTTGTTGACGGGCAACCTCAAAAGAGATGGAGGCATGTTTACCTTGATTACTCAAAAAACTGCACATTTGGGTGGAGGCACCCCTCCTAGCCATGTTAACTCTTGTGGGGGAGAGAATCCAGTAGCATCCTTAGTAGAATATGATAATTTCTTAGGGATCTTGAGTTTTCAAAGTTTTTTTTAGCACGCATGGGTCTACTTGGGTGCTTGAGGCTTCAATAAAATGGGAGCTACCCGCACGTTGCATCTGAACTTGACTCGATGGAGACTGTCACTCTCCATGCTCCAGAAGATGCAATCCTCTTCTCCACCCAATAGAATGAGCACATTCCAAACTTCTCTCCAACCGGTATCACCTACTAACATCATGACTAAATCTTCTCTCCATATGTTGTTTTGCTCATTAATGAAAGCTGCTACCCTAACATTATCATGAAAATCTCTCAGAAGGGTGTGTTGAATAATTGATGATGCCCAACAATCCTTAAAGAATCGTATCCTATCACTAGCCCCTAGCCTCCATTTGCGGCCACTTAAAAAAAGGATTTGACTTTGAGGATGCTTTTCCAGGTGAGAGAATCTAAAATCCTAGATGTATAGATCAAGAATTAAATCCTTTTTATTAAATAATCTGCCAATTCAAATCATACATAACCTACATAGAGATTTAAGTTGTGTTTGGGAAGTTATAAAACTTTTGGATGAAAAATCTTTGGTATAAAAGTTGTTAATTGAAAGAAAATCATGTGATATGATAGGAGTAATGATGAAGAATAAAGAAAATAAAGTTAAAATAGATAAAGTAGTTGTGTGGGTATTACGCAAAAATGATTAAAAGGTACAGTAGTTGTATAGGAAGATGTGCATAAATGATTAAAAAATAGAGTAACTATGAAAAGTGAAAACATTAGATTAAAAAGTTTTAACTTGATATTTTTTATTATTTACCAAACGTGCCCTTAAATACATAAAGTTTTTTTAAAATTATAATAGTGAAATGATCCTCTTAAGATGGCCTGGCCACAAAACTCATTTTTTAATTTTAATAAACATGTAAAGTTTGGTGTATCTAATCTGTAAACCAAGTTTTACCATTATTGGATATATTTATATTGTTATTTTTAAATGCAAAGGCATTGTCATAATTTTTTGCTTATAAAATTACAATAATACGCCTATGTTTAAGAATAAAAAATTATCGTAATTTCATTATCGTAATTTTATATGTAAAAAATTATGACAATGCCCTTGCATTTAAAAATAACAATATAAATATATCCAATAATGGTAAAACTTGATTTACAGATTAGATATATCAAACTTTACATGTTTATAAAAAACAAAACAATAAATTAATGGGTTAAATGGTTGGATGCATGCGGCCACCCATGCAACTGGACAGATATGATCATGTGTTATTATAGCATTTCTTATACATGATATAAAGTGAGTAAATGAAAATTTGAACCATTTAACTTATGAAATTAAAAATTAAATTGACAGCTTGCAATTAAAAAAGAAAAAAAGAACTGTAATATAAAACAATGAAAGAGATATAATTATTTTACAAATAACAAAAGATGTAATGACTAATTGAGGAACACTAATTTTAATTAGTAATAGCACTAAATCATTTAATGAAATTAAATTAATTAATATATATGGCCATGGATAAGTGATATGATGGGCTTGATTTAGTCATAAGGGAGACAAAAGAAATTACAAATATAAATATCTTATGTTTTTACTCTTTTTAAGGTGGTTTTAAAAAGAAATTCTAAAGTTTACCCCTTATTGCATTGTTGTGCCTAAGTTTGTCAAACTTGCAAATATACTCACAAAATTTTTATAAAATTACAAGCATGCCTCTTCTATTGGGATACGCCTGAGGTCCTAGGTTCGAACATGGGGCAGTTGTGTCTCGGGTAATTGAACATGGACCACGTCGAAAAAGGTAACATGTTGTTTAACTGTAATACAATCTTGTCCTAAGCTTTTTATAGGATGCGAAGGTATTCAATTTGTAAAAAATTGTTATTTACTTTAATACATGTTGCTTGATTGGTTGCATTTAATTTTTTAAAGGTAATTTTATCCCAATTGATACTCAATTTTGTCCCAATTCTTAGAAAATCTCTCCGACACCAATTGATGTAGGATGGGTGAAGAGGAAGATAGAAGAAAAATGAAGCAATCTTTAGTGAGATGAGAAGAGAAGAAGGAAGATAGAAAGAGTAGATAAATAAAGAGAAAGATAAGAAAAAGAGAAAGTAAAAGGGAAAACTAGAGAAACACTTGTTTATAATTCTCAAAACTGATGCTCTTAGAGCTTACATGGGCTATATTTATTGGTGAACATACTACCTAATCTTAGCAAATTATTAAAGATAAAATCTTTCTAGAAAAGAAAATTATATATTTTAATTAAACTTCTTAAGGAAGTAAACTTAAAATAGATACATGCTTATTTTAAATAAATTTTAAAATATCCTATGAATCTTCTAATATCTTTCAAAAATAGAAAAAATATTGCAATAAAATTTTTCTAAAATATCTTAGGATTATTTTTCTTTTACAAGATTTTTGCGCCTAAAATAGACAGATTTGAAATATTGCTTTCTATTTTCATTAATTCAATCTGGCTTCAAAAAACTTGCCGTTAGAAAGTTCTGACTTTGATATTGCTCAAGAATATGTGGATCCAAGTGGCGTAGTTCGTCTTCAGTAATCCATATAGCGTCAGAATCAAGCTTGTTTTTTTCCTTGGCAAGAAATCTTTGCATAATGCCCATCTAGTATGACAAGTTCATCTTGTAGGATATTCTTTATCTAATCTGAAAAAGTAGACGATACTTATGGAAGTATAGGCACATGTAGGATGGGTCATAGATTGTTTGGAAAAAAAAATTCAGTGGCCAACTTCTGCATCTAGTGCATTTAAGAAGATTAAAAAGAAAATGATTGAGACATCTATATTGCAACTTCTCGATTTTACCAAAGTTTTTAAAATTGCTTGTGATGCATCAGGAGTTGTGATTGGAGGTGTTTTGAGCCAAGAAGGTCATCCAATTGCATACTTTTCTCAAAAACTCAATAAAGCTAAATAAAAATATTGCAATAAAATCTTATACTTTAACTGTAATACAATCTTGTCCCAAGCTTTCTATAAGATGCAGAGGTATTCGATTTGTAGAAAATTGTTGTTTACTTTCATGCATGTTGCTTGATTGGTTGCATTCAATTTTAAGGTAATTTTCTTAGAATGCTCAGTGTCAAAATGATTAAAATAATTTTTATATTTAACAATTTAAAAAATATATATCTACAAAAAATGGTAAAAAAAAATATAATATGGGCTATTAGAATCATCCCTCAATGAAGAAAGGTCTGTCAAATGTTGGGACTGAGACATCTAACAGAGGTGGTGATCTTGTTCGTATTCTTGCAACATATAAGCTTATTACTGAGGTGAAATAATTATTCTCAAGCAATTCAGTTCTTGACAAATCATTTTGAATGCTTATTTGCTTCAACTTGCCGATTATGGTGTTGATGGAAAATGATTGTTGATATACAAGGAATTCAATTTTCTACCTTCAACATTCGGATATGATCCCTAGTTAGAAAAGTTAAGGATATTGACTGTTCATAGAATTGCTTAATTCTTCGGCTATGATTCAATGCAAAAAACATGTACAGTGAGCCTCAATGGACACACTTGCATTCATCATTTATATTTATTTTTATTTTTAAAGTTTTGGCATAGATATGTGAGCCTAAGCATGTAGCTTTTACATATGAAAATTTTCATTTTTATTTTTAAAGTATTTTATTTTTTATAAAAATATATTATTTTGAATTTCCTCTTAAAACATGAAAGAAGAATTTTTTTATTTTGGAAATTCAAAATAAAATATTTTAAAAAATAAAAAATGAAAAGTTCATATATGAGAACTAAAATATAGGACCTTATATTTAAAAAATCTTAAAAAATATATAAATACACCCAGATTAACAATTTTATTAAAAAACTAAAAAAATTTAAAAATATATATTTTGGGCCGGGCTAATAAAATTATGCCTCTAAAGAAAGCATGTAGTTAATTACTTGCAGGTCTATTTCAAAAAGAATCTTTCGAGTCAATGAAGTCAATAAAATGTCTATTATAAAAAAAAGTCATCAAAGTGTCTTAAATCCGTCTTTGTATGGGATGAATTATTGGCTTGTTTCATTTTCTTTCAAAAAGCTAAAGCCGAACTCCCTGACCTCTTTTTCAAAAGTGCTACAGTAAAAACCGAATGGAATGTTTCCTTTAAGAAAGCATGGTTGCATTATAATTGACTGCTTTTTTGAAAGAGAAGAAGCACCAATATTGGTGACAGGGTGCATTCAGCCTCAGACACTCAGGGTGCATTTCACCTTTTTATTTTTATGATTTTTTTTAATAAAATTGTTAATCTAGGTATATTTAACATGCGTATCAATTTTCGCAAATTATGAAAAAGCCATTGATTTTAAAAAATAAAAAATATCTAAAAATCTCCAAAAATGATAAAAATTGATACGCGTGTTAAATACACCTAAATTAACAATTTCATTAAAAATTTTCAAAAAAGAATTTTTGTGTGCATTGTATCACGTCCCCGCCCCCGCCCCCCCTCCCCCATAAAAAAAATTCGCATTCTGCACATAAGACTATGCATGCATGCAACTTAGGTCATCTCGATTGGTGGAAACAACAAGTTTTCTGCTTTCAGGTCGTGAGTTCAATACCCGCTGCCATCCATTACGTGGGATTTTATATCCCTTGTAGGCGTGTCCCTCTAATTATGGAGGTACTTACAGTTGGTCCCTCGGAGCGTGGGGGTATTTTATAAATTGTCCATCTATAATAAGAGAAGCGAATGAGTATGATTTGTAATATCAAATGTTTATACCAAATCAAAAAAGAAAAAAGTCTAAGCATGCATGGCTTTAATGATGCTGGGCTATTTGCATGAAAGTCCTTGCAATAGTCTCATCAATACTTAAATTTTCTTGTTTGACATCTTGGCTATGTGTAATAAATAGAAATATGGGTTTCCAAAGCTAAAAGATTCCACTCTCTTTTGGTTTCCTATTGAAATCGCGTGATTTTTTTTTCATATCATTGATTGGATTCCACATCTGTTTCTCACTTCTCCACTCGAAACACAGTAACCAAAGCAAAATGTTAGTCCTGAATTACAAAATTCATCAAATTAATAAAAACTTTTAAGGTATGTTCGGGAAGTGATAAAACTCTTGGATGAAAAATTTTTAGGGTCTGTTTGGCATTGCGCAAAACTCTCGTGTTTTTATAAAAGTTTTCATGGGAGGGATGTAATGTAAAAACCAGTTGTGTCAAGCCTTCACTTCCAGCGTCAGTTGCTGACACCCGGTACAGTTGCAGAGGCCCGGACGTTCCTCGAGTTGGCGATGGGGAAGAAATGCACCACATGTGATGGAATGCAAGCAACGGGCACAAAATCCGTTGTAAGGGCACAAATTCCCATACGCTGTAAAAATGGATGGTCCAGCGAAAACTAGTGATAGATGACGGGTTTTTAAGAAATGCAAAACTGTCAAAAAGTTTTGCGCAAATCCAAACAGACCCCAAAATCCGTCTTTTTGAAAAGAATTGCCCCTTTCCGCCATTTTCGCTTCTTTTAACGCTCCCTTCTCCTCGTCTCTCCCCTTAAAAAATCGCCAATTTTTAGGGGCTGTTTGGGATGGCATAAAACTTGCCCAAACGCGTAAAACTTTTCACGCAAGGGGGCCTGTGCGAAAAAGTCGTCACATCAGTCTTCCGTCGACAGCATTCCTGCACTTTTCGTACTGTTGCAGAAGCCGGACGATGCTCGGGCATGGTAATGGGGCAGATTTCGAATGCCGGTGGAATGCGAGACAAGCGTTTCGTCATTTGCGGCAGATTTCGAACGCCGGTGGAATGCGAGACCAGCGTCCACCTGCGGACTACGAATTTTCGCCGCCCGCACGTCTTCATTCGACCCCAGTACGACCGGAGTATCAGTTGACAAATTGAAGGACCGCAAAATGATGGATGACGTTTTCTCTAGGTATAAAAAATGTCAAAAAGTTTTAAGCCATTCCAAACGCACCCTTAGGGTCTATTTGGCAAGAGGTATAAGTCGTGTGTTGCAATAAAAAATTTCACCGTGCTAAGGGTGTCGGAGCAAAACTTGTCTCGTCATCTCTATGAGATGTCTTTCACTTCACCACCGTACCAGCCATGGCAGGCTCATTGGGAGATGAGAAAAATGGCAGAAAATAAAGGAGAAGCTAGGGATTCTCACATTGCCTTCACGCCTCCTATTGCTGCCTAAGGGTGTGTTTGTTTGGGATACAAACATGTCAACCAAAACTTTTCCATCTAAAACTTTTCACTCTCCATAACTACTCTATTTATTAATTATTTTTTCACATTTTCCTATACAAACTACCCTACTTTTCAATCATTTCTACACAACTATCTATACAACTAACCTGTCTATTTTAACTTTATTCTCTTTATTTCTCATCATTACTCCTATTATATCACATCATTTTCTATCAATGTGACAACTTCTACCTCAAAAACTTTTCATCAAAAGTTTTACCCCCAACCAAACACACTCTAAATAATCAGCAGCGCCGACCCAGAGTATATGCACCGGGGATCACCAATCCGTACTCGGAAACATCAATCAAATCCTAGAAATGCCGCCTCCCAAGCTCGCTGGCGCAAGAGAATGTCGTCATCATCCTCTAAGGCGTTGATCAACCAGCCATTAACCCTCCTATACCACTGCAGTCCAAGACCTCCATAAGCTCCCCCTACAAATCGCAATGCCACCCATCTATTGAATCTGGACCACAGGTAACATCCCTTTGTCTTACTCTATTTTCACACCCAAATGGGTCTTGCGTCAGCCGTAGTCCTCCATAGAGAAATGGATTTTGGGATTTCCCAAATTGATTTTTTGGTCTAATACGGGCTTTTGGACAATAGGAATGACTCCAAAGTAATCCCTTTTGGGATCAATATATCTTCAATTTTTTCATTCCATTTTTGACTTTGGCCTTCGGTTTAGTGGAATTTGTTAATAGAAATATATTTTTTTTTTATATTTCTGGGATTGAAATCAATGTTCCAAAGCGATGCTCCTCAATGGAAGCATATCGTGTTCGACCCTCGGGTTTGAATGAACTGCAAATAGCCTACAAGACGCAAATAGCCCCTAAAGTATTGCTTCTTCATGAATTTTTGGTAAACTTATCATAATTTAATTACTATTATTTTCCATGTTCCACTAGTCTCTTTGAGATGCTATCTAGACCATATGGATATTTTGTCTGATGTTTTCAATCATCTTAACACTATTGTTAAACTTATTAATTTTTGGTAATGTCTTATTTGGCAAGCATTTTTCTAATTCTTGATAAAACAAAGCTGTCAAAAATGGAGGTCAGCCCTTATATGTTCTTGAGATTTCATTCGATCTATCTTTGAAGTTGTTGTGTATTCCTATTCAATCTGCTATAATGGCAGAACATTTAAGTGTTGTGAATAAATCTAGAAGCTGCCCCATTTCAGCAGAATCTCAATCCTTGTGTTGGATGGTTTACTGAGATGATGATATATGCCTAATTTGAGTAGAATGCTTTGTGTCATGGCTTGATTCCTTAGCGAGATAGAAATTGAAACACCTGCGTGATAAGACTTGGGCCTCAACGGAGCTTCTTTCATTTTAACAACAAGCCATTCTGCTGCTTTAAGAAAATGAAATTCAGTGATTCAAACAAGCCTGAATTCATATCTTCTTTCTTTTATTTAATCAATTGATCAATTCAATTTTTTAGTGCTTATTCCCCCATCAGATGTCCTGATGAAAAGCCTTAAAAGTTTGCCATCTAAACGCTAGCTAGGATAATTCTACTTTTTGGAATAATTGCCTCATCGTGGGTTTTATCTTCCAAGCTTTAGCATTTCCTATTCGTTTTGCTTCAGAATCATATCTATGTAAGATCAAGCGGTCTTGGTTGGACAACCAACAACAAAAATCACATGAATTTCCCAAAGGAAATGATATGGAGCGACCGGAGCATAAGAACTAGCCATATAAGCAGCAACCTATGAATCCAATGACTAATAAAAAATGAAAAATTAATCAGTCAAAACCCACAAGTGTTGACGGGTTGGAACCCACTACCATTCCGCTCGTACATTCATCCAAAAGTTTAATAACTTCCCAAACACATCCCATTATTTGGTGTATTGATTAGGAGGATATGACTAAAATAATAATTAGGTGTTCATTTCTGTATTTGATTTATCAATTTATTATGTATCATCATTATCATGCACATTAATAAATCATGACAGAGTTATTTCATATCAGCCTACATATCATAAAACCATCAATAAAAAATACATAATTAACGTTATTCATTGTATATTGTAATTATTCATTGTTATTAACTATTATTAAAATATATTTGATGTCAGCATTTCACATCAACTCGTATCTACAGACCACTATGATTAGTAGTTTGGCCTTCAATGCACTTTATAGGTATTAAAAAGCAAAGCTATAATAGCTATAATAATATGTATATATTATTATATATTAATATATACAAACTATTGATCCCTTCTTTACACCAAAGCATTTACACGTGCGCGCCATTTTGATACTCAAATTCTAATGTACACTTGTTGTGCTCATTAGCCTAGACACTTACCCAAATTTGGATTCAGTACCCGGCTCTACATTCTCTCCTATAACTGAAGAAGTACAAAATCGGGCAGAACAATTCTATGAGTGTAGTAGGGCTTTCGTGCTCCAAGGTAGAGCTTTACTCTTGGTGAAAAGGAAGAACGAAGGGGTGCAGAGTCCACTAATCATGACTTAGCACTCCAACCTGAGTTATTTGTGTACTTAATGCTTCGTGGGGGGATAGGTGGTGCATATTTCAACTGCGGATAGTACATTCGCATTTAACCAATTGTGTGACCTATTGAAGAGTAAAAGAATTCTACAACCCACTAGATATGTAACGATTGATGAATAGATGAGTATGTTTTTGTAAACTTTGGCCCATAATGTAAGAAATCATTCCATTGGTATGTACTTCTGTAGATCTGGAGAGACAGTGCATCGTCATTTTCATAGATGCCTTCAATCAATTCTTAACCTATACGAAGATTGTGTTAAACCTCCAAGCACGTTGACTCATCAAAAGATTACCTCTGACCCCACATTAGCGTCATATTTTCAGGTACGCTTGTGACAGTTACACCATTATAACCTAAGATTTCAATTCCATCTTGACCATATTTACCATTTATTAGGGTTGCATTGGTGCCATCGATGGTACACATATCCATGTTTTGCCTCCATTAGAAAATGCATTAGTGTTTAGAAATAGACATGGAAACCTAACATAGAATATGATGGTAGCATGTGACTTCAACTTGAAGTTCACATACATACTACCTGGTTGGAAAGATAGTGTGCATGATGCCAAAGTGCTTCAGTCCGCACTGGATCGATCCACCAATCCATTAAGAGTTCCACGAGGTAAAAGTGGTCACTTTTTCACAAGTGAATTCTTATCTCGTCTCAATTGCACATGCTGAAATTGACAAATCTGAAAGGTTGTCACAGGCTATTATTTCTTGGTGGATGCTGGTTACACATATGTGCCAAGTTTCATGACACTATATAAAGGGGTGTCCTACCACATGAGAAATTTTGGCCTTGGCAGGAATCCAAGAAATAATTAAGAGTTATTTAACTTTAGACATGTGAGATTGCGTTCAACTGTTGAGAGACTTTTTGCAATATGGAAGAAGAGATTCCCATGTTTGCAAGTTGCGACAAGTTACCCTTATAAATACAAGTCCAAGTTGCAATAGCTCATGCCATCCTCCACAACTATATCACCGACGTCGATGGGCCAGACCTACCTCGCGAGATAGATGAGGAACCATGCCTTGCTGAAGATGATGTGATGAACGACGATGAGGTTGAAGCAGAGCCAAAAGTTATGATTAGGGGGGTGTCTACAGAGGTGCGAAATATGTGAAAGGACAAATGCAATCGCCTAGCATATCAAATGTGGCAGGAAGGTTCAACTTTTTAGGGATCCATGAAAATATTGCAATATTTGTGAACACTTATGTACAACATACTCGTTTATGAGCATAGCATTAATAACTTTTTAATTTTAGAATTTCTATGCTTATTGACTATGATTTTTACCGTGTCTTATCTTATGTATCCTATATGATCTGTGTTTTTTGTTTATTGTCGAGGGTACTTGCTTATTTTTAAATTGTGTTTGGGTCATTTGCATGGATCACTTTAGACGTGTATTCATCGGGGAGTTAGTACCCCCAAACAAAGTCACCCCCCAATACAAGTTTTGATCAACCATCTTCATCTACACATCGCCATCAATGGACAAAAGCACACGATTTGAAGTTGGTGGAAATACTCTTGTAGACTTACATTTGTGAACAATTGAAGTGAATAAAATCAAAAATGTCATTACCATCGCTCAGGAACTTAGTAATGTATTTGTGGTACCTATTAGCCCTTTGAATGTTAGGAATAGGGTAGTAACCATACGGAAGACATATAAACTGTACTGTAAACTAAAGAACAAGATAGAAATGGGGTGGAATGCTGAGGAGAGTAGATTTACAGGGCCCAAAGATGTATGGCGAGCACTAATAGCGGTATCAATGAGTAGAACATATATCTCATACTCACTAGAGTAGTATATTTGTCTGTTATACAACATAGTGCATTTTTTCACTTGAGATTTATGGATTACAGATTACTTTTTTACAGCAAGATAAAAAGTATAAACGGTTAAGACGGCCTTAGCACCTAAGTTATGATGAGCTCCATGAGCTATTTGACGGCAATCATGTGACCGGTGATTATGAGATGGGTTTTGATGATCGACCACAAGGTGTGAAACAAGGTGGTGCTAAGACGACTATGGGGAAGGTCTTAGGATGGAGAACCTAGGTACTAAGGAGCCTACATTCTGATCATCATGGGATTTTGCCATGCTAGGCTCATCAAGCACCCCGATTGGAGGTTCATCTAGCCACTCAAATGTGTATCACATGCGGGCGGACCATCCCCTAACTCTTTTGGTTAGGTCTTAGTGAGAAGTGTCTGTAGATAGCCACAGACACCCTTGCGGGAGTTTGTAAGAGTAGCCCGGACCTTCTTAGCACAACCTGGCAATGTGACACACACATATTTTGAGACCACATTGGGAGAATGATTATCATTCATTGCCAACATTGTTGGGGTCCATGGGTCTAAGCGATGATGAGTTGGTGATGTCTTTTTCTTACTTTAGTAAATATCCCCATTATGCATCACAATTGTTACAGGGAGATGATCGTATTCGAGGAGCTATCTTGCATGGGATTAGGTGCAGATTTTGAGGTGTATCTCAATTCAGACCTGAAATTTGAAAACATAGGGGTGTCTGTTCAGACGATGAATTTTTTATGTCTTTATTATGCAAGTGGATAGAAATTTGTATTTGAATCTACATTCCATGGTGGGACATTTATGTTGTTGTTACTTTTTTTAATATTCTAGTAGTTATTCAATAGCATTTGGTGGACTTACATCACAACTTATGTTCTTATTGCTTATTATGATCGTTGTAACTATCTAAAAGCATCAATAAGTTATGTATTATTCTTATATCTATGTTGGCATTTTTTTGAAAAATATGATAGGAAAAGGAACGGAAATGGTGTGATATTATGTTGTGTTCAAAGGTCGTGTACCTGGTGTATACACGTCATAGCCGGAAGCACATAATCAAGTTAATGATTTTAAAGGTTCTTGTTATCAAGCTTTTCAGGATGTAGCTGATGCTAAGGCAACATTGATAGCTTTCATTGGAACAGGAAAGGAGAAAGAAAATGTGGTGCCCCAGCCCAAGCGTCACAATCTTACCTCATGATCTATCGACTGGTAAATGTGATCAAGATTGTTGCCCTGTCATACGATGGGCTTATTGGATATTTATCCATTTAATCCTAATGCCTTAGGATTTTATGTCATTTATACATTCAATTTCCATCAAATGTCATTTTAGGCCATTATATCATTTTAGAGTTACACATGTCATCTCATAATCTTCATACTTAATCATGTCATGATATTTCATGCCTTAGCATTTACCCATAAAAAATTTTCGCCTTCTATGGTCACAAAACCATAACATAATTCATATACAACATTTTATATCATATAGAATTGTAGAAATTCATATCATGCTCTTCAACCATTGATACTTGTTCATAAAACACAAGTCATAAAATAGATCACATATGATTGTCAAAACAAGTATCAAGTCATTATACATCCATTCGCCATAAGCGACATATATAAGGAATCATAAATTTTTCCATTCTTCCCTGTCCAATTCATGCTCCTTGGTCATTTTCGTTCCTTCACCTCTCTGTGGGTTTGGAAAACAAAACGTGAGTTGAAAACTCAATAAGCAAGTTGTATATTTTTCAGACAATTCATTTTGAAGGCAACCCTGTTAAAAAGTATTTCTCTCCATTCAGTAGAGACACTTAGCAAGTAATCAACTGCCTGCGGAGCAAAATTTTTTTTATAAAACTTTCATAAATATTGAATGCGCAAATGCATCATTTTCGTTCATGACATTATCCTTCATGTGATGGTACACTAGCATGGGGAATATTCTTTTGTGACATGATCCTTTCCATCCTTGGTGCCAGACCTTCCGACTTGGCAATGTCAAGGGAGACTCCTTGTCCACTTACTACTTCGACTAGCCTGCTTGATTTTCATTCCACGCATGACTTTCGTCACCCCAGCTTTATATACCTCTAACACATGAAACTTGTCATTTTCATGTAGAGAATTCTTTGCACCATCCCTTTTAAACATAGTTTCAATGAAACATTATTTAAATCCATATTTCATCACATTTCATACATAATTGCAAAATGGTAAGTAAATCACTTGTCATATTTGGAATAATATTTCAAAATACATTGAGATAAAGGAATGACCATCCTTAAATAACTTGAAAATAAAATCAATTGCAAAATACTTCAAAACATTTAGAAAGCTACTTGTTTCCCTTGCTTGCTTAACTTTCCGTCTCGCTTATCTTTTTGTCTTTGCCTATACATATAGGAATGACATAGCATTCATATACTTTCCATTTGCTTGCATTCAACTTAGTTTTCCAATCCATTTTCATTAACATTTACAACCCACTTGTATTCCAAGTCGGGTGTACATGCACATCATAACTTATGCATCATACCATTCATTTCACGATATATTTAATAATCATATTTAGGGTATCATTTATATATATCATTACACATTCATTAGTCATTCATTAGACATCATATGGAAGTTTATTACTCCCACTTATCATTTTTCACAATTTACACATTGTGCTCATTCTTAAGCACTTAATTAATGTATTAAACCTCAAATATTAATCTCAAAATTTGAGATTATCATTATTGATCAAAAAATAACATAATCCACATTTTTCATCATATTTTCATGCATTTTTGTATTTTAACAACTTACATGAACCATTTATCGTTTTCTCATGCCTATCTCTCCATACGTGTCCATTTCACGACATATAATTCATGCGTTTCTTAAAATCTTTCAACAAAGCAACTTTTCTCTTATTCTAGCATGATTAAATCATTTAATTAATGTTTATTTAAGGGTTTAATTTCAGAATTTTAATCTACTAATCATAGGGTTCCAAAACAACAACTTTGGGCCCGTTTTCTACACTTTTAATGTCCCATTTGATACTTATATTAAAACAGATTTCTAATCACTTAATTCCAGAAAATAACTATTCTTTTCTTAACCTAAATTTAGGATATTATTACATATTTAAAATTTAAAATTCGTTTGCTTCCATAACAGCAATATCTTTACACATATTGGGTATCCATTTGACCCGTTTTGACGTGTCCAAACATATGTCCATAAAATCAAATTTAGGGATAATATTTTTAAATACTTTTGGACACTCAAAGTACCTTAAACATGAGACATTTTACCCTCTATAACATCCATAAATCATTTAGGATAATTCATGTATCATTTTTAACATAGAAACATGGAAATCGGGTCATATATGAAACCCTAATTCATACTCTTTCTAAAATTCATAACTTATGCTTAAATCAATATATATATATATATAATTCATCTAATCATGAATCATCATGTAATCATAAAATCAAAGCAAAACAGCAACATCATGTGTGAATTTAAGCAAGTTTCAACTAAGTTCATCAACTCATATTCAACCTTAATCACCATTTTCTTCCTCTTGAACCCTTATTTGCATACTTGTCATTAAATCTCCATTAAATACCCTAATTAAGGGCATCATAAATCATCTTTTAAGGGTTTATTATGAATCATATTCATGACTCATAAATTGAGTTAAAAAAATTGAGTTTAAATGATTCAAACTTAAGGATACACTTGTATTTAACCACACTTGAACTCAACTTCTCAACTTTGAATTCCTTGCTTTCTTTCCTTTTTTTCTTCCTCTTTTTCTCTCCTTTTCTTGCTTTTTTCTTTTGCTGAAATAGGGGATGTGCAACTACTAGAGTTTAGGAGGTTTGCTCCTTAGAAAATTTTTCTCCAAAACATCTCATACACACAGTCGTCCACCCCTAGATATAATATAGATTTTTCTAGCTTTGTGGCCCCACTTGCCACATTATTTTAAGGGTAATTTAATACATGTTTATCCCCTTGCTTACATGGCACAATATGCTCCAAGTAAATCATGTAATTATCTATATAAAATCCATTAAAAATTCATGCATTGATGGACACAAATCTGTCCACCCTTGGAATGTCCAAATGCAGCAGCCTTTTTGTATTTTTTTCCACAAAATGCAGCTTTATTTAATGGTCATTTACTCACCCTATCAATTATCTCAATTAGGAGTCAATTTAGCATAAATAAAAAATCACAAAAAAATCCAAAAGCTGCCTTGGTCGTCCACCTCTCTCCCTTGCTCCAAATTTGTCCACTTGATGATGACATGCATGTGGCCTTGATTTGTCATCTTTGGCCAAGATTTTCAACCCAATTTAAATGCTCAATTTTTTACCTTGATTCTCTAGTTGACTTAGGTGTGGATTTGATAATTAATAAAATTAAAAAAATCCACTTTTGAAGCTCATAGCCGTCCATTGCATGACACCTCCATGCACCTCCCTTAAGCTAGTCATTAGCTCCTTAATTTCCACATTAATGCAGGGGATATTTTCATGGATTTTGTCATTTTAGGTAATTCACAAAATCCACTTGTAATTATCTCCTTTTGCTACCTCATTTTTTCCATTAATCATTTACTTAATTTTTTTAGCTTTATCATAAATACAAGCTTACTTTATGGTGCACAAAAGTCAAATGTGTTCCACCTTTTTCATGAAAGCTTAATCCCTAAATCACTTAGCTTAATCCAAGCCTTTCATTTCATTGATCTCATAATTTTAACCATCCGTTTCAAATTTCATCTCAATCCGACTTTCCTAGCTCAAGTTATGATCATTTAAAGTTATCTTTAGATTTTGGATGGTAATAGTCGATTTTCACACTAATCTCATCACCATTTTTATAATTCATAATTTTCATAAGATTAAGCATAAAATTTTGTGCTTCCCTTTCAATTTTTATCTTAATCCACCTTATAGGCATCAAGTTGTGAATTTTCTAACATTTTCCAACTTAGCTCCATAATTAACCTCTTAGTTTTCATTAATCACATCATGGAAATTAAATTAATATTCATGACGCACTAACACTTTTCAATCCTCATTAGGTCACTTTAATCATATTGACCCATATCGACTTATAACGATTGATTTAATCATCATTCATAACCTCTGACCTAATTGCCGTAAATCATCAATATTGCAAACAAATTATTCATAATTCAATCAAATCGTACATGGATCCTATGTGGGTTAGGGTCTCGCAGAAGATAATAGGGTTGTCAACCTATGTGACTGTAAGAAATGTGGTACTAGCACTACTTTCGTAGTCATCAACCTATGTGATTGCAAGGCTTGTGGAAAATAGAAGGTATAAATTTAATTGGTCCACAGTTGCATTACTTGTACCAGTTTCCCTTATTTGGGTGGCATCACGGACGTATGTGTTGGATTATATGGGATATAAGATGATCTCATGACAGGTTTTATAGACTTCACATTTCACCTTTCTATCATCTTTCTATCTGTAATTTTTGATGCTATTAGTAACTTAAATGGGTTATAATAATATAAACGGGAGGTGATAATTATGAGTATATAATGTATTAATAAAATACGTATTAACATTTTCTTTGAATTTTATCAATTTTTATGTCTTTTAAAGTTAATGAATAAAAAATGTAATTAGAAATGATTCCAATAATATAAAATACACTCCAATGACATCCCATCAAGCCTTATATATAGAATCTTCCAATTCTAACTCATGTGCTTTTTTCGTGTAACCTAGTGCAATATGCACACCATGGAGTTTCTTTTCTTTTCTTTTTTTTTAAAAATTTTAGAATCAAGTCGTGCACAATATTCTCCTTCATGAATATTTACACAAAAATATTACATGAGATTGCTCATTTAGTAAGTTATAATTAAAAATTCAACTCTATTTAATTCACGCTTTAGCCACTCATTTTAGTTTCACAAAAATATAATTAACTATCTCACTAATTAATTTGCACTATCTATCTAAGTAATAAATTTTCTTTTCAAAATTTTGTTTAAAGGTACATGCCCCACCTTGCTGATTTAAATTAACTTGCTAATATCAAATTCAAAAATTAAATTCAATTATTTTCATACATCTAAGTGGTAGTAGGTCGTACATCTTACATATGCTTTTAGTATCTTAGCTAAATATACATTTTTTTGTGTTTTTTTGTGAAGAAATTAATTTTGTACCCAAACCGAATGCATTTATTACTGGTTTCATTTTCATATATTAGTAGTAGTTGTCTATTTGCACCGCTGAATTTTGGAATCTCTTTATACAAAGTAACTCTAAAATAGTTGACCATGAATAGTAACAGGTTTGTGCATGTCTCTTTGTGTAAATGTTTGTATGAATAGAAAAAGAAGTCATCCTTGTGAAAATTTGATCCTACACTCCTAGGAGCATTTAGTCTCAATGCTCTCGGGTGCGTATATCTATTTTTTTAAATTTTTATTTGAAATTTTCTTTAAAAAAACTGTTAATCGAAGTTATTTAACATGTTTATCAATTTTTACCATTTTTAAATATTTTTAGATATTTTTTCGGATTTATAAAATCAGTGACATTTTAGTAATTTTACATAACATAAATGCCACTGATTCTTAAAAATATGAAAAATATTTAAAAATCTCTAAAAATGGTAAAAGTTGATACATATATTAAAGACACTTGATCTTTTCAGGCCGGATGCACAACCTGCTTCGTGCGTCCGGCCCAAAAAATGTATTTTTTTAATTTTTTCATAGGTAAGTAAATCTATGTGTATTAAATCTATAAACCAAGTTTTACCATTTTTGGATTTTTTAAGTATTTTTTTGGATTTTTAAACACAGTGGCATTTTCATAATTTTCTGAGATCCAAAAATTACGAAAATACCACTGTGTTTAAAAATCCAAAAAAATACTTAAAATATCCAAAAATGGTAAAACTTGGTTTATAGATTTAATACACCTAGATTTACTTAAACATAAAAATAATAAAAAAGTACATTTTCCTGACTCACAGAGCAGACTATGTGCCTGGCCCGAAAAGATCAGACCTCTATGTTAAATTCACTCAGTCTAATATTTATGTAAAAAATTTCAAAAAAATAAAAATAAATGGGCGTATGCACCAGGAAGCGTAGGATCAGATTATCGTTTTTATACTATTATATTATTGTCAATTAAAATTACACCCATGAAATTTTGCTTTTTGGAACTCTCCCAAAGCTCGTTCCATATCTCTTACACACATTCATGTTCCTTTAGCAGTTGCATTGATACAGGCGCTTGCATCAACGCTTCATTCTTCATTGTGCTTCCCATTCCATTTCTTTACATTCGGGCGCAGGACAACAAAGCCCGAATTTGAACATTTAGGTCGTGTATCAGCTTTTTCTCCAAAAACTGTGACCAACCATATGTAATTAATGAAGGATGCATTTAATGCACACACTGGTGACACTGATACAATTCAGATGGTTGACGTTTTTTAACCAAAAAACAAGTCAAAAAGTTTTCATCCATGCCAAACAGTGCCTTAGTGTAAAAATTTTTTAATTTAAAGAGAATGATGTGATTGATGATTATAATGATGAAGAGTAAAGAAAATAAAGTAACATAGATATATTAATTGAATGAGTAGCTGTATAGAAATGATTAGAAAGTAGGGTAATTATGTAGAAAGATGTGAAAAACAATTAAAAAGAATAATTATAAAGATTGAAGAGTTTTAACTTAACATTTTTTTTATTGTCAAACACACCCTTAATGTTGGAGTTAGTGATTGATTAATCAATGACTTGATGGATAAATGCAAGCAATTTAGAGTGTCTTTTTTTTGCTTTTTCTTTTCTTTTATCATGTCCTCTACATGGATGATCCAGCAATTGAAGGAAGACAACTCCATAGAAAAATGTCAATGAAAACGCCATGTACAAACATTGCAGTCTTTCCAATTTCAGATTTTCAGTTGGTGGATTTGAAATTTTCAATTATACAAGCAGAAAGATTTAGGTCATTTGTAGGGCATGTAATTGTGGTTTGACAAATAAATTACTTGATAGAAATTTGCAACTGGAAGACCCTTCTCTTATTTACAATCTCACCATACTTTCTTCTCTCCCATCAGTCCCAAAATCTCTTCCCACAAGCCTACGCTTCCAACACTAGCCAGCCCAACTACACTTGGGCTACAGGCCACCACATTCCAAAATCCAGCTCTGATCTCATCCCTCAGTTGCTCTTTCTCCCACCCGCAATACCCATGAAAGAACCTGAAGTCGCCCACTCCCACCACATTCCTCTTCACCATCTCAGCAGCACATCCCACACTCTCCTTAGTCCCATAATACAATCCCTTCATCACCTCACCAAACACTCCACTCTTCCCCACCTCGTCGTCGCTGCCGCCAGCGCTGTGTTGAGGTCTGACTAAGAACAGACCATCCTCTACCGGTCCGCCGAAGAACAACGGCCTATCGGAGAATGTTCCCGGCATGTTGAGATCCAGCAATCGTATCTCCTTGATTGACATAAGAGATGGACGGTTGAGTATGATTCCCATTGGGCCAATGGGACCAGTTGAGAGTAGGAGGATGACTGTGCGTTCGAAGATGTGGACACCATCGAGCTTCTCCGTCGCGATGAGGAGGCAACCGGACTCCGGCTCATGGAGGCGGTGAGCCCACTTATCACTGAGCTTTACCGGTGTTGTATCCTTGTTTTCGCTATTATCTTCGGCCTTGAAAGGAGTAAGCAAGGAGTCTGATTCCTCCATCCTTCCAGCAGCTTGTTCTCTAGCCACAAGCCTAGCCCTGAATGATCTCCAGTCTTGGTTAATTGAGGGGGTTTCACGATTGTCATTGTTCTGTGAAGGGGGCTGGCAACCTGCAGTTTTGAATAAAGCAGCACAAATTTGAGGAGAGAAAAGAAATTATAGAGAAAATTAGACTTTTGATGTTTTAGGGTAGGTCGAGAAAGTAATACAATTTTTTGATAGAAAGTTCTCCGTTTAAAAGTTTTTAAAATGAAAATAATATAATATAATAAAAATAATAATAAAGGATAAGGAGAATAAAATTAAAATAAATAGTTTAATTACATAACAATGATTAAAAAGTAAAGAATTTATATAAAAAGATGTGAAGAAATATTAAAAAACAAAATAATTATAGAAAATGAAAAATTTTAGTTTGAAAAGTTTTGATTATATAAATCACACCCTTAGTAGCAAGGCTATTTGACTTTTATGACTTCATTCGCAGTACTTATCAATCAATTAGGGATTTTAAAATAATTTTGAAAAAACGAGGCTCAAGGCTTCTGTTGGCTGAGAGGTATAACCAAACGCCCTCGAATTGCTTCTTCCATTAAACGAAGCGTAAATCAGCCATGAGACAGAACTTGACCCATGAAACAAAATGACTTGCTTGATCTCCTCATTTGAATCATAGTTATCAGGAGTTATATCCAAATCCAAATCATATTTATTGAAAGGGATTATCCAAAACCCAATCCAGATTGTAAGGCGATCTAGGGATTTTAATATCCCAAATTAAATGTAGCAGTTGTGAATCGGAACAGTACATACTTCAATTTTTTTTATTATTTTTTTTAAGCTGTATAAAGCTCTAAAGATTTGCGAATCTTTTAAATGCCTCAGGACTCATGATCCCAATCAATCGGCTTGCCTCTACTAGCAAAGATAGCTGATCAAAATTCCATTCTGCATGATTCAAATGAATAGCGTGTTTCATCTTATTCGGATCGATCACAAGCTCCCCCACCTTGAATTGAGCAGGGAACGAAAACATCAAGTGGGTTGTCATAAAAATTACCCAAAAGCAGGTTCAACTTTATGGGAAGAAACAAATTGCAGCACTTACAAGTTATACGAGGAGCAACTGATCTATTTCCAGGAGCAAACTGGAGATGGTCGTGTTTTCTTCTGTAGACTGTGATGTTTTTAGCCTTGAATAGCGAAATCGGGGTCTTCTTGGTAAGGGGTGTGGATTTGAGAAAGCAAGCAGCCTCCATGATCATCTCTCTCTCTCTCTCTCTTTCTATTTTTGTTTCTGAATAGTTTCTTTTGGATGAAGGATGGTTGGGAGTTGTTTATATAAGGAGAGAGATGGGGAAAATGCAGACCACACAAAATGAGCTGTGAGACGAGAACACATCCATATTCCGTCACATTGGGATATACAGTACATTGGCTTCTTTCAGTCTCACCTTTTCCTACTTGAACCAACGGATATAGGCTTCTTTACACGTTTGCAGGGTAATGGATTGGATAACCAGCCCTTCTGCATCCACGTAGACTTCATGTGTGTGGAGGGATGGCATGCATGTGGCATGGCCCACCTGCCTGCCTAGCTAAAAAGCTAAGCATGCAGGTGGCTTTTCTCCCTTCCTCTTTTAATTGGGACTGATTCAATCGACTAAAGTTTATTAGAGTAAATACACAATTGGGATGATTTATATGAAACATTAAGACAAATTGAAATATATAAAATTTTGTTGGGTCTGATAAAATTGACTAGAGTTTATTGGAGTAAATACAGAAATTGATGTTTGGGATAATTTATATGAAATATTAAGATAAATTGAAATATATATAAATTTTTAACTAATACTTATTAAACGAGTATAAAAATTGGTAAGATATTAATTAGATAATATTTATTGGCCTTTGCTTCTATGTAATCAAGTTATACAGAACTGGTTCCTTATAACCTTTTTTCTTTTTAATTTCTTAATATTTAATGGAAAATTCATTCATTTCATTATATTAAAATTATTTGTTTAGTTAGGAGAACAAAATTCATCCAAATTAAATATGTGAAATAGGTCATTTGTTAAAAAAATACATTGATATGTAAATTATGAAAAATGCTTAGATTCATTTACAGATACATCAAAATGTAATAATATTTACTGTTAAAAAAGTAATGATATTTTATAGAATTTTTTATCCACATAATAATAATATTTTTTAATCAAGTGTAATAATGACATTTTAAATGTTTTAGATATTGAAATACAATTTTAAAATAAATATTTGGTAAAAAAACTAATTTATTATATTAATTTTACACATTTGTAAATAAGATCATATATAATGATACTAAACAAATGAAAGAAGTTTTATGATTATATAAATGATATTAAATATAATAGATGAAGTGAATTTTTTTATTAAACATCAAAATTTCCATACAGAAGGATTTCAGGAGCAAAATTCATATTTAAAAAATGTATCTTTTAATTGGTTACATTACAATTCATGGAAGCTCTGTTTCAGCTCATCTGAATGATTAATCAAAATATAGTATGTGCTGGCTCACTTGAAATGACTGACTTCATTCATGCTTCCTGCGACAGAGGATCGGGGATGCAAAGAAAGAAAGCTAAGAACCAAGAGTACCTAACCAATTAAGAAACCTCAAATCTAAGCGATTAATTTCCTCAAAACCGAATCGTCGATTCATTGAGCCATTTTGATGTTTGGCTCAAGTTCAACCATTAGTTCAAACTATTTTAAATTGTAATATAAATATTTTATAATAAATTAATAAATTATGTAAATTATTTTAATTTATTAAAGTTATAAGACATCTTGCTTATAACATATGGCATCATCACTGAATTTTAATGGGATTGTAGGAAAGATGAGGCATCATTCTTATAAGAAAATTATTTCATATCACACTAGAATTCAAGAAATCTGCATAAGAAGTAGTCAATGGGATTGTAGGAAGATGAGGCATCATCCTTGTAAGAAAATTATTTCATATCACACTAAAATTTAAGAAATCTGCATAAGAAGCAGTTGTTGTATTGTTGGAGAAGTAAAAGCAGTTATCTTTTCAATGTTTCACAAAAAAAAGTGATCCTATTAGCTTAAGTTAAGCAAATGACTCACTTAGTCTATTTCGAAAAATCTATTTAAAACATTTTTTTACTTTTTTCTTCATATACTTATTTATTTAAGTATATTTAATATATAAACCAAATTTTATCACTTTTGGATATGTGTATATATTTTTTGAGATTTTTAAACATCTATGTGTATATATGTATTTAAAATACCCTTATGTTTAAAAATCTCAAAAAATATATACATATATCGAAAAATGGTAAAACTTGGTTCATATGTTAAACACACTTAGATAAACAAGTGTATAAAGAAAAAATTAAAAAAATGGTTCAAATGAGTTTTTTAAGATAGATTAAGCGAGCCATTTGCTTAGCCTGAGCTAACAGGATCATTTCTCTTCAAAAAATTGTCATACACCTACAAACTGAGTTGCAATTCTTCTAGTCACCTCTGTTCGATGCAATTGGATGCATTGAAATTTCAATTTAACTAGTTGAAAATCTCATTTATTATTATTATTATTGAAATTTTCTTTTATAAAGTTATTAAAATATGTGCATTTAATCTATAATCTAAATTTTACTTTTTTTGAAAATGTGTATATATATTCTTTGATTTTTTAAAAAAGAAAGATTTTGGTACTGGAAGCATAAGTTACACATATGGTTTTTTTCCACGTACCTTGCAATCACAAAGATCGAGGAGTACTCTACTAGAGTTACTGCAACATTCCACGCATCACATATATTGATCACCATAAGTTTTTCTGTTTCACCATTTTCGGTAAAAGTTTTTCATGCAGCTTCAGCCTCATTAGTATTATTAAAAGCTTGGTAAGTTGCTCCTTTGAATACATTAACTTGGGCATGTGCTTTTGGCCATGATAGGTACATGCCAGGCACACGACCATCGAAAACTATATACGAGCACACCATCTCCACTTCAAAATTTGTCAATATGCACAATAATTGCAAAGTACATAAGGGGCTTCATGAAAATACTAGTTTAACATTAATCAAGTCCATTACTACTAATAGCAAACTACAAATAGTGTATCAAAATCTGTCCACCGAGAAGTACAACACAAAGTCCAAAAGCATAAATAGAACTAGGAGCTTTTGTCTGCTATATATACGTCAAATAGTCCTAATATGATAATCAACTCAGCTAAGACCAATTAAACGCCAAGTCAATTAGAAGAGAAAATGTATTCCAGATAGTCCCTTCACCCTTCCTCTTTTGTGCGTTATAAATTGCATTGCAGTGTGTGGATGCTTATCAAAATAGCACATTGCCTGCCCTAGTAGACGACTAGATATAGACATTGATCTCAATAAGGAAAATACGGAGCAACAATCTTATGTCCACTCCTTATCGGTAACCATTGTAGGTTGTGTAAGGGCATCTTCCATTTCGGTTCTAAGATGCGAGGCTTGTGATTGGGGTCATCTGCGCACAAAAAATTGTGCTCTTTGTTGTAACGAATCATGGGAAGAACCTCTTATTGGAGTCCCCGATAACCTCTATCTGTCGGAATGACCTAAAGATCCAATTTCATGTATTTGGCTTGATAATGTGTCCATGCTAAAGTCATTCTTAGATCCATCATCTTCTTTGTCTAGGTGCTCACTCTAATAAGGGACCTCAAAACTACTCATATATTCAACTGTCGCACGGTTACCCCCAATCAACTCGTGTAAGTCATCATAGCTTAGTTGAGGCTTTTGTAGGCTTTTTGAACTTTTTATTTTGTTGCACATGGTCATGAATAAAGGAACGTATTAACTTCCACAATAAAAAATAATATTCAAACAATCATACAATGGGACATGTGAGTATCTTGCAAATTCAGAGTAGAGTAACACAATACCTCAATAAACGCAGCCCAAACTTCTAAGTATCCTGTGAATCTATTTTCTTTAATTTTCCAGCCCATCCCAATCTTGTTGACGATAATATGGTACATTTCACACTTCTTACACAGTGACTGTACTCTGTTCCTCACATTCTGTAGTATTATGTTAACTGCAAATACAGAAGACAACTCTTGTGCAATTACTTGGTATACAACATCCTTTATCTTGTTCATGTCAATTGTACGAGTGTGCAGATTGTGAAGTAATATTTCAACCAATTTTTTATCCTGCAACTTTGTCCACTGATGTCTCCTCCTTAATGAGAATGGACTAGCAACATTCTTGGGAGTCCTCACATCAATAGGTTGGTGGCTAGGGGTGCAACTCGGGCTCATGAAATTCGGGTTCGCCTCAACCCTAACCCTATTTATAAACCTAAACCTAACTCTATTTTTAAAATTCGGGCTCGGGTTAAGTTTCGGGCTAGAATTCGGGTTGAAATTATTATATATATTTGTTATCTATCTTATACTTATTCAACTTTAAATCTATTATTAAAAAAATTAAAAAAGATATTTTTCTATTTTCAAGCAAAAATTCAATAGTGTTTAAGAATTAAAGAAAAAAAATCTCATTTAAATATTCTCTTTATATTAAGTAGACTAATAGTCATTTCTCAAAAAAAAAGAGTAGACTAGTAGCCTATTTTAGAAAATGAAAAGTTACATTATTTTCCTATTATGAAATTTAATATTAATATCATAAACATATGCATAAACATTAATATCTAATTATAAGCAAAACTTTATAATGTCAATCATAATATAAAAAAATTCAAAAATCATAGTATTAAGTCAAATAAATTACAATAAATTTATTTCAAGTAGAATAAACATGTAACGACTAATATTATATTGAAATGATCAAATGATAACATCCTACATAAATAGTTAGGTTAAAATACTAAATAAAATGTTTTAAGTTCTAAAAATAGTTTTCATTTTTTTTTTGAAACTACCACTAAACCTAAAAGAAAATATAAAAATATTATATTATATAATTGAACTTAAGGAGGAATAATGTTTATATATGGTATAAAATAAATATAATATATATGAGGGGAATGGAACTAGACTGATATGAAGTACAAAATAAATAAAATATATTTGTTATATATAATTCGGGTTCAGGTTTAGGTCAACCCGAGTTTAAGTTATTTTCAATTCGGGTTCGAGTTGAATATGGAAAATCGGGCTCGGGTTCTATAGTGGGTAGTTTTAACACTGTTTTAATTCGAGTTCGAGTTGAGCCCAACCCAAGTTGCACCCCTATTGGTGGCCACCTATAAACACATTGTATACATGATCCATATGTCTCACATATTGGCACATATTAATGTAGCAACAAGACAGTGATAAAAAAGAAAATGAAAAGAGATTTGAAGAGAAGTATATTTGATAATTCTTAAAATTTTCATATAATTTTATGTTAAATTCACAACTTTAAATATAAAAATGTTAATTAAATATAGGTTTTATGTGAAAATTTGTGAAAATTATATTTTTCATAAAATCTTTAATTTTGCTATAAAATAAGTTATTTTGCATTATCTAATTAAAGTAGATATGCTAAAATGAATTAAATGGGCTAAAATTGAATATTTATGTAAATCACACATGAGAATCTTTAATAAGAAATACAAAATGACCATTTCATATTAACTTTTTGAAATTTGAAATATTAGAATTAAGTAAATTTAAGAAAGATAAAAAATAATAATAACTTCAAACATTTACTAGCCACCAAAATAATTTGTGGGTAAAATTACAAATGCTCTAAACAATTTAGTATGGGTAAATATATAATATTATAAATATAAAATGAATTAAATGAGCTTAGAATAATAATAATAATAATAATAATAATAATAACAATAACAATTTAAAAATATTTATTAACATATTAACATGAGTTGGGGTAAATTAATTCTTAGATGAGGTAATTAATACATATATATGCATCGTTGATAGTCAAAAATGATGTGGAGTAATTTTAAGTGTTTAAAAATAAATTTGAAAGGTTCAAAACGGTGTAGGTGACGTTATTAGCTTATTAATAATTGTAAAACATTTTTGACGCTAATTATCCAAGAAGGGGCCCGCATGAGCACTGAACAATCGTGTATTTGGTGGTCCCAAATTTATTGCAAAATCCAAGATGAGAGGGTTAAATTAGGTTCTTGAATTTTTTTTGATAATTCATCTTCGTGTGAATTTGCAGGGTTCACAGACAAAAACATATTTGGACATTAAAGTAGTGGATGGGACGAACACATGTCAATATATGTAAGTAGGGTAAGGTTGTAAATGATAGTTCCTTTAGATCAAAAAATATTCCATAGATAACTATTACATTATTAGAATATATTTCAAGTATTTCTAGTTATTATTTTATAGCAATTGTTGTAAAAATCAATGGAAATTATATATATAATAAAAGTAAAATGACCACATTATTTGGCCAAAAATGCCCATACTCATTTTTCTAATCTACGCTGCTTTCATTGGAAGCATATCTAGATATACCTTCCAATTAATTTGGTACACCATGTTCTGATAATTGAAAATTAATAATATATTTTGTGGGCATTTTATACCAAGTTGGTGGGTAATTAATTGAATTTTATGTGAAATTTGCTCTAAAATATGGTTTTGCAACATTTGGGTATTAAATATTAATTTCAAGTTATTTAAATAATTTTTTGTAATCTTTTGGCTTAAAATTACATTTTAATTTTTACCATGAAATTAAATGGGCTTGAAATAATTTTTTTATAGTAATAACCCACTAATAATTTTGATGAATTAATGATTTAAATACTTTTTTTGTATGCAGGTTTGCAAGTTCAAGAGCAGGCCCCACAAAATCATCAACATACAGTTAATTAAATCTGGACCGTCCAAAACCGTCCATATCCAACTAGATTTTTCACCGTCCATATTACACACACGCTGTCCAGAAAATTGCATGTGTGGCCCACCAGAAATCAACAGACAGAAATCAGCCATTCATCTCATCCAGCAAAATCGCGCCCAACCATGCAAAACAACAATCTAAGCCATCCAATCACCGTCAAAAATCATGCAGTCCATAGGGATGCAGCAGCAAATTAAATAAATCTAGGCCGTCCACTTGCAACCATCCAGCAACAATCATCAATCAGATGAAAGCCAATCCAATGGTCCAAAAATTAGCGCCATCCATGTATACAGATGAGATCGATAATTCAAAGAATCTAAGCTGCCCAAAATTCCAGCAGTCCAATCAGTGGGCCAGGCATCACGTCCATTTATATGCAAGCTATGCAGAAAATCAGCGTCCAGCAAAACAGATGCAGCATCGTCCAATATTTCTCACCGTACAATCAGCCATTCAAAAAAAATCCAAACTATCCAGGCCGTCCATTTAATACATCAAATACCGTCCAGAAAATCCAGCCATCCTTATGCCTGATTAATGTGGGGCCCACCAAAGACTCTAGAATTCATGCAACGTCTAAAGTTGCGTAGCATCCCAGCTGTGCAAACCATCCGACCATCCAGAATTTTCAGCCGCACATACAGCCATCTGATCACGTCCAGCAGATCAGGACCGTCCACATTTTCCCTTTGCTAATTGCTCAGACCAGAAATCATCACCGCCCATCAGATTTTGAAACCATCCAAAGCATCCAGAATATGTCACCACCGTCCAATTATTCCACCGATCAGCAGCATCCAATGGCCTGAAATTCAGCAAACTGTCCATCGCCCCAACCTAATCCAACGATCAGCAGCATCCCATCCAGCTGCCCCTTTTACGCAATCCAGGTAACACAGATGTAAAACAAATTGCGTAAGTTTTTTTTACGCAAATTTCAGCCTTTATATAAAAGGGGCGCGATGAGAGGATTTTTTGGGGAGAGGGGGGGGGGGGGGTGGCCGGGGAGGGCACAGAATTTTGAGAGCAGATTTTAGGAGAGAAAATTAGAGGGAGAATAAGAAAGAGAGGACGGGCAAGAGGCAGACCGGCGAGTTGCGTGGATCGGCTAACACACTATCGGGAGCTTCAAATCAATTAGTCTTCCTATCCTTTCACTTTTTAATTTTTATTATCTTGTTTAATATGGATTTGGATTTTAATTTTATTTCAGACTTAAACATGCTCGGCTAAGCTCCAAATCTAGGATTTAGGATGTAGCATGCATACAATGTAGCGTGGTGTGTGTTTTTAATTTATTTATGATGGATATTGTTATTAATTTAATGTCTTGTGATTTTTATGCTTGCTTAATACATGAGCACGTACTTTGCTATGATTCTATATCTCAGGTAATGGAACCGAGAGATGGAAATCTAATATACAATAATCAAGATATTAAACCTGAAAATCTAAGACCATGAGAATAGGCATAATGACCTTGAGGAATTTCATGAACAAACCACAGAATTTAATGGATTCTAATTAACTTAATCTCATAAGAATATGTGGTTAAGAAAATTAGGGTACACCTTGTAGGTTTCGAGAGAATGTGCAAGGATAAATTAGGGTTTGTTCTCATTTAACAAACAATATCTGGATTAAATAATTATACCACTACCCGTTGCAAAAGTCTCACGTGAAATCCTAGACCCTAGGTACTCGAACTCTTGTTCTCTACTCGTTCTAGTTTTCAATTTTCTTTTCTCTTCCAATTTTTCTATTTCTTTTCTATTTTATTTACTATATTCTCTTCCCACTTTTCTATTCCATTTTATATCTAACACGAAAGTGTTTAAATGGAAAAGTTATAGTCCCGAATCCATGTGGATCGATAATTTATATACTACAGTCTACGACCCATACACTTGCGGTGAGATTGTAAACATGTTCATCACTACCCCTTTCGTAGCACCATCTCCAGTGTTTTCTCATCCACAACCTTTTCACAATTAGCAATAGGAGGAATCTTCTCTACTTTCTTCAAAAATAAAAAGTGATGACAACATAAAGGTTTTGAATTTGCAGTAGATATTTAAAATTTACCAAGAGGTGCTTAGAGATAGTGCATGGTGAGTTACATGTCTAGATATATAGATTTCCCATTAGAAGCATATAGTTCATGATGCAGTGTCTACAGTAGGAGTGGAATGGAACAAAATCATGTCCTTAGTTGTTTGGGCTAAAATAAGGCCTTGTTAGTTTGATTATGCTTGAGGTTGGTAGATGTCCATAATAAGCAGTTGAAGCTGACAAGCAACTAAGTCAAATAAGAGCAGATAGTTTGGCATAGTGGAAATGAATGTTTTGAAAATTTTAAGTTCTTTTCTTGTAGTTGAAGCTAAAATACTAACGCAATGAATAACATTTGGCAATCTCTCTTATATATAAATACTATTGATATGCAACATAAATATTTTACTATAATAAAATAAAAGAATTTTCAAATCACTATTTAACATATTAATGCATAAAACTAAATTTGTTAAATGAATGAAAATTATACACAACCATAAATAATTTGAATATCATTCATATGCAAAGCATCAAATGTGTTTGTATAAAGGACATGAGAGGTTATGGGTTAAAAGGAAAATAGAGATGAATCATAATGGGCGGGTATTTTCGTCCGTTATGTAATAATTACATTTCTCTTTTTGGAATTTGACATTTAATGTAGCACCTTCTAGATTGCTTATCGCTTATGTATCAAAATAGGCAAATAAGTACCTTCTATAAGCATAACTATCCATGACTTATTTTTGTGACCTCCTCATTTAAAGGAAATAGGTTGAATCAAACAGGCCTTGTTTGTTTTTATTTCATTATAATTTCTCTATGTGCTTACCTCTTATGGGCTTAAAATAAGGTTCCTTATAAAATACACTACTTTTGGGAGAGCTTTTCAATATGTAAAAAAATTTCTAAGATAAATCAAATTAAATATATAGATCCTAGATTACATCTACAAAATTTCATTGGGATAACACAACTAAAATATTTGGATAAATCAAAAAAATATTTCTAGCAAATACTAATTTGACAAATAAATTCGAAAGCTAAAGATTAACAAATTTTAAATTGTTACGACCTAACTAGGGTATCTATGACTTTGTGGGAATGGGTAAATTGATTCAAAATAAAATTGAATATAATTAGCCTGTTTATTTATAATAATACTCCTTGAACGAACATTATGCACACTATTGTATGAAAGGGGCTTTTGCATTATTTCTGTTCCAGAAAGTTGATTGGATGACTCGGTTAATATGAAGAAAGGAAATCGAAGAGGCATGTCATTTGAGGAATTACCAAGAAAACAAGCTATGAGCCTTAAAAACATGCCAAGTCTAATAAGCCTTTATATTCAACATTATTCCATGATCCATTTTCGGCTTTTTGAGTTGCCAATAGAATCTAAGTTTTGCTAGTTTTTCTTGAACTTTCTTCAGTATCTTGCAATTAAAAAGCAGGCTCTTCAGAAGATATGAATAGGAAGATGGTGAAGGGGGATGCGTCTAATGTGTATCTCACTATCTCTGGCTATTTGAACAAGGATTTGTCTTTTGTGGATATTGTTTTCAGACCATCAAACCAGCAATATCACCCTATCTTACTATCGTTAATTACAGTTTTCAAAATGCATTGAAAATCAAAAAATGAAATAGCAATTTGGACGTTGGGTCATTTACCTGTCACTGTGATTTCAAAGATCTATGCCGAATCGGTTTGAATGGGGAGTTGACTGAGCATTCGGAGTTCTGCGAAGCTCTTGGTGTTGTGACTTACGATTCGCCGGGTTTGGAGATGGTACAAGATGTCTCAGATGCCATCGAGCTTGGTGGCCTGCAGATCTAAAGGGAAGTATCCTTTGCACTGCGTCGCTAGATGATCCACCGCGCATAGACTCCGATTCGTTGTTGAGAAGGAAAGAGGACGGGAGGAGGAGCTGGTCGATGCAGCAATGAAGCCTTGTAGAGGTTTGACGCTTTTCGAGATAGTGTCTTCTCCCAACGTTTGCCATTGCTAGATACGGGGACGACTAACATCTGGGCGAAACGAAGGCTCGAGCCTTTAATATGACAGATTTCTCAATTGACCCTCAACATTGCAAAGTTTTGCCCATTAAGCTCGAGTTTTGCCGTTTTCAAAATAGCTCCACAGGAAAAAGTACACATACACACATACAAGTTAGCCAATTAAAATTCTCAAAAATTAAAACGCAGCTTCACAGCCTCTTGCACAAAGGAGTCTCCTTGGTCTAAATATGTAGTTCTTTGCATCTTGTGAGTTGGAAGCAATGAGCCTAAAGCACTCAGTAAGCAATAATAATTAATTAATTTTTCTATACAAATCATGTTCTCATCATCATTACTATGCATCAATGTTAATGGAATGATTTTGAAGCACATGCTTTACTCACATGCTATCAGTTACTGTGGCCAACGACACTTACCAAGAAACTATCACCATTAACATTTCTTTGGAAAGGCATCGTGAATTCAATGGTTTTCAACAACTTGGTAATATCAAGAATAGGCTGCTCGCCCTTTTATAACCTAGATAAGGCCTATACCATCAATTTCTTATACATGGGCCCATAAGTCATTCGTCAATGCTTTTTATGTCATGTAATGAATTTTCTTAATTCTTAGATGATCATAAGTTTTGTACACGATGCAATATGAAAAGAATAACTTATAAGTATATCAGCCTTCCTTTAGAACAGGATTATCATAAGTAAGAATCACTTCCAAATACATTAAATTAACAAATATTTAAAATACCATGTAATATATCAAATTATTGCACACAACTAGTTCATTCGAAAGTGATATGAAATTATTACACATAATTTGTACATTTGATAATGAACAATGTAAACATAACTTGTTCATTTGAAAATGAACCAATTGAACGATAGAATCTCAATAATAAGAAATTGAGTCAACAAATTTTCTTACGATTCTTTCAAGAAAATTTTTCTCTAAAGGGCTTGCTTATCTTTTCTGCATTGTTTTTCTTCCACTTTCTTTTTTTCCTTTCCTAGCATGGCAAAATAAAGCATAAAGCAAAGTATATAATTCCATCACAATGCATTCCTATTTTCAGGCCTATGTATGCTTTATCATATACCTTTCTTCTTTTTTATTATATTATGCGGATTTAAAACTTAAGTCTTTCTCTTTTTTCAAGTTTGAAAATTTCTTTTCTTACATCTTTAAGTTGGGTTGTTCTTGATTCATACTCTTAAACCTCTTCGATCTTAAGGCCTTTAAGATAAATTTCACATAAATTCACCTTGGATTTTTGGGCACTTGAGTAATTACTTCACATATTTTAGAGCTTAACCAACTATTTAACATTCAATAGGTTGTATATTTCATATTTATAACCTAGATAGGTTTTTCATTTCATGTCAATCGTAGAAATTTGACATTCTTAAGTTAATAACACTCTCCAAAGAGTGTTTATAGTGTTGCCATAATGAAATGACTTAAACCTATTAATTTATCACATGCATACTTGTCCCTAATCGGAACTATGGTAATTAACATTTTTTTACCATCAACACTGAATATTATCTTTAGAAATGTCATGAAACTCAATGAAGAATATGGGTAAAAATGCTCAAATTGCAGAGCTCTCACAAAGGCGATGATACAATTGATATCAACCACCTAGCATCAACTACTCTTACAACTATTATCCTTGATGTAGACTGCCCTTTAATCAATGAAATTGGGAGTTAAACCTTCCTCTAGAAAGGAGACAACAACGATGAAAATATTTAAGATGGAAGTTGCATTCTTAACAATAGCAACCATGGCAATGGTTGTTGCCTTGACAACCTCTATCATGGTGACAACCATGATCTTAACAGCCTTCATTCTAAGACCTATTTCTTCTTAAGTTTTAGAGAATTTGTAAGAATAAAGCCATTGTAATGTGTTTCTAGGCATTAATAGTTTTGATGTCTTGATTACTAGCCCTCAAAGAAATAGCCCATTTCAAGCAATAACATAGTTTACAATAGTAGCCAGTGTATTGCCCACATGATCGAATATATTATCTATATATAACACCTCATATTTATTATGTGATTATAGATGAGCTTAGTTTGTTGAGATTCTGCACATGAAGTATCAAATGTTGAGGTCAAATTTGTTCTACTTATTGTTAGAGGAGAAGTA
Organism: Annona cherimola; assembly: GCA_030490835.1. Classification (NCBI taxonomy): domain Eukaryota; kingdom Viridiplantae; phylum Streptophyta; class Magnoliopsida; order Magnoliales; family Annonaceae; genus Annona; species Annona cherimola. The sequence continues at coordinate 39,217,976 of CM059977.1, read as the reverse complement.
TGAAAGCTGTCTCCTTATGAACCTTTTTCACTTCTGGAAGCAGTTAATTCAAACCAATTTTTACCTTATTTTCGAGGATATATGATTTATTATAAAAAAAATTATAGAAATCACGAGGTATCAAAATAAAAAATTAAAATGCTTTTATATATATATATATATAAAATAAGAGTCGGGAGGAAGAAGAAGGCAATCTTATTTTCCTACCCTTAGTTCTTATGATTGAAAACAATAAGCACCCATCAATCTTCACACCTAGGGCTATGGGGTAGGTAGCCAAAGGGTAGTGATCTGACTATTCCAAACCCTGACAACTCAAACCATAGACATCTTGGAGAACTGTATTTTGCAACAAAGATAAAATCCCAACATCAAGCCCAATAGATATCAAGTAATTGTACTTGGTCCACCAATCTTATTGTTGGCTTAATGCTATGCATTTCCTTTTAAAAATATTCATGTACTTTTTCTTATTCTCTTATTGTTTCTTCAATTATTCTCTTTTGTTAGATCCTCGTCTTTGTCATTCATAAGCTTAAAGAAGTAAACTTTTGGAAAGACCCGGTTTCCTTGCTTGTTCTCTCCCTTTAAGGTCAATATCTTGTACCTCGTCTGAAGGTAGCTTTTATACATTTAGCTCAATCTTTTTATTGTGATCCCAACATTCCTTAAAAGAACGCCTCATTCTTTCACAAAGGTAACATAAGATATCAATCTTTCATACGTGAAAGAAATCCATCTCTTGTTTGCTACTCCACATTTAACAAAAATTTCCCTATGAAAAGGTTCTTGGACATCGATTACTACTCTAACTCATGGTCCAAAAACCATTATAGATACCTTTAAAAGAGCCTTGAAGGATGCCCCAGTCATTTCTTCCAGCACTCTTGTCGACTAAGAAAGGAATCTCCTTAATAAATAACCATACCGGGGTTGTGAATAGATCAATCTCTTCAATTTGATGGACTCTTCTGACTCGGTCATTGGGATTAGCTTCCCATCATACAACCACAATCCACCCATTAGGGTCCATCTTATATCCTTATTATTGTAAACAGTCACTATATAAATATTTTTATTTATATCTATGAATGTGATAATAACACTCATCTTCTTCTATACTCTTTGCATTGATCCCTTAAATAACTCCTTGTTATAGCTACGCAAACCCTAGATTGAGCAAAGAATACCAGGTTTGTTGTCGTGTTCAACCTTCGGCGTGGCATCTCTCTCAATTGTTAACATTTGGATTTCTTTTAGTGGAAGTTCCTCTTCTTGAAGGGCCATTTTGAACAAATGAAGCCCTCTCTTATCTATTTTGGAACTACTCGATCTTCCTCTTTCCTCTCTGATTCTAACGCTCTATCTGCTAGGAGAAAGTGAGAAGAAAACCCCACCCACAACACCTTCACCTAACTCACGCACAAAAAAATTCACCTGGCAGAGTCATCATAAGAAGGGACGATGATAGATAAGTTGTCTTTTTTCATATAGATATTTTAATATTAAAATAATGACTAATAAATGGTTTAAATATTTCATTACACATCCCCAAAAGCTAATTTTTACAAGTTCTCTATCCAAAGGAAAGAGCATAATGCTCTTTAAAATTTCTTTATGGTACTCTAAAACTTCACCTTTAGGGTTTTGACTTTCCAAGTTATGTTTATCTTTTTTTTCAATGTGTTTTATCTCCTTCACTCAATTTAGGTATCATTTTTCCTTTTCGATTTTGGTCTCATTTATTTTTATTTTTTTGGAAGATTAATTTTACTTCCTAGGAATTTTTCATGTATTATAATAAATTATAAAATTATTCATTAGCATAAAAGGAATATTGTAATAGTTATTCATGTTAATTTAAATTAAAATTTGTAAAACTAATATAAGAATAAAAATATATTATTACATTGAATCGGATTTTAGATAACAATATTGAAAAATTTACAAATATACTCACTTAGTTTGATCAAAATTGCAAATATACCCACATATTTTAAAAATTATAAATAACTCTACATAATTTAACCATAATTGCAAATAACCCTCATACAATTATAATATCATCATAGAGTGGATATATTTGCAAAACTATGCAAACTATGTGGGTTTATTCGCAATTTTAGAAATTAAGTGGTATATTTATTTTTTGCAATTAACCCCACAGAGTTTAATCATAATTGCAAATTACCTCCTGTCATGATGTCATAACAACATGGGGTTTAGTTGAAATTGTGATTAAACTATATAGAGTTATTTGCAATTTTTAAAACTGTAGGTATATTAGCAATTTTGATCAAACTAAGTGGGTGCATTTGCAAATTACCCTAAATATTTGGCAAAATTTCAATACAGACGAAATGTTGATTTTTAAATGAAAATGATTCTACAAATGTAATCTACACGCTAAACTGTATATAATCATAAAGTTGACTTCAAATGAAGCGGTTTGGTAAAGCCTATGCATACTCTGCTTCATTTTTTTTATTCAAATAATTTGCTTCTTTTAATTTGTGATTTGTTGGAGAAACTAAATGAGGATCAAAATTATAAAACATGTATTTAACTTGAATGGTTTGGAACGCAAATATTCTTATCATAGGTCTACATTAATTATATTTTAGTATCATTATATTATTGCAAAACTGTTCATAAAATAATATTTTAATTTAAAAATTATAATAACATATGATTAAATAGAATTTTAAACGTTAATTCGTTGTGAATAGACACTTCGTATGAATCTTGCAACCCCACTTTAATACCTATGTCTGTAATTTGTAAATTTATGTAAATTTGTATTCGTTGTGTTTACTGACTTTGGTATTAATCGATGTCATGAAGATCATGTGTGTTGCCTTCAAGCTCCTGTTTTGACAGTGGATAACATCCACTCATTTCCAGTGGATGCATACCTCTATAAAACTAGTATGTATGTTGCAATTTTTGGACTTCAAATTGAATCTTGTGGCTCCAAAGGCAGAGATTCTAAAACTTTTAAATTGCTATGACCTGCTTAAATTGCTATTATGATGGTCTTTACTAATGTATGAAGTTAAATATCTATCATCATCATAAGTCACTTCTCAACTGAGTGGGTTACTGTACAGTTAGATATATAAAAATAAATAAATAACACAATTGATTTTGATTTGCGGATGATGAGGTTACACAAAAAATTTTGATTCATATCATTGACCCCTTGCATTGAAATATTTCCTTAGTGAAAGTATAGGGTAACTTATGATTTTTAAGATATGAAAATTTGCTATCCTCATAAGCGAAGACAGCATTGCTGAATTGGAAAGCTGGACGGACCCGACCCGACCCAATCCGAAACTGTGGAGTGAGTTTCATTATGAAAGCTAAATTCCACAGCTTTCATGCTCAATACTCAAAAGAGGCCAAATATCCAGCCAATTTCTGACTGAACCCAGCAGTTTGGATAATAATAGTGGCACTAAGGGTGTGTTTGTTTGGGACATAAACATGTCAACCAAAACTTTTCAATCTAAAACTTTTCACTCTCAATAACTACTTTATTTTTTAATTATTTTTCACGTTTTCCTATATAAACTACTCTACTTTTCAATCATTTTTACACAACTATCTATACAACTAACCTATCTATTTTAACTTTATTCTCTTTATTTCTCATCATTACTCCTATTACATCACATCATTTTCTATCAATGTGACAACTTCTATCTCAAAAACTTTTTATCAAAAGTTTTACCCCAAACCAAACACACCCTAAGAATGTAATTTGGGCAAGTTTGATTTGACCGGACCCATGCCCGTTAGGCATTTGGTATTTACCAAAGAAAAAAATTTCCATTAAAAACTTTTTCTCCTCCACAATTACTTATTTTTTAATCATTTCTACATATCTTTCTATACAAATTTTATTTTCTTTAATTCTCATCAATATCTCTATCAATTATCACATTTTAAGAACTTTTTCACCCAAATTTTTTTTTCAAAAGCTTTCTCAAATACCAAACACACATCTTGGGAGTTTGGAAAACTAGAAAACTTTTTCGATTAAAATTTTTTGATTTAAATCTTTTAATTTTTACAATTATTTTATTTTTAATTATTTTTTCATATATTCTTATACAACTATACTATTTTTCAATTATTTCTACATAACTATCTATACAACGAATTTTTTATTTTTATTTTATTTTCTTTACTCTTCATCGTTATTCTTATCATATTACATTATTTTTTATCCATTCAAAAATTTTTAGAATTTTTTATTGAAAATTTTATTACTTCTTAAACACGCTGCTAATGCTGTGTTGCCACAGCAATGTCATCGCTAAAGTGCAAATGCGATGCAACACGTTAATAACGAAATTGCTGCAATCTCTTTGCCGAAGAGAGAAAATGCTAGCAATCTCGTTACTGCCAAAAATAAAATATTTGCTGCAATTTTGGTAAACACAACCCTGATCGTGTTTGTAAAGATAATTTCATTCTATATTGAAGCTCGATACATTCAGAGGCATGATTATATATATTGTACATTTACGTAGCTTATAATGTTCATTTTTAATTTTAATTTTAATTTTATTTTTATTTTTCTCCATAAGTATGTTTTCCTAAATGTATTTAATCTGTATACTAAAATTTTCATTTCACAGTACTTTTACATATTTATTTTTTATTCTTAAAAATCAAGTTTTTTAAGGGGTAAAAAATGACTTACAATAAAATGGCAAACATGGTATCGAATTAAATAAATTTAAATATGTTTATGAAAAAATCAAAAATAAATATAAATAAAATTTTAAAAATGAATATTGTAAGTTAAACAAATGTACAATATATTATATATAATCATGTCTTACACAATTCGTATTTATTGAATCATTATCCTTCTTTCATATGCATTCGGAAAGCTTTCTAATGGAACATAAATACATGGGACTCACAAGAACAGCACTCCATAATATTTTTAAATATATAAAATTTTAATCAAAGTGATTTTTGACATCATACATAAATAAAAGATAGTAAATAGTTTAGATTTTTTAAAAAATTAATTTTAAAATTAAAAAAGCAAAACGATGTACATATATACAGGTTACCTTAGATCAAAACCCTTTAATAAATGTGTATAAATAAAATAATTATTGTTGTATAAACATAACAATATGATATGAATATAATTTATTTTATTTTCATATTGCTCTTATACATATCATGTATTTGCATATAATAGAAAAAGGGGTTGTTCCACCGAGTTGGCAGCATTGAAATATTTCATTGGTTCAATAATTTTGGTTCATTTTAATGGTTAAATTAAAATCTAACTATTTATTGTATTTAAAATTATTCATTTAATTAAAACGTCAAATTTCATCTGAATCAAATATTTACATGAGCCCCATTGCTGAAAGTTTCAAACTAATGTAATAAAAAATTTGAATTTGGATATCTTTTTTCAAGTTGTTAATTCAACATCTATATCATCTGAACATTATTTGTAAATAGATAAATGGCTCTATAAGTTATTATAAGATTTGAATGAATAGATGAATGAATTTAAGTGATTTTCATATTTTATATATAATTATAAATATTTTCAAACATTATGGCCCACCAAAGACTTTGGTCTAATGATTTTTATATCTTGATAAAACTGATGATGTTAAACAAAATGAGTGGATGGATTTTAATTTAATCATCAAAATGGGCCCAAATTAAACGAATGACACCATTGAATTGTTTCAACGGAGCATGTCAACTCCATACAACCACTACTCACAGAAAATTTTTTAAAAATACCCTAATATACTTTGTAAAAAAACATTTGTTAAAGTAAATAGATTAATTTAGTTGACCGTTACGCTTGTGCGATTGACGAAGAAAGGTAGGAGAGGCTTATTTCCAGTAATGAAAATCTTAACCGTATGTGGCCCATTTCCAGAAACGCTAACGTGGGCGTAAATTGAGCCCAAGGGACCGGCTCATGTTGCAGCTGCTTAGGGTTTGAACCTAAGAAAAGCTTTTGCCTACTATTTTATTTAGGGGAAGTGAATATCTTTCGTTTATATTAGAAGAGTTGTCTTTTACTGTTGGGTTAACATCCATCGAGACAAAATGGAAAAAAAAAAAGATTAAGTACTTTTGGATGAGTTGTAAATATGTGACAATAAAAAGAAATGTGGGGCATAAATTGGTCGCCGGTTGCGTCTGGCATAGTACCTATTTTTTGTATTTTATAAATCTGTTAATCTAAATATATTTTATTCATAAACTAAAGTTTATCATTTTTTAATATATATAGATATATTTTTTAGTTTTAAACAAAGTATTGTCGCCATTTTCTGCAATTATAGGCATAATTTGAAGCTATATGATAAGTTTACAAAGCATCTATGGCGATAGTATCTAAAGTAAAATAGCCATTCTAGATTGGTTTTAATCTTTAGTACATTTATCAAATTAGATTACAACGTGCTGCAGAGATATATATTGTTGATTAATTTATTACATGTGTATTCCACTTGTACACCTTTATTTAATTGACATATCATAATACATATATACACATATGAGGGCTGTTGATGCTGCATCGGATCAGTGGTTCAGGTGCCTGAAAAATGGGCTTCACACATATTAAAAGTAATGAAATTTTATATAATCATTTATCCATATATAAATCATAGTTTAGATGATTTAGATATTGAAAAAACTACTTTAAAGTTGTTATTTATATTAAACTATTTTATTACGTTGAATTTATACCATTTTCAGATGGGGTCAACACACATATCCAATTGAGATAAAAATTGATAAAGGAATAGAATACATCATTCTAAATATAATTGGTGGAGTAGATTATAATTTGATTATCATATAGGGCCCATTTCAGCGCCACTACACCGTAAATGGTGCTGCACTTGATTATTCCTGTTTTATATATATCACGAGCCACGTAAACGCTGTGCAGAGATAGTCTTGAACGGACAGCGAGTAAAACGGGTAATGCCATACATGTAACAGAAATACCTTGAGGATATAACTGTAGAAAAACATCCTAAGAGTGTAATTTGTATGATGAATATAAATAATGGCTAAAGGCCTGAATAATACTTATTATCTCATTTCCGAATGAAAATGTCTGTTTCTTTTATTGTACGTAGTCCGCACAATTATTTGTATCATATTGCCAATTTTTCATAGCCCAGATTGTAGCCTGACTATGTTTCTTTTCTATTTTGGAGAAGTATTCCACTTGTACACCTTTATTTAATTGACGTAGAAGAAACATACATGCATGCAGAAGTCATATATAAATAATATCATGAGTTGGCTCATGGGCTGGTGGCCTGTTCTTCAATGGGTGTTGTGCAGCAGGGACAGCAACCACCTGGCGGAGCTGGGCTGCAGCAAACACACGCCGGGCAGAATATCCCTTCAGGTTCAGGTGCCGGCGGACTATTTCCGATCACCTCTGCATGCATTCATGAACACCAATTAATACATACCATACATGCATACAAATGAAATTAATTTCTTAAAACAAATTAACATTAGAAAAAGGAAGAAATCAATCGATCGATCAATTAACTACTGAAGTCTTGAGTCTCACCTTGAGTTATGCGAGCTGCATCGAATTGGTGTAGCACAGAAAAGATACAAAGAGAAACGAGAAGGATTGCGGACATGTTAATGCGGGCCATCTTAATTATTTCGCAACAATATTTTGGAAATGGGTTGATCTTGATTTGGAATGCCACTGATGTTCCTCATGAGTTTCTATATATAGAGATCGAAAACCTGGGTTTTCAAACCTTGTGGATGAGTATGCAGGGCTTCGATCGGTTTTCAAATCACAATTACGTTTACGTTTCCTCTCTTTAAGCGACGCAGACAAAAGAGACTGTATGCTTGAATTATAGGACAGTTGACGAATAGCATTGGCAATATATTAATTGATTTACACTTATTCATGAAATATATATGTATAAAATGAATAAACACATGCATATTGCAAGGTGCCAACGCCAACATAGCTGCGAGGTAGCTGATCATTAAGCTCTTTGGCTTGGCTGATTTAATTAGGTTCACGTTGGGTTTTTTGGACTAAGTCTATTAATTATAGCTCTAATTTTAATTAAAAGCGTAACCAGATAAAATATTTTGTTACGCTAAGACTATAAAAAAAGTTTGTTTTTGGTAACCCTTGTTAGTAATAAAAAAAAATTATTAGTGGGGGAAAAAATCTCCAGCTTACGATGATACTTTTATAAACAATAAAATTTTCTTTACTCATGGTGATGTTCAGATAGGCAAGACAATTTTTCTGGTTTATAATAATATTTTGTACAATTAAAATAAATTTGGTTGTGAAACTATAAAAAATTACAAATTATTGAAAACCAAATTTATTCACCTAAGTATAAAAAATTCATAATTATTGAAAATCAAATTTATTCACACCGTTGTTATATGACATATACTACCGATCCATAACCCAATTTCAGCATTTTGCAAGAATATTTTTTTTTTTGCGTCATTAATTTGGAAGTAGATTAAAATCTATATCTGTCGCAGTCAAATATTTGAAATTTCCAAGAGCTTATCCCACGCCCATAAGCAATGTTCTGGTAGACTTCAGCCATTTCACCGATGTTTTGCCGTCACATGCAAGCACGATATTTTAGTCATCGTAGTTGATGTTATCGAGGCAACCAAAGATTCCGGGTGAGCTGCGCCGGGGCAAGGTTTGTCTAATTCTAATCTTATTTTTTAAAAATTAAATTTTGACCCTCTTTTTATACCAAGATGGAACAAAATTAGTTTGACCTAATTTTTTTAATAGATTTTAAAACAAACTTCGATGTCGGACCGACTTTGGGACAATGAGTCGGGTAAAAAATGCGATTCAAATAAGACAATTTTAAGAACTTATATACCTATCAAACATAAATATATATATATATATATCTATACTAAATTTGAATATTATATACTTCACTATTTCACTAATTATTAAAAACACATAATTAAAAAATAAAACATTTAAAAATATAATATAAATTTATTAAAATAGATTAATATATAATTACACGTAAGAGTTATATATGTACAAATTCTTATATTGCTTTTTGAACAAATTAATTCTTCTATTGTTGATTGAGTTGATTATAAAAAAGTGATATCTTTGAAAGAAAATAATAATAATAATAATATTTAAATATATATTTATAATTTTTAATAAATTAATATATGCGAAGCAGGTCGGACTCTTTGGGTCTGGACTATGGGTGTTAATGGTCATGGTCAACCCGTTAACCCACTCGTCCAACCCGTTAATAAATGGGTTTGAGTTGGGATTTTTGAATAAATCGGTTATGATCCGCCAACCCGTTTAACTATTTAATTAAATAAACGGATTAGGGTTGAGATTTTGTAACCCGTCCAACCCGTATAACCCATTTATAATATATTATATATAATTATATATATAAATTTAGTCGGTTCCCGGCTTCCCGCTTTCGGCACTCTATACCGCCTAGCGCCCACGCATGATGTTAACTTCTGCAGTCGCAGCCGAAACTGAGATCTGAAGTTTCCTTGAATTTGCTACCGCACGTACAACCATATTTCAGAGTTGGGACCTCTTCTACAAAAGCACCAGTTGCTTTTGACTCCCTTGCTCAATGACCCATGACAACTATGCTGTCAACAAAGTCATATACAAATAAATGAATAGCATTTAATGCTTCAGTTACATCACCCGAAGCATTCTTCAAGGGCATAGAGTGTCTCCCTCACCCAATCCTTTTCTCCCTTTTCTTTCCTGCTCGCTCTAGTTCTCGCATCCTCTCGCCATTGTGTACCTCTCCGGTTCGTTGAGTCGTTGAAGGGCTTGCTTGCAAACTGCAAAGGAACAGGAGTCATATTTGACACTCAGCAGATGTCAGCACTCAGCATTCGCGCGACCTTTGATCTGCCGCGCACGCACAAAAACTCGACATACATCGGCATGCTGTGACCTTCAAATCTGCAGTGCCGCACGCACGAAGACTCAGTAGATCAGGTATGTTAAATTCGAGTTATTTAATTTATTTAATTTTACAGACTTTATTGAATGTTTTTAGCTTTAAAATTAGTAACAAACACAACCCGTTAACCCATTTATTAAATGAGTTGTAAATGGGTTAGGGTTGAAGTTTTTTAAATGGGTTAATAAATGGATTAGGATTGAGATATATTAAATGGATTAGGATTATGATTAGGCTCCAACCCGTTCACCCCGATCCGTTAACACTCCAAGTCTGGACATAGTCGACCCACTCCGACTCTGTTTTTAAATTCGTATAAAATTTTTTTAACTCATCCTTATACCGAGTCAAAAATATATTGATTTTACCCGGCCAAAAATGGGTCAAGTCATGGGTCATGAGTTGACTCGCCTTAATTCCCACCCTTAAAAATAACACATTGTTCTTGAGCTACACCGGGTAGTTAGAGAACTTCGAAAATAGGTCGAGTTGGCAAGTTTCTAACTTTCCCGGTTTTTTTTTTTTTACTGCTAAATTTTCAGACACCATTTTTTTTTTTTTTAACCGAACTCAAGAGCTTGTTTACGAGAAACCGAGCTCCTTACCACTCGAACAAACAATTGTTGATGTGAGAAACTACATTTTAAGGAGGTTTTATGCAATATTTATTAATAATTACGTTTTCATATAAAATCTGTTATTTAATTGATTTGGGGGATTTTTATAGGTAATTGGAACAGAATTGCAAATTGTTTTAACGACCCATTTTGTAAAAAAAAGCCTGCATGTGCCCTGATGTATATGTAGAAGCGGAGCATCATTCTTTGTGCTCCATCGTCCTCTCGTAATGCCGTTTCCCATTGCTGCACCGGCTCATCAAACCCATCACCGGTGATCCTGGTCCCCGATCAGTTAAGGGCAGCGAAGCAATCCTGGCCGTTGATCCTTCCCGGTCTCCTAATCAATCACAACCACTGGCTGAAATCATCCGATGATCGTGGCCCACCTCAGATTAGCAGGAACGATGCCCAATCCAAACTCCAATCTGCGCGAGCATTCGCTCATCTCAGACATCCATCTGCAAACAGTAATCGCAGAAATCCTGGCCGTCAATTTCCCATCAATTCATCGCTGCTATGATTTATTAATTCAATCAGCAACTTCCAAATCAAACGATGTCCGGCCGCAATCCAATCTGGGCCGTCGAATCCAAAGCAGGCGGCAAGCGGCTAGTCATAGCTGTCCAGAAGGCCAGAAGTTCAGGCGTTTACAACCGTGAATCTCCGCCGTCTAATCAGCAGTATAGGACCGAAATCCAGTCAAAGAGAGATCGGCTAATTCCAGCAGGCTCTATCATCCAACTCAGATGGACGGCTCACAAGCGTCAACCTCAACATGATTTCCAGATTCGGGAATTCCAGATGTAAACAGCCGCACCTAAATCGCAGCTCCAACTTCCATTAGTTCCAGCAAATCTCCGCCGCTGATCCAAAGCACCGTCTCCGCCAGATGATGACGTCGCAAATCCTATTAAGGCGGCACAATAGGCCGTGCGCATATAGTTAGCGGCTACAAAATCCACCCAACCAGACAAGTAAAGGCAATCCAGACCGTTCACGGCAATTGGCCGCGTTATTCAGATACCAGGCGTCCACTCCGCTGACGAAAGGGGTTTGTGAGAGGGCCCGTTTATGAGTTTTTCTCTCTTTTTTCTTTTTTTTGCTGTTTAGTTTGAAATTAATTTTGGGTGTGTTTGGTTGGAGGTAAAACTTTTGATGAAAAGTTTTAGAGGTAGAAGTTGTCAAATTGATAGAAAATAATGTGATATAATAGGGGTAATGACGAGGAGTAAAGAGAATAAAGTTAAAATAGATAGGTTAGTTGTATGGGTAATTGTGTAGAAATGATTGAAAAGTAGGGTAGTTTGTATAGAAAAATGTGAAAAAAATAATTAAAAAATAGAGTAGTTATGAAGAGTGAAAAATTTTGTGTTGAAAAGTTTTAATTGACAAGTTTTAACTCCAAACAAACACACCCTTTATTTCAAAGTTCTTGACTTGTTTTTATTTTCTCATTATGAGTATCTAAACTCTTTTCGTTGATTATAATGGAGTTCTCCGTGTAGATCTTTGATTAATGATAAGATGTTTATTTTATTTTATAATTTTCGATTATTCGTTTACTATACTTTTAGTGCTTCTATAGGCCCCATCACCCTTTTGATTTGAAAATTTTATGTGATCTTGACAAAGATAGCATGAGATTAAACAACATCTATTCATGGTTATTTTTTTCTAATGGGATAGAAGTATACCTTTATCTTATGTGGTCATTGTTAGAGTTTGTGCTGTTGCATTAAAACATGCAGGTTAGATTAAAAGTTAAGGTTTTGTCCAATTCACAAATTCAATGTAATATGCCGGGAATCGAACACGAACGTGGTGGTTTCATAGCCACTGTCTGGGACCAAGGAGGCATCACCCTCCGCTAGTTTAATTAATCTTTTAATTCAATTTTCTTCCCATCAATAATAGTCAGGATTTACTTTTGCTTTAATTAGTTTAACTTATCTTTCAATTCAATTTTCTAAATTCATGAAATAATATCCTTAACTCATTAAACAAACCAATCAAACCAATCAAACCAAATTTAGAGTACATTTATAAGGGAGTGATATTTTTATACTACTGGGTATGGCATGCAGACTACTGAAAATCCACATCATATAACTGCTCTTAGCTTGCCTTCTGATTCTCTTGCTTCTTCTTTATTCAGGGATTTAAGATTTTTTAGCTGGTTATTCTTTTTGGAGTTCCTACTGATTTGGGAATTTTTCTTGCTTATTTTTTGCTCAGCAATTTAAGATTTTTTTTTTTTTTTAAAAAAGGTTGTTGTTCTTCTTTCGAGTTCTTGTTGAGTTGGGAGTTCTACGGATGCTACGAGCATTGATCAGGCGTGTGTGTTTCATGAGTTGAGGGCATTGTATCATGAAAATTTAAACAAGCTCTTGTCGGAGTTGAGCCGAGTCTCGAAAACTGGAAATTGAGGCAGTATGACTCGATTGGATGAGTGGGTCTAAGTCATTGAGTATTAAAATCAGTAGAAAAGGAACCATTACACACATTACAATTAGATACAAAGAAAATACTAATTCAGAAATTTACTTTATCTCAAGCGATTAGGGATTGTAATTGCGTTAATCTTCTTCGGTTTTTTTGTGTTGCATAGGAAGTTCTTATGGTGTGGAATCCTGGAACATATCAGTAAATCTCAACTGGGGAGAGAAAAAGGAGAATCATGAATGGGCTTGAACGACCCTTGAGATCCCACATGTGCTTTACATTGATGAACGGTTGCTTACAACGGATCCCATTTGTTGTGCGTCCGTATGAATTGCATAATATATGAAAATTTTGATAGTTGTCAGCCAATGTTTTTCGTGGGCTTTATTGTTGAGATGAGGAGAGATTCGGAAAATTTTGTATATATGTCATTGTACATGAGCTCCGTAAGTGAGAGTGGGGTTGATGGGAGTGCGATGATTGATTGGGAAAAGGTATGATGGTTTCTTATGGTAATTTTGGAAAGTGATAAAATTTCTTATGAAAAGTTGTGTGTGTAAAAGTTTTTGAAAAAAAAAAAAAAATGTGATATGGTATGGGTAATGATGAAGAGTAAAGAAAATAAATTTAGAATAGATAGTTGTGTAGTTGTGTAAAAATAATTGAAAATGATGATAGTTGTATAAGAAGATACGAAAAAAATAATTAAAAAAATATAATGGTTGTAAAAAGTGAAAATTTAGGTTAAAAGTTTCTTGTGTCGCCAAACATGCCCTAAATTTAAAATATCATGTACATGTAACCCTTTAGGATGATTTTTCTCATGCAAGGCTTTCCTTATGACCGTTGTCTATCTTTAATTTACTAGTTTTGTGATCGTTGCAAACTCTAACAAGTTATATATTTTATCCAATGGTTTCCAAGCTGCTATATGTTTTGCTTGGGTGAAGAATAACTAAAGCGTTGATTATGATTTTTCTTTTTTCTTTTTTCTTTTTTTTTTATCTCTCAGGTCATGACTTTTTATCAAGGCGATGAGATATTGGATGAGATAATGTACGAAATAATAAACAACAGTTTCTCTGAGAAACACGTTAAAAGTATAGAAGATTGGTGGAAGGTGACACCCATTTTCCAACTTAACAAGCATCAAGAATACTCAAGAAATGAAGAATGCATCTCTATGGATTACTTCACATGTTCAGAGAGTGAAGGCAGCGCACCTGGCGATTCCATCGTGTCGATGGTTGCTGAGAAAAATTACACCCAAGATTGTCAAGAACAATATACAAAAAATGGAAGTGGAACAGCTGTTAAAAATGAAGAACTGAACCATGTGAAGAATGCTCCCTCCAGGTCTATGGGAAATTGTATTTGGAAGCCCTTGCAAAAGAATTTACAGCCATGTGCCATGTACTCACCTAAATCAGTACAAAATTATATGTTGATGAATCATTTTGAGCGAAGAAGATGTAAAAATGCAACCAAGGTAAGAAGCCACTTGTTGGCCTTGGGTTGGCAGATTCAGCATAACCCATATAGAGGATATGAAAGATTTCGTTACATTTCGCCTGAGAGAAAAGTGTATTTTTCACTCCACAAGATCTGCGAACAGCTGGTGAAGCGAGGTACACAGCATTGTGGCAATTCCATTTCCAGGGGGTCACAAGTAGTTCAGACACAGATCCACTTGGAGGGAAACACGAGACTAAACAGAGTTGCTGAAACAGAATGTTGGGACTCTGAACAAGATATTAGTATTGTAGATGAAAAAGCGTGCACTACAGAAACAATCATGAATGTAGATTCTCGTCGACCTGGTTTGTGTAGAAGGAAAGATGAATTTGGTGGCCTAAATGCTTCTGTAAAGAAAGTTTACTCAGGAGATCCATTTCAACAATATGGAAGTATGTGTATGAATCCTGCATCAGTGGAGACGAGAAGTGACTGTCAGATGGAAAACTGTGTTGATGGTCCTTATATAAACACATCAACTAAACGAATGTCTCCTACCAGCCTTTCTTATCTGATAGACAATTGCATGATGTCAATGGGGGATAAAGCATGCTATTATAACAAGAAGCAAAACAATGTTATGAAAGAAGGGTCAGTTACGCGTGAAGGAATCCTATGTTCTTGTTGTGGAAATGTGTACAGTATTAGCAAGTTTGAGGTGCATGCAGGTAGCAATAAACATAGGCCTGCTGCAAACATAATTTTGGAAAATGGAAAATCTCTCCTTGAATTGCAAACACTAGTGAAGCAGGTCACTGGATGAAAGGATCTGGACAATATCCAATTAAGCAGCATTAGATGATGAGAAGAAGGATGAAGGTTTGACTGGATTTCTTTATATGTATAATTATATGCCTCAGCAAGTTATCACACCATTAGAGAGTGCCAACAGGTCAAAAAGAAGTTGCCTAGGCAGTGGGATATACAGCGATGAAATTCTAGAACCAATTATATTCTAGTTAGACTTGCCATTTCACTGGAGATCACATTTAGAATCATAACATATATTGGAATTTCGTGCCCACAGAAGCAAAAGAGAAATTTCGTAAAATTAGTAGAGAACTTGGAATCATCAATGAATTTTATCGATCATGTTTATAGTGTACGTATTGATAAATCAGGTTATTGTTAGCTCTCCTAATGTTTTTTGTTGCACAATATTTTATATGGTTCTATAAACTTCAATCTGTTTGATTCTTGCTCTTAAACCTATGGTTTCTAGATGCTGATAATATTCATGATTACATCTATTTGTTGCTTATCTTTCCTTATTAGTGTCTCGTTTTTTTTTTTTTTTTAAATCCTCCTAAGAAAAGGGAGAGAATCATTAAGAACGCATGTATCTTATCTCTGCACACCGTTAAGTGACAAATAAAAGTAGTAATCTTTGTAAACAAGTGTTTCTCAAATAATAAGTTAACATATAAAATACATAGCATATGTAGGGTGTGTTTGCAGAATGATAAAAAAATTTGATGAAAATTTTTTTTTAAAAAAGAGAAAATGATGTAATATGATGGGGGTAAATGTATGACTTATTGTGTAGAAATGACTAAAAGGTACGGTAGTTATATAAAAAATATGAAAAAATAATTTAAAAAATAAGATAATTGTAAACAATAAAAAGTTTTAGATTGAAAAGTTTTTTATGTAAACAAACACCTCTTAACCACATTTGACTTTTTAAGTTAGATTTTCATGACCAAATAGTCAATCTTTATGTTTCTTATGATTGTAAGTTCATTAGACATGTAGAATTTTGCACTTGAGTCTTATTTATGAAAATTTTGAATTAAACGTTATTTATGTCATTAGATTAAGTTAAATAGGCCATTATACATTTTCAAAGAATTTTGCTGCTTGTCAATCATGTGGGAACTAACTTTTATTTTTCACAAATCGATCAAGGTAGACAGTTCTATGAAGATTGGATTTTTTTAAAGCTAGCTTGTAATAGATAAAAATTGATGCAATTGATTTCTTTATCTATTTAATTGAAAAGGCATGTAAATATTTAATCGGTGAAATTACATTTTATTTTAGCTATGATATATAGATGTAATTTTCAACGATTTGAGAAGTTTTAAATGAGTACATATATAATTAGTTAATTATTCCATTCCATGTCAAGCGATTGATCTTGAGAATTAGAATTAAACCATAGGCACAAGATTACTTTTTTAGGTTTATGTATTATAAATTCACCCAAGAAATTAATGTGTTTGCATTTACTAAGAAATATAAAAATACCCTAAAATGTCAAATTTTTTATTTTTTAAAAAATGTTCTTTAAACTAATTAGATTAATATGGTGAGATAGGAATCCGAACCGTCTTCAGTTAAATAAATTAACTTGGCTGAACTTATCAGAAAGGCGTGACGATCCCACCAATTAATCAATTTAATTTAAAGAACAATTCTAAAAAAATAAAGAATTTTACATCTTAGGGTTGTTGTATTTTTCTATTGTGTTCAAATATATATTATATACAAGAGAAATATAGAAAATAAAAATTATATTCATATATTAGTTGTCACTTTATTAATAAAAATTATTTGATTTATACATATTAATTTTATTATTTTATTATTTGTATACATTATTATTATTATTATTATTACTATTATTATTTACAATGTATAATTTTTTTCACACACTTTCACTAGATTGCAAGTTTATTTATTTCGATGGTTAGAAAGGGCTTTTCATAATTTCGTGAAAATTTTAATGGGTGTAGTAAAGTTCGTTGGGAATAATTAGATAAGTAGATGTTATTATGTATTAGGAAATGAAAAATTAAAATTATATTGAAATCGAAATGTGTATATCTTGAGTATCTATATCCCTAGTGATTGACACGAATGTGTGTGATGTGTGCATAGGAACTCAGGAGTAGGGGTGTTAATGTGTGAGGTATGTGGAGTAGGGGTGATAACAGATCGGGTTGGACAGGTTGAAGTCTAACCCTAATTCATTTAAAATATCACAATCCTAATTTATTTATTAACTCATTTAAAAAACCTAAATCCTAATCCATTTATAACTTATTTAATAAATAGTTGATGAGTTGTTAATGGGTTGTATAGTAAAAGACTTAAAAGCCTAAACTCTGGCGGACCATTATCTAGCAAGAAGAGGCAAGAGTATTTTCGACATAGGAAAAATGAAAATATTTTCATAATTGGAAAATGAAATTAAGACAACAGCGCAAAAATGAAAATTTAATAGTGGGAGGAAAATTAACAGAAAAAATAAACAAAGAGTTTATATTTATGTATATATAATTTTAATGGGTTAAATGGGTTAAAAAGGTTAAAGGGTTGTAAAATATCAACCCAATCCGTTTATTTAATTAAATGATTGTATGGGTTGGCGGACTACAACTCATTTATTCAAAAAACTCAACCCAAACTCATTTATAATCGAGTTGGACGGATTAACGAATTGATCATGACCATTAACACCTTGAGAATAATAATAGGCCAAAGTTACCAAGAAACACACAACCGGCGTTGTAATCCATTTTCTTTGAAAATGCAATAAAAATTACCGAACCCTGAACTAGATGTACTTAGCTTTCCGGCATCAGGTTCATAACATCTTTTAAAAAAAAAATTGATTTTTTTGAAATTTATTTATACATAAGCTCAAGCATGAATGCTTGGTATATTTTTTTTATATTTTTCATATTTTAAATATTTTATTTTGAATTTTAAAAATAAAAAAAGGCATTTGAAAACATCAAAAACATGAAAAACTATATATATGGGATATTCATGCTTACCCGTATAAATATATTAAAATTTTTAAACTTTTTTAAAATAAAAATAAATTGCGTAGTGCAGCGTGTGCACTAAAGTAAGTTCATCCCGGTTCAGGAACCCAATTCCGAAACTACCCGTGGCCGGCGTTCCATGACCTTTCACTTTAAGGTCAACAAACGAGGGGTGTGTTGATTTGGGGCAAAAAAAATTCAGCTAAAATTTTTCATTTCAAAACTTTTCATTTTGTATAATTATTTTATTTTTTAATTATTTTTCCACATTTTCCTATACAAACTGTCATACTTTTTAATCATTTCTACACGACTACTCATACAACTAATTTATCCATTTTAACTTTATTCTTTTTACTCCTCATTATTACCTATATTATATCACGTTATTTTCTATCAATTCGACAATTTCTACTTTGAAAACTTTTCATCAAAAGTTTTACCGTAAACCAAACACACCATAAGATTATTGCTACGCTTCTAAGAAACCAATCTTCTATGAAACTTCTTTCATTTTAAAATCTTGATGGTTGATAGAAAATTCACTTCATCCATTATATTTAATATCATTTATAGAATCTTTGAAACTATTTTATTTTTTTAATTTCACAATATATGAGTCTCATCTATAAATGTGTAAAATTAACTTAATAAAATGGTTCAATATTAAAATATCAACTTTAAAGTAGTCTTTTCAACATCTAAATCATCTAAAATATCAATAATATATAGATAAATAATCCTATAAAGTATTAATATATTCTAATACATGTGTGAATGAATCTAAGCTTTTTTCATAACTTACACATGAATACATCGATTTTTGAGCAAATGTGGCCTATCCACATATTGGATTGGGACGAAACTTGATTTTGTAGTAAACAAATAGTTTTAAATACAATTAATGGATTAGATTTTCCATCGAGGATTAACATTTCAAAAACGAAAAGGATTTCACGGATTTCACGGAATCACTTCTATGAAACTCAATTTCATAGGAGTATTACTGTAAAAATATAACCCATAAATATTTAAATTATAAATAGATATATTTGAATTCTTTTCAATGTTAAATCTATATTACCTAAATCAAATAGGTAAAATTTAGGCTTTAAATTATTTTGAAAAAGAGGAGGGATCTAGGCAAGCAAAAGATCCTAATTTTTTTTATAAACTTGTTAATCTAATTATATTTAATCTATAAATTAAATTTTATTATTTTTAGAGATATATTTTCTAAATTTTAAATATAGGGATATTATAGTCATTTTTAACATTTAAAAATACACAATATCTATTTGTTTAAAATTCAAAAAATATATACATCTTCAAAAATGTAGAACTTAGTTTATAGGTAAAATACAATTAGATTAAAAATTTATTAAAAATAAAGAGAAAATTCCACATAAACCTAGGAATTTTAGCCCTAATTTTATTTATACCCAAGAATTTTTAAAAATTCAATATATACACATGTATTTTGCCTAAAATTACACTTATATCCATGCATTTAGAATTCGTTAAAGGGGTCATTAACTCTCTACAAATTGATAAAAATGTTCATCTCTAGCTAAACTTTCACGTTCAAATGAATGTTTTGAGCTTTTACGGCTATAAAATCATATATTAGTTAAATCTAAATTTTTATTTTCATTTTCCAAAGTTTTTTTTTGCTTCGAGCAAACTATCATTTAGTTATATTAGTTATATTAGAACTTAAGCATATTCATCATTTTATAAGGGTGCTAACGGCCTCTTTGACGAATATCTATTGGTGTGGGCATAAGTAAAATTTCAGGCAAAATATATGAGAAAATTAATCCTATTAGCCTAGGCTAAGCAAATGACCTCTAAATCCACCTTAAAAAATCATTGAAAAATACTATTGTTTATTTTTTCTTCGTATACTTATTTATCTAAGTGTATTTAATATATAAATTAAATTTTTACCATTTTTGGATATGTGCATATATTTTTTTGAAATTTTGTGTATGTATGTATTTAAAATACCCTTATGTTTAAAATCTTTAAGAATATATATATATGTATATTCAAAAATGGTAAAACTTAGTTTATATGTTAAATACACTTAGATAAACAAGTGTACGAAGAAAAAATAAAAAATAGTATTTTTAAATGGGTTTTTTTGAGTGAGCTAAGCGTGATATGTGTTTAGCCCGAACTAATTCCTCAGTATATATGAGTATATTTGAAATTTTAAAAAACTCGAGAGTTTTATATTGTATAAAACTAGTTATATAAAAAATATGTTGTACATGAGTATATTTGAAATTTTTAAAACTAGTTATATAAAAAATATGAAGAAATAATTAAAAAATAAGATAATTGTAAACATTAAAAAATTTTAAATTGAAAAGTTTTACGTTGAAAAGTTTTTGGTGTAAACAAACACCTCCTAGCCACATTTGACTTTTTAAGTTAGATTTTCATGACCAAATAGTCAATTTTTATGTTTCTTATGATTCTGAGTTCATTAGACAGGTAGAATTTTGCACTTGAGTCTTATTTATGAAGTTTTTGAATTAAATGTTATTTATGTCATTAGATTAAGTTTAAGTAGGCCATTATACATTTTCAAAGAATTTTGCTGCGTGCCAATCATGTGGGAACTAACTTTTATTTTTCACAAATCGATCAAGGTAGACAGTTCTATGAAGATTGGATTTTTTTAAAGCTAGCTTGTAATAGATAAAAATAGATGCAATTGATTTATTTATCTATTTAATTGAAAAGGCATGTAAATATTTAATCGGTGAAATTATTTTCATTTTAGCTATAATATATAGATGTAATTTACAACGATTTGAGAAGTTTTAAATGAGTACATCGATAATTAGTTAATTATTCCATTCCATGTCAAGCGATTGATCTTGAGAATTAGAATTAAACCATAGGCACAAGATTACTTTTCTGGGTTTATGTATTATAAATTCACGACAAGAAATTAATGTATTTGCATTTACTAAGAAATATAAAAATACCCTAAAATGTCAAAAATTTTATTTTTTAAAAATGTTCTTTAAACTAATTAGATTAATATGGCGAGATAGGAATCCGAACCGTCTTCAGTTAAATAAATTAACTCGGCTGAACTTATCAGAAACGTGTGACGATCCCACTAATTAATCAATTTAATTTAAAGAATAATTCTAAAAAAATAAAGAATTTTACATCTTAGGGTTGTTGTATTTTTTTCTATTGTATTCAAATATATATTATATACAAGAGAAATATAGAAAATAAAAAATTATATTCATTATTAGTTATCACTTTATTAATAAAAATTATTTGATTTATACATATTAATTTTATTATTTTATTATTAGTATATATTATTATTATTATTTACAATGTATAAGTTTTTTTCACACACTTTCACTAGATTACAAGTTTATTTATTTCGATGGTCAGTAAGGGCGTTTTCATCATTTCAAGAAAATTTTAATGGGTGTAGTAAAGTTCGTTGGGAGTAATTAGATAAGTAGATGTTATTATGTATTAGGAAATGGAAAATTAAAATTATATTGAAATTGAAATGTATATATCACTGAGTAAGTATCTATATCCTTGGTTATTGACACCAATGTATGTGATGTGTGCAGGAACTCAGGAGTAGGGGTGTTAATGTGTGAGGTATGTGCGTAGGAGTAGGGGTGTTAAGTGATCGGGTTCGATAGGTTGAAGTCTAATCCTAATTCATTTAAAATATTACAATTCTAATTCGTTTATTAACCCATTTAAAAAATCTCAATCATAACCCATTTACAACTTATTTAATAAACAGTTGATGAGTTGTTAATGGGTTGTACAATAAAAGACCAGAAATTCCAAACTCTGGTGGACTATAATCTAGTGGGAAGAGTCAAGAGTGTTTTCGACATAGGAGAAATGAAAATATTGTTATAATTGGAAAATGAAATTAAAGCAATATTGTAAAAATGAAAATTTAGTAGTGGGAGGAAGACTTAACAGAAAAAATAAACAAAGGGTTTACATTTACGTATATATAATTTCAATGGGTTAAATAAGTTGAATGAGTTAAATGGGTTAAAAAGGTTAACGGGTTGTAAAATCTCAATTCTAATCCGTTTATTTAATTAAATGGTTGAATGGGTTGGAGGACCATAACTTATTTATTCAAAAAACTCAACCCAAATCTATTTATAACCGAGTTGGACGGATTGACGGATTAACCGTTACTATTAACACCCTAAGAATAATAATAGGCTAAAGTTACCAAGGAAACACACAACCGGCGTTCTAACCCACTTTCTTTGAAAATGCAATAAAAATTACCGAACCCTGATCTAGATGTACTTAGCTTTCCGGCATCAGGTGCATAACTTCATTTTAAAACAAACTGATTTTTTTAAAATTTATTTATATATAAGCACAAGCATGAAGCTTCGTATATATATATTTTTTATTTTTCATATTTTAAATATTTTATTTTGAATTTTAAAAATAAAAAATAGGCATTTAAAAACAATCAAAAACATGTAAAAACTATATATATGGGACATTCATGCTTACCCGTATTAATATATTAAATTTTTAAAAACTTTTTTAAAATAAAAATAAATTGTGTAGTGCAGTGTGTGCACTACAGTAAGTTCATCCTGGTGCACTGACCCAATTCCAAAGCTACCCGTGGCCCGCGTTCCATGACCTTTCACTTTAAGGTCAACATATTAAGGGTGTGTTTGTATTGGGTAAAAAAATTTCAACCAAAACTTTTCATCTCTCCGTAACTAATTTATTTTTTAATTATTTTTTCATATTTTTTTATACAAACTATCTTACTTTTCAATCATTTCTACACGATTACCCATATAACTAACTTATTTATTTTAACTTTATTCCCTTTACTCCTTATCATTACCTATATTATATCATATTATTTTCTATCAATTTGACAATTTCTACTCTAAAAATTTTTCATCAAAAGTTTTACTCCCAACCAAACACACCCTAAGATTACTGGCTATGCTTCTAAGAAACCGATCTTCTATGAAACTCCTTTCAATTTTAAAATCTTGATAGTTGATAGAAAATACAATTCATCAATTGTATTTAATATCATTTATGGTATCTTCGAAATCATTTTATTTTTTTAATTTCACAATATATGGGTCTCATGTATAAATGTGTAAAATTAACTTAATAATGGTTCAACATTTAAAGTAGTCTTTTCAACATCTAAACTATATAAAATATCAATAATATATAGATAAATGATCCTATAAAGTATTGTTACATTCTAATACATGTGTTAATGAATCTAAGCGTTTTTCATAATTTACACATGAATGCACCTATTTTTGAGCAAATGTGGTCTATCCACATATTGAATTGGGATGAAACTTATTCTTCTAGCTAAATAAATGATTTTAAATATAATGAATGGATTGAATTTTCCATCAAGGATCAATATTTCAAAAATGAAAAGGATTTCATAGATTTCACGAAATCACTTCTATAAAACCCGATTTCACAGGAGTATTACTGTAAAACTACAACACATAAATATTTAAGTAATAAATAGATATATTTGAATTCTTTTCAATGTTGAATTTAACTATATCTATATTACCTAAATCAAATAGGTAGATTTTAGGCTTTAAATTATTTTGAAAAAGAGGAGGGATCTAGGCAAGCAAAAGATCCTAATTTTTTTCGTTTTTTATATACTTGTTAATCTAAGTATATTTAATCTATAAATTAAATTTTATTATTTTTAGAGATACATTTTTTAAAATTTTAAATATAAGGATATCTTAGTCATTTTTAACATTTAAAAATATCACAATATCTATTTGTTTAAAATTCAAAGAATATATACATCTTCAAAAATGGAGAACTTAGTTTATAGGTAAAATACAATTAGATTAAAAATTTATTAAAAAATAAAGAGCAAATTCCACATATGCCTATGAATTTTAGCCCTAATTTTATTTATACCCAAGAATTTTTGAAAATTCAATATATAGACATGTATTTTGCCTAAAATTATACTTATATCCATGTCATTTAGAATTCGTTGAAGGGGTCATTAACTCTCTATGAATTGATAAAAATGTCCATCTCTAGCTAAAAATTCACGTTCACATAAATTTTTTGAGCTTTTACAGCTATAAAATCATATATTATTTAAATATAACTTTTTAGCTGCATTTACCAAAAAAATTTTTAGCTTCGAGAAAACTAGCATTTAGTTATATTAGAACTTGAGCATATTCATCATTTTATAAGGCTGCTACCGGCCTCTTTGACGAATATCTATTGGTGCGGGCAAACTAGCATTTAGTTATATTAGAACTTGAGCATATTCATCGTTTTATAAGGGTGCTACCGGCCTCTTTGACGAATATCTATTGATGTGGGCATAAGTAAAATTTTAGGCAAAATATATAAGAGAATTGATCCTGTTAGCCTAAGCTAAACAAATGCCCCACTTAATCCACCTTAAAAAATCATTTAAAAATACTATTGTTTATTTTTTTCTTCAGACACTTATTTATCTAAGTGTATTTAACATATAAACTAAATTTTTATCATTTTTGGATGCGTGTATATATTTTTTTGAAAATTTTAAATATCTACATGTATATATGTGTTTAAAATACCCTTATGTTTAAACATCTTTAAAAAATATATGTGTATATTCAAAAATGGTAAAACTTAGTTTATATGTTAAATACACTTAGATAAACAAATGTACAAAGAAAAAATAAAAAAATAGTATTTTTAAATAGGCTTTTTTGGGTAAGTTAAGAGAGATATTGCTTAGCCCGAGTTAACGAGATAATTCCTCAGTATATGAGTATATTTGAAAATTTTAAAAACTTATGAGTATAAATGGAATTGAGGATAAAATTCATAAGTATATAAGTAGTTTGCCCAAAAATAAAAAATAAAAAATAGGTTTTGTGGTTGGACGCGGTTGTGGGTTAGTGTAGTCGGACACGTATGATCACCCCTCTTTGAAAAGTAATATAAATATTTTTTACATATATAAGTTTAAAATGAGGCATGACCGGCTGCAGCCGGCCGCGTGCAATGTGGCTTGAATGTTTATTATTTTTTCTTATACATATGCGTGGCCACCTAAATATTTCAGCACATAAATTTTGACAAAGTTTGAATTATATTTGGTTTTCTTTCTTTTTTTTGAGTAAAACTAGTTTGTTTTAAATTTCGTAAATAGAAAAAATGTGCACAGATTCATACGCACGCCTGTTTTATCTATATTTAAATAAAAAAATTTTAAAAAATTTTAAAAAATTTTGAATTTCCCATGGATTTAGGTGGGACCAGCAAATTTATATTTAAAAAAAAATGATCTTGTTAGTCCAGACAAAGCAAATGTTCCGCTTAGCCCGCCTCAAAAAACTCATTTACAATCATTGTTTTGTTCATAACTTGTTTATCTAAGTGTATTTAACATATAAACTAAATTTTATTATTTTTGAATATGTGTATATATATTTTTATATTTTTAAAGATAAAAGTATTTTAAATACATATATATACATAGATATTTTAAAATCTTAAAAAAATATATATACATGTTCAAAAATGGTAAAAATTGGTTTATATGTTAAATACACTTAAATAAATAAGTGTATGAAGAAAAAATAAAAAAAATTATTATAAATATATTTTTTGAGGTGAACTAAGTAAGATATTTGCTTAGTCCATTACCTCTTTAAAAAATGTTTTTGCTGGATGCACTGAACGCTGTCAGGCAGCCGTTGTAGACGACGGCCCTTGTACAAGTACAAAAATATCACTTCTCCAAGAAATGTTCATTCGATTGGATGTCTTAAGCAAAAGCGATCAGTCCATGTCGTAGAGATGTTGATGAAATGTAGTAACACCTTGGAATTAAAATACTTCATTTGATGCAAGCTGAATGGATCATCCCATTTTTATGCCTAAATTAAACCATTTAATCCAATTAGAATTATTTATTTAACTAGGAAACTAGTTTTTCATGCAAATTTAAAATGTTTGTTGTTCCTGTATGAGAAAAATATAAAATCAAAGTAATAAAATGATTTGTCTTATTTATCAGTTTTAAAATTATATACTTAATTTCAATGTTATCAAAACCGGACCGGACCGGCCGGTCCGACCGGGAACCGGTCCGTGGCTGGTTTGATCCAATACGGTTCGGTTCAATTACCAGAAACCGCTCGAACCGGTGAACCGGCGGTCGAACCGTATTTACCGGTTTAACCGGGTTCGACCGGTCGGTCAGTAAACTAATAATAATTAAATATATATATTAAAAAAAAAATCGGAACGCCTGCCTCGCGCCCTCGCTTGCCCGACGCCGTCTTCTTCTTCAGTTCTTCCCCCTTTTGAAACCCTAGCACTGCCTCGCGCCCGCGCCCGCTTGCCCCGGCCCAGTCCTCGTCGGTCGCCTCCTTGCGTTCATCTTCCTCTTCGCCGTCTGCATCCACAGCGCCGCCGCCAGCCAGCAGGATCCCGCGTCCCGCCACTCCTGTGCATCCCGCTGCCTTGTCTCCGTCGCCTGCACGATCCCGCCACCCACGTAGTCCGCCGGCCACGCAGTCCGCCACCCACAGCGCCGGCGCCAACAGGATCCCGCATCCCGCCACCCACGCAGTCCGCCACCCACAGCGCCGGCACCAGCCGGATCCCGCATCCCGCCACCCACGCAGTCCGCCGACCCTCGTCTTCCTCGCCGGGCAATGCTGCCGCCCACGCACGCCGTCCGTCTCTGGTCGCCGTCTGCTTCGCCGTCGCCGTCTCGCTGCCTCGCCGTCGCCGTCTCTGCTTGCGTACGGTATTACTCACTGCCCCTTAGATATTCAAATTTCAAATCTAGAAATTTAAAATTTTAACATATTTTAAAATGTTTAGTATTCTTAGTTTTAAAATGTTTAGCATTCTTAGTTTTAAAAAATTAAAAATCAAAAAATAAAAATAAAAATATAAAATACCAAATATATTTTAAAAATACCAGATTTTAGTTTTACAACATGAAAATAATCAAATATATTTTAGTTAAATAATTTTATGAAAATAACCTAAGTACATAATTACATATTGCAATCCTAGCTCAAGGTGTAAATTTAATAATATTGCTAACAAATTAACAAATTAACTATAGTGAATAAAATATTATAATTAATTAAATGATATCGCATCTTGCGTAAATACTTTTAAAATCTATGTTTGATGAGAATGATGCATTTAATGGTCTATAAACTTCTAAATTTTCATTTTTTGCTAAACATAAGAGATATTCTTAATTTTCATATTATTATAGGTTATTTAATTATTCAAAATTTCAACACTTACTGATCTGTTTTATTTCTTATTTTTTCAGGTATGTTTATTGTAATTCATCAAGTACCGAGATAAAGAGGAAGAATTCAAGAACCAACAACCAAGCAACAACGGTCATAGCTTATTATAAGTTTAAGTCTTTCAGGTCAGTTAATGTAGTTAATTTTTTAAAACTCGCCATTAATTTTTTTCTTGCATAATTTGTTATTATATTGTGGTCCTTAAAATCCAACATATATATATTTAAGATTTATAAAAATATAAGTTTATCAATATATTTAATTAATTATTTAAAATTTTTAAACAATTAATATTTATTACATCAGAAATATGTCATGCTTACGTCACCGGTTCGAACCGGTTCGAACCAGACCAGTTCCTTTACCGGTTCAATCACCGGTTCGGTTCTGACAATATTGCTTAATTTATGAAAAGTCTAAAATATAAAATAGGTGGATAAATGATTCTAAATATCATTATTACATTTTAATATATATATATATATACATGAATGAATATAAATATTTTTCATAATTTAATCATGGGATAATTTGCAAATATACTCACATAATTTTAGAAATTGAAATAACTCCCACCTAGTGTGATCGTAATTACAAAACATACTAAAATAGTTTCAAAAATTGTTTGACCATAATTGCAAATATATGCAAGTTATGGTGGTGCCGTTAGAGTGTTATTATGGCATGGGTATATTTGTAACTATATGCAAATTATATGGGCATATTTGCAATTTTTAAAATTAAATAGGTATATTTAATTTTGTAAACATACCCATATAATTTCTATATATTTACAAATATATCTAACCTATGATGTTGTAGGTGTATTTACAATTATAGTCGAACTTTGTAAGAATTATTTACAATTTCCGAAACTATATGAGTATATTGCCAATGATAATTAAATTTTGTGGGTATATTTATAAAATTATTCATTAAACATGATTACAAATATTTCAATGCAAGCATAAGAAATATTTTGACCCAAATACATTATTTTTCATATTGCATCCGTGAAGTATATTACATGGGACCCATTGTATGAGATAATGTAACTAAAATATTCAGGATGTGTTTGTAAATCATGAAAATTTGTCAATTTAAAACCTTTTATTCTCAATAATTACTTTATTTTTAATCAATTCTCATATTTTCATATACAACTACTATATTTTTTAATTATTTCTCTACAACTACTCATGCAAATATTTTTTCTATTTTAACTCTTTTTTATTCAGTCTTCATCATTTTATCTATCATCTTATGTCATTTATCCCATTTTAAAAAGTTTTATACCAAAAACTTTTGTTTCAAAAGTTTTATAAAATATAAAACACAACCTTATAAAAAGATTATAGGTTTGAAAAATAGGTAAGTATATTGGGAAATTTGCTCAAATGAGGGGAAAATTTTCATTTTATACGCGTACTTAGGTTTCACCTGCTCTAATATTTTAATTAATTGAATCCAAACAATTCATCATATTTGCATTGCGTGTAAATTTCCATGTCAAAATTGATAGCACTCTTTTTCGTGTGATTTTGTATTCAAATTTTAATTTTATAAATTTACAGGTTACCCGTCTTCTTCCTCACATTGTATCCTATGTGACCTAAAGGATATCATTCTGATCGTTGTCAAAAGTCACGAAATTATTTGCAAATTTTCAAAACTAAGGGATATAATTGTAATATCCCTTCCCTCTATGAGACCATCCGAACTGGTTTTCCTCTCCCACAACTTTGTGGGGTATCTTGCAAGACTTCTCACGTAGATCGAAGATGGATAATTCTGGATGATCTGTCGTTGCATCGCAAGCAGCTGTGAAATCGGAGCTCAGATCTCTCAACGTGATTGCCCATTTCATACTTTCGCAACCTTCCCTCTCGCCGCATGAACGCCACTAACCCTAGAATGGTCAGTAGCCAAGTTCTCATCCATATATTCTCTTCTCCTTACAATCGTTTCCTTTTTTTCGTTTTAGCTACTTACGTGTTTTCTACACCATTCTCATCAACCTTCCAACGCAGCATCAGCTGAACTCTGCTTGCATCCGTCTGACATGGCTTTCTTGGGTACAATTGTGGAGATCACACCCCCCTTTTCTGGTATTCTATTTCTCAGCGAATTGATCGTCTGAACAGCCTCAAATGCAACATCGCGACTCTGGTTTACCAGACCAATGAGCTACAGCGCATGGTGAAGTCGAAGCATTCACTGAGGCTGCTGCATCAGTTGGAAAGAAGTGTCTAAGCTGTGCAGAGAATTGGCCCATGTATGTAGGCAGAATTGTTCCTGAAGTTCATTCGGTGAAATTGGAGTTGGATCAAGGGGTAAATGTTTATTCGCCTTGTAAATTGGCTAGAAGGGTCACGGAGGAGATCGAAGATATCAAAAGGCTTCAAGCAAAATGGGTGTTTCATGAAGTTGCTGGAAGCCCCTGCTTTGTGCTGATGCAAGAGATGCAAGCGCCTACACAACTTGAGCAGCAAGGCTCCTGTGAGGAAGCACTGCAGAGGATAACACAAACATTGTCTCACTCTGACGAGGAGATTCATATCATTTCTATTTATGGCATGGTTGGAATAGGAAAACTTCCTCTTATAAAAGTTATATATAAGATTGGAAAAAAGTTGGACATGGGATTTGATAATAATTCAGTCATGAAAGGAAAAAAGTATGACTTGTATATTCGGTTGATGAAGGTAAGATATATGCTCATCTTAGATGATGTATGAGAAGTATGTTCCTTAGATGAAGTTGGAATTCCACGTCCAAATAAATATAATGGTGAGATTGTAATAACCACTCATATAATTCCAATCTATAGTATAATAGAGACAAATAGCAAAATCAAATTGATACTTACTAGTAAGGAAGCTTGGAGTTTGTTCATCAATAATGTTGGTAGTGAGGAGGATTGGAATTTGTTCTATCGATTAAGATAGTGGGAGAAGCTATGCGTCACAAGGATAAGAAAGATTTGTTGAAGAATGCACAAAGGGAATTGAAACTATCCTAACCTAAATTACCAAGTATGGATCATATTATATTTCTTTTTGTGATGTGAGCTATGATTGTTAGGGGACCCTAAGATTCGATTATAGTGATTGGTTGTATTGTTCGGGATTCCCAAAAGACTGAAATATGTGTTAATGATATGGTGAGAAACTAGACTTTTGAAGAAGGAGAATATATACAAGGTCAATAGCTTGAATATTGCATTAGACAAAGGGCATAATATTGTTGAAAGGCTCAAGGATGCATGACTCTTGGAAGATAGTGAAATCAATGTAAAGGGACTTGCTGGCAAGGAAGTAGAATTTGTTCTCCGATGCAATAAGCAATTTAAGGTATCTACAACTGAGGTACCAAGTATGAAGCATAAGGTATTTCTTGTTTAATGCAGGTTATAATTCTTCAAAAGACCCTAAAATTCAATCGTGGATCTTGGTGTTGTCATTATTTCCAGAGACCATGATATATGTGTCAATGACTCGGTAGGATACTGGAATTTTTGAAAAACTTTTAGTAGACAATGTCAATAACTTGAATGAAGCATTAAACAAGGGTCATGATATTATTGAAGGGGTCAAGGATGCAGGTCTCTTGGACCTTAAGGCACTTACTAGTAAGGAAGCTTGGAACTTATTCTTTGATAGACTTGTGGTCGGATGCACTAAAAGCATTGAACAAATCAATCTCTGAGGCACCAAGCATGGAGCATGATGCATTTCTTCCTTTGAAGCTGAACATGATTCTTTATAGGACCATAAAATTCAATTCTAGTTTTTGTTTTGTTTATTATTTCCAGGTGACCATGAAATATGTGTTGATGGCTTAGATGATACTGGAATTTTGAAGTAGATTGATACACAATGTCAATATTCAAGCATTGTAATATTGTTGACAGGCTCAAGGATAAATATCTCTTGGAAGCATCACCTATGTATCCAAGTAGAATTATAATTTGCTCTTTTATTTGTCTATATGAATTATTTCATCATCTGCATCATTGTGGTCATCCTCAAACCATGCTTCAAAATTCTCTGTGAAATCTAGGAAGACTTGGTGCATCCACCAGAAGAAAAATTTTCAAAGGTGCAGAATGAAGAAATTTGATGTGCAATGAAAGAGAAGACCTTCAAAAGCCACCCGCTTGTCCTGAAATATTATCTTTGTTCAAGTGTTTTCCTCTGTTTTAATAGGCCATTGAACTCCATCAATTATAATTTCTTCCAACTCATTCCCCAACTTTGGATTTTTGATCGGAGTGGCGCTGCCATTCTCTTGCTATTACCATTATTATCTCAGTTGGTGAATTTGTGTGCCATTATTTTAGCCAATTGTGAAAATATAACGGGGTTGCTACCACTGGTCATCCCACTCCACCATTGAATAAATCATCAAAGCTCATGTCTCCACCATTGAATAAATCATCAAAGCTCATGTCTTCAATCCTGAGGCACTGGATGTGCATGTTATTGCTAATTCTTCTCTCTTGGTTTGCTTCCATCTTTTCGTTGAAGTGGAAACTAATGTGAAGTTAAAGTTGCTACCAGTGGGATACGTATGGTTTGGTTTGTTAATTCGTTGGACAAAACCCATATTCTCCTGGTTTGAAGTTCTGAAATAAAGTATGCTTAGGACAATTGGTTGCCTGGAATTGTATGTTGGTATTGACTGCCCAACTGTCTTTCCTAACAGTATCTCTTTATTAATAGAGAAGATTCATGGGTATAACATACATTGCATGTACATCTATCTGCAAGCAGCAGAAGTGCCTTGTCACAACAGATCCAATTTACACAGTCTATCAACTTTGTTCTTGTTCCTCTGTATTTACTTTCTTTATTGGCAGAAAGAGTTAGCTGGCAGCATTCATGAGAGAGCTTCTTTCATCGAAGAAATGATCCACAAGAGGTGACATTTAATGGACGAGGTGCCCTGATTACTTTGTAGGCATCAATAGCAGCAAGACTATTAGCAATTCGATGAGTGCTTCGAGTAGATGATTGGCTATTATTGAACAATGTTCTGAGAATACCAACAACCACGAGGGATGTAGCTTGAGGGCTTTGAATTTTTGATGGATGGCTTGGCCTTTTCCGTGGCTACAGAATTGTGCTGGGAAAACCTGTGTGGGGTATTATGAAAAGATGTGAAGAATTGATTGAATGGGCTAGTGGTTATCCCAGTGATTTGGTGTTTGTGGGAATGTTAGAAAATAAGATACGAGCTTCAGCTAATGCCTAATGATGTTTGGTTGGATTATCTGCTGCAAATTGAACAAATTCATGGCAAGATCCTCTGCCTGCATGTTTGATTTAGTCACCTTTTCGACGTTCCATTGCTGCTAAGAGAGAACGAGTAGTGATTCAATGCACGTGCGGGCATTTAGAACTTAAATGTGCCACGGGTGCAAAATCTATTTTTAAAATTTGTTTTGAAATTTTTTATATATAACTACTAGGTGTATTTAATCTATAAGGTAAGTTTTATTATTTTTAAAGATATTCATATATTTTTTTCATTTTTAAAAACAGGGGTGTTTTAATCATTTAAAATTGATTAGAACCCCCTTATTTTTAAAAAATTATAAAACTTAGTAATATGTTAAATATATATACATTAACAATTTTATAAAAAATTTGAAAATAGATTTTGCATTCAGGTGCACTGACTACTCAAAGAAAACTAATGATATGGTAAGCAAAAAGTAGAAAAGAAAATATTTTTGAATAATATGGTAGCGATATAATACAATAGGAATAAAGTGAGAATAAATTTGATAATTTATGTGAAAAATGATAAAAGTATATAGGATAATTATTTTAATTAATAGTTAATATATTTTTAAAATTTTGACATTAACTATTTGAAAATATTATTGTAATTTACTTTTGATATTAAAATAAAAATAATATTTCAAATATGCTCTAGTGTGGCCATGCGGGTTCGGATGCAAGCACTTCAAAATCACTTCGAAGACAACCCCAACCAATAGCTGGTAGTATTTAACAGTAGAACGTTTCGTCGCCACGTGGCAGATCATTAATAAATCTTATAACTTTTATATTTGCACTTTTTACTTGGCAAGTTTTAGTAAATCCAACTTCCAAGTGGTACATCATTGTGCTTATTTATTTGGCTAATGTAGCTTTCTGCTTAGCATGTCATCTTCACTGTAAAGACTTTTAAGAATGGTCCAAGTTATTGGCAAATGAAACCAGGCTTTGTAATCTCATAGATATTCACATATCGATTTAGTCAAAACATTTACTACTTGTTATGGAGCATAAAAAATTTACTTCAAAAATATATAAAATGTCAAATTTGCAGCTAGTAAATTATTTATAATGACTTAATCAAAACATTTACTACTTGTTAAGGAGCATAAAGAATTTACTTCAGAAATATATAAAATGTTAAATTTGCACGTAAATTTTTTCTAGCTCCAAAATGTAGCTAATGTGAAATAATTAAAAATCTGAATATCAAAATTGCTTCAAACAAAATTCGTTACTTGATCTAAAATTGTTTATTTTATTGTTTTGAATAATATCAAAGTTTGATTTTATTTCATATGAAAAATACGTAAGAATTTATTAAGCTTACAAATGAAATATTTATAAATTATTTATAAAAGATACTCAATGAAAACACGTGTAATTGATTCCAAAGGGAAAATATTTCATAGTTTGGTTTGTCCTTATTATCTTATCATTTTTAATACGTTATATTTATTTAGAAAATATGTAAATCTACTGAAAATTTTAAATTAAATTATTCCTATTGAATAGATTTTCTGTAAATCTCACACTTCCTAATACATTGTTTGAGTCAGTAACAATCCTTGTTCATATTCTTGCTCTCTATGATAGAATCCACACGCTAATTCCGTATTCCGTATGTTGATTCTAAGTTAGTGACAACTCTTGTTCACATTCCTACTCCTTGTAATAGAATTATCTACATGCTAATTCTGAGTCAGTGACAACCCTAGTTCATATTCATGCTCTGTGACAGATTTCGCATGCATATTTTATATTCCGCATGCAAATTCTAAGTTAGTGACAACCCACATTCACATTCCTGTTCTGCGATAGATTCCGCATGCTAATTTTATATGCTGCATGTTGATTTTGAGTCAGTGACATTTATTGTTCACATTCCTGCTAATTTCACATGCTAATTTTCATGTATAAACTTTTTTTTTAAAATATCTATTGACTGTAACAAATTTGTCATGCTATTTTCACTATCCACATTGAATTTGAATTCCACAAATCACGTTTCAAGTGCGGCAGAATCCACATATTAATTTCATATTCCGCGTACTGATTCTGATTAGTGACATCCCTTCTTTACATTCTTGCTCTTTATATTTCGCATGCTAATTCTAAGGTAGTATGCATTTTAAGAAATCATATGCATCTGAAATCAGCATGCAGATTTGACCAACAGAAGAAATCACATTTGCTTTCTCTATCAACACAATTAATCATTTTTTAGGTTAGAATACTGTATTCTATAAAAACAGCCTATAGCCTACAACATGCACACGCGATGTGTCAACTTGACTTGATTTCTCGTTTCAACTTGACATGCATATGCGATGTGTCATTTTTCTAACGTTTAGATGTTTTCATTTCAGAAGTTAAATGGCAGGGGCAAAGGGCAAAAGAAAGGGAAAAAATGTGAAAGAAGCAGCAACCAGACAAGGAAAAAAGAAAATGACAAAGACCAATGACGATGCAACCACAGCAAGTGAGGTAGTGGTCGTCGTTAAGAAAAGAAAAGAAAAAGCGGCAGGACGGGTAACTACCAGAAGGGGAAAACAAAAAGTAATGGAGACTGTTGTGGAAGACACTACAGTTGATGAAGGGAATGAGGAAGAAGAGGAAGAGGAGGAGGCAGCAACTAGAAATGGCAAACAGAAACCTGAAAAGGTGGAGGATGCAACCACAGCAAGTGAGGTAGTGGTCGTCATTAAGAAAGGAAAAGAAAAAGCGGCAGGACAGGCAGCTACCAGAAGGGGAAACGGAAAGTAATGGAGACTGTTGTGGAAGACACTACAGTTGATGAAGGGAATGAGGAAGAAGAGGAAAAGGAGGAGGCAGCAACTAGAAAGGGCAAACGGAAACCTAAAGAGGCGGAGGATGCAACCACAGCAAGTGAAATAGTGGCCGTCGTTAAGAAAGGAAAAGAAAAAGCGGCAGATGAGACATTTACTAGAAGGGGGAAACGGAAAGTAATGGAGACTTTTGTGGAAGACACTACAGTTGATGAGGGAAAAGGAGATGAAGCAAATGCAACAGCTAAAAAGGGCAACCAAAAAAAAAGGAAGGCAGAGGAAGCACCCAAGAAAAAAAGAACGACAGCACCCAAAGTGCATGACTATCTATCCAAATATTTTCATCGTGTTGTGGATGAGGAAATCTACTTTCGCAAATTTGAAGATCGACCCTTGGTGAAGTCTAGAAGATTTCTGATAGATGAGTTTGCTAATTTCCCCTTCGCTAAATGGTTGCATGGACAGGGGATTGCTCCATTTGCTAATGTTGAGTGCCACATTTATCCAGTCCTTGTGAGACACTTTTATTCTAGCCGGGGTGCTGATGGTTTTACACATGTAAAGGGTGTGGAAATAGAAATCAGTCCAGGGATGTTGGAGAAGGTTTTTGGGATCCTTTATGATCCTGTGATGTATACAGGTTTTGTAGAGAAGAAACATGAAGTATTTTTCGAGGTTTGCAAAAATCTAAAGGTGGGAGCTGAAAGAGTGTCATCTACTCAGTTGAAAACTGTGGACTTGAAACTTCTTCATTATGTTTCTGTATACCACGTATTCCCAAGGAGTGGATCTTATATAGAGGTCACAGCCCAGGATGCACACTTGCTATATGCTCATGCAAGAGGCAACTGTTTCAACTTCGCCTACCACATATTCCAACATATGAATAAGAGCCGTGCTAGGAAGAATAGATCTTTGACATATGGAATGATCATAACAAGAATCCTACAATATCATGGCGTTGATCTCAGTGGAGAGGAGCACCAAAAGTACAAAGAGGCTGACACGATTGATGCATCTGTCTTGACTAGATTGGGTTATTTATTTGATGAACAGGAACAGGAATGGAAACCAAGACATGATGTTGAGGTTTCAAGCCAAGATGAAGAAGATCAGGTTGAGGCTGAGGATACGGGATTGCGACAAGGAGATGTGCGGAATAGAGGAGATCATGAGCAATCACTTCCAGACATGAAAGGAAAGAGCCAAGAAGCTGTTTCTATGCAAGCTCACCCAGATCTGTCTTCACAGTTGCTGCAGTTTCAGGAAGATATCATGAAGCACATTGCTTCTTTCATGTCACAACCAATCAAACCATCCACTTATGCTTCTGTCATCTTCACACTAATTCTAAGTCCACCAACTTCCAGTCATTTGGTTATACCAACATATACTCCTACTAGTCTCGTAGATACTCCAAAGACAGTCCATTCGCAGTCACCTAGTTGTATGTGTCAGCATCCACCTGCATCGCAGTCATCTCCATCCTTTGCTGATTTCCTTCCCGAAGTAGGCCAACCTAGTGCTCCAGTCTATGATCCAACTATTTTCCCCTTCCCTCCTTTACCGGCACCTTCCCAACCCTCTAATATACTAACAAGTGAACATGTGCTTCAAATGATAAGACATACTATGTTTCTTACAGGCAGTATTGACAGATTGATTAGAGAGGTGGAACACATGCGGCAACGCATGGATGTATTTGAGACGCGCTTAGAGGAGCTAAGATGTAAACACTCAACAAATGATGGTGCGAATGACGGTGCTGGAGAAGATCATGGCGTTTAGATCTATGAAATTTGTTGCATTCTCACATATTTTTTATTGCACACTATATATTTTGATGCTGATGTATAACTTTAGCATGACTGCATGTTTTATAAACTACTGGATTCAGATGCATGGATTAAATGAATGATAGAAATGTTAATGGAGTATGTATAGTGTTGAATGGATTGCCTCAGGTACCCCCAAATTATGGATTGCCTAGGTACCCCCAAATTTTTCATACTTGACAATCAGCCGTCGTATTATAACTTCAACAGGATATATATACATACATCTGAATTATGACTCGAAAAGCAGCATGCGGATTCCATATTTCGTAATTCGCATTTGGATTATAACTTGAATGTATACCCAGATTTTTCAGACTTGATAATCAGCGTGCGGTTTATGAAAAACACATGCGCATTATAAAATGGACAGGATACATATACTTTCAGATATTTCTCTTTCGAAAATCCGCATGCTATTATACCTTAATAATATTTCCATATTTTTCAGACTTGAAAATCAGCGTGCGGTTTATGAAAAATGCATGCATATTATAAAATGGACAGGATGCATATACCTTCAGATATCTCTCTTTTGAAAATCCGCATGCGGATTATGAAATCAACAAATGAGTATTATACCTTAATTATATTTTCAGATTTTTCTGACTTGAAAATCAACGTACGACTTATGAAAAACGCATGCATATTATAAAATGGACTGGATTATAAAATCCGCATGAGTATTATACCTTAATAATATTCTCAGATTTTTCAGACTTGAAAATCAGCGTGCTGTTTATGAAAAACGCATGCGTATTATAATATGGACATAATACATATACATCCAGATATCTCTCTTTCGAAAATCCGCATGCGGATTATGAAATCAACAAATGAGTATTATACCTTAATTATATTCTCAGATTTTTCAGACTTGAAAATCAGCGTACGGCTTATGAAAAACGCATGTGTATTATAAAATGGACTGGATACATATAGCTCCAGATATCTCTCTTTTGAAAATCCGCATGCGGATTAAGAAATCCGCATGAGTATTATACCTTAATAATATTCCCAGATTTTTAAGAGTTAAAAATCAGCGTGCGGTTTATGAAAAACGCATGCGTATTATAAAATGGACTAGATACATATACCTCCAGATATCTCTCTTTCAAAAATCCGCATGCGGATTATGAAATCCGCATGAGTATTATACCTTAATAATATTTTCAGATTTTTCAGACTTGAAAATCAGCGTGCGGTTTATGAAAAACGCATGCGTATTATAAAATGGACAGGATACATATACCTCCATATCTCGAAAATTCGCATGCGGATTATGAAAACCGCATGCGCGTTATACCTTGTATGTTATACTTTACATGCATAATACTACATCAATAAACAAAGAGTTTATAGAATTAAGTCATCCTTCATCGATTTTACAGAGTCTACTTTTCTACAAAAGTACAGAAATCCACAATAACAAACACATGTTAGACTTATTGAAGTGTCCCTTCATGATTCTACTATCTTTCGACGTTGCATAAAGCCCTACGATCTCTCTAATAACTATTCCATCTCCACGGTCCTTGTACTTATGCAAAGCTACAATAAAAACATTAAACTAGGATAACAGATTTAGCATAATAAGAAATCACATTAAGATGCACGTTGGAAAGATAAATACCTTGGTCATTCACTTAAACAGATTAATCAATATCATTTTTATGTAACATTGGACAATTCCGCCTATCATGACCAACCACGGTTTTCTTACACCCACGGCAGAATCTTCCTGTGCGTTCGGTGGCTTTTTCAATAGAAGATTTTAGACGTTGCTTTGATCGCCCTTTCGTTCGCCGTCTATTCGGAAAGTCCTCCACTTGAGATGGGGCACTTGATCCATTATCAACTATCATTGGCTGCAGTAGTATATTGCATTCATCTCTTCGGTTTATATGATTTCTGCATGGATTACTTTCAGTGACATGATTGCTAGCTTCTAATGTCATGCCCTGTCCTGCATATGGGAATGCTAATCGTTGCTCATTCGAAGGACTTGCCAGCATTTCGGCTTGCTTCTTTTGACACATACCCTCTATCATTTTCATCCAAAGCTACATGTGCAAACTGAAAAGCTCCCCAACTTGATGATAATTCATTGAGTATGAAATTGATTTTTGGGAAAACAATGTGCCGACGGACGAGTGATGAATTAGTTGCATTACAATTGTCTGTAAAGCTTAACACTCTAATATTCTCCTTTGGACGCTGTGACCACCGATGAAGTACATGTCCCTCAGGCATAGCTACAATGTCACGCCAGTGAAACACGGATAATATGTGCTGACAAACAATCTCACACCAATCAAATAAGCGGCAAGAACATGTTGCAAATTTTTCTTATTCGCACCAGGTGACCAATCGCAGATAGTTGGGATCTCCCGATTTGTGTACCTTGTAGATAATACGGCCCTCTTATACACCGTCTTCTATTGGCTTATAATATCTTGAATCATCCATTTCAGCCTGAAACTCATAAAAGATCTCCCTAGTATACATTTTTGCAATTTGTTCCTCGAGCATATATTTAGTGTTTAGCACCGGAGTTCCATAGGTGGTTTTACAATCAGCATCTTTCTCATCCTCTCTTCTCTTAGTTATTGTACCCTTGTAAGCTTCGACAAACTGGACTAATTTTGTGGTCGGCCCAACGAATTGATCAAAAAAAGCATTTATGCTTTCAGACCTTTGAGTGGTGCTCATCCCCGCTAAGAAAATACTCCTTGTGTAGGCCGGTATCCACTTCTCTCGAATATTGTACATTTGTTGTAACCATGCATGATTTGTCAATTCATAATTATCCATCAACTTTTCTCAATCAGCTTCAAACTCTCCAGGAGCTTCTATATTCTTAATTAACTTGAATAAGCTATCCTTAAATTGAGGATAACTTTGGTTGGCTGACTGCAATTTCTCAAGAAATTTTCTATATATGTGTCACGAACAGAAAATGTGCTTTGCAGATGGGAACACCACAGATATAGCCTTTGTAATAGCTGGATCCTGGTCTGTGATAATGGCTTTCAGAGGTATACCACCCATGACATGAAACTATATTTGAAACAGCCACGTGAAATCTTCTTCACTCTCACCAAACAATAAACCAGCTTAAAGCAATATTGATTGCTTATGATGATTAACTCCCACAAAGGGTCCAAATGGCATATCATATTCATTGGTACGATAAGTTGTGTCAAAGCAAATGACATCATTGAATATTTGATAATCCTTCTTAGATTCTCCATCAACCCACATACATGACATTAGTCGACGTTGCTCATCAACCTTAATATGATAGAAGTAGTCTGATTTGCTATCGAATTGATTTTCAAAGTACTCCAATAAGGCTGGTGCACCCCCTCCATATCTTGACATCCGTCGAGATCGTAAGGCATTACGTAAGTCGACTTTCATAAATCCCAACTGATCACGTCCCCCTGCCTCCTCTATCATAAATTGTAATGATCTTGACACTCCAACACCAGCCTTCTAGAGACCTTCAACTATGTCCAATTGTGATTCTGGCACCTTCCGATGAGATCGCAGGCAATGAGACTTAACAGGGGTCACTAATCGATGCGAGTGTTCCTTTTTGAAACTTGTGACCTTCCACATCAAAGTACTTGATAAACGCTTGTCAGTTAGTGATGCAAAGCATTCACATCTAGTAGTATCTCTTTGTTTGCGTTTTCTTGTAGCTCGCGGATCATTTTGTCGAAGTCCCTGTTTAGAGCACTTCAGAATATGATAGATTATTTCTCCATCTTTCGATCTTTTGACATCACTTTTTCTTATACTAAAACCATAACACCTTGCATATGAATTATAAAATGAATATGCTTCTTCTTCGTTGTTGAACTCTTGTCCAATAATTGGGGTCAGCTCATGACATGCTTGAGGGGTAAAAGTGGTCAATGGAGTAAAGGTTTGTCCGTTTCCTTTAGATGACATTTCAAATTCATTTTGGGCCATGCTATTTGATGTTGTCATCTCACTGCGTTAAAAAATTGAAATATATCATTTAATGGAAAAAAAAGCATGAAAAGAACTAGATTATGTATAATTAGTAACAATCCATCATTCCATATTCTTAGCTAATATTAGAGAACAACAAAAGACCTGCATTATAATAAGCATTTAAAAAATTCATATCTGCAATCATTTTATTCATTCAAGCATTCCTTTTATACTGACATAAGTTCTAACCACAATGCCAAAATAATCACTCTCGACAGGATATGAACATGCAATTTCAACAATTCCACTTTTATGAATGCATAAACAATATATATTGTACATATACGTCATGCTTAACTTGCCAAAACATGTGAAAGGCCAACAAGTGCTCGTTTACGACCATTAACATTTCTACCTGCTAATTTTTTTTTCATAAATTCATTTTCACGACATTATTTCAACATGATAACAATTAAGATAGAACACGCCTGTAGATTTTCGAGTTCTGCGCATCCGGATGGGAGGTAGATTTCTTCAAAGGTATAATCAGCATGTGGATCTTCAAGTCAATCCTAAACTAGAGAGATGCGGATGGGAGGTACTTTTGCTGCACAGTTATAATCCGCATGCGAATTTTTGGAGAAGACGAGATAAAAAAAGTTTAAATTCCAATTCGGTTAGCTATCCACCAAAACCAGAAATTATTTGCATTCATTAATTAATAGCATTAATATGATTGCAACAAACCCTCGCCGAAGATGCTGATCGCTGGATCTGCTGGTTGCCGGAGGCTCGAGCTAATCTGGGGCCAGAGCTGCTGCTGGTGGTGGTCACCGACTGGACGAGATGCAACTGCTGCCTGGTGGTTGCCGGACAGACGCTTGCTGCCTGCTGGTCGCCGGACGGTAGGGTGCTAGCGCCTAGGAAGGAGGACGAGCGTACAATAACTGAGAGAAGAGAGGATGAGAAAGATGTTGATTGTAAAACCACCTATGGAACTCCGGTGCTAAACACTAAATATATGCTTGAGGAACAAATTGTAAAAATGTATACTAGGGAGATCTTTTATGAGTTTCAGGCTGAAATGGATGATTCAAGATATTATAAGCCAATAGAAGACGATGTAGAAGAGGGCCGTATTATCTACAAGGTACACAAATCGGGAGATCCCAACTATCTGCAATTGGTAACCTGGTGCGAACAAGAAAAATTTGCAACATGTTCTTGCCGCTTATTTGATTGGTGTGAGATTGTTTGTCAGCACATATTATCTGTGTTTCACTGGCGTGACATTGTAGCTATGCCTGAGGGACATGTACTTCATCGGTGGTCACAGCGTCCAAAGGAGAATATTAGAGTGTTAAGCTTTATAGACAATTGTGATGCAACTAATTCATCACTCGTCCGTCGGCACATTGTTTTCCCAAAAATCAATTTCATACTCAATGAATTATCATCAAGTTGGGGAGCTTTTCAGTTTGCACATGCAGCTTTGGAGGAAAATGATAGAGGGTATGTGTCAAAAGAAGCAAGCCGAAATGCTGGCAAGTCCTTCGAATGAGCAACGATTAGCATTCCCATATGCAGGA
The DNA here is from genome assembly GCA_030490835.1 of Annona cherimola. Classification (NCBI taxonomy): domain Eukaryota; kingdom Viridiplantae; phylum Streptophyta; class Magnoliopsida; order Magnoliales; family Annonaceae; genus Annona; species Annona cherimola. Next base: position 39,174,769 of record CM059977.1, on the reverse strand, counting down.
CAGGGCATGACATTAGAAGCTAGCAATCATTTCACTGAAAGTAATCCATGCAGAAATCATATAAACGGAAGAGATGAATGCAATATACTACTGCAGCCAATGATAGTTGATAATGGATCAAGTGCCCCATCTCAAGTGGAGGACTTTCCGAATAGACGGCGAACGAAGGGGCGATCAAAGCAATGTCTAAAATCTTCTATTGAAAAAGCCACCGAACGCACAGGAAGATTCTGCCGTGGGTGTAAGAAAATCGTGGTTGGTCATGATAGGCGGAATTGTCCAATGTTACATAAAAATGATATTGATTAATCTGTTTAAGTGAATGACCAAGGTATTTATCTTTCCAACGTGCATCTTAATGTGATTTCTTATTATGCTAAATCTGTTATCCTAGTTTAATGTTTTTATTGTAGCTTTGCATAAGTACAAGGACCGTGGAGATGGAATAGTTATTAGAGGGATCGTAGGGCTTTATGCAACGTCGAAAGATAGTAGAATCATGAAGGGACACTTCGATAAGTCTAACATGTGTTTGTTATTGTGGATTTCTGTACTTTTGTAGAAAAGTAGACTCTGTAAAATCGATGAAGGATGACTTAATTCTATAAACTCTTTGTTTATTGATGTAGTATTGTGCATGTAAAGTATAACATACAAGGTATAACACGCATGCGGTTTTCATAATCCGAATGTGAATTTTCGAGATATGGAGGTATATGTATCCTGTCCATTTTATAATAAACATGCGTTTTTCATAAACCGCACGCTGATTTTCAAATCTGAAAAATCTGGAAATATTATTAAGGTATAATACTCATGCGGATTTCATAATCCGCATGCGGATTATGAAATATGGAATCCGCACGCTGCTTTTCGAGTCATAATTCAGATGTATGTATATATATCCTGTTGAAGTTATAATATGTATGCGGATTTCATGATCCGCATGCTGATTGTCAAGTATGAAAAATTTGGGGGTACCTAGGCAATCCATAATTTGGGGGTACAACACTATACATACTCCATTAACATTTCTGTCATTCATTTAATCCATGCATCTGAATCCAGTAGTTTATAAAACGTGCAGTCATGCTAAAGTTATACATCAGCATCAAAATATATAGTGTGCAATAAAAAAATATGTTAGAATGCAACAAATTTCATAGATCTAAACGCCATGATCTTCTCCAGCACCGTCATTCGCACCATCATTTGTTGAGTGTTTGCATCTTAGCTCCTCTAAGCGCGTCTCAAATACATCCATGCGTTGCCGCATGTGTTCCACCTCTCTAATCAATCTGTCAATACTGCCTGTAAGAAACATAGTATGCCTTGTCATTTGAAGTACATGTTCACCTGTTAGTATATTAGAGGGTTGGGAAGGTGCCGGTAAAGGAGGAAAGGGGAAAATAGTTGGATCATAGACTGGAGCACTAGGTTGGCCTACTTCGGGAAGGAAATCAGCAAAGGATGGAGATGACTGCGATGCAGGTGGATGCTGACCCATACAACTAGGTGACTGCGAATGGACTGTCTTTGGAGTATCTACGAGACCAGTAGGAGTATATGTTGGCATAACCAAATGACTGGAAGTTGGTGGACTTAGAACTGGTGTGGAGATGACAGAAGCAGAAGTGGATGGTTTGATTGGTTGTGACATGAAGGAAGCAATGTGCTTCATGATATCTTCCCGAAACTGCAGCAACTGTGAAGACAGATCTGGGTGAGCTTGCATAGAAACAGCTTCTTGACTCTTTCCTTTCATGTCTGGAAGTGATTGCTCATGATCTCCTCTATTCCGCACATCTCCTTGTCGCAATCCCGTATCCTCAGCCTCAACCTGATCTTCTTCATCTTGGCTTGAAACCTCAACATCATGTCTTGGTTTCCACTCCTGTTCCTGTTCATCAAATAAATAACCCAATCTAGTCAAGACAGATGCATCAATCGTGTCAACCTCTTTGTACTTTTGGTGCTCCTCTCCACTGAGATCAACGCCATGATATTGTAGGATTCTTGTTATGATCATTCCATATGGCAAAGATCTATTCTTCCTAGCACGACTCTTATTCATATGTTGGAATATGTGGTAGGCGAAGTTGAAACGGTTGCCTCTTGCATGAGCATACAGCAAGTGTGCATCCTAGGCTGTGACCTCTGTATAAGATCCACTCCTTGGGAATACGTGGTATACAAAAACATAATGGAGAAGTTTCAAGTCCACAGTTTTCAACTGAGTAGATGTCACGGGTATGAACTATCTGTAGACTCAAACCACGTAACCGGCCTAAGGTCCCCGACCTTAGCAGCCCTTTTCTGAACCCAATAGAGGTTACACGAGGCAACAAGCAAAAAGCAATAGAGAAAAGGAACAAAGTAACTTACAGGAAACAATATTCCCAACCTTTCATTAAAGGAAACAATGCCTGGCTTTACAAGTGTATTGGACATGGCTCGCTCACTGTCCTGCTCATCTTCATGAAAAGGCTTAAGAAAAGAGACATGAAAAACTGGATGGATTTGATACCTTTCAGGTAACTCCAACCTTTAAGCCAAATTGTCAATCCGTCTAGTGACTTCGAAGGGGCCATCGTACCTCTGAACTAGACCACGATGCACTGCCTTTTTACTGATCTTCTTCCATATCAGGGGAGTAAGCTTCAGCATTGCTTTATCTCCCACCTGAAACTCCCGAAAGCATTTACCTCGATCAGCATACTTCTTCATTCGCTCAGCTGCTCTTGTCAAGCAATCCTTGGCTTCCTCAAATTGCTCAGTCCTTGCTCGAGCTTCCCAATATGCTGGTGGATAAGGCCCCTAAGAACGCCGCTTTGCCACTTCATTAGGTGTGATCGGGTTTTGTCCGGTGGCCAACTCGAATGGACTCATCCTTGGGGATGAAGAGGGATGCAGATTGTAACAAAACTGCGCCACGTCCAATAAGTCCACCCAATTTTGCTGGTTTGCAGTGACATAGTGTCGCAGATATTCTTCTAGCATTTTATTCACCCGCTCAGTTTGCCCGTCTGTCTGCGGATGATGACTAGTAGAAAAGTTAATCTGAGTGCCAAGTAATTCAAATAAAGTGGTCCAGAACCGCCCCGTGAAGCGTGAGTCTCGATCACTGATAAGTCTAAAAATTTTCATTTAATTTTATATTAAATTCACACCGTTAAGTATTAGAATGTTAATTAAATGCATGTTTTAAGTGGAATTTCATGAAAATCATATTTTTGATAAAATTCTTAATTTTGCTATAAAATGGGTCATTTTGCAATATTTTGAAAATATAAAAATTATAAAAATAATTAGACATGCTAAAAAGAATTAAATAGGCTCACATTGAAATATGGGTAAAAATTATAAAACCACCTAATTAGAAAAAATCATACATACAGTTATAAATATAATTTAAAATATGGTTATAAAACAAAATGTCAAAACATTTTAAGATAAAAAATAAAAATAATAAATAAATTCAAAAAGGGATAAAAAGAAAAGTAAATTAAAAATCTCTGCAAGCTTATTAAAATCATTTTTGACAAAAATTAAATATTTAAATCCGTTTTTGCTTGCTGCATGAGTACGCGCGACCGTACACCGCCGGAGCACCTGTTATGATGCTCCATCTTCCCCAAATCCGGAAGCCATGGCAGCGACGAATGCTTCCAGCAATTGCTTCAGCAAACCGCCGAAAATCGACCAGCAGCCATGGAAAATCCAAAGCAACACGAAAATCTCTTCAGCCAGTCTCTTTTGCGGTTTTGCCCCAAATCAATTGCTCCCGCCGTCTTCTTCTCTTCCGGCCAGCAGCAGCCCTTCGGCGATCCGGTCATCCCACAGAAAATCCCAACCAGTCGTCCGACCAGAGAGAGTCCGGCAAAGCCACTATCCGATTGATTGACATGAATCCAGCAATTTCAAAACGGATTGCTACCTCCCTTTTTCAACTACATCTACAAAAATCGGCAGCTGCAAATGGAGGCAGCCACGATCCAGCAGCCCATCAATCGTCCCAATTTCTGCAGCAGTAACCCACCATCTTCTTCCCACCGGAAACCCGCATCCAGCCACGAAGAATTCAATGGCAGCCATGGCAGCGAGCAGCTCGTCTTCTCCAAGCTGGAAACCCATTTTTCCGACCAGCAGCTCTTCTCGTCTCATTGATTCATCGCAAGCCAAAAATGCCCAAATCCTGCCAGCCCTCTTCTCCAGCTACGGCAACAAGATAGGCATTAAATCCAAATCCGACCAGCAATCCGGCAGCCACGACAAAACCCTCGTCATCCAAAATCGCAGCAAACTAAGCAACTGTCCAGCACTGCCATTGCAGAACCAGCAGCTCTTAACAAAATCCGACAGCACTAAACCCATGGATTTTCAGCCAAGGAAATTCAACCAGGCACTCGCCGAGCGAACAACAGCAGGAAAGCTGTCCGAAAAATTCCAACAACCAAAGCAAACCCACCTCCGCAACATGCACCCCATCTTCCCCAAATTTCCTTTCCAGCCACGATCCAGCTCGTCTTCTCCAACCTTAGCCGCAACCACAAAAATCCTCCATCTCCATTAATTTCCAGCAACCGAATCCACTTGGTCATCCAAGCAGCAAATCGGCAATTTCATTTCCACTTTTACAAGCATTCAGCCCCGTCCACAAATCAGCGCTTAAACCCAACTCTTCTCCACCTTCGCCACCTCCTGGCAGTATGAAACTCACCTCCTCAGCCATCAATGCACCGCTCCCAATTTGGATCAGCATCAACGTTCCTCAAACTACCAGAAGAAAACCACGGCAGATGGCAGCTACGGCAAAACGGCAGAAGGCAACTGCAGTTGAAGGCAATGCGAGAATCCCACATCGAAAGCCACAAGGGAGGGAGGGCCCCTCCCTCAACTATAAAATAAGGCCTTCACTCATCCCAAAAATACACACCCCATACCCCACACTTCTCCCCTTGGGTGGGACCCATTTAGTGGAACCCATAGCAAGTGGGTGGGACCCATTTTGTGGGACCCGTAGCAAGGAGGTGGGGCCAAGCAATAAAGTTTTCTATTACGTGGAGATTTTTCTCTCCATATTCGGGTGATGTAAATTTTATTATGCTTTGTAGTGTCTCGTAGTTATTGCTTTTTAATTTGTAGTTTTAATTTTTAGATTAGATTTACTGCTTTATTTTATGCTTTGTAATTTTTAGATTAAATTTAATGTAATTCTCTTTCCTGCTTTAATAGTTAAATTTCATAGCTTTTATTGCTTTCTTAGAATAGTTTTAATTAAGTTGCTAGTTAATTATAATTTCTTTTAGCTTCTTGTCTCATTTTTTTCTCCAATTTCTTCTATTTTCTCTTTTTCTCTCTCTTCTTTTCTCTCTTCTTTTCTCTCTCTTCTCTCTTTCTCTATCTAATTTCTTCTTCTCTCTCTTTCTCTCTCTTCTCTTTCTCTCTCTCCTCTTTCTCTCTTCTCTCTTTCTCTCTCTTCTTTATACCTTCTTTTCTTTCTCTTGAAAACAATTCAAAACTACATCGCCTCTCTGTGGATTCGACCCGACTCACCATTATTCTACACTATCACTCGTATAGTGGTAGCTTTAATGTGTTTCGGTTAATTTAAATTAAACTGGTGATCACAGTGCTCTTAACGACAAGCACTTGGTTTGCATCAATCACTCACAATGTCCACTGGAAGACCCCATAACTTCACAACATTCTTAAAGAAAAGTTGTGCAGCTATCTCAGCCGTGCATGCATGAGGAGTAAGAATGAACGTACCATACTTTGAAAATCTGTCAACGATCACCAATGTCGTCGCAAACTTCTTTACTCTAGGTAACCCTGTGATGAAGTCCATCGACAAACTCACCTAAGGTTTGTCTGGAATAGGTAACGGTTGAAGCAACCCCGCTATCCTTCGTTCCGTCTTGTCTTGTTGGCATACAAGACAAGTTCGTACATACCCTTCAATATCCTCATTCATCTTCGGCCAATAAAAGTTCTTCATAAGAAGAGCCAAGGTCCGCTCTTGTCCTGGATGACCCGCCCACAGTACCTCATGAGCTTCCATGAGCAGCGTTCTACGTAGTCCGCCGCTATTAGAAACATAGACTCACCCTCCTTTAGCATAGAGAATGTCATCCTCTTGCCAAAATCGTCGAGTGGTGCCTTCTTTCACCTGAGCCAAGAGTCTTTTCGTTACGGGGTCATTCTGCGATTCTTCTTTGATTTGCTCCAGCAAATCACCTTCAACATGAACCGCAGCCGCAACTTGTGGTCCATCAGTCCTGCGACTCAAAGCATCAGCAACAATGTTAGTTTTGCCTAATTTATATATCAGGCTTAAATCGAATTCTGCCAAGAATTCCTTCCACCGAGCTTGTTTTGGAGATAACTTCTTCTGGGTAGTGAAATAACTTGTGGCTACGTTATCGGTGTAGACCACAAATTTTACACCAAGTAGGTAATGCCGCTAAACCCGAAGACAATGTACAACTGTCGTCATCTCCTTCTCACGAACTGAGTATCTCTGTTCTGTTTCATTAAGCTTTCGGCTTTCATAGGCTATTGGATGCCCAGACTGCATCAAGACGCCTCCTATCGCCTTGTCTGACGCATCCGAATACACCTCAAACGGTTCATCGAATACAGGCAACTTTAGAACAGGTTCCGTCGCCATAGCCGCTTTCGCATTGTCAAATGCGTTTTGACAATCTGAGGACCAGCACCATGGTTGGTCCTTCTTCAGTAAATCTATCAGGGCAGCAACTCTTTTCGAATATCCCTACACAAATTTCCTATAGTAGTTAGCCAAACCAAGAAATGATCTCAGTTCACTTACCTTGGTTGGACATGGCCAATCCACTATCGCTTGAATCTTGGATCTATCCATAGACACCTTGCCCTCAGCAATGCAGTGCCCTAAGAACATGATTTCCCTTTGAGCAAAGCTGCACTTTTCCCATTTCAAATACAACTTGTGTTCCCTTAACTTTCCCAGCACAAACTTAAGGTGATTAACATGCTCCTCAAGATCTTTGCTGTACACCACGATGTCATCCAAATACACAACAACAAACATGTCGAGGAAAGGACGAAAGACATCATTCATAAGGTTACAAAAAGTGGCGGGAGCATTAGATAAACCAAAAGGCATTACCAAGTACTCATATGAACCATACCGAGTAACCATAGCTGTTTTCGGCTCATCACCCTTTGCAATCCGTACCTGATAGTAACCCGATCGCAAATCCAATTTAGTGAAGATCGTCGCTTTAGCAAGCCTATCAAACAAGTCAGCAACTAAAGAGACAGGGTACTTATTCTTCACTGTTACCTTGTTAAGGGCGCGATAATCCACACATAGTCGTAATGAGTCATCCTTCTTCTTTTGGAAAAGGACAGGGGCTCCATAAGGTGCCTTTGAGGGTTGAATAAATCCAGCATCCAACAACTCTTTGAGTTGCTTTTTGAGTTCTTCCAACTCAGATGGTGACATTCTGTAAGGGGCTTTAGAAGGAGGTCGAGCACCAGGCAATAGCTCAATTGCATGATCCGTGTCTCTCCTAGGTGGAAGTTCTTTAGGCAGCTGTGGGGGCATGACATCATTAAATTCCACCAACACGTCACAAATCAAATTTGGGACTTCCCCATTCACCATCTTCTCCTCCTCAAGGAGGGTGGCTAGGAAGGTTCCCTCACCCTTCCTTAACCCATCTTTGACTTGTAGTGCGGATAACATCTCCACACCTCTTTGCTCAACTGTAGAGGTCACGAAACAAGGACTATAATTGTTAGCAATGAATAACCCACCAAGATGTGGGGCAACAAAAGCCTGTGCATTTGTTAGGAAGTTAAGACCCAAGATAACATCAAAGTCATCAAGAGGAACAGCCATCACATTACACCGTCCCTGCCAATTCCCAACTGTAAGCGGTACCTCCTTTGCCACACCTGAGATTGGTCTTGCTTCTGAATTCACCGCCTTAATCCTGGTCTGTTTTTTTCCCACGGTCAACCCAAAACGTTGAACACACTTGTCAGAAATAAAAGTATGAGTAGCACCAGTGTCTACCATAGCTCGTACCTTGTGACCATTGAGAAGAATTTGCACATATAGCAGCCCCTTTCCTTTGACTTGGCTTTCTCTTGAGTAATCGCATTTAGCAATTGAATCGGATTCACTCTAGGTGTCTCCCCTTCCCTTTCTTCAGTGACCACAGAAGAAACTCGTTCCTTCTTTTTGTTGGGACAATCTCTAGCAAGATGGGGACCTTTGCAAACAAAACAACCTGTTTTAGACTTATCCGATTGTTCAGCTTTGCCCTCCTGATCCTTCTTTGCTTTTTCCTTACTTTTTGAAGGTGACTTTTTCTTCTCTGCGCCATCCTGATTTGTCTTATAATCAATAAGACTTTCAGCCGCTGCCACTGCAGAAGGAAGGTCCTTCACCCCTTGCCGTCTGAGCTCTGCTTGTGCCCATGACTGAAGCCCAGTCATGAAATTGAATAGCTTATCGTCCTCAGACATATTCTGCACATTCAACATTAGAGATTGAAAAGCTTTAACATAATCACGCACATTACCCGTGTGCTTAATCTTTCTCAATGATTCTCGAGCCAACCACGCAACATTGCATGGGAGGAACTGCTCTTTCAGTTCTGCCTTCATTTCATCCCACGTTTTGATTTCTAACCGAGTCGGATCTGCAACTCTGCTACGCCACCACAGTTTAGCATCACCAGTCAAAAATATGCAAGTGATATTCACCATTTCACCAGGCATAGTATGGACAACCTTAAAATACTGTTCCATATCTCATAAAAAGTTCTCCAAATCCTTAGGATTTCTATTACCAGAATAAGAGTAGGATCAGGTACCTTCCATTTTGGAGTTTTCTCACCATTTACTGAAGCACGAATGGCACATTTGAGAATCTCAATCTCTCGAGATAAGCTCTCCTTGAACTCATGGAGTTCTGCCATGATGCCTTCCTTGGATTGTTCAATCGCAACAACCCTTCCAGAGAGTTCATTCATCTCGGCTCTCCCTTCTAGAGCCATGGAAGATACATCCTCATCAAGTTGTTCCACTCTTGTCGTTCGTTGCATTACACCCTTACGCTTAGAGCTCTTGACCTTCACCATCTTATATAAAGAAATAGCAAGGCAAAACTCAAAATCAAAGTAACAAACACCACAAGTATAAAGCCGAACCTTCAACGAAGTTCAACCCGCACTGCTTTTGCCAATAATCCCTCGTAGATGAAACCTAGCTCTGATACCAAACTGTCACGGGTATGAACTATCTGTAGACTCAAACCACGTAACCGGCCTAAGGTCCCTGACCTTAGCAGCCCTTTTCTGAACCAAATAGAGGTTACACGAGGCAACAAGCAAAAAGCAATAGAGAAAAGGAACAAAGTAATTTACTGGAAACAATATTCCCAACCTTTCATTAAGTGGTAGTGGGACACCTCAGCAAGACTTAGTCCACCCTCAGCCACTTGTGCGCCACTTGTACGCCACGCGAGCAATGCGTAACATGCATACTGCACACATGTAAATGTTCTGGTACTCTGTACCTATTCCACTGTTCATAATTACTGTTCATATATCCCAAATCATCATTTATCAATTTTAGAGCATTATTTTCACATATCATATACTATCTTCCCGAATGCTCCATCTTTGCTCCAAATTTTTGTTGTTTCGGCATGATTCCAATTAAGCATTATAACTTTACTTATTTTCTCATGCTTAGGCATTATCTAAGCATGATTTTACCCTACTTAACATTCAAAAAGAAATTTGGGAAGAAATTGCTTACCCGAAGTGGAGAACTCCTCATTTCCTTCCCATTTTCTCTCTCCTTCCTTCTCTCCTTCTCTCTTTATGGCCAAAACGTGTTTTGGGGGTGGGAATGCTTGAATTGCTCAAGCTTGGAGTGCCTTTGGACGTCCACCCCTGCCCCCTATTTATACTTTTTGATTTTTCACATATTTGCAATTTACCCCCTCTTTCTTGAGGTGTGAAATTGCAAATATGTTTTTTTCTAATTTTAAAAGGTGCATGGAGCCTTGTGCAGCCACCCTAGATACTTTTCACGCACCCCTATGGCAGCCCTATTTTTGCCTATTTTTTTATTTATTAAAATTATTTATTTTAAGCTAATTTAATCCTAGCCATTGATCTTTGATGAGGATGGATTTGAGCCATTGGATTTGGCCCCAAAAGTCCAAGCTCCAGCAGCTTTTCATTAATTACTCATCTCTTTCATCATCATCATCATCATAAGCCATTTCCCACCTATGTGGGGTCGGCTGCATGGATTCTGTTACGCCATTCTTGGAGATTTAAGACTAAATTTTCAGTAATATGTAATATTTTTAAATCTTGTTTAATTACTTCCATCCATATTTTTTTGGGTCTTCCTCTCATTCTTCTACCACCTTCTACTTGGATAAACTCTGTTTTCCTAACCGGTGCTACTTCAGGCCTCCTTTTAACATGACCAAACCATCTTAATCTATTTTCTCTCATTTTATCATTAATTGGTCTCACTTTTAAGTTTTCTCGAATTATTTCATTCCTAATTTTATCTTTTCTTGTTTTACCACTCATCCACCTTAACATTCTCATTTCCGCTACGCTCATTTTTTGTATATGTTGCTCTTTAACTGCCCAACATTCTGCCCCATAAAGCATAGCAGGTCTAATCGCAGTCTTATAAAATTTTTCTTTTAATTTGACTGGAACTCGACGGTCACATAAAATTCCTGACGCACTTCTCCATTTCTTCCATCCTGCTTGAATTCTATGTATTATATCTTTCTCGATTTCCCCGATCTCTTGAACTATTGATCCTAAGTACCGAAAGTGATTAGTTTTTGTTACTGTTTGATCTAAAATCTTAATTGGTTCATCATCCGGGTTCTCACTATTATTAAAATTGCATTTCATATATTCAGTTTTTGTGCGACTAATTCTAAAACCATTAGATTCTAGAGCATCTACCCACCTATTCAATTTTAAATTTAGTCCTTCTTTATTTTCATCTATTAGAACAATGTCATCTGCAAATAACATACACCAAGGTACTTCTTCTTGGAGATGTCTAGTAATTTCATCTATTACTAAGGTAAAAAGGTAAGGACTCAAGGCTGAGCCTTGATGTAAACCTATTTTAACTGGGAAGACATTAGTATCTCCACTAATGGTTCTCACATTTGTAACAGCCCCCTCATACATATCTTTAATAATATCAATGTATCTGTCATTAATTCCTTTTTTCCTCATCACTTGCCATATTAACTTTCTTGGTACTCGATCATAAGCTTTTTCTAAATCAATAAAAATCATGTATAAGTTCTTTTTCTTCTCCCTATACTTTTCAAATAGTTGTCTAAGTAAGAAAATAGCTTCAATAGTTGATCTTCCTGGCATAAAACCAAATTGATTTTCAGATATATTAGTTTCCCGTCTTAGTCTATGTTCAATTACTCTTTCCCACAATTTCATAGTATGACTCATTAATTTTATTCCACGATAATTTGCACAATTTTGAATATCTCCCTTATTTTTATAAATTGGAACTATAATGCTTTTCCTCCATTCACTTGGCATTAACTTCATTTTTATAATCTTGTTAAAAAGATTTGTTAACCATGTTGCACCTACATCTCCCATGCACTTCCATGTCTCAATTGGTATATTATCTGGGCCTAAAGCTTTTCCTGTTTTCATTTTCCTTAGAGCTTCCTTTACTTCAGATATTCGAATTTTTGTGAAATAACTGATATTCCTATTTTCTTCCCTATTTAGACTAACATCTAATGTTAATTGTTCGTGTGGGGTATCATTTAGTAAACTATAAAAATAATTTTTCCATCTTTCCTTAATATTATCATCTTTGACTAGAACTCTTTGGTCCTCACTTTTAATACATCTAACATGTGTTAAATCTTTGCCCTTATTTTCTCTTAATTTAGCCAACTTAAAAATATCTTTTTCACCTTGTCTAGTTCCTAATCTGTCATATAGGCTCTCATAAGCTTTGTGTTTAGCATCACTAATAATCTTTTTAGTAGCTTTTTTTGATAGTTTGTATTGTTGTAAGTTGACATCATTTTTATTTTCCTGCCATGTCTTAAACTTTTCTTGTTTATCATTTATAGCTTTTTGGACATCTTCATTCCACCACCAAGTTTCTCTATGTGGGGATCTACGATTTTTATATACACCTACAATACTTTGTCCTACTTCTTTTATGTTAATTTCCATTTTATCCCACATCGATTCTACTCCATCTTCTTGTGTGTCCCATTTAACTTCTTCTATCATTCTTTTTCTAAAAAGTTCTATGTTGTTTCCTTTTAAATTCCACCATTTAATTTTTGGAATAACATTGTCTTTAGTTTTTGTTGACTCTTTTTGTGTATATATATCCATCACTAATAATCTATGCTGCATAGCTAAACTCTCACCTGGGATAACTTTACAATTTATACAAAGGGATCTATCCAATTTTCTTATAAGGAAGAAATCTATTTGGCTAGAATTGGTCCCACTCTTAAAAGTTATTAAGTGTTCATCTCGTTTTTGAAATAAGGTATTAGCTATAACCAAATCATATGCTATAGCAAAGTCCAAAATGGCATTCCCCATTTCGTTCCTTATTCCAAAACCAAAGCCCCCATGACTTCTCTCATATCCTACCTTCTCTTTTCCTACATGTCCATTTAAATCTCCACCTATCACAACTTTTTCTTGGTTAGATGTTCTTTGCATAATACTATCTAAGTCATCCCAAAATTGTTTCTTGATTCTATCATCTAATCCTACTTGTGGTGCATAAGCACTAATCATATTTAAAACCTCTGCACCTAATACAAGTTTTATTTGAATAATTCTATCATTTACTCTATTGACATCTACAACTTTATTTATGAAATTGTTATCTACTATTATCCCTACACCATTTCTATTATCATCCTTGCCTATATACCATAATTTGAATCCATTAATCTCTTTAGCCTTCTCTCCTTTCCACCTAGTCTCTTGAAGGCATGCTATATTAATTTTTCTCCTTCTCATAACATCTACTACTTCCATACTTTTCCCTGAAAGAGTCCCAACATTCCACGAGGCAAAACGGACCTTGCGTTTTGATATCACCTTCTTCCCTAAACCACGTCCATAAAGGCATGGGAACCTTTGTTGACTTTTCGTCACAACCGGACGTTGTTGTGTCGCGTCGCTTCCGGGGGGACGCCCTAGCAACCCTTGCCCATTTCTCACTACATCCGGGCTCCGATGTAGCGCGTCGCTTCTGGGGAAACGCCCTAGCAACCCTTGCTCATTTCTCACTACAGCCGGGCTCCGCTGCAGCGCGTCGCTTACAGGGAACGCCCTAGCATTAACAATTTTTAATATATTTTCAGAATCCATAAAGAGATGTGGCGGTGATTTTTAATGGCACCGGCTGCCAGCCTGACATGCCAACCCTTGCTTTTTTCCCGGGCTTGGGACCGGCAGTAAGATAGAAACTCTACTGGCAAGGTTTTACTCATCTCTTTAATTAATTAAAATTAATCAAAAGTCAATTCTCATTAATGAAAAAGTAAAGCTACTTTTTTCATTTTCAAATGACGTTTAATCTTGACCCTTGATTTGTGATTTTCATCACATCTTGGACCATTCATCATGTCCATCATCACATCTTAGCCACCCATAAAAAATTTCATCTCAATCCGATGTCCGGATTGCAAGATATGAATTTTTCTTCATTTTCTTCACCAAAATCCATAAAAATCCGAAAATAATAAAAAAATCCAAAAGTGGCTATTTTGTCCTTTTGTGGGAAGCTTCCTTTTTTGTCTTTTATGATTAAGTTAATCCAAAGTGATTAACTTAATATATTCCTTAATCCCACATTTACTATTCACGTTTCACTATTCACGTACACTATTCACGTGCACTATTCATCCGAATTTCATGCATAATTATTTTAATCTTCATTTCTATATATTTCATATCCATCAATATATATTTCTCAAATATATTACCTAGGGTTTACAACCCTAAAGTTTTGTACACGTCTCAAAGATCGGGGTTCCACATTTTCAAAGTATGGTACGTTCATTCCTACTCCTCATGCATACACGGCTGAGATAGCTGCACAACTTTTCTTTAAGAATGTTGTGAAGTTATAGGGTCTTCCAGTGGACATTGTGAGTGATCGAGACTCACGCTTCATGGGGCGGTTCTGGACCACTTTATTTGAATTAATGGGCACTCAGCTTAACTTTTCTACTAGTCATCATCGCAGACAGACGGGCAAACTGAGCGGGTGAATGCAATGCTAGACGAATATCTGCGACACTATGTCACTGCAAACCAGCAAAATTAGGTGGACTTATTGGACGTGGCGCAGTTTTGTTACAATCTACATCCCTCTTCATCCACAGGGATGAGTCCATTCGAGTTGGCCACCGGACAAAACCCGATCACACCTAATGAAGTGACAAAGCGGCATTCTCAAGGGCCGTATCCACCAGCATATCGGGAAGCTCGAGCAAGGACTGAGCAATTTGAGGAAGCCAAGGACTGCTTGACAAGAGCAGCTGAGCGAATGAAGAAGTATGCTGATCGAGGTAAATGCTTTCGGGAGTTTCAGGTGGGAGATAAAGCAATGTTGAAGCTTACTCCCCCGATATGGAAGAAGATCAGTAAAAAGGCAGTGCATCGTGGTCTAGTTCAGAGGTACGATGGCCCCTTCGAAGTCACTAGATGGATTGGCAATTTGGCTTACAGGTTGGAGTTACCTGAAAGGTATCAAATCCATCCAGTTTTTCATGTCTCTTTTCTTAAGCCTTTTCATGAAGATGAGCAGGACAGTGAGCAAGCCATGTCCAAAAGAGCTCCACCAACGGTTCGAGCTCAATTTTATAAGGAGGCTGAGATCATCCTTAAAAAGAAAGTTCAAGGACAAAGCAGGATGAACAGGAGAACATCCTACAAGGTCAAGTGGAAGGGCATTAAGAAAATAACTTGGGAACGTGCAGAAGACTTGTGGCAATTCAAAAATCTCATTCAGCAGTACGAGCAGTCGATGAGGGCATCGACGAGTTCGGGTGGGGGAGGCCTGTAACACCCCTACATGATGGACTGTCCCGGGGTGGATGGTGTTGTCATCCGCACGATGACGGGTGATGTTTACGGGGGTGCGGAGCTCACGTAAGTCATTCCAAGCATGGAACGAGTGACGGTTCCAAGGCGGGATCGTGGATGCTTAGCATCGTGACGGCGCTACACATTGGGGATGCCTAATGGTGATCGAGGGATCATGGCGGCATGGAATAGGTACAGAGTACCAGAACCTTTACATGTGTGCAGTATGCATGACATGCATTGCTCGCGTGGCGTACAAGTGGCGCACAAGTGGCTGAGGGTGGACTAAGTCTTGCTGAGGTGTCCCACTACCACTTAATGGGGAAGTGGGAGGACACATGGCATGGGTGGACTAAGTCTTAGTGCCACATGTCCCATGACTTAAGAGAGTGGGGCACGTGGGTAGCTTCTATGAGTGACATGTGTCACCATGTGGTGTAGCTTGTAACCTTATAAATACCCATTCATTTCACTTGTAAAGCACACAACGGGACACCAGAGAGTGCTGTGGAGTATGGGTCGATACACTTGTAAAGCCAAGCATTGTTTCCTTGAATGAAAGGTTGGGAATAATGTTTCCTGTAAGCTACTTTGTTCCTTTTCTCTATTTCTTTTTGCTTGTTGCCTCGTGTAACCTCTATTTGGTTCGGAAAGTGCTGCTAAGGTCGTGGACCTTAGGCCGGTTACGTGGTTTGAGTCTACAGATAGTTCATACCTGTGACAGTCTTCCACAACAGTCTCCATTATTTTATGTTTCCCCCTTCTGATAGCTGCCTATCCTGCCGCTTTTTCTTTTCCTTTCTTAACGACGACCACTACCTCATTTGCTGTGGTTGCATCGTCATTGGTCTTTGTTATTTTCCTTTTTCCTTGTCTGGTTGCTGCTTCTTTCACATTTTTTCCCTTTCCTTTGCCCTTTGCCCCTGCCATTTAACTTTTGAAATGAAAACATCTAAACGTTAGAAAAATGACACATCGCATATGCATGTCAAGTTGAAACGAGAAATCAAGTCAAGTTGACACATAGCGTGTGCATGTTGTAGGCTATAGGCTATTTTTATAGAATACAGTATTCTAACCTAAAAAATGATTAATTGTGTTGATAGAGAAAGCAAATGTGATTTCTTCTGTTGGTCAAATCTGCATGCTGATTTCATATGCATATGATTTCTTAAAATGCATACTACCTTAGAATTAGCATGCGAAATATAAAGAGCAAGAATGTAAAGAAGGGATGTCACTAATCAGAATCAGTACGCGGAATATGAAATTAATATGTGGAGTCTGCCGCACTTGAAACGTGATTTGTGGAATTCAAATTCAATGTGGATAGTGAAAATAGCATGACGAATTTGTTACAGTTAGTAGATATTTTAAAAAAAAAGTTTATACATGAAAATTAGCATGTGAAATTAGCAGGAATGTGAACAATAAATGTCACTAACTCAAAATCAACATGCAGCATATAAAATTAGCATGTGGAATCTATCGCAGAACAGGAATGTGAGTGTGGGTTGTCACTAACTTAGAATTTGCATGCGGAATATAAAATACGCATGCGAAATCTGTCACAGAGCATGAATGTGAACTAGGGTTGTCACTGACTCAGAATTAGCATGCAGATAATTCTATCATAAGGAGTAGGAATGTGAACAAGAGTTGTCACTAACTAGAATCAACATACGGAATACGGAATTAGCGTGTGGATTCTGTCATAGAGAGCAAGAATGTGAACAAGGATTGTTACTGACTCAAAATCAGCATGAGGAATATGAAATTAGCATGTGGATTATATCATAAAGAGCAGGAATGTGGATAAGGGTTGCTACTAACTCATAATTAGCATGTAGACTCTTAACATTAACATGTGAATTCTGCATAGCTGATATGTAAAATTCAGATTCAGTATGCAAAATGTGATGCTAGCATATAAATAAGCAAAAATCATGCAAACAACCTGTTCAACCCCACGTATAATAATTTTAGACAATTTGATTCATTAGTAATGACCAAACAAATGAATTTTGGAAATCTACTTCTTGAACTATTTCGAGTCCAGCTTAAATTTGTCATTGGTTCAATAGAGAAGATTAAACATTTACATTTATCAGTAGGATGAAATCAATTTTGAAACTAGTAGATTTAAAGTTCTCATTCAATCAAAATGTAAACCTATTAATTTTTCAAAATGACTTTTAAAGTACTGTTGTGCATAACATTAACAGGTTTAAATATCTCAGACATTAATTGTAATTATGACATTATGTATTGAGATATAATGTAAATATATATTGATAAAAATGACTAAGTATCAGTACTAGTCACCCCATGCAATAGAACATAAGACAGGAGATAATAAATAAAAATTCATATAAATAAAATAAGGGGAAATGACTTCTTTGCCTTTGGAAGAAAATAAGGGGAAAAATTGTTCACATGTATTTTAGGGGTTCAATGCAATGGATCAGTCCTTTTAGTCTGAAAAATGGATTTTTTTTTCTGATTGGTTGAAAAATGGTTTTTTAGAGAGGATATGGAATGCTACCGGTGGTTGGTTTTTGCAACATGGAAGATTTTCATTAAAAAAACTATTTATCTTTCGTGAATTCTTGGTGGAAGAAATATGTTCGTAATTTCAGGTAAACATTAAAAGTTACCTTAATTAAAAGCCAGTCAATTAAAAAATAAAAATAAATAATGCCTTCTATGGAAGATTTTCTAAGCATGTGCGGAAAGAGATATGCGGATGGGAGGTACTTTTGTTGCGCAGTTATAATCCGCATACGGATTAAGAATCAGCATGCGGATTTTCGCGTTAAAGAGATGCGGATGGGAGGTACTCTTGCTGCGCAGTTATAATCCGCATGCAGATTTTCGCGTAAGAGAGATGCGGATGGGAGGTACTTTCGCCGCGCAGTTATAATCCGCATGCGGATTTAGAAATTGCATGCGAATTTTCGCGTCCGATAGATGCGGATGGGATGTATTTTGCTGCACATTTATAATCCGCATGCGAATTTTCGGTGAAGACGAGATAAAAAAAAGTTTAAATTCCAATTCGGCTAGCTATCCACCAAAAATAGAAATTATTTGCATTCATTAATTAATGGCATTAATAAGATTGCAACGAACCCTCACCGAAGATGCTAATCGCCGGATCTGCTGGTCGCCGAAGGCTCGAGCTGATATGGGGCCGGAGCTGCTGCTACTGCTGGTCGCCGACTGGACGAGATGGAACTGCTGCCTGCTGGTCGCCGGACGGACGGGTGCTGCTGCTGGGAGTTGCTGCCTGCTGGTCGCCGGACGGACGGGTGCTGGTGCCTAGGAAGGAGGATGGGACTGGGCAGGATTTTGGTGCCTTGATGCTGGCCTGCTACGTGATTTAGGGATTGGGCGCAGGCGGGATTGAGGAGGGAAGCGAGAGAGGAGATTGGGCGTGGGCGGGATTTCTTTTTTTGCTTCCGAGCGGGAAAATGCCGCCTTGATGCTAGCCTACTGCGCGATTTAGGGGGATTGAGGAGGGGAGCGCGGGCAGGATTTCTTTTTTCTTTTTTGCTGCCGAGCGGGAAAATGCACCCATCCGCGTGTACGTGCAGTCTCCACCTCCTTCGCAACACGCAAATACGAATAGACGGACTGGATTTGCCCCGCCGAAATAGACGGCCGGATGAGCCGTCTGCATGGTAGTTTCCGTGCAAACGGAATGTACAGGATTAAATCCCTATATATATACACACACATGAAAAGTTTACATATACGGTTCTTTTTAGAAGTGCGGCATCGATTGTGCACGCTGCACACCTTAGGAGGTGGGATGCAGCTGCAGCAGGTCTACGGTTTTGGTTATGTATGGAAGCTACTCCCATATATATATGCATATGATTAATCGATTTGTTATTTGAATTTTTTGTTTCAAATAAAATTCGCTTACTTCAATCAAAATTTTTAATTTTTATTATATTTAAATAGTTTTGGAGTTTTATTTTGTATTGAATTTGAAAAAATATTAGAATTTAATTGACTTATTAATGAAATACTTTAAAATCTATATTATTAAAGATATTAAATGGAGAATACTTCATTTAACCAATTAAAGTTATATATATATATATGTAAACCCCTTGATTATTTTTTCCTGCTAACTCTTCCTCCCACCATATAATTTTCATTTTTCCATTACTGTCCAAATTCTTTTTTTTTAATTACTGCGCTATTTCTTTTTTTTCCTATACCAAAAACTCTTTCGCCGCTTCTGAAAAGTCATTGTTTGTTAGAGTTTAGGCCTTCAAGTTAGTTACTGTACAATCCGTTAATAATCCGTCAATTCGTTTATTAAATAGGTTGTAAATGTGTTAGGGTTAAGGTTTTTTAAATGAATTAATAAACGGATTAAGGTTGAGATATTTTAAATAAGTTAGAATTAGAATTAGGATTAAGCTCTAACTTGTCCAACCCGATCCATTAACACCCCTACTTACAAGTAAAAGCAAGAATCAAGACGAGTCGTCAGGGTTTGCCCAAGTCTAATCCTACTTTTTTAAAATTCTATTTAACCCTATTTTTATACAAGGGTTGGTATCAAATCAGTTTTAAGAGAGCATGTCAAGTAAAAAATGCTAGTCAAATAAGATAATTTTAAAAATTTATATATCTATCAGACATAAAGATACATCTATGCTAAATTTAAATATTATATACTTCGATATTTTAGTAATTAATAAAAAAAAACACATCATTACTAAAAAAAACATGAGTAAATATAGTGCAACTTTAATAAAACAGGTTAATATACAATTATGCATAAGAGTTATATAAATATATATATATATGAAAATTTTTCTTATTAATTCTTATATTGTTTTTTAAATGAATTTTTTCTTATATTGTTCATATATTTAATTATAAAAAATATAAGAACTTCGAAAGAAAATGATAATGAGAGTTAACTATAGATTTATAATTTTTAATAAATAAATATATACAGGGTTGGTTGGGATTGCATGGATCAGGACTTGATGGGCCCATTCCAACTTTATTTTTGAAATGAGGTCAATTTTTTTTATTCATCCTGTACCAAGTTAAAAAAATATTTACCACTCAAAAAAGAGTCGAGGAAAGGATAGGTTACAGGTCGACGGTTGCCAATTCTCACCCCTACTTGCGGGGTTAAAAAGACAAAAGTGCGTCTGTTTGTATTTTCTCCAAAAATGCAAAACATATGTACAGGCGCCGTCCCCAATATTTAAGGGGCATGACTAAAATGCAATCATGCCACGGGCTGTGGCTGCGTGAAAATTATATTCATGACGCCATAATTCACTCCCGTAGCAACTTATATGAAGTCATGGAAATATATAAATGGCGGGGGATATTTCTATGCAACGCTCATTATTTTAAACATGAAGAATCCACTCAACGTATTATATTTAGTATTATTTATATTATTATAAAAACTTTTTCATTTGTATATGGGCTGTATTTATAAACATATAGAATCAATATACAAATGATTTAATATTAAATATCAATTTTTAAGTATTATTTTCAACATCTAAACAATTTAAGATATTACTATTGTATGCATAAATGATTTTATAAAGTATTATTATATTCTAATACATATGTAAATGAATCTGAGCATTTTTCCTAATTTATACATGAATGTATATATTTTAAGCAAATGTGGTCTATGCATATATTAGATTATGATGAAACTTAGTCTCCTAGCTAATCAAAACAAATGACGTTGAATACAATGAATAAATGGAATTTTACATCAATGATTAACATATCAAAAATGGAAGAGATGAAACCTGTTTTCACATAAGCATTCCCTTATCTATTAAATTTGGTTTCTGCTGCTTTCCCGGTGCATTTGTACGGCCTTGCTTTTATTTTAAAAAAATTCAAATCCACGCGTTTATTTAAAATTATTTGTTCTAAGATAATTTTAGATATTTTCTAAACAGAGGCAACTATAAGCTCTCAAATATCAGAAGGAAGACCAATGACTCCTAAATACAATAAGAAAAACATCACAACTTCCACAATTAAACAAGGGAATATTTAAGGAGACAAGACTCTTAGCCGTCTGCACTAGTGTAGTTATTTGTTTAGTAGCTTTAGCCTGACTATAAAACACCAACTTGATTTAGAGTTTTCGTAATCTACAATATATAAAAATATTTATGATTATATTCACGATTTGCACTTGCTTAGATTATATATAAGTTGCGAAATATCTCAATGAGTCAATACCTCCCAAGGTTTCAATGTGCTATCTCATTGTAGGCTATCTTGATAATAATTTAAATCTTAATCCACTTAATTTATTTAGAATTATTATTCTAGCTGTGTTTATTTACAATAAACATTTTTTAAACTAAAACTTTTTACTTTTCATAAATAACTTATTTTTAATTATTTTTCACATCTTTATAGGCAAGCACGCCACTTTTTAATCCTTTCTACCCAACTATTCTATACAAGTAACTTGTATATTTTAACTTATTCTTTTTATTCTTCATCATTACCCCTTATATCATATCATGTTTTCCATTTCAAAAATTTTTACAACAAAAATATTTCGTCCGAAAGTTTTATCACTTCTCGAACATATTCTTATTTAACTAGATAAGGAAGTTTCATCCAATGTATGTGGCTTCATTGGAAAATTTTATAAAATAGGCCTAATAAAATGATTTAATTTATATATAAATTTTAAAGTTATATATTCAACACATAAACTGTTTCCAATAGTATTCCTAAGTGGATAAATAATTTTATAAATTAATTTTTATGTTTTGATGAATATAATTATATGTGTGAAAGGTCTGGAGTTCAAAATTGGACTAAGGCATTAACTTCTGTAAGATCCAAAGACAAAAAAAGAACGAATCTGAGCAATTTCATAATTTATGAATGAGTATACACAATTTAGAAGATACAGCCCACTCAAGAGTTTGATTGAAATTATTCTTAGTATCATGTTAAAATAAAATATTTTAAATAAAATGAATGGGTAAATTTTGATTTAGCTATAAAGTGGGCTAAAATGGGAATGGTATACTAGAATCTTCGGTTGTAACTGTGTCACCGAAGTGCATCCCTGTACATAAATATAACGAAATGTTTTTTCATATTATTATGGGCATGTTTGTATATCACAAAATTTTTCTAAACAAAAACTTTTCAATTTAAAACTTTTTATTTTTCACATTATCTTATTTTTAATTTTTTTTTTTTACATCTTCCTTTGTAACTACTCAGTATTTCAATCATTTGTACACAATTACCTATGCAACTAACATATCTATTTTAACTTTATTCTCATCACTCTTCATCATTACTCTTATCATATCACATCATTTTCCTCATATTAAAAAAATTTTACGTTAAAAACTTTTCATCCAATGATTTTATCATTTCTCAAATACTCCTGTGTAACTATTCATAAAAAAGAATATAATGCATATTTTGAATTAAAAAAATCAGAAGAAGAAACCCAAAAGAGTACAAATTGCACCCAATTTTAGGCAAAACATGTTTCATCATTAGGGTGACAGTTGTTGTTGGGATGGAAGTGGATGTATGGGGCTCTTACATGAATTTTAAACCTTTAAAAGCCTTTAAAAATCAAAGCACCGGAAAGAAAAGCTTTAAATTAGGGTTCTGTAGCACCCGCCGGGAGCGCTACGGTGGGCTCAGAATGGTTTTCCGGGCCTTGAGAATGTGGATCGTGTTTGGACAGCAGTGTGGGCTTTGATTTCCTGCATTCACATGGGGTGAAACACATTAAGTTTCATATTTTTCAGAAAAGTTGGCGTGTGGGTGTTTTCTTGCGAGTTCGGCAGCATAACGGCTAAGACGAGGCGTTCCGTACACGGGTCGAGTCACAAATCCGACAGCATAACGGCAGCGTATTATACTGGAATCCGTGGACCCAGGTGCACCCACCTTACCGGGGCGTTAGCTTAAACACGCATGCAAAAATAAAGAAAAAACGGAGTCGCCACTGATCTTTAAAGGGAGATCAGCCCCTATTTAAAGAAATAAGGCACTTGTCGTACAGAGTTTGGGTTCCGGCCTTCGGATTGAAACAAATATAGCGAAATCTGCCAACCCGAGGCGGTTTACACGGCGTAAAAGGGGGTAAAATGAAAGACTTGAGAGAATGGGAGAGATGGAAAAGGGGGCGTGGAAGAGAAGCTTGGAGCTTGCGGAGCGGGAAAAGCAGGACACCGGGGCGTTGCTGCAGACTCCCGTCCTCCCCTTTGGGATGCCTCTCTTCAAGTGTCTTGAATGAGAGGGGGTTGAATGAGAGGGGGGGCTCCTCCTTTTATAGATGTAGGAGTGGGCTTTTGGGCCACTTGGGGTCATGGACTTGGTCCATGGGCTTGGACTTGAGTTGGGACCATGGGCGTTGGGTCATTTAAAGGCTTGGACTTGGTCCATATACTTGAGCTTGGTTTGAGATCATGAGCCTTGGGCCATTCGAAGGCTTGGACTTGGTCCATATACTTGAGTTTGGTGGACTTGAGCTTGGCTAAGCCCGTTTGCTTTGGGTGGGCCGTTGTGGAGGCCCAAAGTTGTAGAGAAGCCTGCTTCTGAGGCTTGGGCTGCATTGCGGAGCCCGTTGAGGTGGCCTGTAGGAGCTTCGCTCTTGTGGGCCTGGTCTGGTTGTTGAAGAAGCCTGCTTCGAGACTTGGTGGAGCTTCGCTCCTGTGGGTTGAGTGCGGAAGGGCCTGCTTAGTTGGCTTGAATTTCCTTTTGCATTGAATTTGGTTGGGCTTGAATTTCGTGTCTATTTTATCCATTTTTGTGGGCCCAATGGTGGAGTGTCAATAGGTTCATTGTGAAGCTCTTCTCCACGGGACCAAAGTCTTAACTTAAAATAAGTTTCTTTTAAAATATATCCTTATATTTGGCCTTAATCCTAATTATACCTACCACTTGTTTAAAATCTCAAACATACTCACTACGTTTACATTTAATCTAAAAAATACACATTCCATAAAAACCGTTAGTTAAATTTTTATAAATGCCCAAAATACCCCTGTTGTAAAATAATAAGAAATGAAAGGAAATAGAAAAATAAAATTAGGACTCTACAAATTTAGAGCTCATTTATAATCAAGGAATCATTGACTCAAGACATTCAATTTTTTCAATCTTGCCCTAAATTTAATGGGCATATTAGTAATTTTACATGTAAATTAACAGCTTTAATTCACTAAGTGGGCTTTTTGGGATTAAATGCAAATGTAGTACGTGTATTTGAAAATTTAAAAACATTATGGGTATGTTTGAAATGAGGGCCAAATATAGTGTGTATATTTAGAAAAAGACCTTAAAAATATCATATTACAACGCTCAACCTCTTCACACGAACTCCACTCCAGCCTTGCCTAGTCAAACATTCTTTCAGAGTAACGGATGGTATCATACTAAGATCTCAAACCCAAAATCCCTTAATTGCAAATTATAGTATTCACCATCTAATTAAGTTAATCTAGTGTTGCTAACATTTAATTCTTAATTAATTAATTTAAAACTATGCCGCAAGCATCAATCCACTGACACTGAACTCACTCAAGATAATCAAAAGTCGACAGTAAAACAATCAACGATAAAGTATTCAGTATACCACATCATCAAAAGCAACTCAGAGTTCATTGAAGGAGCATCGCCTTAGCCCATCTTACCATACCATGCCATTTTTATTACAAAAATCATATATATATATAACCACATACAAACCTTCCATTGCACTATTGCACCACGCCATATATTCTACATATTTATTACTTGCCATAAACATTGCATTAACCATTTATATATCCAATTAAGCATATAGAATTTGTATCTCAGGGTTCATTGGCTTGTCCCTCGAGAGGAGGAGCTCTGCAGCAACCACAGCAAACGCCTGGTGGAGCAGGCCTACAGCAAACACATGCTGGGCAAACCCTTGCTGGTGGTGGGGGCGGTGCCATCCTTGCTGGCCTCCCAATTACCTCTGAAAGCACATATAAATTAATCAAAATACTCATTCATCGATCTACCTGGATTCAAAATAAGATGAAGATTACAAAAAAAAAAAAAATTATTACCTTGGGTTAAGCGAGCCGCCTTTGCAGAGTGGTGTATTGTAGTAATTAGAAGAAGAGAAACGAAAAGGATGGTAATCATCTTAATGGCTGTGAAATGATTAGCAGCCATCTTTTGCAGGAACAAAGGAATCGGCTATGACTTAGCTTAGATGGTCTCTTGATTTTTGGTGTAGTTTTGATTGCTGATCGATCTTGTCAGGATATATATTCCATATATATATATATATATAAGGACCCAAAATATTTTAAAATAAATAAATAATAAATAATCCAAGTCCTATACCTAATTTGGCATGTAGGACTTAATGCATTGTCACATTCTCAGAGAGGAGACTTTCTTGTGCGTGAACACTAAAAGTCAGACAATTGGACTTTCCTCCTAACACACTGCCCCGGGTCAGCCAAATTTAATTGACTTTTTTCATGGAAATTGATCTCGCGCATGTGACTAAATTATGCAGTCCATCCATTGTAAGGTCCACTTGATCATGAATAACTATTTATTGTATTTACAATTATTCACTTTATTAGCACATCAATTTTCATCCAAATTAATCGAGCATGTAGCCTTCATCTTCAAGGAGGGAAGATCATTTCAGACCTGACCAAAATTTTTTTAAAAAAAAATTTTCTTATAAACATGTTAATCTAATTATATTTAATTTATAAATTAAGTTTTACCATTTTTAGATATATGTCTATATTTATTTTGGAAATTGGACATTTTGAAATTAACATGGCCACATATTTTCCACCAAATTCTTAATATGAAAGCATTTTATAAATTTCATAGATAAAAATTGTGGTAGACCCATCAAAACACTATCAAATTAAGGTCATTAAATACCTTTAAGATCCTTGGGCTTTGTGGGTTTTAAAAGAGTTTTGAAGAGTTTAAAATCAATATCCCTTAAACTTTATTACGTTTTTTGTATGGGTTCGCTGTGCTTTCCAATAAGAAAAATAAGAATGGACTTCAGAGGCAATTGAAAGTCCAATTATTGAGAAGGTTTAATGCACTTCAAACAATTTAATATAAAATTATAAAAATGGGGATTTACATGTGGGTCGCCATTCAACTCGGCCAGTGTGGTCAAAATTTTAGTCATGAGAACTAACGCAACTTTTAAGGATTGCAATCCCAGAAAATTGATAGAAACATGTATAATTATCCAAAGCCAATCGCACTTTAGTTGGGTAGAGGACAAAAATGCCTCATAAAATCGATAGAAACATGTAGACATGTATAATTATTTTTGGTAAGAAAATTGTAATACCTTGAACTTAAATCTCTTCCATCAAGACTATTAATTCATTTTTATCACTACTTTGTACCTAAATAAATAGGATTGAAATATTATTTATTAATATGATTTTGTTTATTCTTAAAAACATTTTATTTTACTTATTTATAAATGCAAAATTGATCGTGTATCATTTTTAATATTAATATCGTTCCAAAAAAATTTCATTAAAAAGGTTTTAAATATCTATTTTAATCACTACTTTACACCGGAATATATAGGCTTTGATGTATATTAATTTGTTTATTTTTAAAGCTATTTTATTGGTAACATCTTTTATTAGTAAAATAATTCAAGTTTAAAATATTTTCTTTGTTCTTTTTGGTTATTTTACATGTTTAAAAGCACTTTTGTCTTTTAAGCCAAATAATAAAATACTGCTAAAAATGCCTTTTGAATTATAAAGCCAAGCACTTCTCAACTTTTTGCCATCACACCTCTTATAAAAGTTTCATTTGTAATCGAATTTTTTTCAAAAGCAAAAATTTAAAAGCCGGGCCGATCAGATCCTTAGAGACATACCAAAACACTGCTGCAACGCTATGTAAAACAGACCCCAAATTGCTTCCATTATGTATGTTGATGGCACCAATGTTCTTTCTTTTTTTTAATTCATATTATACACACATCAAGTAGTCTGATATTACAAATCAATACATATATAATCCTCATAACTGAGAAACCAAAAGAGCACAAGGATCGTACATTCAACTTAAATATGGTGTACTAATACCCGAATCGAAGAATGGTACACCTAAGATAGTTAAAATATTAAACCATATCAAACAGACTTAAATGTAAAATGGATCCAAAATGGATCCGGTCTATTGCTACACTCTTGTTTTGAGTTATTAAAAAAAAAAAAAAAAAAAAAAATTGGCTACTTTAAATCTCGTAATCTTGTCATGAATCGCTCTTAGTTTGGACTTTAATCTGGTCAAACTCATTCTAAATTCATAAATGCTTATCCTTTTGAATCTTTGGCCGGTTTTGAAAAGGATGGTTCCTGACTTGAAGACACTCAAATTCAGCTCATCAAACATGCTGAGAGGCCATCCGTAGGATCATTTCAGGAAACACCTTGCGTTTCATCGCATAGGGAAAGCGACTTACCAATTATAGATTTAAATTCATTTTCTCGTATAGTTAACCTTAGGAACTTCTGCTCTTACAATCCAAACCTTTAATTTCAACTTTCATGAGAAAATTAGAAATATTATTGAAAATCACACTCCTCACCAGACTTGGGCCTCAAGCTATAATATCCAACACAATCAAATGTCAAATCGTTACTAGATCCAACAATGGGTTGTGCAGTAAACAAATTAGGGAAGACCCCACATCTTAGTCCTGCAGCCAGATCAAATCCAGAGGATTTTTTTTTTTTTTTTTTTCTGCTGCATGAATTCACTGATTAGCATTACAGCTTTTGCAAGAACAAAATGCAAATAAAACATCCTATGAATCTCATGCTACAATGACAATGGTATCTTCAGCAAAATTTCATGAGAATACAGACCACCCTATCAGTGGAGACCTTATCACGCAGAACCTCTGCTATAATGCAACATCCAACCCCCAAGATACATGTAGCACCAATACACCTGCCAAAAGCAAGGAAGTTCACTTCATATTGCAATGCCTCTGACTAACATTAGTAAATTTTTTATTTTTTATTTTTAATTTATGGTGACACATTTGGAGATCTTTAGTTACAGAAGAAGAAAGGTCAAAACTCCATAACCCGGTGCTTCAAGGCAATTAACATCCATGTGACCAATTACGCAATGCACTGCATTTCACATCCATGCACGAGCCATCCATGAAATATGGCAATATCAGGAAACATCACCCAAAACTAGATGACTCCATGCGTCTGGTCAAAGAGAACTACAAATTGTCTGGTTCTTTGATTGGGAAATATTTCCATGAGTTTCAATGACATTTCCGACAGGAACTTCCAATTTGTCTCACCATAATTTTTTGATTGGATCCAAACTGACCATCATATTTGTCTGAGTCTACTAACAGACGTGATTGACTGGAAACTTAATTAGTGATGGCGGCTCAAACCCGTGATTTACATGATTTAATACGTTTTTGGTATCACCTCTAAATTAATAATCAAAATACGTTTTGGGATCACAGGCAAGTGTATGGCAACAAGATAGGCTTTGAGCAAATTATATCATCATGTGGTAAAAAATGAAGAAATATAGGCAAAAGTTTTGCCAAACTAGGTTTCAAGAAGATACATCCTCTTCTTATATAATCCAATATTCAGTTTTAAAAAATGAATTTAGGAGCCTCTGATAGCTTACGTATTATGCAGAAGGTTAGATGTTTTCTTGACCTAAAATATCTTTCATAACAGAGAGTATATTCCTCAAATTTTTAAGGCAAAATGTTGTCACCTAAAGTTTAATGTTTTGATACCAAATCAGTCATGCAACTCCAACCTTGTCACCTAAAAGCTTACCAAAGAAGGCATATTTACGAACAACTAAAGATCAAAATCTTGCAAAGCCACTGTTATTTTCAAGTATAGAGTTTAACAGCTGACCAAATATTCATCATCATCATGCTCTAGCATAGTGAAACCCTAGCCTCGAAGCCATGCAAAATTTTCTACGTGAACGCACATTTGGAGTAATATTTACAATTTAAGCAAGCTAACACCATGTATGTGATCATCTAAAAGTTTAAAAGAAACAAAAATGTCATATTCTGAATCAGACTATGCACTACGGACACCAAGAGCACCAAAATCTCAAAGCTGCCTTTTCTTTTGGGCCCACCACTCTGACTTAACCATCCATCTGTAGTATTTATCTTCATGCATTTAGCTCTAATATGAAAAACTCATATTGATTGCTAACTTGCATGGCTTATGCCTGAGTACATTTGAATCAATTTTAAAACTCTTTAGTCAATTTTGCAACTTACCAAAGAGTAGGTAAACATCTACCGAGTGGAAACAATTACTCTCTCAAATGTTAGTTACTCCACAAAATTTTATGTAAATACTTACAAAAATAACTTCAAATGACTTTCCAATTTTTTACAAATAATATAACGTTTTATAAAGGTTATGCGCACAAGATCATTAATCAAAATGATTTTGCATTGCAATCCTAGAGTATTCTCACATACGTTTTCTTTAATTTTTTATTTTTAAAAATCAAATCTTAAATCCAACTCATACATTATATTTCTCTCTATTGATATTTATATGACAAGAACAATCATGTTAATTAGATTTATATATAATCCACAATAAGTATAAATGCATAAGGTTATTTATAATTATATTTTCAAAGATAATTAATTCTAAAAGTTTTCAATTCACTTGATTTTTAATATATAAGCTAAATTGATAATTTTAAACACAATAGAAGGTTTGGATATTTAGGGAAAAAAATTAATGGGGGTTGTAACATAAAACTGATCGCATGAGAGTCTCTCTTGCAGTCTCATACAGCAAAAAATATTTTTATTTTTAAATTTTTAAAAAAAAAAAATTTATACATGTTTGGACGGCACCTAGATCTTCCACCCTGTAAAATTTAGCAATTTATTAATTTCCTGGTATTTTATTTTGATTTTTGAAAATCAAAAACACAAAAATCAAAATAAAATATCTAAAAATTCCAAAAATTGCCAAATTTTACAAGATGAAAGATCTAGGCAGGACCCACACATCAATAAAAAAATAATAAATTATCTTTTCTGATCCCATGTAAATCGCCCGATTTACAGATGACCACATAAGATCGCTGGCAAATGATTTTCCATTTTTTTTGGCAAAGTAAATGGTGCTAAGTGTAAAGGATGGCTTCGATCTGATCATATTAATGACCAGAATCAAGATTTCAGTACTGCTGGCAGGGAAGAATTCATTACCCAATAAAAAAACATAGGTAACTCTTAGCAACTTCACCATTACTCAATGATCTTCCTCCTCTTTGACCTGTGTGGCTTGCCAGTAGTTGAGAGAGTATCCCCATCAACATCTTGACTTTGCTCAGGCATTTCTATTCCTCTGCCTCTTTTCCAGGGTGTCATATGACTCCTGCACGTTGGTTACACAAATGCTGTTTGACAAACTGTATACCATCATTCTATGAAACTACAATCGAAAGTCCATGAAGAACAACTGAGTTCAGAAGAATTATTTAAGTGAATATCTATAGGATTTGTATAGATAAAGAAACATACTCAGCCCATTCCTGCTATTGTTGCATTCCACCCTGCCACATGATGGTCCAGACAGTCCCACTCTAAGGAACCCCATCAATGTTCTGTCCACTTCTACCCCCACCACATCATCATCCAGAAAATACAGTTAGAAGGCATGACAGAACCTTGGCTGTCAAAGATAGCACCAGCTATATAGTGTGGGGAAAAGAATAAAACATTAAAGCAGTTCCTGCTCACCATTTTACAGATAGTGCCAATATCAAGCTGATACATGCATCCCAAATTTGGGGTTACCTTGTACATGAATTATCAGAACAGTCCAGATCATCATGTGACAGTAAAAGAGCAAGACAACTAGTTCGACAAAGCCCATGCATGAGGAACCTTAGCTTGGTTTCTAACTGTGTGAGCATGTGCATAAAATCTATAAGATATCATTCTCCATTGGTAAAAATTTAGGCTTAATGACTCATTATGTAAGGTTCAGCAGTTTACCAAGCTAGTAAGCGAGAAGTAAATAAAAGGGGGAGATTGTTTTAACAGGAAATCAGGTGTGAAGAATTGAAACCTATCCATTTCTGAAACTTCTTCTGTACTATGTTTGTAAAGCCAGCTTACACATCCAGTGTTTGCAGGAAGTAAAGACCCCAAAATGTGAAGTATTTCCTCGTCAAAGCTGCATAAAGAAACCAATATGCAATCTATGTTAGACAAACCATATTGTTTTCGATAAATTTTCTTAAGTTCAAAGATTCCATATTCAATGTTCAAATCCAAAATTTCACAATAGGAAAATTAAGATCCCTCGTACATCATCTAAAATAAATACTTCTGCCGAAATGCGACCTTCATTTAAAGATGTCAAAACATCAAAGGGAAAAAAACAGAAGCCATCAACAAATGAGAGATCTAGTTAATTGGATTATAAATCCTATGATGAACACACAAATTAAAGATTCTCAACACCCAATGAAGTATATACTACTTTTCAGGCTATGCCATTTCTCAATCTCCAGTGATATATAAGCTTTCCAGTTAGAACTTATGTTTCACATTCTCAACAGACAAACTTTTTGACGCAGGACGAGTAGAAGAGAAGAAAGAAGAAAGAGGAAGGATCCTCTCAAGGGGAAAAGGAGGGAAGAAAGAGAAAAGGAACTAAAGGAATTAGGGTTGAAGAAGAAAAGAGAATTTTAGTAAAAGTAGAATCTCAGATCAATTATCAAAATAAGCTCCCTTACATAAACCTGATGTAACCCTATTTATAGAAAGATAACTTAAGCAATAAGAAAGTGTAACCCTACGCAATTCGCAAACTTGCTCTTGAAATAAACTTGCGTACAAAGAGATCATTAAAAAACAAAAACCTGAAAATCTAAATTGTTCATAAAAAACCCTAATTTCCACAATTGTGCCTCGAATAAGTACAGCGTGGGCGCATGTCAACATGATCTCCGTTACTTTTTGTTTCCATTCACAACAGCAATTGTTTGAAATCAAGCATGGTTGATTCAACATGCCAACAGACAGCCCGCAACACCCATCTAAAACAATAAGCGTCCCATGTTTATCATCCAAAATCCCAGATTACAAGTATTTGCAATCCAGATTGTTATTTTCACAGCCAAAGATTATCAATCTCTATCCTTCAATTTGAGTTTCCAATCCTACAAAAAAAAAAAAAAAAAAAAAGCACCTAGGAATTTCTAACATGACGTTAAACATAGAGATCCAAAACTTGTACCATGCTGTTCATTTCTTTCTCACTCGCAACAGTAATTTGTCCAAAATCACACATGGTCCATTTCCCAGTACATGCCACAACAGACAAAGCAATGCCCGACTAAAACAGTAAGCATCCCATGTTTAACATCTAAAACCAGTCATCCTAAATTCCAGATTATGGGCATTTGCAATCCCGATCGTTATTTTAGAAGCCCAAGATTGCCTATCTTTGTCCTTCAAATTGAGTTTCCAAGCAAAAAACATTCTTATGAAAGTTCTAATATGACATTAAGCATCTAAGACTTGTATTGTTCAGTTCATTCCATTCCAAAAAGCCATAAGGGGTACACTTCCATGGTACCAATACCATTGAATATTTCAGTGTCACCCCCATTTGGGCCCAACTTGATGATTAAACCAAAATATTATCCATTCATTTTGTTTATCGTCACTTGCTTCAACATGTGCTAACAAATATTTCAATCAAATTCTTGTTGGGCCCTCTCTTTAAAACGTGTATAATCATATGCAAATTATGAAAAATTCTTAGATCCATTCTAGATGCATTTAAATACATGAAAATTGTGTGGAATCATTTATCCACCTAGGAATAATCTCATAGATGGTTTAGATGTTGAATATACAGCTTTGAAATTGACGTATAAATCAAACCATTTTATTATTTGACATTATAAATTTTTCAGATGGACCGATGCACATCTTTGATTTGAATGAAACTTGGTTTCCGAATTAAATAAATAACTCTAAATAAATTGGGGGGCTACGATTTTGATTTATCATAAAGGTGGGCCCAAAATGGGGTGGCGCACTGAATTCCATGTTACCTGCACCACTGAATTATTTACTGAGCCATAACATAACTCCACAAGAACGACTTTCCGAAAAATATTTCCCCTGGAAATGAGAAATAGAATGGTCACATGCCCACCCATTAACAGGGATTCTTTCAAACGCCAGGCATTTACCAAAGCTACTAAAAGTATCAACCCACAATGCACCAAAAGACAATGATCCACTGTCTCCTAAAATGCCTTTTCCTAGAGCAAGACAGTCAGAAGGTTTTATGGCCCCATAACTGTATATGTTTGCTAATTCTCCA
The DNA here is from genome assembly GCA_030490835.1 of Annona cherimola. Lineage (NCBI taxonomy): Eukaryota > Viridiplantae > Streptophyta > Magnoliopsida > Magnoliales > Annonaceae > Annona > Annona cherimola. The sequence continues at coordinate 39,141,147 of CM059977.1, read as the reverse complement.
ATAAAAGATGCAATATAGTGAATTTATCTCTAAGACCAGAATGCCAAAATAAAAAGATCTGACCTCTTGACCAAGAATCGTAGCATGGTTCCAACTCTGATTACATGTCGCTTGTGAGCTCTACTAACAAACAGTGCTTCCCCATGTTTCTGCATCCAAGAAATTTACAAGAATGCAATGTGCAATGTCTGAGATAGTACTTACAAAGTCATGCCCAAATTAAATGATGGTGGTGGTGGTGGTGGTGGTGGTGGTGATTTTTATTACTACTACTACTACAGTACAACCAAGCACGTTTTTCAATTTTTAACACCCACTATTACCTACGAAAAGAGTAAGTCCTTACAGTTCTATATTTGAATTCTCCACGGACGTCTTCAAACATAATTGATGCTGAGGAAAATCCAAGAACTATGATGTGAATAGATTCCTTTGCAACCTTAACTACCTTGCCTTCTGAAGAAATTAAATATAAAAATACAATGAGAAAAGTAAGGAAAATATGTGATTAATGAAATAAATAATGAGATGGGATCATGTTGCCCTGAAATCCAGACCTTGTAACATTTGCAGTATTTACTAACAACATAAAATGGTCAACATCATCATCATCATAAGCCATTTCCCACCTATGTGGGGTCGGCTGCATGGATTCTGTTACGCCATTCTTGGCGATTTAAGACTAAATTTTCTGTAATTTGTAATATTTTTAAATCTTGTTTAATTACTTCCATCCATGTTTTTTTGGGTCTTCCTCTCATTCTCCTACCACCTTCTACTTGGATAGACTCTGTTTTCCTAACCGGTGCTACTTCAGGCCTCCTTTTAACATGACCAAACCATCTTAATCTATTTTCTCTCATTTTATCATAAATTGGTCTCACTTTTAAGTTTTCTCGAATTACTTCATTCCTAATTTTATCTTTTCTTGTTTTACCACTCATCCACCTTAACATTCTCATTTCCGCTACGCTCATTTTTTGTATATGTTGCTCTTTAACTGCCCAACATTCTGCCCCATAAAGCATAGCAGGTCTAATCACAGTCTTATAAAATTTTCCTTTTAGTTTGATTGGAACACGACGGTCACATAAAATTCCTGACGCACTTCTCCATTTCTTCCATCCTGCTTGAATTCTATGTATTATATCTTTCTCGATTTCCCCGTTCTCTTGAACTATTGATCCTAAGTATCGAAAGTGATTAGTTCTTGTTACTGCTTGATCTAAAATCTTGATTGGTTCCTCATCCGAGTTCTCACTATTATTAAATTTGCATTTCATATATTCAGTTTTTGTGCGACTAATTTTAAAACATTAGATTCTAAAGCATCTATCCACCTATTTAATTTTAAATTTAGTCCTTTAGTTTCATCTATTAGAACAATGTCATCTGCAAATAACATACACCAAGGTACTTCTTCTTGGAGATGTTTAGTAATCTCATCTATTACTAAGGTAAAAAGGTAAGGGCTCAACATACTTTGCGAAAATCAATGCCCAACGAGAAATTCTTTGTCTATGCCCAACGAGAAGGTTCAAGGAGTAACGACAACATTTTCTGTCAATCTGAATAAGATAAGCAATTTCATGGGACAAGAAATTGCATTCCAATTCAATGCATCCTCAAGCAACTGCCATCCAGCTGGACATAGCCTCATCTCAGTCGTTTATTCAACCTGCTGGGCATTTTACAATTAAACCCACCACATAATTTACATATTCACCCCACCATGGCAGGAAAAATCCAAAAAACATGGTGTGAGAAAAGCAGAAGGGGAGTTGCAACAGGACCAGAAATTTGGTTTCCCTCTCACAACAAAAAAAAAATCGCAGGAGCTGAAGATTTGGGGCATTTTTTTTGCCACCAGGAAGCTGTTTAATGGCGCTGAAATTATTTTTCTGCCACCAGTAGGTTGTTAAATGGCTTTCAATTAATAACGCACCAATTAACAACAAATTCGGAGGAGGATTCGGAGAGACAAAATGCAACCAGAAGAAGAAAATGAATCTGTAGAGGTATAGCAAACCTTTGATGACAATGACTTTCAATTAAAAATAAAAAAACAAAAATCCTATTGCTAGAATCATGCATGTCTGGCTGTAGAGGAGAAACAGGACACCCGCACTCTCACTTTCACCCTCAAAAAACAAATCTATGGAACAGATTTACGATTTTGTAATCCAAGTGCCTCAATGAATGCTAATATCCTTATGAATGTGGTGGCTATGGGGTTTATCACTGGGGAGGTAACCGCAGATATCCTAAGGCAGAGGATGGAACAGACTATTTTGAAGCAGATTCTTGGAAGATCTACAGAGTGCTCCGAAAATGTTATCTTCTCTTGCAATGGTCCATTAGATTTACAACACCCGGAGAAATTCAAAAATCTGCCTCTGTTCTGGAGAATTCTGGAAGCCTTGGGCAAAACCCTTTCTTCTCTCGCACATGCAAATGCAAATCTGCAAGCGTTATTTTGCCGCTGAGACGGAAACCCCTCTTTTCTGTTTTCATTATCGAGAGAGAAATCCATCTTTTCTGCACTGACTATTTTGGGTTCATCCGGGGTGAAAATGTAAATGTGAGTGTGGATTAAAGCCGCAAATTTGTACATTTTGAGTGGATGAGCGAGATGAGAAAGCTAACAAATGGACAGCAGATGCACAATGTCGCATTAAAATTTCGCGACTGCAGATATTTGTTTCTATATCCAGAGATATTTATTGAAGACCAATCTTATCCAATAGAATGTCAGTCCCATAAAGGAATCCTATGACTGAATTCTATTGATATCTTAAATGATGCATAAATACAACATAAATCATTCTTGGAATCAACCATAAACTCAAGAATTTTTTTTTTTTTGCCTTTCCCACAAAAAAATGTCTCATTTACTTTTCAAACTCAATAAACTCCTTAATTTCAAATACTTCAAGGAAATTAAAGATTCCTTTGATGATCATCTACATAATAATACTCACACCATGCAGTAAATATTACTAGGTTCACTGAAAGAATTACCCCAAGAATAGAAAGTCAAAAACATGAGAACGAGCATATGAAGGATAATGTAGGTGTGTAAAATATCTAAAAGCAAAAATATTACTAAATTCACAAAAGATTTACATAACAAGAATAGAAAGTCACATGAAGAATAATGTGGGTGTGCAAATACCTAAAAGCATATCAGGCTTGGGAGCGAAAAGCAACAATTCTGCTTTTAGTTTTGCACCTATAAAAGGATTAATCCCGGGAAGAACCTTCGCATGTTTACTGTCAATATGCACAGAATAAGCTAATACAACACCATCAAAGGCTTCATTGTATCTGCAGCAGGAAACTACGGTGCTCAGCTTCACAACTCTAGATTTAAATGACATGCTGAAAAATTCATAAATTTATCCAAAATCACATGCAAATCTATTCATAGCACTGCTCAAATTCAAGCTCAATATCATTCTTTGCCCTCCAACATTATCAAACTTAATATTCATTCATTTTGCCCTGCCAACAATTTTGAGAGAGAGAGAAAAGTCTAAAAAATAGTAAAACATTAAACATTCAAATCTGGTGGTGCTATTGAAGCAAAACTATATTCAATTTCGCAGGTGAAATGGATGAAATTAGAATCACAATTGAACACATCTTCCAATTTATATGATCCCTATGGTCCAAGGTGGTATTTTTATGGAGGCAAGGCTATCAAAATCTCTTCACTTGGCTTCATTGTATCTGCAGCAGGAAACTACGGTGCTCAGCTTCACAACTCTAGATTTAAATAACATGCTGAAAAATTCATAAATTTATCCAAAATCACATGCAAATCTATTCATAGCGCTGCTCAAATTCAAGCTCAATATCATTCTTTGCCCTCCAACATTATTAAACTTAATATTCATTCATTTTGCCCTGCCAACAATTTTGAGAGAGAGAGAAAAGTCTAAAAAATAGTAAAACATTAAACATTCAAATCTGGTGGTGCTATTGAAGCAAAACTATATTCAATTTCGCAGGTGAAATGGATGAAATTAGAATCACAATTGAACACATCTTCCAATTTATATGATCCCTATGGTCCAAGGTGGTATTTTTATGGAGGCAAGGCTATCAAAATCTCTTCACTTGGCAATCCTAGAACCCTATTGCAGAAAAATGCAAAAAGCAATCTACCTGCTTCAAGATACAATCAGAATAATAAGTATCTTCTTAGAAATGCAGCAAGCAACTACAGCAAGAACATCACAGTCAGTCGTTTCCAAACAGCCCTGAAAGCAATCAGTGGCAGAGATTCAAGTAGAATTATGAAAAATTTATCATGTAAGATTCTAGGGACCATGTTAGGACTAACTAGACGTCTGAAATGCTGTTTCACTCATTACTTTTGAACTAGTGACTAATTTATTTTACTTGGGGTAAAATTCTGGGGGCAACTTGGGTTGGGTTGGTCTCAACCCGTTTGGGTTGTTATTTGGGAATTTGGGTTGGAACCCAACACAAATTTAAAAATGGGTTAGGTTTGAGTTTATATGAACCCAACTCAAAAACCCAAAACCTGAACCTGAATTCATATAATATATATGTGTGTTAGTAAAAAGATCACACATAACACGTGTAGCTTTGGTTAGGGACTGTTCAAAGCTTGGATAGGATGAGGATGGGATGAGAAATTGGGATGGAAGTATATTGGGAAAGGGCAAAGGTGCTTTAGAATTGAGAAAAGTTATATTGGAAAGAATAAGAAAGTCGTTTTGAGAAATGGGAGATTCCATTCCAAAATCATCCCATCCTAGCTATGAACCACTTGTTATATTGGGCATGATTATTATCTTGAAAAGAGTAAATATTCTATGCCTATTGTTTCGTGGATAGCTATTTATACACATGTTGTTTGAAATTAACCATGAATCTTTATGTTTTGAAAATTTGATTGCAAACTAATAAGGATAACCTGAACTCTAACCCGAATTCTCACCCAAATTCAACATGAACACAACCTATTAAAGTAGAGTTAGGGTCGAGGTAGTAGAAATAGGGTTGGTTAGCATTAGGGATCACATGGCACACCTAGGGTTGGGTTAAGGTTGGCCTCACCCCGAACCCGAATAACTTGAGTTGCTCCGTAGCTTATTAAAATACCTTGCTCCAGCTAGAAAACCTTCACTGATCTCAAGACAACGTGAGATAGAAGCTGCAGTGAGCCCAATTTGCCAATAACTTGGAGAATGTAGGAGCCAAGGAAATAAAAGGATTAAAGAAAATACAGATTAACATAACAGAAATTGACAATCGGCAGATTGAATTTACAGTACTCCCTCCAAAAAACAAAAATGAAAAATAAAAATAAATAAAAGGAAGAAGGGTGCATACATGTAACAGTCTGCATGAATATATATACATGTATATATCAATCAAAACCACAGAATGCACAGAAAAAATCCTGGAAAAAGGGGGAAGAGAGAGAGAGAGGGTGGGGGACTAGTAGCAGTACTGGAAGAGAAGAGAGGAGTCGAGCTGACGATGGATGGCCTTATGGATGATGTTCTTGGCTTTGGATGGATGAATATACACCGTTAGATTCGCGTCAGACAAACACAAGCCTTCCATCGAATCAAATCAACTTCACTCCAATTGCAAATACCTCTCCCTAGTCTCCTGCCCAATGTTGTTAGAAGCAAATTGGTGATTGAACAGGTGAAGGGACTGGTCAAGTCGGAACCGGTTACATTAGTATTTCATATTTATGATGTCATAAATATTTAAATATGTTAATCAATTATGAAAAGCACTCAAGAAAAAATGAAAAACCCAAAATATGAAATGAAAATGCACTCTTATGACCCAAAAAACCAGATATATAATAAAAACATAAATAAATGGCTGCCCTGGAATTATTGTCCATTCTTACTAGTTACACATTTGTCACATAGGGGTGTAAATCAGGTGAGGTTGACTAGGTTGGAGGTTTTTTCAATCCTAACTATAGTTGTCAAAGGCGCAAGGCACACTAACGCGCAAGGGGGTCCTAGGGCCTAGGCACAAGGCACACATTCAAGGTGCAGGCCTGACTGAACCAAGGTGCACCTTATATAAAATTTATCTAAAAGATAGTAATGCCTAAAACTAGTGAGTAAGAAAATACTATTAATATTCTAATAGTCAAACTAATGCATACCTAAAATTATCAAGAACAAAAAATATTCAAACCTACCATACAACAATCATAAATCTCATTTCAACATATTAATATGATTCAAAACTATGATTGATTCATAATGCAAAATTTTAATACAAGATAGGCATAATTCCATTTTCAAACATTGTAACGGCAGCAACATTTTAATGAAGATAAAACTTAAAACAACAAAATATAATTCCATGAGGCATACGGCAGCAACAACAACATTTAATGAAATGTTAAAACAGCAAATCCATTTCCAACAGGCACAATGGCACATAGCAACACAGCAGCAAGTAATTAATTAAACTAAAAACAGCATCATAACCGCATAATAATATCAAATAGAAAAACAGCAGCACATGGCAGCATAAACAGAACCAGCAGCAGTATAACCGGCGGCAGAAGCATAAAAATTAAAATAAAAAAACAGCATCATCGGTCGAGCAGCAACATAGGTCAACCGGAGACGGTGTGTGGACTGGTCGACTGGACGAGAAGAAAAAAGGAAGGAGAAAGGTGGAAAAGAAGCTGCAGCAGGGTACTCGAGCAGGAAGAAAAAAAATAGGGAAGAAGCAGTAGCATCAGGGTCCAAACGGGGGAAAAAAAAGAAGAAGAAGGAAGCAGCTGAGGCCAATCCGCGTTCTACAGCACATGAAGTCAGAAGTAGTCGTCGAGGACTGCGCAGTAGCGACTAGCCGTTGAACCCGTACGGTTGGAGCAAGAAGAAGGACTATGAGAAGGAGGAAAATACCGTAGCTGCTCTCCTCTATGCCTTTCTTCTCCGACCGGTAGCTCCAAGTCTTCCAAATTTTCGACCGGCAGAGACAAATCTCCAACCGGCAGCAACAGATTTTCGTTCCCCTATTTTTCGTTTTCGGTTCTTTCTTTCTTTTTCTTTCCTTCGTTTTGGGCAGGTGCCCGGAACCCCGCTACTTACCCTTTGTCTCCCACGCCGGAGATGTGTGAATGGTCACGGAAAAACCGGCGACACGCTCGAACAACTTATTTATAAATAATTTTGCGTTTAATTTTTTAAATAAATATTTTGTGATCTGTTAACTTCTTCAGCTATTTAATTAAATAAACGAATGAATATTAAAATTTTATAATCCGTCCCATGAAATTTGTTTTGATAATGCTTTTATCACAGCTTGAGTTCATTCAAGTTGTTCCTTATAATATTTTATATATCTTGGACGAATTTCAAACTCTAATGCATCAAACAAGAATTGTTCATAATCTCTAGCAGATCGTATATGCCATAAAAGATCATTCAAAGCTTTTATTACAGAGAATAAACATAAACAAAGAGAGAAGTTTCTTACAGAAAGGAGTTGAAGCAACTCAGATGATTCTCAAAGTGAGACACTTCAAAAGGGAGAGGGCACACCACACTAATTTTTATTCACACTATTTGAGAGCTCGATGTTATTCGATGCCCTTACAGACTCAAACATAACTGAATATATAGACCTAGAAAGGAGCTAGCGGATTTCAACATATCTTGAATCCGCGGATTTAACAAAGAGTGAAGTCCGGAAAGTGGATTCCGGATAAGAGCGCGCCGAAAGTAGATTTGACGTGTCCTTGAAGCTGGAGTCGAACAGTATCTACTTTATGAAAAGAGGTGACAGCTGCCTTTAACTTTAGCAAAAGAGGCTTTGTTAATTATAGTGAATCTTCCTGTAGATCTTTTGACTTTAGCTAGGAGAAGATAGGGATGGAGTAGAGACCTCCATGTCACTATCCGGCTCCTCATCCAACTGGCTTTTGAACATGAATTCAAAAGCTTTTTTCTTTAGCTCTTTCCCTGACAGTAATGGGAATAGCTTTTTAGCGGTTTCCATGGCCTGTCTGAAGGTTGCTTTGGCTTCTTCAGTTTCTTTTAGATCTTGCAGAGATGTGAAGCGGGAAGGGCTTCCCATCAATTTTTCTGAAATCTTTGAGGTTCTTTCAGCAGCTTTTTTGTTCTTGTAATCTTCTGAATAAGAAATATGCTCGATGTCGAACTTCGGCCACCATTTTAAGTGTGAGGTGTAGGAAATATAACTGGTTGAGGGAGAATCAATATAGTAGGAAAAATCCCAACGGACAATCCATGGGATGGAATTTCTTATAACAAATTCATTGAGTTTAACGGAATCATCAGGATCAAAAGAGAGATGGGGTAAAAGGTCTTCGGAAAGGATGGACCGATGAAAACCCCAATGATCCCAAAATTTTTCAAGGAACCAAATAGGGATTTTCTGGTTTGGTTTTTGTAAATTAAATCTTATCCACCAAGAATGTGAAAAGATAATATTTTGGCGAAGAAAGACCTTATGCCAGGCTTCTTGGTAATCCCAATAATTGTATTTTTGGTATGGAAAGGTTTCAAGTTCAGTTTGAGAGGATTTTGGGAAGGAAAGGTATTTATTTGGATTACAGCAGGTCCATTCTTCTAGAGGAATTATCCTCTGGATAAATAGCTTTGAATATTGAATAGCATCACTATTTTTTGCTTTAACATGATCAATGGAAACCGATCCGATTAATAACAAAAAAATTTCATAGTAAAAAACATCTTTTCCAGAGATGTGTGGAATAAACCACTCAAATCTCGGTAAATACTTTTGATAATCATTTTAGCAGTTTCTCTAATAACTTTAAAGTCTTTATCACTCGAGGAAAAATACGATATACCAGGGAGGTTTGAAATACAAAGATTATAATCGGCTTCTTCTAGATACAAAAATATTTGATCATGATGAAAAACAAAATTATAGTTTTTTGGTGTTATAGTATCTGGAGAAGAAGGAATCTCTATAGGAGTTATAACAGGATTTATAGCAGGGCTTTTTCCTAAATTTTTAGCAGAAGTTTTAGCAGGCGCTGAGCTTGTTGAGGACATTCTCTTTAGGTCGTCCCTGCAAAAATTCTCTAGACAAGAAATCAGGCAGAGAATTATTTTTTCCTTTAATAAACTCTATATCGAAATTGAATTTTGCTAGAATAGCCTGCCATCTAGCAAACATATGTTTGGCTACTTCATTTTTAACATCCTTTTCCAAAATATGTTTAGCTGCTTTGCAATCCACTCTTAGAAGAAATTTTTTATTTAGTAAATCACCTTGAAATTTTTGAATACATATAACTATAGCAAGCATTTCTTGTTTTATAGTAGGATATATTTGTTTGGTTTCATTCCATAGTCTTGAAGTGAATTGGACTAGAAGTTCTTTACCTTGTTTAGATTTTTGTTTTAGAATTCCACCATATCCTTTATCAGATGCATCTGTCTCTACAATTTTAAAAAGATCAGGGTCTGCAAGATGCAAACATGGAAGATATTTTACTTTATTTTTTATATTTTGTACTGCTTTAGTACATTCTTCCGTCCATGGCGGAGGATTTTTTCTAAGTCTTTTGAGAAGAACTGCTCTATCAAAAGCAATCCTTTCATAAAATTCTGAGACATAGTTAAGGCATCCAAGAAATCTTTGTAATTGTTTTTTATCTTTTATAACATCTGGAAATTTATCAGCAAATGCTATAGCTCTATTAACTGGTTGAATAGTTTTGTTTTTTATTTGGAATCCTAAAAAAGTTATTTCTATCTGGAATAATTTCATCTTTCTTTCCGATAGAACTAATCCATTTTTAAAAATTATATTTCTGAATGTTTTTAAATGTTTCCAGTGCTGCTGAATAGAATCAGAAAACACTAAGACATCATCTATACATACAATTATGAAATCACTATAATTGTAAAATATATCATTCATAATTTTTTGAAATTCTGATGGGGCGTTTTTTAATCTGAAAGGCATAACATTCCATTCAAATTGTCCAAAAGGGACATTGAATGCTGTTTTATATTTATCTTCCTCAGATATTTGGATTTGCCAATATCCTGATTTTAAATCGAACTTTGAGAATAACTTGGCTTTTATAATTCTGTTTAACAAATCTTTTTTATTAGGTAAAGAGTACCTAATCCATTCTAGAACTTTATTTAGTGGTTTATAGTTTATTACCAGCCTAGGAGTTCCTCTTTCTAATTCAGCTGCATTGTTAACATAAAAGGCGGAACAACTCCAAGAGGATTTACTTAGTTTTATTAATTTTTTATCAAGTAAACCTTTTATTTCCTTTTTACAATAATCAAGAAGATCTTTATTCATTTGAATTGGTCTTGCTTTAGTTGGAATTTTTTCTTCATTAAATTCTTTTATATAGGGCAGTTTTACTATATGTTCTTTTCTGTTCCAAAAAGCATTTGGTGCTTCTGAACATACTTCTTTAGCTAATTTATTTTTGAATTCTTCAATGTGTGGTTTTAACGGACCATTTATCTCTTTTTCTATATATTTTATAGCATTTTGATCTTGAAGATGACATAGGAAATTTTTCTTGTAATTTAGGGTATCTTTTAGTTCGGCTAGAAGAGAAGCTTCTGGCGGTTTTATGAAAGCGAACATGGTTTCATTGGTTTGAATTCCTTCATCAGTTACCGAGAATGGTTTTATCATTTGGAGGAATGGTGTTCCTAATATAATCTTTTGTTGCATATTTTTTACCAATATAAAAGATGTTTGTAAACATAATTTTTTATTACAAATTCGTGCAGAGGACAATTTATATTTTACCATCATATCGGTTCCATCTGCAGTGGCTATAGAGGAATTTGTTGATTCAAAATATTTTGGAGGAATTATCCCTTCATTTATACAATTTAAATCTGCTCCGGAATCAACTAGAGCAACAAGACTTATAGAGAAGTCTTCTGGGAAATCCTCAATTTTTAAGTTTATTTTAATATACCATTTCTGAGATATAATTCGTTGTGCTTCATTACACATTATAGATATAGAATTGTTATCGTCGATTTCTTTTAATTTTGAAGATTCAGCCTTATTTTCTGTTAATATTTGTTGAAAATGATCTTCAAATTCATCTTCAATCTTTTCTTCCTGTTCCAGGTTTATAGATAATTCTTTTAATTCCAAAATTTGAATTCTAGTTTTTAGCTCTGAAATTTCCCTTTTCATTTCTTTAATTTCTTGCGATAGTTCATAAGTAGAGGTCGGCTTAGGCATATCTTTAATATATCTTCTTTGATTTTTAATAATGTGTAGTATAGATGAAGTTTCGGGTAGAATGAATGACTCAGTTGGTTTTGACATTTTTAAATATTTATTTAACAACTCAACCTTCTGATTTGGATCTTCAATTTGATTTATAAGATCTAGAAGCATTTGATTTGAATTATTTAACATATTTAGCGAATAGTAGCCTGAATCAGATGAAGTTTGATAATCAGGATGGCTAAATGAGCATTGACAGTGATGATTATCCGATTCTTTATTATGGATTTCATTTAGCTCATACTCACTTTCACTATCCGATGAATCTTCTGATTCACTTTCGGAAGTAACAGCCAATTGATTTAATCTTTTTGATATTTCCTCAGCACTTAAGGTTTATCTGCAAGTAATTCTTTAACTTGATTTTTATAACATTTAGAAGCATAGTGACCAAGTTTTCCACATTTATAACATTTAATTTCTTTTATGTTCTTCTTCTGTGAAGGTTTAGACTTATATTTTTTAAACTTCCTTTTAGTATAATATTGTTTTGGGACCTTTTCTTTAAAGGGTTTTTCTTTATACTTCTTTTGATATTTTTTAGCTTTAAGAAATTTAGATTTTTTCATTATTCTTTGAACAGGAGTTTGTTCTATACCATAATTCGAACAAAATATGGATAAGTCTTGAGATCTTAAGAACTTAGATTCATCCATATGTTTTTTATTGCATAATTCTATACCAACTTGTTTGATTTTAGTAAATAGTAATCCCCATGTATAATTTACATATTTTAGCTTTCCATCATTCTCTTGTTTTATTAATGTTTTAACTTTGGACTCAAATACTGACGGAAGACCTTGTAGAAATTTTTCTTTATATATGTCTTGATTTCCATCTTCTAACATTAACAAATCTGTGAGGTAGACATCCTTATACCATCTATACTTAGTCATATTTTTGCATCTTAGTTTTAATAACCTTTCTCTTATAACAGATTGATAATCTTCTACGGTTCCTAAGAATTGATAAATTATAGTGCTAATTAGTGTATTAACTGGGTCTGAATCTTTTAATATCTTTTGCTGTGTTTCAGGTTTTAGCTGAATATCCCACCACGCTTTTAGCTGTCCTGTGAATCCCCATGCAAGAATATGAGCAGCATCAGTTTTACTAATGTTTTTGGCTGCTTGAAGAATTGTGGCATACATGATCATGCTATGGGTCATATTCCAAATTTGATATTCTGACATGCCATCAATACTCCATTCATAGAGAGCATTCATATTGAAGCTATTTTGAGTAGCTGTTCTCTCTTCCTCAAACTGTTGATCCATTGGGGATGGACGATGGTAATAATTTTTTAAGATTCTGTTTAGATCATGATGTGGGTTTTCTGTTATTATTTGTAAAAAAATTTTACTTTTTAAATCTTTAATTTTTTCTCTTAGATCATTAATTTTTGTTGTGTCTTGTTGAGCGAATTTAGCGAAATCTTTTCCTTCGGTCTTATCATCTAATGATAAGTTCTGGAACTCTAATTCAAGAGGTTTTTTATAGAATGACATGCTTTTAACTGATTTTCCTTTTAACATTTTTTCTATTTGTATAAGTTTATAATTTGTGAAATTTCCTTGTTCTATTACTTGAGATAGATCTCTTGCATAGATTGGAATTTCTTTATATACCGATTGTTTAAAGGGCTGTTGAAGAATTTTTCCATCACATTCTTTAATAGATTGTCCTTTATTGAATTCTGGAATGTAATTTTCTTGTGATTCCATTGTTTTTGAGGTAGATGGGTTTTGATCATCAATGTTTATCATATTTAATGAAGTTTTAACTTGGGAGTTATACCAATCGAAGAAGTAAACATTTTTTTTTATGGATTTGCAATAAGCAGTCCATGTTTTAAATAATTTACTTCGTTCTTCCACATTATAGGTTTTAGTTATCCATTGTCTTCTTTTATAGTTATGATTTCCTTCAAATTCTTTTAATAAAGTTTTACAATCAAGTTTAAATTCTATAACATTTATCGAAAATTCTGATTCTGTAGGTTCGGGATCTGGTCTGGCTATATGGTTTTCAAATTGCAAAGGGAACCTTTCAGAAGTTGAAGATAATGGTTTTCGGGCTTCTATAACTATGGGCTTTGAAGTTGTGGGCCTAGAAGTGCAGACTGAGTGTCTTGCAGGAATAGGCTCAAAGTGTAGAGTTATATTGTCTGAATTTTCTATTATAGTTTCAATTTTTTTAGAATTTTGTTCGGGAATATTATAGTTTTCTTCTTTTTCTATTTTATATATCTCTTTAATTGGGACTTTAGGAATTTTCCAATTTTGTAAAGATTTTTCAATATTTTCATAAGTTTCTTCGGACATATTTTGAATTTCATCTAGTTTTACTTAATGAATTTCAGTATCGTTGCTAGAAGAAGAAGAAGTTGAAAACATTCTTTTAAGAGTACTCATTTTTCTCTTCACAGACAACGACTTACAACGCCTTCACACGCCTTCACACGGCAACAACGGCTTAATTGTAATATATGTGAAATCCATTTTTTTGACAACACTGTCATGTTTAAAAATGGAGAATGGTCATGTGTCTTTATATAGAGAGAACCGATCACGTGAAGACGGACTGCATAATTAATAATTATAGTGTAATTCGTTGTAAAATGGATTTCACATATATTAAAATATAATAATACTTTATATAGTCTTTTATGCATATAAAAACCATACTTTAGACGGTTTAGATGTTGAAAATATCAATTTAAACTAGATATTTACATTAAACTATTTTTTATGTTGATTTGTAATACATATATTGGATTTGGATGAAAATCGATATGCTAATAAAGTGAATAATTTTAAATACAATTGGTGGAATAGATCTTTTATTCATGATCAAATGGGCTTCACAATGCATGGACTGCACCGTAATTATGGTGCAGTCTAAATGCACTTGATTATTTTCCATTGATATATAATTTTTATGGAAATTGATCTTATACACCCAAATGCACTTAAGCTTAGTGCACCTAAGTACAAATACTTATTTTTTATATTTTTTAGTTTTTTTATATAACTGTTAATCTAAGTGTATTTAACCTATATATCAATTTTTATCATTTTTGGAGATTTTTAAATTTTTTTAGACTCTTTAAAATCAGTGGTATTTTTGTAATTTCAAATGACTAAAATGCCACTAATTTTAAAAATTCAAAAAATCTCAAAATCTCAAAAAAGGGTAAAAATTGATATACGTGTTAAATAAACTTAGATTAATAGTTGTGTAAAAAAATTTAAAAAAATATAAAAAATCCAATTGTTATAAGATCGTTGTGACCCTTACTTAGATGGTATATATAAATTTTTTCAAAATATTTAGCCTAATTCATATTTGTGTTTTTGATTTTTCAAAATAAAAATGGGGTTTCTTATGCGTCAGCTCATGAGAAACCCATAATTTATATTTTTTTATTTTGAGAAAAAATTATATACATTTATTTAAATAGGGCTGAAAATAGTACAATAAATTTTTTTTAAAAATATGTACTGATCCATATACGGAAAAACCGGCGACACGCTCGACTAACTTATTTATAAATAATTTTGCGTTTAATTTTTTAAATAAATATTTTGTGATCTGTTAACTTCTTCAGCTATTTAATTAAATAAACGAATGAATATTAAAATTTTATAATCCGTCCCATTAACTTCTTTAGCTATTTAATTAAATAAATGAATGAATATTAAAATTTTATAATCCGTCATCCCGTTTGACTCATTTAACCCGTTCAATCTATTTAACCTGTTCAACTCATTTAACTTGATTAACTCAATAAAATTATATATACGTAAATGTAAATCTCTTATTTATTTTTCCCCACTAAATCTTCCACCCATCACCAAATTTTCATTTTTCCACTACTGTCTTAATTTCATTTTCCAGTTGTCACCCTATTTTCGTTTCTCCCACACCGAAAATATTTTCATCTCTCTCTACTAGATCATTATCCGCCGCAGTTTAGGCCTTCAGGTCATTTTCTATACAACTCATTAACAACCCACCAAATGGGTTGTAAATGAGTTAGAGTTAAAGTTTTTTAAATTGATTAATAAATGGATTAGGATTGAGATATTTTAAAGGAGTTAAAATTAAGATTAGGCTTCAACCCATCCAATTCAATCCGTTAACACCCCTAAATCCACAGTAGTACACTATAAACATAATTTTTCAAACTAAAATTTTTAACACGAGGGTATGTTTATTTTTCACAAAAAATTCAAAAATCAAACTTTTCAATCTAAAATTTATTTCTCTTCATAAGTATCAATTTTTTAAATGATTTTTAGATAAATTCTCCCCATACCTACAACTTGTAGCTAATATTCCTCTTATACCCACAACATATCAAAAATTCATCACACGCCCATAACATTTCACTAATAGGGGTGTTAACGGATCAAGTTGGACGGGTTGAAGTGTAATCATAATCCTAACTCATTTAAAATATTTCAACTCCAATCCGTCTATTAAATCATTTAAAAAATTTCAATGCTAACTCATTAAATGGATTGGTGGGTTGTCAACGGGTTATATAGCAAACTACTTGAAGGCCTAAACTCTAGTAAACGAAAATCTTATGGGGAGAGGCAAGAGAGTATTTTCGGCATAAAGAAAATAAAAATAGAGCAGTAATAAGAGAATGAAATTACGACGGTAATAGAAAAATAAAAATTAGGTTACGGGAGGAAGACCTAATAAGATAAAATAACTAAAGGGTTTGCATTTTATATAAAACTCTAATGAGTTAAATGAGTTAAATAGGTTGAACGGGTTGAACAGATTAATGAGGTTAAATGGGTTATTAAACGGGTTGATGGATTATAAAATCTCAACCGTAATCTATTTATTTAATTAAATGGTTGAACGAGTTAGCAGATCATAATCCATTTATTTAAAAATCTCAACTCAAACCCATTAATAAATGGATTAGACAAGTCAGTTGATGAGTTGACCATGACCATTAACACCTCTATATTTCACCTTTAATTCCCTTCATACCCACGCCATTACAAATGGCAATCAGGTTGAAAGGAAAATGACAATCATTCAACTTGTCATTTAACTTGCCATTTATATAGGAAAATGTCATATATCACTCTAACACTTGCCATTTAACTTTGTACAATCATTCAAGTGGCTAGTTTACAATCTTTAACAAGCTAAGTTCACTTTAAATTTCTAAAACAGTCATTCTTTCCAAATCAGCCACGTACACGTGTATATCATATTTTACTCATACAGTTGCATTTTTAACATATATATATAGAAGAGTTATCAACCAACAACTTTTATAATCATCTCAAAGGCTTGTATAGAATATGTAACGAGCCAAGTTCATTTTAATTTCTGAAATTAATCACCCTATTCAAAATAGCCCCATATGTTCATATTTTCATTAAGTTTCATTCATACATTTGCACCTCGATAATATATATAGGATGCTAACTATCACCAATTCTTGTGGGCATGTTAAGGGCTTGATCAAAAATTTTAACAGCATAATATTCACATAAAAATTCTGGAATTCATGTTCATTATCCAAAACAGTCCTAAATTCACTTCTTTTCATTAAATTTCACTCTTACAATTGCACCTTAGTGCTACCTACATGAAAAATTATCAAACAACCACTCTTATAATCAAGTTAGGTGCTTGTCTGTACCCTGATATACACTAACTTGTTGCAATCTTATCATCAATACACATGCAATATCCTAAATTAATAATCACACTTGCTATTTTTAACCCTTAATTGCCTTCTTTCTAATATGTGTATCATGTATAATTAAAGATAGTTTTAAATAGAAATTTTCTTTCTCACTTAGCACCTCATTTGAATGTTCAAACATGGTTTCTTTTGCATATGTTCATGCAGTGATCAAGGTAGAATTAAACAGAAAATTCCCCTCAATTCTTACTTAGTTTGATCATTCCTTTAAGCATTGAATGGAACAATAACCAAGTAATTAATCAAAGAGCCCCCGGGTGACTTGTTAAACGTCACTTGAACATGATATAGGCTGTTAATTAATCAAATTTTACACTTGCAATTAAACCTATTTAGTTGGGCATCCCTTAAGCATGAAATAAACTAATAGATAATTAAACAATTCAATCACAACATGGACAAACCAACCTTAGCTACGGACGTCCACTTATTCCTCTCCTTCCTCTCTCTTTTCGTCCTTTCCCAAGTTGCTGCTGAGGGCTTTAAAACGTCCAAGATTGCTGCCTATTTCTTCTCCCCCATTTGTCGCTTGTTTGGGCATTTAAGTGGCTACCCTTCTTTTTTTTCTTCTCCAAATTGTTGTTGCTTGGGACATCCATTTAACTGAACATTTTCTTCCATATATTGCTGGTTTTCTACTCTTGATTGCCACCTAATATTATGGTTTAAATCAATTTTAATACACTCAATTTCTGTCCCAATCTAAACCACACATCTATCTCTATTGTTGCCACAATCTCAACCATCCAAGTATCCGTTTTTCTAACCATAAATCTCATCACATTGCTACCCAAAAATCTTGTTGAATATGTCCCCTTTTTCCAGCTACTTTTCATGTCGAGTTTTTTCATTTTTGATTGAGCAAAATCTGCCTAAATATTGCTAGATTGCCACATGTTCAATGGGATTGAAATTGTCAACTTACATTAATTGGGTTGACTTTAATTCTTCCAATTGCACCCTACAATGACACATGTCAGTTGAATTATAATTGTCAAACCTTAATTTGCCACATGTTAGACATAGGTTGCAAAGTCAACTGTACTTTTTCATTTCCATTATTATGATATACCTTAAATCAATCTTAGGATAGGATTCATTAATATCACATAATCATTGCTAATTGTAATGATATTTGCATTGCTAATTAGAGTTTTATAAGGTGGTTTGATATAATCAATCTACTCATAACTTAGGGTACCTTAATTTATCATTCCATAAAAATTTTCGTCTCAACATGATGAACATAGGCTAAGATATTAGTCATTCAATTTAATTTAGGAAATCTCATATAATTTATAACTATTTAACACATTTTCAGTCACACTTTCTATGATCCATTCCATTCATCGTGTAGATCATATTAAATTAGACTTGCCCTTAAAATTCCATATTAATCCATCTGGTATATCACAAGATATCAATTTCTTAAATAATTCCTCAAAAATAAAATGAAAAATGGCAATTAATGGGCATGCCACCTCATCTTATCTCTACACCCTATTTTGTCTTTTAGTGCCACCTCATCCTTTTATCCTTTTGTGTCCATTTTTCAAGATAACAAAAAGTGATTAAATTAGTTACCTTAATCCCATTCATCTAAATTAAAGGGCACGAAACTTAATACCTCTCTTGCTAATGTGGGTTAACTTAAACCCTTCATCTCTTGGAATTTTTCAAATTCCTCATTGTATAATTTCTAAATTCCTTCATTAGACTTAAAATAATCAGAGTTTCACACCATACTTTTACGAACCATATCTTTTTTGTCAATTTAACAATTTTTATGCCAAAAACTTTTCATTTAAAAATTTTATAACTTCCCAAACACACTCATAAAACCAAAGCAAGAAAAATAAGAAGTCAACTTAACTTCCAAAGTAAAATCATGCAAAACAAATCAATCGAATTAAGAGACGCAAAAACAACTCAATCAAATTAATTTAAAATAAATAAACAAAAAATTGAAATATCTTTGCCTATTCAATCAAATGACATCTGCAATTATTCATCATCGATGAATGTAGATTTTATTTCTCAACCATTTATTGGTAAACTGAAAGCAAAATTAACAGCACTACATAGTTTCAAAAAGGCTTGAAATAGAGAGAAGGAGATCCGACGTTTTTGCCTCACTGAAGATGGAAAATCAAGGTCCAACCTCCAGCGGATGAATTCTCACAATAAATCAAGTTCTGTTAGTGTCGTGCTTTTTTTTCGATATAGGAGTATTTGTATTAACAAACATCACTAGAGTACAAAATATCCACCATATGAGGATTTACAAGAAAACTAGGTAGGTCTCCTCACCACACTAATTTTGGGACCCAAACCTTCCTTGCAACATTAGCAATGAGGTGGATACACCTATTGCCAGTTTTCATCATATGCAAAAAGGATGTCGATCTAAGTGTTTCAGTTGTGGCGAGGATCTCTTGGATTTCCCAGCCAACGATTAACAAAATCGAGCCGGTGACCTTTAAGAAGTTGATGACCACAAGTGAATCACTCTCAAGTTCCAATTACTGAAGGTTCGTTTGCTTCCCCCAATGCAAGCCAAACCACATTGCCATGGCTTCCATATTGATCGTATCCATGCTACCCATGATTTTCCATCTAGCAGCAGCTAAGAAATTCCCCTCTGCGTCCCTTAAAATGGCCCCAAATCCCATGCACTTCCCATATACATTTCTTTTTCCATCCACATTGATCTTGTATCTACCATCCAATGGTTTCTACCACCTTGGGATCAGCACTCTATCCATAGAAAGGGAGCCATCCATGGCTACGGTAGTGGTGTAGCTATCTTAGTAAGCTTGGTAGCAATCAATGGCGTCGCTGAAATCTAGTTGTGATCCCTCCTCTCTCGCTTGGTTTCTGAGGTACCAAACTCTCCAAACAAAAGATAAGAAAATCAATTAAGCTTTTACCAAAGTTAACATGGGAAAATCTGCACAAAATACCTATGTCTACATTACCTCTATTGCTAGAGTAAGTATCATGCTTTAACCATTAAACTATTTTTCTCATCTAGAATTTTTTTAAAAATTTCAGACATTGATCATGGACATGTTCAAGCATGTTAGAAAATAAAACCACTTACTTACCTTCCCATTGACTTTTAATAAGAAGGAAATCATCTATCTCTTTAATCAATTTCAACGAGTCTTCCTCTTGACTTTCTCCTCTATGAAAAAACATAAATGTTCAAAAATATATTTAGGACACACATTCCCATCTTATATTTACAATCTTAAAGTATTAACTCTTATCTTGTAATTAATATATTTAGAGTATGTTTGGTAAGTGGTAAAATTTTTGACAAAAAATTTTTGAATGGGTAAAAAATGATGTGGGTAATGATGAAGAATAAAAAGAATAAAGCTAAAATAGATATGTTAATTGTACAGTGAGTTATGTAAAAATGATTGAAAAGACGAAAGTTGTATGGAAAAATATAATCAAATAATTAAAAAATAGAATAATTATAGAAATTCAAAAGTTTTAGTTGAAGAAGTTTTTTATTTGCAAAATACCCCCTTAATTATGCACTACTAAAATTTCCATGCTACCACATTTTCGATGTCTTTCTTTTCATCAATTGTAGTTCTCAAGCATTTCCTCAAATGCTCTGCACTAATTTAATTGTATTGACGATATATCTGACCTTTCTATCTTTTCAACCATGTTGGCCAACTCTGACACTCCAATCCCATCTCAACTATTCACAACTTTTCATTAAGGGTGTGTGTGGTTGAGAAAAAATGGTAATCAAAATTTTTCAATAATTTTTTTTTATTCTTTATAATTATCATATTTTTAATTATTATTTCACATTTTTCTATATAAATTATCCTACTTTTTAATTATTTTTATGCAACTATCTATATAATTAATCTATCTATTTTAAATTTATTCTCTTTAACTTCATCATTATTCTTATCATATCATATCATTTTCTATCAATTATTTGACAATTTTTATCCTAAAAATTGTTCATCAAAAAGTTTCACCTCCAACCAAACACACCCTTAGACGGCTAAACCTCAGTAAATCCCACAATAGAGGCCCTGTCTTAACTAGATCTTGCCAGTCTAACACCTTTCTCATAAATCTTGTCCTACCTTACGCCTTAGTCAACCACATGTTTAGTCACACTAATCATGTATTATGCACATGAAATTCCACACACTTTCTTCAGTCACGTGAATTGATTCTTCAAGGTCTCATGGTGTGATAGGGTTAACCATCTTCCAGTGACTAACCATATTTCTCTCTCTCGATCTTATAAATCTGTATACTTTCAAAGCTCACATTTCATTCAAGACATAATTGAAATAACAATCTGCATGGCATTAGAATACTTACTTGGGGTTTTTTTTGGATGAGAAGAATAGAAACAGAAAATGGAATGAATATAGTTGAAGTAAAGTAGGAATAAAGAAAAAATATATAAAATACTTATACACAAAGGTATGAAAAAATGATTTGAATGTA
Organism: Annona cherimola; assembly: GCA_030490835.1. Classification (NCBI taxonomy): domain Eukaryota; kingdom Viridiplantae; phylum Streptophyta; class Magnoliopsida; order Magnoliales; family Annonaceae; genus Annona; species Annona cherimola. The sequence continues at coordinate 39,119,600 of CM059977.1, read as the reverse complement.
TTCGTGAATATAAAACAATATGGCAGTTCCATATTAACTTTTGTATTCTGTATTCTCGTTCTTCTGATCCCAAATAGAGTAACGGGCCCTTGGTGTCAGCATTACAGTTAACAACAAATAATACTTCTACAAAAGCAAATGGTATTTTTCCTTAACGGTGCCCACTCCTCATGCACCAAGGATCTATAAAAGGGAGACTTTTTGCTCCCAACATACGTGAGTAACTGATTCTAGTTGCAGCCGACCACATCCCTGAATTCAATTCTCATAATAATATTGTGATATTATAATAATTTATGCCACGACTCATTTGATGTCATGGTAACTGTTAGGCTCACAGGTGGTTAGCACGAGTTCAACACCTCTCATAGGTGAGTGGTATTTCACAAAATATCCTCCTAAGTTGCGGAAGTTTTACAATTTTCCCTAATGTGGGGGTTTCATTCAAATTTCCTCTAGTATAGGGGTTTATAGGAATATTCCCTCAATGTTATGTATGAATTACTTGATCATAATATCAATTGCGAATTGTACAAAAATCCCAATAAAAAATTATAATAATTTATAATATCATTTATCCATAAATGAAAAATGTTTTACATGAAATAAATATTAAACTAATAATTTTGAAATAAATATATTAATCTAATAAGGTTGTTATATTTAAAATTCTGAAATTGCACCAATCTAGATAGATTACATTATCTAAAATTTTTATTAAAATAAATGGCTTAAGTTATTATCTTCACCATCAATAACAAATACAAATAAGTGTGGTACTTACTTTTAATCAAAAAAAAAAAAAAAAAAAAAAAAGTGTGGTACTTACTAAAACAGTGTTGAAAAAATTTTCACCATCAATATACGATAACTTTGTATATTAGTAATAGCATGGAGTATTTCGCAGAACTATTATATGGAGGAAATTTGAGCAATTTTAAAAATTTAAAAGCATTTTTAACAATTTTAAAAATTTAAAAGCATTTTTAACAATTTTAGATAGAATTTAGGGCAGATTCCTCATCTATCAAATAATTTTACCATTAATTTTACTTATATACGAACTTTATCTATAATCCTACTTATATTTACGAACTTTCATATATTTTAAATATGTTCATATATTTTGTCTAAATTTCTATTTATATCTCACACCATTGGCTATTTGTTCAATTTTCTATATAATTTTTTACAATTTCAATGTAAACTTTTTGAATTTGCAATAGACTGTTACATTTTCACCCCATTCAAGCCCCTTGTATCCTTCTCAACAAGCCCTTAAGTTGTTAGCTAAAATGTCATAACTTGAATGCTTAAGCTGCTGATAAGGTTTTTGTGGAATAGCCTGAGCGGGAGATTCAAGGTTAACAAGTTGGGTAAAAGTAGCGGGCTTATTATCTCTCAAGTGCCTGGTCATCCAATTTAGACAAGATAAAAAAAAATTGTTAACTAAAACAAAACAATTATTGTGTTTGGCTATTATGAAAACTATTAGATCTAAAATTTTTCAGTCTCCATAACTATTATATTTTTTAGTTATTTCTTCATTTTTATATAATTACTCTATATTTCAATTATTTTTCTACAACTATCTATAGAACAATCTTATCTATCTTAATTTCATTTTTTTACTTTTTAAGGAAGTTTGGGAAACCATAAAACTTTTTAAACTAAAATTTTTTAATATAAAATTTTTGCTTTCTACAACTGTCATATTTTTTAATCATTTTTCAAATCTTCCTATACAACTAACCTCTTTACTCTTTATTATTATTCTTATCATATCACATAATTTTCTATGATTCAATAACTTTTACGAGAAAAACTTTTTCATCAAGAGTGTATTTGGTTAGACTAAAAAAATTGACAACCAAAACTTTTCAATTAAAATTTTTCACTCCATAACTAATATATTTTTCAATTATTTTTCACATTTTTCCACATAAACTACCCTACTTTTCAATTATTTCTATACAATTATCCATACAACTAACTTATCTATTTTAACATATTTACTTTACATATCATCATTACATCTATCATATTATATTATTTTCTATTAATTTGACAACTTTTATCTCAAAAACTTTTCATCAAAAAATTTTACTCCTAACTGAACACACCCTAGAAGTTTTATCTAGGGGTGCAAGTCGGTCCGGGTACCCCCGGGTAGGGGTGGAACCTACCCTTACCCATTTTTTAAAAACGTCTACCCTACCCTATTTTAGACCGGGTCGGTTCGGAGTCTACCCTACCCAATTTTTTCAGGTGCGGGTCGGTTCCGGTTCGGTTCCAAATCGGTTCCTAAAAACATCATACATCCAAATTGGCTCCAAATACAGAAATACTATATTATGAATAGAATTTTCCAATGAAACAGAAATGTCAATAAGAAATGTCAAGTTGGAGACATTGATACATGTAGAGATTTTCACAATCAAATAGCAATTGATTTGCACATAACCTGCTTTACTTAATAAAATTTCACATCCTTCTAAACTGAGAAATATTCAACCAAACACAATATCAAGTTCCAAAAAACCTGTTTCAGTTGCTAAATTGAACAACCTGTTTAACATTTTGAATATCTAAAACAAAGACAAATAATATCAATACAAGTTAAAGTAAAAGTTGCAAATGCTTAACTCTTCAATGCATCACATCTGTTCCATGTGTTTTCTTGGAACAATATCAAGTTTGTTCAGTCCAATAGGAAATTTGTTTGAAAGTCATATACATCACAATGAATATAACATAGACACAACACAAACAAACATATCTTTCAAATCTCATCCTTCATTTAGAATGTCTTTTCCCTGAAAGTAGAAAATATAAGATTTAGTAAAAATCATATGATATTTAAATACAAAGATGCCCCTTTATGTAACTCACCAAATAGAATTACAAAAAATGCTTATAAAACAAATGGCAATTACTCCATGCTTTCAGGCTAAATGGCATTCAGGAAGATCCTCAACTACTATTTCTGCCTACTGCGCATTCCAATGGGATTGGAACTCCAGAGGTTTGACAAGATGCATTCACATTTCTCTGTTGAAGCCTGCTGTAATTGTTGTAGCTGTCCTAGCTGCTACAGAGTTTCTCACTGTCAATAATGAAGGGTAGTTTTCTGTTGCTTTTTGCTGCCATCATGTAATTCAGCCATTGCAAGCAGCATGATTGGCCAACTTGAGGGCAACGTGGTTTTCAGGGGCAGGGTGTTGATAGGATTCATGCTGCTGGCAACCCACATGAACTGCTGAGTTCCACGTGTGGTGATCTGGCAACTCACTGGCAGCAATTGCAGTAGGGACTGGTTGGTACATTCAGTTAAAAATGGGGGATGTAACTCTGTAAATGGGGTGGATGAACGCTGTTTGAATGCCTCGTTTTCATGTTTTCATATCTATCAAGTCATGTGCTCTGCAGCAACGAAAAAGAAATCAAACAAAGCCCAAGCTACCATCTATTTCAAAATTTCAATATTCAAAATAATCAATGTCTCCAGGGTAACAATCAATCGTCAAAATCCAGATGATTCTAAAGATATGGATTAACCATAGCTTCCAACAAGTTCGTGGAGAACTTTATTATCATCCCATTCAAAGCAGTGAAATCAGAAAATAAATATAATAGGAATACTGACTTGTATGTTATCAATGTTATCACGGTTCCAGAGAGAGCCTAAAAGAGTTGAGGAATCTGCGTCGAGGAGGAAGAAGATGTGCCGGCGAGAGAGAGAGAGAGACACTGAAGGCTGCTGGCTGCCGCTGTGCCTGTGCGCCTTGCTGTCGGAGGGGGGGGGAAAGAAGATGTGCCGGCGAGCTGCTGTTTTCCGGCGGGGAGAATGGCCGCGAACAGGGAGTATCGGCGATCGCAATGGCAGGGTCCGCAGGAGGAACGACGAAGTTAGGGTATTGGCTATCTGCGTCGGGACGGGAATCTAGAAATAGAATCGGGGGATTTACGATTTAGGGTAGTATATTATAAATATTATATAGTATAGGAAATCCGGGTCGGTTCCGGGTACCCAGCACCGGAACCGACCCCGAACCGATTTTGAACGGGTATTTCACCCGTGGAACCGAACCGACCCTAATTCGGGTACCCAGCGGGTCGACCCGCGGGTACCCGGACCGACTTGCACCCCTAGTTTTATCACTTTTCACTCCTAACTAAACACACCCTAGAAGTTTTATCACTTTCAAAACCTATCCTTTAGTACAATCGTAGGGGATGTTTGGTAATCGTTCAAATTGTGGGAACGTGGTAATCGGTGGTTTTTGGCGCAAAGAATAGAATGGATAATGATAGCTGAGGTATTAATATGAGGGACGACAGCTACCAATATTTATGAGGGATGACAACAACAACATTAATAACGGTGGCAGCATTGCCTCTCAAGTAATCCGCTTCTCTCTGGGCCATGTGAAAGTCAAAAAATCAATATTTGGTCAACAGTTAATGTCTTTTCAAATGAATGACCTGCAATAATGAATTTCAAATGACAAGGGATTAACGCATTTACTTTTCATAAACCCACTAACCTATTTATTATTCACACATAAACTTTAAGAATTCAAAATAATAATAATTCGAGCTTCAATCCATTTTAATATATAAATTTGATATTTGAATCATCATTCAACAATAAGAATTTCTTTTGTTTAACTATCTCTCTTCTCAAAAAAAAGTTGTGAAAAGGTCGATAATTTCTTATAATTTCTACATATATTAATATTTGTAATGATATAAATATAAATATTTTCCTATTTGCAAGTTAGTAATGAGTGTATTATAAAATTATTTATCAATTAGATGTGTTATCAGCGTGCACATAAAATTCAGGAGTTATTTTTATATCTAGGCCACAAACTAAAAGGTGGACGGAGTTAGAAGGGCGGTTTGTTTTTGGGTAATCAAAATAAGCTTGAGTGGATCTGATGGGCCCCATGACACGTCATTGACATCATGATTGAATTGGTGGGGCTGGACATGGAGGATCATGCACTATTAATGGCAGTGAATGGTGGGAGGTCGTGCAGGTATCTTCCTCCAATTTACCTAAATGCATAATTGGGAAAAAAATACATCGCACTGCACTCTTCATTCATACTTCCATGCTATAGAGAGAGTTTAAAATCATAAAAAAGGAAAAACCTAAATATCAATCGATTAAAATTTGTTGTAAGTAAAAAAGAGTCTTTACTAAGATCACAGACCTACACAACCATTTTATAAGTCATTCAACCATTTTATAAGTCTTTCATATATGACCCATACTATCGCTACATTGCCTTTTTACCACACGATTTACAGTTACACAAATTAGTAATGTTAACATCATTTACACCATTACAACTCGCACAATCATAAATGTTTATGACAACACGAGTTTGCTCATTTTTATGTGGTAGATCAAAATAATTCTTGTACGCATCAACGACAAACTCTCGATCAGAAAATGATTTGAAACATGCTCCCGAATATCGATTTACTTGTGCATGGGTCGTAGACCATGATCCATATATACCAAGTGTACATCCAACCAAGATAATATAGAAACGCGGTATAATGGCACGACTTGTGAAAAAATAGTATCAAAAGTATCTAAATGAATGAAAGGGACATCCCAATGTCATACCATGAACTAATGACATGCATAAACTTAACTAATAAAACAAGCAAGCTAATAAGTAAGAACATAAACTCAAATTTCTTAAATAGTCTACATAATACGACATAAATTATCAACAATTTCAATAATCAAATGAGTCTAGAAATTTGCTAAAATATGTTACACAAACTGCTTTCGCATCTCTAAAGTGGGCATACTCAGAAAACCTAATGCATTCTCTGGATGTTGACCAAAGTAAAGGACCATTTTGGTGCCCTCTTCGGGAGAGAGAGAAAGCTCTCACAGCCGCGTCATAGCATTTGTGTATCGTTGGAGGTCAACGCTGAGCTTCCCAGTTCGTGGCGGTGGTGGCGGTGGCAGTGGCAGCTGCCAATTCACTAAACTCTTGAATGCACTGGCCACCTCCTCTAATGGACCTAGCGGCCTCCTACGTAGATTCTGACGATGTGGTAAGTGTGCAGATGTCCTCATCGAAGATGTTGGGGCATCTTCTTCGGTAAACGGAGGTTTGAAGTTGAGATCGTTGCCTTCCTCACTACTTGGATCCTCTTCCATGTGGGAGCATCTCCGACATGCTAGCCTGCTCAATCCTGCTCACCCAACTATGTAATTGACGCTTATCACGGAGCTCTGTTATCTTTGGATCAGACTAAACAAGTCAAATTTAACAAAAGACATTAGTAAGTATTTCGTAAACAAAATTCCTAAAAACATATAAAACATTGCAAAAATCTAATTGGCTACCTTGATTAGATTTACCCATTGTCCATTTGACCCATCAAACATCATGCGAGACTCATCCCATACCATTTTAGATTTTTCTTGGACTTTTTCCATATGTCGGTAGAGCTCTTTGAAATGATGCCACCTACTTCAAACTTGCTCCCACTTAAGGGGAACTTCAATAATGTGGTTAAATTCATTACTTAGCCTTGATGCACTTTGCATGACTACAGTCTTGGCTAAGCTGTCACCACATATGTGGCCGACTATCTATTCTCTACTAGAAGCCTAATGAGCCTTCTATCATGTTCTTCCGCCCATTGGAAGTTTCCTTCATTAGATCGTCTAGAATTTCTGTCGGTACTACCTCTAGAAGCCTAACGAGACCCATGCTCATGGATCTGCTTAATGTTGGATCCATAAGTCCTATCCCTATACGGTACTACAAATATCAAGATGCAATACAATTATATGATTGAGATATAATTAATAAGAGCAACCACATATCATGGAGTGTAAAAATAAGGATAGAAGGAATGAGACATGGGGAAAATAAACCAATTCACTCATTAAAACATCATTCTAGTAAATCAAATTTGGGTTTATCAAATGACAAGTATTCAACCAGCTAAATCACAAACTACAGGCATAAGAAACACAAAAGTAAACGATGCTTAGGGTTGAGAGCTATGATTATGATATTGGCGACACATCTCCATGATAATCAACCCACATTCATTGGGCAATGTCGTCATGGAAGTCCTTCCAAGATTGTAATGCCACATCTGAGAAACCACTAATCATGGTTAGCTCTTCGACCTCCCCCTCCACGCTGACCGAATTCATTGCAGCGCCCAATTGTAATTGCAGTTTTTTGGGCAATTTCAACCCATCTACAATTGTAATGTAGTTCTAAAGGATGCCACAAGCTGCTATAATCATTGTGTGGACGTTGTAAGGGTATTTTGTGGCACTTTTTAATATGAAAAAATTGCCCTTCCATATACCAAATAACCTCTCCACATGGGCTCTCAACTTTGCACGATTGTAGTTAAATAATTCCTAATAACTTTCTAGTTTTCGACCCCTTTGATGCTCTTGCAAATGGTAACATATACCCTTGTAAGTTGCCATGAAGTCGGTGTTGGTCCCGAGTTTATGGCAACTACCCAAGAGAGGAGGGGTGAATTAGGTATTTTAAAAATTCTTTACTTAAATAGAAATTTCTCCTTTTTTTGAGTTAATCCCTTTAATGAAACAAGTAGAGAATATGGAGAGAAATAAAGCAATAAAATACAGATAATCACGTCACACTAAGAAACAGAGTTTTATAGTGGTTTGGACAACCTCCCTACTCCACTCTTCCAAGTTCACACCCGTTATGACTTGGGTTCCACTGTTGAATTTCAAATACAACTAGAGCAGCAGCTCTTTTCTAGATTCTAGCTCTAGGGGGCTTGCACAAACACAGCACAAGTAGGTGATTGAGTCACATTCCAGTCACAACACTACTTTTCCTTCACTTGATTTTAATTTCCAATATCAAACCAAGTGGTAAATACAAATATTCAATTCAAAAGAAAGAACTATACTTTACAGATTCGTGTAAGCAGTTTGTAGTGCGCAGAAGAACTTGTAGAGAGAGTAGATGGTTCAGCAATGGAGCTTTGAGCAAGTTGAAGCACAATTCTTCACTTGGAGTTGGTGTAGATTAACTTAAATGCAAGAGAAAGTGGAAGGTAAGCTTATTAAATGCTTCTTTAACCTCCTGCATGTCCATTTGAAGTCTCTTTTATAATGAAAGATTAAATTCGAACGTTTATAATGAAAGATTTATTACAAAATTTGAAATTCTGTAAATACTTTATTAAATCATTTTTCATAATCTATTCCATTCATATTACATAATGGATTAATTTAATCGTCCATTTTAATTTTCATATCAAAATAATTAGTATAGGTTAAGATATTAGTATTCAAAATTAATTCATGAAATTTCACCTTCTTTTGATTGTTTAAAAATCCCCTAAACATAATTTTTATGATCTAGTCTATCCACTATGTATATTAAAATAAACTTAACCCTAAAATTTCATGTCAAACTGCCTTATATTTATCAAGATATTAATTTAATAAACAATTAACCAAATTTAAGGAGGAGAGACGTGCATGCCTGGACATTCCCGCATGGGTGGGTATTCTTTCATGCACGTTTCTCAATGCGCTTAAGTTAAGTACTTTATTTAATTATTTTCTCTAATCTAATCTATCTAGATTAAAGAGTACATAATGCAACACTTCTCATTAAATTCTCATGTCAATCAGAGTTATACATTCTTAGATCTAATGAAAATAGTGTAGGTGAATATAAGCCCTTACTTAGGACCCTTAATTTTTCCAAATTTTTCCATTTATTTTTATTTTTCTAAAAAGTATTTGGTATAATTCGGAATTTTGAAATTCTTTTTCGAAATATAAAATCCATCTTCATATCTTATCTTCATGAGATCATAATTTACTCTCTTTTTCTTATAATTCTCAATTTTAACCTTTTTAAATTCTAATTAGGTCCTTTATTGTCTCTACTCTTTACAAATTTACCATTCAATCCTTCTTTTCTAAATTTGAAATTTAATTCTACTTTTCTAAAATTGCAATTTAGTCTTTTATAAACATACACATTCCTTCATAAATTTCAATTTATAATATATACTCTATACAAACTTTAAGGGTATAAATAGCATTCACTAAGTGTAAAATATTGAAATAATAATAATAATAATTTAAGTTGACTGGTCAAAATCCACATAGGACACCATATGTGGTAAGGGTAGATTTTTTGACCAATTGGGTCAAATGAGTAATAATGGGCCTTGACCAATTATTATTTAAATATATCATGAGTTATATTTATATTTATATTTTTGAATATTATTTCAGCAATTCGTCTAGCTCGGTTAACATATAGGTGGTTCAAGTGATCTTAGAGGTCTAGGGTTCAAGTGATCTTAGAGGTCTAGGGTTCAAGTAGGGGGTTCCGCAGAAAAATAATTAATTTTTACACTTTTGCCTCCCCAGACATGTGGACCCCACGAGATAAGATAGGATGAGATTATAACTCTCCTAGATAAGATTTGTTAAGAATGAATTTAATTTTAAATTGAATTTTATCTCATCTCTCTATTTCTCAGAAGCTACGGACTTTTTATAAATTGGGTTGGGAGTTGATAGTTTTAGGAGAGAGCATCCGTAGGGGGAGAATTTTTAGGAAATAGAGTTGCATGAGGAGAGAGAGCTTTTATAAGGCAAGTGGAATTTTATATGGAAATTGATTTTAGTTCAATGTCGTAAATATTTTTATACAATTGTTATGTATAAAGCATGTTATAATTTTTATGCTATGCTTGACATATTTAAATTTTATAATCCTAAATTTTTAAGACGTAAAATTACGCAAATAAATATTCTCGAACTTTATGCTTAAAATATATGTATTGAGATTATTGTATTTTATTATGTATTTTATTTTTATAAATGCATTGATGTAAATTTAATATGCAATATATATATGAATATTGAAATTATATATATGGGTTAATTGCGACATATATAAGAATATATATTTAATCTGCGTAAGTCAAATCAAGAACGAAATTGCGGCAGAAAAAGGAATCCTGCTGGGAGACAAAGTTGGTATTTGCAGCGATTTTTTTCATTGCTTTTCATGAAAAAGAATTGCTCCCTCACGGGAGATCCACCAGGAGTGAGTATGGTATTTACAGCGACTTTATTTCGTTGCTTTTGATGTTTGAATTCATTTAATATTTTTTCATACTTCTGATGTCCAGGGATTTCTAGAAATTGATATGTAACCCATTACAACAGTAGGAACTAAGTAAGAGATGTCCTGCTGGGGCCCAACTGCAGTAAAGGTCATGATGATGTGGCTTAATATAGGTTGTTCATTCAATTTTGTTATAATTTATTCATTTGGACTCCGATTTGAATGATCAAATAGTCTATTTCTATGTTTTTGATGCTTCTGGACTCAATGAAAGGGCTTGATTTTTCATTTGAGGCCTAATTTTTAAGATATTAAAGTAAATGATTATTTTATCATTTAATTAAGTTTTATTTGGGTCATTATCCATTTTCAAATAATTTTCTACTTGTTAGTCATGTTGAGACTAACTCATTATTTTTACAGATATACCAAATCAAGTGGGACACTAGCGTTTTAGATTTATAAGAAGATTTTCAAGAATAATATTTCTATTTATTTATTTTAAAGGCATGTATTGAGAATGATAGACTTGTAAAATTTCTTTTTCTTTGTGCCTTGATGAAATCATGGGAACATGACTAGTGGAAATAGAATTTTGAAAATTTTATAAAATTATAATAATTAATTTTACCGAAAATGTGTGACTGATCTTGGAAAATTGCATTAAATACACGGTCCGGGATCACTTTTCTAGACTGGTATGTCACAGATGGTATCAGAGTGGTCACACATATAAAATATGACTTATTAATTATTATATAGATTTTTTTGAAAAAAACTTTGAAATGGATTTGCAAATCTAACCCTATGTTTTTCTTTTTGAGTCTAGAAAATGGTCAATTCAGGTGCATCGGTATACCTTAATCCTAAAACCCAAGGAAAGACTCTCCCTACTACTCATGAAAGGTTAAGTGCCTTAGAAAAATAGGTTCTAACCTGGAGAAAGGAATTTTGTCTACAATACCAAGTCTTAAATAAAAAGTTGGATAGGATCCTAGAGGCTATGGATGCTGCCACCCCACCTACACCTGTTAAGCCTCAGGTTAGAAATCTAAGCAGGGAGAAGGGTAAGAATTCAGTGACCCAATTAATGACTGACCCAGAAATTGATCTAGATAATGAAACCCCGGCTGATAAAAGTAAAAGACTGCATACCCAGAAACCCATAGAGGATGAGAAGCCTAAGAAAAGAAAAGTTGAAACTCAGGCTGTACTTACATGTAAGAAGGTTGTACCCCTACCTCATATGGCTGGAACCCTAAAATAGGATGGTCCTTCAACTTTATGGAAACCCTCTATACGGACTAAGGTTGCTGTTTCAAAGAATAAGATATCACCTATTAACATACCCAAAGTCTTAGATGAGTTCAAAACTGCTAATATACCTAAAGTTATGGATGAGTTCAAAGTTGCTGATGTACCCAAAACTATGGATGAGTTTGAAGCTGATAATGTACCCAAGACTGTGGATGTACCTAAGGCTGTGGATGTGCCTAAGGCAGTAGATGTACCCAAGGCTGTGGATGTGACCAAAGTGGTGGATGTACCTAAAGCTGCTGATATACCTAAGGCTATGGGTGAGTCTTTTGCTATACCCAAGCCAAAGGTAATGGTTGAACCTAGTCCAAAGCTGCAGAATGAAGTTTTTCCTGTTCAAAGACCCAACCTAGTTCTTGTCTATACTGAGGTAGAGACTCGAGAAGTATCTTCTCAGGCTAATCATAAGCTACACTCTATGTGGTCACAAGGTCAAGATGTACAAACGAGAGTCGAGTCTAATGAAGCCTACGCCAGGAAGAAACCAAAAACTTTTTATAACCAATGACCCATTGTAACTGAGTTAGTGTGTTATTTTTGTGATACTAATGGACATACAGATAAAGCATGTCCATATGGTAGCCGAGTTTGTTTTTTATATCATTCCTCTGACCACCTTAAGGAAAATTATCATTTTAGCAAATATGCAAATTAGATTATAATAGTTCTTTTTATAATAAAAGTTATGATTGTTCCTATTTGCTTAAGAATATTTATTGAGACCATATTTCTCTTCTATGCTAGAATGAAAAGTAATTTCGATGATCCGAATGCCGAAACTGGTCAACCAGAGCAATATCCTAGTAAAAAGCTGCGAAAGAAGCAGGCTAAGGACCAACCAGAAGCTGAGCTTAAAAAAAGGCCCAGTAGAAGGAAGGATAAAGCTCCAGTTGAATCTTCGACCAGAACTAACATACTTGAGCAGCGTCTGAATGAACAAGAGCAAACCTTTGCAGTGTTTCAGACAGAGGCTTTTCATCAGTGGGAACGAATGCAAGCACAGCTAGAACAGATTGCTCAACAGCAATCATCAGCAGTGCTAAGAAACTAAGAGCACCGTCACCACGGGCATGATGAACATCAGTCGACTGCTAGTATGCATGAGAGTCAGAGAGAAGGGCCAGATCAGAACCCCGATGCTCAGGTTTTAGAAGAAAAATCAAAATTTGGTAGGCAGGAAGAAAGGGAGGTCTCGAACCAGCAAATAGAGGGGCTAATGATAAAGCAAGGAACAATTATAGAAAGTCTGAGTGTCACAAGCACGGGTTGTCCCAAACAGCGAGAAATGGATCGGCGAGATGCTGATGCATTCCATCGTCAAAAACCCTCATCCTTTGTTGGTGGTGATTGTTTAGCTGCTGATGAGGTATATTTTTAACCATAGGACCACTATAATTATATGATTAATTTCAGCCTATGAAGTTATATGATTTTTCATGTGTAAAAAAAAGAAAAAGAAAAAAATTACAACAAAAAGAAATTTTATGGCAAAAGAAAAAGAAAAAAATAAGAAGAAGAAAAAAATTGCAAATGGCTAGAAAATTATTATGCAATCACACATAGCCAATATTTTTATTTAAAAAAAAGGAAGGAAGAATGAAATTTGTTTATAGACCGGCGAATTTATTTAAAAAAAAAAGAGCTATGCCAGTAGGGAGGATGGAAATGTCGAAAAAAAACAACCAGCGAAAGCTAAAGACATAACCACAAGCACGGAGTGATCCATCGAGACCTGAAGCCCGAGAACTTTCTATTCGCCAACAAGAAGGAGAATTCACCACTGAAAGCTATTGACTTTGGGCTTTACATTTTCTTCAAACCTTGTGAAAGGTTCTCTGAAATTGTTAGAAGCCCATATTACATAGCTCCAGAAGTTCTGGAACGCAGCTATGGACCTGAAATAGATATTTGGAGCACAGGAGTAATTCTTTACATTATGGGGTCCCTCCATTTTGGGTTGAATCTGAGCAAGGTGTTGCATTGGCCATTCTCCGTGGGCATGTTGATTTTAAATGGGATCCATAGCCAAGCATTTTAGAGAATGCGGAAAAAAATATACATATAATAATAATAATAATAATAAAATAAAAAACAAAATTTCGTCAGATGCTGGAACCTAACCTGAAGCTTAGGCTGACAGTAAAATAGGTTCTTGAGCATTCGTGACTTCAGAACGCAAACAAAGCTCCAAATATTCCTCTTGGAGATGTTGACAAGATAAGACTTAAGCAGTTTTCAATACTGAACAGGACAACTCTCAGTGATGGCATTATTTCCTTTGAAGAGATGAAAACCAGAATACAAAAGTCTGGTTCCCAGCTTGCAAGAATCTGTAGATATGAATTGGAAAGGTGCATTAGGCTATGACGAATTTGTTGCTGTATTCCTTCACTTAAGAAGAATGGCAAATGATTAGCATCTCCACAAAGCTTTCTCCCATTTTGATAAAGATGGCAATGGATACATTGAGCCGGAGGAGGAGGGCAGTAAGCATGATCGAGTTTCCGATGAATCATCGGAGGAGAAGGCCGCTGCTTCGTACAACAGGAGTTCTGATACTGTGCTGAGGGGCGCAGCTGCCTCGAAGTCACCGCGTCCAACAGTTTGGGTCCCAGTGTCTAAGCCGGGTGAGTCGGCCGAGTTCCGTGAGTCCGTAGCTGAGTCAAAGACGCTAAGGAGAGCAGCAACATGCAAAGCTCGGTGAGCTTGTCGAGAAAGAAACGGCGTAGGAAGGCTGTTTCTGGCTACAGTTCCGGGGAGGTACCGGAGGCCGAAGATTCTCACCGGCTTGATAGCCAGGACACAGCCAGTTACTGGAGCATCATCAAGCAGCATTTAGATCTGAAGATGGTGCGGGTAAAACTGGAGGGAGGCCTGTGTTCGGAAGGCAGCAACGTCGTCGTCTTCTTCCCGAAGAATTCTCCGGAGCATGCAACGGCAACTGCACTATGAGCTGTCATCGAAAACACTGGCCCCAGCGCCGCTGCATGCTAAAGAGCCAGCGACTCCCCCATGACCCCTAATGAAACCCAAGTCCGAGCCGGCAATATCCTTAAACGGGAAGCCTGGGTCCATTGGTCCAATTATCACCTGCTGGAAGCAAAGCTCGATCTCTACAATAGCCAACCCAGCAATGGCCACGGAAATAAAGAAGAAAGAAGCAGAGATAAAGAAGGCAGAACAGCAGCTCGTTTTTTTTAATATTAAAAGAAAAGCATCAACAGTAGCAGCATCAGCAACAAATGCCTTTCTCAGAGCTTCCGTGAATGCAATTGCATTAAAAGTCAAAGTCAGGATTTTCAGCTCTACTTTTTGCATGGCAGGCGTCTCTGCAGCAGCAAGGCGAAAGACTGTAGGCGTTGGGTTTTGAGCTGCGTCCTGTAGTCTAGTTCTGCGCAAGTGTTGCTTGGCACCCAAGCAAATGATAACCACAGAACTTGAATTAGTTCGCAGGAAAGCTAAAAGTTCAGCAGCTGCAGGAGGTGGCGTGCTCACATGGACATAATGTGAGTCAGTAGAGGACGTATTGGAAAGTAGGAGTAGATTCTGCGCCAACATAGCCACGGAATTCTCTGTCAAACATAAAAGGCAAAACGTGGCCAACTGCGAAGTGCATGAAGACCAATCGGGGTTCCACGGAGACATGGTTCCGAGTAATGCAATTCCGCGGTAATATCATTAGCCGCGGAACTCGTCCCAAGCCAGCCAAAATCCTATAAATAGTACACTTTGACTTCTCATTGAGGCACAAAGGAAGACGACGAGAAAAGAGGGAGGAGACGGGAAGAGAGACCAGAGATAAAAAAAAGGAGACAGGACAAGAGGAGAGACGGGAGAGAGCGGAGCAACTCTCCACCCCAACAGAGAACGTGAGTTCTCATTCATTTTTTTTTTATTTTCTTTGAGCGTTTATATATATATATATATATAAAAGAAGCCTTCAAAAATATATATATTATTTTCTAAATATATATATATTAAAAGGTCTCCAAAAATATATATATTATACATATAGATATTCAAGGACTCCAAAAATATATATGTTATTTTCCAAAATACATATATATATTAAAGGGCTTCCAAAAATATATATGTTACTTTCTTAAAAAATATATAAATATACTTCTTCCCAAGTAAATACTCATCAGGTGGTGGGTTGAGTTGATGCCCGGGGTTAAGTACTTTTTAAAAATAATATATATATATTAAGGACTTCCAAAAAATATATATATAAAAATATACTTCTACCCAAGTAAATACTCCCCAGGTGGTGGGTTGAGTTGGTGCCCGGGGTTAAGTACTTTTTAAAAATAATATATTAATATATATATTCAAGGCCTCCAAAAAATATATATTTAAAAATACATATATATTAAAGGGCTTTCAATATATATATTATTTTACACTCCCCAAGTAAATACTCCTCAGGTGGCGGGTTAAGTCAATACACGAGACTAAGTACTTTTTTTATGATAAAAAATATAATAATAATATATATAGAGGCTCGGGATCCCAGGGTCTCATCGGGCGTGCCATATATATATATAGGTTAAGTACTTTTTTATATATATATGATAAAACATATAATAATATATATAAAGGCTCGGGATCCCGGGGTCCCACCGGGCATGCCATATATATATATTCTAAGTATTCTTTTTTTTACGATAAAAAAGAAGAAGAAATAAATATAATGATAATATATATAAAGGCTCGGGATTCCGGGGTTTCACTGGGTGTGCCATATATATATAGGTTAAGTACTTTTTTATATGATAACAAAATATAATAATATATATAGAGGCTCGAGATCCCGGGGTCTTACCGGGTATGCCATATATATATATAAGTTAAGTACTTTTTTATATGATAAAAAATATAATAATATATATAGAGGCTCGGGATCCCGGGGTCTCACCGGGTGTGCCATATATATATATACAAGTTAAGTACTTTTTTATATATGATAAAAAATATAATAATATATATAGAGGCTCGGGATCCCGGGGTCTCACCGGGTGTGCCATATATATATATACACAAGTTAAGTACTTTTTTATATATGATAAAAAATATAATAATATATATAAAAGCTCGGGATCCTGGGGTCTCACCGGGTGTGCCATATATATAGGCTAAATACTTTTCTATGATAAAAAAAAGAACTAAAAAGATAATGATATATATAGAGGCCCGAGATCCCGGGGTCCCACCGGGTTTGCTATATATATATATTAAAAGGCTTTCAAAAATATATATATTATTTTCTAAAATACATATATATATATTAAAAGACTTCCAAAAATATATATTATTTTTCAAAATACATATATATATATATATATATATATATATATATTAAAGGCCTCTAGGCTCATTTGGGCATAAAATTCTCTAGCAGACCCAGGATGGGGCCAGAACTCTTCAACAAGCCCGCTCGGGCTCAGAACTCTTCAACAAGCCTACTCAGGCCCAAAACTCTTCAATAAGCCCACTTGGACCCAAAACCCTTCAATAAGCCCACTTGGACCCAAAACTCTTCAACAATCCCACTTGGGTCCAAAACCCTTTAACAAGCCCGCCTAGGCCCAAAACTTCCAGCAAGCCCAGGATGGGCCCAGAACTCTTCAACGAGCCCACATGGGCCCAAAACTCCTCAAGAAGCCCACATGGGCCCAAAACTCTTCCAACAAGCCAACTTGGGCCCGAAACTCTTCAACAAGCCCACTTGAGCCCAAAACCCTTCAACAAGCCCACTCGGGCCCAAAACTTCTAGCAAGCCATCATCATCTCACTGATCTAGGTGTTCACAATCTCACCGCGAGTGCACGGGTCGTAGATTGTAGTATATAAATTATTAATCCACATGGAATTCGGAACTATAAACTTTGCTTTTAAATGCTTTCGTGTGGGATATGGAGAGAATATAGCAAATAAAATAGAAAAGTGGGAAGAAAATATAGTAAATAAAAGGGAAAGAAAATAAACAAAATGGGAAGAGAAAATTACAAATTAGAACGAGTAGAGAAAATGAGAGTGCGAGTATCTAGGGTTTAGGATTTCACATGCGTCTTTTGCAATGGGTAGGGATATAATTATTTAATTTGGATATTATTTGTTAAAGGAGAACAAATCCTAATTTATCCTTGCACCTTCTCTCGAAACCTACAAGGCGTACCATAATTTTCTTAACTACCTATTCTCATGGGATTAAGTTAATTAGAATCCATTAAGTTCTGTGGTTTGTTCATGAAATTCATCAAGGTTATCATGCCTATTCTCATGGTCTTAGATTTTCAGGTTTAATATCTTCATTATCATATATTAGGTTTCCACCTCTCGGTTCCATCACCTAATATATGGAATTACGCTAAAGTACGGGCCAATGTACAAAGCAAGCATTAAAAATCATAAGATATTAAATTAACAACAATATCTATCATAAATAAATAAAAAACCCATATCATGCTACATTGTACGCATGCTACATCCTAAACCCTAGATTTAGGGTTTAGCCAAACATGTTTAAGTCCAAAATAAAATTAAAATCCAAATCCATCTTAAAAAAGACAATTAAAATTAAAAAGGGAAAATATAGAAAAACTTATTGGTTTGAAGCCAAAATGGTGTGTCGACCGCTCCACTCAACTCGCCGTCCGCCTCTTGCCCGTGCTCTCCACCTTGCTCTCTCTCTCTCTCTAATTTCTCTCTTATTTTTCTTCTTCAAAATTCTGTCAGTCCAGAATTTTTTTCCGCTGGAATAATCTGCGTTAATCTTCAATTTCTCCTCCTTTCAAAATCTGCCTGGAATCCTCTATTTATAACGGTGCAGATTGCCACTTGCGCACTACCTTGTGCTCGAATTAACTGCGTTGAGTGGGCCCCATTATAGACGCAATATGAATTGCGTCAGAATTGAATTTACGTAATTTACATTGCATGTTGTGGACAACTATTGAACTAAAACGGGCGGCTTGAAAAAGGAGATATTTTTTGCTACTTTAATTAATTGAATGCATAGCCTAGATTAAATCTGGACGGTGAGATTTTAGGATCTCAGCTGGACAATTTTCTTATGCGGTCCAGATTTTAGATTGAACGGTGATTTGCTGACTGGTTGAATTAGCTTGGATGGGCGATGATGATTCGGTGCTAAAATTTCTAGATGGTTTTGATCATGGAATGGACGGCTGTAGTGGCCCACTATTTGGACGGTTCTAATAGCTGCTGGATGATAGCTTTGCATGGTCTGATTTGGAGAATTGGATCAACGGCCTGGATTAGAAAAATCTGGATGGCCAGATTTGCTGTTGGACGTGATCTGACATGGTGGGACCCACTGAAGATTGCTTTGAGCAAAATCTGGCCGGTGCTCTGAATTTTGGACGGTGGGGACAGCTGTTGATTTTCTGGACGTAAATAAATTGGATGGATGGCTTGGATGGATTTATTAGAGCTGGTTTTGTGCGGATAGCTTGTGGGGCCCATTGGTTGAATTGTTGATGTTACTGGATTTTTTTGAATGCTTTAGGTGGTGATTTTCTGGTGGGCGAACATGGAGGGACGACGCTAATTTCTGGATGGCTGTATGTGGAACCCACTAGAATTTGGACAGCCTGGAGCTCTTGAATGCTTGGGCAATCAACTGGGTTGAATGGACTGGATTTGATGCTGATTTCTGGTGTCTAAAAAAATTTGGACATTGAATATCATGCGATTAATGGACGTGATCTACATGAGATGGACGACTGTGATTACTGCTAAAAATTGGATGGAGAATGGACGGTCCAGATTTATGTGGGGCCCACTTGTCGGAATTTATTTTTCCTGCATAAAAAAATTTTAAATCATTAATTCATCAAATCTATTAATGGGTTGTTAATATAAAAAAATTATTTCAAACCCATTTAATTTTATGGTAACAAATAAAATGTAATTTCAAGCCAAAAGATTATAAAAATTATATAAATAACATGAAATTAATATTTAATGCCCAAATGTTACAAAACCACATTTTAGAGTAAATTTCACATGAAACTCAATTAATTACCCACCAAATTGGTATAAAATGCCCCCAAAATATATTACTAATTTTTATTTATCAAATACCCCCACACTTGAACTTTTGCTTGTCCTCAAGCAAATATAAAGGAATTCAAGAACAGATTGCAAAATTTCAAAACTTTAAGCAAAAAGTGAAAATAAATGTTTAGCCAATCATTAAAACTAGTAAGAGTATTAAACTAAAATTTTTTGAAACATGACACTCCCTGAAAATCTCGATCAACAATCCCTTCTCACATGACTAATACTGTACATCCTGTCATCTAATTTGTTTTCTATCATTAAGAGTTCAAAAACTCCAGCAATAAACTCTTAATTATCAAATATCTTCCATACTTATCTAGTTATTCCATACACACATTCAACAATTCAAGTAATAGTAGTGATGCAGAAAATATTAGTCAAATTACCTCATATACGTCTCATAAAATTTTTGCATTTAAATTTCCTCTACCAACTCAATTAGCCAATTCATAAGATCATAAGGACTTAGTAGGACAACGGTTAGGTTTGGCAAAAGAAATAAAATTACAAAAATTGAACCGTCTCCACATGACTTGAGCCTCATTTCACAAAAGGAAATAATGTTACCCCTTCGCTTTGTGCTTTCATTTCTTTTGAAGCCTGTTCTTACCCTTAGTTTAGCAGTTTTTTTTGTCAAGTCCGGCAATAATTTCCCTCACACCATATTTCAGGGTATCTAGGAAGTCATTTTCATTATTTGCACAGTCAAGAGATTGAACATTATTCCTTGTGTCACTTTTCAGCTCAGAATTCAATTTCAAAGTTAGTTCAACTAAGTGGGAATTGTGGTTTAGGAAAAATTTAAGTTCAGGCTCAATAGGGGTAAACAACTGTTATACTTTCAAAGATAGGCTCATAATAAAAAAATGCCTTAATCATGTCCATGAATTGGTTAAATGGAGTTTTGGCTTTGGAAATTTTTTCAACCAGAATAAAATTTTTCATGTATATGGGAAAAACTACCTTCTCAAATGACAATTGTGTGTATTACAAAAACCTTTGATAAATTAGAGAGGATTACTCTGATTTTGAAAGAAAATAGAATTGGTTCCTAGGTATATCAGTTTCATCAAATGATTCAGGACAAAAATCCAAGTATTTTCAACAAGTACATGTTCAAAAATAAATTTAATATTTCATTAAGGTTCAACTTTTCCTAAATCAATGATTTTGAAATTCCAAGTATAGTTTGTTTTTAAGACATACAAGAGTTAAAAGTGGGGTCTCGATCAGTCTAATATCACAATTTATGCACGAATTACCCAAAATTTTCAATTTTTTTTCAAAATGTGACAAAAATGATAAAAATTATAATCATCAGGGTAGTGAAAGAAATATTTAGAGAAAATTAATGCAGCGCATTCACCCCCACACTTGAAATTGACATTGTCCTTAATGAAAATCATACCATCAAAATAAAGGGAGTAATTGTAAAAATGTGAGATGTTAACTTCCCAGTTTTGGTGAGTTGAACTGAAATTTCATCCCATGGTGCTTCCTTCCAAGTAGGCTTTGAAAATAACCAATAAAGTTCAAAATTAAAAAGTATCAAAATTCTAAAAAGAAACTAAAAGAAGAAAAAAATAAAACTAAAACTTCCCTGAAAGAAAAAGAAAAAGTTCGGGTTGCCTCCTGAAAAGTGCTTAGTTTAAAGTCATCATCCCGACTGCAGTTTGATCATCTGATGTTAACCAACTCCAACTTTTGCATTTTCGTGATTTTTTGTCTTGCCTTTAGATTTTCTAGCATTCGTCGTTCTTTGAATTGGCCTCCATATTTGCTGGAGAACTTTTCCTGCCAATGAACCGTTGCAATTAGTTTTAAAAGAACGACAAGAAGGGGAACAAATAGTAACCAGTTTATCAGCTTTTCTCTTTTGTTCATCAAATTTTTGTTGTTTTGATCTCTCGCTTTCAGATGTTGTCACAGATTCAGCAACATGTTGATTCAGGTCTTCCACAGCTTCTCCTTTAGTTGTGTACGTCTAAGTTGAAATTCCTTTGTCTGTTGACTCATTGACCACGTCAACCCGTAAACAAGAGTTATCTAGAGAGGGGTTTTTCATGGCTAAGAAGAGGTTGAATTCTATTTTCTCGTCTCCAACTGTTAGAGAAAGTTGACCATTCTTGACATCGATGATGGCACTAGTAGTGGCTAAGAAAGGTTGTCCAACAATGATTGGAATTTGGCGATCCTCCTCCATGTCGAGGACTACAAAGTCGACTGGGATAAACAGCTTGCCGACTTTCAAGGAATCATCTTCAAGACTTAATTTGGAGAGATATAGAAGTTGGTTTTGGATCACCGATATTCAGCTTTTTATAGATGAAGAGAGGGATCAGACTTACACTAGCTCCGAGATCACATAGCGTCTTGCTAATTTGGAAATTCCCAAGAGCACAAGGAATAAAGAAACTCCCAGGATCCTGTAGCTTTTCAGTTAGCTTGTTCTGCAAGATGGCGCTGCACTCCTCAGTAAGTGCAATGGTTCCATGCTCCTCGAGCTTTCTTTTGTTGGACAGCATCTTCTTTAGGAATTTTGCATAAGTTGGCATCTGAGAGATCATGTCGAGAAATGGCACGATGATTGATAGGTTCTTGAGTGTTGAAATAAATTTTTCGTACTGCTTTGGAAGTTTTGCCTGTCTTTGCCTTTGTGGGAAGGGAAGAGGAAGTTGATAAGGAGGTGGTGGGACGTACGACTTCTCCACCACTGGTTCGGGTTGTGGCTCCTCTTCTTGCTTCTTTTCCTGCTCGGCATCCTTTTCTGTGATCATTTGAGGTGGGTTGAACTGTGTGATGTCCCACATTGGTTAGGAAGAGAGAGAGAGCCTGGGCTATAAGTGGAGGCTGCTGGAGTTACACTGTCGAGGCGCCTTTTGGGGAAGGAGGGAGCGTGAACCTAGAACGATAAAATTGTGCGGGCGAGGCCCAAAGCGGACAATACCTGCAATAGTAAGAGTCGGGGCGTTACATAATGGTATCAGAGCCAACTCCCGATGTCCTGCTGGTGTGTCTAGCGAGGGCGCTGGAGCCCCGAGGGGGGTGAATGTGATATCCCACATCGGTTAGGAAGAGGGAGGGAGCCTGGGCTATAAGTGGAGGCCGCTGGAGTTACACTGTCGAGGCGCCTTTTGGGGAAGGACGGGAGCGTGAACCCAGAAGGACAAAACTATGCGGGCGAGGCCCAAAGCGGACAATACTTGAGACAGTAAGGGCTGGGGCGTTACATAATGGTATCAGAGCCGACTCCCGATGTCCTACTGGTGTGTCCAGCGAGGGTGTTGGAGCCTCGAGGGGGGAGTGAATGTGATGTCCCACATCGGTTAGGAAGAGGGAGGGAGCTGGGCTATAAGTGGAGGCCGCTGGAGTTACACTGTTGAGGCGCCCTTTGGGGAAGGACGGGAGCGTGAACCCAGAAGGACAAAACCGTGCGGGCGAGGCCCAAAGCGGATAATACCTGCGACAATAAGGGTCGGGGCGTTACACGCTGCTTTTCACTTTGAAAGGTAAACTGCCTGCACCTGCTCCTTAGGGTTTACTTCAGGTTGGCTAGGGAGTTTGCCCTGGTTTCTTTGGGATGAGACGGTGGCATTCTGAGCAATTTGATTTTCAAGCAACTTGATGTGGGTTTGCATTTGGTCCATTCTTTCATCATTTTTCTTGAGCATTAGAATGATATTTTCGAGCATGGACTCCGTGGGTTGTGCTTAAGGTGGTGCAGGTAAGGTTTGTTGGGTTTGATATGAAGGATGGTTCAGTGGTCTTCCTCCTGCTCTTGACGTGGCGGGTTTGGATTATTGTGTTCCACTATGGTGTCTTGAGAAAATTATTGCTGCTTGTAATAACGAATTTTTCTCCTAAAAGAACATTCAATCTCGGGGTCAGCAACAAAGAGTTTTTCAGCTAGTTGTTTTTGATAACTCGTATTTTTACAAGTTATCATGGCTCATTTCAGACTTAATTTGTGTGTTAGTTCAAGAGATTAGTCTTAGTTTCCACTATTTTAGCTTAATTTTCATCCGCTTTGCATTTTAGGAGCATTAATTAGTTTTTAGGAAGTTTTAGCATTATTTAGGCATTTTTAGTTTATTTGTTTAGTTTTTCCATCTTTTGCAGGAAGGACGGGACGTACGTCGGCAGAGTGGACGAGTTGAATGCCAGCTGAGGCATCCAGAACCAGAGAGTTGGCGCCTAGGCGCCACCTAGGGGCGCCCACTTCATCAACATGCAACTCAAGCGAAAACATTGCTGAAATCACAAGTTAGAAACCACTTCTAGGGAGTTGGCGCCTAGGCGCCAGATACGCATCCGTATGCGAATATTCCAGTGCGTAAGCTGCGCAAAAGGGGACTTTATATATAGACCATAGGGGTTCGCGCGCGAGAGAGAGGAGAAGGGAGCCTGAGTACGAACTACAGTGCAAGAGAAAGTGGAAATCGAGATCAAAGCTCAGATTGAAGAAAGGAATCAAGTCCCGTTGGTGTAAACCGCCGGAAAACAGTTTTTCTTATTCTTTCCAATTTTCTTTCTCTGCCTTATGGATACTTTTTATTTGGATGTATTGGATGTTAAGATCATGTCTTTGAGCTAAACCTCCATTAGATGGATAATTAGGATGAATTGAATTCTAAACTGTATTGTTTCTTCGTTCTTAGAATATTTAGGAATGAATATTTAAGCTTATATACATGATTGTGTATAATTTACCTTTGCATATGTGAGTATAATGCTTTTACAAGATTAGCTACCTTGTAAGATGATTTAATTGCTTGATTTACTATTGAAAAAGGGAGATCTTTGCCAAACCCATGTGAAAGGCACAGGTTTCGACCTTTGTGTAAGGAGAGTTGTTTAACGGATAGGAATATACCGTTAAATCCTGTGTAGTCATTATACAAGTTATGAACTTATCAACTTCACTTTATTTAATGGCATGGGAACATAGCACTTAAATAGGGTGTAATTAGCTTTATATACTCTTGGAAGACATATATGAAGATACATGAACTTGAGCTAGTAAATTCATATGCAATCCGTTTAACAAGAACCAGAGCAATATAGTTAGATTCAAGGATTCCAATCTATCCATTTGTCATCCCTAATCACCAAACTCGCTTTTAGTATCCAGTAGTCTTGTAATCTCTACTCTGATTTCTTTTTGCAATCGTTAGCTTAATTAAATCACAAAACTAGAATTTTCCTTCCATCGAAAGCAGTTAAGCTAAATAATAATTGCGGTTAACAATTCCTCGTGGGAACGATACTCTACTCACTCTTTATTACTTGACATTCAAGTGCAACATGACTTGATTGATCAATGCATATCCAAGGAAAGCAGCATCTTGAAGTCATCCTTAGTTCAAGACCCTGAAGAGCAATTCTTCTACAGTCTCTATGACATTCGGGAAAGGAGGCGAACTGATCCATTTGAAGAGGCTGGGAAGAGATCTGAACTTCTAGTGCACGAGCTGCATGGAAGGAAGTTCGATAGAGCGGGAATTGGCTAATCATTATGGAACGTCTGGCTGAGGACATTAAACTTAGCGTTGAATGGGAGACAACCCATTGCTTAGCTCATTCTGATTTTCATTTATGTTTTCTTCTTGTTTTTGGTTTTTATTTTTATTTTCAGGAAAATAATTTGGAGCATAATTTCATAAGGATCATTCTTGGGAGCAGCTTGGAGAAAAATTTTAAAAAATTGACGAAAGGCATCGGCGCCTAGGCGCCGATTGGGGGCGCCCCGGCGCCATGATGAACTCTGCGAAGAACACGGGCGCCCCGGAGCTGGGTCATGGACATCACTACCCGGACGACCTATAAAGCTTTGGTTAGGGTTTAAACCCTAACCCTCACGCCCCGGCACCGTTTTTCTCTCCCCTTCTCATTTCTGAATCCTATCAAAGTGTTTCCAAGCAATTTCACCTTCAATCCAACTATATTTGCACCACAATCTCTTCCTCATTTCATTCATCTCATTTTCCATTCCGTTTCCGTTCTTCCCCATTTGCTTAGATCCATTCAAATCCATCATAAAATCTAGTTTTTCATCACCAAAGCCTAAGCCCCACACTTATTCTAGCATTCCAAACATTTCCCCTTTGATTTGGATTCCATTTTGAGCCATTCTATCTTCATTTTCTTCGCCCCGGCACTGAATACCGCTGTTAGTAGATCGGCACCTAGGCGCCGCCATCTCCGCGCCCCAGCGCCAGTGCAGAACCTTGGCAGTTTCGAATTCTCAGGCGGAAAGCTTTGTGGGTAAAATTCTCCATTTCTTGGTGCATTCTAATTGCTTTGAAGTGATTTGGTAACTGTTTGAGTGGAAAATTGGATCAAATTGCTGCATTTTTGTGGATTGGTTTATGGATTGGAGGTTGATTTGAGTGGATAGTTCTCTGGTTAAACTTGTGGATTGAGTTACTTGGAATTGGTTGGTACTTGTTTGCCATTGGTTGCAAGGTGATTGCTTCAGGTGCATTTGGTTAGTACTTGTTGGACTGCTTGCTAGATTGCCTGGGTGTGTATTGGCTTGTTGGATTGCTTGGTTGCGTTGAATTTCTATTTGCAAGGATTGTTTGAAATTGCTTGGCTGCAACATGGCTTCATCATCATCAGCCAAGAGGAAGAAAGTTCAGGAACCCATCGAATTCAACGCCAACCGGTTTGTGTCCGCTCAGGCATTCAAGCGGTACACAGACTCGCTTCAGAAGCGACACCTAATTCCTGAACGGGGAATAAAGATTATCTCTTTCTCCGACAACTTCATCAACACACTGAATGCTCGAGGGTGGCAGAAATTCCTCGCACAGCCTGAGTCTGCAATAGTGTCAGTGGTGAAAGAGTTCTATGCCAATGCCGTAGAACATGAGTAGGGCAGGGTGAAGGTCCGGGGCAAGATCGTCCCGTTTCATGCCGAAGCGATCAACTCCTATTATGGATTGAGTTCTTTTGACTATCCAGACCAGTATGAGGAGTTTTTGGAGGGAGAAGGTCGAGATGTCAACTCTATCACTGAGCATATCTGCCAATGGCCTCCGACATAGAAATCAACTGGAGGCCAACTCACATCATTCAAGCACAGTGAGATGATGTACGACGGGCTAATATTTTTCCATTTTATTTCAGCCCGGATGATGCCATCGACCCACGTCAGTGAGGTGACGTTGGACAGAGCACTGCTACTACATGCCATATACAGCGGCATGACGATAGATGTGGGTCGCCTTATCTACCAGCGGATATGTGCCTGAGCGACCGCACCCCGGGGCAACTACTACTTCCCATCTCTCATCACCGGGCTCTGCGAGTTGGCAGGCGTCAAATGGGAGCCAACGGAGGAAGTCCTGAATTGTCAGGCCATCATAGATGACCTCTCTTACAGCACTCAGCCCCGGGTTCGCACAGCCACCACACGCCCCAGAGCAGCTCCACCTGCAGTGGGTCCATCCTCGCAGCCGTTATCCACAGCCGAGCGGCTAACAAACTTGGAGAATCTGGTGGCAGCCCAAGCCAGGTACCAACAGCAGTGATTAATTCTGAATTGGAATGAAATTCATGAAATAACAGGCAATTTAAATTGAAACCAAGTATAAAGCAGGTTGAAATTAATATGTGAAAGAATTAAAAGGAATTTCAGAATACATGGTTCTAATTCAATAACAGGCATATCTTTCAAACCGAGATGATGAATACTGAACTAAATAAATGCTAATCAAGTACTTTAACGGATTCAGAAATGGTATTATTTCACAGGAATTACTCAAACATGTTAGTACCCCTAATAAAGCATTAGAAAAAAAATAAAAAGGAGGTGATTGACCTAAGCTGAGTAACCGGGACTTGGCATCGACAAATGGCAAGGTTCGCGTAAAAAAGCAAAGGAAAATCACAGTAACAACGAGTTAAAAAATGAAAATTCTCCCTAGATACCTTGAAATATTGTGAGGGGAGCCCAAAAAAAAATAGATCTCCAGATATCCTGAAATATAGTGAGGAGAATTTTTACAGTAAGTTTGGGGGGGAAAAGAATGTGCAGTTGTTAGAGATTGAATTCAGTGACTTGATATCATTTGCTGTAACAAGTGTATTCAATTCAATCATTGGTTTGCTTGAATTATTGGATTTCCTAACCAGTTTTCTGATCGAATGAAAGATTGACGTGTTGAAATATAACTTTACACTATGGAATTCTGACATCCACATGTAACTTGGTTTCGAAAGGAAAATTTATGCATTGTTTGTTTCTATAATGAAGGATTTTTCAGGATGAATTAATCACGACCTTGTGAAATGGCTAAGTGGATTGATCAATGCATAACCGGAAGAAAAAGGAGTTGATTTTTGTTTTTCTGCATACATTCATTCATTCATACATTCATTCATTCATTCATTCATTTTGTTTGCATGTGTTACTCAAGGACTAGCAAAATTTAAGTTTGGGGGTATGATAATTCATATTTTTACAAGTTATCATGGCTCATTTCAGACTTAATTTGTGTGTTAGTTCAAGAGATTAGGCTTAGTTTGCACTCTTTTAGCTTAATTTTCATCCGCTTTGCATTTTAGGAGCATTAATTAGTTTTTAGGCAATTTTAGCATTATTTAGGCATTTTTAGTTTATTTTTTTAGTTTTTCCATCTTTTGCAGGAAGGACGGGACGTACGTCGACAGAGTGGACGAGTTGAATGCCAGTTGAGGCATCCAGAACCAGAGAGTTGGCGCCTAGGCGCAACTTCATCAACATTCAACTCAAGCGAAAACATTGCTGAAATCACAAGTTAGAAACCACTTCTAGGGAGTTGGCGCCTCGGCACCAGTGCAAAAATTCTTAGGGTTCCAGAATGTGTCTAAACTGCTCAGCGCACAGAGAGTTGGCGCCTAGGCGCCAAATACGCATCCGTATGCGAATATTCCAGTGCGTAAGCTGCGGAAAAGGGGACTTTATATATAGACCATAGGGGTTCGCGCGCGAGAGAGAGGAGAAGGGAGCCTGAGTACGAACTATAGTGCAAGAGAAAGTGGAAATCGAGATCAAAGCTCGGATTGAAGAAAGGAATCAAGTCCCGTTGGTGTAAACCGCCGGAAAACAGTTTTTCTTATTCTTTCCAATTTTCTTTCTCTGTCTTATGGATACTTTTTATTTGGATGTATTGGATGTTAAGATCATGTCTTTGAGTTAAACCTCCATTAGATGGATAGTTAGGATGAATTGAATTCTAAACTGTATTGTTTCTTGGTTCTTAGAATATTTAGGAATGAATATTTAAGCTTATATACATGATTGTGTATGATTTACCTTTGCATTTGTGAGTATAATGCTTTTACAAGATTAGCTACCTTGTAAGATGATTTAATTGCTTGATTTACTATTGAAAAAGGGAGATCTTTGCCAAACCCATGTGAAAGGCACAGGTTTCGACCTTTGTGTAAGGAGAGTTGTTTAACGGATAGGAATATACCGTTAAATCCTGTGTAGTCATTATACAAGTTATGAACTTATCAACTTCACTTTATTTAATGGCATGGGAACATAGCACTTAAATAGGGTGTAATTAGCTTTATATACTATTGGAAGACATATATGAAGATACATGAACTTGAGCTAGTAAATTCATATGCAATCCGTTTAACAAGAACCAGAGCAATTTAGTTAGATTCAAGGATTCCGATCTATCCATCTG
Source organism: Annona cherimola (assembly GCA_030490835.1). Taxonomy (NCBI): domain Eukaryota; kingdom Viridiplantae; phylum Streptophyta; class Magnoliopsida; order Magnoliales; family Annonaceae; genus Annona; species Annona cherimola. Next base: position 39,090,364 of record CM059977.1, on the reverse strand, counting down.
TCATCCCTAATCACCAAACTCGCTTTTAGTATCCAGTAGTCTTGTAATCTCTACTCTGATTTCTTTTTGCAATCGTTAGCTTAATTAAATCACAAAACTAGAATTTTCCTTCCATCGAAAGCAGTTAAGCTAAATAATAATTGCGGTTAACAATTCCTCATGGGAACGATACTCTACTCACTTTTTATTACTTGACACGACACGTATACTTGCGTAAATAGCTAGCAAATTAATAGACATATACGCAGCTTGTCAGTTTTGCAAAGTTTCAGGTATGTGGGTGCATACAAAGATTAACGAGCTAATTCAGAAAAATAAAAACAAATAAGAATGAGAGATGAAAAAGAAAGAAAAATAAAAATAAAATAAAATAAATAAAATAAAATAAAATAAAATAAAATAAAATAAAAAAATAGATAGAGGCAAAAGGCAGAAAGTAAAAAAAAAGAGAAGAAAAAAAATAGAGAAAGTGAAAAACTACGAAAAAATAAAGAAAGTATCTAAAAACAAAATTTAAAGTAATGACGAATTCCTCGACAACGGCGCCAAAATACTTGTTCACAATCTCACCGCAAGTGCATGGGTCGTAGATTGTAGTTTATAAATTATCGATCCACAGGGAATTCGAGACTATAAACTTTGCTTTTAAATGCTTTCGTATCGGATAAGGAGAGAATATAGCAAATAAATTAGAAAAGTGGGAAGAAAATATAGTAAATAAAAGGGAAAGAAAATAAACAAAATGGGAAGAGAAAACTGCAAATTAGAATGAGTAGAGAAAATGAGAGTACGAGTATCTAAGGTCTACGATTTCACATAAGTCTTTTGCAACGGGTAGGATATAATTATTTAATTTGGATATTGTTTGTTAAAGGAGAACAAACCCTAATTTATCCTTGCACCTTCTCTCGAAACCTACAAGGCGTACCATAATTTTCTTAACCACCTATTCTCATGGGATTAAGTTAATTAGAATTCATTAAGTTCTGTGGTTTATTCATGGAATTTCTCGAGGTTATCATGTCTATTCTCATGGTCTTAGATTTTCAGGTTTAATATCTCGATTATCTTATATTAGATTTCCATCTCTCGGTTCCATCACCTCATTATGGAATTACGCTAAAGTACGGGTCAACGTATAAAGCAAGCATTAAAAATTACAAGATATTAAATTAACAACAATATCTATCATAAATAAATAAAAAACTTATACCACGCTACATTGTACGCATGCTACATCCTAAACCCTAGATTTAGGGTTTAGCCAAGCATGTTTAAGTCCAAAATAAAATTAAAATCCAAATCCATCTTAAACAAGACAATTAAAATTTAAAAGGAAAAAGATAGAAAAGCGTATTGGTTTGAAGCCCAAATGGTGTGTCGGCCGCTCCACTCAACTGTCGTCCGCCTCTTGCCTGTGCTCTCCACCTTGCTCTCTCTCTCTAATTTCTCTCTCTTGTTTTTCTTCTTCAAAATTCTGTCAGTCCAGAATTTTTTTCCGCTGGAATAATCTGCGTTAATCTTCAATTTCTCCTCCTTTCAAAATCTGCCTGGAATCCTCTATTTATAACGGTGCAGATTGCCACTTGCGCATTACCTTGTGCTCGAATTAACTGCGTTGAGTGGGGCCCATTTTAGACGCAATATGAATTGCGTCAGAATTGAATTTATGCAATTTACATTGCATGTTGTGGACAACTATTAAACTAAAACGGACGGCCTGAAAAAGGAGATATTTTCTGCTACTTTAATTAATTGAATGCAAAGCCTGGATTAAATCTGGATGGTGAGATTTCAGGATCTCAGTTGGACAATTTTCTTATGCGGTCCAGATTTTAGATTGGACGGTGATTTGCTGACTGGTTGAATTAGCTTGGATGGGCGATGATGATTCGGTGCTGAAATTTCTAGATGGTTTTGATCATGGAATGGACAGCTGCAGTGGCCCACTATTTGGACGGTTCTAATAGCTGCTGGATGATAGCTTTGTATGGCCTGATTTGGAGAATTGGATCAACGGCCTGGATTAGAAAAATCTGGATGACCAGATTTGCTGTTGGACGTGATCTGGAATGGTGGGACCCACTGAAGATTGCTTTGAGCAAAATCTGGCTGGTGCTCTGAATTTTGGACGGTGGGGACAGCTGTTGATTTTCTGGATGTAAATAAATTGGATGGATGGCTTGGATGGATTTATTAGAGCTGGTTTTGTGCGGATAGCTTGTGGGGCCCATTGGTTGAACGGTTGATGTTGCTTGATTTTTTTGAATGCTTTAGGCAGTGATTTTCTGGTGGGCGAACATGGAGGGACGATGCTAATTTCTGGATGGCTGTATGTGGACCCCACTAGAATTTGGACGACCTGGAGCTCTTGAATGCTTGGGCGATCAACTGGATTGAATGGAGTGGATTTGATGCTGATTTCTGGTGGCAAAAAAAATTTGGACGTTGAATATCATGTGATTAATGGACGTGATCTACATGAGATGGACGACTGTGATTACTGCTGAAAATTAGATGGAGAATGGACGGTCCAGATTTATGTAGGGCCCACTTGCTGAAATTTATTTTTCCCGCATAAATTTTTTTTTAAATCATTAATTCATCAAATCCATTAATGAGTTGTTAATATAAAAAAAATTATTTCAAACCCATTTAATTTTATGGTAACAAATAAAATGTAATTTCAAGCCAAAAGATTATAAAAATTATATAAATAATATGAAATTAATATTTAATGCCCAAATGTTACAAAACCACATTTGAGAGTAAATTTCAGTACCCCTAACAAGGCATCAGGAAAATAAAAAAGGGGGTGGTTGACCTCAGCTGAGTAACCGAGATTTGGCATCAACAAATGGCAAGGTTCGCGTAAAAAAATAAAAGAAAATTACAGTAATAACACTTTAAAATCAAAATTCTCCCTAGATACCCTGAAATATGGTGAGGGGAGCAAAAAAAAAAATAGATCTCCAGATATCCTGAAATATGGTGAGGAGAATTTTTGTAATAAGTTTGGGGGAAAAAGAATGTGTAGTTGATAGAAATTGAATCCAATGACTTATTACTATTTTCTGTAACTAGTTTATTCAGATTAAATCTTGGTTTGCTTGTGTACATTAATTTTCTAACCAGTTTTCTAATCGAAGGGAAGATTAACGTGTTGAATGATGACAATGTATTATGAAATTTTAGCATCCACATGTAACTTGGTTTGAGAATGAAAAGGCATGCCTTGTTTGTATAATGAAGGATTTTGTAAGTTAGATTAATCTTGACCTTGTGAAATAGATAAGTGGATTGATCAAAGCATAACAGGAAGCAAACGGAGTTGGCAGAGTTTGCATTCATTCATTTATTCATTATGTTTGCATGTGTTGCTCGAGGACTAGCAACATTTAAATTTGGGGGTGTGATAACTCGTAAAAATACGAGTTATCATAGCCCATTTCAGACTGTATTTGTGTGTTAGTCTGGGAGATTGAGCTTAGTTTGCATTCATTTAGCTTAATTTTCACTCAACTCGCATTTTAGGAGCATTATTTAGTTTTTAGGCATTTTTAACATTAATTAGGCATTTTTAGTCCATTTACTTAGTTTTTTCATCTTTTGCAAGAAGGACGGGACATATGAAGGCATGCGGGTGAGTGGAATGCAAATCAAGACAAGTCACGAGGTAGGTGGATGGCGCCTAGAAGCCCACCATTGGCGCCTAGGCGCCACCCTACGTGCCTTTGCCATGACACCAGTACAATTTAGCACACGAAGTGTTTCTAGCGAGTTGGCGCCTAGGCGCCAAAACATGAATTTCCTAGGGTTTGCAGAGAAGTTCTAAGTTGCCCAGCACACAGAGAGTTGGCACCTAGGCGCCAATACGCATTTGTACGCGCAAATTTCAGTCCGTAGGCTGCGCAACCGGACTCATATAAATAGATCCTAGGGGGTTCGAGCGTGAAGGAGAGGAGGAAGAGAGCCCAGGAATGACTACACAGCAAGATAAAGAGAAACTCGTGATCAAAGCAAGTATTGAAGAGAGGATTCAACCCCGTTGGTGGAAGCCGCCGGAAAACAGTTTTCTCTATTTCTTTCTAATTTTCTTTCTCTTCTTTCATGGATACTTTTAATATGGATGTAATGGATGTTGAGATCATGTCTTTGAACTAAACTTCCATTAGATGGATAGTTAGGATGAATTGAAGTCTAAACTATACTGTTTTTGGTTCTTTGAATTTCTGGAATGAATATTTAATTTTATATATAATTGTGTATGATTTACCTTTGCATGTGCGGATTTAATGATTTTTACAAGATTAGCTACCTTGTAGGATGATTTAATTGCTTGATTTATTCTTGGAAGAGGAAAATCTCTGTTAGATCCATGTGCAAGGCATAGGTTTTCTCTTTGTTAAGGGGAGTTGTTTAACGGATATGAATATACCGTTAAACCCTGTGTAGTCATTAAACTGGTTATGAACTTATCAATTTCACTTTATTTTATGGCATGGGAACATAGCAATTAAATAGGGTGTAATTAGCTTTATATAATGTTGGAAGATATATATAGAGATTAATGAACTTGGGCTAGTAAATTCATACATAGTACAATTAAAAAGAACCAATGCAATATAGTTTAGATTCAAGGATTCCAAGCTATCCATCTGCCATTCTCGACTATTAAACCCGTTCCTAATATCCAGTAGTTTCATAACTCTACTCTGATTTCTCATTGCAGTCGTTAGTTTTAGTTAAATCATAAACTCAGAATTCTTTACCCATCGAAAACAACTAAACTAATTAATAATTCCGGTTAACTATTCCTTGTGGGAAAGATACTTTACTCACTCTTTATTACTTGACACGACACGTATACTTGCATAAATAGCGAGCATTTTAATTGACATAACGCAGCTCGTCAAGTTTTTGGCGCCTTTCCCGGGAAATTGTTTAGCTAATTATTTTTAGTTTTATTGTTTTCTTGTATAATTTCGTAGAATAGTTTATTTTCATAATTTCTTTTAGCTTAGAATCTTTCCGCTAGTTCAATTGAATTGGTTTTTGCAGATTATTCGCAAATCGTATGCGCCGAGGCAGAGCCGGAAAGGAGATTGTTATTCCTTTTGATCCGGAACTCGAACGAATGTATTTGAGAAGGCATCGTAAGAGCAGGGAGGCTAGGAACCAACAATATACTATGGAGCACATCAAGAACAAGGACAAGAATGTTCACGCAAACCAACAGGGGAACCAAAGGATCGAGATTCCAAATCATCCATCTCGAGATGATTTGGACCAACCCATTTGGGATCTCATTGCGCTTGGCCAAAATGCAGTTCAGACTAGCATAGCACCTCCTCCTATCGACACAAACAATTTCGAAATCAAGCCCGTGATTTTCCAGATTCTCCAGTCCATTTGCCAGTTCGGAGGGCTCGCATCTGATGATCCACACCGTCATCTGTGAAATTTCCTGCAGATTATGAACACATTCAAGCAGAACAGAGTCTCCAACGAGGCATTGCGGCTTCGGACTTTTCCATTTTCTCTGCGGGATAGAGCTTTGGAGTGGCTATACTCTTTGCCCCCGAACTCTGTCAACACATGGAACGACTTGGCTCAGAAATTCTTGGAGAAATATTTTCCGCCTGCCAAACTAGCCAAGCTGAGAATGGACATAGTCTCATTCAAGAAACACATAGAGGAGACCCTATCAGAGGAGTGGGATCGCTTCAAAGACCTGCTCCGAAAATGCCCGCATCATGGAATTCAGGCGTGGGTTCAAATATAAATTTTCTATAACGGTCTCCAGGATTCCACTCGACACATGGTGGATTCTTCTTCAAATGGTTCTCTGCTGAGGAAAAGCTATTGAGAATCGTACGCCCTACTCAAAAACATGACGGCCAATACTTATCAACTGCCATCTGACAGAAGCCGAAGTGGGGGTCTACTTCAATTGGATGCAGTTTCATCGATAAAGGCCCACATCGACGCATTATCTCGGCAGATTCAGAACTTGTCCAGGTCAACCAACGTCAATACACTAGGGGTGTCTACACCATAGCAGCCGACAGCAGCAGATATTTGCACGTGGTGTGGTGAATTCGACCATCCCAGTGATGAATGTGCCTTCAATCCGGAGTTCATTAATTACATTGGAAATTTATAGAGAAATCCAGCAAATCAATATGGAAATAACTACAACCCAGGTTGGAGAAATCATCCCAACTTCTCATGGAACAATCAGACGAGGCCGAATCAGCCACTCGGATTCTTGCAGCAACCCCCGCAGCAACAACCAGCAAGACCAATGCAATTCAATCCACCCCAGCGAGAAGAGAAGAAATCTGATCTAGAAAATCTCTTTATGCAATTCATGCAATCCCAGATCACGACGAACAGGAACTTGGAAGCTCAAATAGGCCAACCGGCCTCATCCCTGAATAACCGGCCTCAAGGTTCGTTGCCGAGTGACACCGAGCAAAACCCAAAAGGAAAAGGCAAAGAACAAGTCCAAGCAGTCACGCTGCGTAGTGGGAACCAGTTACCAGATGCAATTCCACCAGAATCGGTTACTGAGCCCACGAATCTTTTGATTCAGCAGTCACAGGAACCAGAAGAACCAGATACTACTCAGAAGCAACCGGACGCTGAAATCGCCACCAATCAAAGGCCGCCTCCTCCATTTCCTCAAAGATTCACAAAGACTGAGGGCTAATTCAAGAAATTTCTAGAGGTATTGAAGCAGCTTCATATCAATATACCTCTCCTCGAAGCCTTAGAACAGATGCACAGCTATGCCAAATTCATGAAAGACGTGCTATCAAAGAAAAGCCGATTGACAGAATTCGAGACGGTGACATTAACAGAAGAAACCAACACTGGGGTGCAGAGGAAGCTGCCTCCTAAGCTCAAGGACCAAGGGAGTTTCACTATCCCGTGTACAATTAGAAACCAATACTTCGGGAGAGCCCTATGCGACTTGGGAGCCAGCAATAACCTCATGCCTAAGTCGATTTTCAGAAAATTGGGCCTCGGGGAAGCCCGACCCACGATAGTGACGCTACAACTGGCGGATCGATTTATCACGTATCCGGAAGGTATTATTGAGGATGTTCTTGTCAAGGTGGACAAGTTTATTTTTCCTGCAGATTTTATTATCCTGGATTATGAAGAAGATCGAGATGTGTCAATTATTCTCGGTCGGCCTTTCCTCGCAACGGGCAACACAATAATCAATGTACAAGCCGTAGAATTAACGATGCAGGTGCAAAATGAAAAAGTCACGTTCATCGAGCTCAAGGCAATACAGAGCCCAACTGATTCTGAGGATTGCTTAATGATTGATATGGTCAACTCAAAGGTTCAGAAGTTTTCCTCGACTGGTATTGAGAGAAGGACTGCAAGTTATCTACTAATACTAAAGACCGACTTGCTGATCACATCGGGCTCGAACGATTGACCAAGCCAATGGAAAGCCAGGACATGGAAGATAAAGTCAACAATGGAATAGAAGGGGATACAATTGAGAAAACTGGCATCTTCGTATCCAAATGCCCCTATTCCACCTGCCGGAAAGCCAAACTTGGCATGACTCAATGGACCAATGGGCTAAGATTAGTCTGAGCCTCCATATTGCAGTTCGAATGGCAGGGAGTTTGAGGTGGTGAAATTGAAGGAAGATTGAATAGCAGGAACGTCTGGCTGAGGACATTAAACTTAGCGCTGAATGGGAGGCAACTCATTGCTTAGTCTCATTTTGATTTGCATTCCTGCTTTTGTTTTTAGTTTTTATTTTTATTTTTCAAGAAAATAATTTGGAGGATAATTTCACAAGGATCATGCTTGGAAGTAACCAGAAGAAAATTTTCAAAAAAATTGACGAAAGGCATCGGCGCCTAGGCGCCGCAGGGGGGCGCCCTGGCGCCATGATGAACATCCCGAAGAACACGGGCGCTCCGGCGTCGGGTCGTGGACAACGCGACCCGGACGCCTTATAAAGCTTGGGGTTAGGGTTCTAAACCCTAAACCCCACGCTCGGGCGCCGAAAAAACCCTCTTTCTCATCTCTAATCAATCTTCTATTCATTCCAAGCCATTTCAACTCAAATCCAACCACATGTCATCAAGAAATCATCCTCCCATTTCCAACCATTCCATTTCCCATTTCATTTCACTCTCTCCCCTTTTGCTTAGATCCACTCAAATCCATTCAAAACTCCGGTTTTTCATCACCAAATCCTAAGCCTAACACCTACATTGGGATTCCCATCACTTCCTCCTTCATTTGGGTTCCATCTCCATCTTCTCCGTTCGACGTCGGAAGCTACTGTCAGCAGGCGCCGCTACACCCGCTCCCCGGCGCCAGTGTAGAAAAAAGGACAGGTTCAAATTTCAGGCGGAAAGCTTTTGTGGGTAAAAATTTCTCCATTTTTGGTTCATTTCAATTTCTTTGAAGTGGTTTGGTAATTGTTTGAGTGGAAAAAATTGGATTGGACTGGAGGATTTGTGGATTGGGCGGCGGATTGGAGTTTGATTTGGCTTGATTGGCTTCCTGATTGCTTGGCGATTGCTTTGTGGAGGTTGGCTTGGTGACCGTGTGTGGATTAATTTGGGTGCAATTTGTGGAGGTTCGATTGCTTGGTTATTTTTGGATTTGTGATTGCAAGGATTATTTGAGACATGGCTTCATCATCATCGGCTAAGAGAAAGAAAACTCAGGACCTCGTCGAATTTCACGCCAACAGATTTGTGTCTGCTCAGGCGTTCAAGCGGTACACAGATGCGCTCCAGAAAAGGCACCTGATTCCGAAGAGAGGAATCAAGAAAGACAAGTTCTCCGACGCTCCGCTCAACTTGCATGCTCGTGGTTGGCAGCAGTTCGTGGCACAACCCCAACCTGCTATTACTCCTATGGTCAAGGAGTTTTATGCAAATGCAGTGGAACATGAAGAGGGGCAAGTGAAAGTCAGGGGAGAGATCGTCCCATTCCATGCGGAGGCCATCAACTCATATTATGGGATGGATTCTTTCGATCACCCTGATGAGTACGAGGCGTTCCTGGAGGGAGAAGACCGAGATGCCGACTCCATCACCAGGCCGTTTTGCCAGAGGCCACTAGTTTGGAAGTCGACGGGCAGGCAGCTAACCTCATTCAAGCAGAGCGACATGCTTTCTCACGGGAGGATGATTTTTCACTTCATCTCGGCCCGAATGATGCCTTCAATCCGCAGTCTGATGGCCAAACAAAACGAGTGAACCAGCAATTAGAAGACATGTTAAGAGCTTGTGTCTTGGAATGGGGTAGCACTTGGAGTGACCATCTGGCTTTGGCAGAATTTGCATACAACAATACTTATCATTCCAGCATTCAAATGGCTCCTTTTGAGGCATTGTATGGACGAAAAATGTAGATCGCCACTTTGTTGGGATGAAGTGGGGGAGAGTACTATAGTTGGCCCTCAAATGATAGCAGACACAGTGGAGAAGGTGTCATGAATTCGGGAACAGATCCGCATTGCCCAATCTCGTCAAAAGAGCTATGCAGATACTAGGAGGCGAGAGCTAGAGTTCCAAGTGGGAGATAAGGTATTTTTAAAGGTATCCCCAATGAAGGGTGTGGTTCGGTTTGGTATAAAAGGAAAATTAAGCCCAAGATACATCGGTCCCTATGAAATCTTGGAACGAATTGGAAAGGTGGCATATCGCATTGCTTTGCCACCTTTCTTAGTCGGGGTGCATCATGTATTCCATGTCTCATCATTAAGGAAATATGAGCCAGATCCATCACATGTGCTCAGGCCTGAGGAAATACGAGTAGAAAAGAATTTGCAACATGTAGAGAGGCCAGTTCGAGTCTTAGATAGTAAGGAGAAACAATTGAGAAATAAGACTATCAAGCTGCTTAAAATCCAGTGGAGTAACCATACAGAAGATGAGGCTACTTGGGAGTTGGAGGAGATAATGAGGGAGAAATACCCTTATTTATGGGAATGACTGCAAGTTTCGAGGACGAAACTTTTCTAACGAGGGTAGTCTGTAAGGACCAGGTATTTTATTTTATTTTATTTTCATTATAACCCTTCTTGATTTTTGAGATAACTTATGAACATACCACTAGGAGTTTATAATGTTAATGGATGCATAACATATATGAATATGGTATCTAGGGGACATATAGTGCATATATGCATGTTTTATGATCTTAGCACACTGAGTATAAATTTAAATGTGTATGATTAGTGTGTCATTGTTGCGCTCCTTGCGGGGGTGAAGGGGGCAGCGCCCCCGGAGAAATTTTTAATTATTAAGTTGTAGGAGCGGGAAATTAAATTACTAATTACGACTAGACCCGACCCATGCCCCGACCCGACTCAATGGGCTCAATTAACATGGGCGGCCCACGCTCTAGGGCTTCATTTTCCCATTTTGCGCCCGACTGTGCTTCCTTCTTCTCCTCTTCTAGTTCTTCGCTCCTCCTCTTCTTTCTCTTCCACTCAGTTCGAACCACCCGTGGATCTCTTGAGGAAAACTATACCAACTTCCTTGAAGATCATAGATCCTAGTCCGGGAAGCTCCGAGGCTTCGAATCTCTGCAATCCACATCTAGGGTCGCTGTTTTAGGAGAAATCACGGTCAAGGTAAGTAGATGTCGCCCCTTCTCGATTTAGTGATGAAATTTTATGTTAAACGTGATGTGATGGGAATGTGTAGCGCCTGACAACTTCATGGTATGAGGTGTAGGGTTCGTAACAGTTAGGGTTCATGGGGAATTTTCTTTGAATGTGCAATTTCTATGATGTAAAAGACTTCTTAGCAGTTTTTATATTGTTGAAATGTGACGTGAATTGATTTGCCTCAAACGAGAGTATGAATCGAAGGTTCTTTTATTTCGCACCTATCATGTGTTTGATAAAATGCTTGTGTGACAGATTTATATGTTGAATTTGAATTGTGTTGATGTTGTATGTGCGGTTTGCGACATGTTTCCTTGTCTGTTATGTATGATACGTTATTTCAAATGGTTGGTTGTAAAAGGGTTGTTCATGGCCCCTGATTGACATGAGGAGAGGGTTGTTCATGGCCCTTGATGGACATGAGTAGATGATTGGTTGTATTGTTCAATTTATATGTGGTTATATGCATACGATCTTGGGAGTGGGTATTGGACCCATATGTATTAGCTTCATCACTATATGAGTATCCATCATTATACTTATTTCCACTTTGTGCTAACCACTATCTACTTGCTGGGTCTATTTAGACTTATATCGTTTGTTATTGTGACTTTAGATCACAGGCCGGGTGGGGAACTTCAAGATGGGACAAGTTGAAGATAAAAAATGAGAGACCATAGCACAATATTTTAATTTCAGTTCTTTTAAATTTGTGCTCTTTTTGATAATCATATATGTAGACAATTATTTAAGCGGATTTAATTTGATAATTATAATGTATTTGGTATTTCGGATTGGATTATAATCCCTGTGGATGCACATATGCATGATCATTATATTTGCTTGATGTGTAAGGGTAATATTTAATGATTTTCCTTCTATATGAATGTCTTTATTATATGAATATGCAAGTATATAAATATAATATTGAATGTTACAGATTGAAATATTTATGAATATCAGGTCATGTATTCCATATTACCCCTTGTATGTTATGGGGAGATGCTGCCGAATTTTTCTTAGGTTGTGTAGCACCCATTGACTAGTTATTGAGTATTTCTAGGAATGAGGTGTTACAGAAAGTGGTATCAGAGCATGGGAATGTTTTAAATTATTAAGTTAGTGAAAGACAGAGATTAGGTGAGTAGCTAGCACAATATGTTAAGTTCATAGTATATTATCAGGGATGCAGTCTAGGTTCTTGAGATGGGATTTGGAATATCTCTGTATTAATTAGTCTGTGTACATTGGTCAAGTTTATGTTGCTTAATCTTAGTTGTTTATGGATGTTGCACAGAGGATGGCAACAAGGACAAGGCTTAATAAGGAAAAGGGCATTATGGAAGAGGGTGGACTAAGTGAAACAATAGTCCCACCTCAAGGAATGCCACTTGCTATTGAAGGCCAACAACAAGGGCAAGTTCCACGGGAGTGGTCCCCACTTTAAGAAGACAAGGAGAACGCAGATGATGATGCATACTCGGAGAATCTTAGCGGGGGTTATCATGGGATACACAGTCAAGGAGGAGTAGGAACCAGTAGTGGTGAAATTCCTATAGGACTAGAGGTGAATACTGGGGCACAAGCAGGTGTGGAGGCTATGATGAGAATGATGAGAGGTATGATGCAGAATTTTCAAGATTTTATGCAAGCTCAGATGGAGAGAATGGCAGCAAGCTTGGACATTCAAAGAGGACAACAAAGGACTTCAGGTGACACAAACCGTGTGGGTCCACATGCAGCCAGTTCAGAAAGGTTCTGAGGTCAACAAACACAACTGCTTCTAGGGAGTTGGTGCCTAGGCGCCAAAACATGAATTCTTAAGGTTTGCAGAGAAGTTCCAAGTTGCCCAGCATATAGAGAATTGACGCCTAGGTGCCAATACGCATCCGTACGCGCAAATTTCAGTGTGTAGGCTGCGCAACCAGACTCTATAAATAGATCCTAAGGGGTTCGCGCGCGAAGGAGATGAGGAAGAGAGCCCAAGAACGAACTACACAGCAAGAGAGAGAAAATCGCGATCAAAGTATGGATTGAAGAGAGGATTCAACCCCGTTGATGGAAGCCGCCGGAAAATAGTTTTCTCTATTTCTTTCTAATTTTCTTTCTCTTCTTTCATGGATACTTTTAATATGGATGTAATAGATGTTGAGATCATGTCTTTGAACTAAACCTCCATTAGATGGATAGTTAAGATGAATTGAAGTCTAAACTATACTATTTTTGGTTCTTTGAATTTCAGGAATGAATATTTGATTTTATATATGATTGTGTGTGATTTACCTTTGCATATGCAGATTTAATGCTTTTTACAAGATTAGTTACCTTGTAAGATGATTTAATTGCTTGATTTATCCTTGGAATAGGAAAATCTCTATTAGATTCATGTGTAAGGCATAGGTTTTCTCTTTGTTAAGGGAATTTGTTTAACGAATAGGAATATACCGTTAAACCCTGTGTAGTCATTAAACAGGTTATGAACTTATCAATTTCACTTTATTTAATGGCATGGGAACATAGCAATTAAATAGGGTGTAATTAGCTTTATATAATGTTGGAAGACATATATAGAGATTAATGAACTTAGGCTAGTAAATCCATATACAATACAATTAAAAAGAACCAATGCGATATAGTTTAGATTCAAGAATTCCGAACTATCCATCTGCCATTCCCGACTATTAAACCCGTTCCTAATATCTAGTAGTTTCGTAACTCTACTCTGATTTCTCATTACAGTCGTTAGTTTTAGTTAAATCATAAACTCAGAATTCTCTACCCATCGGAAGCAACTAAAATAATTAATAATTCTGGTTAACTATTCCTCATGGGAACGATACTTTACTCACTCTTTATTACTTGACATAGTACGTATACTTGCATAAATAGCGAGCATTTTAATTAACATATACACAACTCGTCACTATCCCACATCACTTCATTCACGTACCAGAGAAACCGGAACACTGTGTCTATCGACACGTCGACTACTCTCCTACAGCAATCAAGCAAGGGAGAGATCGATCTGCACCACTCAAGGAGCCTCTTATTGTTCAAGGCCCTAGGACCACTCCTGTCCAACCGACGAAGTCTTTGCAGGAGCCAACCCGAATGGGCCCACCTGCTCTGCGGTCGGACTATGCCGAGAAGTCCGCCATCGGTTTGGTGCACAAGCCCAGCTAGCAGCACAACAGCCTACAAGACAATCTACTGCAACTCGGCTAGTGTCAACTTGCCGACCACAAGCCAATGTTTCCCGAAATGGGAACAAAGCTGTACCAAATCCTGTTCAATGCACTATCACTCGCCAGTTTGGTCAGGCTGCCTCAAGGGTTGTTGACCTAGCCTTCCAACCTGACCGAGACAACACCCAACAGCGGAAGAAGTCAAGAAGACTGGCTAAGGTTTCTCAGCCTGATGCTCCATCAGCCGATGGAAGGGATGACCGATTCGAGCTGCAAAGATCTATTATTATCCGATCCAGTTTGGGCACCTTACGATTTGTCATCCTCGATCCGACGCATTCGTCTCATCAGTCAACTGCTGCTCCGTCTAGCTCATAAGCTAGACCAAGTCTCCAGGTCACCATGATACTGCCAACATAGTAAGGGTTACTCATCACGCATTAAGGAAACCGAGGACAAAAGCACATCAGAAAAAGCAGTTCGAGAAAATAACTTCCTGTTTAAACTTGAAGGTTTCACCACTACTGCCACCGGGGCCAAGGTATAAGCTGTTCTCACACCCCCAACAAAGGGGTAGGCCGCAAAAAAAGCCACTGCAGAACCCTCATAAATTAAGAGCGTCTTAAAAGCCAAGACTCTTTAACGAGTGGCAGTATCCTCACAAGCGCCATACAACGTATCAACGTTCGGCGCTTAGGCTGATCCCAAATTTTATACACAAAAATCAATTTGCCTCATTGATTAGGCTGAGGGAGGATATGACTTATGCGCCTGTTGTGGCCCCGTCCCGAGGAGAGCACTAGATGTCGTACCTCAAGAGAGAAGCTAAAAGGAGGAGGCATCTCCTCCAAACGACGAAAGTCAACATGGTGGACCTCACCCAGCCAAGCACTTCAAAAGCTTCGAAGATGTTGACCCGGTCAAGGCCAGTCGCAATGCTCATTACACCACCGTTCTGTAGCCTCTCTCATCCTGAAGGTATTAAGGTCGCTCTCCCAAGAGGTGAATTTGAAGCCTCCTATATGGTGGGTGAAGAGGAGGAGATTTTAACACACAAAGCGTAGCTCATTCATGATCTCCAGGAGGAGATTAAGCGTATAAAACGGGCTATGGAAGCTCAAGGCGATAAGGCGACAAGTTCCCATCAGCCATCATCACCAAGGAATCGTCAATCAGTCCATCAGCCCGAGAAACCAACCGGGCCACGGACGGAGGAAGGTGAAAACGTGGAAATCAAACAAGGCTTTCCGCAATACAATAATCTGCGTATCAATACTCCTCAAAGTCAAAATGCACGGGTAAATATACTCATGGGGTCTCCACCTGGTTTGTTGCGCAAAAAGAGATGGTGCACCAGCTGGTTGCTGAATGTCTTCGTTGTTAGGCACCTCAACTTACCGGGGTTCCTACAACAACAATTAATAGGCCTTATCCCTGGAGGTTGAAGCAGAGTTGCTGCCTAGGGATTTGAAGCCGCCAAAGATCTAATTTGATGGGACCGGGAATGCATTAAAGCACCTAGCATCATTTCACTATGGCATCATTCCACTATGCTATGGGCAATTGGGCACATCATTCAAACTTTTGCCTTCAGATGTTCCATAATACCCTCTTTGGTGATGCTTTCCAGTGGCACGTATCTCTCCCGACCGGCTCGGTAAGAATATGGGAAGAAATGAAGGAAATGTTCACTTTCTGATTCATCGATACTACCCGGGAAGTACAACTGTCAGAATTGTCGACCTTGTACCAAAGGAAGGACGAGCCGGTCGAAGATTATATCACCAGATGGCAAAGGGCCGCTAACCGGTGTCAAGCACCCCTCTCTCAAGCGATGAAGGTCAATCTTTGTCGAAATGGCATAAAGACAGAGATTTCCCTATTAATGAATGAACAACTAAGCACATTTCAGGCCCTAGCCACAGAGGCATGTCGAAAGGAGTATCTGTTGTCCTAACAGAAAGCCTGGAAGAAGGAATTATCCACGACTACAACATTCAAAAAGAAGAAAGCTGGGGAGACTTTTGCGAACACCACGAAGGTTAAAAATCAAACAGAGAAAGCAAAGCCGCCCGCAAAAGAGAAGTCTGCAAAGCCCTTCCGAAGAGAGGAAATCTAATACGCCTTTGGGGAAGATGATGTGGAGACGCTATTCCAACACCTCGTGTCGACCGGGCTATTCGAGTTGTTCACCCCAAAAAGGCCAGAAGAAGTTGGAAATATTTCTCATCAGCGATATTGCAGTTACCACCGATATGTCGGTCACCCCATTAAGAAGGGATCTCCAAGCAATATTGCAAGATTACATTGACAAGGGGATTATCAAGCTTAGTCCTCCAGCGCAAGTCTCATCAAATGTTGTGACAGTCGAGATGGCAGAAAAAGGTGATTGGGAAACAGTTCGAAAAGGTCAAGCCTAAGATGGACAAAAAGATGCCTCAAAAATCTATGTAGAGAAGACAAAAGAATCAGGGATAAGGCTATTCTCCCTTTCTTCTCAACACATTTAAGGTAATCCTCATGGGTGCAACCGTTCTTGATTATGGACTTTCTTTAGCCCGAGTTGCTACTCCCATTCTACCAACGGCTTGCCGGTAGACCACCTCGGTAAGCAAAAGAAAGATATATTCTCGAAGAATTGCCTAACATTACTCCATGTGAGTTCCCTGAGGATGGTCCATTTTGGGATTTAGATAGCAACAAAGGAGAGACTAAAACCTGCTATCATATAAATGTATCCTCGTCCAAACCTGCAAAGCGGCGAAGAACCGCCTCAGTACTCATCCCTAATTGTACAAAGTTTGAAGTTGGGATGTCGCCAGTAAACCATATTATCACATATTTCCGGGAATCTCGATCACTGCCAGCATCTTGGGAAACCAGGGTGGAATACTTCCAGTACTCACTAGCAGAGTCGGTGATGTCTTGATATCAAGATAATCACATTGAAGAAATTACAGAGTGGGTGATCTTGGTAGACGCGTTCTTGGTCCACTTTCTATCAAGACGAAGAGAGCAGTTCCCTAGTAATTACTTGAGAGAAATTCAATACAGTTAAGAATCCACTGCTCACTATGTGAATTATCTCAGAGATAGTACGTGGAGCGACCCCTTAGCCATATGGTTGCCTGAGCCAAAATGGTCTCAAAGTACCTTTCAGATGCAGTATGTCCTCCCTCAGACAATGGCTACAAGACATTTGGAGCCAAAACATTTATAAAGGCAATCCGGTGGGTCGACAGTGAAGGCTATAAACAAGAGGCAATTTTTAGCGATGCTGAAGGTTTTAGGAGGACAAATCAACTCCAAGTCCTGCACATACTACAATTAAACGATGCGCCCATCCTTCGAGTGTTCCCTTTCTTAACTAGGGAGTTAAGTTATGATTGGCCGCATATTCAATTATTCCATGAGAATCATAAGTATGCATTATTCACTGGCGGTCTGTCAAATGGGGCAGACAGAAGAGTTCGCACTCGGACACTTTGTCGTGAGCTTGGCCCAAGACAGTTGCGCTCTTTTCTAGATCTCCACGCTCCCCGAAGAAGCATTTGGTTCATGGGAAGAGTTCGTTGATATGTTTATCCTAAGATTCCACGAATATGACACAGAGTTCCCTACAGAGATGATAGAAGTCATGCACCCCCTATCAGGAGAATCTCAGTATGACTACATCTTGAGATGGATAAACTGCAGAATAATCAACCAACAATTCGATAAAGAAGAAATCATGGTTCACCAGTGTATCGAGTCAATGAGTGGGTATTTCCCTAAAATCCCAAAAGTACAACCATTTTCCTCAGACGTACTATGAACATTGGCTATGAACATTCAGGACTCTACCTCTTGCAACATGGTGCAAGTTGAAGGGGACGTTCTTACAATCCTTCGATCTGGTCGAATCACACCAGAAAACGAGGGTAAAGCCCCGGTGCAAGAAATTCATACTCAGCCAGAATAGCACATACCAGCCAATCATGGAAAGTCCTCAGTAAGTTATGATGTGCTTGAACACTTGAAGCGGCTCCCTGCTCGACTCAGTATTTACGATGCCTTGCAATTGTCGCAAGAAGCCAAGGTGCACTAGTTAGTGCTCTGACAAACGAGAATGTCCATCTTGCTTACCTGGTCAACGCCACTAAATGTGATGAGATCATCTCATTCACTAATGAGGATATGTGTCTTAGAGACATTAATCACAACCGACCTTTATGTGTTATGGGCAACCTGGTTGGTGAACTGGTTAACAGAAGCATGATCGATGTCGAGTCCGCGATTAATATCCTGTCCCTTCGAACACTCAGGAGGATCGAGATTTCTCCATCAGCATTAAAAGACACTAGTGTGGTGATTCACGGGTTTAATCAAGGGACTCAAAAGGTCATGGGCCTAATTGAGTTGAAACTAAGCATAGAAGACTTCTGCACCGAAATCTCATGCTTTGTTATTGATGTCCGACCTCATATAACTTACTACTAGGGAGGCCTTGGCTCCATAGCAATAAGATCATCGCATTAATGGTGCATCAATGCGTCAAATACTGCGAAGATGGAGTCGAAAAAAGGATCTTTGCTGACCATAAGTCATTCACAACGGTGGAATTATTTTACTCCGATGCTAAGTATTACGACTTGGCATCTGCTGTTAACACTTCAATGAAAGCAATCGAAGCGACCACATTAGAAGGTCAGCAGGAGGTATCTCAGGCTCCCCCCGCCCCAGTAAGCACAGACATATTCCCAAAGGGTGATAAGACGGAAGGTCGAGGTTGTGACCGAGGACGCAGTCATGGACGAGGGCGGCAGAACCAAGGGCACAATTTCAAACCAAATTTGAAAATATGAGCTTCGATCCAGTGCAACCACTACCACGACAACAATAGGGGGCAGCCATACCACCTCCTACCATCTATAGCAACACTGCTGTAGGCTCACGGTTCTACTGGGACCTAGAAGTCCTGAAAAAGGTTGCTAAACCAACTCGATTCAATTCTCCTAGATTTGAGGTGAATCTGGAAGCTCGTCGGAGATTCCGGAATCAGGCCAATGAGGAAGCCAAGTCACTTTACTGTGAGAGTGACAGAATGGCCACAGAGGCCGCTTACCAAAACTAAAAACCTAGGGAAGCGCTCGACGAGGTTTTAACAATGCTCGTGGGGTTTAATGTATCTACTCCAAGTGTGCGGGGACCTCAAGATGAAAAATTTACCAAAAAATATTTTATAAAGCAATATGGCAAAGTTTATGGTAGCCCTAACAAATCCTCCTGCTTGTCCACTGCTAAGCTCAAGAAATGGGATTTCCATCGCTATAGCAAAGAAAGCAAGAAAATCATGGATTTGATGGGATTCTACCTCGACGAACCACATCTATTAAGCCTTGGAAGTGACATCTTTATCCAGTTATCTGAAAGACCTCCAGGTTATCAAAAGGATAACAAAAGACTCGGCCTCGGGTACAAAAAAGAAGAAGACTCGGCCTCCACCCAATTTTATTGCCAAAAACCTGGCCGAAAAAGAAAAGGCGGTATTGAGGCAGCTTTTGAGCGAATTCAAAGATGTTTTTCTTGGGGGTATTCCGAGATGCCAGGGCTCAACCCCGCGGTTTGTAATGCACCATCTGCATATTTCTAGCATTGTTCCTGTCAAAAAGAAAAATGGGCAGATCCGCATTTGCATAGATTTTCGAGATCTAAACGAAGCATGCCCTAAGGATGAATTTCTTCTTCCTTTCACTGATTTGTTAATCGATAGCACGGCCCTATACGATACATTCTCCTTTATGGATGGATATTCAGGATACAATCAAATCAAGATGGCTCCAGCAGATGAAGCTGCAACAGCATTTCGAACACAAACATGTTGAGTGTTATGTCAATGACTTAGTTATAAGATCTGAAGGTCATGATAGGCATAAAGAGGATTTGAGGTCGGTGTTTCTGTGTCTAAGAAAGTATGATCTCAAGATAAATCCTCTCAAATGTGCATTCGGAGTATCATCCGGGAAATTCCTTAGGTTCATAATCCGCCAAAGGGGAATCGAGGTCGATCCACTCAAGACGGAAAAAATTTAAAATATGTCGCCTCCACGAAACCTCAGAGAACTTAGGAGCCTGCAAGGCCAATTGTCTTATATCCGGCGTTTCATCTCCAACTTGTCCGGCCGGTGTCAGACTTTTCACAACTTGATGAAAAAAGATACAACTTTCCAGTGGGATGCGGAATGCCAACGGGCTTTTGAAGTCATTAAAGAATTGCTGCAAAATCCTCCTTTTTGACGACCCCAATGAAAGGAAAGCCGTTGATTCTCTATATTGCTGCCAGTTCACAATCACTGGGGGCATTACTCGCACAAGAAAATGTCCAAGGCAAAGAACAAGCTACCTATTATCTCAGCTGCCGATTGTTGCAAGCCGAATGCAATTACTCCTCAATCGAGAAAATTTATCTAGCATTAGTCTTTGTGGCGCAAAAGCTAAGGCATTACTTCCTCGCGCATCGGATCCTACTCATATCAAAGGCCGATCCTCTCATATTTTTGATCACTAGACCCATGCTTTCAGGACGCCTGGAAAAATGGTCATTGCTGTTAGCCGAGTTTGACATACAATACGTACCCCAGAAAGCAGTAAAAAGGGCAAGTGTTAGTGGAATTCCTAGCAGCCCATCTGCTGGAAGAAGAATTTCTCACACTCATATTTACTTGGAAAAAGCGCAACAAACAATGAAGCTGAATATGAGGCTTTCCTCATCGGTGTGGAACTTTTGTTATAATCAGATATCCTATTTGTACGTATATTTGGAGATTCGGAATTAGTCATTAAACAGTTAACTGACCAATATGAAGTACATTAGCCTCTTTTGCGAAAGTATTATGACAAAGCTCAAACTTTACTAGCGAAATTTGAAATTGTTTTTGTCGAGCACGTCCCTCGGTCAGAAAGAAACTACCTCCAGTACAATATTTTACCTGAGGATCATAATGCGAGAAAGTCACTTAGACTGTTTTACGATATACCGTGTTTCAAAGCAAGTTATATTGAATCGCTTTCGATGGTCTTTGGCTCTACTGCATTGATGGGAATGAGATATGTCAAGTTCTTCAAGAGACACACTCTAGCGAATGTGGCGTCCACCAATCGAGGCGACACCTTTATCATAGGATCAGAACGTTGGGCTATTATTTACCGACAATGGTCCAAGACTCAATTAATTTTGCAAAATCCTGTGAAGCTTGTCGAATGTATGGGGATATTTATCATATTCCTGCTTTGAGAATGTCTCCAGCAACTATTTCATGGCCTTTCTCTTGGTGAGGCTTTGACATTGTCGGTCCGATAAACCCGTCATCATCCAAAGGACACTTATATATTTTAGCCGCTACAGATTATTTCTCCAAGTGGGCAAAAGCTAAAGCTTACAAGAGAGTCCGAGCGCAAGAGGTGGTTGAATTTATCAAGCACAAAATCATCTACCGTTATGGTGTCCCTTATCAAATCACCTCAGATAATGGCACACCATTCAAAAATGACAAAGTAACCAGTTATGCCAGAAGTTTGGAATCAAACAAGTGTTCTCGTCGCCATATTATCCGCAAGGGAATGGCCAGGCAAAAACATTCAATAAGAACATCATTCGAATCCTCAAGAGGATAATAGTAAAGAACAAACGAGATTGGCACGAGAGGTTACCTGAAGCACATGGGCCTACAGAACCACACATCGAACTTCGACGGAAGCAACGCCATATTCACTAGTTTTTTACGCTAAAGTAATTTTACCAGTAGAGATCCAGTTAGCATCCTTAAGGGTTACTATCCATTCTGGATTAACTACTGAACAACAAGCCAAACTTCGTTTCGAGGAGCTCGAAGAACTAGATGAAAAGCGAATTCAAGCACGACAACGAATCAAACTCTATCGAGCTCGGATGGTCGAACCATACAATAAAGTTGTGAAGCATCGCTCATTCAAAAGAGGAGATTTGGTGCTAAAACTGTGCATAGAGCTCATGGCAGGAGGCAAACTTATCGGCAAATTCGAGCCTAAATGGGAAGGGCCTTACATCATTGAAAGGGTCTATGGCAATGACACATATGAATTTATTAATTGCGAGAATTAGATCAAACCGACAGTAAACGAAAATTACTTAAAAAGATATCATCCATAAAATTATAAAATATTCATGCATCAAAGTTTTGTAAAAAAGTCTCTATAGTCTCCCTTGTCAAAGGAAGCGACTCCTTCAGTATTCGAAGAGAATTCATTACATTAGTAGGAGGAACTGTGTATGCTCTCAACTCTTCAACCTTGGCCTCCATAATGAGGATGTCTCGACTCTCTGACTTAATTCTCTCTTCATGAAGATCAACTTCAGCCTGGAGCTTATTGGAGATTGAAATCAATGAATTTAATCTACTTTTGTCTACAAAGATAGAAGTGACAATACGGCGGATCTCAGCTTGCTTTGTTGCTATGGACGTGCAAATTTCCTCAGCAATCATCTTTTTATCTTCCGCCTCCTTGGCAACACGGAGATTATGCTCTTTGAATTGAGCACAGCGATCTCTACATCCAGCAAGGTCGATTTCTGCTGATGCTAAACTTTTCGCAGAAACCAAAAGTCTTGCAGCAGCTTCAAGTTCACGACAATGAGCAAGTAACTTCTCCAGTGAGAGTATGGCATCACCAAAGTCGGAAACCCCAAGTTGAAGCTTGTCTAAAACCATAGAAAAGTCTTCACAAATATCTAACGCTTCGATGACATCATCAGGAGAATCCATGTCCTTCATAGAAGAAACGATGCAACCTTTGAATTGTGCTATTGAACTCCTTAGGCGCTTGAGATCCCACTGCTCTAACCGCTCGGCTTCGATCACCTTGAAAGTTGAAAAGAAATGATGCAAAGGATCTAAGAAACGGTCTTTGACATCAGGAAGCTGACGAGTCCCACTAGAACTTGCGCCAGTGCTAGGGCCAGTAGAGCTGAGATGAAGATCGCCTAAGCAATCGGATCCCAAGGCTGAAAAAGGACAAGCTAAAATGTCAGATTAGCAAATAAAAAAAGGGGGCACAAAAATGCGATAATACTCGGTGACACAGGAGAAACAGGCAATGGCCCCGTCGGCTTATCAAGTGGTGCTAAATTCTCTTCACCACGAGCATTGTCATCAGAAATTTCAATAACTGGAGCAGTTGTCAAAAAGCACTAAAAGTATGAGATGTGCAAGAAAAAATGAGAAAAAGGGAAAGTAAGCAGATCAAAAAAGTTTACCTTCAAAATTCATGCCCTCACCCTCTTGGAGAATGCAAGGAGCCTCCAAACAGATTTTCCCTCCTGAACTAGACCTTGCTAAATAAGTGATTCAGATAGAAAGTATCATAAGGAATAAGCATAATTGACAAAGCGATATAACATACCTATGTTTCTGTCATTAGAATGAGAAGTTGCCTTCACAGGAGTATCTTGGGCTATAGAAGGCGGATATTGACACGCCTCGGGAGTCCGGACACCCAGAAAATCCCTCATGAAGATGTTATCAGAAAATATAAGCCCGCTATCACAAGACCGCATCGGTTGGTCAACTTGACGCATATTTAGATCTACATGGAAGCCCAAGAGGTCATTCAGAGCATGGTCGCAAGAATCCGGCAGCACAGGGGAGTTATTCTGCACCCCGGCACACATTCCCTTGCTCACTTCATGGTCATTGGAAGTATTTGTGACAACATTCGGCTCTGCTAAAACCTCCCCTTCCTCAGATGGTTCGGGTGGCTTGGAAATGGGATATGACCTTTTATCAGACTCTCCTGGTATATCAACTTTAGAAGGTCTCACAACTTCTCCTTGCTCTAAGGAAAGATTAGAAAGTCCAGCAACCGGAGACAAATCCTGCGTTCTACGAATTTTTCTTCTTACCATGAGTGTCATGCATTGTTAATGACTTGCTTGACAACCTTTACCGCACATATGTCATACCAATAAACATAATCTTTAGTTGCCCGGACTAGACGATCAAACGAAGAAAATTTCAGCTCACAGGAGAACTTAACTCCCTCAAAATGCGAGCATACCGCGAACCAGTAAAAAGGTCCAACCCCAACTTCCCTTTGATATCTTGGGATGCGGAGAAGATATGCGGGAACGTCCTGATCAAAGCCAAACTGATGAGAAAACCTATGAGGATAGTACAGCTCAACTTCAAAATGAGGACCATCCCTGTAAGACAAGAGACCTGGTTGAAGCGATAACGCAAAGACCTTCTCATCAAGGGTCAGTCCCTCAGAGGAAGATTTTGTCGACCACTTGCAGGGGGCAACCATACGGAAGAACCTCTCTTCAAAATAACCAGCATGGATAAGAAGCCTGGTCATGTCTTAAAAACTATAACTGGCTAAGTTATGCCTGGCAAATTTCTTCAATATCAAACCCTGAGAAGGAAATTGGGTAACTTTCTCGACTCCATAAATCTTTGGGAAATAGAATCTGAGCCAGCTAAGGAAAAAATGAGCCGGGAAATAAGAAATGGCGCACCCTGGGCCTTTGTCATTATATATAATCTGATTTAAACCCTTATAAATATCAAACAATACTCATGGTGCCAAAGAGAAGCATTTTCCTTGAGCCATCTCACAAGCAACATAAAGACATGACCATTTTACAGGACCGTAGGCCGAAGAGGAAGGACAGATGACCACGGAAATCCAATGGCACAGAAAAAGGATAAGCTCGACCTCAGGCTATACTTGTTGTAGGCGCCCAAGGGGAAGCCACAGGCTGCCTTGCCCACTAGCATGAAACTCAACAATATTAGAAGGCCAGTTGTCATTAGATACCCGTTGGTCAGAAATTCTTGAGAATAATGCCACCTAGTCTCTCGCTATGAACTTTTCCTTCTTGGTCGTTTAATATAACTCATCAAGAAGAGCTATGACCTTTAAAGCAATCGGGTTCTTGTTGAAGGTAGAGTTTGGAGGGGTACACTCGTCAAAAGGCAATCCACATACAAGGAGACCGCATATCTCCTTCAGATACCACAAAGTAATGTTCATCTCTCCAAATGGAAATATAAAGGAGTTAGTCGCCGATGACCAGAAACTGACAAAGGCATTAATGATGTTGTTGTCTTTCCAAAAACCCTCTCCAGTGACTAAGATTGCATCTTTCACACCAACGGCCGTAAGCACCACCTCATGACAAGAGACCAGATGTTGTCCCCATTGATTAAAGCCTGGGATGTTACCCAAGCAGCCACGGTAGACATTCGCACCCCCTTTGCATATAAAAGAATAGTCTTCTAGTTCCTTTTGCAACCAGCGAGGAGTCTCTACGATAAAATTATGAGGATTGCCTAATGCCCTAGTCGAGAGTAGAAAGCAACCAGAAAAGGTCTTGCGGGGATCGGTTGCAGCAACACCTTTCCCAAAGATATAACCTTCTTGGCAGTTCAAACGCTCGGTGAAAATCTTCTCTGGGATCATAAAGATCTGAGTAGAGCGACCATTAATGTCTTCCATAAGGTGGCAGCAAATGGGGCTCAAGTGAGAAGGCCCACATGAACATTCGAAGCATTCACGTGTTGCCAAGGTAGGATACCACCCAAAATAAGAAGAGCAGCCCCCACAAGGGCGACCGAAGAAGAGATCGTACTTCTTAGCACTCTGCGAGTTCTCTTCCTCGAAACATGCTACTTTTTCTTAGATGTCATCATTTCTTCGAGAGAGCTCTTCTTGGAAGACTCATTTTTCTTCGAGGAGAATTTTTGCCTTTTCGACTCCCCACGGCCATATGCAATAGCCTTACGCTTCTTCACGAGAGAAGGTGACGTCGGAGGCGCCGCAATTGAAACTACTTCGAAGAAAGGAGTCGTGCTATCCTTTGGCTCCTCAAGGGAAGAAAGCTGCTTTTTCACCACTGATTTCTCTCTTGGTGAAAGAATAGAAAATTCTGGAGAAGTCATTGCCTGCAAATATATATATCTATATCAAATTTCAAAAAAAATAAAAAAGAGAAAAAAAAGAACTATCAAACTTCAAAAAAAAGGAAAAAAAGAAAAAGAAAAAGAAAAAGAAGAGAACTACCGCACGTTACGACTTTGCTACAAAAGTATAAATGAAGAAAGTTGTTGATGCTTTAGTGCCAGCAATCAAAATGCTCCTCCTCTTAAGAACTCAATCAAGCAGTGGCAGTCAAATTTGAAACAAGAAACCAGTGGAACCCGTGGGCGGGCCATTTCAAAAAAAAAAGAGAAAGGGAAAAATATATATACGGCTTAGAATAAAGGGGTCATTAAGTGAAATCCGCTAAGCATAAATAGCTACGGAGCAGTGCCTCAAACACGCAAATCAAAGGGCTACGGGCTCGTTGACTTTTAAAGCTCTTGAGGCGCTATGCCTAGCTGCAAAAAAAAATCCTCAGTACGCCGTGAGTCAAGAGAGGCCAGCTAGACAACATGTCAGGAATCACGCCTATACAAGTAGCCCATGACGGCATAATTCCTGAGGGGGCATTTGATGAGGTATATTTTTAACCATAGGACCACTATAATTATATGATTAATTTCGGCCGTGTAAAAAAAAGAGAAAAAAAAGAGAAAGAAAAAAATTACAACAAAAAAAAATTGATGGCAAAAGAAAAAGAAAAAAATAAGAAGAAGAAAAAAAAAAGAAAGAAAGAAAAAATTGCAAATGGCTAGAAAATTATTATGAAATCACACAGCCAAGATTTTTATTTAAAAAAAAGGAAGGGAGAAAGAAATTTGTTTATAGACCGGCGAATTTATTTCAAAAAAAAATCTATCCCAGCAGGGAGGATGTAAATGTCGAAAAAAAACAACCAGCGAAAGCTAGAAACATAACCACAAGCACGGGGTGATCCATCAAGACCTGAAGCCCGAGAACTTTCTATTCGCCAACAAGAAGGAGAATTCACCACTGAAAGCTATTGACTTTGGGCTTTACATTTTCTTCAAACCTTGTGAAAGGTTCTCTGAAATTGTTGGAAGCCCATATTACATAGCTCCAGAAGTTTTGGAACGCAGCTATGGACCTGAAATAGATATTTGGAGCACAGGAGTAATTCTTTACATTATGGGTCCCTCCATTTTGGGCTGAATCTGAGCAAGGTGTTGCATTAGCCATTCTCCGTGGGCATGTTGATTTTAAATGGGATCCATATCCAAGCATTTTACAGAATGCGGAAAAATATACATATATAATAATAATAATAAAATGAAAAAAAAAATTCGTCAGATGCTGGAACCTGACCTAAAGCTTAGGCTGACAATAAAATAGGTTCTTGAGCATCCGTGACTTCAGAACGCAAATAAAGCTCCAAATATTCCTCTTGGAGATGTTGACAAGATAAGACTTAAGTAATTTTCAATGCCGAACAGGACAACTCTCAGTGATGGCAATGTTTCCTTTGAAGAGACGAAAACCATAATACAAAAGTCTGGTTCCCAGCTTGCAAGAATCTGTAGATATGAATTGTAAATGTGCATTAGGCTATGAAGAATTTGTTGTTGTATTCCTTCACTTAAGAAGAATGGCAAATGATTAGCATCTCCACAAAGCTTTCTCCCTTTTTGATAAAGATGGTAATGGATACATTGAGCCGGAGGAGGAGGGCAGTAAGCATGATCGAGTTTCCGGCGAATCATCGGAGGAGAAGGCCGCTGCTTCGTACAACAGGAGTTCTAATACTGTGCCGAGGGGCGCAGCTGCCCCAAAGTCACCGCGTCCGACAGTTTGGGTCCCAGTGTCTGAGCCGGGTCAGTCGGCCAAGTTCCGTGAGTCCGTAGCTGAGTCAAAGATGCCAAGGAGACAACGACATGCAAAGCTCGGTGAGCTTGTTGAGAAAGAAGCGGCGTAGGAAGGCTGTTTTTGGCTGCGGTTCCCGGGAGGAACCGGAGGCCGAAGATGTTTTGCCGGCTTGATATCCAGGACACCGCCAGTTACTGGAGCATCATCACGCAGCATTTCGATCTGAAGACGGTGCGAGTGAAATTGGAGGGAGGCCTGTGTTCGGAAGGCAGTAACGCCGTCGTCTTCTTCCCGAAGAATTCTCCGGAGCATGCAACGGCAATTGCACTATGAGCTGTCATCGAAACACCGGCCGCCAGCGCCGCTGCCTGCTAAAGAGCCAGCGAATCCCCCACAAACCCTAATGAAACCCAAGTCCGAGCCGACAATATCCTTAAACGGGAAGCCCGGGTCCACTGGTCAAATTATCACCTGCTGGAAGCAAAGCTCGATCTCTACAATAGCCAACACCGCTGTGGCCACAGAAATAAAGAAGAAAGAAGCAAAGATAAAGAAGGCAGAACAGGAGCTCATTTTTTTTAATATTAAAAGAAAAGCATCAACAGTAGCAGCATCAGCAACAAATGCCTTTCTCAGAGCATCTGTGAATGCAATTGCATTAAAAGTCTCAAGATTTTCAGCTCTACTTTTCGCATCGCAGGCGTCTCTGCAGCAGCAAGGCGAAAGACTGCAGGCGTTGGGTTTTGAGCTGCGTCCTGTAGCCTAGTTCCGCGTAAGTGTAGCTTGGCACCCAAGCAAACGATACCCGCAGAACTCGAATTAGTCCACAGGAAAGCTGAAAGTTCAGTAGCTGCAGGAGGTGGCGTGCTCACATGGACATAATGTGCGTCAGTAGAGGACGTATCGGAAAGCAGGAGTATATTCTGCGCCAACACAGCCGTGGAATTCTCCGCCAAACATAAAATGCGAAACGTGGCCAACTGCGAAGTGCATGAAGACCAACTACGGTTCCGCAGAGACATGGTTCTGCGTGAATGCAATTCCGTGGTAATATCATTAGTCGCAGAACCCGTCCCGAGCCGGCCAAAATCCTATAAATAGTACACTTTGACTGCTCATTAAGGCACGAAGGAAGACAACGAGAAAAGAGGGAGGAGACGGGAAGAGAGACCAGAGATTAAAAAAAGGAGACAGGACGAGAGGAGAGACGGGAGAGAGCGGAGCAACTCTCCACCCCAACAAAGAACGTGAGTTCTCATTCATTTTTTTTTAATTTTCTTTGAGCGTTTATATAAAAGAAGCCTTCAAAAATATATATATTATTTTCTAAAATACATATATATTAAAAGGTTTCCAAAAATATATATTATACATATATATATTCAAGGACTCCAAAAATATATATGTTATTTTCCAAAATACATATATATATTAAAGGGCTTCCAAAAATATATATGTTACTTTCTTAAAAAATATATAAATATACTTCTCCCCAAGTAAATACTCCCTAGGTGGTGGGTTGAGTTGATGCCCGGGGTTAAGTACTTTTTAAAAATAATATATATATTAAGGACTTCCAAAAATATATATATAAATATACTTCTCCCAAGTAAATACTCCCCAGGTGGTGGGTTGAGTTGGTGCCCGGGGTTAAGTACTTTTTAAAAATAATATATTAATATATATTCAAGGCCTCCAAAATATATATATTTAAAAATACATATATATTAAAGGGCTTTCAAAAAATATATATTATTTTACATACCCCCAAGTAAATACTCCCCAGGTGGTGGATTGAGTCAACACACGGGACTAAGTACTTTTTTATAATAAAAAATATAATAATAATATATATAGAGGCTCGCGATCCCGGGGTCTCACCGGGTGTGCCATATATATACAGGTTAAGTACTTTTTTATATATATGATAAAAAATATAATAATATATATAGAGGCTCGGGATCCCGGGGTCCCACCGGGCGTGTCATATATATATGTGCTAAGTACTCTTTTTTATGATAAAAAAAGAAGAAATAAATATAATGATAATATATATAAAGGCTCGGGATCCTGGGGTCTCACCGGGTGTGTGTATATATATATGTTAAGTACTTCTTTTTTTATATGATAAAAAGATATAATAATATATATAGAGAGGCTCGGGATACCGGGGTCCCACCGAGCATGCCATATATATATATATATGCTAAGTACTTTTTTATGATAAAAAAGAAATAAATATAATGATAATATATATAGAGGCTCGATATCCCAAGGTCTTACCGTGTGTGTCATATATATTATATATATAAGTTAAGTATATTTTTATATGATAAAAAATATAATAATATATATAGAGGCTCGGGATCCCGGGGTCTCACCGGGTGTGCCATATATATATATAAGTTAAGCATTTTTTATGATAAAAAAAATATAATAGTATATATAAAGGTTCGGGATCTTAGGGTCTTACCGGGTATGTCATATATATATAGTTAAATACTTTTTTATCTGATAAAAAATATAATAATATATATAGAGGCTCGGGATCTCGGGGTCTCACCGGGTGTGCCATATATATATACAAGTTAAGTACTTTTTTTATATATGATAAAAAATATAATAATATATATAGAGGCTCAGGATCCCGGGGTCTCACCGGGTGTGCTATATATATAAACAAGTTAAGTACTTTTATATATATATATGATAAAAAATATAATAATATATATAGAGGCTCGGGATCCCAGGGTCTCACAGGGTGTGCCGTATATATATGCTAAGTACTTTTCTATGATAAAAAAAAATTATATATCATAATATATATAGAGGCCCGAAATCCCGGAGTCCCATCGGGTGTGCCATATATATATTAAAAAGCTTCCAAAAATATATATATTATTTTCTAAAATACATATATATATATATTAAAAAGCTTCTAAAAATATATATTATTTTCCAAAATACATATACATATATATATATATATTAAAGGCCCCCAGGCTCATTTGGGCCCAAAATACTCTAGCAGACCCAGGATGGGACCAGAACTCTTCAACAAGCACGCTCGAGCCCAAAACTCTTCAACAAACCCACTTGGACCCAGAACCCTTCATCAAGTCCACTTGGACCCAGAACTCTTCAACAATCCCACTTGGGCCCAAAACCCTCCAACAAGCCCACCTGGGCCAAAAAATCTTCCAACAAGCCCACTTGGGTCCAAAATTCTTCAACAAGCCCACTTGGGCCCAAAACCCTTCTACAAGCCCACTCGGGTCCAAAACTTCTAGCAAGCCCAGGATGGGCCCAGAACTCTTCAACAAGCCCAGTTGGGCCCAAACCTCTTTAGTTGGTCTAAGTCGACCCAAACATATTTTCAAAATTTGGTTAAATTCATTTCTTGGTAAAACTACCCAATTATTCAATTTGAGATACTGAAGGCGGGACACACTGGCTTATTAAGCTGAAAGCGGGAGACACTAGTCTGCTGTGAAAATTTAGAAGCTGAGAGCATACTTAGTTTGCTAAGTAGGATCACTAGTGTAGCCGAAGGGCCTCTCACTATGCCCAAACCGAGTCATCCCTGGTCGACGGGCTAAGCGTAAACTCACGTTTAAGTCATGGCTCGTGGTGTCATGTACCACACATTTAAGTCATGGAGCGTGGCTTCATGTACCACACATTTAAGTCATTGCGCGTGGTGTCATGTACCACACACATTTAAGTCATGGCACGTGGTGTCATGTACCACACATTTAAGTCATGACGTGTGGCGTCATGTACCACACATTTAAGTCATGGAGTGTACTCATTTATCTTTGTATTTTTGTGAGATATGATTTTTCATGCACTTGTAAAGTCGAAGAAAAATTTTCTATGCATTTTATCATCATTTCAATGAAATAATCATATTTTTAGATTGTTGTTTTCAGCTCTTTTAATCAAGAGTTTTCTCGTTGGAGATGTAAAATCAAAATGTAGAACACAATGCAAAATATTTCTGTGATATGCTTTTCAGACTCGGTTAAATAATTAAATGCTTTAAAACTTTACTGGGGAATTAACTAAGCATTTATTTTAAAAATTGAAAAAACATTTTTTCACGAGGCCGGAACAGCTGTCGAGCATTGGATCAAGGCCATAGAAAATATTTTGGCTTTCTGGGTTGTGACGACCGATAGAAAGTTTTATTTGCTCTGTTCAAACTCAGTGGAGAGGCCTACCAATGGTGGAAGATACAACAACATGTCTTCAACAGTAGGAAAGAAAATGTAACTTAGGATAAATTTAAAGAATCTTTCTTTGCCAAGTTCTTTTCATCTTCTGTTAGAATTTCAAAGGCTTGAGAGTTTGCCGAATTGAACCAAGGCACTATGACGATGGCCGAGTATAAAACAAAATTCAACTCTCTACTTCGGTTTGCTCCAAGCTCGAAATGGGAAGACGATAGTCGGATTCGCAAGTTTGAGGACAGTCTAGCTGAGGGTATACACGGCCGAGTAATACTTTGCCGCAATAAAACCTATGGTGATACAGTTGATAATGTTCTCTTATTTGAGAGTGATACTACTGAGCTTGATCGGCGTTACCTGAAGAGGGAACGATCAACAGTAAAAGATCACTCAGGAAAGAAGTAGATAGGACAGTCTTCTTCGAGGCAAACTAGAATCAAAGGAAGTGCAAAAAATGGAGGATTTCAAAAGAAGAAAAAAGTCTCCAAGTGCAACAGATGTGGAAAGTTTCATACCGGACTTTGCAAATACTTCAAGCGCAGAAAAACTGGTCATCGATCATCAAATTATGTCGTGGGCTTCGTGTGCTACAACTGTGGATGGCCTGGTCACATCATTAAGGATTGTCCAACAGCCAGAAATGTCGGACAACCACAATAACAGGGGCAAAATCGTCCAGTTGGTAGACCAGCAAGACAATAGTACCAAGGTGGTGGTGGACAACAGCCAATTTTACCAGCTCAAGCACAAGTCTGTGCCCTAATACCCGAGCAGACCCAAGCACCGGCGGAGACAGTGGCAGCTATTATCCGTCTCTATAGTATTTTTACTCGAGTATTATCCATCTCTATACCCAAGTCACTAAGTTGACTTAGGATGTCCGGGTCACATCACCTATTGGGGTAGTTTATTGATCAGGCATGTTTGTATGGCTTGTACCCTAGAAATTGAAAGTTTAATCATCCCAATAGATCTTTTAATCATACTTATGAAAGATCTAGATGTTATTTTGGGAATGAATTGACTAGCTAAGTGGGTACATGGAATTTACCCTCATGAGTGTCGTGTCAACTTGAAATGGATCCGATGAACAAAGTATTTATTTCAAGAAGCTAGAAAATTTCTTAGAAAGGGTTGACAAGGATGTCTTATTTCAATTCTAGCAATAGAAGAAAAATAGGCTAAGTTGGAAGATATTCTGGTTGTTCACGAATTTCTGAATGTATTTCCAAAAGAGTTGCCGGGAGTACCCCCAGAAAGAGAAATTGATTTCATCATAGAATTGATGTCCGGTACTACTCCAATTTCAAAAGCTCCTTATCGAATGGCTCCTATAGAGTTGAAAGAATTAAAGATACAGTTGCAAGAGCTTCTCAATTTAGGATTTATTCGACATAGTAAGTCACCTTGGGGAGCACCTGTGCTTTTTGTAAAGAAAAAAGATGACAATATCATACTGTGCATTGATTACAGAGAGCTGAATAAGATAACAATAAAGAACAAATATATACTTCCCTGAGTTGATGATCTCCTTGATCAACTGCAAGGTGCATCGGTCTTCTTCAAAATATATCTACGGTCAGGATATCATCAGTTAAAAGTTCAGAACGAAGATATACCTAAGACAGCTTTTAGAACCCGGTGTGGTCATTACGAATTTTTAGTGATGCCATTTGGAGTAACCAATGCCCCAGTCGTATTTATGGACCTTATGAATAGGGTATTTTGACAGTTCTTAGACAAGTGTGTTGTGGTATTTATTAATGATATTCTAGTGTATTCCAAAGGAGAGACA
Source organism: Annona cherimola (assembly GCA_030490835.1). Classification (NCBI taxonomy): domain Eukaryota; kingdom Viridiplantae; phylum Streptophyta; class Magnoliopsida; order Magnoliales; family Annonaceae; genus Annona; species Annona cherimola. Next base: position 39,056,719 of record CM059977.1, on the reverse strand, counting down.
GAACATGTTGGTCATCTAAGGGAAGTGCTACAGACCCTAAGGGAACATAAGTTGTATGCCAAACTCAAGAAATTTGAGTTTTAGATAGATAGTATAACCTTCTTAGGTCATGTGGTGAGCAAGGATGATGTATCAGTAGACTCATAGAAGATAGAAGCTATAACTAATTAGGGTAGACCGACTACTATAACTGAGGTTAGAAGTTTTCTGGGTATGGCAGGGTATTATCGAAAATTCATGGAAAATTTCTCAAACATAGCAGTATCGCTTACTAGGTTAACCCAGAAGAATGCTCAATTTATCTGGTCAGATTCTTGTGAGAAAAGTTTTCAAGAACTGAAGAGTCGCTTAACTTCAACATCGATTTTAGCCTTGCCAATCACTAGCGAAAACTATGTAGTGTACAGTGATGCATCTAGGAAAGGCCTCGGCTGTGTACTCATGCAGCAAGATAGGATAATTGCCTATGCATCTAGACAATTAAGACCCTATGAACAAAATTACCCTACCCATGACTTGGAGTTAGCCGTAGTGATGTTTGCTTTAAAAATGTGGCGACACTACTTATATGGAGAGCAAACAGAAATTTTTACAGATCATAAGATCTTGAAGTACATTTTCTCTAAAAAAGAGTTGAACCTTCGACAGAGAAGATGGTTGGAGTTACTAAAAGACTATGACATTAGTATTCAATATCACTTTGGTAAAGCGAATGTGGTAGCCGATGCTCTAAGTCGTAAATTTTGCACTGCAGTTTGGATTACTCAATAGTTTCCTCTGGTACGAGAAATTCAATCTTTGCAGTTAGAAGTAGTAACTCTAAGAAAAATTCAAAGAATAAGTACTTTACAAATTCAATCAACACTGATTGATCGGATAAAACAAGCTCAGAAGCAAGAAAAACTTGTTCTTCGTAATTTAGAAAAGTTGAAAAATAGAGAACCCACATATTTCGTTTGTAGTTCTGATGGTACACTACTTTTCTGGGAAGGTTAGTTGTGCCCAAGAATGATAAACTGCGACGAGAAATTTTAGAAGAAGTCCATCAGTCTAAATTTTCGGTGCACCCTGGTATTTCCAAGATATACAAAGATCTGAGATAAAATTTCTAGTGGAAAAGGCTGCGTGTCGAGTGTGCCAAATTTGTGTCTCAGTGCTTAGTATGTCAGCAAGTCAAAGCTGAACGATAAAGACAAGCTAGATTGTTCCAACCTTTAGAAATACCAAAGTGGAAATAGGAGCACATTACCATGGACTTCGTAACTGTTCTCCCTAGGACGCAAGCTCGTTATGATGCTATATGGGTAGTAGTGGATAGACTTACCAAATCCGCTCACTACTTACCATATCGCATGACCTTTAGAATGGATTGGATGGCAGACTTATACCTGCGAGAGATTGTTCGTTTACATAGTGTTTCTGTTTCCATTGTGTCAGATAGAGATCGACAGTTTATTTTCGATTTCTGGCAAAAATTACAAAAATGTATGGGAACAGAGTTGTGGTTGAGCACCGCATATCACCGCAGACGGATGGTCAGTCTGAAAGAACGATTCAAATTTTAGAGAATTTATTGAGAGGTTGTGTCTTGGATTTTCCTGGTTCATGGGATGAGCACTTATCCTTGGTTGAATTTATTTATAACAATAGTTATCAAGCTAGTATTGATATGGCTATGTTTGAAGCTCTGTATGGAAAAAAGTATCGAACGTTGGTCTATTGGGAAGAAATAAGTACACGACAACTTTTAGCTCCAGCCCTAGTTCAGCAAGCTGCTGATGTGGTTCGAGTTATTAGGCGACGGTTGGAAGTGGCACAAGATCGCTAGAAAAAGTATGTTGATAGCAGACGAAGAAACCAACAATTTACAGTAAGCAAATTAATTTTCTTAAAAGTCTCTCCCACCAAAGATGTTACTCGTTTCGAGGTGAAAGGCAAATTATCTCCTCGATATATCGAACCTTTCGAGATATTGGAAGTTATTGGCGGTGTTGCCTATCGGCTAGCATTGCCTCCTTCGCTAGCAAGTGTTCATAACGTCTTCCATATCTTACAGTTAAGAAAGTATGTGGCCAATTAGACGCATATTTTGTTAGTCGAACAATATGAGATCGAGGAAGATTTAACTCATCCGGACCGTCTTATTCGAATCTTGGATAGTCACGAGAAGTAGTTAAAGAGGATGACAATTCAGCATGTTCTAGTACAATGGAGCAACCACGGTGAGCGGGAAGCAACGTGTGAGCTAGAGGATGATATTCGTAGAATTTGCCCCGAATTGTTCCAAAACTTATCATGACTATTGTAAGTTTCGAGGACGAAACTTTATAAGGTGGGGAGAATGTAAAATATTGAAAAAAATAATAATAATAATTTAAGTTGTCTGGTCAAAATCCACGTAGGACACCCTGCGTGGAAAGCGTAGACTTTTTGACCAATTGGGCCAAATGAGTAATAATAGGCCTTGACTAATTATTATTTAAATATGTCACGAGTTATATTTTTATTTTTATTTCTGACTGTTATTTCAGCAACCTGTGTAGCTCGGTTGGCATACAGGTAGTCCAAGTGATCTTAGAGGTCCAGGGTTCGAGTAGGGGGTTCCGCAGAAAAATAATTAATTTTTGTACTTTCGCCTCCTCAGGCATGTAGACCCCACAGGATAAGATAGGATGAGATTATAACTCTCCTAGATAAGATTGGTTAAGAATGAATTTAATTTTAAATTGAATTTTATCTCATCTCTTTATCTCTCAGAAGCTACGAACTTTTTATAAATTGGGTTGAGAGTTGATAGTTTTAAGAGAGAGCATCCGTAGGGGGAAAATTTTTGGGAAGCAGAGTTACATGAGGAGAGAGAGCTTTTATAAGGCAAGTGGAATTTTATGTGAAAATTGATTTTAGTTCAATGTCGTAAATATTTTTATACAATTGTTATGTATAAAGCATGTTATAATTTTTATGCTATGCTTGATATATTTAAATTTTATAATCATAAGTTTTTAAGATGTAAAATTATGCAAATAAATATTCCCAAACTTTATGCTTAAAATATATGTATTGAGATTGTTGTATTTTATTATGCATTTTATTTTTATAAATGCATTGATGTAAATTTAATATGCAATATATATATATATATGAATATTGAAATTATATATATGGGTTAATTGCGACATATATAAGAATATATATTTAATCTGCGTAAGTCAAATCAATTTCGTTCTTGCGACAGAAAAAGGAATTGCGTCAGAAAGGGAATTCTGCCAGGAGACAAAGTTGGTATTTGCAGTGATTTTTTTTCATTGCTTTTCATGAAAAAGAATTGCGGCATAACGGGAAATCCACCAGGAGTCAGTAAGGTATTTGCAGCGACTTTATTTCGTTGCTTTTAATGTTTTAATTCATTTAATATTTTTTGATGCTTCTAATGTCTAGGGATTTCTAGAAATTGATGTGTAACCCATTACAACAGTAGGGACTAAGTACGAGATGTCCTGTTGGAGCCCAACTGCAGTAAAGGCCATGATGGTGTGGCTTAATATGGGCTGTTCATTTCATTTTGTTATATTTTTCATTTGGACTCCGATTTGAATGATCAAATAGTCTATTTTATATTTTTTATGCTTCTGGACTCAATGGAAGGATTTGATTTTGCATTTGAGGCCTAATTTTTAAGATTTTATATTAAATAATTATTTTATCATTTAATTAAGTTTTATTTGGATCATTATCCATTTTCAAATAATTTTCTACTTGCTAGCCATGTTGAAACTAACCCATTATTTTACAGGTGTACCAAATCAAGTGGAACACTAGTGTTTTGTATTTACAAGAAGATTTTCAAGAATAATTATTTTCATTTATTTATTTTAAAGGCATGTATTGTGAATGATAGACTTGTAAAATTTCTTTTTCTTTGTATCTTGATGTAATAATGGGAACATACTAGAGGAAGTGAAATTTTGAAATTTTTATGAAATTATAGTAATTAATTTTTCCATAAATGTATGATTGATCTTGGAAAATTACATTAAATACACGACCCGGGATCACTTTTCTGGACCGGTATGTCACACTAAGTCTCAAATACCATGGGTTTCACAAAGGCAATTTATAGAAGTTAGACCTGATTTGAAGATCTAGAAATAATATGAAATTTAACCCCAATGTGTTTGCCTCTGGTGGTTCGAGTTCAAAATAGGAATATGAAAGAAGGTTCCATGGTTCTTAAGATCAAAACAATGTGCCTCGGCTATCTCCTAGCAAATCAAGCAAGTAGAAGCCTACGTTGGAGGGCACAATACAACAATTTGAAGCATCTAAGGAGCCTGATTCTACCATCGCCTTAGGCAATGTTCTTACATTCATGAAGAAATCTAGAAAGCAGGCATGTGAAATGGATTTCAAATGTATTAGAGAATGAATTTGTGAGTTACTCAAAGTTCTTCACCATTCCCTATAACAAGAACCTAGTAGTTTTATCAACCACAATATGAATCACTTTTGCTATTGCTTTTGCTTAACACAAAGTTGTTCCCCTGCCATTCAATTATGACTATTCATTATGAATGGTAAAAGTAAAAATAAGGGTATATCCGCATATGATGCATGGCTTCCTTTAGAGAATAGTACGAGGTAAGCCAGATTATCTAGAAATTCATACAAGATTTTCTAAATTCTCATTACTTTTCAAAAATATAGTTCCTCATGCATAAGCAAATAATGACAAATAGGGGCATATTTGAGCATAACATTAGTTGAGGTTGGTCGATATACGAAGTTAAACAATACTTGATGCAGATAAATCAACTTGAATAATGTTCTCAATCACAAGATAAAATCATTCAATATTTTCTTTCGGTCGTTTCGCAAAATGATATTGAATTTTTGTGTCACTATCTCGTGAAAACTTCTTCTGAACATTGTTAACACCTATATTGTAAAAGTTGAGATAGAAAAAAGGAAAAAAAAGTCACATAAAAAATTAAGTTCTCAATCTAAACCAATTTCCCCAAAAGAAAATTTTGAATATGTTTTGGCTAATTGGCCCATCCAATAATCGAACTTTTCCTATAATGACGTGAAATGGTGCATTAACTACTACTATTAAATTGAGCAAATTAAGGAAATCAATAATGTTGCATTCTCGGTCTATAAAAATAAGAATAGAGAGAGAGAGAGAGGAGACCCTATGTATGCCTTATAATTCTAGAGAATGAGTCCACTACATTTATTTTCTATAAAGAGGCTAAAGCTAATATAATGTGCTTGTGGCACACATTTGAGTCCAAACCAACCGACTATGGGATTCACCTTGTTTAATATCAGGCATGAATTATGTTGTGTTTATTTTTAAAAATAAAATAGAATAAAGGTTCTCATCTAACACTCGCATTTAGCTGCATCCACTAGCTAGGGCCAAGGAAATTAAAATAATTACTGTAACATACCAACTCAGAAAAGTGATTTTGGACCGTATATTTAATACAACATCCTGAGATCAATCACACATTTATTGCACAATCAGTTATTATATTTAATAACTTCATAAAAAGTTCAAAATCTACTAGTCATGTTCCAATTATCATATCCAAGACATAATAAGTAAAATGCATGTTCATTATTTGCAAGACTTCAAATAATTTTGAACAAAATAAAATAGGGTAATTTACATATAGACCCACATAGTTTGACGCTAATTGCAGATATACCCACGTAGTTTCACGAATTGCATATTACCCCCACATAGTTTTACCAAAATTACGTATTACCCCCACGTCGTTAACTGTCGTTAATATCTGCTGTTATATTTTCAAAAATAACGAAAATGCCTTCATCCATAGTTTCACGAATTGTATATCACCCCACATAGTTTCACTAAAATTGCATATTACTCCCATGAAGATGAGGGCATTTTCGTCATTTTTAAAATATAACGACAGATATTAACAGTAGTTAACGGCATGGGGGTAATACGCAATTTTGGTGAAACTACGTGGGGATAATATGCAATTCGTGAAACTGCATGGGTATATCTGCAATATCGATAAAACTATATGGGTATATATGCAAATTACCCAATAAAATAACTATTCTTGAAATCTTCACGTAATCTAAACTCTAATGTCCTACTTGATTTGGTCCACTCGTAAAAATAATGGATTAGTCCTAACATGACTGCAAGTAGAAAATTATTTAAAAATGGATAATGACCTAAATTAAAACTTAATAAAATGATAAAAATAATCATTGAATTCAATAACTTAAAATTTTAGCCTTAATTGCAAAATCAAACCCTTTCATTGAGTCCAAAAGCATAAAAAATTAGAGATTGACTACTTGTTTACAAAATTCGCAGCTAAAACGCTCAATCTATAAATAAAATAAATTTTACGGGTCAAAATCCGCCACATCAGCATGTAGTTCTCCTTGCTAATCTCATATGGCCTTGTTGCGAAATATTCAAAGTTTTGTCCTTTCCTGAAAAATGCTTACAAGGGCTATTATATCAAATTACTAATTTTCAGAAGTTGTTGGAACGTTAGGCATGCTTTAATTTAACATCTCAAAGGCAATGAAAAGAAAATTGGTTACAAAATCCCAAGTACAACACAATCATTCCCGTCCACTTCTAACGGATCTCAATTCTCACTTGTTATCATATATATTAATATATACTATAATTTTACAGTCCACCACATATATTAATATATATAATTACCAATTATGTGAATCCTATATTATAGCATCATTAAATCTAAGACCATTGATATATTTTCACCATTCAAATATGCTTATTACTTAACGGATTTATTGTATAAATCAGAAATATCATTTATTTAAGCATAAAACTAATGCATAAATTACTTACAAAATTTTATATCCTCCAAATTTCTTTAGGATTATAAAATTATTATTATGCCAAATAAATGAAATCCCTAGCACTAAAAAAGAAAAAAATCACATATATTTGATATAAACACCATATACAATTAATTAAAACAATTCATTGATTGCATAACAACAAATTCAGCATAAATATATATTGAAGTCCACCATAAATCTTCGAAATAAAATTCTACTTGACTACAAATTCTCTTACAACATATCTCTGAAACTCTCTCTTCCTTTCCGCTACTTTAGTTCTCCAAAGCTTTCCCTACAAATCTTCAATATCTAAATACATCAATTTTTTCAATCTCTTTTATAAAAGCTTCCGTTGCTTCTCGAAGATAGAGAATAAGGATAAAACTCATTTAAAATTGAATTTTAATTTAACCAATCTTATCTGAAAGAATTCTTATCTCATTTATTTTATCCTGTAGGGTCCACATTCCTGGGGAGCCAAAAGTGCAAAAAAAAAATTATTTTTACGACTTCAAGACCATTCGTATGTCAATCTGGCTACATAAGTTGCTGAAATAACATCTAAAATTTAAAAATAAAAATACAACCGATAACATATGTAAATAATAATTAGGTAAGGTCTATTATTAACTAGCCGGTCCATTGGTCAAATGGTCAACCCTCGCCACATAAGCTATTATACGTGGACTTTGCCTAGTCAGCTTAAATTTTTTTAGATATTTTACAGTTACAGGTCAAGATGCATAACTGGCGTTCTAGGCCTATCATTTGAGAATCCCTATTATCGTCAATATGGCGTGAGAATAAATGTTAAAGCATCCAATGTTAATGAAGTTGATTCAGTTTAGTTTGATGTTGAACCTACCTTAGCCTACCCTGCTTATTCCAAGGCCGGGTTAATTGAATTTTGTGCCAAGATTAGTTTAATTGAATTTAAATTTTTTGGTGTTAGCATATGAGATGGTGAATATTTAGAAAGAGGAAAAGGGAAAACAAGTAAATACATGTTTTATGCCAACCAAAAAATAGAAGATCATAAGAAATAAGGCATTCACTTGGACTTTCAAAGATACTTAACAGGTAGCAACATTCCAATAAGTCAAGCATCAATAAACCAAAATCCTATTATTTCTATTCATTTTATCATTACACATATTTACACACAAAAAGAAGATCGATAAGCCCAATGGGCTACAATTTTTCAGTAATGGTGATTATTATAGAAATTAGGAGTGCGTTAACTTGTATCCTTTTCATAGCAAAGGCACACAATCGAAACCAAACCCATTCTCCTTATTAGGTTGGGATGGGGGAATCAACCCTGCAGAAATTGGGTCAATTTTGTTCAATTCATGAGTTACCCAACTCAACTTTCATCCCCATTAAGTTTGACAAGACAATCATTATATCCTTAAAAAATTGTAGAACCTTCATAAAATATTTTGAAGAAGGCTTTGTTAATAACATGTTTACTTTTCTATTTCAACGGTGCACCTAGGTTCAACCATTGTAGTCTAGAGAATTTGCAAAATCCACCTCATATCAATGCTGCAAAGGGCCTACCCCATGTCTTGCATGTGGCTTGCATGTTAAGTGTAAATGGCTAGAGTTTAGATCTCATTAGCACAAAAATAAGAGGCTTAATCCATGTTTGATGATAGGCAAGCACAAGGTTATGTTTATATACCCTAGCATGTTAAACAAGAGAGAGAACCCACCTTAACGAGTGTCTAAATCTTCCCTCAAACTATTTTTGATTCATAACTTAGATGGTATGAGTAGGGATTGAGGACCTGAGATGAAAAAAATGATGTTGTGTGAAACCCACACTATTTGAGACTTAGAACATGTTTGAGATGTGATAAAATTTTTGTATGAAAATATTTTGAAATAAAAGTTTTTAAAATGAAAGAAAATAATATGATATGATAAGAATAATGATGAAGAGTAAAGAGAATAAAGTTAAAATAGATATGTTAGTTGTATAGGAAGTTGTGTCGAAATGATTAAAAAATAGGGTAGTCGTATAGAAAGATGTGAAGAAATAATTGAAAAATATGATAATTATGGAGAGTAAAAAGTTTTAGCATGAAATTTTTTGTGCCTTACCAAACACACCCTTAGTATAAAATTAATCTATAAGTTAATGTAATTTATACCCTTAAAGCTTGTACACATATGTTATTAATGTAAAGTTACAAAAAAATGTATATGTTTATAAAGAGACTAATTTGCAATTTTAGAAAAATTAAATTAAATTGAAAATTTAGAAAAGAAGGATTGAATAGTAAATTTGAAAAGAGTAAAGACAAAAGAGACCTAATTGAAATTTAAGAGGCTCGATTTAGAAGTTTATGAGAAAAGGGGGTAAATTACAATTGGTTAATGGTAAGATATGAAAATGAATTTTTATAAATTTTACGGTAAGAAATTTAAAAATTCTGAATTATACCAAAATTAAACCATTTAAATTCATGGACCTTTTGAAAAAATAAAAATAAATCAGAAATGTGGCAATTAAGGTTTCCAATCAGTGACTTATATTCATCTAGGATATTTTCCTTAGATCTTAGAATATATAACTTTAATTAATGTGTGAGTTTAGGGAATAGTGTTAATTAATATGCATTTTAATCTAGATAAATTAAATTATGAAAAATAATTGAATAAAGCACTTAAATTAATGTGTTTAATTTGCATTGAAAAACATGCAGAAATCCCACCCATGAATGACGTTCACATCTAGGCATGCATGCACGTCCATTTTTTCTTATATTTAGTTGATTGCTTATTAAATTAATATTTTGGTATACCTACGACTGTTTTATACGGAATTTATGGATAAGTTTTCATCTATGGAATTTTGGTATAGCTGTCTTAAATGAGATTTCATCAATTAATTTTGAATGCTTATATCTCCACTCATACAAATTATTTTGATATGAGACTTGAGATAGACAGCTAATTCCATCTATTCTAAAATATGGATGAATTGGATTATGAAAATTTATTAAGTAAAAAATTTAAAATTGTTTTGAGCTGCCTTATGTGTCAAACATGTTTTTTACGTCCAGAGACGTTAGAACACGCATGTATATTCACGTCAACTATGCATTGCATGCTTTATTAACTAAATTACTATACATATATAACTTCATTTTATATGAGATTCCATGGGCAAGCCTAAACTTATGTACTGTACTTGGTGAATGGATTGGATCATATATAATATAATTACAAAGGAATAAAAAATTTAAAAATTGAATGAATTACATTAGTTAATTTCAAATGGTCATATCCTAACCAGTCCTAATCATTTTCACATGAAACTTGCGATGAACGGCTAATTTGATATGCTTTAAAATATAGACAGATTAGATTATAAAGAACATCTTTATATAATTTTTCAAAAGCATGAAATAGTTAATGCTCACAAGCAACTTGGCATGGCTAGGCAAATGTGTTAACACCTATATATACATATATGTACATATATCTATATGTGTATACATAGATATATATATATATATACATATATATCTATATTCAAGTTAATGCAAAAGTTAGTTGTATATATTTTTTTAAAAAAAGGGCTGCAGTTAATGGGCAGATTGTTACAACGTGAAAATTAAATTAACGTGAAATTGTAATAAGTGAAAAAAAATTTCTAAAATGCAATGCTGGCAGCATATAGCATGGGCGGTGCATGTAAGAAAGACTCGACAGCGTTATGTTAAGGTATATTAAGCGGGTTGTAGTTGTATGCACCTGGGTGCATTGAGTCTCAATGCATCCGGGTGAACACAACTATTTTATTTTATTTTCAAAATTTTTCTACATAATGGTTAATCTAAGTGTATTTAACATACATATCAATTTTTACCATTTTTTGAGACTTTTAGATTTTTTTAGATTTTTAAAAATCAAAATTACTAAAAATGCCACTAATTTTTAAAAATCTGAAAAAATCTAAAAGTCTCCAAAAATTGTAAAAATTGATACATATGTTAAAGACATCTAGATTAACAGCTTCGTGAAAAAATTTTAAAAAAAACTAAAAAAATAGGTATAGTACACCCGGGTGCATTAAGCTTTGTTCATCTACCTTAAATGTATGTGCTGGTACTAAACATGGTATGATTGATGAAAAATCTTTCATGTTGTAGCATAAAAGGTTAGGTCACATATCGAAAGAAAGGATGCTAAGATTAGTAAAAGATGGGGTATTACCTAATCTAGATTTTACTGATTTTGGCATATGCATCGATTGTATTAAAGAAAAACAAATCAAAACTCAGAAAAAGAGTGCCACAAGAAGCAATGGACTTTTAGAATTGATCCACACCGATATTTGTGGTCCATTCTCATCATGTATTGGAGGTGAAAAGTACTTTATCACGTTTATTGATGATTTCTCACGTTATGGTTATATTTTCCTATTGCATGAAAAGTCTGATTCTTTGAATACTTTTAAAATATTCAAAGAGTTAGTAAAAAAAAATTGAATAGGAAAATTAAAGTTGTGAGATCTGATAGGGGCGGTGAATATTATGGTAAACATAGTCAATTAGGTCGAATCCCTGGTCCATTTGCTAAATTTCTAGAAGAGAATGGTATTGAACCTCAATATACGATGCCTGGAACTCCTCAACAAAATGGTGTTGCTGAAAGGAGAAATCGTACTCTCATGGATATGGTGAGAAGTATGATTAGCAACTTATCCTTACCCTTATTCTTGTGGAGTGAAGCCTTGAAAACTGCTATGTATATCCTCAATAAAGTTCCCAGTAAAACTGTTCCTAAAACTCCATTTGAGTTATGGTCAGGTAGAAAACCCAGTTTGAGGCATATGCATATTTGGGGTTGTCAAGCAGAAGCAAGGATACTCAACTCACAAGAAAAGAAATTGGACCCAAAGACTATTAGTTGTTTCTTTATTGGGTATCTAGAATGGTCTAAAGGGTATAGATTTTACAGTCCGTCTCATAATACTAGGATCATTGAGACCGGAACAGCTTGGTTCATTGAGAATGACAAAAATAGTGGAAGCACAATTCCACGAAATGTGGAATTTGAAGATATCAGAGATCTTCTCTCTGGTTCATCACTAATAGATGCAAGAATTGATATTGTTGATCATAATATGACAGATCAACAACCAGAAATTGCTGTGCAACCCATGGAAGACACTAATAAAAAATCGATCTCAATTCCAAACGGCATTCATCAAAACAATAATGTAGAACATATTAATGAGCCAAGAAGGTTTCATAGAGTAAGAAGATCTGCTATTTTAGATGACTACATTATATATTTGGAAGAATGTATTGACAATCCTTGTATTGAAAATGATCCATTGACATTCAAAGAAGTCATTATTAGTGCAAAGTCTGAATTATGGATCAATGTTATGAAAAATGAATTGGAATCCATATTTCAAAACAAAGTTTTAGATCTTGTTATGTTGCCTAAAGGGAGCAAACCTGTTGGTTGTAAATGAATATTCAAAATCAAACGGGACCCTAAGGGTAATGTAGAAAGGTATAAGGCCAGACTTGTTGCCAAAGGATTCCCTCAAATATAAAGCATTGATTATAAGGAGACCTTTTCACCAGTCTCCAGAAAAGACTCACTCAAAATCAGTATGGCATTAGTGGCTTACTTTTACTTAGAGTTACACCAAATGGATGTAAAGACGGCATTCCTGAATGGGGATTTAAAAGAGGAGGTGTACATGATGCAGTTTGAAGGATTTGAAATGGAAGGAAATGACACATTAGTATGTGAATTAAAGAAAATCTATATATGGACTTAAACAGGCTTCCCGACAGTGGTATTTAAAGTTCAATAAAGTTATCACTTCCTTTGGATTTACAGAAAACATTGGTGACCAATGTATATATTTAAAGTTGAGTGGGAGCAAGTTTATATTTTCGATTCTAGATGTAAATGATATTTTGCTTGCTACTAATGATTTAGGTCATTTACATAACACTAAAAGTTTTCTTTCTGAACATTTTAATATGAAAGATATGGGTGAGGCATCATGTGTCATAAGAATTGGGGTCCATCGAAATAGGACTAAAAGACTTTTAGGGTTATCATAGAGGGCGTATATCAATAAAATTTTAGAAAGATTCCAAATGTCCAACTGCTCATCATGTGAAGTACCATTCTTTAAGGGTCAAAAATATGGTCTGCATCAGTGTCCACAAAACGAGATTGAGAAACAGGAAATGAGGTTCATCCCATATACTTCTGCTCTTAGGAGCATGATGTATGCGAAAGTTTGCACACATCCTGACATTAGTTATGCAATGGGATTACTTAGAAGATATCAAAGCAATCCAGGAATAGAACATTGGAAAGCAGTAAAGAAAGTGATGAGATTCAGATTATGTTGGTTATACAGACAGCAGAAGATCCACATCAGGCTATGTTTTCTTATTAGCTGGTGGAGCAATTTCATGGAAGAGTGGGAGACAAAATCATGTTGTTGACTCTACCATGGAAGCTGAATTTGTTGGTTGTCATGAAGCATCCTCACATGCACTATGGTTGAGAAAATTTATCTCAGAGCTTAAAATTATGGATTCTATCTCTAGGCCTCTGAGAATCAGTTGTGATAATTCATCAGCGATTAGCTTCTCCAATTATAGAAGAATTACTGGCGCTAACAAGCATATTGATGCTAAGTTTATGTCAGTACAAGAAAGGATTAATGATCATCTGATATCGATTAGTTTTGTTGGTACTGCTGACATGATTACTGATCTCATGACTAAGGTTCTAGCGCCTAAGGTTTTCTCTGGACATATAAGAAATATGAGTCTTGTTATGTGGGACAATTATTGATGTAATCGATACATTTTGAGATTTCATATTGGATGATTATTTTCTTTTGTTTCATTATGGTATTTTGTTGACAATTATATGTGATTGGAAACAAAAGATTTTATCTATTTGATATTAATGTAGGACATTATTAATCACATAATTGTAAATCTGCCATTAAGAACTTAGTTAAGTAAGTTTGTTAATATCGTGGTGCATGGAAGGAAGTGTGTTACATATTGCATATAACCGCCATAATCCATATTGACAAATTTTTCTTAACTTAAGTATTAAAGTTGGATTGCGTATGTAATGACTGGGCATATTTTTTCAAATAAGTGTACTCGTCCGGTAATTTTTCAATGTTAAATCCATGGATTGTATTTTAAGTATGATTTTTCTTTTCTTTCTTAATTTTTATTTTAATTAGGCCAAGTGAAAGAATACTAGAATTAACTCCTATAAAGGTGTCCTAATTAAATAAGGAGTCTTTGGATTTAAAGATAGCCCTGCTTATCTTAGATATGTACGCAATCCTAGTCCAGGTGGAACGTTACTTCTACTAAGAGTCATGATGGAAAGAGCTCTATATATAGAAGAGTCTGCGTCCCTCTCTCACATGTGCAGATCACAAGTGGTTCCCATCTACCGCAAGTATCACAGGGAGAAATGTTGAGGGAGAAAACCTCATGCTCTACTCGGTCTACAGGTGGAATCTACACACACATGGATTCAGGTACGCTTCCGCATCACATGATTTCCAAAAGTTGATACTGAAAATTTTAACCTGTTACCTGCATGCATGACTTCTGCTGACATCCAAAAGATGGTAGATTTTTAATATTTGATTTCTATCAACAGCTGTGTTTAAATAATTTTGGAAAAAAAATTTCCACCATATATATATATGGCTTCTAATTAACGTGAGTAAATTCGAAGTTCCCCAACTAGTTACGTATTATGCATGGCCTTTTAATTGAAAGGTTGTTGTGGACTATGAACGTCAAAGTATGTGGGTGTATATATATCAAAAATCTTATTTGATTTGTATTTTATTGCATGCTATATCTGGTTTTTCCCTAATATTTATGGCCATTTTATTATTTGCAAATGTGACTTTAGAAGCCTTAAAAGAAGTATTCACACTTAGACTAAAATAATGTCTATGCATGTGGATTGCAAGAGTCGCAGTTGAAAATTTCGGCAAAAATAATCGAAAGAAATAAGATTTAAATTATATAACAAATATAAAAAAATAAAGGAACATGTAGGTAAGTATACATAATGCAAATATATGAAATAGTCTTTTTCGCATATTTAAGTAAAAGAAAAGAGAAGATTAAGAAGGAAGGCTAAAATTCTAAGGTAAGTAAATGAAGCTTTTAAAATCATTGAAATGTCATGCAATTTATTTTATTATAATGTTTTAAAAAAATTTTAAGGATATAACATACAGGCCCAGAAAAATGATCTTTGCCGGATAATTAATGCAAATCTTCAAGATTAATCACACATTTATGAAAAATTTAATTATTATATAAATTTAAGAAAAATTCAAAATTTTCACTTCCACTAGCCATGTTTCCATTTTTACACCCAAGACACAAATAAAAATTACATGTTCACATATCTTCAATACATGCCTTAAAATAAATAATTAAAAATAAATATTCTTAAAAATCTTCATGTAAATCCAAAACGTTGGTGTCCCACTAGATTTAATACACCTGTAAAAATAATGGGTTAGTCCCAACATGACTAGCAAGTAGAAAATTATTTGAAAATGGATAATGACCCAATTAAAACTTAAATAAAAAATTATTTAATTTAATATGTCAAAAATTAGGCTTGAAAAGCAAAATCAAACCCTTCCATTAAGTCCAAAAGTATCAAAAACATAGAAAATGACTAGTTGATAATTAAATTTTGATTGAAAATGATCAATTAATAAATAATATAAATTGGATGGCATTAAATTGTCACATCATCACTAGGTCTCATTAGCTCATCCTTCTGCAATGAATTTCTTCTAATATTAGGCTTACTCAACCATTAGCTAAAAATAGAACAGTATAATAACGCAAGTGAAATTTTATTCGCCATAAGTGATTTTGCAATTTAAGATAAAGTATGTTTTTTTTGTAAAATCTCTTCAAAATGGACTTGTTTGCAAAAATCCAAAACAGCAGGTATGTTAGAGATTAAGTATGGATCGGGAATATATATATATATATATATAATAATGTCACAATGCATCAGATCATCCAGATTGCCAAAACGTGTCATCCAATTAAATAGAATTTTATATATATTCAAATGACGGTCATACATGTCGGAAGCTTGGAACTTGTATATTTTGACATAAGCATTAATGAGTCTTTTAAAAGCAACTAAATAATGGTTGTCAATAATGTCTCCAAATCAAAACAACTTGGGCACGTTTCAGACTCATTCCAAATAATGAATTTTATTCAAAACCGCATACCAGTGTGCATAATACTGTCTGTGTATATTTTATAAGAACTAAAATAATCATAGCCACCATATATATTGACATATATACATACATACATATGTGGAAAAAATCACATAATCTTCTATTCATATAAATTTATATTCCCTATAGGCATATAAAATTATTTATGCTAACTAAACCATCCAAATATAGTATGTATATGAAAAGAAGTTATGTGCAATTAATTAAAAATTAATTGTATCAATAAATAAATTCAACAAAAATGAAAATATTTATTGATACCCAAAATCAACTCCCAAATAAAAGTCTGCTTCCCTTAAAATTTCTCTCGTAGCTTATTCTTTCCTCCAGCAACTCTAGCTTTCCTAAACCTTATCTATGGATGCCTAAATCCATCAACTCTCCAAACTCAAAGAAATAAGAGATAAAATATTATCACTTTTAACTTAAATTTCAATTCTAATCACATTTTATCTGGTTGGATATTTATCTTATCTTATTCCGTGGGGCCCACTTGCTCGAGAAAGAAAAAGTGCACAAATTAATTTTTTTCTATGTGAAACCCCTTGCTCGAACACTAGACCTCTAAGACCAGCGGACCACCTATATGCCAATCGAGCTACACAGGTTGCTGAAATAACATTCACAAATATAAATATAAATATAACATGCAGCATATTTAAATAATAATTGGGCATGACTCATTATTACTTATCTGGCTCAATTGGCCAAAAAGTCTATCTTTGCCACGTTAGATGCCCTATGTGGATTTTGACTAGTCAACTTATATTATTATTATTCAATATTTTACAAAGGGTTATCATCCCTATAATATGATTTAGACAATTTGTTTATTATTTTTTTTAAAGATGGTTGCCCAAAATTTTCTCAACTTGAAAAGAATGTAGAATGATGAATGTAGTTATTTCTTACAAGTCATGCTAGCATGTGTATAATGCGTGATGCACAAATGTACAGGTCCATTTAGAGGTATAAGTGGATTGAAGCTCTCCTTTAACATAATCAGTTGCTAATATAGGCCCAAAGACCGATGTCCCACGTTCTTAAATAGGAAGTAGAAGTATTGATGGTTGTCTAACTAGCGTACCATTCAATGAATGTATAAAGCATGCATATGGAATATGCATTTGCATATGCATTTACTTTGAAATGCTAAACTTTGGGTTGAAGATGTTTACTTGAATGAAAATGCTACGTATTGAGTCTAACACTCATATTTTTTGTTTCCTAACCTTAGACATGTAAAGTAAAATTCAAGAAAAGATGTCTCGGTTTAGGGACTCTTAAAGTTATGCTACTTCCATATATTATGTATGTGTAAATATATTATAAGGGTTTAGTATGATACATGAACAAAGTGCAAAGAACTGATAATGTAGATATATATTTTTTAATATTTTGAAAATATTATGTGATTTTAATTATAAGTGTGTGAATGATTCTAAATTGAAATGAGATCAATTAAAGATTCTGTGCTTAAACAAGATCATAACCCTGATCATAATTTATCTACTAAATGATTCTGGAGTAAGGTTAAACGCCTCAGTTTTAGGGCGCCAGAGAAAGTGGTATTAGAGCAAAGGTTGGTAAATAGGCGTAAAAAATATAAAAATTAACTTATTACTCTTAGATATCATGCACTGTCCTTATGCTTTGTAAATTATGGTACATTTACATTTTTATTTTGTAAGTTATGCTAATTTGCTATGTTTTAAAAATATAGATGACTGACGAGCTGCGTATATGTCTATTAAATTGCTCGCTATTTACGCAAGTATACGTGTCATGTCAAATAATAAAGAGTGAGTAGAGTATCGTTCCCACGAGAAATTATTAACCGAAATTATTATTTAGCTTAACTACTTTCGATGGAAGGAAAATTCTGGTTTTGTGATTTAACTAAGCTAACGATTGCAAAAAGAAATCAGAGTAGATATTACGAGACTACTGGATACTAAAAGCGAGTTTGCTGATTAGGGATGACAGATGGATAGATCAGAATCCTTGAATCTAAACTATGTTGCGCTAGTTCTTTTTTTTTTTAAATGGATTGCATATGGATTTACTAGCCCAAGTTCATATATCTTTATATATGTTTTCCAACAGTACATAAAGCTAATTACACCCTATTTAAATGCTATGTTCTTATGCCATTAAATAAAGTAAAATTGATAAGTGCATAACTTGTATAATGACTACACAGGGTTTAACGGTATATTCCTATCAGTTAAACAACTCTCCTTACATAAAGGTCGAAACCTATGCCTTGCACATGGATCTGGCAAAGATCTTCCTCTTCCAAGGATAAATCAAGCAATTTAATTATCTTATAAGGTAGCTAATCTTATAAAAGTATTATACTCACACATGCAAGGGTAAATCATACACAATCATATAATAGCTTAAATATTCATTCCTGAATATTCTAAGAACCAAGAAACAATATAGTTTAGAATTCAATTCATCCTAACTATCCATCTAATGGAGGTTTAGCTTAAAGACATGATCTTAACAACCACTATATCCATATAAAAAGTATCCATAGTGCAGAGAAAGAAAATTGGAAAGAATAAGAAAAATTGTTTTCCGGCGGTTTCCACCAACGGGACTTGATTCCTTTCTTCAATCCGAGCTTTGATCTCAATTTTCACTTTCTCTTGCACTGTAGTTCGTACTCAGGCTCCCCCTTGTCTCTCTCTCTCGCGCGAACCCCTAGGATCTATATATAGAGTCTCCTTTTGCGTAGCTTACGCACTGGAATATTCGCAAACGGATGCGTATTGGCGCCTAGGCGCCAACTCTCTATGTGCTGAGCAGTTTAGACACATTTTGGAACCCTAGAAATTTTTGCACTGGCGCCTAGGCGCCAACTCCCTGGATGTGGTTTCTAACTTGTGGCTTCAGCAATGTTTTCACTTGAGTTTCATGTTGATGAACTGGCGCCTGGGCGCCCCTGGGTGGCGCCTAGACGCCAATTCTCTGGACTGCTCCTTCACGTCATCTGTGTGCTGCAAATGGTCAAGGCGTGTAGGGTAGCGCCTAGGCGCCAACTCCCTGCCTCTGGATGCCTCAGCTTGCCTTCAACTCGTCTGCTCTGCTGCCGTACGTCCTGTCCTTCCTACAAAAAATGGAAAAACTAAATAAATAAACTAAAAATGCCTAATTAATGCTAAAATTGCCTAAAAATTAATTAATGCTCCTAAAATGCAAAGCGGATGAAAATTAAGCTAAAAGAATGCAAACTAAGCCTAATCTCTTGAACTAACACACAAATTAAGTCTGAAATGGGCCATGATAATACGAGTTATCATACCCCCAAACTTAAATGTTGCTAGTCCTCAAGCAACACATGCAAACTGAATGAATGAATGAATGAATGAATGTATGCAGAAAAATAAAAATCAACTCCTTTTGCTTCCGGTTATGCATTGATCAATCCACTTAGCCATTTCACAAGGTTGTGATTAATTCACCTTGAAAAATCCATCATTATACAAATAATGCATAAATTTTCCTTTCCAAATCAAGTTACATGTGGGTGTCAGAATTCCATAGTGCAAAGTTATATTTCAACACATCAATCTTTCATTCGATCAGAAAACTGGTTAGGAAATTGAATAATTCAAGCAAACCAATGATTGAATTGAATACACTTGTTACAACAAATGGTATCAAGTCACTGAATTCAATCTCTAACAACTGCACATTCCCCCCCCCAAACTTATTGCAAAAAATTTTTCTCACCATATTACAAGATATCTAGATATCTGTTTTTTTTTTTTGCTCCCCTCACCATATTTCAGGGTATCTAGGGAGAATTTTCAATTTTTTTAAAGCGTTGTTACTGTGATTTTCTTTTACTTTTTTACGCGAACCTTATCATTTGTCGATGCCAAGTCCCGGTTACTCAGCTTAGGTCAACCACCCCCTTTTTATCTTTTTCTAATGCTTTATTTGGGGTACTAAATATGTTTAAGTAATTCCTGTGAAATAATACTATTTCTGAACCCGTTAAAGTACTTGGTTAGCATTTATTTAGTTCAGTTTTCATCATCTCGGTCTGAAAGATATGCCTGTTATTGAATTAGAACAATGTATTCTGAAATTCCTTTTAATTCTTTCACATATTAATTTCAACCTGCTTTATACTTGGTTTCAATCTGAATTGCCCATTCTTTCATGAATTTCATTCCAAATCAGAATTAATCACAGCCTTGCACATTTTCACAATCAGATGAATTGAAACAAAGATAACTTTCATTAGCTGGAATTGAAATGCATGCAACATAAACTAAGGCATGAAAATTAAAATGTAAAACTAACCTATGGTTGAGAATTATACACCCCCCAAACTTGAGAGATGCATTGTCCTCAATGCATGATCCTAATATGAACTAAAAATGAAAATACAACGAAAAGTAAAAATAAAAGAAAAGAAAAACAAAAAGAAAGGACTGGGACTCCCTCAAGAATCGGACTCTATCTCGTCCTCGTCGTCGGGTTGGGGCTGTGATGATTGCCCGAAGTAAGCTCTGACCTCTGGCGATGTCGGTGGGAAAGGTGGGAGGGTGGAGATGTCAATCTGGCGGTCCTCCGCTATCCGCCGTAGGTAGGCCTCCATCGCCCGGTCATGCTGTCGTTGGTACCTAGCTTGGGCTGCCACCAGATTCTCCAAGTTTGTTAGCCGCTCAGCTGTGGATAACGGCTGAGAGGATGGACCCGCTGCAGGCGGAGCTGCTTTGGGGCGTGTGGTCGCTGTGCAAACCTGAGGCTGAGTGCGGTAGGAGAGGTCGTCTATGATGGCCTGACAATTCATGACTTCTTTCGTCGACTCCCATTTGACGCCTGCCCGCTTGCAGAGCCCAGTGATGAGATATGGGAAGTAGTAGCTGCCCTGGGGTGCGGTCATGCAGGCAAATATCTGCTGGTAGATAAGGCGACCCACATCTATCGTCATGCCGCTGTAGATGGCATGTAGTGGCAGTGCTCTGTCCATCGTCACCTCACTGACGTGGGTCGATGGCATCATCCGGGTTGAAATAAAATGGAAAAATATTCGCCCGTCGTACATCATCTCGCTGCGCTTGAATGATGTGAGTTGGTCTCCCGTTGATTTCCATGTCGGAGGCCGTTGGCAGATATGCTCGGTGATAGAGTTGACATCTCGACCTTCTCCCTCCAAAAACTCCTCATACTGGTCTGGATAGTCAAAAGAGCCCAATCCGTAATAGGAGTTGATCACTTCGGCATGAAACGGGATGATCTTGCCCCGCACCTTCACCCTGCCTTGCTCATGTTCTACGACATTGGCATAGAACTCTTTCACCACTGGCACTATTGCAGACTCAGGCTGTGCGAGAAATTTCTGCCACCCTCGAGTGTTCAGTGCGTTGATGAAGTTGTCGGAGAAAGAGACAATCTTTATTCCCCGTTCAGGAATGAGGTGTCGCTTCTGAAGCGAGTCTGACATAAAGAAAAAGCAATTATGGATCCTGAAAAGGAGAGACAGATGATGAAGTAGAGAAAAGACAAAGAATCAAGGAAAGTATAAATAGATGGTGGGAGTCCCAAAATGATATATCATTTGGACTCCATTCCCCGAGGAGTATCTTAATTCTAACTCTTCACCACCTGTTAAATTAGAAGATATTGACGGCAATTACCATCAACTTTCTCAAGATGGATAGGGTCATCGAAGTTCTAGCAGCAGGGCTCCTTGGGATTTAGATCCTCTTTCCAAACCTCACAATTCATTGGTGTATCCTAGCATGTCTTTAGTTGATGCCTCTCACTGTGAGGCTACACCACCACCTCTAGCAAATTTGCCACCATTTTCATCCCTTGTCATTGATAAAATTAGTGATAGAGAGTTAGCCGTATTTTGGAACCAGGTACCTACTCCTATCCCACCAAATTGTGGGCCCTGGTATCGCTTTGCTGAAGGGTATGTTCGATTTTGCTATGGGGTAACTTGATCTGTGATAAAGGGAGAAGAAAGACTATTTGTCAGGGAGATGGAGGAGGTTCAGGCACTAGGAGGATGAGTATTAGAGGAACTCCCACCATACCAACTAGATGAGAAGTTGTTAGTAATTATAGATGGTGATAGTGAAAGATCTTCAGTTAACACGAGTGTGAGTGGTGGAGACCTCAGTGAAGGGTCTAATGGAGATGAGGATGAGCTAACTTAGTTAAGCACCAGCACAATTGTTGAAGAATCCACCCACCCTTGTTTGAAATAGACATAGTCGCCACTAAGCACATTAGAAATAAATGAATCCAATAGAAGTTTTTTGGGCTTTTTGGATGATAAGTATGTATGTGTGTATCATATGTTTATCGTAATGTCTTTTTGTTGTACATCTAAACTTGTTCACATATATAAATAGTATGTATGGAAAAAATATATTTGTTGTAGACGTTTATGTTTATCATGAGTAATTGTGTGAGTTATGGTTATCTTTAATGTGATAGGAGGCTGTACTAATATAATTTTTAGATATTTAAATAACATCATGCTTAATACATGACCATGAACTAGGCTAAATAAAGGAAATGCAATTCTAAACAAAGAACCTGTGAGTAGGGGTGGGAATCAGTGGGGGTCGACCCGTGACCCGCCCCGCCCCGATCCTATTTAATACCGGGCGCGGGTCGGGATTACGTACCCGGCAGGGCAGGGTGGGTCATTTTTTATTTTTTTAAGAATCGCGGGTCGGGGCGGGTCGAATTTTGGATTTTTAAAAGGATTGCGGGGCGGGTCTGGGCGGACCTACCTGCTGACTCGTTTTCTTCTCTCTCACATTAAAAAAAAACCTCATTCAATACTAATATTCATGTTTTATTTAATTATTTATATTTTACTTTGACTGATTAGTATTAGATTTAAGCATATAATAGTTAAATTTAATATAAATTTATTTTTATACTTGATATGTTCATAAATTTTTAAAACTTCTTACTTGACCTGCAGTTTTTACCCGACCCGTTGACCCGATACCGACCCGAATTTTATCCCGAGACCTAATAGAAAAAAGTAAGGGTCAAACCGGCCTTGTCCTAACCCGGTATAAAAATAAGGGTCAAACAAGATTTTTGAAAAATAGGGTCAGGGTTGGGCACACCCTGACCTGCCCAGATTCCCACCCCTACCTGTGAATCAACATGAAACAGGAGAGCTTAGTAATAGATTTAAGGGACAGGTAGAAGGAGAGCAACCTAATCAAAGAAATTGACAACGATCATCAATGTAAACCCTTATATAATTATTGAAAATGAAATTGTTGCTGAGGGCACCAAGCAAGCTAGGCCAATAGAAGAACAAGTAGTTGCAGTTGTAAGGGAAGCAATGCAACAAGCTACTTGGGAATGGGCAGCCCAAATAGCAAAAATAATTCAAAATCTTTGGGAAAGAACTCAGCAAAATTAATAAGAAAAGAATAAGAGAGGGAGGTTTGCTCAAGCATCAATTCCCAATCCACAACTAAGGCCAATAGAAATTCTGGAAGATATATTAGAAGCAAACTAAGAGGCTATTGATGCCTTTTTAGCACAATTTCCTCCAAAATTTTCAGGTGAGCCAAATCTCGCCCAAGTCGAGTAATGGATAATGCAGATTAAAAAAATTATTTAAGATTTCACCTTATAATAACAATAAAAAAGTCATGTGTGTCACTCATCTGCTAATTGGTGATGTAAATGAGTGGTGGAAAACTCTATCGATAAAGGTAACTTGGCAAAATTTTGTGAAAGAATTTACCAAAAAATCTCCAAATAAGTCTTTGAAGTCAAAAAGTTATCGACTTTAAGTGACTTTATCAGGGCAGGATGATAGTCTCTAAATATATAACTAAATTTAATGCTTTAGTAAGATATGTACTTTGGATTACTGATGTGCCTGAAAATAAAGTTCAAATATTTCAACAAGAATTAAGACCGTGTTTTCGAGAAAGTCTCTCCTTTCTCGATAAAGGATTATGTTTCAAGCTTAGAAAGGGCAAGAGCATTAGAAGCAGAGGAACTGAGGTATAAATGTGGAATATGCATTTGCATATGCGTTTACTATGAAATGCTAAACTTTGGGTTGAAAATATGTGCTTGAATGAAAATGCTTGCTTACTGAGTCTAGTACTCACACTTTGTCTTCCCAACCTTAGACAGGTAGAGTAAAGTTCAAGAAAAAATGTCTTCATTTAAGGACTCTTGAAGTTATACTACTTCCATGTATTATGTATGTGTAAATAAATTATAAGGGTTCAATATGATACAAGAACAGAGTGTAAAGAACCGACGATACAGATATATATTTTAACATTTTGAAAATATTATGCGATTTTAATTATAAGTGCATGAATACTTGTAAATTGAAATGAAATTAAATCGAAGAATCCATCGCATGAATAGGGTCATAACCCTAATCGCAATTTACCAATTAAACGATTTTGGAGTAAGGTTGCGTGCCTTAGTTTCGGGGTACCACATGTTATGTATTAGAAATGAGAAAATATTTATTATAATTTTAAACAGTTGTATTGAAACTAATACGTTATTTTTTGGGAATGAAATTTTTTTAAAAGAAATGTAAGATTCCATTCCATCCCTCTCCCATTTGAATAAACCAGCATCCAAATTTCAATTTCCTTGCATACATCCCTGAGAGGAATTTGCATTTTAAATTTTCTAACTATGTATATTTGTATTTTAAATCTAATATTGGCTATAAGTATTTTAATTCTTGAAAATTTTGATTTCTTTGCATTTTAAGTCCTAAGCCTTTGCTGGGTTAAAATTCACAGTTAAACCATGACAAATGTCGAAAATGCCCTCCCATAATCAGAATATTTTTGTAAACAAAGAAAATATAAAAATAAAATGTTATATTCAACCACAAATCTTTGCATGAATGTTGCATAAAAAGAAAATAAGAATGGCACGAACGTTGCATCAAAATAACAAAAATAAGAACTAATCAATTCAATATCAAACAAAAAAAATCTATCTATCAAAATGAAAAAAAGAAAATAGAGAAAAAAATAAGTAGGAGAGTATGAAGATTAAAAATTGAAAGTTGTTTCAATTGGAAGGTGGTGGAGGAGGAGGAGAAGAACAACCACAATTTATACCACGCAGGCGATTGAAAGTAGGACTAACTATACCACCATGGCTATCTGATAGCCTGAGGTAACACTCAATTTGCTAATTTTTCTAAAGTAGAGGAGATGAAAAAGAAGATGATGGTAGAGAAGTGAAGGAGAAGGAGAAACAGCTGAGGACAGAAACAGGAGCTGATTTAAAAGGCTCGTTGGAAATTGCGCCTGGAAATTGATGATACTTTGTAACAACTGTGGATACTTTGTGTAATCTCTTACAGCTGTGAATACTACTGCTACTGAGATTTTTGAGTCTAAGAGTGTGTTTGTTAATCAGTAAAAGTTGTCAAGTTAAAACTTTTCGATTTAAAACTTTTCACTCTCCACAACTATCCTATTTTTTGATCATTTCTTCACATTTTTCTATACAAGTATCCTACTTTTCAATCATTTCTACACAATTACCTACACAACTAACTTATCTATTTTAACTTTATGATACTTACTCTTCATCATTACCCCTATTATATCACATTATTTGACAATTTCTAATCTGTACAATTTTTCATCAAAAGTTTTATTCATTCCCAAACACACCCTAAATGAATAATTGATGCATTTAAGGAGCTGGCAAAAGGGTTGACGAAGAAGCCGATGACGAAAAATGGATATGCGGCAAAATGGGAGCCGATTGTCCAATTCTAACATTCTGAACATTGAAAACGGGCAAAGTTGATGAAGAAAATCTGTCGGCATCATTCAAAACATGAATAGAGCAGCCACGACTACTTCCTATTTGGGCAGATGGTCTCGTCTGTTGCTCTGCTTGTGGATGATGATCGGTATACATGTAGCAAGTGCATATCATCTGAATCATTAAATCGTCATGTAATTCTAATCCAAATATTTTGACTGGCTAAAAAATATTAATTTCTAATTATGTTAAGACCTTTTATTTTTTTTGTATCTTCATTTTATTGTACAATAAATGTATGTTCATCCATTAAATACTCGGAGGTTGATTCAAAATTTTGCAATAATTAAAAGCTTTATGAAAATATTAAACCTATAAAATTTCACATAAAATCTTTAATTAAATATAACTTTTAACATAAAAGATGTAATAATATTATATATATTTTTTATGAATGAAACAAACCTTAGCATTGAAAATACAAATATGGTGTAGACGAAAAATCTTAATGAAATTTTCGATCTTATCCTCTCTAAATGTTTGTAATAGAAATTAGAAAGAAAAAAGAAAATCCAGGGATCTCTTTTTTGAATCTTGCGATGACTCAAATTAAATTACTTACAATGAAAAATACAAAACTTATTCTATGGTCTTCTCCTCAATGTATGACAATTTCTACAAAATGAAGGAAAATTTTAAGATTTGTCTAGTAGTGTAATGATTCAAAGCTTCAGCCTATCTTTTTCATCCCTTTGGAAAATCATCATCTTTTACAATCATCACCTTTTACATTCGTATGCTTCAAAGTAACCATTGAATACCATTTTTTGAATACCATTTTTGAGATACGATCTTTTGAGTTTGATATAGGGTATGAAGTGATTATTCTGGTTGACTTGTATCTTTTTCTTTTATAATTTTACTTAACTGTTGTTCGAATTCTTCTTGTTCA
The DNA here is from genome assembly GCA_030490835.1 of Annona cherimola. Taxonomy (NCBI): domain Eukaryota; kingdom Viridiplantae; phylum Streptophyta; class Magnoliopsida; order Magnoliales; family Annonaceae; genus Annona; species Annona cherimola. The sequence goes on along the minus strand of CM059977.1, from coordinate 39,029,783 downwards.
TGCTCTTCTTGGCTTTGATTTTCTGTTATATTTTGCAGTTCTAGAATTTGAATTCAATTTTTTAATTCAATAATTTTTGCTTTCATTTTCTTTACTACTTGATTTAATTCATAAAACACCAGAATTTGAATTCTATTTTTTAATTCAATAATTTATGCTTTCATTTTCTTTATTTCTTGATTTAATTCATAAAACACCAAGAGAAATATTTAAAGTTTGTACCAAAACACCAACTATTCCTGAATTAAATCAAGAAATAAAGAAAATGAAAGCATAAATTATTGAATTAAAAAATAGAATTCAAATTCTAGAACTACAAAATATAACACAAAATCAAACCCAAGAAGGGCATAAACAAGCAGAATTCAAACAACAGTTAAGTGAAATTATAAAAAAAAGATACAAGTCAACCAGAATCATTGCTTCATACCCTATATCAAACTCAAAAGATCATATCTCAAAATGGTATTCAAAAATCACCCTAAAAATCATAGATTATCCTAAAGATTTTTCTATAGAGCTTATAGCATTAATAGATTCAGAAGTAGACTTAAATTGTATAAAAGAGGGTACAATATCACCAAAATATTTCGAAAAAATAAACTCATCTATGACCACAGCCGATGGAACAGATACGACGGTCAAATATAAATTATCAAAGGCACATATTTGTAATAAGAATATATGTTTTCAAACTCCTTTCATATTAATAAAAAATATGCAACAAAAGATTATTTTAGGAACTCCTTTTTTACAAATGATTAAACCATTTATTATAACAGATAAAGGAATTCATACTACTATACAAAATAAGGAGCTTATATTTTCATTTATAAAACTTCCAGAAATGTCGCTTTTAGCAGAATTAAAAGAAACCTTATTATATAAAAGAAATTTTTTATGTTATTTAAAAGAACAAAGTACTATAAAACATATTGAACAACAAATATCTAGACCCCTCAAACCTGCTACAATAGATTTTTATAACGAAAGATGAATTATTTCAAACAGAAATATCATTTTTAGGATTTAGTATTAAAAACAATATCCAAGCTACCATTGAAATAGTACCTTAATAAGCCGCCGAGAGATGATTGGATTAAAAATCATTTTATAATATATAAAATATTAAAACTTTTAAATCAAGTTTGATGATGCATATATTTTTAGAATGATTTTTATTTACCACGCAAACCATCATTTCAAGGGTAGTGATTAAAAGAAAATTTTCGTATAGAAAGAGTTTATAAAAATGGTTATTTTCATTTTCCATAAAATTTGTTTATTATCTAAACTATTTATAATATTTATCTATATATTTAGTTAATTATATGCTAAAAATATTTTGAGTACTTTTATATATTATAGTTCTCAACAAATTTTAACAGTTTTATTTTCACCCTCAAATGATATTAAATATTTTTGTTGTATACCCTTCAAAAAATATTTATATCGTTTGACTTTATAATAAAACGATTTTTCGCATCATAAGTATTAATTTATATTTTGAATAAAATGGTTTAGACTTTAGATATAAAAAATTGCAACAAATATAAGGAGCATCCATTTATATATTCTATGTTAAATGATTTTTTCATTCATTCTTCCAAATGGTTTACATTTTATAAAATTATCTTGATGGCCTAAAAGAATTTCTATGTTTAGAGGAAGTGGCGAATGTTTCCAAGAATCACTTCCCAACGTTTCCAAGAATCACTTCCCATGCAAAATATGACTAGTGATAGATACAAACAGCGCTAATCAGATCTCAACAATTTCAAAAATAATAATAACATGGATGTTGATTTACATTTACCTCAACTTTCAAGGGCGTCATTGATCCTTTTACATATTTTACAATTTGTATTAGTTTCATAACTATTAATTTTGCAAAGACAACATCACTTATATATGGACTTTGTTTAAAAATGTATCTGTCGATTATGGTTTCTAGGAAGTTTTATTGATCAAATTTTAATCCACTCACCATTAAAAGATGAGATAAATTGCAATTTTGTGGACATTATTATATATCTGCTATCATGACTAGCTTTGTTACAAAATCTAATAGAAACTAAAATAGATAGGAATGCAAATAAAGTTTACAAATAAGAGCATTTTTAAAAAATCAATAGCAAATTGCAAAAAAGATAGGGAGACAAATATATATATAGAACAAAGTAAAAAGATGTTGTCACTGAAGAAAAGAATATAGATCACCTACTAAACCTATAATGATTAGAGTTACTAGAACCCACACTTATTAGGTTTATGATTCAAAACTTTGGCTATTTTGAGTCTACTTAATATAATATATTTATATGTAATGAATTTTTAGGCTCTTTTTAACAAACTTGTGTCTTTTTGCTATTAATCAATCAGTTGAATTCTCCTCCATTTGCTACTTAATGGAAATCCAACTCATCAAATATCATGAGTGGGAGTGGACACCTAGGAAAAATTAAATTAAGAAATAAAGAAAATGAAAGCAGAAATTATTGAATTAAAAAAAGAATTCAAATTCTTGGACTACAAAATATAACAGAAAATCAAACCCAAGAAGAGCATGAACAAGCAAAATTCGAACAACAGTTAAGTGAAATTATAAAAGAAAAAGATACAAGTCAACCAGAATCATCACTTCATACCCTATATCAAACTCAAAAGATCATATCTTAAAAATAGTATTCAAAAATCACCCTAAAATCATATATTATCCTGAAGATTTCTCTATAGAGCTTATAACATTAATAGATTTAGGAGCAGACTTAAATTGTATAAAAGAAGCTACAATACCACCAAAATATTTTGAAAAAATAAACTCATCTATAGCCACAGCTAATGGAACAGATATGATGGTCAAATCTAAATTATCAAAGGCACATATTTGTAATAAGAATGTATCTTTTCAAACTCCTTTTATATTAATAAAAAATATGCAATAAAAGATTATTTTAGTAACTCCTTTTTTACAAATGATTAAACCATTTATTGTAACAGATGAAGGAATTCATACTACTATACAAAATAAGAAGCTTATATTTTTATTTATAAAACCTCCAGAAATTTCACTTTTAGCAAAATTAAAAGAAACCTTATTATATAAAAGAATTTTTTATGTTATTTAAGAGAACAAAGTACTATAAAACATATTGAACAACAAATATCTGGACCCCTTAAACCTGCTATAACAGATTTTTATAAAAAATTATCCATAGAAATATTTTCAGAACTTCCTAATGCATTTTGGAATAGGAAGAAACATATAGTTAATTTACCTTATATAAAAGGATTTGATGAAGAAAAAATACCTATTAAAGCAAGACCAATACAAATAAATTTAGAATTATTAAAATATTGTAAACAAGAAATACAAACATTATTAGATAAAAAATTAATAAGACCTAGTAAGTCACCGTGGAGCTGTGCAGCTTTTTATGTAAACAATACAGTGGAAATAGAAAGAGGAGCTCTTAGCTTAGTCATAAATTATGAACCTTTAAATAAAGTATTAAAATGGATTAGATATCCTCTCCCAAATAAAAAGGATTTATTACAGAGAATTATAAAGGCAAAAATATTCTCAAAATTCGATTTAAAATCAGGCTATTGGCAAATACAAATAGCAGAAGAAGATAAATATAAAACTGCTTTTACAGTACCATTTGGACATTATGAATGGAATGTTATGCCTTTCGGACTTAAGAATGAACTATCTGAATTCTAAAATATTATAAATGATATATTCAAAATCTTTATTTCGAGTTTATTATAGTCTATATTGATGATATCTTGTTATACTCTGATTCTATCCAACAGCATTGGAAACATTTGAAAACTTTCAAAAATATAATTCATCATAATAGACTAGTATTATCCGAACGAAAGATGAAGTTATTTCAAACGGAAATATCATTTTTAGGATTTAGTATTAAAAATAATATTATTCAATCTATAAATAGAGCTATAATATTTGCAGATAAATTCTCTGATGAAATAAAAGACAAAAAATAATTACAAAGATTTTTATGATGTCTGAATTATGTAGCAGAATTTCATGAGAAAGTAGCACAAGATGGAAAATTATTATTACAAAGACTTAAAAAGAATCCGCCCCGTTGGACTATTAATCACACAAAGGTGGTGCAAAATATTAAAAAGAAAGTTAAATATTTACCCTGCTTATATTTTGCAAATCCAGATTTATTCAAAATTGTAAAAATAGATGCATCAGATATTGGTTATGGTGGGATATTAAAACAGAAGGATCAAGATAAAGAACATTTAGTAAGATATACATCAGGATTATGGAATGAAACTAGACAAAAATATCCTACTATTAAAAAAGAAATGTTAGCAATAGTTTTATGCATAGATAAATTCCAAAGAGACCTTATAAATAAAGAATTCTTATTAAGAGTGATAAATAAAAACTTGAAATGATTGGATAGAATCAGAGTATTCCAAGATATCATCAATATAGACCATAATAAAATTGAAATAATGATTGAATATATCATTCATAATATTTTGGAAATCAGATGGTGCATTCTTAAGTCCGAAAGACATAACATTTCATTCATAATGTCCAAATGGTACTGTAAAAGCAGTTTTATATTTATCATCTTCTGCTATTTTATTTGCCAATAGCCTGATTTTAAATCAAATTTTGAAAATATTTTTGCCTTTATAATTCTCTGTAATAAATCCTTTTTTATTTGGGAGAGGATATCTAATCCATTTTAATACTTTATTTAAACGTTTATAATTTTTGACTAACCTAATATATGCATCATCAAACTTGATTTAAAAGTTTTAATATTTTATATATTATAAAATAATTTTTAATCCAATCATCTCTCGGCGGCTTATTAAGCTACTATTTCAATGATAGCTTGGATATTGTTTTTAATACTAAATCTTAAAAATGATATTTCTGTTTGAAATAATTTCATCTTTCGTTATAAAAATCTGTTATAGCAGGTTTAAGGTGTCCAAATATTTGTTGTTCAATATGTTTTATAGTACTTTGTTCTCTTAAATAACATAAAAAATTTCTTTTATATAATAAGGTTTCTTTTAATTCTGCTAAAAGTGACATTTCTGAAAGTTTTATAAATAAAAATATAAGCTTCTTATTTTGTATAGTAGTATGAATTCTTTCATCTGTTACAATAAATAGTTTAATCATTTGTAAAAAAGGAGTTCCTAAAATAATCTTTTGTTGTATATTTTTATTAATATAAAAGGAGTTTGAAAATATATATTCTTATTACAAATATGTGCCTTTGATAATTTATATTTGACCTTCATATCTGTTCCATCAGCTGTGCCTATAGATGAGTTTGTTTTTTCAAAATATTTTGGTGGTATTGTACCTTTTTTTATACAATTTAAGTCTGCTCTTAAATCTATTAATGCTATAAGTTTTATAGAGAAATCTTTAAGACAGTCTATGATTTTTAGGGTGATTTTTGAATACCATTTATGAGATCGATCTTTTGAGTTTGATATAGGGTATGAAGTGATAATTCTGGTTGACTTGTATTTTTTTTTATAATTTCATTTAACTGTTGTTCGAATTCTTCTTGTTCATGCTCTTCTTGGGTTTGATTTTCTGTTATATTTTGTAGTTCTATAATTTGAATTCTTTTGTTTAATTCAATAATTTCTGTTTTCAAACATCAAATTTTAAGTAGAAAATAAATTATGTATAATATATTTTATAAAATCATTGGAGGTTTTGGTAACGTGAATATGGTGGGAGTGAAGAAAACATTTCTGGAAGGTTCAAATTCTAAAAAGAGAGAGATGGAATCTGAATTGTAAGATGCTAAATGATTTGAACTGTTTGGTAGTTATGATTTTCATATTAAAATCATTATATTAAAAATTATATTTATTCGATATATGTATACTTTTTTTGAGGAAATCGATGTATTTATAATTGATTATACAAGAATATAGGAATAAAAATTAAATAGTTAAATACGTGTACTTTTAATCAAATTCATACATTATGTTAAACATGATAAAATATATTTACAACAAAAAAATTATTAAAAACTCATATAAAAATTAAAATTTGATTTGATGTTATTAGATTTTAAGTAGATTTTCATATTAAAATCATTATATGAAAAATTATATTTATTCGATATATGTATAATTTTTCTAAGGAAATCGATATATGTATAATTGATTATACAAGAATATAGGAATAAAAGTTAAATAGTTAAATACATGTACTTTTAATCAAATTCATAAGTTATATGGTAGAGATTTAAAATTAAAAATAAGGATAAATACGTAGTCTTTATGATACCTTAACACCTTATAAATACTCATCTAGTCACTTAGTCATTCAAGTGGTGACTGTTATGGTAAATATTGAATCATTACTTATTGAAAAAAAATACTAATGATGATTTTAACTTTTTAAGGGATATTTTCAACGAATAATTGTGTTTATCCTAAAAATCGTTGTTTTACATTAAATGACAATTATTAGACTCACAACTCACAAGTGTGGTATAGATTTAATAAAATATTATAATATAAAAAATCAAAGATAAGTATGATGCCTCTATGATTATGATATTATTGGATAATTGTTTATTACCCATACAAGAAGTGATTTTAATTTTAAAGAAATATTGTTGTGAATTTACTCTTAAGATAACTATAGTCGAACTCAAATCTTAAATGACTTCGCTGAGGAATGTCACTATAGAATCTCCTATAAAAATTGGTAACACTCTCGCTTGGTGGGGATTGCCCGAGGAAGCAGCTAGCGAATATTTAGTAAATAACTATACTTATTCTAAAGCTATTTTTTGCATTAAACACCAATTACTAGACCACCACAAGTTGGTATAGACTTTTAAAAAATATTTTCAAATTAAAAATTCAAGGATAAGCGGATAGTCTCTATGACTATGGTAAGTATCTTGTTATTACCTTTTTATCAAAAAATGTTTTATTATCTAGAAGAAATTTACTAAGGGTGTGTTTAGTTGAAAATAAAACTTTTCGACGAAAACTTTTCAAGGTAGAAGTTGTCAAATTGATAGAAAATAATGTGATTTGATAGGGGTAATGATGAAGTGTAAAGAAAATAAAGTTAAAATAGATAAGTTAGTTGTATGTGTAATTGTGTATAAATAATTAAAAAATAAAAATATTTGTATAGGAAAATGTGAAAAATAATTAAAAATAAGGTAGTTATGGAGAGTAAAAAGTTTTAAATTAAAAAGTTTTGGTTGATATTTTTTTAGGTCCAACCAAACACACCCTAAATGTGGTTTTAACTTTTCAAGAACAATTCAGTAAACAACATTGCTTTTTATTCTAAAATTTATACCTCCTTATAACTTCTTCGTCTTTAATTATTGATAAAAAAATCCACTCACTCCTTAGCATTTAACATAATTTTAGTTATCATAGCTTCAATTCTCAAGTTACTAATGTGCGTATGTGTAGAATAGTGTATGAGTAGGATGTCTAAAGTTCAAAATTTGGGTGGAAGTTATGACTTGTTACCAAAAAAATAAGTTTTTCAGCCAAAAAGCCAAGTTTCATAAAGATCTAAGATATATGTAGACCACATTTGCTTCGAAAATTGTATATTTATGTGTAAATTATAAAAAATTACTTAAACCCATTTACATATGCATTAAAATTTAATAATGTTTTATAAAATAATTTACTAACATATAATAGATATTTTAAATGGTTTAGATACTGAAATTACAACAATAAAATTGACATTTAATATTAAACTATTTTATTATATTGATTTTATATATTTTTAAATAAAACTATGCACTATAATACTAGAAAAATAAAATATAATAAATAGAGCAAATTTCATATTAATTATTAAGGTGTAAAAATGAATGGGCATACATAGAGTAGCGGTATAATGGAGGGAGAGCCATTCTAAAACTATTATTTTGAATTAAATGCCAATTAGTGGTCTACCACAAGTGTGCCAGATGGATCAACCATGAAATTTTTATGCTTGTGCTGCGTTCATATACGCGAAAAACTCATGAGAACGTAATCCCCTAATTAACCATAGGTAATAATGAAGTGTAAATAAAATAAAGTTAAAATAGATAGGTTAGTTGTACGAGCAGTTATGTAAAAATAATTGAAAAGTAAGATTGTTTGTATAGGAAAATGTGAAAAATAATTAAAAATAAGGTAGTTATGGAAAGTAAAAAGTTTTAAATTAAAAAGTTTTGGTTGACATTTTTTTCGGTCCAACTAAACACACCCTAAATGTGGTTTTAACTTTTCAAGAACAATTTAGTAACCAACGTTGCTTTTTATTCTAAAATTTATACTTTCTTGTAACTTCTTCATCTTTAATTATTGATAAAAAAATCCACTCACTCCTTAGCATTTAACATAATTTTAGTTATTAAAGATTCAATTCTTAAGTTACTAATGTGGGTATGTGTAGAATAGTGTATGAGTAGGATGTCTAAGTTCAAAATTTGGGTGAAAGTTTTGACTTGTTACTAAAAAAAATAAATTTTTAAGCCAAAAAGCCAAGTTTCATAGAGATCTAAGGCATTTGTAGACGGCATTTGCTTCTAAAGTGTATATTTATGTGTAAATTATAAAAAATTACTTAAATCCATTTACATATGTATTAAAATTTAATAATATTTTATAAAATCATTTACTAACATATAATGGATATTTTAAATGGTTTAGATATAGAAATTACAACAATAAAATTTACATTTAATATTAAACTATTTTATTATATTGATTTTATATATTTTTAAATAAAACTATGCCCTATAATACTAGAAAAATAAAATATAATAAATAGAGTAAATTTCGTACTAATTATTAAGGTGTAAAAATGAATGGCATACATAGAATAGCAGTATAATGTAGGGGGAGCCCTTCTAAAACTATTATTTTGAATTAAATGACAATTTGTGGACCACCACAAGTATGCCTGACGGAGTCAACCATCAAATTTTTATGCCAGCCGCCGTCATATACCCGAAAAACTCATCAGAACGTAATCCGCTAAATAACCGTCAACGCGAAAACTCACGAGAACGTAATCCCCTAATTAACCGTAGATTTGCCATAAGATCATTGGAAATTATCACAATTACATTTTGTATGGAACGTGGATGCACCCAATTACCCGATGGCTGAGCTGACGGCTTCATTTGCGTTGGAAACTTGGCATGTGTTGCACGTGAGCAGCCACAGGCGCGGCCTACATGAACGAGCGCCCTCTCTAATCATCGTGACCCACCATACAGACGGCTTGCATTGTGTCTAGCCGCTGCAGCGTCCACGGAGGAATGGACAACACCTCGGATGCTGGTGCGCATCTGCCACACGTGTGAAACAGATAACAATCATGATGTGTCGATAATGACCGACCTCATCTTCAGCACTTCAAGCTAGCTGCTCTTTCGTTCATTCCTCGGTCGCGCTCGGATTTGGAGGAGATGCGTCTTTCGTGAATTTGATCTCTCCTCCTCTTCTCGGCTGAGAAGCCTCCAATTCCATGAAGCACTTGTTGTAATTAGGCTGACTGCTGGAGAAATTCTGGGAATTTTAGGCGAGTGTCTTGTCTTTCTGTTTAGAATTAGCGAGAAGACTGGATAGGAAGGAGGAGGGATTTTGGGGTTCTGGAATTCTTAGAAGGGAGAATTGCTTCTCCGCGTGCATTGGACAAATTCGTATTTTGATTTGCGGGTAATGGATTCGAAGTGCTCCTACTGATGGAATTTGGGTCCTTTTCTATTCCCTTTTCCCTTCTGTCTAATGGTGGAAACATCAAATCGTCTGGTTTTTCCGCAGCGCTGGGAATTTGGGAGGATCAACAAGGCAGGGTTTGTGAAGGGGGTACAAGGAATTTGATGATTTTGTGGTTTTAGAATTCAGAGATTCGGGTTTGAGGGAGTCTGAAAAGTAGGAGTGTCGGAAGGTGCTCTCTTTTCATCTGGTATTCCAGATTTTTACTCTGATAGGAGCAGAATTGTGGAGTCGATTACGTTTGTACATCCGAGTTTCGTTTTAGGAATATGCATTCTATGTTTGTTCTCTTTTCGCTTGATTGCTAAGACTCTACAAGGCCTAATTGGAAGGAATCTTGCGGAGGTTCGTGACATGTACAGACCTGTGCCTACGGCTTCCACCCGTGGTGGGATGCCCACCGACAGCGTAGATTGTGTCGTGACGCTTGATCAAGTTCCTCGGTGGAGCGATGCAGACCAGCGATCTTCTTTGGTGTATGAGAGTGAGGATCCTTCATCCAACCCGTTTTTCTTTGATCCCCTCACATATACTTCTGGAGCTGAGGGTGGTTTAGATGGTGTGGTATCGAGGTTTCCTGTTGACCATGAAATCAATTCAAAGATATATCTTTGGCGTGGTGACCCCTGGAATCTTGAGGTTGATGCTGTCGTTAACTCAACGAATGAGGTGAGCCATCTCTGCTCCAAAGGTTATTTGAGCTACATTTAATCTGTAGCAGTAGTTTGTGAATGCCAGAAATTGGCTGGAGAGTTCTGTTCTCTATGGAGATTTACAGATTAGTTTGTGAATGCATGCTTGGGTTTGATGGCTAATCTGATGCAGAAGACTAATCATTATGGAATCCATTTTTTTTAATTGTAGAATTTGGATGAAGCTCACAGCAGCGCAGGTTTGCATGCTGCTGCTGGACCTGGTCTTGCTGAAGAATGTGCAACACTTGTAAGTTTCACCTGTTGATGTAATGTCTCATTCCTTGGTTCACTTTTATTATATGAGCAGCAGATGCATGTGTTTCATTACATCATTTGGGGTGTCACATTGATCTACAGGGTGGATGTAGAACTGGAATGGCAAAAGTTACAAACGCTTATGATCTCCCAGCTCGGTTGGTATTTGAATTCCCTTTTTACGGAACATATTGAATTTTCGAAAACGGGTACATTTTGCATATCCTTTTAATGTGCTTATTGTGCTTCATGGAAGCAATGGGATAATTTGTACGTTCAGAAGGAATGCAATTTAGTTATGTAACTTCATTTTCAAGTTTATAATTAGGATCTTATTATTAATTTTTTTTTTTTTTTTTATTTAAAAAAAACCTTCTTCCTGCGATTCTTATTTTATGTAGCAAATAGATGGACAGAATGTTCGGTTGCATGAATGCTGCATTTTCAGATAGGATCTCAAATTTGGACCTTGAGTTTTCTGCATGGTAGGATTTCTAGTAGCAGCCCCAATGGGATGATTCTCCAGTAGCAAAGATGAGTAGAAACCAAAAGACAGGCCGGAATTTGGTAGTATAGCAGTAAGCGATTTATTGAGTGCAGAAATCATTTCCAGGTTCAGGTGCGTGACCATGTTGGTAGCCTTCTTTGACCTGGAAAGCCCATCTATATGGTTATGTTTTTTGCACAAATTAGCTTGTGCCTCCCTTGCTGACAATTGTAGGAGCAAACCTTCAAATTATTTTTACTTCTGATTTGCGAAATCAGTTTATTAATTTTTTTTATAATAACATTATTATTAGCATTTCTTGCTTCTTGTCTCATTGTACTTTTTAGGCTGTTCGTACAGATTTTGATCCATGCTTGACCATAATCTTTCTTGTTCACGTTCCTCTTTCAGGAGGGTTATTCACACAGTAGGTCCAAAGTATGCAGTCAAGTATCACACTGCTGCTGAGAATGCTCTTAGTCACTGCTATCGATCTTGCCTTGAGCTTCTTATTGACAATGGACTTCAAAGGTTGCTGGCTAGAGACCTTTATTGATTGCACGATTAGATATATTTACATTTGTTGTCTAATGCCTTTGGAGATGCTGGAAACTTAGCTTGATATTTTCCGTGCAGCATTGCGATTGGTTGTATTTATACAGAAGCTAAAAACTATCCCCGTGAACCAGCTGCTCATGTAGCAATAAGTAAGATCTTCATAGCTTTCGGAATCTATCTTTTTCCACTGTGATTTTATTCTTGTACAAGCAGTTCTTTTGTGACATTGTGTTACTAATTATTCTTCTGTCAGGGACTGTACGGCGGTTCCTGGAGAAGCAGAAAGATAAAATCACAGCTGTTGTTTTCTGTACCACCACATCAACAGACACGGAGATATACAAGAGGTATATTGGTCATTTTCTATAACATTGAATAATTCATTGTGGGTACGGTTTAGAAAGCATGAAACTTTCCTTATCTGTAATGCCGCCTTCAGAGTCCTAAGAAGTGTTGCATCAAAAGATTTTTCTACTTGTTTTTTTTTTTTCTCCTTTCCTAATGAAGCATCCTTCTAGGCATGAATGGATTATGATGTGACTGCGTATCCTTTTTTCCTATTTGTTTATTCAATTTTTTTCTGAATTCATTTTCCCTTGCAGGCTGCTTCCACTTTATTTTCCCAGGGATAAACATGAAGAGGAGGTTGCAGTATCAAAACTTCCTGCTGATGTAGGGGATGAGAATGGAGAGACAGTAATAGATGAACGGAAAATCAGAATAAGACCTTTGCCTGCAGTGTCTGCAACCATCCCTAAACCTTCAACGGCACCGACTGATCTTCCTGTTAGTGATGTTGGACTGATGAAGAGACGGTTAGTGAACTTGGATATTTTCTAGTAGACAATTAAACAATTTGATGTCCATTTAGAGCTGAACTTGTCACTGGTTAATGAAGTTCTCCATGTTGTTGATTTTGTAATGGGCATCATTTAAGCACAGAATTGAGAATAAAATTCCCTTTGAAACAGGTGTATACAAGAAAAAGTCTGCTTGTTTGTTGATGTTGAGTGAGCATACTATAAATTTTGAACATAAAATACAACTTTGCTTAACTAGTCTGTCTGTCTTTCTGGGGATCGTAATTAACTTCATCATAATATTGCTGGTATCTCTCTCCCATTGATCTTTCTAGTAGGCTGTTGATGTTATATGTGCATGAAGTACATAAGTTAATGGTTTGTCAATACATTGTTTGTGCATCAATAATGTTTTCCAATTTGTCCATAAAAATCATGGACTGAATATCTATATTTGTTTGTAACCCAATAAAGGGAAACCAAGGTTTTTAATTTTAAAATTCAAAAAATGGGATACTCTTTGTACTACTATTTGCATCAGATCATTGGTCATTGGGAGGGAAGATTCTAATATGATTGTGACTACAAGCATATTACCACCGTTTCTGTTTATGAAAAAAATCACATTGAAATGGGGATTCAAGATGAAACTCAATTCTGTGAAAATCACTAACTAAATTTTTTCTTCTAGTTTTCGAGAAATTCTATATTGAACATCTGTTTGAAAACTGGTTTCGAAATGGAATCTGTTTGAGTTTCAGTCGCAGAAATTTTCTTGCAATGGTCTCTTCTATGTTGAATTCCATCAATTACAGTTTTATGTGTTAGAACTCTGTCCTAAAGCTTTAACAGGTCACCTTCATGTTATCAGGAATTCCCACTATCTGGATTCATACTTGGATCCTGCATTTATGTCTATAATGAAGGACCCCGATCAACGGCGGAAGGAACAAATGGATAAAAAATCTCAAACACAAGGTGCTTGGAATTGTGCTAAATTGCTTGGACTTGGAGAGCTTGGTGGCCCACCATTGTCAGCTGCGGAAGAATACTCACTTCATGCCAGATATCTTGCTAAAGCAAATTCTCTCAATCTTTCAGAAATCGCAGAAATGAAAATTGTGTATGCTCTTATACAATTGTTTTTAAACGATTTATCTATTATAGTTTCTTAAGGGGAGCCTTGGCGCAACTGTAAGAATTGTCATCATGCGACCTGGAGGTCATGGGTTCAAGTTATGGAAACCATCTCTTGCTTTGCAAGGTAGGGTTGCATAGTGCTACTGACCCAAAGCAGTCAGACCTTCCGTAGACCCCCGCATTGTGCGAGCTCAATGCACCAGGCTGCCCTTCTATCTATTGTAGTTTCTTTTCTTCTATCATCTAAGGGTGTGTTTGGGAAGGGAAACTTTTGGATGAAAAGTTTTTATTGTAAAAGCTTTTGAAATAGAAGAAAATGATGTGATATGTAGAGGTAATAATGATGAGTAAAAAGAATAAAGTTAAAATAGATAGGTCAGTTATATAAAAATGATTAAAAAGTAGGATAGTTGTATATGAATATGTGAAGAAATAATTAAAAAATAGGGTAGTTGTGGAGAGCGAAAAGCCTGTTACCTTTAAGTACTTCCATATGTATAAAGGGTGCATATCCTGCAATAGCTTTCTTTAACTAGCGTTACGAGGGTCATCACATGCTTTACGTGTATTCTTATATGTCATAACAAGGTTTATTTTCTGTTACATTCTGTGGCGACAACTTCAGTTACCATACAGTAATTTGTTTAGAACTGTGGAATATGAGGGTCTTCACATGCTTTGCATGTATTCTTATATGTCATGTGAAAGCTTGTTTTCCTTTATATTTTATGGCAACAGCTTCAGTGCTGAGAATAGCTATGTGTTTTGAAACTTAGGTGATTCCATTCTGAATTTGCTCCCTGACAGGTTGTCAAGGTGGCTTTTCCAACACAAATAATTTAATGGAACCGTTTTTCTTTTTCCTTGCTCTGTTTCCTTCCTTTTCTTTCTTTCTTTTTCTTAGAATTATTTCAATTGAGGGAAGTAGTATTTTTTTTTTTTTTTTTTGAAAACTAGGCACTTTTCCATTAACAAAGAACAGTCCTTACAAAGCAGAACAGAGATGCAAGAGGGAGGGCATTCCCTCCATTTGCAGTCAGATGAAAAGCAGTAACGGGTCTTGTTTGCTAATTCATGAGCCACCCCATTCCCAGCTCTTAGAACATGACAGAATTCCAGGTTATCCAACCCCACTGCAACGTGTCTGATTTCATCCAAAATGAATTTTAGGCTTGACAGGGGACGACCACTGCCTGATAACCAATTGATCAACAATAACGAGTCACTTTCCACTTCAACTCTTGTGTACCTGAGATCCTTCAGCCACTCCAGACCAAGAAGGACAGCCATGGCTTCCACCCATGAAGGTTGGACAAAACCTGGTTTCACACAGGTCCTTGCTGCGACAAAATCCCCCTCTGAATTCCTGACCACAGCCCCAAAACCCAGTGTACAGTTTGCCCCTCTGCAGCCCCCATCAGTGTTCAATTTTACCCACCCGTTCTTTGGTGCTTTCCATTTGGCTGTGCTGCCCTCAGCCCATATTTCAGTGTTCCTCAATAGAAGGGCAGATTGATATTGATGGATATTGTTTATACTCCAATCAACCCCATCAAAGTTTCCATCAACATGAGCATTGACTTGGGAGGGTTCGCAATATAACAGTTTGTTTCTTAAGAACCAAACCCGCCAGCACATTGCAATGAAAAGAGCAAGTGGGGCCAATTCCTTACCAATAGATGACCTCTGGAGGATGTCCTGGACACCGTCATGTTGCCATGATGGAGAAGGCTCAGGTGCTGGATTCTCAGATTTTTGTTGAAAGTTGGGCAGCTCCAAAAGATATGGTTCTCATCTTCAGCATGTTGCTTACATAACACGCAAGAAGGGTCAACTGCCACTCCTCTTTTGATTAGGTTTGATTTTGTAGGGAGTGACCTCATGAAGAGCCTCCACCCAAAGATCTGGAGTTTCCTTGGCAATTTAACATTCCACACAGCTTGTAGCCCCTCTACCATGCCCCTCTCCTCCACCATTTGGTCCTCACCCACAGCATGCATCTGTGAAGTGTGTGCCAGCTGATAGGCTGACCACACCCTATAGTGCCCTTCCATCTCTGGTTCCCAGAATAAGGAGTCTTCCTCTTCAACCCGAGGGAGAGGGATATACCTTATTTGTTCCCACCCTTGCTCTCCAGCCACTCTTCTTATCTCATCCTCTCTCCATGTTCTTTGGTTCTCATCAATGAAGTGGGACACCCTTACATCTTCGGAAACATCTGCCGGCAGCGGCCCACAGCTAGCTACCCTCCCATCTGCCCAATTGTCACTGAAGAAACCAACCTTTCTACCAGATCCCACCCTCAGGAAGTAGTAGTTTTTAATGATAAATGTTCAGGGGCTTTGCTCCCATGAAAGTGGGTGAAAGTTGTGCTCCTTGAGTCTTCCTTTTTTTTTATCGTGTACATGTACACTAAATTCGGGTCATGCATTATGCTAAAAACTATGTTTTTAGTCTAGATATAAAACATAAAATTGATTGGAAACTTTTACAATCTATCATGTTAAAGAATTTTATGCATTTACACATGCTGTAGACGATATAAAAATCAAATTACAATGATTTTTTCTATCAAAAAAAAGTACAATGACTTTTCATATGAGACAAATATTCATGGAGAAGGATATGACGCATGGCTTGCATCTAAAAGAATATCAAAAAAAAATTTCATGGGACTAAAGCCCAAAGTTCTGACATAAAGTCAAGACACCATGAGTTTATTACCGAGTGATTCTGCCAAATTAGTACCTCTACAGTTGGAATGGATAAATACAAAACTTTATAAAATAATTATGCAGTAGATAAATCAAAAGCACAAGATTTAGCAGTTTAACAAAAAATTCTAAGCTTACAAAATCATCTTTTAGTGACTTCAACTCCCAAACATTTGTTTGACTGTTACAATGTTCCATATTGCGCATCAGACATAAAATTTGCATATCAAACATACAATTAGTTCTGGTAACTGCTGTTTCAAGTGTGGAGCTCTTTCATTGCTGTATGATGCTTATAATGATTGCCTCAACTCTATATCATAAGTTCATGATTGCATATTACAATTTGATTGAGAGTTTTATGGCAAGCCTTCTAAGCTACTGTCATTACTTCATATTTTCAGTTATCGTGGTGGAGTCGATAGCGAGGGGCGTCCTGTCATGGTTGTGGTGGGAGCTCATTTCCTTCTGCGATGCCTTGACTTGGAGCGCTTTGTGCTTTATGTAGTAAAGGTATGATAAAAGTAAATTGGTTAAATATTTGCTTGGTTTCGGAATTTCGATGTACAGAGAATATCTCAAAGTGCAAATTGCTTGTTAAGCATTTCATTTTTGTCTTCATCGTTTCAGTTACTTTATAATTATTTATGCCTTTTGTCTTGGTTTCCTTGCATCTTATCTCAATTTCTCTGTTGTATAAGTACTAAATGTGAAGAAATTATGATTCAAATAAAGGGTTTTAACCTGGCGAGAGTGGGTTACCGTATTTATTATGTTTTTTCTCTTTATCATTTTATACTCATCCTTGCTCATCCTCATCATTGCTTAGAACTTCTAAGATGCCTGGGTTTTGATGATGTGATTACTAGCATTAATTGTCAAATGACAACTTATGGGCCTCAGCTCTTGCCCAAATGGATGAGAAGTCTATAAATTTCTGGTCAGGTTGTTATACAAACCTGCTGCAGCAGTTTTGGCGTTGGTCCATTTTTTTTGTCAGACTTTAAATTTCTAGGCCAGCTGATATGAAAAAAAAAAAAATGGAGAATTGAACTTCAGTTAAAAGTATCGAACATACAGTAGCGTTGGGCTTTTTTGGGGCGAGCTGGGTGTTGTGCAGCGAAACAAATCTCTCATCGACCAGTGAAAAAGCACTTGCCCTTTTGGAATGCATGTTCAAATGAAGCCTTACAGAGGACATAAGAGGAGAGACTTTTTTTGGCAAGGAGAGATTGATGATAAATGTTATTTTTATGATTTTTTTTTTTTTTTTTTTGGGATATTCTATCTTACAACTGAATCATCCAAGTTCTCCAATTCAAAAAAAAAAGAAAAAAAAAGAATCATCAAGTACAAATTTTGTCCAATTTTTGCTCATAAGGTGTAAACCAAAAAATGAATCTGTAGGAGACATTGCTCCTGAAAATGGAAGATGAAACTCCCCTCAACCTAGATCAAAACAGGGTTGTTGGCAAGTGGCTAGAAATGAGACACCAGCAACGACCAACTGAGCTGATGCTGGGCTCCTCTGGCATGATATTTTGAATTGAAAAAAAAAAAAAAAATACTCCAAAAGAGGTTTTGTTTAAAAAGTTGCTATGGGAACAAGGGAAAAGTGAAAATGGGATCGGTATTCCATTTTTTTCCTATTAATGATTCAAAATTATGTAACTCTGCATAAGTGTGTTTGCTACAATAGTGCGTCTTTTACTGAAAGTATTGTTTTTATCATTACAGGAGTTTGAGCCAGTAATACAGAAACCTTATACAATCGTGTACTTCCATTCTGCTGCATCTTTACAAATGTAAGCACTACCTTTACATACTCTTGCTCAGATGGTTTAAATTTCCTTTTCTCTGTGCCTTTTATGGTTTAAAACAGCAAGTTGCAGCTGTTGTCAGTTACTGTTCTGAGTTCTATGCTTTATCATCGTACTTTTTAGAAATAACAAGAATGCAATGCAGAGAACTAACACTGCTTTAATAAATTCATTTCCAAGTCTGTCAAAGGTTGTCTTTGGCTTAATGTCCTCTGTCAACTATTGAGCTTAACATTGAACCTGAGTGCTAGTCCTGAAGAAATACTCACTGATAGGTGTTGCCTACACATGCTGAGAGGAGCTTACATGTGGGCACTGGTCAGTATTCATATTGTGTGCAAGTGATTATCATAAAACAAAATAAAATTGGTTGAATTCCAGATTGGACTACGAAGTTTGCCCATGTTTATGAATGTGATAATTCATTTATAAAAATAGCAAATATGATCATGCACTTTTAGCCGTTTTCTAAATATGGCAATGCCTTTTACTTTGCTGTGTTTTAACTAAAATACCCTTGCTAAAACCTGAGTTAATCACCCCCTTTCTCATGTAAAGAATACTTTTACTACATGGTGCCACGACTGATATAGGGGTGTGTCGGTTGGATGAACATAAATGCAAAAAAGTTATAACTTTTTCATCTCATTTGCATATGTTTTCTTTTCCAAGCCCCTTCTCCCTTTCACTACACTCATTTCGAGCACCGAACCTCCTAGAAAATCAAAATATTCTTTTTTGTGCGATTTTATTGATTTGCATGAGTGACTCGCATTTTCTAGGTTAAAGAAACATGGGTAAAACCCCAAAAGATTCGAGGTACATAACAGATTGGGGGCATTTCAACTATTGTAGAGTTTAAAATTTGAGTGTGCTTGGGAAGTGATAAAACTTTTAGATGAAAAGTTTCTAGTGTAAAGTTTTTAAAATTGGGGAAAATGATGTGATGAAAGAGGTAATGATGAAGAATAAAGAGAATAAAGTTAAAATAGATAGAGTTAGTTGTATAGATAGTTATGTCGAAATAGTTGAAAAGTAAGGTAGTTGTATAGGAATATGCGAAAAAATAATTAAAAAACAAAGTAGTTGTAAGAGTGAAAAGTTTTTGGGGTAGCGAAACACACGATTAAGAAAAAGCTCATCTGTTGGGCTGAAATTTAAGATCTACAAAGTAGAAAAGTTTTGAGAAAAAGCTAGAAAAGATAAGAATTTTCACTTCCAAATGACACCAAGCTTCTTGATGCACAAAATGATCCTAGATTTGTGTTTTTGGATTTATTTATATACTTTTAAAAAAATTTATTCTGGATCTTTGAAAAAAAAAACATTCTGATTTTGGTTGAGTTGTTTGCAAACATTTTTCTTTATGATTCTAAAAAAAAAAAATTCGTGATATTTTATATATTTTGAGAAAATTTCACATATGAAAATTTTAAAAACTAATTTTTTTTTTCCAATTTTTATATTGCACGCTGCAAGCCTCCATTGTAACGCATGCATAGTCTGATAAAATATATTCAAACATCTTCATTTCATTTTTGGATTTATTTATTTATTCTATACTTGAGATGTGTTGTTGTGAACTAAATATCTCATCACTTTTAATGTGGAATGATTTTTGCTTATGCAATTAAAAGCTATGCTCTTGCTTAATGTTCTAATGAATAGTTTATGCATGACAGCCATATACAGCTAGTCAGCTATTTAGGGAGAGAATGGCCCATATACCATCATTTATCTGGACAAAATGTATAAATGACTATATATTCTTTCATTTCTCATTCTGAATTTTCTGAATATTTTTTTTAGTATTTTCTGGTTAAAAAAAGTCAGATATGGTTCGATACCGATAGGAGGGGTGGGGGAAGGACCTAGGGGTGGGAATCGAGGCGGGTCGGGACGGGTCAGGGTTTGCCCAACCCTGACCCTATGTTTCAAAATCTTGTTTGACCCTTATTTTTATACCGGGACGGGACAAGGTCGGTTTGACCATTACTTTTTTCTATTAGGTATCGGGACAAAATTCGGGTCGGTATCGGACCGGTTTCGGGATAGCGGGTTGGGTAAAAAATACGGGTCAAATAAGATAATTTTCAGAATTTATATACCTATCAAACATAAGTATACATCTATACTAAATTTAAATATTATATGTTTCAATATTTCACTAATTATTAAAAAACACATAATTAAGAAAACAAAACATTTGAAAATATAGTATACATTTATTAAAATAGGTTAATATACAATTACACATAAGGGTTATATATGTACAAATTTTTTTATTGATTCTTATATTGCTTTTTGAATAAATTAATTTTTCTATTGTTGATAGAGTTGATTACAAAAAAGTGAGAAATTTGAAAGAAAATAATAATAATATTTAAATATAGGCTTATAATTTTTAATAAATTAGTATATGCGGGGCGGGGCGGACTCTTCGGGTCGGTACATGGTCGACCCACCCCTACCCTATTTTTGAATTTGGGTCAAAATTTCTGACCCATCCCTATACCGGGTAAAAAATATGTTGGTTTTATCCGGCCAAAAACAGGTCGGGTCAAAGCCGGGTCACGGGTTGACCCGCCCAAATTCCCACCCCTAGAAGGACCTCGTAAGCCTTACAACACTGATATTTAGACACATGTTACTTGCTGTGCCAGCATTGTGTTTTGATAAACCAAATTCAGGAAGGACATTGTTTGTTTCAAGGTTTAGGTTTTAGCAAGGGATTTTTTAGTTAAAATGGATGGACAGAACTGACAGCATTGAAGTTGTCAATTTTGGCAAAATGGCTGAAAATATGTCACTGTATTTACTATTCTTATAAATGGTGCAGTCATTCGATAAATATGGCTATCATTTGTGGTCGTATTTGGTACTAAGTACTAACCTTATAAAATAAGAAGTTTGAGAGTTAAGAAATATAAAATACTATTCTGTACAATGTGACAGCATTGCAGGCATGTCATCAATGGTGTAGGTGATTGCTTTCTTAGGACATTAAGATGCTCATATCTGCCAAATCCAATCCCTCTGTGAATGTTTGCTTTTCTGATGAATGTCACTTCCAAATTGCATGCCATTTCTGATGAATATCACTTCCAAATTGTGGGAGTCGAATCTTTGGAAAGAGGTAACACTTCTGTGTTGTTGTTTAATTGATATCAGGAGGTATTATGTGTGGCTGTGTTTAGAGTTAAGAGTGCATATATTTCTCAAAGGATTTATGAGTTACAAAATTGGTATAGTGAGGTCGCTGTATCTACAGCTCTAGGAAGTTGTAAGACCATATGAATGTTTTGTCAATGTTTAGCTTGTATGGTACCGTTACATAGAAGTGGTTTCATGTAACCCCTTCCATTTTTAACATCTTGATGTTTGATGAGAAATCGACTTTATTCATTGTATTTAACATCATTTTTTTATTTAAGAGACTAATTTTCATCCAAATCAACTGTGCATGGGCCACTTTTACTAAGAATATATATTTATGTTTAAATTATGAAAAATGCTTAGACCTATTTACACATGTATTAGCATGAAATAATACTTCATAGAATCATTTTTCCATGTGGTAATGATATTTTTTATTGTTTAGATGTTGAAAATACAACTTCAAGCTAATATTTAGCATTAAACCATTTTATTACGTTAATTTCGCACATTTGTAGATGAGGATCATGCGCAATGATACTAGACAAATGAGACGGTTTTCATGATAACATAAATGATGCTAAATACAATGGATAGAGTGGATTTTCCATCAAACATCAATGTACTAAAAATGAAAGGGGTTACATAGTAGAGGGGTTTCATAGAAGCAAAATCCTAGTTTGTAAAATAATAAGAAGCTTCTAAAATGTGTTTTCTTGGTCTTCATGGTATAATCAGCTGAATGTTATCCCAAGGGCAATCTGCAGTTCTGAAATGAACTATCATAGTTAGACATGCTAGTAGGAAGAGTAGATGGGAGTATGAATTTGGTTTTGCAATAGATTTTTTTTTTTTTGAGACGTCTGAGGCGAACTTCCATGTTTGTTAATCAACGATGAAGTTATTAGTTAAGAGCACTAGACAGCCAACATCTATGACTCTGGAGGAGTCCTCTCTGAGAGGCCCACAGAACTGCAGAAACTTCTAAATCCGAAAAATGGAAGAGAAACAAGTAAAAACTCTGGAAACTTTTCAATCTATTTACTCAACTTGTATCTGTGGTTCTCCTTTATTATTATTATTATTATGTTTTAAATGAACGTATACGAGCAAACGAGAAGAGCTATAATTGTTCTCTGCCTGTAAACCTTCTTGGATTTCTTCTGTGCATGTTACAATTCACATGCTTTACCTCTGAAACTTTCCATATATCTCGGTGTTAATTACTCAAAATACATATGCAAATACAAAACAAAATTAGAGTAAGTGAATTGTGTGTTTTATATTTCCAATGATGTGCATAGCTGTGCCAGTGCACGTGTTGTTACTTGATCTTAACCTTCAATTGTTGTCTAACTTTCTAGCTTTGTGTTGCATTGCAGGCAACCAGATTTAGGATGGATGAGGCGCTTGCAACAAATACTTGGTCGTAAACACCAGAGAAATCTACATGTATGCTCCCGCTGTAATTAACTCGATAATTCGACTTTCATAGTTGAGGCTTGATAGATTTTGGCTGTGTTTTTGCAGGCAATCTATGTGTTGCACCCAACACTGGGGGTGAAGGCGGCAATTTTCGCTTTGCAGTTACTTGTAGACGGAGTGGTAGGTGCTTTTTAGATTTTTTTTCCTTCAAATTTTTTTTTTCCTCATGCTACTTTCAGATTTGAATTTAACTGATATAGGATTTTGAAATATTTTGGTCTTGCAACTGAAGGATGGTCTTCCCATCCTCATTTTTGGATTTAGTGGAAGGGTTGCAAATGAGCAATTGAGTCAAAAAATTTATTGCCCTCTATTTTGTGTAGCGATGATTTAAAAAATGTAGTTGAACCAGAAGTGTGCCTTTGGTATCTTTATGTGATTTTTCACTAAACAAATTATAGGAAAAAAAAATTTATATGACAATGTAACGCAAGTGTCGTTTTGTCTGGCAAAACATTGTGGTTAAGGAAAAAATCTACTTGAGTGGAACTGAAAGCATAAGCTGTGTGTAAAGTATGAAAACATGGAATTAAATACTTTTTGGATCCATGTGGAATGGGGGAAAGAAGTGGGGAAAAAAAGAAAATGGAGTTAAGTGAAAAAGGGCATGATGTTATGTGATAGAGGGTAATGATTAGATGTAAAATAATAAAGACAAAATGGTTATGCTTTCTTGCATGATATGATGAGGAATAATAATTAGAAATATAAGTAATAATGAGGAAAAGTAGGTTCCTTAGTCATTTAAGATTGCAAATCACATTAAAAGGTGGAAAAGGATGGGGAAATTTTCCAGCTGTTTTTCCCATACCCAAAGAGGTCCTTCAGAGAGTTTTGAGGTCCATTGATAGTTAGAGCCATGAGCAAAAATATAATAGACTTAGATGGTCGATTTACATGCTGCAAAGAGAGAGTTTAAGCAGTTGAAAATGAAGTTGACTCTAGTTGAAGTTTATCATGTAAAATAAAGGCTAAAAAGGATATACTAGTGGTGACAAATAACTTCTTATTAGAGCAGAAAGTAAATAATGATCCATTACATTGAGAATCCTGTGTCAGAATTTATAGAGCTGTCCTAGTTATTTTGGAAAAGGCTTTAATGATCACAATTCTAGTACCGGTAATGACTTATCCAAGAATGTGTTATCATATGACTTCCATTGCTAATAAGTTGGCCAGCTTAAACCATTTCTCCTGCTCTTTTTGGCCTTTTCGTTCTCATACTTCCTTGCCCATAGAAAAGAGTCATTGAAATTAATGACACTGCTAAATTCTCCTCAAAGAGGTTCAACACTGTTTTATACTTCTGAGTGGAAAAATTTCTGGGCCAAAAGAGCCATGTGCAATAATCGCAATGTCAATCTTCAAGAACAGGGGGAAAAAGAGGGAGAAAAATGAATAACTGAAGAGAAACAAGAGAGATTTTATCTTCATTTATCAGAAAATGAAAGCAACAGAAGTTTGAAAGGTCTCCCGTTGTCCCTTAAAAAAATGCTTAACGCTAGCTTCCGAGTTCTCAGCGGAAGGAATGATGCTTTAAAATTGTCTTGAGAGGGTTCCTCAAAGAGGCCGCAGCTAGAATACTGGACAAAGAGAGTGCACATTGCCGAGATCTTACTGAAATGGCCCACCACTGGTGTTACCCTTGTAAAGGCAAACAACAGCCTCCATATTATGGGAAGAAATAGATTGTGTGCTATGCCTTTGACATGCGTATCTAGCATCTATGTATTATTTCCTGATGTGGCCTTTCAAATTCCAACTTTGGAGAGTAGTCAATTCATAACAGTTTGGGCAAGTCCTGGTACAGCTAGGGTACCAAGTCTGATCATCATCTTGAAAGCTGAAATATTCCTCTATTAAAAAGGCGGTGACTTGGATTAGAATATGATGCAAATAATGTCTCAAATTACCTTTGCTGGATTTGAATATGCTACAGATCATGTCTTGAGTTCACCTTTGAAGTACTTGGATATGCCAAAAATCTTGTCCCGAATTCACCTTTGCTGGATTTCAATATGCCATGGATCAGGGCTCAGGTTCACCTTTGCTGGACTTGAATATGCTACAAATCTTGTGCTGAATTCATTCACCTTTACTGGATTTCAATAGTCCATAAATTTGAGCCACGACATACTATTCAATAAAAATATGTTCATGTGGATATCCTACCGGTGGGCCAAGTAAAAAGACTTGGACCCATTGTATGATGAAGGCATCTGATGAAGGGAGCACCTGGGTCATGCATTGCTGGGCCTAAATTTTGCAGCTAAGCTCATTAAGCACTTGGCAGCAATAACCTCTGGGATCAACAGTCTAGATCAATGTTTGGCTATCAAGAAATTCACTCAGAATCAAGCAGAAGCAAGCACATGCCATGATGGATGGAATGAATCAAGAATTGCATACCAATGCTTAACGTCCATGGAACTTTGGTTTTTAATGGCCCAGATTGAATGCACAGCAGCCCAAGCCAGGATGATCAGTATTTTTCTCAAAGCAAGTGGGCCAAGTGTGGTATTTTGAATGGCTGAGTAGTCAATAGGAGTGGAGAACCAGAGGCGCACAGTTAGGGACACCCAATATATTCTAACTTTCAACAGCTCAGATTCAGATTGTATCATCAAAGATGGAGTCCGCCAATATTTTTCGTGGGGTTAACTTGCCAAGATCAACGTATTGGATGGCTTGGATCGTGAAACTTGGCAAGGGAAATACGATATCTGCATATCTACAGTGATTAAAATGAAAGGGAGCATAACATTGCAAGGCTGCTGTGTCAGGAAAAGGGAGGATAGCCTCGACACCCAATGGATATTCAATGGTATATATCGGATGCATGACAACACAGATGGGGCCCACCAATTTTTCTCCTAAGATGTCGGAGATCAACACATTGAATGGCCTGAATCATGAAAATGGAACAGAAGTATGACTTCCTGATCGTCCATAGAAAAAAAATGGAAGAAAGCCATGAATGACAACTTGTGTCAGTGAGGTTGCTGACAAGAACTGTTACACCCCATGCATCTTAGAATTTCATGGCGTTGATCATACACAGAGGCAATAATTGAGGTCACTTATATTTTTCCTAAGGTAAATGGACTGAGATCCTATCCATCCAGCAGTTCATATCTAGATGGGCCAAGGAAGTGCCAGATCTCTGCTATCCACAATGATCCCAAGGTACAACATATGTTGCTCAGCCATCAAGTAACTGCATACATGGAATACAGAGACTAGAAGAGAAGATCCATCGTGATGGATAAATTTAGAAAATCCCAGATTGCATGGCCCACTCATCCAGAGAAGCAGCTCAAGCAATCAAAGGGCTAACAAGAACTACACCCATGAAAGAGTTGACTTACCATTCCCTAATAACAATGATAGCTAGATGTTTTTTTCCCCCCCAAAACTACTGATAAAATTGCAGTTCAAGTTCTCCTAAAAGGAGGAATTTACAGAACAGATGAAGTTAATTCTAGAGTGCATCCAAAGACTATAAAAAGCCACCTCACCTGGGGACACATTCTCCCATCTAGCAAGAAGCCCTTGCCAACCGAGACCTATCAAACCCAAGAGAGCCCTATTTATTAGAAATTTCCACTTAAAAAGCCTCTGTCACCATACTTGTGCAGAGATGAGTCGCATTTCCATCCATTCCAAGCTAACTATCATCCCCAAATTATAGAATCTTCCCACCGTATTATAACAATGTAGGATATGGAAATGAGTATGATTAGTTAATGTCACTCAACTGCCAGAGTACCCATTTTATTCCATCTTTAACGTCCCAATTACACTGTTAAGCAAATTTGGATCAGATGGCCATGACAATAGAGTAGCATTTGTTGGTTTCCTGATCTAAATTTCCTCTTTCAATTCGTTATAATCGTATGGACTTACTCAGATAATTTTTTTCTTTTGAAAGATGAAGTTTCACCCATCACACATCATCATCATCATCATGCTGTAAATTGACACCCCAAACCTCCTGGGTGTTGTAAGGGATTCACTTTTATTTTCATTCTCCTAGGGCCAATTATTAAGAGGTAAAAAAAAAAAAAAAAAGAAGAAGAAAAGAACATATAACCTGTACTATTTATTGACTCTTGATAGTTGTCCACCTGGAGTCTCTGTTAACAGCGCCTTTAAATAATGGTCTATACCATTATTTGGTTCGTGATGACTCCTCCATTTGTTTGCTTTTATTTATTTCCAGCATTATTATATCATCTGGCATAATACGAACTAGTCATGTATCGTGTTAAACTCCCTAATTACTAACAATTTTCTGATTTGGATGAAACTTGGTGGCCTAGTTAAACAATTTAAAAAATTAACTCCAATTGCAATGCGCGCAGTGGATTCTGATCTCATCATCAAGGGGTGGGCTGTCCATTCAGTGTAACCACTGGCCAGTTACATAGTAGTGGGACCTGTATATGATTTCATGTTATTGATTTTGGTGTCCTACACTGTTACTGAAAAAATATTAGGCAATTGATGTTATGTTCCTCAGAAGCTCATTGGTGGTTGGATTGAGCTATATATGTAGGTTTGGCGAAAAGTAGTATATGTGGATCGACTGCTTCAGCTATTCAGATATGTGCCCCGCGAACAATTGACCATTCCAGATTTTGTGTTTCAGTTGAGTTTTCCTGTCTCATTTAATTCATTACCATGACACAATTATTCCTTGCCACTTTTCTCTTTCTTTAAAGAAATCACCGTTATCTCACCATGATATATGTATATATATTTTATATTTATCCCACCATGATAATTATTGGTGGTAAGTTGTAAGCATGAGCCTGACAATGCTCTTATGCAGGACATGCGCCCAAGCATGTCCATTAATCCAAACTTCTGAATTCTGATTCATAGAATTGATTGGATAGACATACAAATGATTAAAGTGGTGTTCTATCGGCGTGAATTTCAAGATTGGTTCATCTCCATATTAAGACCAGAATTCGGATTGAGCGCATGGATGAGAGACACCTTGATCTCTGAGACTGCCAATTATGTGGCTTCCCTCTATGTTTTTGCTATACAAAGACTATAAACCTGATATTTTATATGCGACAACTGAAGGTCAATAACTTTCAATAGGACCTGTTAGGTCTTTGAGAGTGAATCAGAGTCTAATGCTGGATTAGCTGTTTCATCGTGTCCATGTTCAAGAATGGAGTTTCATGACCTTGTGGTTTATGCAGGCATGATCTAGAAGTCAATGGAGGGAAGGGTGTTATCGTGGATCCAAGAACAAAATATATATACCAAAGACCCTCTGCTTGACATGCAACCCTGCCAAAGATAAGAATGCTGGTTGTGCAGTTATTTTATGTTCTTCATTTGCTTGCTCATTCGTGCCAGTAGCCATCTCCTTTATGATTCCCGGCGTGTCTAATTTTCAGATGGAATCCTCCCAGGCTGGTAGTATTTGATTTGTTAGGTTTGGATTAGGCATTTTGCATTTGTCATTGGTTTTTGAAGGATGGATTAATTATGAGCCTTAAAATGTACGTTATAGAATTGGAAGAATAAAATGTGAAAGTTCTATACATCAGTGAGAAAATTTGGTATAGGAACTGATGCTGACGCCTGGCCAACGACTTCCACACCACTGCACAAGTGGTATAACCCTTGTACTTCGGTTGGACATGGGACTACTGACAATGGAAACTGGTTCTGCATCCATTGTAGAAGAATGAATTTTGATCTGAATGGTACACAAAACTGCAGCTTCCATCATTTCTTGCTGTGTTGTGGGCACCACCAAACTCCCCACCCTTATGGATGAGAGAGCCAGACATGCCATTATGCTAACAAGAAAGGCAGGATGAGCTGAAACAGTTTTGTGGGATCTTTCCAGCGCTTGATGTTTTATTTCTCAAATTTAGTCACAACAAAATGAAAAGTTTTCCGCTCCAATCTTTTTTCCCTCCACGTCTGCCATATTATTTAATTATTTCTTCACATTTTTTTTGGACTGTTGTCTTATTTTTCAATTATTTTATCGCATTTTTTATATGACTACTTTATCTACTTTAATTTTATTCTTTTTACTCATGATTGTTACTCCTATCATATTACTCATTTTCTAAAAAAATTTCAACAAAACTTCTTTTGCCAGTTTCTCCTGACATCCTAAATGCACAATTCATTGAAGTTACCGAACAACTCTTATTGGCTAAATTATTTGAAAAGGGGAGCTTGCTAGGGTTTTTTTTTTATAGTATTTTTGCTTTATCAGAAAAATTAATATAATTTATTGGTCGAGCTAAAAATGATAAAACCACTTTATCAAAATAAGAAAAAGTTTTTAAAAAATAGAAAATATTTTTGAAAATGCATAAAATGTAAATATAATTATAAAAACATAATTAGAATGTAAAAGTCTACGTGAAAAATTATTATTGAGTGACAAATAGGTATACGCTTGTTATGAACTTGACGTAGCCTAATTTGTTTCCCATCAAGTGCAGGTTTCGATCCCTTTGAGGAGCGGTCTCCCTTGGTGTATTAAAAGAAGAAGAAGAAGATATACCCTTGTCGTAATTCAGTGTTATTATATTGATATCTTCTATTAATCCATAAATTTAGTACAGGAGAGTATTAAATCATATGTTACGTCTTTCATTTATTTAAAAATTTAATATAATAAGAATATATGACAATATTTATAAATTATAGAACTAACTCGCAGATATTGGCTTTCTACTAACGAGCAGATATTGCCCATCTAAAAGCATAATTTTATAAAATAGAATTTCAATGAATTTAAAATTGCATATGCAAGATGACATTCAAAAAAAATTTTATATGCGCAATATGGGTCTTTTCGTGTTCGTTTTTTCAAGCCAATAAGGAACATATAAAATTTATTTTATCATATAATTTTAATGTGAAGGTCATACGTTAAAAAAACATATTATATAATAAATGGAGTGGTAGCCCATGCAATGCCTTATTTTTTATTTTTTAAATTTTTCATGAACATGTTTTCCTAGATGTATTTAACTCATACACCGAGTTTCATTATTTTACAATATTTTATATATTAATTTTTATTTTTAAAAAACACTCAAAATTAAATTTTTAAAAATTAAAAATAAATTTATGTATAAAATGGTAAAACTTAGTATATGAATTAAATATACCTAAAAAACATGTTTACAAAAAAAAAAAATTTAATTACAAAGCGTTGTATGTGGCTGCGATGGCATGTGAGCAGCCCCCGTAATATACAGCAAAAGACTAATTTTCTTACCTAAAAACACAATTGCGTAAAGCAAAATAATATAATCAAGTGGAATGTATAAATTTTTTATTGTATAATTTCATATAAAGACATAAATTGTTAAAGATGGAGTTTGTAGATTTTTTGTATAATTTTATAGCAAATCAATCTTATCCATGGTAAAATAAATTTTCTTGATAATATCTTCCAATAAAATAGAACCATAAAGAAATGCGTAAATCTCGTTTTCAAATATATTCTTTTTAACGCTGTATGCCAAAATCGAAGTTATTGGTGCCAATATGGCATAAAGTAAAGATGGCGAACGCTCGTTTTATGCATATACGTGTTGGTCGCCTGTATTATATAATCTAATTAGCAGGGATGAATAATAACTTACTTAGCTTGGGGAAGAAACTTATTTTTTAATTTTTTTACTTTTTTATAAACATGCTAATCTAGATGTATTTAATATCTAAATTAAGTTCTAACATTTTTTAAGATATATATTTTTGGATTTTTAAACATAAAGATATTTTAGACATTTTTAACTACTAAAAATTGCTAAAATATTTCTGTGTTTAAAAATTTTTAAAAATGATAAAGCTTGATTTATATATATTAAATACACATAGATTAATATGTTTATAAACAACAAAAAACTAAACAAATTTTTTGGCTAATCTAAATAAGTTATCACTTAGCTAGAGCTTACATAATTATACTGCTCTTTTTATACTTTGCCGAATTTGGTATGAGGGGCGATTATCTGTTCTAATTCCCTTTTCCCTTATTTAATTCTATAAATCACATATGCTTAAAATTTTCAAAATATGTTAATTTTTTTTACATGATACAGGTGTAGATCATATCCTTACTTTAAGAAAAATTAATTTGATTTTGATGATTAACAAACCATTGAAATATCATTAAAAATGATCAAATGAATATGTATAAGTGTACTTAAATATTATGACTCCAATTATATATATAAAAATAAAAGGAGCAAAGTTTCAAAATACAGATTGGTCAAGTTGCAGACATAACTCGACTCAGACTGCGACTTGAGTGAAGTTCCATAGCTAAGTTGACTTAGAGGTTGCATATTTCTACTGATTGGTTCGGCCACAGGTGAAGTCTCAGCTCAAGTTGACTTCGCCTGCAATTTCGAACAGATAGCAAAGTGAAGTCTTAACTCAATTTGACTTCACTTGCGACTTGGGTGAAGTCTCAGCCCAAGTCCATTTCACTGGCAACTTCGAAGGCAAAAAAGCGAACATCAAGTTTTAATCAAAGCAAAGTCGCAACCCAAGTCAATTTCGCTCATCCCAAGTCGATTTCGCTCATCCCAAGTCAATTTTGCCCATCCAAACAGGTGCATTGAACTATTCCCCTAGCTTTTTGTGTTTTTACTTCTACGGCATCGAAATTAGGGGATTCATTCCGCCATTCCCAATTACATGTAGGGTCTATTTTGAAAAAGGAAATATCCCAAAAGCCAAGCTGTAGTTATTACCAAGAGCATTTTAATTTTTTTGGAAATTTTACAAACATACTTATAAGGTTTCACCACAATTGCTTCTATATTTCTAAATTTATTAAAATTGCAAATATGGTCACAAATTTTGCAAAAAATTACAAGCATATCCCTTTTGTTAGAATGCTGTTAAAATTTCCTATAAAATGATAAGAATGCCTTTTAGGCCAAGTGATGCAATTGCAATTATTGCAAATATTGTAACTATATTTACAAAAAATCTAAAATAATTAATATATAAATTATACAGAGTAATGAAATAACAAATATGTCTATGATATTTGAAAAGATTGCAAGTGTATTACTTGACTTAAAGAGCACTATCACCGTTTTATATAGAATTCTATAGTTGTCCTAATTGGAAGGGACACACTTAAAAATTCATATAAACCTTGTAATTATATTTGCAATTGTATAAAACTTAGAGACATAAATATAATATTGATCAAATGATATAGACATATTTACAAAAATCTCCTTTATTTCGTTGACTTTTACATTATCATGGGTTTTGAGTTAAGGATCCGTTTGTGATTCAACATCTTAACTCTTACCTATCTAAAATACCTTTTTCTACTGTAATTTTCATATTTTAATATTTTAATATGATTATTCTTTCTATTTTATCTTTATTTTCCATACATCTCGTGATTATTTTTGTTATAGCATATCATTTCTCATTTTTTAAAAAAGTTTTGGAAAATCGACATAGTAACTTCTGAGTCTTCAGAAAGTGAAGAAGAAAATTATAAATTAAATCAACTAATTAATGAAGAATCTAAACATCATTGTGAATGCTCTTATAGTCCTAAAGATTATCAAACATCATCAGATTCAGGATATTATTCCTTGAATATGATGAATAATTCAAATCAATCCTCATTAGAACTAATAAACCAAGTTGAGGACCCCCAGCAGAAAATAGAATTATTAAATAAATTCTTAAAGATGTCAAATATGCCTGAACCCTTAACTTTACCAGAATCTTCATCAATGATGAATATAATAAAAAATCAAAGAAAGTATTTAAAACATGCTCCAAAGCCCACATCAGCATATGGTTTGGCTATATGATCCTTCACCAAATTCTAAGTAAGTACTATATTATACCAATTTTTGGGAACTATAGAAGACTATCAATCTGTTATCGGAGAAAGATTATTAAAACTAAGATGTAAAAAGTTATCAAAATACAGATGGTATAAAGATGTATTCTTAACAGACTTATTAATGCTAGATGATGGAAATCAAGCAATTTATAAAGAAAAATTTCTACAAGGCCTTCATTCAGTATTTGAATCTAAAGTAAAAACTTTAATTAAACAAGAAAATGATGGAAGACTTGAATGTGACAATTATACTTGGGGAACACTATTTACAAAAATAAAACAAGTAAGTATAGAATTATGTTAATAAAAAAGAACGGATGAAACAAAATTCCTAAAATCTCAAGATCTATCTATATTTTGTTCAAACTATGGAATTGAAAAAACTCCTATCCAAAAAACTATATTAAAAGGATCAAAGTATTTAAAAGCTAAAAAATACAAATCTCAACCAAAAGAAAAGTCCTTTGACAAATATTATTCGAAAAAGAAAAGGTATAAACCAAAGCCTTCAAAGCCACAAAATAAACCCTCATATAAGAAAAATTTTAAAGAAATAAAATGTTACAAATGTGGAAAATTCGGACATTATGCATCCAAATGTTATAAAAACAAGTTAAAGAACTCCTGAGTAAAAATGATTTAAGTATAGAAGAAATAACTAAAAAATTAAAAAAATTGGCTGAAACCTCCTCTGAAGATGAAGTAACTTCTGAGTCTTCAGAAAGTGAAGAAGAAAATTATAAATTAAATCAACTAATTAATGAAGAATCTAAACATCATTGTGAATGCTCTTATAGTCCTAAAGATTATCAAACATCATCAGATTCAGGATATTATTCCTTGAATATGATGAATAATTCAAATCAATCCTCATTAGAACTAATAAACCAAGTTGAGGACCCCCAGCAGAAAATAGAATTATTAAATAAATTCTTAAAGATGTCAAATATGCCTGAACCCTTAACTTTACCAGAATCTTCATCAATGATGAATATAATAAAAAATCAAAGAAAGTATTTAAAACATGCTTCAAAGCCCACATCAGCATATGAATTATCTCAAGAAATTAAAGAAATGAAGAAAGAAATTGCTGAATTAAAACAGAGAATTCAAATTCTAGAATTAAAAGAATTATCTATAAATATTGACCAAGAAGAAAACGATCAGGAAGAATTTGATCAACATATACAACAAATTTTAAAGGAAGACGAAGCCGAATCCTCTATTCATGCTTTGTGCAATCAAACTCAAAGAATTATATCTCAAAAATGGTATATAAAAATAACTCTTAAAATTCCAGATTTTTCTGAAGAATTCTCTACTACCCAAACAGCCTTAGTAGATTCAGGAGCTGATTTAAATTGTATAAATGAAGGAATTATACCCCCAAAGTATTTTGAAACGACAAATTCGTCTATAGCCACAGCTGATGGTATCGATATGATTGTAAAGTATAAATTACCATCTGCACATATCTGTAATAAAAAATTATGTTTACAAACATAATTCATATTAATTAAAAATATGCAACAGAAAATCATTCTTGGAACTCCCTTCCTTCAATTATTAAAACCATTTATAGTAACCGATGAAGGAATTCAATCCAAGGAAACATTATTTGCATTTATAAAACCTCGTGAAACCTAACTAGTAGCAGAATTAAAAGATACGTTAAATTATAAAAGAAATTTCTTATGTCATCTTCAAGATCAAAACTCTATAAAGTATATAGAAAAGGAAATTTGAGGACCACTAAAGAAACCCATAGAAGAATTCAAAAATAAATTAGCCAAAGAAGTATGTTTTGAATTTCCAAATACTTTTTGGAATAGAAAATAACATATAGTAAAATTACCATATATAGAAGGATTTAATGAAGAAAAAATCCCTACTAAAGCCAGACCTATACAAATGAATGCAAATCTTTTGGAATATTGTAAAAAAGAAATAAAAGCATTATTAGATAAAAAAATTAATTAGACCAAGCAAATCTCCATGGAGTTGCTCAGCATTTTATGTAAATAATGCTGCTGAGATTGAACGAGGGACTCCCCGTCTAATTATAAACTATAAACCACTTAATAAAGTTTTAAAATGGATAAGGTACCCCTTACCAAATAAAAAAGATTTATTAAATAGAGTTATAAAAGCTAAATTATTCTCAAAATTCGATTTAAAATCTAGTTATTGGCAAATACAGATTGCTGAAGAAGATAAATATAAAACAACATTTAATGTTCCATTTGGTCATTATGAATGAAATGTTATGCCATTTGGACTTAAAAACGCCCCATCAGAATTTCAAAATATAATGAATGATATTTTCTATAAATTCAGTGAATTTATTATAGTGTATGTTGATGATGTCCTTATATTTTCGGATTCCATTCAACAACACTGGCGTTATATAAAGACCTTTAAAACTATTATTCATCAGAATGGTTTAGTCCTCTCAGAAAGAAAATTAAAATTATTCCAAACAGAAATAACATTCTTAGGTTTCAGTATAAAGAATAAAATCATTCAACCTATAAATAGAGCTATTATATTTGCAGAAAAATTTCCGGACGAAATAAAAGACAAAACCCAACTGCAAAGATTTCTCGGATGCTTAAACTATGTATCTGAATTTTATGAGAAACTTGCTTTTGATAGAGGAGTATTATTACAAAGACTAAGAAAAAATCCTCCTTCATGGTCCTTAGAACACACCAAAGCAGTCCAAAATATAAAGAGAAAAGTAAAATGTCTTCCGTGCCTTCATCTAGCTGACCCTGAACTATTCAAAATAGTTGAGACAGATGCGTCAGATGTCGGATATGGCGGTATCTTAAAACAGAGAACTTCAGAAAAGAAAGAACAACTAGTTTGTTTCATTTCTGGTTTGTGGAATGAAACAAGGAAAAAATACCCTACTATAAAGCAGGAAATGTTAGCTATAGTTTTATGTATAACTAAATTTCAAGGTGATATTATAAACAAACCCTTTTTATTAAGAGTTGATTGCAAAGCAGTCAAACACAATATTGAAAAGGATGTTAAAATGAAGTTTCAAAGCATATTTTTGCTAGATGGCAAGCCACTTTAGCTCAATTTGACTTTGAAATAGAATATATAAATGGCAAAAATAATTCTCTTCCTGACTTCTTATCTAGAGAGTTTCTGCAGGGAAAAAGTTAATGGCTTCATCAAGCTCAGCACCTGTAAAATCTCCTATAATTTCTTCTCCTCCAAAGAATTATAATTTCAAGAAGTATCAAGAGCAGATATTTATATATCTTGAAAAATCATATTATAATCTCTGCAAAAAAGCTCTCCCGGATGTATATTTTTTCTGTTCAAGCGACAAAGAAAATAAAGTCGCTAAAGAAACTGCAAAACAGATTTATATGAATTATTTGCCTGGTTCGAGTGGTTTGTCCATTCGAATCCTAGAAAATGTCTATCATTCTATGAAAAGATCTTATCACATACCGGATCTATAGTTTTTGATCATATAAAGAAGAAGGAATCAGAGATGATTGTATATTCAAAAGCATTTATTCAAAAGATTTATTCCCTTGATATGTGGCCAGTCTCGAACCCCGACACTTATATTCCCTTTTCAGAAGAGGTCAAAGAGACATATATTTATAACAAGTATAATTTCTGGGATTATCAGGATGCTTGGAAGAAAGTATTCTTGAGGCAAAATATTTATTTCTCCCACTCCTGGTGGATAAGATTTAATCTTATAAATCCTGCCCAAGAGATTCCAGTATGGTTCTTTGACAAGTTTTGGGATTTCTGGGGTCTTGAGAAGATGATCCTTCCGGATGAACTTCTCTAACACATCTCCTTTGATATAAATGATACTTATAAGCTGAATTAATTTATAATTGAAGAATCAGTTCCATGGATCGTTCGATGGGACTTCACATTTTATATTGAGTCAGAGACAACATCTTATATTGCTTATAGTTCTTATTTGAAGAGGTGGCCAAAATTTGAATTTACTTCATTCCGAAGAATGGAAGAAGAAAAGAGCAGCAAAAAAGGCCGCTCAAGTTGCTGAACGACTAAGTTCCACTCCCAATCAATTCACCACTCTTCAAAGCCTAAAAGAATCTGAAGAAACTAGAGATGCGTTCAAGCAAGCTCTCTTATCAGTTAAAAGAATGTTTCCCAATTTATCAGGCAAAGAACAAAAGCAAAAAGCTTTTGAATTCCTATTTGATAGCCAGATGGACGATGAAGATGTCGAGGCTGACATGGATGCCTCTACTCCTTCACTGTCTCCTTGATTTGACCTAAAGCCATTGTCATTATAATTTGCCATCTTAGCATCCTGTAACTCCAACTTTTTAGGTTAGGCGAAATAACCTTATGAGCATTTATTATCCGTATCGAATTTGAGCTCCAACCCCTTCAAAATTTAAAATTTTGATCTTCGATGGAAAATCTAATCTATTCATTATATTTAACATCATTTATTTATCTAGGAGATCAAGTTTTATTCCAATCAAGTATGTTGATGGGCCACATTTGTTAGAAAATATATATATCCATGTGTAAATTCTAAAAAATGCTAAAATATCAATTTAGTATTTTCAACATCTAAACCATCTAAAATATCATTTCTACATGAATAAATGATTCTATAAAGTATTATTATATTTTAATATATGCGTAAATAAACCTTGCCAGTAGAGTTTCTATCTTACTGCCGGTCCCAAGCCCGGGAAAAAAGCGAGGGTTGGCATGTCAGGCTGGCAGCCGGTGCCATTAAAAATCACCGCCACATCTCTTATGGATTCTGAAAATATATTAAAAATTGTTAATGCTAGGGCGTTCCCTGTAAGCGACGTGCTGCAGCGGAGCCCGGCTGTAGTGAGAAATGAGCAAGGGTTGCTAGGGCGTTTCCCCAGAAGCGACGCGCTACATCGGAGCCCGGATGTAGTGAGAAATGGGCAAGGGTTGCTAGGGCGTCCCCCCGGAAGCGACGCGACACAACAACGTCCGGTTGTGACGAAAAGTCAACAAAGGTTCCCATGCCTTTATGGACGTGGTTTAGGGAAGAAGGTGATATCAAAACGCAAGGTCCGTTTTGCCTCGTGGAATGTTGGGACTCTTTCAGGGAAAAGTATGGAAGTAGTAGATGTTATGAGAAGGAGAAAAATTAATATAGCATGCCTTCAAGAGACTAGGTGGAAAGGAGAGAAGGCTAAAGAGATTAATGGATTCAAATTATGGTATATAGGCAAGGATGATAATAGAAATGGTGTAGGGATAATAGTAGATAACAATTTCATAAATAAAGTTGTAGATGTCAATAGAGTAAATGATAGAATTATTCAAATAAAACTTGTGTTAGGTGCAGAGGTTTTAAATGTGATTAGTGCTTATGCACCACAAGTAGGATTAGATGATAGAATCAAGAAACAATTTTGGGATGACTTAGATAGTATTATGCAAAGAACATCTAACCAAGAAAAAGTTGTGATAGGTGGAGATTTAAATGGACATGTAGGAAAAGAGAAGGTAGGATATGAGAGAAGTCATGGGGGCTTTGGTTTTGGAATAAGGAACGAAATGGGGAATGCCATTTTGGACTTTGCTATAGCATATGATTTGGTTATAGCAAATACCTTATTTCAAAAACGAGATGAACACTTAATAACTTTTAAGAGTGGGACCAATTCTAGCCAAATAGATTTCTTCCTTATAAGAAAATTGGATAGATCCCTTTGTATAAATTGTAAAGTTATCCCAGGAGAGAGTTTAGCTATGCAGCATAGATTATTAGTGATGGATATATATACACAAAAAGAGTCAACAAAAACTAAAAGCAATGTAATTCCAAAAATTAAATGGTGGAATTTAAAAGGAAACAACATAGAACTTTTTAGAAAAAGAATGATAGAAGAAGTTAAATGGGACACACAAGAAGATGGAGTAGAATCAATGTGGGATAAAATGACAATTAACATAAAAGAAGTAGGACAAAGTATTGTAGGTGTATATAAAAATCGTAGATCCCCACATAGAGAAACTTGGTGGTGGAATGAAGATGTCCAAAAAGCTATAAATGATAAACAAGAAAAGTTTAAGACATGACAGGAAAATAAAAATGATGTCAACTTACAACAATACAAACTATCAAAAAAAGCTACTAAAAAGATTATTAGTGAGGCTAAACACAAAGCTTATGAGAGCCTATATGACAGATTAGGAACTAGACAAGGTGAAAAAGATATTTTTAAGTTGGCTAAATTAAGAGAAAATAAGGGCAAAGATTTAACACATGTTAGATGTATTAAAAGTGAGGACCAAAGAGTTCTAGTCAAAGATGATAATATTAAGGAAAGATGGAAAACTTATTTTTATAGTTTACTAAATGATACCCCACACGAACAATTAACATTAGATGTTAGTCTAAATAGGGAAGAAAATAGGAATATCAGTTATTTCACAAAAATTCGAATATCTGAAGTAAAGGAAGCTCTAAGGAAAATGAAAACAGGAAAAGCTTTAGGCCCAGATAATATACCAATTGAGACATGGAAGTGCATGGGAGATGTAGGTGCAACATGGTTAACAAATCTTTTTAACAAGATTATAAAAACGAAGTTAATGCCAAGTGAATGGAGGAAAAGCATTATAGTTCCAATTTATAAAAATAAGGGAGATATTCAAAATTGTGCAAATTATCGTGGAATAAAATTAATAAGTCATACTATGAAATTATCGGAAAGAGTAATTGAACATAGACTAAGACGGGAAACTAATATATCTGAAAATCAATTTGGTTTTATGCCAGGAAGATCAACTATTGAAGCTATTTTCTTACTTAGACAACTATTTGAAAAGTATAGGGAGAAGAAAAAGAACTTATACATGATTTTTATTGATTTAGAAAAAGCTTATGATCGAGTACCAATAAAGTTAATATGGCAAGTGATGAGGAAAAAAGGAATTAATGACAGATACATTGATATTATTAAAGATATGTATGAGGGGGCTGTTACAAATGTGAGAACCATTAGTGGAGATACTAATGTCTTCCCAGTTAAAATAGGTTTACATCAAGGCTCAGCCTTGAGTCCTTACCTTCTTACCTTAGTAATAGATGAAATTACTAGACATCTCCAAGAAGAAGTACCTTGGTGTATGTTATTTGCAGATGACATTGTTCTAATAGATGAAAGTAAAGAAGGACTAAATTTAAAATTGAATAGGTGGGTAGATGCTCTAGAATCTAATGGTTTTAGAATTAGTCGCATAAAAACTGAATATATGAAATGCAATTTTAATAATAGTGAGAACCCGGATGATGAACCAATTAAGATTTTAGATCAAACAGTAACAAAAACTAATCACTTTCGGTACTTAGGATCAATAGTTCAAGAGAACGGGGAAATCGAGAAAGATATAATACATAGAATTCAAGCAGGATGGAAGAAATGGAGAAGTGCGTCAGGAATTTTATGTGACCGTCGAGTTCCAGTCAAATTAAAAGGAAAATTTTATAAGATTGCGATTAGACCTGCTATGCTTTATGGGGCAGAATGTTGGACAGTTAAAGAGCAACATATACAAAAAATGAGCGTAGCGGAAATGAGAATGTTAAGGTGGATGAGTGGTAAAACAAGAAAAGATAAAATTAGGAATGAAATAATTCGAGAAAACTTAAAAGTGAGACCAATTTATGATAAAATGAGAGAAAATAGATTAAGATGGTTTGGTCATGTTAAAAGGAGGCCTGAAGTAGCACCGGTTAGGAAAACAGAGTTTATCCAAGTAGAAGGTGGTAGAAGAATGAGAGGAAGACCCAAAAAAACATGGATGGAAGTAATTAAACAAGATTTAAAAATATTACATATTACTGAAAATTTAGTCTTAAATCGCCAAGAATGGCGTAACAGAATCCATGCAGCCGACCCCACATAGATGGGAAATGGCTTATGATGATGATGATGATATGCGTAAATAGATCTAAGTGTTTTTCATAATTTACACATGAATATATATGTTTTTGAACAAATGTGGCCCATAAACATAATTGATTGGGATGAAACTTGGTCTCCTAAATAAACAAATGATGTTAGATACAAACAATGAATTGGATTTTCCATTAAAGATTAAAATTTTAGATTTTGAAGAAGTTACATGAGTCCGCTTCTATGTAAACCGATCGAATTTATCTATATAAGTTTTATATATGCTAAAAATCTCATAAATTTGCTATTTACTTGGCTGCCATTTTCAAAATTCAATTAAGCTTATGAGTTATTTTTTATTGATATTATATAACCGTGACATTTGATATTATCGATCAACCTCATTCACAACTCCCACCATACAAAAACATTTTGTAAATTACCCTCACTCAAGAGGGTCAACTATAAAAGCCTCCATTACCTCGAGACACATAAAAAGATACAAAATTCCCACACCAACCACACAGTTGAGTTTTGAGCCCTGATTAATGGCATACAAAATACCATTACCACCAACTGGGATGAACTTAATTGACAACTAATGAGTTATTTTTGTATAATATCAAAAGTTAAAAAATTATAGTTATAAATATTAAGCTATAAAATTAAAATCATAAATAGTCAAACTTAGGGTATATTTATTTATGGCAAAAACTTTATAACTTTTCATTATCCATAATTACAATATTTTTAATTATTTTTTCATTTTCCTATACAACTATTATACTCTTTAATAATGTCTACACACATACCTATATAACGAACGTATTTATCTTAATGTTATTCTCTTTGCTCCTCACTGGTATTCATAATATATCGCATCATTTTCTCTTATATTAAAAACTTTTACACTGACTACTTTTTATTAAAAAAATTTGTAACTTCCCATACACACTTTAAGAAAATTATTACTTATGAGTTATTTTTGCATAATATCAAAAGTTAAAAAATTATAGTTAGAAATATTAAAGCTATAAAATTAAAATCATAAATAGTTAGACTTAGGGTGTATTTATTTACGACAAAAACATTATAACTTTTCATTCTCCATAATTACAATATTTTTAATTATTTTTATATATTCTTATACAACTATCATACTTTTTAATAATTTCTATGTAACTATCTGTATAACGAACTTATTTATCTTAATGTTATTATCTTTGCTCCTCATTGTTATTCATAACATATCACATCATTTTCTCTTATATTAAAAGCTTTTACACTAATAACTTTTCATTAAAAAATTCGTAACTTCCCAAACACACTCTAAGAAAATTATAATTTTCTAATTACATTAAATTATAATATAGACTGATGCTCTTGCTTACACTCTAAGCCGACATGAACATTCTTGCACTTCGCTCGTTATTTAATTAGGCCACGAAAATCATGACCTTTTGTGCATTAAATAATCTAAAAATTTTCACTTTTCGCAACTATTTTATTTTTAATCATTTTTCTACATTTTCTTATATAATTATTATAATTTTCAATTATTTTTACATAATTAACTTAGATATTTTAACTTTATTCTCTTTATTCTTATCATTATCCGTATCGAATTACATCGTTTTTTATTAATTTAGGAAGTTTTTATTCTAAATTTTGTTGATTTCCTAACACTATTATATTTCAAATAGTTTATTTATCGTCTTCTAGGGTGTATTTGGATAGTGATAAAACTTCTGGATGAAATTTTTTTATTATAAAAGTTGTTAAATCGATAAAAAATAATGTAATATGATAAGATGTAAGGAGAATAATGTTATACGTATAGTTACGTAGAAATGATTAAAAAATATGATAATTGGATGGAAAGAAATAATTTTAAAATAAGATAATCATAGAGAGTCAAAAATTTTAGCTTGGCATTTTCTTTTTATTACCAAACACAAGTGTTTGTTTGATAATAAAACTTTTTAATCTTAATTATAAAGCGATGCCGTTCAAAAATAAGTGCTCCTGGCTCTCCAGCCTGAGACATAGCAGAGAGATGAGATTTCTAAGCGTGTAGTATGCTGGTGCATGAGTTTCAGTGAACGGGTGTTGTACCGAATAAAAGGTACCGCGCGGTTGCAGCGAACATCGGTGTTCGCTTCCTCCGGAAGATTGGCGCCGCAGTCCAAAGCGAGTCGCGCGACCGGGCTTTAAGATGCAGGAAGAATTTCGGGGTTATTTGCAAAATAATTTTCTAAAAGGTTTTAATTTGAAGAATCTTTTTTCTTTTTGCCGCGAAACAGGTCCGATCTTCTTATTTATCTTCAACGATGTTCGGAATCCAAATCCGTGTTCGCACGCGCAACGAATCGTTTCGCGGTACGTGCGGCGAGGACCAATAGAAGGGCATTTTCGTCAATAGACTTGCGGTGGACTCTTCAGCTGGGTTATAAAAAATCGCCCGACTGCCGGAAGAGTCCTGTCTCCCGCTGTAAAAAGAGAAATCCCCTCTCCCCGCCATTTTCCCCTGCAATTCGCGTTCTGTCTCCGTCGCTCTAGGGCGTCTCCGTCCCCGAAAATCCACTGCGTGACCCTAACTTCCGTCCACAATTCCCTGATTCTGGGGCTGAATTTCTCAGGAGATGATTATTCTGAAGTCGGATGCTCTGAACTGATTCTGTTCCGAAGCTCGATCCATGGCGGGCTCCAGTGATGAGATTCGCCGAGGATTCGGCCGCGAGCAGGCGTGCCGGTTGTCGAACACGACGCACACGGAAGTTGCCCCGTGCCTTCCGCTGCCGTCGCTTCCGGTTTTCTGTGGCGCTCCTGACCGAGAGCTTCGGCTGGTCGATGAGCCGAGAGACATTGCTCGGCCGCTTGATAGACCGGAGATTCTTGCGCAGGCTGGAAAGATTGCGGATCTTCTTAGAGAAACCGACGTGTCTTACCTGTAAGCTTCTCCCTTTTCACTCCATTTCTGGTTTACTCTTCGTTCTCTGCACGCAAAACGGTGACATATCGTCTACTTTTGCGGCCTTTGTAAGAAGCAACATTTTTGAGTGTCTTTAGAATGCCGTAGGATGCGCGATAAATGTGGAGCAGTTCGGCTGTTTCTCACAACTGCTTTAAAATCTACTGAAGATAGTGGGTTAGGAAAAAGCTCAAAAAACCATGACTCCTCCAATGAGTAATGATGAAGAAGTGATTTCCAGAACAACCTGAAATTAGAAAGTTAAGGCAGTTCTTCAGATATATCTCTGCTTTCAAAATCATAATTTTTTTTATTCTTTTCGTAGCTTGGCTGTAACAAGAATACAATCTTGGTTGTTACCCGAATAGCGAAGAAGTTGGTTTTAACTGCTATCCGGTATCTACTGGGAAAATCCCAATTCCTTCAGTAGGATGTAGGATTGGCCCATGATTTTAAAATTTACGAACTCCTTGCTATTTATGGGTTGAAAAAATAGAAAAATGCCAATGGGCCAGATTTCCAGCAGAGTATGAGTTCTGGTGATAAATATGCCACCGAATTCCAAATTCCAAATTCCAATACTGTGCATTTTTATGTATAATCTGGTCTTTGTAGGAACTTTGTTAAAAGTTCAAGAAGAGGATGGAACAATTGCAATAAACAGGGAATTGACCATCATTAAGAGTATCTAGAATATTTTTTGCACTACCAATTTATCTACAACAGAGCAGTGTAGCGGTCTACGTTTGTTTTCTACAGACTGTTGTCGCTAAGTTTTTTTTGTCCTCCGGACCTCCCCTTTGTAAACTTGTTTGCTCAGGCTTTGCATTTCATTACCCAAAGAAGTTTAAAATACTTACCAAAGTGTGTTTACATGGAAGCTTCAAAATCAAGCTTGCATGTAAAGCACACTTTTAATGCAGCAAAAGCATGGCATTGCTGCCAGGCCAAACAGTCTCTTAGTAGAGCAAAAACACCCAAAAGCTTTTTACCTTTGATATTCTATCCTCATCCTATACAATGCAGTACCCATGTAGTTACTGGAAATAGAAAGTGCCTTGGCATCTAAGTGAGAGATAGACTGGCATCCGTTATTGGATTTTGAAAAACTGAACCATCTTCAGGCTGTTCAGTCAGGTGGCAGTGCCATACTTTTTTGCTGCATGAA
Source organism: Annona cherimola (assembly GCA_030490835.1). Lineage (NCBI taxonomy): Eukaryota > Viridiplantae > Streptophyta > Magnoliopsida > Magnoliales > Annonaceae > Annona > Annona cherimola. Next base: position 38,984,922 of record CM059977.1, on the reverse strand, counting down.
ATGCATTTTGTGCTTAATATGGAAGCTCAAATTTGAAGCTTCCATTTAAACACTTTTGCTAGTGTTTTTTAACTTCTTTAAATAATGAAGTGCAAAACCAAGCCAAATAAGTTGGGAAAAGTTTCTTGGCTTAGCTTCCTCACCGCACAACCAAACTGGCCCTTAAACCTTTATCTGGAGGTAAAATTGCAATTAAGGAAGTGTTGGATAGATGCAAATAGTGGGAATGCAATGTAATGGATATGATAAGGTAAAGTGGGAATAAAGTGGAAATAAGTAGGATAGTTGTATGGAAAGATGTGAGAGAATAATTGAAATATAAGAGTAAAAATGGAAAAAGTAGGATTGGTAAGTAATTAATATTGTTGACTTTACTATTTCACTCCATTCCCCTCCATTCTCACTTATTATCTTTTGGAGGTAAAGTGAACATTTTGTATAAATTCGTATCCTCTTCCACTTCTTCGTACATGGACAAGTTAATATTTTCATACAGTATGTGACGTAGGATGGGTAGAGAAGAAAATAGAAGAAAGAGGAAGGAACCTCTAGAGATGAGAAGTGAAGAAAGAAGGTAGAAAGAACAGATGAATAAGGAGAGAAGAACAAGAACAAGTAGAAGAAGAACTAGAGAACATTTTTATAAATCTCAAAACTGTTGCCCCTTTAGAGCTTACAAGGGCTGTATTTATAGGTGAACATACCACCCAATCTTAGCAAATGAAATCCTTCTAGAAAAAGAAATTGTATATTTTAAATAAACTTCTTAAGGAAGTAAACTTAAAATAGATACATGCTTATTTTAAACAGATTCTAAAATATCCTAAGAAAATTTTTTTAGAAAAGGAAATTGTATATTTTAAGTAAACTTCTTAAGGAAGTAAACTTAAAATATATACATGCTTATTTTAAACATATTCTAAAATATTCTAGGAGATCTTCTAAATATATCTAGGTGATCTTCCAAAATAGAAATAAACATCCTAAAACAATTTAAACCCAAATTTATGAAAATATCTTCACGTCCCGCATTATTCTCTCTGACTTGGAAAAAACTCGTCCTCGAGTTTTGCAATGAACTTTCTTCAACTTCGATGAAAAGTAACAATGTAATTCAACACTTTGGAATGACATCTTGTTAGTCGACTAAGGCTTTGTCACTGAAGTTGCAACTTCTGTTCTAATGAGCTTTCTGAATTTTTTTGAAATTATTGTAACCTTTGTATTTTTTCTGAAAATAGACCTTTTTGAAATTTCTAAAAATTGAGGGAGACTTGTAATTTCAAAAAAGTCAGAGGCCTGTTGTAATTGCTGAAAAGTCTAGCACAGTTCTGCAATTTTTTTGGAAACTAAGGGGCAGTTTTGCAAAATTTCAGAAATTGTGAACAGATTTTCCAATGTCAGCTAGCAAAGGGGCTTCTAGAAATATTTGGTTTGTGCTTTTTGAAAAATTTCTGAATCAATGATAGCAAAAGCTAGGAAGTGGAAGGGCTGGTTTGAAAATCTCCAAAAGTTAGATGGCAACTTGTCCTTGAGGCAGCTCTGGAAAAAGCTGAAATTTCCACCAAGCTCTAGAATTTGTCTGTTGAGGTCCAATCTTGCCAAGTTTAGCAAGAGATAACTTGACAGTGATTTCAGCAACTTCTTAGCAGTGTCTTTGTGATGACCAACAGGTTGTTGTAATGGCAGCAGTAGGCAGCATAAAATAGCTATAGAATGGACAACAATGATAGCACCAGTTCATGGATAGCAAACAACAATAGAATGGACAGCAGTGATTTTTAAATAGCAGCAGTTCGTGGACAGCAAAATGACAATAGAAATTGGGTGAAAATAATACCAGGTTTGGCTCTGATACCAATTGATGTAGGATGGGTAGAGAAGAAAATAGAAGAAAGAGGAATGAACCTCTAGAGATGAGAAGTGAAGAAAAAAGGTAGAAAGAACAGATGAATAAGGAGAGAAGAACAACAACAAGTAGAAGAAGAACTAGATAACACTTTTATAAATCTCAAAACTGATGCCCCTTTAGAGCTTACAAGGGTTGTATTTATAGGTGAACATACTACTCAATCTTAGCAAATGAAATCCTTCTAGAAAAAGAAATTGTATATTTTAAGTAAACTTCTTAAGGAAGTAAACTTAAAATATATACATGCTTATTTTAAACAGATTCTAAAATATTCTAGGAGATCTTCTAAATATATCTAGGAGATCTTCCAAAATAGAAATAAAAATCCTAAAACAATCTAAACCCAAATTTGTGAAAATATCTTTACGTCCCGCATTATTATATCTAGGAGATCTTCCAAAATAGAAATAAACATCCTAAGACAATCTAAACCCAAATTTATGAAAATATCTTCACGTCCCCATTAGTATGCATCCTAAAAGAGCAAATTTAATTTTGATGGAGGTAAGAATTAAACTAATGAGACAACCAACTTTAATCAGAGGCTCCTAAAGTTCCTTACCATTGAGTCAATAGAATCTCTGTTTGGTGCTGAGAATATGAAACTGACACACCTTGAATGCTAACCTTGAAAGCAATGAGATGTCCTTACACTTTATGTTCCACACAATGAATTTTCCGAATATAATAGTCTCAGCTTTTTTGAAAGGATTTGAGCTCAAAAGATTCCTATTGCTGCCATCCTGTGGTGTTCCTTCTGTTGGTGCAAGAGGAAAATATTAGTCGTAACTGAGCTATCATATTTTTTTAGGGAGAATACTTTGAGTAGGGGTGTTAACGGATCGAGTTGGACAGGTTGAAGTCTAATTTTAATCTTAACTCATTTAAAATATCTCAATCTTAATCCATTTATTAGCTCATTTAAAAACCTCAACTCTAACCCATTTAATAAACGAGTTGGCGGGTTGTATAGAAGACATCTTGAAGGTCTAGACTTTATCAGACGATGATCTCGCAGGAAGAAGCGAGAGAGTGTTTTTGGTACAAGGGAAATGGAAATGTGCAATAATGGAAAAATAAAACTAAGACAACAGCGAAAAATAAAAATTAGGTTGCGGGAGAAAGACTTAGTGGGGGGAAAAATAACCAAGAGGTTTACATTTATGTATATATATATATATAACTTTAATGGGTTAAGCAAGTTAAATGGGTAACTAAATGGGTTGACGGGTTATAAAATTTCAACTATAATCCATTTATTTAATTAAATGGTTGAATGGGTTGACGGATCATAACCTATTTATTAAAAAATTCTAACCCAAACCCATTTATAAACGGGTTAAATGAGTTGACCATAATCATTAATACCCCTAACTTTGAGTGAGCTTCCTCCTTGGGAACCAAAATGCTAACATCATCTTGGCAATAAATCCAAGCTGGAAATTTTAAAGCACTAGTACTAACCTAATCTTTTACAAGAAAATTGGAAACAAGTTCATTGTGTAAGATGAAAGTGCATTGACCCTCCCGTGACAGTTATTAGGATTTGCTGAAGAGGACTTCTGTTTTGTCCGTAAGATGAAGCGCTTCATGATGAAAAATAAAATGGGCACATGAGGATTAAGTGTCTAATTAAGATGAAACTATTGTAATGATGTTCCTGATTTTTTAAGAATGATTTGAAGGTATGCGATAAATTCCCATTGATGTTGATAATTTGGTCTTTATTATATGATGAATTTATTGTGATGTTGATGATTTGGTCTTTAAAGGGATGACTTGGTTTGAGTTTGGGATGACATGCTTTGAGTTCAAAAATATTTTTACACTCCTTGCTACACACATGTTAATATATGATTTGACATCTTAAACATCATAACTACCTAATTACCGTACTTTTTTGTATTATTACTTCTATATTCTAATCATTTTCATATCTTTCTGCACAAATACAAGTCTGTTTTATCTTTATTCTCTTCATCCTAATATTAACCTTATCATGTTACATTGCTCTCTTACTTTTTAAAAATTTTTCTCACATATTTTTTTCCCACTTCTTTCTTAATCTCATACCAAATGGACCCTAAAGAATCCAAGCTGCTATTTATAACTAATTTGAGCATGTGAGGAGAGGAAAAACGAAATCTGCACAGGGATCAGATGCACAATGAAATTTATTTATGTGCATTTGATTGGAAGAGGTAAACAGAAAAAAAGGAATGAATGAGAGCGGCCGTTTGAATATAAGATGCCAAAGAGAATAATTTTTTTTTAAAAATTATATTGCTTGTTTCTTGCATCGAAAGATCCTTTAATCTCTAATGAAATTAGGTTCCTATTCATATGGAATGACATAGCTGGGTCCAACTTAATTGCATACACATCCATTCTGGTAAAGTTAACAAAGCTATGGATTTGTTTATAACTTCATATTTTGTTGGTTTTCCTCACAGGAATCCTAGAGATAGTGCAGGTCCTATTCCCTTTATATGTGAAAAGCTTCCAACCCTTTATACGAAAGTTCTACAATTCAATTCTGAGGCATTTGGATATTTTGCTCCAGGTAATGGTGATTTCTGGTATTTCATTTCTTATCCATTTGATTTTTTTAAAACGAATTTTCAGTTTACTTTTTAGGCCTTCAATGCCTTCTGAGTCTTAAGTTCATGCATCATCTTTCTGCTGCTATCTCCATTGTTAATCTACTGTACTTATTTGCTCCATCTTCAAGACACGTGGTTCTTGTTGCTTTTTAGTCCTAAAGTAGCATGAAGCCATAATGTCATACTTATGATATGCCAAGTGCTTGAAAATTTTGCAATTATGTAATAACAT